>CM023541.1:47451583-49851583 GCA_013350335.1 Chimonanthus salicifolius | reverse complement strand
GGAGAGGTCAAGACAATATACTTGGCTTTAACTGTAGAAGCAGTGATGTCTTGAAGACTTGCCTTTTCTTTTTAGTAACATAGTTCACACATTTATCTACACTTCTCCTTTTTGTCTTTGTCTGCTCCTTTCTCCCTTCTTTCTTTTGGTTTCACCCAAATTCCTTTTGAGGCTCTCATGGCCAATGCAAAATTTTGTGGATTCTAGTTGGCCAATGCATGGATTGTTTGGAGATATAATGAAAAAGAGACTATTTTTTCAGTTCGAGTATTGAAGCCCAGTGGTATGAGGTGAATTATTATTAAGTAGACAACTGTAGAGGATCTTAGGAGGAATTGTGCATCATGTTTTTAAGCTAATTCACTTTTGGAGATTGTAATTAGAGGAGCATTGCCTTGGACCTGACATGGTTTTGGTAGTTCACGATTCATGTTTTTTGTCTCTGCTCATCTTGTGTGTGTGTGAGAGAGAGAGTGTGTACTTCTGCCAACTAAAATTTCATTATTAATATATCTCAGAAAAATCATTAGTTCATGTAAGCAAGACTTGATTTGATTGTGTTTTTGCATGCAGAACCCAGCAAACAAAAGAGAGATTCACTGTGACGAGAAGCTGAAAACTATATTTGATGGCAGGGACAAGGTTGGGATGCTGGAAATTGCTGGTCTGCTGTCGCCTCATTTTGTTAAGACCAACTGACCTGCTTTGCATGCCTTTGATTGACAGACTGCCCACAGATGCTTTTGACAATGGACTTAATGTTCAGAGTTTGAATTAGCTTCATGTAAAAAGTAGTAGGAAACATGGAGATTTCTCTTCTATTCTCGTAGTTTGATTTCATCTTTGGACATCGAACAATTGAGGCAGTGAGACTTGTGATTGGCTTCAGATGATTTCTGATTATTTTGATCTGATGCCTTTGTTTATCACTTCACTTTGGCAGTTGGAATTGCAAAATTCTATTTCTTAAAATTTCTCTAAACTCATTTTGCTTCACTTGAACTCCACTTTAAAACCTCCACCAAATGGAGGGTGGTCAAATTGAACACCCATAGTATTCGTTGATATAAATTTTTTATTTAAAAAAATATTTTGAACATTTTTTGAGTTGAATCTTACATTGGCTATGATTCTAAGAAGTTTTAGAATTAACCCTAGAACGGTATTTGTTAATTTGAACTATTTTCCTTTAAAATTTTACCATTTTTGAATTATTTTCATCATTTTTTTTTAAATTTTGGTTTTAAGATAATTTCAAATTCTGATTTTTTTTAAATGATTTAATAAAATAATATACAAATGTTTTTAGAATTAAATGGAGAGCCCGTAATGTGATTGATATAGGTTTTAGTATGTTTGTTTTATTTTTTAATATTTTAATAATTTTATAAAATTCAGAATTATATAATAAAAGATACATGTAATTATGAGATAGTGGAGAATATGAATTTCATATTATGTGTTTTTTTTTTTATGTTGGTTATCTATTTTCAAAAAATGTGATTTTTTAAAATTTTTGGCACGTTAGTATTAAGATTTTGACTCTCATGGGTCTAATGTTTAATGAAAATAACTATTATGCTTAATAATAATATGTTCTCATTAGGTTTTTAATTTTTTTTATATATTTTTATATTTTTTCAAATTTCAATAAAAAAAATAGAGAGAGAAAGCATAGGCAACAGGTACAAGGGGTACAATTTTTAGCCTCTGGTAAGGGCCTAACAATCCATTAATTCGAAATTATTATGATGAAAATATAATATCTAAATTAAGTAAAAAATTGCTAAGTAGATTGATTTCTATAAATGTGGGGTTTTTTCCCTCTCAAAGGAGAAAGTTTCAGTGTCATGTACAGGGGTTGAAAATCTCAGTGGCTTTTTTTTTTTTTTTAAATTCATTTAAAAAAATAAAAAGATTTTTTTTAAATAAAAAAATATAAATATCGGTCGATATATAAGCTGATATTCGTTTGATATGGACAAATATCGGCAGGGCCTACAATCGATATTTTTTTAAAAAAAAAGAGAGAAATCAGATTTTTTTTTTTTTATCTGATCGATACTTACCATATCTGCCGAGATATCTGGGACGTCCAAAACCCTCGTGTCCGTACTTTTTAAAGGGAGGCCCTAGTCCTACTTATTGTTTACAGTGGAATTTGTAAGGTTCGATTTGTATGTCTCAGCCCATGCTTTGGAGCCCAATTACATTAAGATCTCACTGTATTGTTTATGGATGGATGTGGGCAAGTTTAGGGTTCAAGTCTGCCCAAACTTTCTTTGTCATATAAGAAATTAAATGTTGTATAGAGGAACCATCTCTATCCTTTTGCTAATTTAGCTATTGTAAAGAGAGAAGAAAAAAGAGGAGTTTGGCTAGTTTTCTTTTACTGTTTTACAAATCTTCTCTTTGATTTTAATAAAATTTGTTCTCACAATAGAATTAATATTCATCATTAAAAATATTTAATTTTAACCTTTAGTTTAGAGGAAAAAAATTGAAAGGTTGAAGTGATTGAATTGAGCAGCTGGCTCGGGTTGTAAAAAATATTATATTATTTTCTTCATATTGCAACTTTATCTGTCATGCCTCGACCCGAAGGGTGGGCTCAGAACGCGACAGAATTTTTTATTTTTTTTTAATAAGTAAGATAAACTAAACCACAAGCATTCTCATTCTAATTGGGCCGGATCAACAGTTGGGCCCAATGGTCACACATGATCCCATCATGTGGACTCAAACATGTACCATATGCCTACTCCAACAATAGACATAGAAAATACAAACATCAATACAATATTCCAACCATTGAATCATTATTCAAAACATTAACATATAGAATCTAACAATTGATTCATCATTCAAAACATTAACATATAGAATCCAACCATTGATTCATCATTTACAAAATCACATCAGAGTAGCTACAGAAAATGCAGCAGTCCTAGTTCAACACATTAACACACGCCAAGCACCACACTCGGTACTTTACAAAGGAAAATGGTCCCAAAAACCAGAAAGCACAAATAAAAGGGTATTCCCCTCAGTGGGAATCCCAAAGCAACGCCGCAGCTTATCCACTCTAAGCTTCAAACGGAGGGTTCTCCTCCTCGGGTTCATCTCTTGAAATGTGAGTGGGGTGAGCTAACTAGCCCAGTGAAGGAAATATAACAGTGCAGTTAAGTAAGCAACAGGTTAGTATATAATCAACAGTTGTAATATAACATCTCATGCTTGATAATAGAATCACAATATCAAGTAAAGTCTCATCATCATTTCCATCATTTCATCATTTTTCCATTACTGCTGTCATCCACCGTAACCTCTTGGCACCATATTGACAACAATAGTATTAAGTCCCGACACGGTCAAAATACATCCTTGCAAGTATATCTCTGGCTCTGACTTAGCCGGTACTGACACCCTCAGGTCAACAATTGTAATACCCTGCCCCGGATTAAGTATGTTTTAGCTTAATTTCGTATTTTAACCGGATGATCTCGAGGTTTTCAGTCAGGGCTTTGAGGAAAGCCCAAGCGAGGCCCAATCCGAGCTCGTAAGCTCAGAGATCCAGCCCGTTTAGCTGGAAGGGTATTTTGGTAATTTGCCGCTTGTTGTGAATATTTCTCTAAATTGTGTGATTTGGTGATTTCTATTGGTGGATAATACTCTCCTTAATGAAGGATTTGCATTTATTATTTCAAAATGATTTAGTTTTCAGAAAATAATATTTATTTATCGCCCGTCGGAACCCCGAAAGAGAGTTTTAATTATTTTAAATAATTTTGGGAAAGAGATAAATTTCGAAAATGGTATTGGGTGTTAGACCATTGTAATAATGAACTAGATATTTCATTTCATCTCAAAATAAGATGTACAAATTAGTTATTTTTACATTTGTTTAATTAAGCAATTATGGGTAAAATGTGATTTTTGTTTAAATCAAGGGTTTTTAATGAGAGATAATTCATGAAATTTTTATGGTGACCTAAGTTTTAAAAACCCAACCCATCTGTAAGGTTGGATTAAGTTTTTGAGGTCTTAAATTAGTACTTTTAGTTTTAAAAATCAAAATTTCTTAAACAAGGCCCTTTCTGCAAATTAGAAAATATTTGGGGACTGATCTGCAAAAGCAGAGCAGCCTGCACACGCCATGCCGCGTGCACTGGCCGCTCGGCGGTGATGATTTCCTTCAGCCGTCCCGTCCCATCCTCCCAGCCGATTTTCCGGCCAGCAAGGCTATAAATTCAAGCCTCTTCCGATCGTTTGAAACTCCCAGCAGATTTCTGCATTTCTTCCCTCTCTAATCTCCGTTTAAATTCCATCCGAGAGACCTGCTGAGCTTCTGTTTTTCAGTAACAGTAAGCTAAGTGGGAGATTTTCTAAACACCCGAATTTCAGACCAGGAACCGGGACAAAGGTATCCATTGCATTCCTTTTTAAATTCTAACCGATTTAGAATCAAACAAAACCGATTTTGACCCTGTTTTGATGGAGAAAAACTTGTTTTAAGTTTTAAGAAAAACCATGGGTTTCATGTACCCGTGAGCTTTCACTGTTAAAATCAGTTGACCCTTTGAGCTTTTGAGCTCCAAACCAATCCCTATGGAAAGAGGACTCCTAGAGGAGTCCATCACACCGGACGGATGTGAAAATCGAATCCAGGAAGCCCTCCCTTTCTGGAATCGCATTTCAGTGTATTTCTGCCGTAACTGTCTGCTGTAGCAGACAGTTGGAGAAGACGACTCTCGGAAGGTCCGAGAGCCGTTCTTCGGAAGGTCCGAACCTTCGGACGGTCTGACCCTCGGACGTTCCGAGATTCACCCCGAAGCCCAGCACGCCCGAGGCGAACCTGACCCTTCGGACGCACCGAGCCGAGCTCGGAAGGACCGAGCCCAGTTCGGAAGGACCATCAGCCTTCGGACGTTCCGAGCTTCAACCCGAAGCCCAGACCGCCCGAGGCGAGCCAGACCCTTTTCGGAAGGACCGAGCCAGCTCGGAAGGACCGAACACCTTCGGAAGGTCCGATCCCAGTCTTCGGACGTTCCGAGATCTGCAGACCTATCGAGACTCGTTGTTTTCTGTTTTTCTGTTTCGGATGGACTTCGGAAGGTCCGAGACCCAGTCTTCGGACGATCCGAAGTCAGGCCTCAAGATTCGAGGCCAGTAACCCAGTTCTGAGTGGTTCGGATGATCCGAAGCCACAACCCAAGTTCCGAAGTGATGTTCCGAGGGACCCGTTTTTGAAAATAATAAAATACTGTTGATTACTGTTTTAATATTTATAGTTTATTGTGTCGCTTGTATATGATGATTTATACCCCCCTGTTAATTAAAATTGTACTAACCCATTTTCCTCTTATTATTTATAGTGTAAATACTATTGTATACGCTTTCAGTCCGACACTAGTCTGGGACTGAGTGATTCACTTTCAGGACGACACTATAGTCGGGCACTGAGTGACCTCGAGGCCTACTCAAAATGTCAGCTCTGGTCCTATCCAGAAGACAACCGAGAAGTGACCCGAGGATCTGGACCTTACTCAATAAGTCAATCTGGTCAATGCCCAGAAGACAATATGAGTTTGGACTGAGCCCCTTATGTTTATAATATTATTATCTTGTGGATAAACTTAAAAAGGGATAGAAACCAAGTAGGAGACTCATTCCATTAAACCCGGATATTTTGTGGGAAAATATATGATTTCCAAATTCTACGTATATGTACGTATTTGTTATGTATATTGATTGAGCACTTGTATGTTGTTTGAACAGAGACCGCGAAACCACACAATCACGGTGAGGGAACTTAACTCTGCAGATTTTGTAAACAGGTGTTATTTTGAGCAATGAGTGGTTTCGATTTTGATGAACCCACTCATGTGCCTATACATGATGCACTATGGTAAGAGTGCTGAGATGATTTGATATTACGGTGTTGACCGTATGTGTATGTAAGACTGCTTCCACGTACCTGGGCTATTGAACCAATATCGGCCATATGAGAGATGGTTTATGTTTGCTGGACCGTGGGCGGACCATGCTGTCGTCAGTTGCTGACTTGAGGGTGTCAGTATCGGCTACGTTTAAGAGCCGGAGATGTACTTGCAAGGATGTATTTTGACCGTGTCGGGACTTAATACTGGTCTCAGTGTAGTCGGCAGGCGTTACGGTGGATAATGGCAGTGATTGATAGATGATGATTTTATTATTTTATTTGAAATTACGCTTACTGCTATCAAGCATGTGATATTGAACTGTTGTTAACCTGTTTTTACTATTTGCTTAATGTGCATTGTTAATTATCCTTCACTGGGCTAGTTAGCTCACACCACTCACCTTTCAGGCAATGAACCCGAGGAGGAGGACCCTCTCTTCCAGGCTTAGGGCGTTTAAGCTGAAGCAGTGCCTTGGGATTCCCCCGGAGGGGAATGCCCTGATCTTTCTGTTGGTTCTTGGAACCGTTGTTTTTGTTTTAAGTACCGGATGTAGTACTTAATTTTTGTTGTAATCGGCTATGTTGCCATTTGAGACAATGTTGTGTTTAATTAATCAATGATGTTTGATTTTGATTATGTTATGTGTGGATGTTGTTTATATCTTGGTTTTTTTTGGAGGCAAACATATGGTACATGTTTGAGTCCACTTAACGGGCTGTTATGTAACCACTGGGCCTAACTGTTGATTCGGCCCATTAAGAGTGCTTGTGGTTTAGTTTACTTACCTTTCAAAAAAAAAAAAAAAATCAGTCGCGTTCCGTCCCACCGGTCGGGTCGGGGCGTGACAGCAATTGACACCCACAGTCCACCAATGGTCCAGTAGACATAAACCATCTCTCATATGGCTAATATTGATTCAATAGTCCAGGCACGTGGAAGCAGTCTTGCAAACTCATATGATCAACATCATATCATTCTCAATCATCATTAGCACTCTTACCATAGTGCAACAAGTCTAGGCCAGCATCATGAGCACTCTTACCATAGTGCAACAAGTCTAGGCCAGCATCATAAGTACTCTTACCATAGTGCGTCACATTTAGGCACATGAGTGGGTTCATTAATTCTGAAACCACTCATTGTTCAATATCCATATCCAGTAACCAAACCTGTTTACATTTAAACTGCAAAGTTAAGTTCCCTCACCGTTCTGTGTGGTTTACGCGGTCTCTGTTCAAACAACACACAAGTGCACAATCAATATACATAACAGATACGTACATATACGTAGTATTTGAAAATTATACATTTTCCCACAAAATATCCAGGGTTCATGGAATTGAGTCTCCTACTTGGTTTCTATCCTTTTTAAATCATCCACAAGATAATAATATAATAAAAATGGGGCTTAGTCCAAACTCATATTGTCTTCTAGGCATTGACCAGATTGACTTATTGAGTTAGGTCTAGATCCTCGGGTCACTTTTCGGTTGTCTTCTGGATAGGACCAGAGCTAACATTTTGAGTAGGCCTCGAGGTCACTCAGTACCCGACTATATAGCGTCGGCCTGAAAGTGAATCACTCAGTTCCCGACCAATAGGGTCGGCCTGAAAGCGGATACAATAGTATTTACACTATAAATAATAAGAGAAAAGGGGTTAGTACATTTTTAATTAATCAAGGGGGTATAAATCATCACAAATAAACAAACACATTAAATAATAATAAAAAATGGTAATCAAACAATATTTTATCATTTAAAAACGGGTCCCTCGGAACATCACCTCGGAACTGGGTACAGTGGCTTCGGATCATCCGAACCACACTAAACTAAGTCACTGGCCTCGGAACAAGGGCCTGACTTCGGATCGTCCGAAGACTAGGTCTCGGACCTTCCGAAGTCCATCCGAACCGAAAAATCCGAAAAGAGTAAGTCTCGGTGGATCTGCCAGCTCGGAATGTCACGCCCCGACCCGACCGGTGGGCCCGGAACGCGACTGATTTTTTTTTTTTTTTGAAAGATAAACTGAACCACAAACATTCTTACTGGGCCGGATCAACAGTTAGGCCCAGTGGTTACACATTAGCCCGTTAAGTGGACTCAAACATGTACCATATGCTTCTCAAAAAAACCAAAACATAATAATAACATAACATGCTCAAATCAAACCCAACATTGATTAATACAAGGCGTAGGAAATTCAATCATTCCAAACATTGTCAAAAAGGCAACATGGCCTATTACATTGTTTACAAAATCACATCAGAGTAGCTACAGAAACGCAGCAGTCCTAGTTCAACCCATTGACGCACGCCAAGTACCACACTCGGTACTTTACAAAGGAAAATGGTTCCAAGAACCAGAAAGCATAAACACAAGGGTATTCCCCTCAGTGGGAATCCCAAAGCAACGCCGCAGCTTAACCACACTAAGCCTCAAACGGAGGGTCCTCCTCCTCTGGTTCAATGCTTGAAAGGTGAGTGGGGTGAGCTAACTAGCCCAGTGAAGGAAATATAACAATGCAGTTAAGTAAACAACAGGTGAATATATAATCAACAGTTGTAATATAACATCTCATGCTTGATAATAGAATCACAATATAAAGTCTCATCATCATTTTCATCCTTTCATCATCTTTCCATTACTGCTGTCATCCACCGTAACCTCTTGGCACCATATTGACAACAATAGTATTAGGTCCCGACACGGTCAAAATACATCCTTGCAAGTACATCTCCGGCTCTTAAACGTAGCCGGTACTGACACCCTCAAGTCAGCAACTGACGCCCCACAGTCCACCCGTGGTCCAGTAGACATAAACCATCTCTCATATGGCCGATATTGATTCAATAGTCCAGGCACGTGGAAGCAGTAATACACACTCATACGATCAACATCGTAATATCACAATCATCGTCGGCACTCTTACCATAGTGCGTCAAGTCTAGGCCAGCATCATAAGCACTCTTACCATAGTGCGTCACATTCAGACATATGAGTGGGTTTATCAAATCTGAAACCATTTATTGTTCGATATCCATATCCAATAACCAAACCTGTTTACATTTTAACTGCAAAGTTAAGTTCCCTCACCTTGATCGTGTGGTTTCGCGGTCTCTGTCAAACAACATACAAGTGCACAATCAATATACATATCAGATACGTACTTATACGTAGTATTTTGGAAATCACACGTTTTCCCACAAAATATACAGGGTTCATGGAAATGAGTCTCTTACTTGGTTTCTATCCTTTTTAAATTATCCACAAGATAATAATATAATAACATAAGGGGCTCAGTCCAAACTCATATTGTCTTCTGGGCATTGACCAGATTGACTTATTGAGTGAGGTCTAGATCCTCGGGTCACTTCTCGGTTGTCTTCTGGATAGGACCAGAGCTGACATTTTGAGTAGACCTCGAGGTCACTCAGTACCCGACTATAGTGTCGTCCTGAAAGTGAATCACTCAGTTCCCGACTAGTGTCGGACTGAAAGCGTATACAATAGTATTTACACTATAAATAATAAGAGGAAAAAGGATTAGTACATTTTTAATTAACAAGGGGGTATAAATCATCACATCATTAATCACATCAAATAATAATCAAGATTTTGACAAAAACAATACTCCAACAATATTTTATCCTTTGAAACAGTATTCCTCGGAACATTGCCTCGGAACTGGGTGCAGTGGCTTCGGATCATCCGAACCACTCTAAACTGAGTCACTGGCCTCGGAACTTGAGGCCTGACTTCGGATCGTCCGAAGACTGGGTCTCGGACCGTCCGAAGTCCATCCGAACAGGAAAAACAGAAAAACAGAAGTCTGGTGGGTCTGCAAACTCGGAACGTCCGAAGACAGGATCAGACCTTCCGAGGATGTTCGGACCTTCCGAAATGGCTCGGTTCTTCCGAACTGGCTCGGTCCTTCCGAGCTGGGCTCGGTCCATCCGAAGGGTTCTGGCTCGCCTCGGGTTGACTGGGCTTCGGGTCGAAGCTCGGAACGTCCGAGGGTCGGACTGTCCGAAGGTTCGGACCTTCCGAAGAACGGCTCTCGGACCTTCCGAGAGTCGTCTTCCTCAGCTGTCTGCAACTGCAGACAGTGACGGCGGATGAACAGTGAAATACGATTCCAAAAAGGGAGGGCTTCCCTGATTCGTTTTTCACATCGGTCTGGTTTGATGGACTCCTCTGGGAGCCCTCTTTCCACAGGGATTGGTTTGGAGCTCAGAAGCTCAAAGGGCCATCCGATTTTAAGGTCAAATCCTCACGGGTACATGAAACCCATGGTTTTCCTTAAAACTTAAAACTGGTTTTTCTGATTGAAAACATGGTCAAAAACTGATTTTCTTGATTCTAAATCGGTTAGAATTTCAAAAGGAATGCAATGGATACCTTGGTTTCGATTCCTGGGTTGAAATTCTGAGTTTTGAAATTTTTTCCTTAAGCTTACTGTTACTGAAAAACAGCAGCTTAACAGGGTCGGCCGAAAATGAAATTACAGAGAGAGAGAGATGAAGGAATCGGTGGGAGTTGAAACAGAAGAAGGGGGCCTGAATTTATAGGCTCTGAGCCGGAAAATCGGCTGAAACCGATGGGACATGACGACGGGAGGTGATGATCACCGCCGGAAAAAGGGCCGAGCGGCCAGTGCACGCTGAGTGGCGTGTGCAGGCTGCTCTGGTTTTGCAGATCAGTCCCTCACATCTTCCAATTTTGCAGAAAGGCCTAATTTAAGAAATTTTGATTTTTTTAAAACTAAAAGTACTAATTTAAGACCTCAAAACTTTGATCCAACCTTACAGATGGGTTAGGTTTTGAAAACCTTAGTCACCATAAAAATTTCAGATTTTATTTCTCACTAAAAACCCTTGATTTAAACAAAAATCACATTTTATCCATAATTACTTATTTAAACAAATGTAAAAATAACAAATTTGTAAATCTTATTTTGTAATGAAATGAAATATCTAGATCAATCTTAAAATGGTCCAACACCCAATACCATTTTCAAAATTTATCTCTTTCCCGAAATTATTTAAAATAATTAAAACTCTCTTTCGGGCGATATTTAAATATCATTTTCAGAAAATAATTTCATTTTAAAATCAGAAATGTAAATCCTTCATTAAGGAGAACATTATTCACCAATAATATACACGAAATCACACAATTTATAGAAATATGCACAACAAGTGGTAAATTACCAAAATACCCCTCCAGCTCGACGGGCTGGATCACCGAGCTTACGGCCTCAGATTGGGTCTCGCTTGGGCTTTCCTTAAAGCCTTGACCGAAAACTTCAAGATCAACCGATTAAACAAGATTAACGAGCTAAAACTTGCCTAATCTGGGGCAGGGTATTACACGGAACGTCCGAAGACAGGTCTCGGACCTTCCGAGGGGGGTTCGGTCCTTCCGAGCTCGGCGCTGTGCATCCGAGGGGGTCAGGCTCGCCTCGGACGTAACTGGGCTTCGGGTGAAGCTCGGAACGTCCGAGGGTCGCGTGTCGGACCGTCCGAAGATCACCTCTCTGACCTTCCGAGAGTCGTCTTCTCCAACTGTCTGCACCAAAAGACAGTCAAGGCGATTCAACAGTGAAATGCGATTCCAGAAAGGGAGGGCTTCCCGGATTCGGTTTTCACATCCATCTGGTCTGATGGACTTCTCTAGGAGTCCTCTTTCCATAAGAAAAGGTTTGGAGGCTTGAAGCTCACTGGGTCATCCGATCTTAAGGGTAAATCCTCACGGGTACATGAAACCCATGGTTTTCCTTAGATTTTAAAACGGGCTTTTCTCCATCAAAACAGGGTCAAATTTGGTTTTGTTTGATTCTAAACAGATTAAAATCGAAAGGGGATTGCAAAGGATACCTTCGCTCGGGTTCTTAGGCTAAAATTCGGATTTTTGCAAAGCTTCCCTTTAAGCTTACTGTTACTGAAAAACAGAAGCTAAGCAGGGGTCGGCCGTTCTGGATTTCGACTGATAAGAAAGAGAGAGAGAAGAGAAAGAATCGGTGGGAGTTGAAACCGATCGAAGAAGGCCTGCATTTATAGGTTTTTGCCAGATGGGATGGGACGACGGGAGATCTCATCATTGCCGGAAATCGGGCTGAGCGGCCAGTGCATGCGTTGCATGCGACTGATGCTGCTACAGTGCCGATTCAGGGTTTTGCAAATCAGCCCTCCAACAGTTTCCAAATTGCAGATAAGTCCCGATTTTTAATAAAAATCGATTTTAAAACTAAAAGTAATAATTTAAGAACTTAAAAACTTGATCCAACCTTACAGATAGGTTGGGTTTTGAAAATCTTGGTCACCATAAAAATTTCAGAAATTATCTCTTATTAAAAACCCTTGATTTAAATAAAAATCATATTTTACTCATAATTACTTAATTAAACAAATGTAAAAATAACCAATTTGTAAATCTTATTTTGAAGTAAAATGAAATAACTAGACCATTCTTAAAATAGTCTACCATCAAACACCATTTTCGAAATTTATCTCTTTTCCGAAATCATTTAAAATAATTAAAATTCCACTTCGGGGTTTAGACAGGCAAATAATAAATATCATTTTCTGAAATCAAATCATTTTAAGCTCATAAATGCAAATCCTTCGTTAAGGAGAATATTATCCACCAATAATATTCATGTAACAACAATATTTATAAAAATATACACAACAAGTAGTAAATTACCAAAATGCCCCTCCAGCTCGACGGGCTGGATCTCTGAGCTCACGAGCTCAAATTGGGCCACACTTGGGTTTTCCTCAAAGCCTTGACCGAAATCCTCGAGATTAACGGGTCAAACACGATTAACAAGCTAAAACACGCCTAATCTGGGACAGGGTATTACATTATCCATCATTTGTTTAATAACTAATGAAATTAAAAAATCATTCAAATTATTTAAATATAAAAATGTAATTTCTTTGAAGTTTTTAACCACATAACTATTATTATTAATTAATGCTTTTAGATAAAACAACTAGAAACTTTGAAGTAAACTAAACAGCATGATTATTTAAGAATACAAATATCAAAATTTTATACATTTATTTCTGGTTTCGGCCCAATTTTGTACTGATTCAGGTCTTATCATACGATTCTAAGTTTCTAACCGAGAGAGAGAGAGCGAGAGAGAGAGAGAGGCAGTGGGGTGAGCATATCACAGAAGAAAGGGAAGAGGAGGAGGCGAAGAAGAAGAAGAAGAAGAAGAAGGATGAAATCTCGGCGACAAGTGGTAGCAACGTTGATTTCTTCCATTTTATCACAAGTCATTGTTGTTCTTCTGCTTCTGCTGATTCTACTCTTGTGCCCTTTATCCACCGATCATTCTTCTTCTTCTTCTTTATTTCCTTTTGCTGCATCTTATCTGCCGCTCCATCTTCTTCTTCTTCTTCTCCTTCCAAATCCTACTGCTGAGGTTGCTGCTTCCATTTCCTTCATCTCTGACTCCGTCCCACCCACGTCTCCTTCTCCATCATCTACATCCAGAAAGCGGAAAAGGGAACAACCCACCTCACAAAAGCTAGAGCAACAGCAGACGAAGCAGCAGGAGCAGGAGCAAGTATCTGTGTCCTCTTCATCCTCGTCGTCATCATCCATCCGCGATTCTGCCAACTGCAACGCCTTGCCTTCTTCCCCACTTCTTCTTATTTCAGATCCCAATTCATTCAGGGAATGTTTCCACATGTCCTCCGTCACCTTCGAATGGCTCTCTGGCCTCCTCGAGCCTCTCCTCGAATGCCGTGACCCCATCGGCTTCACCCTCAACCTCTCCCCCCATGCCCGCCTTGGCATTGGTCTCTTCCGCTTTGCCACTGGCTTGCCGTACCCCGAGATTGCCCGCCGTTTTGGTGTCTCTGAATCCACCTCCAGATTCTGCACCAAGCAGCTCTGCCGTGTCCTCTGCACCAATTTTAGGTTTTGGGTCGCTTTCCCCAGCTCTTCTGAGCTCCAATCTGTTTCTGCTGCTTTTGAGGCCCTCGGAGGACTCCCTAATTGCTGTGGCATCATTGAGTGCATTCGTTTCGATGTAAATGTCCCACTGCACCATGAGGATGAGGATAACAATGATGACGATCACCTTCCCCTACCCCATCGCCGCAGCAGCATTGCCGCACAGTTGGTTGTTGATTCTTCTTTAAGGATTCTCAACATTGTCACTGGTTTCCACGGCCACAAGGGGGATTCCTTGGTTCTCAAGTCTACTGCTCTGGGCAAGGACGTCCAAGGAGGGCGCCTCTTGAACTCACCACCAGTTAATCTCCAGGGCATTTCAGTCCCGCAATATCTAATTGGGCACGCAGGTTATCCCTTGCTCCCTTGGCTCATGGTTCCTTTCGATGCCAGTGACCCCTTGTCCTCTCCCTCTCCCTCTCAAGAAGACTTCAATGCCATCCATCGCTCGATGCGTGCTCCCGCATTGCGAACCCTTGCCAGTTTGAAGACTTGGGGCATTTTGAGCCGTCCCATACAAGAAGAGTCTAATATGGCTGTGGCATGTATCGCTGCATGCTCCATTCTCCATAATGTTTTGCTCATGAGGGAAGACTTCTCTGCTCTCTCAGTTGATGGAATTTCCGTCAATGATTACTCATTGCATGTCAGCTCTGAGGACCCTGCCCTGGAGGAGCGTTTGGTTTTTGAGAATGCTTCTGGAGTAAGAAATGCATTGGCTGCAAGAGCAACAGAACTTCGTACTGATTTAGAGCAACAGAACTTTGTACTGATTTCGGCGAAACAAATATAAATATGATCATAGATAACAGATAATTGCCAGCCCACAGTATGCTCTGGTTCTCAAGCCTGTTCAAATTCCACTTTCCTTCTCTTTGATTGAGAATGCCTTCTGAACGTTGGAACAGTTAGTAATGCATTCTGGATTACCTTGTGGTTCATTATGTACATTATACTAGTTAGGGAATTTCCACCTGCACTTGTAAGTTCTCATTTCTATTCATAGTCCACTAAAGCTAGCACCTATGTGCAGTATACACTGCTAAATTCTTTTACTTTCATTTTAATTTTTGTTTTCCATCTGTGTAACCTTACTTGCAGGATTGCATATGTATCATGTCACTCTGTTTGACTATGATCAGTTCATGCTTTCTATTTTATTTGGTTGGGGATTCTAACAACACAGGTGCTTACTTTATGCAAGATGGTTTCACATCGTTAAAACTTTATCCTTGGATATTTCTTCTGCTGATTATTGACCATACGCTTTGTGTTAATGGAGTTGTTAGATTAAATAAATTCAGCATTCAAGACATCCTAATTAGTCAAACTGTGAACCTGATAACTTTGTTCTTCTCCAATTCATGATAGCTGTTGTGCCTCATCTTCAATTTTCTCCATCAAATGGGGAAAATGTATGCAATTTGTTGTCATGGTATTCTTTCATGCAGTACTCTTTCTTTTTTGCGGAAACCTCCTTTTTTTAAAATAAAAAATAAAAAATTCCCTTCTCTTTCATTTGTTGGTGAGGCGGTTGTGGACTAATTTGTGAATTTTAAGATTGCCCTCACAGCTGGGGGAGATTTTTTTTTAACAAGGAATGGCATGCTTGTGATAAGGAAGATTTTTATTTCTTTATTTCTCCAAGGCTCCCCTCCAAATTTCTTAGCACAATCAATAATTGCATTAGAAGAGTCACTTCAATTACAAGATGGCCAACAACAATTTGTAAGTATTGTCTGAAGTTCCATATTTTACAAATGGTACTGCCCTGTTGCAATTCACGATGCCGATGCCAAAAACACCAAGTACATCTCATAATGGATGTGGAGCACAACAACAGGCGCTGGTACCAATCAAGGAGGGGGGAAAATTAACAAGAGCCAGTCCACATAGTTCCCTCTTGTCATCCCATTTACCAACATCAATTGGTCCTGATTTCTTTCGCGTGTGCATTTTTGTACTTCCCAAGTCATATAGAGTTAGATCTCCCAGTTCATGTGGGCCATTAGCATTTTTGGTGTTAAATTTTCATAGTATTTTTGTGTTAATCATGGATGTAGATTAGAGGGCATCTATATTGGATGGACTCTTCATGATGCAAGATGCACCCATGTTAAACACTTGCATCCATTTTAATACTCTTCTTTTAGTGTTATTTTTTAACTCATTTTCTTTTAAAGTAAATTTGTATTTAAATTTATTTGAATATATTGTTGTTTCCTCGTGCTCTTTTTTTTGGGGGTTTACCTCTTGCCTATGTCAAAACTCCAAGACTCACACCCGTATGCATGGAACTTACATGGGCATTAATATTGTTCATTGTTGAAGTTGGTAAAACCAAAAAAAGGAAGCTATATTGGGGGTGGGTAGATTGTAACAGAGGAATTTGGTTCTTTTGGATAAGATTTGTAGAGGTTTGGGAGGGAAAGAAATGATTTGTAGTCAAGCTATAGCTGTCGGTGAGGGTGTGATTGTTGGGTAGAGGTTGTAGGCACTAGTTGTCAAATGTTTGAGGGAAAATTTCAAAAAGAGGGGCCATCTCTCAAAAAGGGAGGAGGAAGGGGGGTTCCTTTTGTATTGAGAGTGAATATTTAAAAATAGATTTACTTTTCTAGTTGGATAGGGAGATGAGTCAATTTGGGAGGATATTTAGGGGTGTGTCTCTTATTTAAGAGTCATTCTAGGTTATCTATGTTTTTGGAAGTGACTTTTTGCCTTGCTTTTCCTTTTTTTTTTTCTTTGGTATGCTAGATTCAGTTGGTGGCCACGTCAATGATATTAGTCTTGATTGAGTTCAATTACAATGTTTTCATTTGTAGAAAATGACACAGATGTAAGAATGTGGAAGTGGATTCCTATGGATGGGTTCATGGCAAGATCTTTTTAGATTCCGATATGTGGTACCCATGAAGGACTGGCATGTTCATTTGGCGTAGAAAGATATCATTCCACTTTGGTTAAAGTGTTTTGCTGGCTTGCACTGGCTGGGAAGATTTTGACAAAGGATAGCATACAATGGATGGTATTTTTCATTCAAAGAGAGGGCAAAGGGCAGAGGAATTTGTTAGTCATTTTTTAAGGTTATGCAAAGGAGAGGAAGAATAGTGTATTCTTAGATAAATCATGGTTGCTTCCTTCACCAGAAGCCTATTTTGTATGTATTGGAACTAAGCAGCATTAATCAGGCATTTTGGTAGAAACAAGAGAGAGAGAAAGAGACATGGGAAATGGCTAATGGTCCTTTTTCCAATTCTTTGGTCTATTTGGAAAAACAGATAGTAGGGTACTTGAGAATGAAAAGAAAAATGGGAGCACGTTTGGAATTGATATTGGTGAGATTGGGTCTGTGGCTGTGTTTGAGACAGGAATTTCAAAGGTTCTGATCATTAATATTTTGTGATACATTGGAAGGGAAGGAGATGGGGGGAGGTTTCTTGCATGAGATGGTGGTACATATTTACAGGGTCTACCCTGTGGGAATGCATTGGAGCAAATGGAATTATTTACCTCACTTATTCATGTTCACCCATGATTCACAATTTTGAGCAGACCACGTGCTTCCGTTTCAACGTGTAAGGCAGCAAATGATTTCCCTTACTAGTGTCATCCCATGTCTGCAACTTTGAAAGAGACTGCATACTTCCATTTCAATGTGTCCACATGTATGCACGCACCGAGGCAGCAAATGTATCTTTCTTGTACTTCTCTTGTTAGTGTTTGTCCATGATTTCACAATTTCAAGAGATTGCTGCTTCTATTTCAGTGTGTATGTGTGTGAATATAACTCTGTACATGTCTGTGTGTGTGTGTTCATGCAAGGCAGCAAATGGAAGAGACTGCTTGTTTTGTGTGTTTGCGCAGGCACCTACGCTCATGTAGGTGAAGAAATGCATAAGTGGCAATCTAGGGCCTCGCATGGGGTAGCTCAATGGGTAGACAAACCAGAGGTTTCAGGTTTGAGTCCCGTAGTCACTTGATGCCCATGGCTTGTAAAGAGCTGCCTGCATCTAGAGTTTTCCCTCGTAATCAGGGAGAGGTGGGGAGATATACATATTCGATCTAGGCTGAAGTTAAAGCCTTAAGAGAAGCTCCGACCGGCAAGTGTGTTGGATGAAGGGTGTGCGTGCGTTGAGTGTGTGTGAGAACCCCCCTTACTCAAGAATCTTCTATAAGAAATTCCCATATTTGTAAAATGGTTGGTAAGTGCTCCTTGTTACCATTATAATTTTCTACATGTAACAAATATGCATGTAGCTCATGGAAAAGAATGTTAGATTTTATTATAAGTTTTGACTCTAAATAGATTGAATAGATCATTTGTTGATATAAAAAAAAAAAAGAATTTCATTAGATAAACTGTTGAGATGTAATCTACTATGTGGTAAAAACTAAAAAGAGGGTCTACATTCTATCTGTAATAGCAACGAGTAGTTGATGATAAACATTGTTCTAAAAAAGTTAGTGTTTACTCATTTAAAAATGACTTTGATTTTCTTTTTTTTTTAATCTTTTGAAAAAAGAGGTATTATTTTCATTTCAAGTGAAAAATGTGAGTTGAGGATCAATTTTAAACAAATTTAGTCAGCTCATTTATAGGGTCTATTTTTCAACTATAAGGATATGTTCAGATAACGGTTCATTGAAAGAATGATTTGAATAGATCATTCTAAATATTGTATTAAAAGCCATAAGTGTTTAGTGCAATGGGAGATTTAATTTAAACATGTTCAAAAGTTTTTTCATAAATAAAATAGGAATAATTTTTATTTTTATGATTGAAAATGTGAACACTACACAAAAAACTGGAATATGAAATTAAATCAAATTGGTTTATTCCATTTTTATTGTATATGCAAAATTGTAAAACCTGTATTTTTTTTTTTTTTTTTACGAAAGGTGTCCAGAAGTCTTATTTGACTAGTTCTTTGGGACATATAAAAACTTCTTAATTCGCACACGCCTGGTAAATCTAAGAGAGTGGTCCTTCATTGTAGAACCTGTATTAATGAGTCTATTAGTTTATTTTAATTTAATGAGGGCCTCTCCAGGAAGATAATTCTTTTTGAAATTTAGTCAGCAAAAGTACAATTAATGTGATTTTTTGATATATAAAAAAAACTCTAATTTAATGATAGTTTTGATATTCTGACCACCTTTATAAGGTGAAATCAAAGATACCCATATCAACTTATTCAAAAGAGTGAATGTTTCCTAAAAGTAGGATCGATTTGATGGAAATCCAACTTACAAAATTACATGCAAAAGAAGAAAAAAAATATCTATTGAATTTAAATTATATAATTGATGATTTTAGTTTAATGTAATGTGTTTGCCAATTGACTGAGTATGAAGGTGTGAAATAATAGATATGTAGGTCCAATCAAAATTTAGTTTTCTTCTTCACATGGAATAGATACACAATTGCTGATTTCTCCAATGGAATCAATTCAAAACAAATTATTTCTAACAGTCAAATCTAAGAAATGTTTGGCGTTTTGATGATTGGGTTCTCTTTTAAACATAGATCCAATTTTTATCAGTGTTCATTTAATGCATTTTAACAATTGAATTGAGCATTATAGATAAAAAAAATTTCTAATAATTTTATTTTAATCCTGAAAGCTGTCATTTGAAGTGGAATCAACTCTTTCTATCACATGTCAAATTTCTACTGAATTAGAGCAAAAAGATAATTTTAGTTATTAGAAATAAATTAAAGAATTTATCAAATCACAATGTTGCACTGATAACAATATAGATTCTTCGATAACAAACTCTAAGCGAACTTTCGATAAGAGATTTACCACTTCAATTCTATCTACAAATGATTGAGTTTGCCACAATATTTGACAAATTAGCAAAATGATTTTTAAACATAAAACTTAGAACCGAGGTTGAAAAGTGAAATTCAAAATCTTCTTTTGAATATTATTCTCTCAAATTTATACTTTGAAAGTATTTTTTGGATAAAATTGAAAAAAAATATTACCTGAAAAATATGCAAAATGATATAAATATGTTTCATGATTATCTATGAAATCATTTAAATTTTGGTGCTTCTTTTTCTTTGTTTTCGTCGGAACCCTGGTGCTCACAGAGAGGGGAATCGCCCAATAGTGATTGGTGAGGAAGAGAAGTAGAAGGGAGGAGAAAAGCAAGAATGGCTGCTCAGATGCTGATGCGTCGCCCCTCCTGCACCATCCTCTGCTCCGCCTTTGGACTGGGAATGCGAACCCACATACGCCGGTCTCTCACATTGGCCTGCTCCTCCAACTCCAAGCTGCTGCGCACCAACCTAAAGACCCGTCCATCCGAAGCCCATGTTGCCGCTATACCCAGGAGGAGATTCTGCATCCGAGCTACCAACGTCTCCAATTCTGGTTCCATCGATTCGTCCATGATACAGTCCATGGAGAAGAAGGTCCTTCTCTGTTTTACTCCACTTCAATCTTTCCTTTCCTTTTCTTTCTTCACAAGCTTTCCGAGGATTAATTATTTTCACCAAACCAGTCATTTTTTTTGTTGTTGTTGCTGTTGTTGTTTGTTTATTTGTTTATATTTATAACTTGTTTTTTTTCGGAAGGTTCCCTCGGCTTCAATATTCATTTTGGAATTTTCAGATAGAACTGGGAATTTGTTTTATCTTGAAAAAAAAAACACTGGGACTTTGTTTTTGTGACGCATATGCAGATGCACTTGCAAGCATTGAACCTTCTCATAATTTTTATTTTGGAAATTGGATTTCACATCTGACAAAACGGGGATACCATCCATTGTTTCTTCCTGTTCTTTCAGCAGACTTTTCTTTTCATTTGATCTACATGATGAAAAACAGTTTTTGTTATGAGCACCTATTATGTTAGGGAATTGATTTGGGGACCGGTACTTTTTCCAACATGGGAGCGGGGCTGTGAGATTTTCATCGTCTCTTAGTATTCCAAAACCTAGTCGAGTTGGAGTTGCTCTAGTGCAATCTGGCTGAGTTGCTCTAGCGGAAACTGTTTTACAGAACCTAATGAAGTTGCTCTAGCGCAACATGCATTACAAAACCTGGTCGAGTTGTTCTAGTGCAATTTGGTCGAGTTGTTCTAGCACAAACTGTATTACAAAACCTGGTCGAATTGCTTTAGGACAAACTGTATTACAGATCCTGGTCGAGTTGCTTTAGTGAAAATTGTATTTCAAAACCTAGTCAAGTTGCTCTATTACAACCTGGTCGATTTACTTTAGCGCAACCTGTATTACAAAATTTGATCGAGTTACTCTAGTGCAATCTGGTCGAGTTACTTTAGCGCAAATTGTTTTACAGAACCTGCTCGAGTTGCTCTAGCGCAAACTGTATTACAGACCTGGTTGAGTTGTTCTAGTGCAACCTGGTCTAGTTGCTTTAGCTCAAACTGTATTACAGAACCTAGTCGAGTTGCTCTGTTGCCAACTGTATTATAGAACCTAAGTCGAGTTGCTCTAGTGCATAGTCGAGTTTCTCTAGCCCGAACTATGCAACCTGTTGCGTTGTTCCAGCGCAACAGGTTGTACTGCTGAGTTGCTCTAGCGCTAACTGAATCCAGAATGTAATTCTAAGTTTCTAACTGTAAACAGAGATATGTTTACTATATTAAAGAACACATATTATTTCAGAATCTGTCTTACATCTGAACCTGTTTTATAGAACATTTATTCATTTCAGCCTCACAATCGAAATTTGTCCCAAAAACAATGACATCTCCTGTACTACATTTATAAGAAATACAATTATAATCAACCATCTTGTATGACAATAACAATGACAAAATGAACAAACGACAAGGGTTATCTCCTTTGACTTGTGCTTTTGTGGACCACCACCAACATCAGTATTCCCTATTCCGATTATTCCTGCATTATATATTATAAAATTATATAAGTAAATATGCAAATCATTTCTATCTAACTAATTATCTCTCTCAAAGGATACCAACTCTTAGTTTTATTTTTTGGATGTGGCCTCTTTTTTTTTTTGAAAGATAACTTCATTAATTCCGAAAAGAATTATAAAACAAAGGGAAAGACCGAGAAAGGCCTCTTTTTTTTTTTGTTAAAAAATGTCATATGATTTTGTTTTTCCATTTGACATTTTGCTTGCATTGTGCTACAATAGATCAAGGAGCAACTAAATGCAGATCAAGTCATTGTTCGGGATGCTTATGGAGATGGACGACATGTTAGGTGAATTTCCCTTTCCATTCTCATTGGAGCAACATGCCTGTCACTGAAAAATTGAAAATTGCATTCTTCTTTCTCTCTCACATACATGCACAAGAAAAAGCTAGTGAGACTGAATTTTCTTGAGACAGGATGACAGAAATTTCAATATACACCTTGAAAGTGAAGAACCAATGTTTCATATATGCCCTAACTTTTCAAGTTTTCAAAAGCCAATCAGAAGTTGCAGTTATTGGCTTTTTCTGTGGAAGGAGAATGTGAAATATAATGCATCTATGTGGCACATCCAAGCATAACTGTACCCATTCATCACTTGAGGCCTACCTAGAACATGCCTTGACAGAGAAGAGAGGATGGTTCAAATATGAATGGTATGAATGGTTGGGGATAAAATAAATTAATGCAATAGTTGTGAAATTTTGGTGCAATTGAATAGTTCAGTAGAAATCATATCAAGCCCTCTCCCTTGGATAGTTGTGGGCCCAAATATAGTTGGATTTAGGCGCTAAATATGGATGACTTCTTCAATCCCGTTGGTTTGACTTGCCCAGACCTGTTTTACTGGTGAATTCATAATAGTAGGCCTCATAATTTACTAATGGGCTAGGTTGGTCTCATGGGTTGAATTAGCTTGATTGTGGCATCTAATCAACAATAAGTTGACTTGGACAAGCCCAATCCTTCTTATATCTTGCTCTACCTAGTAGTCACAATTTCTGACCTCCTACAGTTTATTGTCAACAATATGCTTCTGCATTACCAAGCCATGATAAATAATAGGTATGATGGAAAATTTCAAATAGGAAGATTCGAGCTTCATAATCCATTTCGAACCTTATTAACCCTTCTTGCACATGATCTTTCACTGTCATTTGTCATCAAGACAAATTTTCCTTGTTAAATTTGCCACCTCAAACTTTTTCGCTGTCATCACCAATCTATAGGTTTTTATTTTATTCTGATGGTGTCAAATTTCATAAATCCAAATGACAAAATTAAAATTTCTTGGTGATGATTAATTATTCTAAACAAACCTTGACCTAAGATCTAATTGAAAATAATTGTCAATCCAACATTAGACGTCCTGACCCAACACAATCCCAACTCTGGCAGAGTTTTTATTTTTATTTTGAATGATAACTATTTTATTCAATAAGATAGAAAGAATACAATCCCAAACAGACCAAAAAACCAGGCTTAAGGCCTGCCAACCAAGCTTACAACCAGCACAAAGAAAAATCAGGCCATACTACAACTGATAAGCACAATGAAAGGAGCCTAGTTTAGCACAATCATCTGCCATAGATTGGCAGACCTAAGGACATGGGAGACGTTGAAACCATGAACCCTTATACACGTCCTGATTAGCTCAATTTTATCTAGGACTCTTATAGAACTCTGGCGCAGATTCACCAAAACCAATATCATTTTTGAGGTCTGCTTCACTCAGTGTTGCCTAGAGTGGTTTTCCCTTTATCAATTTTGCTTAGAATTGTTTAACATGGTCTCTTGCAACCGATCTTGACATATTTCCCTTGCAAAATTTTGACTTCTACTAATCCAGCAGATTATTTGTTTTTTTGTTCATAGATTTTTCTACCTTGAATTGAATGATCCTATCCTCCACTGTTGAATATCATGGTTCAGCGGAATGAAACTAGTCAAGAATAAGAGAAAAATACAAGAATATTTTGTTATTGATCCAACAGATGGGATCAATCATTTATGGGAGTTTGTTCTTTCACAGTGAGGTCTTGCCTCTAAACCCCACCAAAAAAAAGGATACAATAAAACAGTGTAGGAAACAAAGATCAAAGACAGCATAAAGATGGAAAAGTTTTCAATGAACATGGAAAATTATGCTCCTTTATGTTGGTTGATTTAGGGATGATTTTATACAACTGATGCCCGTTGGGTTTTCAAGACTTGTTGCAATGAGTTTGGTCTCCTCAGTGGCCCAAAATCCATCTTTCTAGGCCAAGGTTGTTCATAAGATTCTAAGACAATATAGGGTTTACAGTCATGATAGGAAGGAGATAAATCCAATTGAATGTGATGGACACTATTCAGATGGGGGTTTATCCAAACCAAAGAAGATTTCACAGTCTGCAAAAAAAAATAGGGGTAAATAATCAAATGATTGGATAGATAGATAGATGGATACAAGTCACTTCTCTATGGGATGCCCAAGTCACTTCTATATTGGATGCCCCTCTTCTATATGGGATGCCCCTTTTTGTGAAGTCCTTGATTGTATATTCTTGATTGCACCGTGGAGTCTTCCTATTACTAGCCCAAGAGATGGCATTAGTTGAATCGCCTTCAACAATAAGATTACCATTCCTAAACCTAGACCAAACCTGAAGTGCTTTCCTCATTGCTCTCAGTTCTGCATCATTGTATTCCATAATCCCTAAAGGCTCAGAAACCTCTATTGTCATGCAACACCTCTCCTATTTCTGTTGAACCAGGTTTACCCCTTGTTCCTCTTAATTGTCGTCTCCTGAAATTGAAGGTGGGAAGCCTTGGGCATGATCGGTCCAAGATTAGACATCAAGTTAGATAAGATAAGGGGCGGGTTTCTCTTAGATAAGAGAAGGGTAATTGACCATAGACATTAAGTTCGATCCCACAAGATATCTTTCTGATAAGAATTCCTTATTAAATTTGGGTTCACAAAGATGCTATCTAAACTGTGGGAGAGATGTGCATCTTGTGGAATCCTTCCAATTTAACAAGGAAGATAGGTTGGAGGGATCTTATTCTATTTCTGTTATTCTCAAAGACTGAATAGAGGTGGAATTGGATCATTACCAATGTTTAAGGCCTTCACGATCAACCATTAAGAGATTTTCTTTGGGCTGAGTTGGATGGAACTGTTGGTGCTTGGACGGGGCACTGGTGCATCAGAGGTGATTTTAGTGTGATTTAATTTCCACACAATAGATCAACTGGGAAAAAGGAGGAAGAAGCGGGAGGAGAGGAGAGGAGGTTGGGGGGGGGGGGGGGGGGGGGGGGGTTGTGGGGGTGGTTGTATGAACTCTGTTTTGGATTGGATCAACTGTAGTGAGCTTGTGAAGTTGCTGTGGTTGTATGAACTCTGTTTTGGATTGGATCAACTGTAGTGAGCTTGTGGAGTTGCTGCTAGATTTACTTTTTCTAATCACCAAGAGGACCCTGTTCTCCTAATATTTGACCAGTTTATATTTTGACAGATTGGTTGGAGATGTTTTCCAATGTAATGCAAAATGCTCTACCAAAACCTACCTCTGATCATTTGTCCAATTGCTCTAGACACCACACTTGAGAGCTGGATTTCTTCACCTTCCATATTTGAATACTCATGGTTGGAAGTGAATGATTTTGCTGATCTTATCAAGCTTTGGTGGGAAGAAATTGAATTCTCTAGCTGGCTGGGTGTGAGATTGGTAGGCAAATTGAAGAAATTAAAGGAGAAGCTGAAGGATTGGCTAGATTTTATTTTAAGATATTACTGTTGCTAAGGAGAATATCCTATCTCAACTTAGAGAGATTGATGAGTTAGAAGAGAGGATCTATATTAGATGCTTACCAACTAAGAAGAAACTTTTTGAATGTACAGTTTCAACTTAAAAGTTCTGGGAAAGGAGATAAACTGCTGTTGAAGATCTAGAGTCATGGCTAAAGAAGGGAACAAGAACACAAAATTCTTGCATGGTGTGGCATCAAGATGCAACGGAATGTTAAACGCTGAAGGTGGGGAACACCATGTAGGTAAATTAGAGATGTCTTAAGAAATTGTTATTTTATTTCCATCCTTATTTATTAAAGAAGATAATTTGCATCCATGGCTAGACAGTTTGCCCTTTGATATGATCAATTCAAAAAATGTACAGATGCTGGAAAGCAACCTCTTGAAGGTCTCCAACCACTTGCATTTGTTAGGATGGAGGCCTTCAATTTGGATGCTGTCTGCATGCAAGTACATGTGGAGGTGGTGGTGTTGAGATTTGTTTTTAGATTTTGTAGAGTTTGATCTTTAGATTTACAGGCATGCAAGATATATGCTTAACCACTATGCTAGAGGGTAGGTTGTCTAAATATGTGTGCATCATTGAATTTCATCTCACACCAAGGTACTGACATGAATTGTGGCTGATATGCTTTGCATCACCATGTCACTTGTCTTCTCATGGGTTTTTTTCACTGTGCACATTTTTGTTTCTTGATTTGTGCATGATTGGGGATAAAGTTTGACTGTGTGAGATTTATATAGGACTTTTCCAAGTACGAGTGTGTGTGTGTGTGTGCGCGCGCATATTAATGTTTATACCCTTGTATACTTTGCTTGCTTTTGCACTAGCTAAAATTTAGTGTGCATTGACTTGCCTAAATTGGTTGCCGCCCCAATTTTTTTCTGAAAAATAATGGAAAAAGTTTTATTCAGGAATAAAAGGAGAAGAATGTGCAATAATGAGCTTCTTCCCAAAGAGACGATGGGAGAAAACTAAATAAGAAGATAGAAAAATTAGGTATATGAGATAGCTTTGGCGATTCAAAAAGTTCTTCTAGATGATATGAAAGGGGTAAACCTTTTCCAAAATAATGTCATGTAGCCTCTCTTGTATTTTAGCAGGTGTAGTAGTAGATGAAGGTGCCTTGCTTCATCTGTTGGTGGGGTTCTCGCTCCTTTTGTTCTGGTTCCTTTGTTGTGTATTGCTTTTTAAATGAAAATGTTTCTTTTACCCAGAAAAAAAAACTAATTTTCCATTTCAGGAAATCCTTTACCAATCCCATTAAGTCTGTTTGATTTGCAGCATCGACGTCATTTCTGCTGCTTTTGATGGACAATCTGCTGTGAATAGGCAGAGAATGGTGTACAAAGCTATGTGGGAAGAGCTGCAGAGCACCGTGCATGCTGTTGACCAGATGACCACCAAAACTCCAGCTGAAGCAGCTGCAAATCAATAAAACGCAGCAAATTTGTTAGAAACTCAAATATTTTTCTCTCATCTCACTTTACAAACATCATATGATGCATTTTGTCGTAATTTTGTAATCAATTATTCAACCATGATCATCCCAAACATGATATGAAACACAAATCTCATGGGCCATATCTCTGTAAAACCAGTTAAATAACCAAATTATCCCACTTGAGTGGGACTGCCTTTCCACCCTTCTATTCCCAATATTTCTTCTTTAGCAGGGGCCAATCTTTTCAACATCTCCAAACCCATGTATCGTCTGCATTTTTAAGTTGTTTTCTTTTTCTTTTTGAGATTCGAGTATTATCTGGATTTCCATCTGAAGGAGATGATTGAATGGCAAGGATTTTTCCTTTGGGCATGCATTATAGTAATTATACTGGCCTACTGGGTCTCCTTTCGGCATTCTTTTCTCATTTTATGTAGAATGGCCCAGTTTTGGTTAAATTAAATTGAACGGCATTTGGTGCTGCAAATTGTTGAGTAATGGGAATAAAATGAAATGAATGAACTTATGTTTGAGTCAGTTTGAAGTTTTTCAGTCCATTATATTTCATTTTCATTTATTTCGTAAATCAGAAAGGGCCTAGAGAACCATTTATTCGAACTCCAAAATCTTAGTTCTATCACACCACGACTATTCCAATCAAATCATTGAAGAATGAAGACTTAAGCACATTTTCTAATCATTCCTTGCGCTATAAGAGGAATAAGAGAAGAAAATGGGTCGAAAATTCCTTGGTCCAGTTGATGATGCGGCTCAATACCATCATTTTCTGGGCTAGAAAATGGGCCCTATTCTCGGCTCAATGTTGCCGTATGAGACCGCCAATACCATGTTGGTACTTGGTACTTAAACTGAAAAATTAGAGAGTAAGAAATATTAGTAGTTCAATGGAAAGTCTCTTTTCTCATTTCTACAGTTGATCTCACGGTTTACTTTTGCTCAGCTCTCTTATCTTACCTTTTTTTATACTAATTTTTATTTTAGATGAATTGTAAAATTTCTTAAAAATTTCTTTCCTTGTATTAAGATCAGGGTGACTTTAGTGAGAAAAGTTGAATTCAGGCTGAAAATACAACTTCACCTTGTTTGTATTGTGGGAAGAATATTTTCTAGATATAGAATTATTGAAATAAAATAAAAAAAATGATTACATGACATATATGACACATAAGCCTAGATGGCAAAAAATGTAATCACCCATTTAAGATAAACGATTATATTATCCTACAAATTTGACATAAACATGGTGATGGAAATGAGATGTGGGTCCCACCTTGTATTTTTAAGTTATATGGTCGTGCCAATGGTTGACTATAAAGAGCATTTATAAATCCACAAATTTCCAATAAAGGTTATATACACTGATGGATTTACAAATTATTTTCATAGAAAACAATGAAGTATTTAGAAGGTTCAAATGGAAGAGCTAGTGCTCTTCTCACTGCTCAAACAGTACATCTTGTAAATTTTAGGAAAAAGAAAGAAATATATCAGTCAATTGAGTGACTAATCCAAAACACTTTAGATTTTTATTTAGTAATAAAGTACACATCAACATTCAGGTTTCAAATTTTCCACTGTATAGTTTAAGATGAATAGTCTTAAAATAAAAACAATTCATATAGTTTAAATTTGTTATTATTACGAGATGTATTAAATTTGAGTGATAGTAAAAAACCCGCTTCAGAAAAAGTCCTAAATGTGATTCTCACTTTACCCCTATCACCCTCTGTAGAATTATTTAGTATCAGTGAGTAAGAAAACTTACACATATTTTAAAGATTAATCAACATCATAAAAGAAATCAATGTTAATATATATATATAAAAAAAAAAAAAACCTCATACTATGTGTTGGAAAGAAAGATCAGGCTTTCAGTACACTTGGCTACAAAATACAAGACCAGCAGTGTTCCATATGGGGCATCTGATCTGATTCAATGCCATGATTTTCATCAATGGCAAATACCAAAGATGCAGCATTCATTGTCAGAGAAAGAAGGAATACAAGATGTCGTGTGGTAATTCTCCTTTTTCACAGTCTTATGAATCAAAGGTGAGATCAGGTGGTTCGCTTTCAGATGTTTCAGATAACCCTTCTCCTTGGAAAAATCCTGGGTTGACACGTCTATCAAACTCATCACTCTGCTTCTGCACTTCTGTTTCTTTCTTCCATTCAACACAGTGTCTTCAGCTCTATCTTCAAAGTTTAAAGTACAAAAGTCTGTCCTTTAGTGTCATGTTTTTTTGGAAGATTATGCCCACGTCATTGGAGACTGACTGTCAATGTTAGGTGGCAGTGAACTGAGAGCCATGAAATCAATCAGTGAAAAGTTTGTGAGCCCAACTTTCAATTCTTGAGAGAGAATCTGATGGGCAGCCCATCTTGAGGAAGTGCGAAAGGACCATACTGAACTCTAGTTTGTGGGCCCAACACAGACCACCTGAATCAGCAGGACACACCATGAGAAAATGGCCTCAGCCACAAGTTCAAAACTGGGAAAATTTTCTTTTTTTTTAAAAAAAAAATGGTAAACAGTTGATGCCTTCTTTGATGGCTACCTGTACTTTGTGGTAAGGTGATGGAGAAGGACCAACATCTCTAGCTTTGCCAATTCGTTGCCGGGGCATGAATGGATCCCATTGCCAAATGGCATGAAGGTATTGGGCTTTGGGGCCACCTAATTCATTTTTGACACTTTTTAGTGTGAGCAATTCTAATACATAAACAAAAATAGTGACAGAGACATTCATATTTTTTTACGGCAATGAAGAAGATATAAGAATTATCTTTTTATCTATTATTCTGCGTGATGAAAAGATACTAACAATCTTATCCTTTGGCTTCCTTTCCATTTTACCTGAAATCTAGAAGGATCAAATTTATCTGGAGCTGTGAAATTTTCTGGGCTGTGGTGAATGTTCCTAAAGAGTGGTAAAACTTTCCATCCTTTTGGTATGAGGTACCCTGTAGAGATTAAGGGGAAAAAAATAACCATAAGTAAAAAAAGAAAAAGAAAAATGGACTTCTTCCCCCCCTCTCTCTCTCTTTCTCACTCTCAATCAAAGTAAGTACTGATTTCTTCATTGAGATGAGTAGGATTTCCTCAGAAACCAACCTTGGTATTCCACATCTTCCACTGCTTCTCTGAAAGTAAAAGAAAGGACTGAAGCAACCCTCATTGTCTCTTGGATCACCCTTGAAGTAATTGGCATCTGCTTGGTATCTTCCCATGCCAGAGACTTGTACTCTTTGTTCACCATGATTGCCTCCTGCTCTTCCTACAAAGCCCAAATGGGAAGTTCAACCGAATAAGCAAGCAATTGCCAAGTACACTCGAGTCAAAGATTTTAAGTAATTTATCAAAATTAATCATAAATGACAGTGGAAAGAAAGATTGAATTGCCCTGAAACAGAGAGAAAAAGAGAGATGAGGAAGAAATTAAAGTGTTCATGAAATAGGATTATTACTGTGACAGCTCGAAGGAAGTTTGGGTTCTCTCCAAGGCACTTGATAATCCAAGTGAGAACACTGGCAGTGGTGTCTCTGGCCGCAAAGATGAGTCCAATTACATTGTCAGCGATCTGATCGTCTGTCAGAGCTTCTTTCTCTCCCATCAAAGATCCGAGCAAGTCATTACTTTCTTGCCCCTTCTGCCTCCTTAACGATAGGATTTTTGCTAGGATTTGGGCGAGTTGCTTCCTTGCATTCATTGCCCTGTGGAAATTGGTCCCTGGCAAGTTGATGGGCATGCAATTGTAGCCCTTCTCTATAGTGTAATAGTACTGTTTGAGCTCTTCTCTGTAGATTACTTCATCTTTGCCGAATATGGAAAGCAGTCCCACATTGAATGCGTACTGAAGCAGTAAAAGGAAGAAACAACAGATCAGAGCCCATTTCTTCTATTATCCCAAAATACAAGTCAATGAATCAGTCGGGAATTTGGAATCTTCTGAAAAGGAAGGTTTCTTTGCAAGTTATCATATGAAATATCATTTGCAGTTCTGCAGAAATGAGATTTGGATTTTATACAATTGGAAGATTGTTAAACTTGTTTTGAGTTTTAATTCATGGCAGGCAGTAGAACGCAGATAAGTTGGTTGGAAGTTTTTTAAATCGCAACTGAGGACAAGTGGACTAGAATTCCAAGATATTTGGATTGAAGTAAGAAACTGAAAGGAAGAGATCACCGTTTTCATCTCTTGGAAAGTGTTGATGGACCGGCCATCCCACGAGTGGAGAGAGTGGAGAGCGATGGCCTCGACGTCGGAAACGATTCTCTTGATCGAGTCTGGCATAAGGGCTCTCAAGACCAGCCTCCTCAGTCTGGAATGATACTCTCCCTGCTGGAAGAAGAGAGCTTGGCGACCCAGCATCCGTTCTTTACTTGCCGGGAACGTGGGCTTGAACAAATGGGCTCGAGTCACCAACACGAATTTGGCAGCCTCAGGGCTAGAAATCATCACACACGGGCAACCCAGTATGTGGGACTTGAATATATTTCCATACCTACATTGAAACATCAAAGATCACACAGCAGAAGAATAAATAGTAAGAGAAACTTGAAGCAGCGGCAGAGTGAAAACCAAAAAAACAGAGAGCTTCTACTAATAATTGTTGGGCAGCAAACGAGTCCCACAATGGTTGTGAAAGAGAAGATCTAGGGACTTATGTCGTACTTGGGTTACTCTACCTATCAGGTTAGTCTTTTGGGCTGGATAACTAGTCATAACAACTAGTATCAGAGCCATATCCCCAAGCCAACACATGTAGACTGAGGGGATCTCTTAGCTAGACGAGAGATGGCCAGCAACATTCTATTGGCTAGAGAGCCTCATTCGAGGGAGGGATTACTGGGCAGCAAACAAGTTCCACATCAGTTGTGAAGGAGGAGATCTAGGGACTTATATAGGATTTAATCACTCCATCTATCAAGTTAGTCTTTTGGATTGGATACTCGGTATTAACACTAATTGTTGCGATCGGAATCGAGAGACCCACCTTTGCTGCTTGGAAGCAAAGAAATCATTTGGGTTTTGAGAATAGAGCTGGAAAGTCTCTCCTATATATGGCCAGCCTAGTGAACCAGGAGGCAGAGGCAGCTTTGGCCGACATGAATCCTTTCTTCTGGCCAGACAGATGCAGGAGAAGAGAGACAGGAGCAAAACCAAAACCAAAACCAAAACCAAGACCAAGAGGGCGAAGGTGGCAAGGAAGATGGTATTCATTTCAGCAATCAGCACTAGGCTGCGTCTGATGCACTGAAGAAGCAAACCAAATGGGGGAATTTATAGGTGAAAACACACAAAGGGTGACGTTGGGTTAAGCTCACATTTCAATTTCCCAATCAAGGAATTTACACTGTAGCTCACGTCTACTTAGACTCACCTACCCATGTATGTTTTATGCTGTGTCAAAGATGGAGACAAGTAGAAAAGTTTAATTTCTTCTATTTAAATATATTTTGAAGAAAAAGACGGTTTTTCAGACATTGAATTATAAAAAATCTGTTCCTACTAAAACACTTTCAACTTCTAAATTTTCTTCTAAATACAGTAAAATTTGGTGCACGATTCATCTCAGCTCTATCAAGACAATTCTATCCATACCTCCTGCCATGTCCTTTAGAATTAGAGAAGAAAGTAGTAGAGTTGCAGATCAGATCAAAATCTTCCTGCCATGGAGAAGTTGGCATCTGTTAAAGGTCAGTCTTTGTCTGATCCAGGGTGGGGTCTACTTGTAAAGGATGAATGGACAAATGAGATGGAGGCAGGGCTAGAAACAAGTTGAGGCCTAAGACAAAAAATTTAAATAAGGCCTTCTTGGAATCCATGCATAAATTCCATTCGTCCCGATAGTCTACATCGATAGTCTACATGGATAGTGCATTAGTTAAAAAAAACTATATAATTTCTATAGTTTTGAATAATAAAATTACCTTTAAAATTTTAAAATTATTTTTTAAGTACTGTGTATTTCCAAAATTTCTCAAATTGAATATCCGGACTAATTACGATAACTTAATAAAAATACTTTAAGACTTGAAGGTCTTTTGACACTCTCAAGTATTTAAAACACAGTATTTTACAAATAAAAGATATTCCTCGGCTATGCAGAAAATACACTTTTGAAAGTCCAAACGACTAACTGTGAAACCCGTTGAACTCCAAATTCAAAACTAAACAAATATATGAAATTTGAAAACTTAGATCTTTCAAATGATTGTTTAACTGGATTTTTTTTTATTTCGAAGAAGGGAAGGGATTTGCGATAGGAAAAGATCACTTATTTTTGGTAAATAATCATTTGAAATATTTAAGATTTTAAATATCACATATTTGTTCAGCTTTGAATTTGGAGTTCAACGGTTTTTATAGTTTGTTGTTTGGACTTTCAGAAGTGTATTTTTGGTACAGCCGAGGGATACCCTTATTTGTAAAAGACTGTGTTTTAAACATTTAGGAGTATCAAAAGAACTTAAAGTAATAAAGTATTTTTATCAAGTTATCGTAATTAGTCTGAATATTTAATTTGAGAAATTTTAGAAATACACAATACGCCACAACAAAAGAGGCCTTCTTCATCTGGAGGGCCTTTCTTGACTAATGGTTAAGACGGCCCTGGATGGAGGCAGACAGAGGTACTTGTTGGCAATGGTTTAAGAGAGTTAAAAGGAAGAGACAACGACATCAATGAAGAAATAGGGTTGGCAACTGTTTCTCTAATACCTACATCATCTCATCTCATCTCATCTCATCAAGAAAGACCTGCCTAGTGTCCCTTGGTGACAGGAACTGACTTGCAATTTACAAGATTCAGGTACCTTTCTGTGAAGCCAAACAAGATAGATCTCAGCATCCTCTGTTTCTCTTCTTAAAATGAACACATGTTGTAGATTTAGATTGTAATCTTTTAAATATTAGTGTTTTTATAGTGAGAAATTTTTTATTTCTTTTCAATTTATCAAATAAAATAGTAAAAAAATATTGTTAAAAACTTAAAATATATGAGTAGAACTCGCCCTTAAAAACCGGCTATTAAAGAGAGGGAATCTATGTGTTTATAAATCCCATAACTTAAAGTCCATTGACGATGTGGGATTTTTCTAACACTCCTCTCAGCGTCAGAGTTGGAGACAATCGACTTCCTCCTCCATACAGGACTGGAGATAAACCCCATAATCCAAAGATTCACTAATGATGTGGAATTTTGTTAACAAATATAACAGTGTTTTATCATCAAAACACCAGTTCTTATTATTTTCTCATGTAATTTATAATCTGCATGTCATTCGAGATCAACAACATTTTGCTGCTTGGGCCAGGTTCTTAAGCCTGTTGGGAGAGTCCAAGTTCAACACTATCAACTCAAGTCAGCTCTTTTTTTAAAATTATACCTAGAATGATTCTTCAAATTGTATTTGACACACTTTATATATAAAGGTAGACGACTAATTCTCATCATCTGCAATAAATCTTATAAAATAGTGACTATTTAATTCAAAATAAACTTCCTTAAATTTCACAAGTTTTGGTTTTCATTGTAAAAAGCTTAAAGAATCTTAAATGGGTTATGTAAAACTTTCTATCAATAAGGAGTTTGGCCATTTGGATTGATTTTAGAATATGGATCAGCTCTGCAAGTTTCGTGTTCAATTAGAATCCCATTCAGAGATGGGACTGAAGTGGAAGAAAGGGTTGATACGGGACTGAAGTGGAAGAAAGGGTTGATACGGGACTGCAGCTATTATAACTTAGTATTAGTGATACCACTATCATCTTTTAACATTTTTTTTTTCTCTTCATAACCACACATCATGGATATAAAAGATAAAATAGAATAAATTCTAAATTTATAAAATATTGTAGACAGAAATCCATGACAGAATTGATAGACTCATAAGCATCGGATAGACACTTGGGTTTATAGAGTAAATTTGTCAACTGATTTAGATGATAAGATAGATGATTTAAATAATAATAGATAACGATGACGATGATGACAATGATGACTGATAATGATTGTAATGATTTTATTCTTTTAAGATGAAAATGATCATCTTAACAGTAGATTCCTGTTTGCCAATATCTTTTTCACGCATGCGTTTGCTGCAGACTTCCATGCAACTCCTACCGTCCAACACTGCGGCTGTGTTAGTGTGTGGTGATGAGAGGAAACAGGTGGTAATAGATTCAAGGTTGGCAACTGAGTGCCGCCTCTTTTAAGTACCCAGCGAGTCAAGTGTGGATAAGAGTCTAGAACTGGAGAGTGGTTAGTAGAAAATGGTGTTGAGTGGATGGGTATTTTCTTGGTTTGAACTTTGAAGTTTGACTTAAAAATTTAAAATTTAGATTCAATTTAAAATTTTATAAGTTAAATAGTTTGGACAGCTGTGAGTTATTACAAAAAGTCAAATTATCTGTTGCAATACAAGGAGAACAATCTTAATTCTCCCTCATAGTTCTTGTCTTATGTCCTTCCATTCTTTTTCGTCGTCTATGAGACATGGCCTTATTTATTGGTCCTTTATTTGTTGGAGTGTGAATGAGAGTTTCACATTGGTTGTGAGGATGGAAAATTAAAGACTTATAAGAGACTAGGTCACTTTACGTATAAGACTAGTCTTTTTGGTTGGAAGCTCAGCTCTAATAGTGGTATCAGAGTTAGGTCATCAAACCACAATATATGGACTCAGGGATTCTCTAATTGAACAGGATGGTTAGCGACGTTCAATCCGTCGGAGAGCCTCTTTCGAGAGAGGAATTCTTGGGGTGCGAATGAGAGTCCCACATCGTTTGTGAGCGGGAGAAACTAAAGACTTATAAGAGACCAGGTCATTTCACTTAAAAGACTAGTCTTTTGGGCTCGAAGTCCAGTCTTAACACTGTTCGGATCAAAACAGAAGGGATTTAGCGCTTCCGCAATATAAACGAGACCGAAAATGTACCAAAAGACTATAAGTTTGGTTATAAGTGGTAAAAAAAGATACGATGGATTACTGAGTAATGAAATATACGATTTTCTTGTGGGGATAGAATTGAAGAACAGAAATAAAGGCCAACCCTGTATAAGTGAGACCATCTTGATTCTAATACCCATGACCAAAACTTGAATAAATTGCATAAGACCAATTTGGGAAGTTCATCTCTAAAATTTAATTAAGCATCATGTGGTTATGGTTAAGTCTAATTTAATGATTAAATGATGATGGAATGATTATGTTTGTAAGGATATCTTGGATTCCTAAAATTTAAACTTGAAATAAGCCCAACTCGGGAAATTTAATGTATTTACGGGTTGGGCCTGGTTGGTAGATAATCAATGGAAAGAATAAGCTTCTGATCCTATAAAATCTATGGTTTTTACAAAGCTTTTGGATTCTGTTTGTGGATTCTAATTCCAAACTTCAGAGATTTACTTGTTCTTTAAGCATTTGGGTCACATTTCTTGATGCAACTATATGATAGATGAAGTAACGGAAGGCCTCCGTCAGGCCCAACAAGGGGCCACAAACAATGGGCTGGGCTTCGACAGCACAAAACTTGTCCAAGCCTGGTCAGTTTGTTCATGAGGGTAATTTTCAGCCCACATCTGCACAAAGGCCTAGAAGTCCAGCTCCATCTAGCCAATTACCAAACTATTAACTCTTTGCCATATGGGGGCAGGCCTTGGTCTAGGCCCAACACTTCTGAGTTCAGGCCAACATTCTGAGGCCTGTAAGCTAGCCATGTGGGGTTGGGTAAAGGGGTTGGATTTGGGTAAGGGATATTTTGTCTCGGTTCATGTTCAGCCCAACTGGTTGCTTCACCCGAGTGCGTCCCGGTGGGTCGGGTTTTCACTTGGGCCTATGTTCAGTGTTGGGGAATGCTAGAATCCTGGAGCTTATGTGTCTCAACCAAAAATCAGTTTGTTGGGTTTAGAGCCGAAATTAGAAGATGATAAAAATAATTGGAAATAGTCAAATTTTAGGAGAAAAATATTTGTAATTGACAAATATCATTCAAACTTGAATAACTTGCCTTATAAACTTTTTTAAAATCACACCCAGTGCAAGATTCAATTTGAAAAATAGTCAAAACAGTTTCTATTTAAATTAAAAAAAAAAATGCATCGACCCATAATACCGATACAGACCTTTATACCGTCGATGTGATATGTACAGTCAATACATATCGGCAGCCTAAAAACTAATGCATATCAACTGATAATTGTAACCCAAGTCCAACAGTATCCTATTTCAATTCGATCTAGGTAAAAATTATTAGAGCTTTGGGCCGAACCCTCAATGTACTAAGTTGGATTTGGGCCAGACTTAATTGAAGTTGGGTCGACCTCTTTAATTAATTTGGGTTGGGTTTATGGGGCCGTAGGGCTTTTGGGAGGCATGCTTCTCCCAGTTTGACACTTGACTGTCCAACATGCCATTTTTCTAAGAAAGTGGATAAGAGTTGAATAAGCTTTTCCTGATATGGCACAACAATCATTTGGTAGCATTTACAGGCTGCCCGTAGAAAATTTCCCTCTCACATATCTTGTCATATTATTGTCTGTCACTTTCCAGGAAAAATATTTTCCCCAAACAAACACGTGGCCAAGATTTTAGAGTCAAGATCGGATCTCACTTTAGAAGAAGGAACAAAGGGCAAAATTCCAAGCTCTAGTCATATCCCAATCATGAATGTGAGTAGCTCAAGACATTCAATTGGATAATTCTCTCTTATTATTATTTTTCGAAGTCATTTTTTATTTTGACAATTATGGAAAAATTTAAATAGTGAGATGTGTAAAAAATCTCTTCAAATGAAAAAATAAATAAATTCTGAGAAGTTATTATAAAAATAAGGAATTAGGACTTCGAAAGTATAAATTTTCTAATTTGAATTAGTGAGATGATAGATGATGGATCGATTGATATTACAGTTTATAAGGTTAAATGAAGAAGTACAACTCAACAAACACACTCCAAATAAATTAAATTTTAGTTGTTCCTGAAGTGAGTTCCTAATGATTACTCTATCTCCTTTAAGATAAAAATTATTTTTCATCGAACATAATTAGTTATATCTAAACAATCGTTTCACATGTATTAGATCCAAATTCTTTTCATCCAAATCTTTTAGGAATTCTAATAAGACTAATCTTTTGCAGTCATTTGTACAAATTATAAACTAGTGTGATCGGTCACAATAGCTGTGTCTGAACAGGAGAACCTAAAAGGTTCAAGTAAAAAAAAAAATTATTAGTGGGAGAACTTCTGTTAATCTTCTCTTCTCTTGGAAAGGTGGGAAACACCTGTCATCTTTTAGAGGATGGAAAAATTTACATTTTTGTTTTGTTTTTTCTTTTTCTTTTTAAGATTAAGGTGTCGATGTCGTTTGGAACAACTGAATAATCCTTAAAAGCATGTGCAAACCTTCTTATAATACATTAGATGACACTGACTATGGAAAGTGGCCCTTTTGTGTTGAGAGTGATTTGAACTCAAAATCTTATCTCATCTGAGTTCTTGAGTGTCAAGCCAACCTTCACGGGTTAATCTTTTGTATGTTTCATTTTCTTCTAAAACTTAATTTAGAAAGTAGAAATTGTAAATTTTTTGAAAAAAGTCACTCTATTTTTTTTATAAGATGGGTATTCTCACTCCACGTTAAAGATGAGACTAATCTCATAAATATATATAAATCTTCAACACAATATACATCGGTTAAGTACATCGGTTAAGTCGATATGAAGTAGCCGAGTTTGTAGCAGTAGAAGTAGAATTGGTTCCTGTGGGCAAAGGAAACCGGGACAAATACCAGCAACGTGAAAACAGGCAATCTACATTGCAAAGTCTGAAATGCCAAGCTGGGAACACCCTTGTTTTATGTCGGCATTCGAACCTTTTTCGTAGAAGAATCATTTGAAATCATTCCACCTCTCGTCTTTTAAACTTTTTTAGCTTTGCTCTGTGCTGTCATTCGTCTTTGGTGGATGGGTTTAGAAGAGAAGATGGGAGCTTGCATTGAATCAGAAACATAGAACCAAATATAAACAAGATACTCTTCCCCACACGCAGGGCCCATCATCAAAATCAATATTCAGTGCTTGCTTTGGTGGAAAACACTTGAAACAGCAGCAAATGTGAAGATATTATAAAAAACAGAAGGCCCCGTGCAAAACATCGTACCATTTTAATCTCCACTATATTTCTTCCGTCCTATTTCAATTGTCTAGTTTTAAATATTTGTATTTTTAAAAAAATTTGAATTTGACTTTAAACCACCTCAACTGAGAGGTAAATCTTATTCATTTTCAACACATTTTATGCTATTCCAAAATAAATGGTACAACTATTTTGGAACAATTTCCAAAATCTATATGAGATAAATAAATTGGGACAGAGGAAATATTTGTGTGCAATGTTATTTGTAAAACTGAAAATTAACTTTCGTATTAAAATTGTTCTTTATCCTTTTTAAAACTTTTTTCATAAAAAAATGATTTATACAATATGATCATTTTCTATAAAAAAATGGAAAATGAGTTCTCATGAGAAGAGCTCAAAGTCAATTTTTAGAGTTGTGGTTACCAAGGGTTATTATTGAAACTAGGAACAAATTATGGTACAACTCGACTTGTGAATGAAGTATGACTCAAGACCCAACTAATCAACCCCATGACCTATGATGAGCCTAACTATACATAGTGTACACAATCTATAACTCGATTAATCACTCAACCAAACTCATATTTCATGCTTAAACATTCGTCGTTCTATGAATCAACTTATTTTAACCTAGCTTATGAATTTTCGTATTAGATGAAGGCGGGCTAAACCAATATCTAAATCGATTGTATGTTTATTACAAAATATTACCATTTTGAGTAAAATATTAGGTTGAATTATTGTTTAAATTTATACATATGGTTAAATTATTGCTTATATGTATGAATATAATTATAAATAAACATAAGACCAAAATGGGTCTAGGTTATTATTCAAAAAATAAGTTAATAGTTATCAAAATTGTGGAGCTTAAAAAATATGGTTTTATGATTAGATGAGCTAACTTATTCCTTTGAGGTTCTATATTTATATTAAAATATTTTATGGGTCATCAAATGAGGTAAAAGTGGCCTCATGTAGGATGCAAATGGTTAAGATTTAAAAATAATTTAAAGTAACTAACATTTATTAAGCATAAAAGCACCACTTCTAAAATAGGATAGGTGTGGTTTTTTTATATTATTTTCAACTTGGGCTGGGCCTAACTCAAGCTTGCATGGAAAAACTTTAAAAAGTTTAGGTTCAGATTTACTTTGACTCGGACTGGGTGCAATTCAGATTGAGAAGTAGGCCAAAATTTGAATTGGGTCAGGCCAGGCCGAGTACATGAATGTTCAGAATTTGGCTAGAAAGCCAAAATTTATCAAAAACTTATTTTATTTATTTATTATGTGTATAAATATCAAATTTATGTAATTATATATTTTGTTTGAATAGAATAATAGCAAAAACACAATACAGACCCAAAAGCACAGGCCCAGTTCCTTGCCCGTTTGTTTTGAGCTTGAAATTGGGCTTGGATCTTATAAATATAATTCGGTCTGGGCTTGGATTTGAACAAATCTGGTGAACCCAAAACAAGTGCCGGACCCGATTTGCGCAATCCTTTGGACAAACTGAGGAATAGGCTGAAACAATTCTGCGAGCCTATTTGATGGGTGGACTGGGCCTTTCTTGGCCCAGTGACATGTGTAATGTTTGGACGTGGAACTACAAACATGTCTGTCTTCATAAATGTAAAGAAAAGATGGTTTAGATATTCAGGACTTTCAATTAGCCTATGTAATGGCATCTCTTGAATTTTGATTTTGAGCATTGTGGCTCACTCCGGTCCACCTTTATCAGCCGATAAAGGTAGTTTTTAAAAAAAAAAAAAATAATAGAGAATATTTTTGGCCGAGATATCGAGATTTAAATCTCTACTTCTATTACTTATTCAGAGCTTAGAACTTAAGATTTAACTTAAAATCTGAAAGAATGATCACTCGCATATGGCCCATCAAATAAGATAGTAATAGACCCGTCAAATCAATTAAGTCATATTTTTCAAGAAACTAAAGTATTAAAATTCAAAAAAAAAAAATTGATTAGACTTTGAAAAACTTAAAAAAAAAAGGTATTCATAGGAATTGATCCTGGCCCTGTATTCAAGGCCTGAACCTCAATATAGGCCCAAAGTCCTGATTTTATTAATGTTAGAATAATATGCTTGTTGTCACTAAAGGGCCAGCAGACTTTGGGCGTTTGAGCTAAATTGTTACTCTTGATATTACATTATAAAATTTAAAACTTCTCCAAAAATTTAAAATCAAAATAAATAAAGTGTGTCTAGGCCTGAGCTTGAGCTCAGACTTATCAGACGAAAATCAAACTGGGCTGGCCTTGGCCAAATTTAGCCGACTTGGGCCTAGACGACGTAGGGCCTGGCTTGGAATGGGCAAGTTGTAGTCCATATTTTCTGGGCGGATCCCTTAGTTTGAACAGTCCAAAGTCCAAATGCTAAAAAAGAAAAAGCACTTTAAATCAGGGGTTTTTTTTTTTGCCATTTCAACTGATTCGGCCCAATATTATATCAAACAAATGAGCAATACAGTTCATATTAGCTAGACCCGGCAAAAATTGTTGCAATATGATTAATTGACCGACCCAATCTAACTCGTTTAATAGATGATATGGCTCTAATCGAACCTGTTCATAAATGGGTAGAGCTGGTTTAAACCTGAAAATAAATAAGTAGACCCAATTGACTTGATTGTTGCCATGCATATGCAAACGTACAAAGTCTACACTTATTTAAGAGTAGTGTTGGTATATATCTTGCAAAAAAAGTTTTCTTAACTAGATAAATGGGTAAAACTGGCCTGAACCAGATCCAAACAAACTAGACACATTTAACAAGACCTAAACCCGCATAGAACCAAACCGAGTAAGACCCGATCCAAACCCGACTCAACCTGATCCATTGCCAGGTTTAATATCAGCCCATGGCGGCCCGTCAAACTATTTCTTTTATTTTTATTTTTTCAAAGAAGTAAGAAAAATGGCTTCTTATTTGACTTTTTTAGCATGGACTAAGATTTTGATATTTAGAATAATACATTGAGTAATTATCATTTTAAACATTCTAATTTAAATATCATTTTTATTGATTTTTATGACAGACTAAGTAGCTCCCTTGATGAAGGAATGTTATGGATTCGATTCACGTTCAAATCTCTCTCAGCCACTTCCAATGGAGTTATTCCTCATTCACTTATCTAGTGGTGTGGATTGGGAGATTTAGCTTATGGGATTAGTCTCACCTCCGATGTGAGGTGGGAATACCCATTTTAAAAATAATAATTCAAAATTCAACCTTAATTGAAGTCTAACAATCTCATATTACACAAGAAGAGATTCATTCTTAATCATTTATTTCTCCATTTCATGATGTCTTAGACTTAAAAGAAAAGGTGAAATTTCATCGGATTTAATTGTTTAAAGGCTATCTTAATACACATTGGTAGGGTATATGTGCCACTGGTCCTCTGTTAAAACTTAAAAGTGGTACTTTGAGTGTACTCCACGTACATGAAGATGAATTAGGTGAATAGTTTCAAAAAAAAAATTAAATTTATTTTTTAATCTAAAATTATTTCTTCTAAAACGATAAAATCAACGGTTATTTTAAATTTGTGAATAGTTTAGAATCATCTCTTCAAGTAGATGGAACTTAACACGAGTAAATGTTTAAATTTACTCAATTTGTGCATTCTTGTCTACATATTTTTTTAAAGTAAGCATAAAATTGAGAAGAATTAGGAATTTTTAATAGATGAATTTTCCTTTGCTTTGAGCTCATTTAGAAGAACAAGTGGATCTGAATGCAAATCTACTCAACAGCATTTACCCATGAATTGAAAATTTGAATTCAATGCAGATTCTGAACAAATGATCCATTTCCTAAATTGACTACCATCTAGATATTTGAATATGGGTCCAAATCCAAACCACAGTGGATTAATTAAATCTTTTAAAAGGATTATCATATACCATGATTCACATAGCTTTTTATTATAAAGAAATAATATTTCTATTTTACTTTTTATTTTTTCAATTTATCTTGATAAAATAAGAAGAGAGCGAGTGCCCAAATCAACTACTACCCATAGTTCTATGCTCAGCGTGTGCGAATTGTGAGATTTACACATGCCCTAAGAACTAATTAGGTGAGACGCCAAATACTAGTCCCAAAAAAAGATATACTAATTTCTGCTGTTGAGATTGCCCACTTACAGAACAATGATAAAGGGAATGCAGAAGGAATAAAGTGAGATGTTTTTGTATCTTGTAGCCATTATTGTTTGTTCTGCAACAGTATATACATAGAATGGAGACCAAAGGCAGCAGCATTCCTTTATTGACTGTCCAAAAATTGCAAAAAAATCCAAATATAAGAAGGAATTTCATATACTGTTGATTGCCACATTTGTTGGCTTATTCTTCTTCATTGTGAGTTGTTGTCAGTGTAGATATTTTCCTCAATGGATAAAAATTCCCATCAGTTTGATTCATTTCAGACCATCTTTGCTCTTCTTCTATTTGAGTTCACCATGTTTTTGGTGGAGGTGTTGGTATTGGTATTGTATGCTTCTCTTCTTCATGAAGGTTACTGTCACTTGTTGATGTGATGACAAGGAAGCCCAGCAAGAAGACAACAGTCACCATCCCTGATGCAGCTGCTCCAATGAACACACCATTTTTTACCACATAGCAATCTCCATCTAACCATCCTCTTCCATAGGGTTGTCTCTGATTCATGCTTGCCCCCACAACCAATAAAATAATAGCAAACCCAAAGGTGAACCTATCATAGATACAGTAGAAAGAAAGGGGGAAAAAAAGAAAAAAGAAAAAGTCATATGAGTTATTGTTTTGCATATCTAAAGAAGTTTGCTGAGTAGTTCTCCTTTTTGCCTTCTTTAGATGCTCACATTATTCAATACCAAGTCACTCAGTAATAAATTGTTTCAGTCATGGCAACTCAATTACTAAATATTAATGTTTCAACTCAAATCCCCTTTCAGGTCGAGTTCCTTCGATATCTTTTTTTGCCTTTGAACATAGTGGATCGGTGTTGAACCCGTGGATATATACCGAAGGGGAATCACATAAATCTTTGTGTTGATTTTTCTCTTCATTCTATTTTCTTTTCAATATTGTTGTTTCTGTGTAGTAGAAAAGTTGTTTTATCACAACATAAATTACCATAAAGGTTAGTGCCGGGTTGACCAACCCACATATTCAAATTCTCAATTCAAACCCGCACATTAGTTAAATAGGTTGATATTAGCTCAACTTGCATATTAAATGAGTCAATGGAATTCGAACCAAATTTGTATTTCTAAGGTGGGTTCAGGTTGAATTGATGGGTCAGATCAAAACTGCCACCCCTGATTAATGGGGCCATGAGTGAAACAGGATGAGCTTAGATCCTCTCTTGTTAGCAGCCAAAAAGGAACCAGTTCAAAAATGTAGATTGGAAAATGCAGAGTTTGGATGAAATTGCAATCTGCAACCTGCAACAATATTTCATTTTTGGCCTCTGGTAGATGAAATGTGTAAGTGATGCAGACATGATGAAATCCAATAGTAAAGAAGGTGAATTGAAAAAGAAGGTATCAATCCCCTACCAAGATAGAGCTAAAAATGTAATTGCTTTCATCTTTCTCCCCCTCAAGCAAAGGTGGCAGCAGAAGATGGCAGAGCTTCCTATGATTTGAGCGGCCAACAGGCAGAAAGAAGCCACAATTCCCAGCCCAAATGCTGGACTCCCTGGCAATCTGCACAGCTTTCCATCCAATTTGACATCCACTTCCTTCAAAACATTGCCAATTCCACACATCAGAAAAATTCATAGCTTATTACAGCACACATACATAAATGTGATATACACACTTATCAAGAGCCAAAGGTGATAAAACCGGTTTATAAAGAGAGGGTGACATACATTTATAAACCCCAAGATCCCAAAGCCCATAGGCGATGTGGGACATGCTAACACTCACCCTCAGCACCAGGGCTGGAGACACTCGACTATAAGGAGAAGGTGCCCATGCATTTATAAATCCCAAAAGATCCCAAAGCCGACAGACGATGTGGGATATGCTAACAGAAGGAATCCAAAATGCACCTTTGTTCTCTTAAATTCAGCCGCAACACATGCCAAGGTCGCGGCAAGGCCGAGGAGCAGTACAATGATGAAGACTGTCACCATTCCACATCTGGACTTTTCCATTGAAGCCTAAGAATTGAATTTGCAGAAGGGCTAGAGGCAGAGGATTGGAGCTCGGTCAGAGGAAAAGGGGTGCTTGGCCTCCTCTCTCGGCTTATCTTGTGGTGGTTGGGACTTCCTTCTCAAGGAGGCCACCATTGCTTGGTAAGACTGATACCTCCCAACCCACCAAACTTGCCTATCTGGTGAAGGTGATAGAATCTGTCGAGTTGGGAACATCCTTCCATTGATAGATACAGCAGCTTAACCTCCACAGGGCTGCCTGGGTAGATATATAAAATATTAAGTAGTGGGAGTCCCATTGATGGCCAAGTTAGGTGGATGTCTCTGGATCTAAATGAGTAGAAATCACCACCACATGAGAGAGACCTTTCTCTTCATCTTCTCTGATCTAGAACCCATTATGGGTACTGCAAAAACCAGTTTTTTTTCTAGGCAAATGGATTGTCATTCACTCGAGTGCATGAAAAGAATATGCTGGTCTTGCTTAAACTCATTGTGGTTTTGGCCTGATTAACAGAGTTTGCTTAGGCGATTTCATTAAACAATTATTGTGCTTGTGGCAATTTGATTTTTCTATTTTATGTATTTACACTTCTGTTGTACATTATCTATTAATATATGAACCATTTCAAAAAAAAGAAAAAAAGAATTATCATTCACCAATGGTTGTAGGCTGGAGCTTTTGGAAAAGGAATCACAAACCTTAATGATGCCTTCCTCTTGCCTTCACTCTCCATTTCTTGTTCCATCTCAAATTCTCTGTTCTTGTATTATATTGCTATTTACTAATCATGCTATTTTTGAACAGTTAATAGTTTTTCCAATAGCAGCCACATCAGGAGAAAAAACAATCATTTGATGGTTCAGATAAACTTAACTCTTCTCATTTATTTTGAAGAATTTCCAGCTGGACTTGTCCCTCCCATCTGCCACTGAATCTTCCTTTCAATTACTTACCTACATTAAATATCATATATCCTATTCCTAACTATCAAACTGGTGAAGATCAGATAGAGGGTTATGGAGAAAAACATCCAGACCAGGGGTCCCAACTAGGCAATGCACACCATAAATTTGTAAAGTTTGACCATCAAAATTTTGGAGCAGTGTTGGGTTTGGATCTTGAGAAAGACGATGAAAAATGCTCAACTTGTATGCAATTCTTCTTCACCATAAAATTGTGCTCCCATCAGTCCAGCTCCACCTGAGTTTAAGAGGAAGAACACATAATTGCAGCTACGCTGCTAACTCGGCAATCCTATAATCCTGAAGGGTTTGCTTGGTGGTCAAAATCCGTCCTTATTTGCAGGAAGTCTTGGGATCAAGTCTCCTCAACAAAAAAAAAAGGTCACTCCCCATTGTTCTGTATTCGGCGTGTGCGGATTGAGAGGTTTACACATGTCCCAAGAATTAGTTAGATGAGACGTTTGGATACCTTGGTCTTAAAAAAAAATCGACAATCCTATCACTTGGGCTTCGGTTTCTGATAAAGAAAGATTCTGATTTGGTATCACCTGTGCTGTCTCAACTCTCACAGGCTCACAGAAGATTGAGGATCAATTTCCACGCAACTGAGTCAATCATTGTATCTGCAAAACCACTTGAATTTTTAAATTTCAACTGAATAGTTACACTCAGTTGATTGGATTACAGCTAAGTTCTCTGCCTTCCTTCTGTACAAAATCACGGTGGATAGAGGGTGCAGTACAACATGCAATGCATCAACAGTGACAGTTTGATTCAAGAAATTCTTTTTGTTCTTTTTTTTTTTTCTTGAAAGGAAGGTGGATCTCAATCTACTTCCAATACTGAAATTGGGAAGTCTTAATTTATCAGATTTCCCGTTGCATCAATATTCTACTCAAGCGTACTGCTCAATTTCTAACTTTCAAAGAGTCCTGAACACTTCAAAGCTTATTTTCCATGGAAAATGACTCAATACCCACCATACCTTTCTGGAAAACCATCATCATGACCAAACAAAAAAGGCCTTTCAGATTTTTTAAAATAGAAGAGCATTCCCCAAGCATTCTCCACCATCATCAGCAAGGAGCACATGCATACCCTGTCAAAAGCCTGTTCTATTTCCTCATGTCCCAATAAACATAAAAGCTAATGTTCAAAAGCAATCTGATTTGAGAAATATTAGAACAAAAACAGATGAACATGGAGAAATTATCCCCTGTGAATCAGTTTATTGAACCCATTCTGTGAGATTAAGTTACTTTGATAGATGTATTCTTGTAGAGGAAATACGGTAGAATTGAATTGCATTTTAATACCCTTTTTAAGGCAAAGAATTTCAATCCTTTATAAAACTTGAGTTTAATCCAACAGTGAGTATATTTCAAAATAAATTCAAATTTGATAGGAATGTAATTCATGAGATAATTATAAACATGAGAAAGAAAAATACTCAATCAAAAGTTAGCAAACAGATTAACAATGGATAATTTCTTAATGAACTTAAATTCCAATAAAAGTAAAAATATCTATTCCTTTCTACTTTATTCCTTTTAATCTTAAAACCAAGCATAACTTTTATTTCATAGTTATAAATATAGCCTTCAATTAGTGTTCAGTAGACAAAACAAATTTTACATCCTTTAATGCATGTTTGTAGACAACATCTTCTATGAAAATAGAAAATGATTCCATGTGAAAATTGTTTGTCATTGTTCCATACAAACTTTTTCTATAGAAAATTATTTCCGCAGCTTACTCATTTTTCATAAGGTGTGGAAAATGAATTTTTAGAGGGAGAGTCAGAAAAAGATTTCCAAAGCTTGTGGATTTCAAGATATATGATCCAACCTGTGGATTAACCATGACCTAACTCTATCCGACTCAAACACAATTCTGTGACCCGTACCTGATCCATGACCTATGACCCATTCCATAATTCAATTAACTTGATCCATTACCCTATCCATGACCCAACCACTCTTACCTTATGTTCAACTTAACCAAACTTATGAACCAATCCATGACTTAGAATCCAATTGATGACTTAACCTAATCAAATATAGAATTTATAATCTATTACTCGACTCATGACTAAACCTAACCCATGTCCTATGCTTATCCAGTGCTCAATAAAAAAACTAACCTGATCCAACCTAACTTATGAATTTTGAGATAAAATTGAGGTAGATCAAGTTAAGATCTAAACTAATTGAGCTCATTCTTACATAATATTATCAGTTTAAGTAAAATGTTATCGTTGCTGTTATTATTTGATTATATGATAATTATAATCAGTATCATCATCTAAAATTAACTATAATCAAGTTATAAGTTATAACTGTTAAAAAAACTATAATCAAATTAGAACCTACATCTCTCCCACCTAATAATACAAAGAAATTGTTTATGAATTACTATAAAAAAACTTTTATCACACCAAATTACAGCAATTAATATATATCTAAAATAAAACTATAAATTTCATTTTCTATGAAAATAAAAATATAGAAGAAATCATTTTCCATAGAAAATAGTGGAGCATAAACATGCCTACTGATATCCTTTTAACTACAGAAAATGGATTTCTGAAACTGACACGGATTGAAGTTTAAGAGATTATGTTTCTACCTTGTTAATAATGTTTTTATATTCTTATGAACATAATAATTCATAATAGGTAAGGAATGCATTTGTTCTGCTTTATCAAACCAACAGCATTTTGGATTCTGGTAGGGTGAAACTTGGTTTGGGTTTGGGTTATATATTTGTATATCTCGGGTCAGGTCAGGTCGAGTTGGAAAAAAATAAGCCCGTATGAAATTCAGGTCGGGTCGGGTCCAGATGAGAAATTTTAAAGCAACTCGACCTCACCTAACTCGACTTGAGTGCACCAAGTTATAAAACAACATTCGAATTGAGTCGGGTCAGAAATTCGGGTCACGTTGGGTGACTTGGGTCAGCAATTCAAGTCGGTTCGGGTTCAATAATTTTTGACATGGGTCGGGTTGGATTTATTGAAATCCGACCCGATCCAATCTGACTTGAGTTTCAGCCCTAGATTCTGGTTTTCAACGGAAAATTAAGAATCACATTCTCCATGTCTTCTCACCTCATCTGCATCTTCAATGGCATGTTACTTCTAAACCATTTCATAAAAAATTAAAATAGATGTGAAAAACACTTTTAAGTTTTAACCATCATTCATAAAAAATCAAAATCAATGTAGAAGTAAAATTTTAACCACCATTCGTCAACAGTCAGCACAGTATTCATTGTAAAGAGAGATTTGTACAACTAAGTGCCTAATTTCAAATGCTAATCTTCTTCTTCTTCTTCTAATGGGCTCGAAAACAATATAATTTCATTACACTATTTATCTTTCAAAGATTGAAGGGGGGCCAAAAAAAATGCATTCCTGTTCACACATTTTCTCTAGTACTGGTCCTGGTGCTCACTGTTGATAGAGTAGTTTCAATGCTTGCAAGCTCATGCACTAGTGGAAATGATGTAGTAATCACCACTTCATCCATGTTGCTCTCCATTTGTTTCCCCTGCTTAAGAGTCTGATGCTGAGTTGCTGAATTGAGATCCTTGGATGAGAGCGCTGAAAAACAATCTCTCTTCATATTTCTAAAATCCACAGGTCGGGATTCCTTGAAGGCATGAACTTGTTGCAAGCGATAATCGGTTTCCGGCCGGCGGCACACTTTTCTAAGTGGCACTATTTCCTAAGATGGAAGTGAAAAAAAATCAAACAGACACAAAATATTAATTGCTCGAACGACTTAAGATACAAGATCACAAAGGTAATTATTTTAGCTAAAACAAAATTGCCATTCATCTTAGCTGCAATTAAACCTTCATCATTGATTTCCATTCCTGTTTAAATATCTACCACTATAGATATATATTACTGAAAGTAAAATGTGAATGAAGTTCAAATCAGAGTATATCATTATGGTAAAAGAAATGAGAAAATGCATAATTACAAAAGAAGTCAGATTATCCAGTTCATATACATGAATATACACCCTATGTATGAAGCATATTTTAGCTCTACCCATGGAAGCATTTCTGATTCAAAATAGAAAAGTACAAACCAGATACCTCAGACTGATCATGAACATAACGAACAAGAAATCTACAGCGACATCCACGCACATCATGTCTCCGTCTTTGAGCATCAAGCACATGGGCATCAAAGTAAAGAGCTTGCTCTTTACCTTCCTAAAAAATTTCAGAGAAAGCATTGTCATATCTAACAAGGCATGATTATTACACCTAAGCCGCAATCTAAGAAGCATATAATATGATGTCACCTGAAAACAGAGAACAAGGTCACCAGGAAGTACTGCAACACATTCTGAGGCTTCACATGGAAGAGAGCGCTGTCTCACACACTTGCGCACACTAATCCACTCCTCCTCCTCTGTCTCAAATCCTACGAATCGCACCCGAACTTCCTGGAAAGAACAGAAGTGTCATACTAAGTAATAAACAAATGAATAAAATTCATTAGCATAATATTGGAATACATCAGTTGGATTGGTGCCAACAGAAAAAGAGAGGGAAAGGAAGGTGTCATGCCACCACAGCATTGACAATATTGGAGAGGCCCCTCATCTAAGCAAATAGCGTGTGTGAAGGCATACGAACAAGCAAAGGTGGGTTGCACAGTTAGAAATTATCATGGTAGTTACCATGTTGCTGGCATCATATAAATCTCTCTCTAGGATCCAATTTTTTGTGTGGTTGGCTTTAAAAAAAATAATACTTGTGAGACTCAATCTTAGAAGAAGAGGTGTAATCCCAGAAGAGGCTTCAACACTTTGTTCATTGTGTGAGGTTGAAGAGGAGTCTGTGGACCACTTATTTTGCATGTGTCGCTTCACGGGTGTTGTGTGGAATTTCTTTCTGGATTTGTTTGGAAACTCGTGGGCATTTGGCAGTGGAGTGGAGGATTCACTGGTGGCTTGGTCGGGGACTCCCCTTAAAGGTAGACAGAGAGTGGCTTAGAAAATGGTTCCGTTTGCTGTCTTTTGGGAAATATGGAAAGAACGTAATAGGAGAATTTTTTAGGGCAAGAGGGGTAGTCCTAGGGAATTTTTGAGAGGGCGAAGTGGCATTTGATTGGTTGGTTATCCGTGAGTAATGACTTTAGGGGGTTACGTCCTGAAGATTTTTACTTGTCTTGGGAAGGTTGTATGAAAGGGGTAGGCAGAGTGAGTAGACGTTTGGTTAAGTGGGCAGCACTTCCATTAGGTTCTTATAAATTTAATTTTGATGGGGCAGCTAGGGGCAAACCGGGTCCTACAGGAATTGGGGGAGTACTTCATGATGATAAGGGCAATATGTTAGCAGCCTTCTCCGAATCAGTAAGGTTAATGGAATCAAACGATGCTGAACTAAAGGCAATTAGGAGAGCACTTCAGATCTGGTCAAGGTTTAGGAGAGGAAATATTATTATCGAAGGTGACTCAACTAACGCTATCTCTTAGGCTAGTAATAGGAAATTCCCCCGGTGGAGGTTGGTTGGTATTGCTAAGGATATTTGGAGCTTGTGCAATATGGGTAACATCTCCTTCATTCATACTCCTCGATCAGCTAACTGGGTGGCGGATTTATTTGCGAAAACTGGTATTCATCTTCAGTCTCCGGTGGTGGAATTCTTCACGCCCACCAACCTCGAGACTTAGGGGGCTCGGACCCTCTTTTGGTTTTAGTTTGGGATGACATTTTGTTGTATATTTTCTGTTATTTCTCTTTTTTATGTCTTCATATATTTGTATATTTGTTCCTCTTCTTTGCCCTAAGTATATTCCTCTTATACTCAGATCCTTCTTTTGTACTATTTTCCCTTATTAATAAAATCTAGTGGTTAATGTTTCAAAAAAAAAAAAAAAAAAAAATATATATATATATATATATATATATATATATATATATATATATATATATATATATATATATATATATATATATATATATATAAATCTCTCTCTCTCCCTTTTATAACTAGTTAAATTTTCATTTGTAAGTGCGTGTTTGTGTGTGTGGGTGAGAGAGAGATTCTCCGACATATGTGGATCCCTCTCTTATTTGTTGGTGACATCACCAACAAATACATTTGTTTGAAGAGAGTTCCTCTAACTGATTACGTTTGTGTAAATGTATATACATCCACATGTAGCTAAGAACGACCCTCCTATGGCCACTTACAAGCAACTACTTGTGCGAACCCCTATGACATGGGACTATGGGTAAAGATTCATTGGAAAGATTTATACTTGGTATGGGGCCTATAAAAAAAATCAACTTGATTGGATTAACTAGCCATGTTTTATAAAGTCTCAAAGATTAATGGTGTCACACACTTGGATATGGTGCCTTGGGGGAAATTGCTGACGATGACAACAACAATAATACTAGTAAAATAGTTAAAAAGTGAGAAAGTTAATAAACAGAAAAATAGAAACTTATATTAGTGCAGGAGACTTTTATCTTAGAAAGGTCAATTACATTACATAACATGCAGTTGCCTTCAAATTAATGGAAATAAAATGTTTCCTGCCAGACAATTTATTCCAATAAAGCGATCATTGTTATAACCATAAATGTTGTTGCTACGGGTCATGTCAGCATCTCCCCCCAAAAAAGGAAAAAAAAAATAATTCAAAACCATATTTCTATAGGTAAAAGTGGACTTAACAGCATTACCGGATCACCTGCCGCAAGCATTCTGTGACAGATAAAGGTCAAGACGTCATACCTGAGAAATGGAAACACCAAGAAGTTACACCAGCACATGAAAATCAGAAGCTCAGTCAGATTTGTCACCAACTAAAAGGCCAACTACATCAGGAGGTTAATGACGTGACTGCCAAGTTATATAAGAAAATGACATTTCAGTAGCTTAAACAGCTCATAATAGTTAAACATTAAATTATTCATAAATCTACCAGTTGACTAAGCTATGAAGCATTCAGAAGTTCGTAGCTCAAGCATAACAGTAGAAAGGAGAACAGAATTAACATCTTCATATGCATTGATGTTAACTATGCAAGACATTAATTTGCTAGAACAGGCATTGTAAGAAGGCCATGATGTAGATATGTAGGACTAAGACACTAATTTGGATCAAAGGTAAGAACTACCAACCATGCCCCATCCCTAGCTGATTTGGCTTCAAACTCCATCTCGGTGTTTTCTAACGTGTCCATTCCTAAATTAAGAAACAGCAAAACATATTAGATATTTTAATAAATTAATGTAATGTCCATAAATAGAAGATATTCAAATGAGTGCAATCATATAATGAATTTCTTTTAGCACATGCATCTGAGATTCATTATGACCCAAAATTACAATAGGGGGCTAGATAGAAGGCTCCTGACATAAAGGACAAGTTCTGTAGCTGTCTATCCAATTCCATGTGCCTTTTAAGAATCTCCTAATTCAATTGTAGATTTGAGTACTTCTGATAGTGACTAGAAGATAATCCAGTGTACGGTTGCCCTTAATCAGCCCAACTGAAACTAAGCAACCTGAAAATTGACAAAAATTGTTCATTCCTCACTACACCAAATAAGTATCTATCCTAGCTGTGCATCACTCCAGTTGAATTAACCAAAAGAATCACCAGTTTTATCAGCAAGATGTTAAAGAAACACATAGCTCAAAACTGATTATGTCTTAACAGAACCTGTAACTTTGGCACTTCAGAACAAATGTAGACATATGACAAATAACTCCTATGCCCCTAAGAGAAAATCTAGCTTTATTTGTTTACTGCAATTGATCCCTCCAGAGAAATGGAAGGTTTGCCAGAAGTTGACATTGGTTGAAAGCAAAGGGAGATTGCTTTGGGAAGGGCCTTTTGTATTTCGAAAGGTAATTTCTCTGGGAAGGGCATAATGATTAGCAAATGGAGTGACCCATGCAAAGGGTGATTGGCAGACACCACTGCTGCTGTATTCACATCTCTGCTATAGCACTATGGTATTGATGGTATTGCTGTATTTATATTCTCACCTCCACTGTCACGATGAACATATATTTACATAAGTTCTTGACTTTCCAAATAAATAAACCATGATTCCCTCTCCACATTAAATTTCGATCCCTCAAATCCCTAGGAAAAAATACAGACCAAAATCGAAGTCCAAAAACTTGGATTTGAGATTGTGTGGCTTGCCAGTCACCATAAGCCGAGGTAAGCTGGCAACTCAACAAGTCATTTGCAATGTTTCTAACTTTTCTAATAAGAAGGGAAGAGCAGAGGTTGATTATGGTTTAAGGTGTTAGAAGAGCATTTATCCATAGGCTCCAGATAACTTTAGTAGATCTAATTTGGACTTGTTCTATAACGGTACTAGAATTGCAGTTGTCTTTCTAGTCATAATCAGCTCAACCACCGAATGTGCCAAGTCAAGATGGGGTTGGCAAGTTATGAAATTCAGCATATGGCATATATTCTGTTTAAAAAAAAAAAATAGTAGCAGCCACCAAGCTGGAAAGTTGGACACCAGTAAGGGATCAGCTCAAGCCACAAACAAGTGCCAAGGCAAGCAGCAGTTAACCCACCCGTACGGGATCAGCTCAAGCCACAAAAAGTGCCAAGGCAAGCAGCAGTTAACTCTCTCAATCGCTTCATGCCACCGAAAAGTGAAAAGTCGAGAAGGGTTGACAAGTTATTCACCTTTTTTTGAAAAATAAAGGAGAATTGAATTTAGGAGTACAAAAGAACTTCTGTTTTAATAAAAAAACAGAAGGGGGTTGACAAAAAAGTGAGAAGTTGAGAAGGGGTTGACCAGTAAGAAAAAAGAGAAGAGGTTGACAATACATGTCAAGTAAAGAAGGGGATGACAAGTAATGAACCTAAGCTCTGTCCCTGTACATGTGTGTTTATGAACTTCAGCTTAGCTGGGATATAAAGTTAGAAGTTGTCACAGGTTCACCAAATAATAGCAATGTGAATGAGCAATGAAAGTAATAAATTTGATAAAAGTTACCTGAAGGAACAACAGGACCTGGAATAGGAGCATTTCTCAAGGGAACTGAATTGTCCCGAATTAAAAGAGGCATACTCAGCTTCCCCGAACCAGAAGCCTTAACCAATTTAACCCTTTGGGCATACCTCCTATTTTGAAACCAGTTCCACACCTGCAACAAAATCAAGTGACTAAAGCTTCTAAATTTCCCTTTCAAAAGACAAATAAACAGGAAGTATCTAACCTGCTTGGGTTGAACAACAAACTTTCCTGTTCGGTCTGCAGATGCACTTCAACCAGAAAGAACGATGTCACACTCCTTCCCCAAATAATTTGTGAAAGTTCTAGTCTTTCTAGAGTTCAATGCTCATGAAGCAAGTTACATGTCTATAGATACCTGAACTTGTCTGCAAGAAAGCTAATGACTTCACGGGAGGGTATTGCATAGTTGACTTCTTGCAAACGTGCTTCCATTTCTGCCACCTTAAAGGAATCCAAAACAACCTCAATTTGCTAACTTCATTGAAATATAATCTCTAGAATCCCATGTAGAAGGTGTGGAAAGCAGAAAACTAAATATAAAGCCATTGAAATGAAAGATTCCATAGCCAGTGACAAGATGCAAATCAAAGCTTATGTTGCAAAATATGAACCCATTTCTTGGGCTATCTGCCTATTGGTTTTCTATGTCATTAAGAGTTTTGACTTATGTAGGTGGTAGAAAGACACTCTTGACATGCAATCACAGATCAGGTAGGTCATTTTGGGTTGTTATTTGTCGAACATCAGGGAGTTTGTTGTCGGCCTAGATGCATCAGTTGTTGACTGTAAGGGTTTATCTGTGTCAGATTTTTCTATTTAATAAAGTCACCCTATTCTTTCAAAAGTGGTTACTTATAATAAATCGACTAACCTCCCCCACCTCAATCACATACACCTGTATGATCACAGATAAAGAGCATCATACAATATGAAGGAAGAGGAGAAACAACGGTGTCAAATTTGTTGCATTTTGACACCAGGTAGGCATCACGAGGAAGGTGTTAATCGCAGGTGATGATGTTCCACTTGCAAATTGCATCAAAGGCAGTTGTTTCTTTGTACAGAAAACACCGCATTCCAAAATTCATTGATAAAATTTGTTCCTTTAAGCACTTGTAAATCAGGAATACTGATCAGGTGAATTTGGTTCTTCCTGAACTTTTCAACCCGCTTTGCTTTTTTTTGGCTTGGCTTGTTCCATTCTTTTAGCTGATGACATCCTCTATTCCTTTTGGCAATTCTGGTCTAATTAGGGTCTGACTCCTTACGGAGAAAAGGAAATCTCAAATTCCCCACAGAACACCTAATGCAAAATTTAGCTTTTTTAAAAGATAAATGTACAGAAAAGTAGAGACTTGGATGACGAAGAAGATGACGATCAGAATAAATGTGCACTGTGTCATTGCAAGATTTTACCCGGATTTATTTTTCAAGCTTCCATCCTATTTTATGGTCATGGATTCGCGGTAGATTTTTGTCAACTACAGACGGCCCCAAACCCACCCAATCCCCCAACCAAAAAAAAAAATTAAAAATTAAGAAGGAGTGGGAAATCAGAGATTTCTTTGAGTTCATAGAAATTAAAACAATCTAGCAAATCAGAAAAGAAAATTCCTTTTTCTTTCAGTTTCAAAATTGTGAAGAGCCCAATGCCTCCCAAGTGTCCCACGGTTTGCAAATTGCACGGACGATCACGGAAAGGTGAAATGAAGAGAATACAGAAACCAAATTAATCGAAGAAAAGGAAAGAGAAGAAGAATCAGCTGGGAATGGCAATTACCTCGATTGGAGTGAAGCGGAAGGCAGTACCTCCGGAGTTAGGAGGTCGACCCATTATCTCTTTTCTTCTTCTTCTTATTCTCCTTCTTCTAGATTCCCACCTTGGCAGGCGCTCTCCCGGCCACCATCACCATCATCACATTCTATCTGCCCTAATTATCTGCATGCATCCACGTTTCTTACCACCATCTGTATAATTTTTCAGTAAGCACGGACGAAAATGGGGGTAATGATCGAACACAAAGATATCAAATTAATTTTTTTTTTCCTTTTTCTCAAGTAAATGTGCAATTAAAATGTTTATGGATTGGTGACATTTATTCGAGATGTTTTGAAATGTTCAATTATCCAAGGGTTCTTTCAGCAACGTGATGCTCTGTGTAAGATTTAATTCTATGAACCAAGTCTAAGTCTTTCAATCTACACGTACTAGTGGATGAAGATAATTTCATAGAGTGATTTGAAGAGATTAAGCGAACGTGAATCAAACTCAAGACATCGATTCATGAGATAATATATTAACCGTAAGTCAACCCTTTAATCAATGTTATCAGAATTGGAACGAACCGTAGTCGAACCCGCGGTTTCGTTCTAGTTGAGAACCGGCTGTGGGTCAAAATCGTAGAAAATCGGTCAGAGCTGCGGTTTTCTGCGGTTTTTACCCACAAACAGTGAGCCGCGGACCGCGGCTCACAAATTTTAAATTTTTTTTATTTTAAAATTTTTTCCTTTCAAAATAATATTAGAAAATGTATATATTTGAAATATAAATATTTATTACCATTTCTATCCCATATCTTTCACCGTTTTGATATATTATTCAGAGTTTAAATATTATTTTTAATATTTACATTAACGTTATTGGTAAAAGATAGCTTACTTAATTTTATATGTAATATTTATATTATATTATTACTTGACCGGCTTTTACCGCAGTTAAATTCGGTTAAATCCAAAATGCCTTGAAGACGGTTCGTTAGACAGTCCAGTTCTGATAATATTGCCTTTAATGTTGAAGAGAATAGTTTTTAATACTTTAATAAGGCAGCGTTACATACACCTGGAAAATCTCCTTCTCTACACATGTTTTCGAATTTTTGGGTGAAGTTACCATTCTACCCCCACGTATGAATTCATTCGAATGAATTTTCAATTCATTCTCAGTTCGTTCGAATGAATATACTCATTCGAACGAACACCTTAATGTAATTTTCGTTCCTTCGAACGAGTATTCATTCATTCGAATGAACAGTTTAGTTCATTCGAATAAATGACATTTATAAGCACAGTTATCGGCCGTTCTAGTGAGATATGGCCGAGATCTCACCGGTATCAGCCGATACACATTTATACGGCCAATATTTGTCAAAAAAAAAAAAAAATAGGAGAGAGATATCGGCCGGCATTGACCGATATCTCGGCTTAGATACCGAGATATCGACCAAGACGCCGATATCTCGGTAAAGGTAATTTTTGTACTCCTCATTAGTAGTAATAGATCCCTCTTTCCCGAGTAGGATTTTGGGCAAAGACCTTTCCACATGCCTCTTATATTCCATCAAAAAAGATTTGCCTAGGTCAAGGACATGAACATTTTGACTCCCATTTCATAGTGGAGAATAAGACAATATTGATATGACACTATATTTCTTTAGAAGAATCAAAATAGGGTATCTACAGTACAGTGTCTCAAGAAACGGAGAGCGTTAAGACCTCAATATTCAGCCCAAAAGTATTGTTGGTTAAGACATAGGTTTCCAGTCCAAAAGTAGCACCTGTTATTATTCGACCCAAAAGACTAATTTGAAGTGACCGAAATCTTTTATAAATCTCTAAATCTCTCTCTATACTTCTAATTTGAAACTCATTTGTAGCTCCAAGCCTCCAACATATAATAGTGTTCTTTCTAAGATCTTGGATCTTGATTATGGATAAATGTAGATCATGTACAAACATCGACACTATTTGTTTAATGGTTATCGACGTACATAAGTTACTATAGCGGCCTAAAATATAATCTTTTGAGCCCACATCTTTGATCTTAAATTTCTCATCTAAATGTCATATAACTCTTTACTAATTTGAGCCAACTATATAATTCATAATTATCATTTGTCATGGTATTTAGGATATATTTGTCACACAAACCATCATATTTCTTCCGTATCTACTTAACATATGATATTCTCGGTTCATTCTCATCCAACAGTGGATTTTCAACTACACTGAAAAAGTGGAGTATGATCAAGTAGATTGCAGTTTCTACTGCTACCTATTAAAATCAGTTCTATTTCTATAAAAAATCTCTAATTTTGTTGTTCAGAGATCCTTATCTAATTCAAACAGTTTTTGTCAAAATTGAAGGTTTCCAGCATAAACTTTGTCTTCAACGGTAGGATACAATCGACTGGTGTAAATGGACACAAGGAGTAGTGCTCTAATGGCTGCAAAAATGCTCCTACGGTAAAAAAAAAAAAGAAGCAACGTTCTGGGTAGCTTATACTCGGAGACGTGAGATGATGTTCTTCTTAAATTTTTTAGGAGGGCTATTACCAAAGAGTAAATTGGAGTGAGTTTGAAGTTGCTCCTGAATCTCCAAGAAAAAAGAAAAAAAAAGAAAAGAAAGGGATCATAGAACTAGGCCTTATAAGGGCCACTAAGCCCTAGCAATTGGGCCTAGCCCAATTGTCTTACTTGGGCATAGTTGCCTACCCTACCTCGTCTCATGCTTGTTTTGGCGCTCATGCTCATGCCAGGGGTAAAAAAATCGGCCGGGCCGTTATCCCGGCCTATTTTTCATATCGGCCGATATATCGGTTAGGCCGATATATCGGCTGAACTTTTTCTCTCTCCTCCCCGTTTTTTTTTTTTTTTAAAAAAAAAAAAAAAAATCCAAAAAAATTACAGCAAATGCAGAAAATTATGAGCTTATTGAATATGTAATTTTTTCATAAAAAATCGGACATTTACATCTTCTAATATATTTTTGAAGTTACGATAGTGGGAAATTATATAAATAGTAATAAAATGGTGAAAATTACAAAAAGAAATAAAATAAAAGGAAAAAATTGCATCCTTTTAAAAGAAGTTAGTATACATTATATAACAGCAAATAAAAAAATTTCATGTATTATTTTATAGGTTTTACCATTTTCTAACATTTATATATCATAGACCATAGATAATAATGAAATAATTACAAAAATAAAGAAAATAAAAGGAAAAAATTTCATCCCTGTAAAAGAAGTTAGTATACATTAAATAACAGCAAATAAAAAAAGTTCATGTATTATTTTATAGGTTTTACCATTTTCTAACATTTATATGTCATAGTCCATAGATAATAATGAAATAATTACAAAAAGAAATAAAATAAAAGGAAAAAATTTCATCCCTGTAAAAGAAGTTAGTATACATTAAATAACAACAAATAAAAAAATTTCATGTATTATTTTATAGGTTTTACCATTTACTAACATTTATATATCATAGTCCATAGATAATAATGAAATAATTAAAATAAGGAGTAAGTGAATGTAAAAAATGTTGCTGTAAATTTTAACATGTTAGTAACAGTAACTAAGAGCAAATGAAAAATGTTCATCTATTATTTTATAGGTATTATCATTTTCTAACTTTTTTTTTCATTTATGCTATTTTATGTTGAAATAGTTAACAAAAATGAATAAATAAATGAAAAAAAATAGTAACTAACAAAGTACACAAAAACTAACTACAGATACATTAAGATGGAAAAAAAATTATAATACCTATATAAAGCTTTTATTACTACATATCTTATTTAACTTCAAGCATTTTTTAACTTCTTTTATGTTATTTTTGGCTAAAAAAATTAAAATAAAATACAGATAAATCGAAATAAATTACAAAACTTACAAGATCAGTAGATCTGTAAATGAAGAAGCCTTTGAACGGTCTGGATCGTTCGGTTTCAAACAAATCCGGGTCGTTTAGAACTTACTTAAATCAAGTAATGAAGAGTGCAATTTTTTTGAAAGATAAATAGTAAAATCTGATTTTCTCTTTGAAAATAAGGTGTGAAATTTGATATGTAGGTGAATGGTATTTATAGGAAAAAATTGGACCGGTTCGATTTTTTGGATTTAAAAAAAATAATAAAATATTCAGGCATGCCGGACCAGCCGAATCCTGCAGTCCGCTGTACACAGAGATGTGATGGGGAGAAATTGGTTGACAGGTGAGATCTCGTCCGAGATCTCTCCCGATATATCGGACATGAGATATCGTCCGATATATCGGTAAAATATCGCCGAACTTGAGTTGGGCCAGGCCCGAGATTTACCGTTTTCAGGAGGAAAAAACGGCCGATTCGGCCCAAATTCGGCCCAGATTCGGCCGAGATTTGGACCGATATATCGGTCATCTCGGCCGATATTTATTATGAAAAAAAAGTTTTTTTTTTAAAAAAAAAAAACAAAAAACCGAATTTTTAAAATTCGGCCGATATGATGACCGATAATTCGGTCAAAAATTCGGACATATCGGCCGAATTTTTTTTTGTACGGCCGATACTATACGTATCGGCCGATATAATTCGGTGGTTGAAAAACCGAATTATATCGGCCGATACGCACAGTATCGGCCGATATTTTGACCCCTGGCTCATGCCTGTTGTTCGGCCCGACTAGACACAATAAGACCATAGAAATGGCCATGGCATCATATAAAATATCAAAATTTGATATCTAGATTAGTTAAAATATCAAATTTCAGCTAGAAATTTTTAGCCATTTAATCTAAAGCTAAAAAATAAATGAGAATACACTTTTAAATTTTTTATTTTTGCAAATGCAAATTTTTACTTTCGTTTTTATAATAAAATAGAATTTATAGTCATACCCAACCGCAATCATTAAAAATGATAGATCAAAATCCATGACATGTGTGGAACTATGTGATTGAGTAAATCTAGAGTTCTCCTTTCATATTGTGCGGTAGAATGAGCTCTACAACTATGCCTGACTTAAACTTTAAAAAGATAGATTGAAAATTGAAATCCATGTGGAAAGTGTTAGAATTCAAGCAAAGAGAACTTTGTTCCGAGAACTTATAAAATTTATTCTCTATTGTTGTTGTAGGGCTACATAATTTATGGCACCACCAATCATGGTTATGTGTATAAATCATGGGTATTTTAATCATTTTACCCATTAGATGGTATAATGTTTTTTTTTATAATGAACAATATGAGTTAAAATTCTTCAATGTCATTGTGGTGCCACCAATTAGAATGTTCCATGTCCACAATTTTTAAGGGTGATTTGGTCATTTTAAATTTAAAGGATTCGTCAAAATTTTAAGGTATTTTATATTTGGATCCCGATTTGTAGGCTAATTGTAAAAAATATTACATTTTTAGTTATTGTAATTTCATCCTTTACATTTGAAGATCATTTGCAATTATGTCCCTATAGTGTGATTGTATGATTAGTGTTAATTTAATGAAATGTACATATAAAAGACAATTTAGATAAATACATAAAATTTTGGCCTCATTTGCCATCCTAGCCTTATCAAATGAACCATAAATGTTAATGGTGTATAAACCTTAATTTTTTATGGACTAAAATCAAAAGAATAATATGATTAAATAAGAATAAAACAGCACTTAATTCTTATTTGTGTGGTTATCTTGGCATTCAATCCATTCATGTATATCGGTATTAGCATAAGTGGGCCCTACAATGTTTCATTATTCCTAGACATTAATCAGAAATGGCACAACAGAGATTAAATTGCAAATGACTTTCAAATTTAGGGACGAAATTACAATTATTAAAATCATAAGATTGTATTTACAATTAGCCTACAATCACGGACTTCTATGCAAATTATCCTGTTTATAATGACAAGTTGGTGGCACCACCAATTCTTTGTTGCAATCCAAAGCTCACATACACGATAAAAATATGTGTTCAAATCATGCGCAGAATACCATTCTCGAGATATTAACGATGATAGATAATATTAGAATATTTTTTAAATTCTCAGATTTTTATTGTTAATTTAATGGAGAAATCTCATAGAAAATATAAATATTTAAAAAATAATAAATAAAAATCTTAGTACCTTCATGAACAACTAACAATTAAATCAGAACAAAGAATATATTAAATACAGTTCAATAAATATCTTACAATTTTTATAGTATTAATAAAGTTCTATTATTACAAAGATTTCTTAGTTGAAAATTTACTAGAATACTATCACGATATTATTATTTATCACGTTTTTAACACGATTTATTAATAATTTACCGATAAAATAATAATAAATTTAAAATTATCGCCGTCACATTGGTCCAAATCAAGCATCAGACCAGAACACATTCATCTCGCCCCGGTGACTCTCAGGGACGCCGAGTGCTTTCCAAACTCCTTTTGAGGCGTCGACGATGTTGTTGCGGCACGGAGGCTGATAATCATGGTCTGCATCGCACCCCATATTCGAATCGCACTCGTCCACCACCATCGCCACCACGCTCCACCCGTTGCCGGTGATGGTGATGTTGTTGAGACACCTCTGTTGCTTGTGTTCCTTGAACCAGCCTGTTGAGAGTGCCACCACAGGCGTGTCGTCGTCGTGGTACTTCTTATCACATTCCGACGGACCACCTCCGTCTCCGCCCTTCTCGAAGCTGTTCAGTGTCAAGACCGCCTTAGTCCGGCGAGCGACGTGTGGTGAACACTTGTATGTGTAGTAAATCTTGCCCTCTTCACAGCAATCAGAGTCATTTTCCTTGTTGCACTCTCCTTGGGGTGGCTTCTTTCCCCTCAATTTGCCGCTAGGCTTGCATGAATTCGCTTCTACTCTCTCAGAAAATTGCAGAAAAAGCAGAGCAAGGAGAAGAACAGCTCTTAGATACACACCCACCATTTTTTATTCTTCTCTGCTTCCTCCCTTTCCTGTAGTGTAAATCAGATGAGAAAGTGTTAATTGGGTAAAGAGAGTAACAAGGTATTTAGAGAGACAATCTGCTGCAAATGCCCCTGGATTTTGCATTGATACTTCCAAGTCTGTTCTTGATTCTTAATAAAATTTGTAGTTAATTACAACTCGAATATAAGTTTTTCTTTAGAAATAACGGCAGCCGGTTGAAATCGACAAGGTTTTCTTTAAAGAAAAAAACTTACACTCAATTCACAGCATCACATGTAGTAATTGACAAGTGAGACGATAAAAGTTAGAGGTTTTAGTAATTTGCTCGAGCTAAGCAATTATTTTATAAAAACATATTTGTCAAATTTAATTATAAATATATGTAGATGGATGGAAGGACTTTAATAACAATAATCAGGAGTTTTAATAATGGTGGGCTGATACCTGTTGCTAATAAATCGACAATACGCCCCTCTTTCTTGTCTTTTTTTTATTGAAAAAAATTAGGAATATAAGTGAGAGAAAAATAATTTAAAGTTGGAAGAGAACCTAAAGGAAGAAAAATAAGACAAATTTTTAGATTTTTGAAAGTCAAAATTTCGATATGTTCTAAAAATTTGAAAAATATCCTAAAACTGTGGAAAAATTCTAAAAATTTATAAATTTATAAGAAACGAAAATAAGTAACAAGTATCTAGTAGTGACATATATCTTCTATTATAATTTATAATTTTTATTGTAAAAAATTTTAAGTTTCATAAAAATTGTCAGAATATTAGAAAAATACACAAGCACTTTAAAACTCTATCAATTACATTAAGAAATCTTCTAACTGTAGAAACATTTGTATATTATTTCATTCATTTTTTTTTCAACAATAAACTTGAGAATTATCTTAAAAAACGTGGGTTTTATCAAATTTTAAAAAAATCTTAGAAATTCACACATACTCTTGAGACTATATGAATGACATCAACATGTCTCCATTGAAATCTATAAATACTGAATATTATTTTATTAAATTATTTTCAAAAAAAAACTTTAAATTTGATATTATCATAGAGCTGAAACTCAGCAAAATTATAAAATAACTCAAAATGGTGAAATTTGATGAAAATAACTCCGAGTTTACTAAAAAATTGAGTTACATGATTCTAAAACTTTTTAAAATTACACCCAATGAGAAATTCAACCAAAAAAAAAAAAAGTTGGATCTGTTTTATTTATTTTTTTTATTTTTTAAAAAAAAAGCTTCAGCCAATACTATATGATATGAAGACTATACGACCGTAACCCTACATGTAAGGCCGATATTTATACCTATACCAATTACAATTATAAAAAATTTGCACTACAATACCCATCCATATCATGCCATCTATTTGTATATTATGATCTGGGTCACCTAAATTTCATATGAATCTTACTGACCAAATTCATATTTTTAGAGTATGGTTATTCCATCTTGTAATTGTTAGAAGGTGAGATTGTATGGGACACGAAATAATTTTACAGATACATGAAATCGCCCGCAAGAGCATAGAATACTTTTTTTTTTCAAATAATCTATTTTTATAAAGGGAGAAAAAACAATTAATAAGGAAAACTTAGCAAAATAATATGTAACTTTTTTTATGAGCATTAGATAACATGAATTACACCTATATATAATTTTTTTATGAATTAATTTTGTTAAAAATATTATAAATAAAAAGTATTAAAAAAGGGAATAGATAACTAAAAACGTAAATTGAAATAATTAAGTAAAAAGAATCGTGGTTGATTTTTGAATTCACATGATTCTTCTTCAAATGCCAAGTGCCCACAATCCTAATGAATGAGAATGGAAGTATAACCTGTCACCATTCTAGTTGAGAGCTGTCATCATTTGTATAGTACATTTTTTGCCGGCATTTCTTACTTGTGAATTATAATTTCTTTTATCATTCTTACCAACACTTTAATATTCTTAGTTACCACTCAGAGTGAAGCTTGAAGTGGGTTTTAACCTGACCCGCATGATTTGATCGAAGAAATTGGTGGGTTGTGTTATGTATTTGTAAATTTTGGATCAGATCGAGTTCGAAAAAAAAATCTACATAAAATTCGTATTGGACTGAACTCATAAATTTAAAATTAACCGGACTTAAACTTGAATGACCGAATGTAATCCAATTTTTTACAGGATGAATAACACCACAACTGGTAAAAAATGTAGATAGAGAAGCTCATTCTCAATTGTATTATTACTGAGATGTTCTTTTTTTTTTTTTTTTTAATGAATTGTTGGATTTGAAGATGTTGTTATTTTATTATTATGCATATTAGTGTCAAAATCACTTTTTACATATTGAATAAAGTTGAAAAATATAGATATAGAAATTAAATTGCTAGTAATTTTTTCTCCAAATTTGTGCAAAAATGGGTCGGATTGCCTGGTTCGATAATTTTTTATATAAGTTGGATTAGGTTTATTAAAACCTGGCTCAACCTACCCAAGTTTCTAACTCTAATTACCACCCATGTATTAATGCTTTCTAAATCTAAATCAATGCATAAACTTGGTGGGCTGTTTTTTTTTTAAGGTAGTTCAGTTAAGAAAGTTTGCATGGGATATCCACTCAAAGGGCTAACCTTGTTTTAATGAAAGCATAATTGATGTGAATTATTCAAATTATTTTTTCTAAACTGTTGAATCTAATAATTTTTTTATAGTTAAAGTGTTCAAGCCTGTTAAAGAACTCGATTAAATATCGAGGTATGCATAAGTCTCTCTACTTAGACATACCGAGTAACTCTACGAAGAATAGTCTTTTAAAGGGAAGTGATCTAAGCTAGAGTGTTAGATTCTATTAAATCCAGTACCTTACTTCTATGTTGGATTCAACACTTTTTACTTAATAGGACAAAGATAGGGGGAGATATATATTGTTATAAATCTCCAATCAATATTCCTAAATGTGCGATTTCATGATAATATAAAATATTAAAATGGTTGGCTATTAAAGGGGAAGTTGGAGAATAGAATCTTCAATCTTGAAAGTCTCCGACTGCCTATCTATTTTCCATCTTGCCACTGAAATCGTGAATGTTGTTGTTGTGCTCTCCGCTTTGTTATTTGTTTGCCATTTATATTACCACTTTGCTCTTATGAGCTTCGTGTTTTCCCCATTTTTCTCGGGTCTTGTTTGGGTTTATAAATTATGATTAGATATCTACTTATATTTGTAATCACCATTCATAATAATATACTTATTAAATACTAATTCAATAGTGTTGAAATTTTATTCTAAAAAAATAATTACAAATTAAATTAGACAAAAATATCCAAAAAAAATACTAAAAAAATACATTTGAATTCTCATTTTTTTTCAAAATTAAAAGTCAAAACTTAACACGCAGACACAACGGATCCATTTCATTCTTTTCTCAATGTTTCATCGTACATATTAAAAATAAATCATATAAAGTGAAAATATACCCACTTAAGATATTTTCCCTTATTTAGTGATGACAAGTGGACCACTTAAAACATGAAGGGAAGAGATTAGGAAAGGCATAATAGATAGTAGAATGACTAATATTAGACTTCATAATAGAATTACGTGGAGGAGTAGAACTCAAAAAGCCAATCCTAGATAGATGAGATTTTGGCTATAAGATGAAAATGATGATGATGTGAATAAAATGACAAGTCTTATCTTTATTATTATCAAAACACCGACATTCTTATTAATTCCTCGAGCCCATGTAAAGCTAGTGAATAACAAATCTATGAAATTCACAGTAGGAAAAAAACAAATCTATAAAATTCAAAATTTTAGCCAAACTGTGGGATGTGAAATCCCCATAGGTGAGGCCATTATCCCTAGGGCACACCAAGGTTAGACTATGGGCGTTCAAACCCTCAACCATCCACTTCCTGAAACGGAATGCAACCAATTGTACTACACCACTACACCAAATTTATTATCTCGATCATTACAAAGATGTCCATGTAGAGCCGAGATATCTATATCATAAAGAAAAAAACATTTCAACGGGCCAAGTGATGCAGTACCTGTTATGGTAAGATATCTATGTGAAAATATCTCCGGAGCAACCAAGTTTCTCCCTGGCCATAGAGAAATCCAATTTGAAGGTGAATCTGTCACTCTCAATACTTACTACTCTTGCCACTTCTGTTGATGTCTTCACAAGATTCCAACCTCTATTACAATAATGATATCAAACCTCTGTATGAAATAGGGTCCAACATTGTTTTAACATGTGTATATGTTCCTTTCAGCATATATTTGACTTGTAAAAATATTTGTAGATGAATGCGTGCATTTAGAATTTTACTTAATATTTTTATATTTAAGGAGAAGTGGGGTTCTTGAGGTTCTCCAACGTTCAAAAAAAGATTTGACTTTTAGAAAATCACATACATCAATCGATATACTTTTCTCAATAATAATTGTGTTAACACTTGAGATGTGATTCTTATAAAAATGTCACTTATCAATTATTGGGTTGGATTCCATAAAGTTGATTAGGATGTGTATAAAATGATATGGATGTAATGGATAAAATTTCATCTTCATCCAGTCTTTTGTCCAAATACAATCAATTTTTTTAGTCAAGGTATTTAAGAGCTTTACTTGACTAATCCTCGAAGGATGTGTAAACTTTCCAATCCATACATTAAATAAGTTCAATGAGAAGTGACTCTTTAAAATTAAACGTGAATTGAACACAAAATCTCTACTTCCTAAAATAAATTTTTAACCGAATACAAACAATTTTAACTCATGTAAATAGCCAATCTCATCAACAAATGTTACTACTTCGACTCTCTTCTCACTAATTTGATGTACAAGTCTTACTAATAATTTCATATATTTGTGAGGACTTAATTAAATAAAATATTTCTCTTTAGATATTTGTATACATATTCTCCTTGGCTTTATTAATGATCTAGCTTAGGAAAATGACCATGTTTGGCAAGAAAGCAACTTCGCCTATGCAATGCTTCACCTTTTAATGCTTGCAGCTGAGCTTAAAAGTTGGACCATCTTCTCACGTGGGGTCATTAGGACTCATTTAAATAAATAGATTATTTGAAATGGAATTTATTAAAATAAGATGACTAACAAAAACCATTTTAATAAAATAAATGAAATTACATTTAAATATTTCAAAGGTTCAACATATTCATTAAATTAAGTTAATGGTCCATTTAATTCAAATTAGGATGAAATTTGAAAAGGGTTCAATTCAAAAAAAGTGGGTGAGTGTGATGGAACAACTAGTGTTATTACGGCTATGCACATCCATCTATGTCTATCTGCAATCATCTCCAAAATTAGTCTGAGCTTCAACCTTTATTTGTCAATGATGTATGACATTTGTTTTTGACTTTTATTAATCAGACATTATTATGTCTCCGGCGATCCTCCCACGGGCATTTTATGTATATAGACACAGATTTTACCGTGATATCCAATTTGTCCTCCACCTATCCTACCGAATAAAAAAGAATACTAGAAATTCATGAAAAGTGCTAATCGGCTCGCCAAAATTCACATGAACAATAAAAATCAACTCATCAAAATTTTACTATTTATGGGTAAAATCGAAATATACTAAAACCCATATCGCTAAACACAAAATATCCGTGAGAAGATCGCTGGCCTTTTTATAAATAAATTACCCATGGGCATTCATCTGCTCTCTAAACTAGGAAAAACTCTTCTGTATGAATTTCAACCTTCATTTATCAATAAAAATACATTCGATTTTTTTTACTTGCAAAGTATGGAGGCATAAATAACCTTAGCCTAACAGAATGATTTGACACATTACTGCTAAGTTCTACACTATATTGATACAGAGCAGCATGACATACTGTATTGTAGTGATCTTTCTTGCCATTCCTCTTCAATTGATGTTCTGCAATGGCCCTTCATCAATATCTAGTTGTACTTGTACTAGTATTAGAAGCCATTTATTCCACAATAGTAGCCAATTGAGAGAAACCCTTCTTCATTTTCGACTTTCCGGTGGACTCTCGTGACCCATACCGGGGCTGTGACCGGGGGCCGTTGGTCGGAAAGCTTCAATTTCTACCTTCTTATGGCGGCGGAGCTCTACCCTGCCCCCCGGTGCATTCGGCTTGCCGGCAGAGACCTTACGAATTTTAGATGCATGCCGGTGCAGTTCTTCGGCTGGGGCAAAGTAGAACTGTTGTGAGATAAGAAGAATGAGGAAGAGGGTCGCTTTGAGAAAGTGATTTTTAAGAAATGCTGCCATGGATGAGAAGAAAGGCAAAAGGATATGAAACAGAGGTAGAGAGAGAGCCCTGTGAAATCTGGTTGATGGAGGGGGCAGTGGGGGCTAATTACTATGGCTCCGTGCCTTTTATAGGCCCGACACCGGAGGGAAACGGGAGAACGAAAGTCAGTCAGTTTAAAAAAGTTTCCTGATCATTTTGTTCACCTATCATCATTTAAATAGTGAAAGATATATTAATATTTTTTATTAGAAATGAACTCATACTTTTATTGCTTTTCTAATTTAAAATATAAATAGTTTTTATATAGTATTTTTAGACCATATCATCACCATCTTTTTTATTTATCTAATATTGTAGAGTGTATAAATTCTACTTCTAAATTAACCCCAAGGGGTTGGTCTTGATGCTCAAAACTTCCCTCCTCAAGAAGTGGAATCTTAGGTTCAATTTACGCTCTTAAACTCAATGGGTCGCTCCTTCTAGCTGTTTATTTGGTGTGTGCACAATTGGAAGATCTACACATGCATCAAAGATTAATCAAGTTAAAATTATCTCTTTCGAGTGAGACGTCATTGATCATAAATTTTTTTCTAACTTCCAAATGAGAATGTTGATGAAATTTCGAAAGCAATTGCCTCATTAAGTAATGTCTTGGGTTCGATTCATTCTCAACTCTAATGAAAGACTACTTCTCGTAAATTTACCGAGTATGTACAGATTGAAAGATTTTCACACGCCTAATCACCTTTGGTCAATAAAAAAACAAAAAAAATGATGAAATTTCGAAGTGGCATTACCAACGTGATTTCTTTGTCTGCAACTGAGATTGAAACCATGGAAGAGAAGAACCATGATTAGACAAGACGAGGAAAAACTCTTAACATGGAAAGAGAACGGAACTTTGAAAAACCAATAGATTTGAAGAAATTGATTCCTTCACTGTAGCACGTGAACATGCTAGAGCTTGGGAGCGACTTTTGTTGCTTGTTCTGAGAGGACACGAAAGCTGGACTCTTCCCCTTTGGTCTATTTAGTTAGGCTGTTCATCACTTCCACAGTAGACCTCCTCCTGATTATTGGCCTCGTTGCTAAAAAAAGAATAATTGATGCATTTCTTCTAACACTTTATATATATAATAAGACATTAGTTTTTGTCTTTTTGTGTGTATGTCAATGATTAAGATCACTTTAATATTAAAAAGACGTAAAAAGAATGTCACATTTCATAAAAATAAGTTAAGATTTGTGTTAGAATACATGTCTAATTAAATTTCTAAGTATGGTTTAGATTAGAGTTTGGATTTATATATGTGTAATAGACCTCCTTGATGAATACAGTTTATCAGTTCCTAACGTGATAAGTTTTGGCTTCATCAACACGTCTTGAGTTGATCTGTTAGCACTGGTGTCATTCAACCGTATCTGTTATCGCTTCATCAGATAGTGTCATTCACCCGTTAGTTTATCTAGTTATCAGTTTTTATTTTGTTCAATAATTGTAAACTCAAAGTGGTGAACCATTTGAGTTTAAAGGGGAATGTTAGAATATGTTAATTTACATGTGTAATTAGGTTTCTAAGTTTGATTTAGATTAGAGTTTGGGTTTAAGTCAAATAGCCCTAGGGTAGGCTAGAGGCTATATATATGTGTAATAGACCTCCTTAATTAATACAGTTTCTCAGTTCCTAACAATTTGAATACCAACCATATCCTATATTGTCCTTCAAGAAATTTTGTTTAATATTGACAGATATTTTGGAAATATTACTATTAAGTTTTGTGGAGTCTGATTATCAGAGATATACTATCGATTCGGTGTTAAGTATATAATGTAAACTCTAATTAGTGAAGTATATAATTTTTTTTTATGTAAGAGAAAGTTAATGAGCAAAAATTTTAGAGAATGAGAGTTGTCTCCTTTTGTGGTTTTTTGCTTTTAAACACATTAGATCGGTATTGATCATGTGGACGTATCGAAAGAGAGCCATGTAAATCTCTTTGTTGTGGTTTGATTCTCTTTCTTCCTTTTATTTTCTTTTTCGATATTGTTGTTTATGTGAAGTAAAAAAGACATTTTATCACAACAATTATTTCATATTTCAGTCCATACCGTGATATTTCATACTACCAATGCATCTTGGATATTGGATACATTGACGTTTTCATATTGATACATTTGTATCCTAATAAATATTGTTTTATATTTGAATCTAAGAAAATAGAAGCTCCTCCATCACTGCTCTTACATATGATTCAGAATTAAGATTTTCTATGGACTAATTTTTCTAATTGAAAGAGGGAACCAGCATACATGAAAACATTCTTAACTCTGTTCAACAAGAGTAGTATAATTAAAATTCTGTATTATCTAAGAATTGGAACTATCTAAATTAGGAACATAAAGTAGATAATTGATAAATAGGAGGCAGAGAGACTTAATATTAGGAAGGATATAAGTTGGCCCGACCATAGAAAATAATGCAAGGCATATTGAGATTAATCAAAAGGAGTTAGAGTGATGGGCATAAACCTGTAAAGTATAAGTCTTGAGTTCGATTCCCACTTTACTCCAACGAGCCACTCTACAAATGAGTGCGACAAATATTATCCCCTATTATCACTGTCCAAATTTGTATTTTACAAGTAAATTGGGTTTGAACCCAATGGTAAAAGGTGCAAAACTGAACAAAGACCTCCAACTTGTGTTTCATTATATATATCCATGTCATTTGATAATAATCATCAAGAAATTTGACAAAATAACGAAACCAGTGCGGGAAACATAAGGAAATTGCCAAATATCAAAATGTATAAGAGAAAATAAGGTAGAAGTATGTATAAAAGAAAAGGGAATACAAATCTTGCATTACAAGACCAACTTATTATCTTTCTTTTGAGGTTTTTTTTTTCCTTTCTTCATTCAATGAAAACTCTTTTGAAGGTGAAACTAATCCTACGAGCATGTATAAACTTCTTAATCCACATACAGTGGTTAAGTCGATGGAGAGTGACTCCATGAAGAGTGGTTCGAAAAGGTTGAACGTAAATCAAATTCAAAACTTCACTTCAGGCAATTTCAACTTGCATTTGATTGTCCACTCAGATCACCCTTCCATCCAAGTATGCAGCCAATTGCAGGAGCCAAAAGCGTTGGTAATTTATTCATGCATCACAGATGTTGGCATCTTTCCTGTCAGACATGGGAACACCACATTGGTGACGATAGGCCATGACAGACACATGAAATCCTCAGAGAGAGAGAGAGAGGAAGCAAAGGGGATTGGAGTAGATTCTAGTTTGGTTCTTATCCAATTCTTAAAAAATGAGAGCCGCATACGATGTGATAGACATCATCATCAATGGTGGGGCCTGATCTTTGAAGGCACTACAGATGGCTGAGACTGCTGAAATTGTGAACTGGGACTGGGAATTCCATTTCCTTGGCTGCTTCTGATGAATGTAGAAGAATGCGATTTTAACGCCTCCAACAATTAGAAACTCTTTTGTTGTATTAAGCCTCCATTGAATATCCATCCTTTTTTAATGAATTCAGTCAACTCGCACTGAGATATGCTTGAGAGCGCACTAACCATGTCTACCCATCAACATTTCTTCCCACATGCTCTCTATAGTTTTCCCATCCCTCTTTTGACCATTTTCTAGGGACCCAAATCAATGCGAGCTTCCATTGGCTTAGGTATTTTACCATTCAAGTTTAATGGCAGGCCGCATACCTGTGACTAAAAATGAAAAGTTCAAAAGGAGAACCAACGGTTTTCACATGAATATATGCACGTAATTAGAGAGAACCTCCCCTTTCCAATGAAAATGATTGCTGCAAATGAACACATTAGCCGAACACATTAGCCATTTAATTTCCTGCAATGGTTTTCCATTCTTTGTGGTGTTTCACTGCTATCTTTTCTTTTCACCGAAGATATTCCACTCAGGTCTTGAAATATCGTTTTTTGAAGATATCTGTCGTAATCGGCTGAGATATCGGCAGATATCTTTCTCTCTCCACATTTTTATGTTTGTTTTTTCAAATATTGACTTGGGTTTTTTTATTAAAAAAATATAAGAAATTGTCTTAAAAATAAAAAAAATTCTGGACAAAAAAGCTTTAAATTTTATGTAGAACTCACTCCAAAAAATTAGTCAGCAAGAAGAGAGTAGCTCGAATGTTATTTAGAGTCATTGATTTTTCTCACTCTTATGCAGCAGTCCAATTCTTCTTTCAAATTAAGCGAGGATTGCTCTTGGTGTGCCTTGGTTGTGCAGATCTTTTCTTGTCGAAGACACGGGTTTGACTCCCATAAGGGATAGTTACGGGACAGGAAGAGGAGGGGAGTCGGATGTTGATGTGGCTGCTAGGCTCCTTTATCTGAGGTTGGGTTGAAAGGGGCTCGAGTACTGGGAAAACAAGAGCATTAAGGGGAACTTGTTATTGAGGAAGTCAATTTCACGAAGAAAATCACCTTAATATTTTTGAAGTATAACTCACTTTAAAAAATTAGTCATTCACTTTCAGTGTTATATAGAGTCACTGATTTTTCGGTCTAGACGATGTGGGACTTTTGTCTTCACAATTTAAATTGGAAGTTATCAATAATAGACTCAATCAATCTATTCTATTTCATCTTATCTTACTTCACAATTTGTACTAATTTAATTTTATAAGTTATTGATTTAATTTGATGAATTTTTAATTTAAAATAAATTTGAATTTTTTAGGATCTTAAAAAATATGGAATCCCTCATCTCATTAAAAAAAAAGAGTTTATAGACATCATATAAAACTAAAGTTAAGGCCTTCTCGGACCAAATTTCATCTAAAAATTAATTTTAAGTCACTTGATCTTATTGATTGAAATCAACACCTATTTCGATTTTTTTTTTCTTTAAGACATTGGTGATTTTGACAACTAAAATATCAATTATTTTTAGTTTGAGTGTTGAGTTTAAATTTAATCTGCATATATGCCATTCAATTAACTTTCAATCCTTCGCGTTAAATTTTCATTATTTTACCAAAATTCTTTTAAAAATGAAAAAAAAAAAAAAAATCAATATGCTACCCATGTAACCAGTCGGACGTGATTTAGGCTCATATCTATTATATAGTTTTCTTGACATTTAATTTAATGATTTTAATTCAGCCAACACTCGTCAAACTCAAGCCTCATGATATCATATAGGCCCGTGCAAGACTCATACTGCACTCAGGCTTTTCACTTGGTAATCGGGCTCAAGCTTGGCATAGCTTGAACCTAGCACGAGCCCAACCTGTTCCTGAGACTTGGGATGAAAACACCCATTTTACCAATTTTATTAAAATAAAAGTCCAAACTAATAAAACTTGAACAACAGGTGAATTGCAATAAAAACTCTATTCTTAACTCAAACGGTTGGAGTAATGGTAAGGAACGAGAGTCACACTCCATTGAGTTACTCAGTGTTTATCTGAAAGGAGAGTAGCACATGCTCCAAAGATTAGTTGGGTACTCTAAATGACTTGTACACTTTGGACATCAGAAATATAAAAGTAAAACTCTCTTCCTTCAAGATGGAATTATTTGTATACATTGCGCTAAAGTTCCCAAGACCAAGACATGGCATAAAAGAATCTTCCTGTATTGACAACTCCATGTCACGGGTCGGTTTCAGTCCCACATTGGAAATGTTTCGGGAGGAAAATCTTACGTTTATTAGAAGAGACGGGGAACTTTGGAAGCGGCGAACCCTTTTGAGTGTAAAATCGACCCGTGACATCCAGTATTACAAATGCACATAAGCAAAGTGCTCAAATTCTATTTGCTCCACTTATATGAGTACATATAAATACAGAGATCAACTTCTAGTTTCCCACTTATTTAAAAAAAAAAAGATGCAGGTTCAAAGTTCAAATGCCCCTGAACTTCTTTGTGTATATCCTCCTTCTGTTAATCTGTTCCCAAGTTCTGATCATCAGTGGAAGTTCAACCCTTATCTTGTTTAGGCGTGTTTCTTTGGTTTCACATTGTTTAGCCTGGATAGAAGATAAGAAGCCACCAGATGAAACCAGAACAGAAGCTGAGAAGCAAAGCAGGTCTACAGAAGTGGACATGACCACTTTCTTACTCTTCTCAAACAGCCCAGCCAAAAGAACCATCACTATTACATGGCCTAGCCTAGTTTTAAGCTCATTCACTGATTGTATTTCCAACCATTAGGAGCATTCCTGCAAGACAAAGGACATGATGATGATGATGACGATGACGGAAAAAACACGTTAAAAATGGAATAAAATTATTAACAGACATTCTTAACATCATTGACTTTTTATACTTTTGTATTCCTTATTTGTCACTCACATTCCCTAATCGCGTGATTGTAATTTTATCATTGATTGATTCTTTCTTCTTTAATGAGATTTGTAAGCCGTTTTTTTCAGAATTCTTCATGAAAGATAGTTTGATGTCTCTCATTGAATAGTTAAGTATGTAGAAATTACAGAGAAGCCAAGGTGGTAGAATAAACCATGAGTGTGAATAAGCCAAAGAGATTTGATCGGTAAGAAGTCATCTGCTTAGGATGGGACAATTTGTGTCTTTGCAATGTCTATAGTGCTGATGAAGAGCTCATAAAGACCCATTCCAAAGACAAGCATGACTGTTCCAATTAGATAAACATCTGAAAGTGGAAACAAATTTGGTAAGCTTTATATCAGTTATGTAGGTTTTTCAAGCAATCAAAGTTGATTCATTTTCAAAGAAGATTTGGGTAAATGCCAAATATCATATCCAAATTCAACCCAGAATAAAAAATTTAAAAAAAAAAAAAAAAAAACCCTGCTTGGCACCTATATCTTTCTTAAATACTCCAAAAAAACAAATCCAAGAGAGGGTTGTGCTGACAATCAAGAAGCTCTCCTCATGAAGGGAGGTTTTGAATTCGATACACACTCAACACCCCTTTAGGCCACCTCCCGTAGTTGCTTATCCCGTGTACATAGGATAGGGAGGTTTTCACATACAGGCGAAACCCCTGGACAGTTTAGTCATAAAAAAAAAAAAATTACAAAAATTACCCCCAAAAATAGCCCACTAAAACCCACAAATAACCTCACATCAGCCATAAATCACCTCCAAATCAGCCACAATTAATCCCCAATTTACTCCAAAATCACTCCCACCACATCCCCAAATCAAGGGAAACAGCCCCATTTTCCTGTCAGCAAAGAGAACACTAGCCCCATTTTAACTAGGATTTTGCGAGTTAGATTTATGTGAGAACTGAATGGAGAAATAATGTGACAGATTTATCATGGGCTGTTCATAGATGCCTACCCTACCTCGTCTCATGCTTGTGTTTGTTGCTCATGCTCATGCCTGTTGTTCGGCCCGACTAGACACAACAAGACCATAGAAATGGCCATGGCACATATTGTAGCGATCCGACCCAAAAACAAGGCTTAGGGCTTAACTCAACAAGAAATTGTCTTCTTTGAGCCTCGCACACAACTCGAGTTCGCACGATTTTGCTTTTGGGCCCGGGCCCACGTGGCTCGGCCCAAAACGTGTCATGCTTAGTCAAGAGGGGCTAGCCTCTTAAAAAACCCCTCTCTACTTTTCCTCCTCCACCGATGTGGGACTCCCACATCGGCAGGGTATCACAATCACCTCCCCTAAAGCCTCGAGCAGCCCTCGGCTTGATGACAACATCAGGGAAGGAGGAAGGCCCACACAGTCGGAGTGTTGAACTCAGCTCTGATACCAAATTTGTAATGACTCAACCCGAAAACAAGGCTTAGGGCTTGACTCAGCAAGAAATTGTCCGTTTTGGGACTCGCACATAAGTCGAACCAGCACGGTTTTGCTTTTGGCCCGGGCCCCATTTAGCCCTGCCCAAAACGCATCATGCTTAGTCAAGAGGGGCTGGCCTCTTAAAATCCCTCTCTACTTTTCCTCCTCCACCGATGTGTGACTCCCACATCGGCAGGGTATCACACATATAAAATATCAAAATTTGATATCTAGATTAGTTAAAATATTAATTTTCAGCTAGAAATTTTTAGCCATTTAATCTAAAGCTAAAAAAATCAAATGGCTAAACACAGAATACAATTTTGAATTTTTTATTTTTGCAAATGCAAATCTTTACTTTCATTTTTATGATAAAATAGAGTTTATAGTCATATCCAACTTCAATCCTTAAAAATGATAGATCAAAATCCATGACATGTGTGGAACTTGTGATTGAGTAAATCTAGAGTTCTACTTTCATATTGTGTGGTAGAATGAGCTCTACAACTATGCCCGACTTAAACTTTAAAAATATAGATTGAAAATTGAAATCCATATGGTAAGGGTTAGAATTCGAGCAAAGAAAACTTTGTTCCAAGAACTTATAAAATTTATTCTCTATTGTTGTTGTAGGGCTACATAATTTATGATGCCACCAGGGTGCAAATATCGGCCGATACGTATGATACGGATTTTAAGTGCCTTATCATATCGGCCGATATGTATTGTATCGGCCGTACACGATAATTCTCGACAGATATGGCCGATATATCGGCGATATATATATCAGCGATATATATATTGGCCTGATATCGGCCGATATCCATAACATTGGTGCTTTTTTTTAAAAAAAAAATCAAAACGGTGGTGGGTCCGAATTGATATCTCAGCCTAGCAAACGGTATATCAGTGATATGATTATGATATATCTCCCAAATAATAATAATAATTAAATATCGGTGTTGGGTCCCACCAATATTTGTTTATATCGGCAAAATATCGGTCATGATATTGGCCGATATTATGTATTTTTTTCTAGAAAAATATTTTTAAAAAAAATGTTCGTTTTTTGTTTTTTTAATTCAGATAAATTTAAAAAAAATAAAACCACTCAATATTTGAAAAAAAAAAAAGAGAGGAGAGAGAATGATCTCGGCACATGCAACACTTGAGACAACATTCAATCACATTACACAAGCATTTTCCTCTCTCCTAATTGGGAACGATTGATCGAAGATACACATCCCAAATTATATGCAATCGACAGTTCGACACTCACGTACAAAACGAAAGTACGTGTACAAATCATGTGTTGAATATCATTCTAGGATATTAACGAGGATTAGTAATATAGGGATATTTTCAAATTCTCAAATTTTTACTAAGAAGTTGTTGATTGTCAAGACCGCTTTAGCCCGGAGACCGACGTGTGCAAGCCCAGCCTTGACCTTAAGCGAACTACGGCCTCCAAATAGACAGAGCCCTCAAGTTAGGTTCAATTTTTAAGTGTCTACCCCTTCTTTTATATTATAAATTTATTCTAATGTGTATTTTATCCGTAAGGTGATTTATGGCATATTGTTAGTGTGTCCTACTCTTTAAGGCAAAGGTTGCGTGGTTAAATCTTGATGGGTTAGTTTTTATAATTTTTATTTAAGTAAAATAACTTAATTTTTTGTAATTTCTTATAAATTTAGATATAATTTTTCTTTAAATAAAATAACAAATATAATTTTTATTTAAGTAAAATAACTTGTGAAGTATTTAAAGTCAACATGAAAAGGCTTGATAAGACTCGTTAACTCACTTGACTCGAATTCCTATTGAATTTAGTCAACTCAGATTGATTTGACCATTTTTTTTTTTCAAATTTTAAATCTATAATTCTAATAAAATGAATTAAACACCATGATCAAAAAGCATTTATCCTATAGTTTTATTTTTCTTTTAAAAATTAAGAATTGAGATGATTAATTAACTCTATTAAAATATTAAAATGATTATATAAAGGTTAAATGTTAATTAATTATTATTCTTATCTTTTTTTCAGAAATTTTAATAAAAGTGTGACCTAAATAAGTCTCTAAATGAGGAAACTTAGTATTCACTATAATATAGATGGTTTAATGAAAAGAAAATGGATTTAAATTTGAATGATTATTTTGTGCTTTATAGTTTATAATTGAGTGCTAATTTTTAACATAATTTTATTTTATAAGTTATTTTAAATACATTATATATTTAACATGTCAACTACTCTTTTTAAATACAATAAAATAGTAATAAAAAAAAAATCAACATGCATGCATAAGTGGAAATTAAATTTGTCATAAGAAGGATTGAATAGATTAACTATCTTATCTATTGAAAAAGATATATTAAAAAATCTTGAATATAATAATTTAATTAGTAATTTTGTATCTCAAAATCCGTAAAGAATAAATTTTAAATAATATTTTGTTATAAATTTGATTATGATGTTTTATTTAGATGTTTTACACTTTGTAAAAAAAATGTATGATTTTATTTTTTGTGAATATATAAAAGGCCGATCTTAGAGGTTTGCTTAAGGCCCCTAAAATCTGAGGTCCAGTACTACACGTGTGATGAACACTTGTACGTGCAGTAAATCTTGCCCTCTTCACCGCAGTCAGTCATTTTCCTTGTTGCACGCTCCTTGGGGTGGCTTCTTTCCCCTCAATTTGCCGCTAGGCTTGCATGAATTCGCTTCTACTCTCTCAGAAAATTGCAGAAAAAGCAGAGCAAGAAGAAGAACAGCTCTTAGATACACACCCACCATTTTTTTTTCTTCTCTGCTTCCTCCCTTTCCTGTAGTGTAAATCAGATGAGAAAGTGTTAATTGGGTGAAGAGAGTAGCAAGGTATTTATAGATACAATCTGCTGCAAATGCACCTGGATTTTGCATTGATACTTCCAACTCTGTGCTTGATATTTAATACTTCTTCTGCCCAATTTTAATTGTCTCATTTGAAATATTTGTGTTTTTTAAAGGAACTCTTTGTATAAAGTTAAGACTCCATGTGATCTCATTCATTTTCAAAGCACTTTATACTAATTCAATACAAATGAGACAATTATTTTAAGACAATTCTAAAATCCATATAGGATAACTAATTTAGGACAAAGAAAGTATAATTTGCACTTAATTACAAACTCGAATATAAATTTTTCTTTAGAAATAACGGGATCGAAATCGACAAGTTTTTCTTTAAAGAAAAAACTTACAGTCAATTCACAGCATCACATGTAGTAATTGACAAGTGAGACGATAAAAGTTAGAGGTTTTAGTAATTTGCTCAAGGTAAGCAATTATTTTTTTAAAACATATTTGTCAAATTTAATTATAAATATATGTAGATGGGAGTGAAGGACTTTAATAACAATAATCAGGAGTTTTAATAATGGTGGGCAGATACATATTGCTAATAAATCGACAATACGCCCCTCTCTCTTGTCTTTTTTTTATTGAAACAAATTAGGAATATAAGTGCGAGAAAAATAATTTAAAGTTGGAAGAGAACCTAAAGGAAGAAAAATAAGACAAATTTTTAGATCCTTGAAAGTCAAAATTTCGATATGTTCTAAAAATTTGAAAAATATCCTAAAACTGTGGAAAAATTCTAAAAATTTATAAATTTATAAAAACGAAAATAAGTAACAAGTATCTAGTAGTGGCATATATCTTCTATTATAATTTATAATTTTTATTGTAAAAAATTTTAAGTTTCATAAAAATTGTCAGAATAGTAGAAAAATACACAAGCACTTTAAAACTCTATCAATACATTAAGAAATCTTCTAACTGTAGAAACATTTGTATATTATTTCATTCTCTTTTTTTTTTCAACAATAAACTTGAGAATTATCTTAAAAAAAGTGGGTTTTATCAAATTTTAAAAAAATCTTAGAAAATCACACATACTCTTGAGACTATATGAATGACATTAACATATCTCCATTGAAATCTATAAGTACTGAATATTATTTCATTAAATTATTTTCACAAAAAAGTTTAAATTTGATATTATCATAGAGCTGAAACTCAGCAAAATTATAAAATAACTCAAAATGGTGAAATTTGATGAAAATAACTCCGAGTTTACTAAAAAATTGAGTTACATGATTCTAAAACTTTTTAAAATTACACCCAATGAGAAATTCAACAAAAAAAAAAAGTTGGATCTGTTTTATTTTTTTTTAATTTAAAAAAAAATGCTTCAGCCAATACTATATGATATGAAGACTATACAACCGCAACCCTACATGTAAGGCCGATATTTATACCTATACCAATTACAATTATAAAAAATTTGCACTACAATACCCATCCAATCATGCCATCTATTTGTATATTATGATATGGGTCACCTAACTTTTATGTGTATCTTACTGACCAAATTCATATTTTTAGAGTATGGTTATTCCATCTTGTAATTGTTAGAAGGTGAGATTGTATGAGACACAGAATAATTTTACAGATACACGAAATCACCCGTAAGAGCATAGAATATATATATATATATATTTTTCTCTTTTTTTTTTCAAATAATCTATTTTTATAAGGGGAGAAAAAACAAATTAATAGGTAAAACTTAGCAAAATAATATGTAACTTTTTTTATGAAAAATGATTTTTAATACAAACATTAAGTTTCCATAACCAAACACAGCATCAGATATATGAATTACACGTATATATAATTTTTTTATGAAGTAATTTTGTTAAAAAAGATTATAAATAAAAAGTATTAAAAAAGAGAAGAGATAACTAAAAAGTTTGAATTCACATGATTCTTTTTCAAATGCCAAGTGCCCACAATCCTAATGAATGAGAATGGAAGTATAACCTGTCACCAATAAGAGTTAAGACTATGTATACGCATTTGAGTTGAGAGCTGGAAGTGTGGCGGTTTTGTTTGTCATCATTTGAATAGTACAATTTTTTTTTTTTTTGAATGATATGGTTAGTAATTCAAACAAAAAAGGAGTCCAAGATACAAAAGTTTTGCCCACAGCCCGGGCCGGACAAGGAGAAAGAAAGGAGATACATGGCAAAAAAGCCAACACCTAACAAAACCAACAAAACAATGTACAGCAATCTGTACAAAGAAAATAAGCCAGAATAAAAGAGGCCAGCAAACCGATGATCAGCTGTTAGTCGATGCTATATCTATAGAATAAAATATGCCGTTGTTGCCAGTCATCGAAAAAGTAGAGAGCACCCTAGCAGAGTCATTTTTGCAGCAATCAATTTGAACAATACCAGAGCAGAACTTGCCAAGGAGGGAGTTAATAGCTCTAATATGGTTGAAATAGTGCCACTGGGAGACATGAGAGTGTTTAATGAACTTTGCAATCTCATTTTTGCCGGCATTTCTTACTTGTGAATTATAATTTCTTTTACCATTCTTGCTACCACTTTAATATTCTTAGTTACCACTAAGGGTGAAGTTTGAGCTGAGTTTTAATCTTACTCGTATGATTTGTTCTGAGAAATTGGTGAACTGTGTTATGTATTTATAAATTTTGGATTGGGTTGGGTTAGAAAAAGAAAATTCCACGTGGACTTTGAATCGAACAGGACTCTCAAATTTAAAATCAACAGGACTCAACCCAAATTGACCGGATGTGACCCAAATTTTTACAGGAGAATAACAACACAACTGGTGAAGAATGTAGATATAGAAGCTCATTCTTATTTGTATTTTTACTGAGATGTTCTCTTTTTTTTAATGAATTGTTGGACTTGAAGATGTTGTTATTTTATTATGATTCATATTAGTGTCAAAAGCACTTTTTACATATTGAATAAAGTTGAAAAATATAGATATAAAAGTTAAATTGCTAGTAATTTTTTCTCCAAATTTGTGCTAAAACAGGTTGGGTTGCCGGGTTCGATAATTTTTTTTATAAGTTGGTTTTGGTTTATTAAAACCTCACTCAATCTACCCGAGTTTCTAACTCTAATTACCACCTATGTGTTAATGCTTTCTAATATCTAAATCAATGTAGAAACTTGGTGGGCTGTTTATTTTGAGGGTAGTTCAGTTAAAAAAGTTTGCATGGAATTTTTATTCAAAGGACTAAACTTGTTTTAATGAAAACATAATTGATGAATTATTCAAATTATTTTTTCTGTTGAATCTAATAATTTTTTATGATCAAGATGCTCAAGCCTGTTAAAAAACTCAACTAATCATCGAGGTATTCATAAGCCTCTCTACCTAGACATGCTAAGTAATTCTATACGGAATGAGTTTTAGATTCTCTTGAACCTAATACCTTAAATCTAATTTGGATTCAACACTTTTTAGTTAATACGACAAAAATAGGTGGAGATATTGTTATAAAATAATAAAATGGTTGGCTATTAAAGGGTAGTTGGAGAATAGAGTCTTGGAAATCTACGACTGTCAATCTATTTTTCCATCTTGCCACTGATAATATAAAATAATATAAATGTTTGCCATTTATATTATCACTTTACTCTTCTAGTTTCGTGTTTTTACCATTTCTTAGATGGTGGCTCTCTCTGGGGTCTTGTTTGGGTTTATAAATTATGATTAGATACCTACTTAGGTTTGTAATCACAATTCATAATAATATAATTATCAAATATTAATTCAATAGTGTTTGAAATTTTACGCTTATAAAAATCAATTACAAATTAAATTAGACAAAAATATATAAAAAAATACTAAAAATTACATTTGAATTCTCATTTTTTTTTTTAATGACCCAACGGATCCATTTCATTCTTTTCTCAATGTTTCATCATACATATTAAAAATAAATCATATAAAGTGAAAATATACCCACTTAAAATATTTTCCCTTATTTAGTGATAACAAGTGGACCACTTAAAACATGAAGGGAAGAGATTAGGAAATACATAATAGATAGTTGAGTCACTAATATTAGACTTCATAATAGAGTTACATGGAGGAGTAGAATTCGAAAAGTCAACCATAAATAGATGGTATTTTGGCTACATGATGAAAATGATGATGATGTGAATACAATGACAAGTCTTATGTCTATTGTTATCAAAACACGGACGTTCTTATTAATTCCTCAAACCCATGTGAAGTTATTGAATAACAAATCTATGAAATTCACAGTGAGAAAAAAACAAATCCATGAAATTCAAAATTTCAGCTAAATTGTGGAATAATCAGCGTGAAATCTCCACACGTGAGGCCACTACCCCTAGGGCATATTAATGTTAGACTATGGAGACTTGAATATACAACATTCTACTTCTTAAAATGAAAGTCAACTAATTAAACTACACCACTACATCAAATTTATTATTTCGATCATTACAAAGATATCTACGTAGAGTGGAGATATCTGTGTCATAAAAGAAAAACATCTCGACGGGCCAAGTGACGCAGTACCTGTTATGGTAAGATATCTATGTGAAAATATCTCTGGAGCAACCGAGTTTCTCCCTGGCCATAGAGAAATCCAATTTGAAGGTGAATCTGTCACTGTCAATACTTACTACTCTTGCCACTTCTGTTGATGTCTTCACAAGATTCCAACCTCTACATATATTTATGTCTCCTGTTGTACACCAATACAATAATGATATCAAACCTTAGTATGAAATAGGGTCCAACATTGTTCTAACATGTTTATATGTTCCTTTCGACTGTGTGCATTTAGAATTTTACCTAATATTTTTATATTTGAGGAGAAGTGGGGTTCTTTTCAAAGAGAGATTTGACTTTTATAAAATTACATATATCAGTCATACACGTTTCTCAATAATAATTATGTGTTAACGCTTGAGATGTAATTCTTCTAAAAGTGTTACTTATCAATTATTGGGTTGGATTCCATAAAGTTGATTAGGATGTGATGGATAAAATTTCATCTTCATCCAGTCTTTGGTCCAAATCAACCAATTTCTTTAATCAAGGTGTTTAAGAGCCTTTCTTGACTAATTCTCGAAAGATGTGTAAACTTTCTATTCCATACATTGAATAAGTTTAATGAGAAGTGACTCTTTAAAATTATGCGTGAATTGAATACAAGATCTCTACTTTTTGAAATGAATTTTAATCGAATACAAATAATTTTAATTCAGGTAAACAACCAAATCTCTTCAACAAATATTACTACTTCGACTCTCTTCTCACTAATTTGATGTATAAGTCTTACTAATAATTTTATATGTTTGTGAGGACATAATTAAATAAAATATTTCTCTTTAGATATTTGTATAAATAGTTTCTCCTTGGCTTTATTGATCTAGCTTAGGAAACTGACCGTGTTTGGCAACAAAGCAACTTCGCCCATGCAATGCTTCACCTTTTTATGCTTGCAGCTGAGCTTAAAAGTTGGACCATCCTCTCACGTGGGGTCATTAGGACTTATTTAAATAAATAGATTATTTGAAATGGAATTTATTAAAATAAATGAATAACAAAAACTATTTTAATAAAATAAATGAAAGTACATTTAAATATTTCAAAGGTTCAACATTAAAAATTAATTAAATTAGATTAATGGTCCATTTAATTCAAATTAGGATGAAATTTGAAAAGGGTTCAATTCAAAAAAAGTGGGTGAGTGTGATGGAACAAAGAGTGTTATTACGGCTATGCACATAGATCTATGTCTATCCGCAATCATCTCCAAAATTAGTCTGAACTTCAACCTTTATTTGTCAATGATGTATGACATTTGTTTCTGACTTTTATTAACGGGACATTATCATATCCCCGGCGATCCTCTCAGGGGCATTTTGTGTATACGGACACAGGTTTTAGTGTGATGTCCAATTTGGCCTCCACCTGCCGTACCAAAAAAAAAGAATGCCAAGAATACATAAACAGTGTAAATCGGCTTGTCCAAATTGATGAACAGTGCAAAACGACATGCCAAAATTCACATGAATAGTAAAAATTAACCAATCAAAATTTTATTCTTTATGCGAAAGATAAAATCGAAAATATACTAAAACTCGTGTCACTAAAAACAAAATGTTCATGGAAGATCGCTGGCCTTTTTTATAAATAAATTACCAATGGGCATTCATCTACTCTCTAAACTAGGAAAAACTCTTCTGTATGAATTTCAACCTTCATTTATCAATAAAAATACAATCGCTTATTATTTTTTTTTACTTGCAAAGTATGGATACATAAATAACCTTAGCCTAACAGAATGATTTGACACATTACTGCTAAGTTCTACACTATATTGATACAGAGTAGCATGACACATACTGTATTGTAGTGATCTTTCTTGCCATTCCTCTTCAATTGAAGTTCTGCAATGGCCCTTCATCAATATCTAGTTGTACTCGTACTAGTATTAGAAGCCATTTATTCCACACAAGTAGCAAATTGAGAGAAACCCTTCTTCATTTTCGACTTTCCGGTGGACCGCTGTGACCCATACCGGGGCTGTGACCGGGGACCGTTGGTCGGAAAGCTTCAATTTCTGTCTTCTTATGGCGGAGCACAAAGCGGTCTACCTTGCCCCCCGGTGCATTCGGCTTGCCGGCAGAGACCTTACGGATTTTAGATGCATGCCGGTGTAGTTCTTCGGCTGAGGCTAAGTAGAACTGTTGTGAGATAAGAAGAATGACGAAGAGGGTCGCTTTGAGAAAGTGGTTTTTAAGAAATGCAGCCATGGATGAGAAGAAAAGCAAAAGGATATGAAACAGAGGTAGAGAGAGAGTCCTGTGAAGTCTGGTTGATGGAGGGGGCAGTGGGGGCTATTTATTATGGTTCCATGCCTTTTATAGGCCCGACACCGGAGGGAAATGGGGGAATGAAAGTAAGTCGTTTGAAAAATAAAAAAAATTCTAACTTCTGAATGAGAATGCTGATGAAATTTCAAAGGCGTTCGTCTCATGAAGCGAGATCTTGAGTCAATTCCAATAAAAGGATATTTCTCGTAGATTTACCGAGTATGTACGTATTAGGAGATTTTCACACGCCTGATCACCTTCGATCATAAAAAAACAAAAAAAAAAATGATGAAATTTCGAAGTGGCATTACCAACGTGATTTCTTTGTCTGCAACTGAGATTGAAACCATGGAAGAGAAGAACCATGATTAGACAAGACGAGGAAAAACTCTTAACATGGAAAGAGAACGGAACTTTGAAAAACAAATAGATTTGAAGAAATTGATTCCTTCACTGTATCCAGTGAACATAGCTATAGCTTGAACTTGGGAGCGACTTTTGTTGCTTGTTCTGAGAGGACACGAAAGCTGGACTCTTCCCCTTTGGTCTATTTAGTTAGGCTGTTCATACCTTCCACAATAGACCTCCTTCTGATTATTGGTCTCCTTGCTAAAAAAAGAATAATTGATGCATTTCTTCTAACTCTTTATATATATAATAAGACATTAGTTTTTGTCTTTTTGTATGTGTCAATGATTAAGATCACTTTAATATTAAAAAGACGTAAAAAGCATGTCACATTTCATAAAAATAAGTTGAGATTTGTGTTAGAATATATTAGTTTATATGTGTAATAAGGTTTCTAAGTTAGATTAGAGTTTGGGTTTAAGTCAAATAGTCTTACGATCAGCTAGAGGTATATATATATATATATATATATGTGTGTGTGTGTGAGATAGACCTCTTTAATGAATACAGTTTCTCAGTTCCTAACATGGTAAGTTTTGGCTTCATCGATACGTCTTCAGTTGATCTGTTATCACTGGTGTCATTCAACCGTATCTCTTATCGCTTCATCAAATGGTGTCATTCACCCATTAGTTTATTTAGTTATTAGTTTTTATTTTGTTCAATAATTATAAATTCAAAGTGGTGAACCACTTGAGTTTAAGGGGAAATGTTAGAATATATTAGTTTACATGTGTAATTAGGTTTCTAAGTTTGGTTTAGATTAGACTTTGGGTTTAAGTCAAATAACCCTAGAGTCGGCTAGAGGCTATATATATATATATATATATAGACCTCCTTAATTAATACAGTTTCTCAGTTCCTGACAATTTGAATACCAGCCATACCCTATATTGTGCTTCAAGAAATTTTGTTTAATATTGACAAATATTTTGGAAATATTACTATTAAGTTTTGTGGAGTTTGATTATCAGAAATATACTATCCAGTCTTAAGTATAATATAAACTGTAATAAGTAAGAGAAAGTTAATGAGCAAAAATTATAGCGAGAGTGAGAGTTGCCTTCTTTTTCGGTTTTTTGCCTTTGAACACAGTATATCGGTATTGATCATGTGGACGTATCGAAAGAGAACCACGTAAATCTTTGTGTTCTTATTTGATTCTCTTCTTCCTTTTATTTTCTTTTTCGATATTGTTATTTATATGAAGTAAAAAAGACTTTTTATCACAACAATTATTTCATATTTCAGTCCATACCGTGATAATATTATATTTCATACTACCAATGCATCTTGGATACATTGAGGTTTTCATATTGATACATTTATATCCTAACAAATATTGTTTTATATTTGAATCTAAGAAAATAGAAGCTCGTCCATCACTGCTCTTACATATGATTCAGAATTAAGATTTTCTATGGACTAACTTTTCTAATTGAAAGACGGAACCAGCATACATGCAAACATTCTTAACTCTGTTCATCCAAGTATGCAGCCAATTGCAGGAGCAAAAAGCGTTGGTAATTTATTCATGCATCACAGATGTTGGCATCTTTCCTGTCAGACATGGGAACACCACATTGGTGAAGATAAACCATGACAGACAAATGAAATCCTCAGAGAGAGAGAGAGAGAGGAAGCAAAGGGGATTGGAGTAGATTCTAGTTTGGTTCTTATCCAATTCTTAAAAAATGAGAGCCGCATACGATGTGATAGACATCATCATCAATGGTGGGGCCTGATCTTTGAAGGCACTGCAGATGGCTGAGACTGTTGAAATTGTGAACTGGGACTGGGAATTCCATTTCCTTGGCTGCTTCTGATGAATGTAGAAGAATGCGATTTTAACGCCTCCAACAATTAGAATCTCTTTTGTTGTATTAAGCCTCCATTGAATATCCATCCTTTTTTAATGAATTCAGTCAACTCGCACTGAGATATGCTTGAGAGCGCACTAACCATGTCTACCCATCAACATTTCTTCCCACATGCTCTCTATAGTTTTTTTCCCATCCCTCTTTTGACCATTTTCTAGGGACCCAAATCAATGCGAGCTTCCATTGGCTTAGGTATTTTACCATTCAAGTTTAATGGCAGGCCACATACCTGTGACTAAAAATGAAAAGTTCAAAAGGAGAACCAACGGTTTTCACATGAATATATGCACGTAATTAGAGAGAACCTCCCCTTTCCAATGAAAATGATTGCTGCTCTCTCTTCTTTTCACCGAAGATATTCCACTCAGGTCTTGAAATATCGTTTTTTGAAGATATGGGTCGTAATCGGCGGAGATATCAGCAAATATCTTTCTCTCTCCACATTTTTATTTTGTTTTTTCAAATATTGGCTTGGGTTTTTTTATTAAAAAATTATAAGAAATTGTCTTAAAAATATAAAAAATTGGGGCAAAAAAGCCTTAAATTTTTTATATAGAACTCACTCTAAAAAATTAGTCGGTAAGAGGAGAGTGGTTCGAATGTTAGTTAGAGTGATTGATTTTTCTCACTCTTAAGCAGCAGTCCAATTCTTTTTTCAAATTAAGTGAGGATTGCTCTTGGTGTACCTTGGTTGTGCAGATCTTTTCACGTCGAAGGCACGAGTTTGAATACCGTAAGGGATAGGATGAGAAGGGGAGTCGCATGTCGCTGTGGCTGCTAGGCTTCTTTCTCCCATGTTGGGTTGAAAAGGGGCTCGGGTACTGGGAAGTAAGGGGAACTTGTTCTCGAGGAAGTCAATTTCAAGAAAATAATCACGTTAATATTCTTGAAATATAACTCACTCTAAAAAACTAGTCATTGGCTTTCAATGTTATATAGAGTCACTGATTTTTCGGTGTAGATGATGTCGGACTTTTGTCAACTTCACAATTTAAATTGGAAGTTATCAATAATAGACTCAATCAATCTATTCTATTTCATCTTATCTTACTTCACAATTTGTACTAATTTAATTTTTAAGTTATTGATTTAATTCGATGAATTTTTAATTTAAAATAAATTTGAATTTTCTAGGATCTTAAAAAATATGGAATCCCTCATCTTATTAAAAAAAAAAGTTTATAGACATCATATAAAACTAAAGTTAAGGCCTTCTTGGACCAAATTTCATCTAAAAATTAATTTTAAGCCACTTGATCTTATTGATTGAAATCAACACCTATTTTGATTTTTTTTTATTTAAGACATTGGTGATTTTGACAACTAAAATATCAAATATTTTTAGTTTGAGTGTTGAGTTTAAATTCAATTAACTTTCAATCCTTCGCGTTAAATTTTCATTATTTTACCAAAATTCTTTTAAAAATGAAAAAAAAATAAAAAATCAATATGCTACCCATGTAACCAGTCGGACGTGATTTAGGCTCATATCTATTATATAGTTTTCTTGACATTTAATTTAATGATTTTAATTCGGCCAACACTCATCAAACTCAAGCCGCATGACATCATATAGGCCCGTGCAAGACTCGTACTGCACTCAGGCTTTTCACTTGGTAATCGGGCTCAAGCTTGGCATAGCTTGAACCTAGCACGAGCCCGACCTGTTCCTGAGACTTGGGATGAAAACACCCATTTTACCAATTTTATTAAAATAAAAGTCCAAACTAATAAAACTTGAACAACATGTGAATTGCAATAAAAACTCTCTTCTTAACTCAAAGGGTTGGAATAATGGTCAGGAACGAGTCACACCCCATTGAGTAACTCAGTGTTTATAAGAAAGGAGACTAGCACATGTCCCAAAAATTAGTCGGAAACTCTAAATGACCTCTACACTTTGGACATCAGAAATATAAAAGTAAAACTCTCTTCCTTCAAAATGGAATTATTTATATACATTGCGCTAAAGTTCTCAAGACCAAGACATGGCATGAAAGAATTGTGACGACCCGTTTCGAGTTTTCCCGATTTTGAAGAGATTTTTGGACTTCCAAGTTGTTTTCGGGACCGTAGTAGCAGTGAGGAGCGTGTGGAATCCGTGGTGGGCCCTAGTTATCTGATTTCGAATTTGCAAACTCGAAGGACATTTTAATAATTTCATAATTTTTATATTTAGTCATGAAAAAATGTGTTGAAAATCACACATTTTTCTCAATCGATGTTTGACCCTCAAGCTTTTTTCAAGTTTTCGATTCCAATGTGTTTTTATTTCTTTTGAAAAGAAATCTTTTAAGAATCTTGAAAAAAAAAATTCAAAACACTTAAACCGTAGACAACCCAACTTCTCTTTTGCCCTTTTCGCAGCACTGTAGCGATTTGCTACAGTGCCGCTGCAGCATCATCTTCTTCCCTCTCTCTCTCGGCATTTCGTCTTCCTCGATTGTAATTTTATCATTGATTGATTCTTTCTTCTTTAATGAGATCTGTAAGCCATTTTTTCAGAATTCTTCATGAAAAATAGTTTGATGTAAATGCCAAATATCATTTCCAAATTCAACCCAAAATAAAAAATTTAAAAAAAAAAAACCTATATCTTTCCTAAATACCCCAAAAACGAATCTAAAAGAGGATTGGCCTGACGGTAAAAAAACTCCCTCATGAAGGGAGGTCTTGAGTTCGATACATGCTCAACATCCATATGAGCCACCTCCCGTTGTTGCTTATCCAGTATTTGTGTGATTGGAAGGTTTACGCATACACGTGAAACCCCTAAACAGACACCTTAGTTTTAAAAAAATTACCCCCAAAAATAGCCCATTAAAACCCACAAATAACCTCTCATCAGCCATAAATCACATCCAAATCAGCCAGAAATAATCCCCAATTTACTCCAAAATCACTCCCACCACATCCCCAAATAAGGGAAAAAGCCCCATTCCTGTCAGCAAAGAGAACACTAGCCCCATTTTAACTAGGATATTTGAGAGTTAGATTTATGTGAGAACTGAATGGAGAAATAATGTGACAGATTTATTATAGATGCCTACCCTACTCATCTCATGCTTGTTTTGGTGCTCATGCTCATGCTCATGCCAGTTGTTCGGGCCGACTAGGCACAAGAAGACCATAGAAATGGCCATGGCACATAAAAAATATCAAAATTTGATATCTAGATTAGTTAAAATATCAAATTTCAGCTAGAAATTTTTAGCCATTTAATCTAAAGCTAAAAAATCAAATGGCTAAACATAGAATACAATTTTGAATTTTTTATTTTTGCAAATGCAAATCTTTACTTTTTTTTTTTTTATGATAAAATAGAGTTTATAGTTATATCCAACTGCAATCCTTAAAAATGATAGATCAAAATCCATGACATGTGTGTATCTTGTGATTGAGTAAATCTAGAGTTCTCCTTTCATATTGTGTGGTAGAATGAGCTCTGCAAGACTACAACTATGCCCGACTTAAACTTTAAAAAGATAGATTGAAAATTGAAATCCATATGATAGTGTTAGAATTCGAGCAAAGAGAACTTTCTTCCGAGAACTTAAAAAATTTGTTCTCTATTGTTGTTGTAGCGCTACATAATTTATGGTGCCACAAGGGGTGCAAATATCGGCCGCTACGAAATATATCGGCCGATATGATTTGGGTTTTAAGTGCCTTATCATATCATCCGATACAATATGTATCAGCCGTACACGATAATTCTCGACGGATATGGCCCATATATCAGAGATATTTATATATATATATATATATATATATATATATATATAGATCCGATATCGGCCGATATCCATAACATCGGTCCTTTCAAAAAAAAAAAAAAAAATCAAAACGGTAGTGGGTCCGAGTTGATATCTCGGCCAATATCGGACCAATATCGGCCGATATTTTCGTTTTCAATTTTTTTTTTTTAAAAAAAAAAGCTTCCTTTTGGATTTTTTATTTATTTTTTAATTTAGAAAAAATAAAATAATAAAAAATACCGATATTTAAAAAAAAAAACACAAAAGAGGAGAGAGATTTTTATCGGCTGAGATTTGCACCCCTACAGCCAGTCATGGTTATGTGTATAAATCATGGGTATTTTAGTCATCTTACCCATTAGATGGTAATATGTTTTTTATAATGATTAATATGAGTTAAAATTCTTTAGTGTCATTGTGGTGCCACCAATTAGAATGTTCCGTGTCCACAAATTTTAAGGGTGATTTGGTCATTTTAAATTTAAAGAGTTCGTCAAATTTTTTAAGGTATTTTATATTTGGGACCCGATATTGTAGGCTAATTGTAAAAAAAATATTGCATCTTTAGTTATTGTAATTTCATCTTTTACATTTGAAGATCATTTGCAATTTCGTCCCTATAGTGTCACTGTATGATTAGTGTTTTTTTAGACAAGTCAATAACTTCTATTAAGTCCACATTGGCCAATTCTAATTTAATGAAATGTAAATATAAAAGACAGATAAATATATAAAATTTTAACCTCATTTGCCATCCTAGCCTTATCAAATGAACCATAAATCTTAATGGTGTATAAATCTAGACTAAAATCAAAAGAATAATATGATTAAATAAGAATAAACATACTGTTAATACTTATTTGTGTGGTTATCTTGACATTCAATCCATTCATGTATATCGGTATTAGCATTAGTGGGCCCTACAATAGTCAATGTTTCATAATTCCTAAACATTAATCAGAAATGGCACAACAAAGATTAAATTGCAAAATGACTTTCACAGTTAGGGACGAAATTACAATTATTAAAATCATAAGATTGTATTTACAATTAGCCTACACGTCACGGACTTCTATGCAAATTATCCTGTTCATAATGACAAGTTGGTGGCACCACCAATTCTTTGTTGTTACAACACCAGAGGATCCGGTTCAGATTATAATACCTATTATTTTATGGTGGCCATTTAGACACTCCACTTTTTTTTTTTTTTTAAGATATCACATTTCAAAATTTTATATGAAAATTACCATTTTACTCCTCAATTTTTTTAAAAAGATATTGTGATTGGTGTCATTGTAAAGTGCATCTGCCTAATAGTTGAAATAATGATCATGATGGATGACAAAGACGGTGGTGGTATGAAACAAAGGAAGTTGCCTTATTGCAAGTAAGTCTTAAAATATCGGTCGATACATATTGTATTAGCTGATATGTATCGGTTTTTTTAAGGCCGATATATATCTGTCAATAGGATATGTATCGGCCTGGCAAATGGTATATCGGTGATATAATTATAATATATCACCCAATAATAATAATTAAATATCGGTGTTGGGTCTCACCGATATATCGCTGATATTTGATTATATCGGTAAAATATCGGTCAGATATTGACCGATATTATGTATTTTTTTTCAGATTTTTTTTTAAATGTTTGTTTTTTGTTTTTTTAATATAGATAAAATTAAAAAAATAAAATCATTCAATATTTGAAAAAAAAAAAAAAAAGAGGAGAGAGAATGATCTCGGCACATGCAAAACTTGAACCCCTAATTACAAGTGGACAACATTCAATCACATTATACAAGCATTTTCCTCTCTCGTGATTGGGAACGATTGAACGAAGATTCACATCCCAAATTATCTGCAATCAACACTTCGACACTCGCATACAAAATTTAAGTACGTGTACAAATCATGTCATTGGATATCATTCTAAGATATTAACGAGGATTAGTGATATAGGGATATTTCAAATTCTCTATTTTTTACTAAGAATTTAATGAGAAAGTCTGATAGAAAATATAAATATTTAAAAATGATAAAAATATAATAAATAAAAATCTTAATATAATTCTTGAACAACTAACAACTAAATCAGAACAAATAATATATTAGAATACAATTCAATAAATATCCTACAATCTTTAAAATATTGATAAATTTTTAAGTCATTACAGAAATTTTATTAAGATTATTGCAAAAATTTCTTAATCGGGAATTTACTGAGATACTACCGCGATATGATTGTTTATCGCATTTCTAACGGTGATTTTATTGGAGATTTATTTCGTCGATAAAAATATAATAAAATTTTAAATTATCCCTGATTGTTGCATTGGTTCAAATCAAGCATCAGACCAAAACACGTTCATCTCGCCCCGGTGACTCTCAGGCACGCCGAGTGCTTTCCAAACTCCTTTTGAGGCGTCGACGATGCTGTTGCGGCACGGAGGCTGGTAATCATGGTCTGCATCGCACCCCATATTCGAGTCGCACTCGTCCACCACCACGCTCCGCCCGTTGCCGGTGATGGTGATGTTTTTGAGACACCTCTGTTGCTTGTGTTCCTTGAACCAGCCTGTTGAGAGTGCCACCACAGGCGTGTCGTCGTCGTGGTACTTCTTATCACATTCCGACGGACCACCTGTGTCTGCCCTTTTCGAAGCTGTTCAGTGTCAAGACTGCCTTAGTCCGGCGAGCGACGTGTGGTGAACACTTGTATGTGTAGTAAATCTTGCCCTCTTCACAGCAATCAGTCATTTTCCTTGTTGCACTCTCCTTGGGGTGGCTTCTTTTCCCTCAATTTGCCGCTAGGCTTGCATGAATTCGCTTCTACTCTCTCAGAAAATTGCAGAAAAAGCAGAGCAAGAAGAAGAACAGCACTTAGATACACACCCACCATTTTTTTTTTCTTCTCTGCTTCCTGCCTTTCCTGTAGTGTAAATCAGATGAGAAAGTGTTAATTGGGTGAAGAGAGTAGCAAGGTATTTATATATACAATCTGCTGCAAACTAAGATGCACCGATATGGGTGTGCCCATACGTTACGTAAAATTAAGATACGGATGGAGTGAGATATGCTTAATTAATATATATATATATATATATATATATATATATATATATATATAATAATAATAATAAATTCAGATATTTAAAAAAAAAATCATAAATTTTACTATGAGATAAAAAGAGTGATGCAGGAAAAAATTGATAGGATAACTCTAAATGTCTAAATTTGGTTCTCTAAGAATTAAGAGGGATAAAAATAATGCACCCTAAATCTAGAATGAGATGAAATTAAACGATCTATTAATATTTACAATTAATTAATATAATTTACCACACATAACAATGCAAATAATAAAAAATTAATGTGTTTTATGGGAATAATGAGAAATTTAACAATTAATCAATTCCGAAAAGTCTAGGGTCATGGGTTAATGGCATCACTTAATTGGATGGGTTGAATGGGCTTGGGTAAAGGTCACTTATGAAACTGGATATTAAACCAGGGACTTAGGCACATGGGTAATGAGTCACGGACACAGATGGGTGTGGGACACGAATGGAATTAAAACAAGGGGTGGAAGGCTTAGCGATGGAAAAGAGGCGGAAGGTTTAGCGATGGAAAAGGGGCTTGTGGCAGCAAGGAAAGGGAACTAGGGAGGGAATCGAATAAGCAGGGATGGCTATTGGGAGATGGGGAAGGCAGAAAAGGTAGAAAAAAGGTTAAGGTGATGGCGGCTGCTGATGTAGGAGTTGGGCGAAGGCTAGGAAACCCAAAGAGGGTTAAGGACAGCAGAAGTGGGGTGTAAGGAAGGTGGCAGCGATGGTGTTTGAGGCTAGAAAGGGGCGGAAGCAAGAACAGGGGAGGGCGGAAGTTGAGGGCATGGTTGCTGTAGGGATGTTGGAACAACAGGGAAGAGGGTTGGATTAGGTGATGGCGATGGCCGGAGGAGAAGAAAATAAAAAATAGAGAAAAGAGAAAGAGAGGGAGAAGAGAAATTCTTACCGTATCTCAATCATCTCCTTCCTTCGTATTAGGGGCGTGTTCGGGTGCATATCAAGCCGTATCTATTTTTGAAAAAATATTTAATTAATTAAATATGTATTGGACATATATCCTAGTTGTATCTCGTCCTATTTGTGTCGAATATGCATCTTATCGACACGAATGCTCAAAGAATTTCGAAACATTCATACTTTATAGGCTGTAAATGCCCCTGGATTTTGCATTGATACTTCCAACTCTGCTCTTGATTCTTAATATAATTTGTAGTTAATTACAAACTCCAATATAAGTTTTTCTTTAGAAATAACGGCAGCCAGTTGAAATCGACAAGTTTTTCTTTAAAGAAAAAACTTACAGTCAATTCACAGCACACATGTAGTAATTGACAAGTGAGACGATAAAAGTTAGAGGTTTTAGTAATTTGCTCAAGCTAAGCAATTATTTTATTAAAACATATTTGTCAAATTTAATTATAAATATATGTAGATGGGAGTGAAGGACTTTAATAACAATAATCAGGAGTTTTAATAATGGTGGACCGATACTTATTGCTAATAAATCGACAGTACGGCCCTCTCTTGTCTTTTTTTTATTGAAACAAATTAGGAATATAAGTGAGAGAAAAATAATTTAAAGTTGGAAGAGAACATAAAGGAAGAAAAATAAGACAAATTTTTAGTTACTTGAAAGTCAAAATTTTGATATAGTTCTAAAAATTTGAAAAATATCCTAAAACTGTGGAAAAATTCTAAAAATTTATAAAGGAAGAAACGAAAATGAGTAGCAAGTATCTAAATAGTGATATATATCTTCTATTACAATTTATAATTTTTATTGTTAAAAATTTTAAGTTTCATAAAAATTATCAGAATATTAGAAAAATACACAAGCACTTTAAAACTCTATCAATTACATTAAGAAATCTTCTAACCGTAGAAACATTTGTATATTATTTCATTCATTTTTTTTTCAACAATAAACTTGAGAATTATCTTAAAAAACGTGGGTTTTATCAAATTTTAAAAAAATCTTAGGAAATCACACATACTTTTGAGACTATATGAATGACATTAACATATTTCCATTGAAATCTATAAGCACTGAATATTATTTCATTAAATTATTTTCACAAAAAACTTTAAATTTGATATTATCATAGAGCTGAAACTTAGCAAAATTATAAAATAACTCAAAATGGTGAAATTTGATGAAAATAACTCTGAGTTTACTAAAAAAATTGAGTTACATGACTCTAAAACTTTTAAAATTACACCCAATGAGAAATTCAACAAAAAAAGGTTGGATCTGTTTTTTTTATTATTATTATTTAAAAAAATGCTACAGCCGATACTATATGATATGAAGGCTATACGACGGCAACCCTACATATAAGGCTGATATTTATACCTATACCAATTATAATTATAAAAATTTGCACTACAATACCCATCCATATCATGCCATCTATTTGTATATTATGATCTGGGTCACCTGACTTTCATGTGAATCTTACTGACCAAATTCATATTTTTAGAGTATGATTATTCCATCTTGTAATTGTTAGAAGGTGAGATTGTATGGACACGAAATAATTTTACAGATACATGAAATTACCTACAAGAGCATAGAATATATATTTTTTTTTATTTTTCTTTTTCAAATAATCTATTTTTATAAGGGGAGAGGAAAAAAATTAATAAGGAAAACTTAGGAAGATAATGTATAACTTTTTTTATGAAAAATGATTTTTAATACAATCATTAAGTTTCCATAACCAAACACAGCATTAGATAACATGAATTACACCGATATATAATTCTTTTGAATTAATTTTGTTTAATAGGATTATAAATAAAAAGTATTAAAAAGAGAAGAGATAACTAAAAACGTAAATTGAAATAGTTTAGTAAAAAGAATCGTGGTTGATTTTTGAATTCACATGATTCTTTTTCAAATGCCAAGTGCCCACAATCCTAAAGTGATCTAAACTAGAGTTTTAGATTCCATTGAATCTAATACCTTAAATCTAATTTGGATTCAACACTTTTTACTTAATACTACAAAAATAGGAGGAGATATATATATATATATATATATATATATATATATATATATATATATATTATATTGTTATAAATCCCCAATCAATATCCCTAAATGTGCGATTTCATGATAATATAAAATAATAAAATGGTTGGCTATTAAAGGGAAGTTGGAGAATAGAGTCTTGGAAGTCTCCAACTGTCGATCTATTTTCCATCTTGCCACTGATAATATAAAATAATATAAATGTTTGCCATTTATATTATCACTTTACTCTTCTAGTTTCGTGTTTTTCCCATTTCTTAGATGGTGGCTCTCTCTGGGGTCTTGTTTGGGTTTATAAATTATGATTAGATACGTGTTTGTAATCACAATTCATAATAATATTATTATCAAATATTAATTCAATGGTGTTTGAAATTTTACTCTAATAAAAATCAATTACAAATTAAATTAGACAAAAATATCCAAAAAATTATTCAAAAAATACATTTGAATTCTCATTTTTTTTAATTAAAAGTCAAAACTAAATACACAGACACAAAGGATCCATTTCATTCTTTTCTCAATGTTTCATCATACATATTAAAAATAAATCATATAAAGTGAAAATATATCCACTTAAAATATTTTCTCTTATTTAGTGATGACAAGTGGACCACTTAAAACATGAAGGGAAGAGATTAGGAAATACATAATAGATAGTAGAGTCACTAATGTTAGACTTCATAATAGAGTTACATGGAGGAGTAGAACTCGAAAAGTCAACTCTAAATAGATGGTATTTTAGCTACATGATGAAAATGATGATGATGTGAATACAATGACAAGTTTTATGTCTAATGTTATCAAAATACAGACGTTCTTATTAATTCCTCAAACCCATGTGAAGCTATTGAATAACAAATCTATGAAATTCACAGAAGTAAAAAACAAATCTATGAAATTCAAAATTTCAACCAAATGTGGAATAACTAGCTTGAAACTCCCACAAGTGAAGCCACTATCCCTAGGGCACATCAAGATTAGACTATGGGAGCTTGAACCCGCAACCTTCCACTTTCTCAAGTGGAAGGCAACCAGTTAAACTACACCACTATACCAAATTTATTACCTCGATCATTACAAAGATATCTATGTCATAAAAAAAAATATCTCGACGGGCCAAGTGATGCAGTACCTGTTATGGTAAGATATCTATGTGAAAATATCTCTGGAGCAACCAAGTTTCCCCCTGGCCATAGAGAAATCCAATTTGAAGGTGAATCTGTCACTCTCAATACTTACTACTCTTGTATACGGGACCAATTTCTTCATTGAATTTGAAAAATAGGTAATCCATTTTTGTTGATGTCTTCACAAGATTCCAACCTCTATATATATTTGTCTTCTGTTGTACAACAATACAATAAAGATATCAAACCTCAATATGAAATAGGGTCCAACCTTGTTCTAACATGTGTATATGTTCCTTTCAGAGTATATTTGACTTGTAAAATGTTTGTAGGCGACTGCGTGTATTTAGAATTTTACTTAATATTTTTATATTTGAGGAGAAGTGGGGTTCTTAATGTTCTCCATCGTTCAAAGAGAGATTTGACTTTTAGAAAATCACATGCATCAGTTGATATACGTTTCTCAATAATAATTATGTGTTAACACTTGAGATGTAATTCTTCTAAAAGTGTTACTTATCAATTATTGGGTTGGATTCCATAAAGTTGATTAGGATGTGTATAAAATGATATGGATGTGATGGATAAAATTTCATCCTCATCCAGTCTTTTGTCCAAATACAATCAACTTTTTTAATCAAGGTGTTTAAGAACTTTACTTGACTAATCCTCGAAGGATGTATAAACTTTCCAATCCATACATTGAATAAGTTCAATGAAAAGTGACTCTTTAAAATTAAGCGTGAATTGAACACAAAATCTCTACTTTCTAAAACGGGTTGTTAACCGAATACAAACAATTTTAACTCATGTAAACAGCTAATCTCATCAACAAATGTTACTACTTCGACTCTCTTCTCACTAATTTGATGTACAAGTCTTACTAATAATTTTATATACTTGTGAGGACTTAATTAAATAAAATATTTCTCTTTAGATATTTGTATACATAGTTTCTCCTTGGCTTTATTAATGATCTAGCTTAGGAAAATGTCCATGTTTGGCAAGAAAGCAACTTCGCCTATGCAATGCTTGACCTTTTAATGCTTGCAGCTGAGCTTAAAAGTTGGACCATCTTCTCACGTGGGGTCATTAGGACTCATTTAAATAAATAGATTATTTGAAATGGAATTTATTAAAATAAGATGAATAAAAAAATTATTTTAATAAAATAAATGAAATTACATTTAAATATTTCAAAGGTTCAACATTAAAATTTCATTAAATTAAGTTAATGGTCCATTTAATTCAAATTAGGATGAAATTTGAAAAGGGTTCAATTCAAAAAAAGTGGGTGAGTGTGATGGAACAACAAGTGTTATTACGGCTATGCACATTCATCTATGTCTATCTGCAATCATCTCCAAAAGTAGCCTGAACGTCAACCTTTATTTGTCAATGATGTACGAAATTTGTTTCTGACTTTTATTAATCGGACATTATCATTTTTTTTTTTAATTTACATGTAGAAAACTATGGGATACTCAGCATAAAATTCCTACGAGTGAGCCCACTACCCCTAGGGCACACCAAGGTTAGGTCATGGGGGTTCAAACCTGCAACCTCCCGCTTTCTGAAGTGGGAGACAACCAGTTGAGCTACATATTTATCGGATATCAATTTGTATTCATATTATTTTTGTCAATTTTGACTTTTTTTATAAGGCCAGCGATCATACGATCATTTTGTGTAGACAGATATGGGTTTTACCGTGATGTCCAATTTAATCTCTACCTGCCGTATCGAAGAAAAAATAATATCATAAATTCATAAACAGTGCAAATCGGCTCGCCAAAATTCCCATGAACAGTAAAAATCAACCTATCGAAACTTTACTATTCATGTGAAGGGTAAAATCAAGAATACACTAAAACTCATATCGCTAACACAAAATGCCCGTGGGAGGATCGGTGGCCCTTTTATAAATAAATTACCCATTGGCATTCATCTGCTCTCTAAACTAGGAAAAACTCTTCTGTATGAATTTCAACCTTCATTTATCAATAAAAATACATTCGCTTATTATTATTTTTTTACTTGCAAAGTATGGAGACATAAATAACCTTAGCCTAACAGAATGATTTGACACATTACTGCTATATTGATACAGAGTAGCATGACACATACTGTATTGTAGTGATCTTTCTTGCCATTCCTCTTCAATTGAAGTTCTGCAATGGCCCTTCATCAATATCTAGTTGTACTTGTACGAGTATTAGAAGCCATTTATTCCACACAAGTAGCAAATTGAGAGAAACCCTTCTTCATTTTCGACTTTCCGGTGGACCGCTGTGACCCATACCGGGGCTGTGACCGGGGACCGTTGGTCGGAAAGCTTCAATTTCTATCTTCTTATGGCGGAGCACAAAGCGGTCTACCTTGCCCCCCGGTGCATTCGGCTTGCCGGCAGAGACCTTACGGATTTTAGATGCATGCCGGTGTAGTTCTTCGGCTGAGGCTAAGTAGAACTGTTGTGAGATAAGAAGAATGAGGAAGAGGGTCGCTTTGAGAAAGTGATTTTTAAGAAATGCAGCCATGGATGAGAAGAAAGAAAAAGGATATGAAACAGAGGTAGAGAGAGAGTCCTCTGAAGTCTGGTTGATGGAGGGGGCAATGGGGGCTATTTATTATGGTTCCATGCCTTTTATAGGCCCAACACCGGAGGGAAATGGGGGAATGAAAGTAAGTCGTTTGAAAAATAAAAAAAATTATAACTTCTGAATGAGAATGCTAATGAAATTTCAAAGGCGTTCTTCTCATGAAACGAGATTTTGAGTCAATTTCAATAAAATTTTATTCCTCGTAGATTTACCGAGTATGTACATATTGGGAGATTTTCACACCCCTAATCACCTTCGATTATAAAAAAAACAAAAGAAAATGATGAAATTTTGAAGTGGCGTTGCCAACGTGATTTCTTTGTCTGGAACTGAGATTGAAACCATGGAAGAGAAGAACCATGATTAGACAAGACGAGGAAAAACTCTTAACATGGAAAGAGAACGGAACTTTGAAAAACCAATAGATTTTGAAGAAATTGATTCCTTCACTGTAGCAAGTGAACATAGCTAGAACTTGGGAGCGACTTTTGTTGCTTGTTCTGAGACGACACGAAAGCTGGACTCTTCCCGTTTGGTCTATTTAGTTAGGCTGTTCATACCTTCCACAATAGACCTCCTTCTGATTATTGGCCTCGTTGCTAAAAAAAGAATAATTGATGCATTTCATCTAACTCTTTATATATATAATAAGACATTAGTTTTTGTCTTTTTGCATGTATGTCAATGATTAAGATCACTTTAACATTAAAAAGGCGTAAAAAGCATGTCACATTTCATAAAAATAAGTTAAGATTTGTGTTAGAATATATTAGTTTACATGTATAATTAGATTTCTAAGTATGATTTAGATTAGAGTTTAGATTTATATATGTGTATAGATCTCCTTAATGAAGATAGTTTATCAGTTCCTAACATGATAAGTTTTGGCTTCATCAACACGTCTTGAGTTAATCTGTTAGCGCTGGTGTCATTCAACCGTATCTATCATCGCTTTATCAGATGGTGTCATTCATCCGTTAGTTTATCTAGTTATTAGTTTTTATTTTGTTCAATAATTGTAAACTCAAAGTGGTGAACCACTTGAGTTTAAGGGAGAATGTTAGAATATATTAGTTTACATGTGTAATTAGGTTTCTAAGTTTGATCTAGATTAGACTTTGGATTTAAGTCAAATTGCCCTAGAGTCGACTAGAGGCTATATATATATGTAATAGACCTCCTTAATGAATACAGTTTCTCATTTCCTAACAATTTGAATACCAAACATACCCTATATTGTCCTTCAAGAAATTTTGTTTAATATTGACAAATATTTTGGAAATATTACTATTAAGTATTGTGGAGCCTAATTATAAGAGATATACTATCGATCCTGTCTTAAGTATATAATGTAAACTCTAATCAGTGCAGTATATAATTTTTTTTTTATGTAAGAGAAAATTAATGAGCATAAATTATAGCGAGAGTGAGAGTTGTCTCCTTTTTCGGTTTCTTGCCTTTGAACACAGTAGATCGGTATTGATCATGTGGACATATCGAAAGAGAACCACGTAAATCTCTATGTTGTAGTTTGATTCTCTTTCTTTTTTTTTATTTTCTTTTTTGATATTGTTATTTATGTGAAGTAAAAAAGATGTTTTATCACAACAATTATTTCATATTTCAGTCCATACCGTGATAATATCATATTTCATACTACCAATGCATCTTGGATACATTGAGGTTTTCATATTGATACATTTATATCCTTACAAATATTGTTTTATATTTGAATCTAAGAAAATAGAAGCTCCTCCATCACTGCTCTTACATATGATTCAGAATTAAGCTTTTCTATGGACTAATTTTTCTAATTGAAAGAGGGAACCAGCATACATGCAAACATTCTTAACTCTATTCAACTAGAGTAGTATAATTAAAATTGTGTTATCTAAGAATTGCAACTATCCGTTCAACTAGAGTAGTATAATTAAAATTCTGTGTTATCTAAGAATTGCAACTATCCAAATTAGGACCATAAAATAGATAATTGACAAAGAGAAGGAATAGAGATCAAATATAAGGAAGGATACAAGGTGGTCCAATCATAGAAAACAATGCAAGGCATATTGAGATTAATGCAAAGGGGTCGAAGTGATGGACAGGAACCCGTGAAGCAGGAGTCCTGAGTTCGATTCCCACTCTACTCCAACGAGCCACTCTACAAATGAGTGCGACAAATATCATCCCCTATTATCATTACCCAAATTTGGATTTTACAAGTAAATTGAGTTTGAACTCAATGGTAAAAGGTGCAAAAGTGAACAAAGACCTTCAATTTGTGTTTCATCATATATGTTCATGCCATTTGAGAATAATCATCAATAAATTTGACAAAATAACGAAATCAGTGCGGGAAATATAAGAAAATTGTCAAATATCAAAATGTATTAGAGAAAATGAGGTAGAAATATGTATAGAAGAAAAGGAAATACAAATCTTGCATTACAAGACCAACTTATTATCTTTCTTTTGAGGTTTTTTTTTATTTCCTTTCTTCATTCAACAAAAACTCTTTCGAAGGTGAAACTAATCCTACGAACATGTATAAACTTCTTAATCCACTGATTAAGTTGATGGAAAATAACCCTATGAGGAGTGGTTCGAAAAGATTAAGCATTGATCAAATTCAAAAGCTCACTTCATAAGACAGACATCTTGAGAAATCACGATTTCATTCAATTTCAACTCGCATTTGAATGGACAATTGTCCACTCAGATCACCCTTTCATCCAAGTATGCAGCCAATTGCAGGAGCTTGGCATCTTTCCTGTCAGACATGGGAACACCACATTGGTGAAGATGGGCAATGACAGACAGATGAAATCCTCAAAGAGAGAGAGAGGAAACAAGGAGATTGGAGTGGTTCTAGTTTGGTTCTTATCCAATTCTTAAAAAATGAGAGCCGTAGACGATGTGATAGACATCATCATCAATGGTGGGGCCTGATCTTTGAAGGCACTACAGATGGCTGAGACTGCTGAAATAGTGAACTGGGGACTGGGAATTCCATTTCCTTGGCTGCTTCTGATGAATGTAGAAGAATGCGATTTTAACGCCTCCAATAATGGTAGAACCGTAGAATCTCTTCTGTTGTATTAAGCCTCCATTGAATATCCATCCTTTTTTAATGAATTCAGTCAACCCGCACTGAGTTATGCTTGAGAGCGCACTAACCATGTCTACCCAACAGCAATGCGAGCTTCCATTGGCCCCCTCCATGTGAATCTAAGATCTTCTCTCTCTTTCTGATGAATAGAACGTCATCAACCATTTTGTTCGATTGGATTAGGGACGTCTCTCTGATTCCATTTATTAGGAGTGAGATTCCTACTCAAAAGACTAGTCTGATAGATGGAGTGAGACAGTCTCAAGTCTTTAATTTTCCCTCTCACAAATAGTTTCAATTAAGTTAGGCAAAAATTCAGGGACTGGACTTGTTTTGCATTTCCTTTCGAGAGTAATTAAATAGATTTGGGGAGGTCTCTTTTGAGCTTTTGATAAATCTCTGGTATATTTTTTTAACCTAAAATGGTTGAAGTGATAGGTTAGAAACTCACTCCCGGTAAAATTATCAAGTGGGTACGGGTAAGAAGACTTGTAGACCTAAATTGCAATTATGAATAAATTTAGATTGGACCCAAAGGCTCTAATTATTTTAAATCAGACTTGGGTCATCAAAAATAGATATGGTCCATTCAGGTTTTCGGGTCCTTTTTCAATTTTCTTTCTTCCACTGTCATCCTTTCCTAGGTTACTTTTTAACTCAGACAAAAACTTATTTGTGCATGAGAAAATGTGTAATTTCAAATTTTATTTAGAGATTTAGTTAGAGAGTTGGGGGTTTAAGTGGATTGGTATTAGGGATTAGGTTGCATTTGGAGTCGAATGGTTATGATTTTAAATGTTTTAAATCAGAGGTTAAAGTTTTTAAATTAAGATATCAGAATAAATTGTATAAAATACAAGCCTTTGGGTTAAGTCTAAATTTGGCTTTCGGCTAGGGTCAAGCCAATAAAATGCAATGGCAATGGGCCTACTTGGTTTTAAATTAGGCCCTTTTCTAGTGCAATTGGACTTGGGCCCAACCCGAATTGAACCAAGTTTAATTTTTCTCTAGGTGGTAATTTTCTAGAACATGTTTTTAAACCTAAAATAGTGTGAAAATATCAATATCAACTTGTCAAAAGCTTAGGGTATGACCCATGGGGGTTTTACTCTACGGTTTTCAACTGATTTTTCACACAGTAAATTAAAAAAAAAAAAAAACTTGTCAAAAACTTAATAGAATAAGAAATATATTTCAATTTTCAGCCGAGATTAAATTCGACGATCGCGACAGCTGTGACGAGCAAGAGCTTAGGTATTTTACCATTCAAGTTTAATGGTAGGCCACATACCTGTGACTAAAAATGAGAAGTTCAAAAGAAGAACCAACGGTTTTCACATGAATATATGCACGTAATTAGAGAGAACCTCCCCTTTCCAATGAAAATGATTGTTGTTGCAAATGAACACATTAGCCATTTAATTTCCTTCAATGGTTTTCCATTCTTTGTCGTGTTTTGCTGCTATCTCTTCTTTTCACCGAAGATATTCCACTCAGGTCTTGAAATATCATAATCGGCTAAGATATCGGTCGATATCTGTCTCTCTCTTCACTTTTATTTTTAACTTTTTTAAATTTCAGTTGGTTTTTTCTAATTAAAAAAGTGCAAGAAATTGCCTTAAAAATAAAAAATTCTGGAAGAAAAAATCCTATATTTTAGATAGAACTCACTCTAAAAAACTAGTCACTAAAACAAGGGTACCTTCGAGTGTTATATAGAATCACTGATTTTTCTCACTCTTAAAGTCCAATTCTTCTTTCAAATTAAGCGAGCATTGCTCTTGTTGTCCCTTGGTTGCACAGAGGCTCCTTTCTCTAGAGTTCGGGTCATGAGGAAGTCAATTTCACGAAGAAAATCATGTTAATATTATTGAGGTATAACTCACTCTCAAAAACTAGTCATTGAGAGAAGAATACCTGCAGTGTTACATAGAGTCACTCATTTTTTCGATCTAAATGGTGTGGGACTTTTGTCAACTTCAAAATTTGAATCGGAAGTTATCAATAATAGACTCAATCAATCTATTCTATTTCATCTTATCTTACTTCACGATGTGTACTAATTTAATTTTATAAGTTATTGATTTAATTGGATGAATTTTTAATTTAAAATAAATTTGAATTTTTTAGGATCTTAAAAAATATGGAATCCCTCTATCTCATTAAAAAAAAAATTATAGACATCATATAAAACTAAAGTTAAGGCCTTCTTGGACAAATTTCATTTAAAAATTAATTTTGAACTAGTTGATCTTATTGGTTGAAATCAACATCCTATCTTAGTTTTTTTTTTCCTTTAAGACACTGGTGATTTTGACAACTAAAATCAAGTATTTTTAGTTTGAATGTTGAGTTTAAATTTATTCTGCATATAGGCCATTCAATTAACTTTCAATCCTTCTAGTTAAATTTTCATTACTTTACCAAAATTATTTTAAAAATTAAAAAAAAAAAAAATACAATATGCTACCTATGTAACCAGTCGGACCTGATTTAGACTCATATCTATTATATAGTTTACTTGACATTTACTTTAATGATTTTAATTCAGCCAACACTAAAAATAAAAACATATGATTCATGCTTCATATCATATAGGCCCGTGCAAGACTCATACTGCACTCACGCTTTTCACTTGGTAATCGGGCTCAACCTGAAGCTTGGCATAACTCAAGCCTAGTGTGAGCTAGGAGTACAAATCCTCAGTCGATACGTATTGTATCGGCTAGAGGAAAAAAGATTCAGCCTGATATGGCCGAGATCTCAGCCTATTTCTTCTTTAGAAAAAAAATATCAATTGTGGGCCCGACTGATATTTTTATTATTACTTTTAAAAAAACAGCCTTTCATATTTTTTAAATGATTTTTTTTTTAAAAAAAGGCCACTGAGATTATCCGAAAGAAAAAAAAAATTGAAGAGAGAGACATCTCGGCCAATACAAAAGTTTGGCCAAAATCTTGATTCGACTGAATTTTCAACCCCTCGTGCGAGCCCAACCTGTTCCCTATCTACTAGATAGAGACTTAGGATAAAAACACCCATTTTACCAATTTTGTTAAAAATAAGAGTCCAAACTTTTGAAACTTGAACAAGAGATGAGTTGCAATAAAAATTCTCTTCCTTCAAGATGGAATCATTTATATACATTGTGCTAGTTTCCAAGACCAAGACATGTCATGAAAAAGAATCTTCAGGATTGACAAAAGTCCATGTCACGAGGTTTTTTTTTTCCGTAAGATCAAATCTTTTGGAGTAATCCCTATATTCACTCGAGTAACACTATAGGGGGTGGTCCATTTGTATTCAGAATGACTTGAACTTAAGACCTCCCACATCTTATACGGATTCTTGACCGCCAAGCCAACCCTCACCTTTTGAGTGAGAAATCAAACCGTGACATCAAGTACTACAAATGCACATAAGCGCATTGCTCAAGTTCTATTTTCTCCACTTGCATGAATACATATATATAAATACAGAGATCCCACTTGTTTAAAAGTAAAAAAAGAAAAGCAGCAACCAGGACAAAGGAGACGACTGAATGCTCGATTACATGCCCATAAGATCAGGATCCAACGGCCAACAATCGATGCAGATTCAAAGTTCAAATGCCCCTGAACTTGTGTGTATATATCCTTCTTCTGTTAATCTGTTCCCAAGTGCTGATCATCAGTGGAAGTTCAACCCTTGTCTTGTTTAGGCGTGTGTCTTTGGTTTCACATTGTTTAGCCTGGATAGAAGATAGAGGCCACCAGATGAAACCAGAACAGAAGCTGAGAAGCAAAGCAGGTCTACAGAAGTGGACATAACCACCTTCTTACTCTTCTCAAACAGCCCAATCAAAAGAGCCATCACTATTACATGGCCTAGCCTAGTTTTAAGCTCATTCACTGATTGTATTTCCAACCATTGGGGGCGTTCCTGCGAGACAAAGGACGTGATGATGATGACGAATGAAGAAACAAGTTAAAAATGGAATAAAATTATTAACGGGCATTCTTAACATCATTGACTTTTTATACTTTTGTATGCCTTATTTGTCACTCGCATTCCCTAATCGCGTGATTGTAATTTTATCATTGATTGATTCTTTCCTCTTTAATGAGAACTGTAAGCCATTTTTTCAGAACTCTACATGAAAAATAGTTTGATGTCTCTCTCATTGAATAGTTAAGTATGTAGAAATTACAGAGAAGCCAAGGTGGTAGAACAAACCATGAGAGTGAATAAGCCAAAGAGATTTGATCGGTAAGAAGTCATCTGCTTAGGATGGGACAATTTGTGCGTCTTTGCAATGTCTAGAGTGCTGATGAAGAGTTCATAAAGACCCATTCCAAAGACAAGCATGACTGTTCCAATTAGATAAAGATCTGAAAGTGGAAACAAATTTGGTAAGCTTTATATCAGTTATGTAGGTATTTGCAAGCAATCAAAGTTGATTCATTTATAAGAAGATTTGGGAAAATGCCAAATATCATATCCAAATTCAACCCAGAATAAAAAATAAAAAAAACCCTGCTTGTCACCTATATCTTTCCTAAATACCCCAAAAACAAATCCAAGAGAGGGTTGGCCTGACGGTCAAGAAGCTCCCCTCATAAAGGAAGGTCTTGAGTTCGATACACGCTCAACACCCCTTTGGGCCACCTCCTGTAGTTACTTATGGGATAGGGAGGTTTTCACATATAGGTGAAACCCCTGGACACTTTAGTCATAAAAAAAAAAAAAGTTATAAAAAAATTACCCCCAAAAGTAGCCCATTAAAACCCACAAATAACCTCACATCAGCCATAAATCACCTCCAAATCAGCCACAAATAATCCCCAATTTACTCCAAAATCACTCCCACCACATCCCCAAATCAAGGGAAACAGCCCCATTTTCCTGTCAGCAAAGAGAACACTAGACAAGGAAAATAAATGGGGATTCATTTTGACTAAGTAGAAATACATCTAAAAAATATCAAACCAAAGGAGAGAAAAAAAAAAATGGATTAGATAAGGAATTTTAACTAGGATATTTGAGAGTTGAATTTATGTGAGAACCGAATGGAGAAATAATTTGACAGATTTATTATTGGCTGTTCATATCACAATGAGAGCAACACAGCACATTCCATTACATTTCATACATTCAATATATTCATCACATTTGGTTATTTTAGAGACATGGATTACACACCAAGTCTGAGATACAAATGTCACCATTTATACTTAGAGAAATATTAAGAATACATAAAAATAAATGGTGGACAAACTCACCTATGGCTTCAAACAGCATCAATGTCACCATCCCACCCTTTACATAGTATTCTGTAAAAGCACTCACAACGTAAACACAACCCTGCATTAAGCCATTATATAAATTTTGAGGCCATCAGTAATGTCTAATTTACTAGCATTCAGAAAAAGTGAAAAGAAATAGTATTTGTAAGCTTACTTTGTGCTCATGCCAAATGAAATTGACAACCTATTTTCTTGTATAAAATAGTTTATGAGTTGCAGATATCATAGAACACACTCCTTCTACACAAAGTGTGGTTGAACCCATATATTAAAACTCAATTTAAATCTCATTTGATATTCCAATTCTTTAGATAAAATTGATCAATTGCAGCCTACTTTGACAAAAAAAAAAAACTGTAAAAAATATGATATTTTGAATAAATCTTGATTATGAATTCATTACAAATTACTCGTATGTATACATATAAGATTAATAGATGTGATCAAAATGTCACAAAGCCATTCACATGGAAAGACGACAGTTGAGACTGAGCTTCTAGTCCCAAAAGACTAGCTTGATAAGTGGAGTGATCAATATCTTATAAGTCATTAGTTTTATCATCTCACAACCAATGTGGGACTCTCATTCACACCCCAAGAATCTCCTCCTCGAATGAGCTTCTCGGCGGATAAAACGTCGCCAACTATCCCGTTCGGCTAGGGGTTTGCACTCCAACAGTTGACACAATCAACTTGTCACAACACTGTGAAGAAAAGATAGGTTAACAGAAACTTTTAGTATGAATTTTTTTTTTGTTTCAAATTTTCAATTTCAGAAGACTATTGGGTCTCTCCTCCAATTTATCCTCCTCCCTCCTCTGATTTCTCTTCTTCTTCTCTGTCCCTCCTCGGATTTCTCATCATCATCGAATTTGTTTCCTTTGTAACAGTCAATATTGCTTCTCTGTTTGGGAAGGATGACTCCCAAGTTACCATCTCAGAAGCATCAGCATCAACATAATGTCTTCAGAAGATTACATCCATTAAAAAGAAATGGAAAGAAGTTTTAACTGGTTTCTAGGGGATCTCAAGAGAAAATATGAAATGGGTCTAAGAGTATATATTAATTTTTTACATATCAGTAAACAATTTGTCAAATTCAATAATGAATATTAATTCAAAAATGAAAGGATAAATAGCTTTCACTGGTATTGTAGAATCAGTTTGAGAAAGATCTTTCCAAGAAAAGAGCTTGGTGAAATAATAAAATGGTTTGGTGTGTTTCTCTCTAAAGGAGAGACTATTTATTTATAAGAGAAATCAAATACATCATCAAACTCAAATATAGTAAGATAATGTAGATAAGGTGGAAATCAAATCTAATCCTATCTTAACACGCCCCCGCAAGCTAAAGCGTGGGAAAGAACGTGAAGCTTGAAAACATCGAAAAATGGCACATTGACTGGCCAGAGAAAAGATGAGCATGCAAGACTGACTGCAACGATGAATTGGCAGCATAGATGAATTGGCAGCGCACTGACTGGAATGCATAGATGAATTAGCAGTGCACTGACTGGCTGCGAGAATTGGATGAGATGGCAGCGCATTAACTGGCTGCGAAGATTTGTTGGAGACGACATCGGGCTACAGAGTGGCGGTAGGTGTTGAGCGTCCATAAAAAAAAAAAATTTGAAAATTGAGAAGATAAGATGAAGAACATCACTAGGTTGTGATCTATGGCTCCTCCCTCCACCCAAAAAATGTTACCCGCAGAGGGAGAGGAGAAATTGTTGAATCTGAGTCAGGACCCTAGGATCAAACCGCTCTGATATCATGTGAAATAATAAAATGGTTTGATGTTTCTCTCATCAAATTCAAATATAGTAAGATAATGTAGATAAGGTGGAAATCAAATCTAATCCTATCTTAACAAGCTTAAACACAAAAATCAATCAGGAAAGAAGCAAAGGGCAATCGGGTTCTTCTTGTTATGGACAAGTGACATTTTATTTTGAAAAATAAATAAATGTTAACTAAATTACTTCAAATTATGGCATGAAATTCTCAACATACCTTAAGAAAACACAACAGAGAGCCCAACAAAGATCCGCACACTGCCAGAAACGTCATGAACCGGCATCCATATATGGCCTGCAATTGAATTGAAAGCACACAACCTCCTTTTTACTATTGATTTCCAATCCCAGAAGAAAACAGAGGAAGTATGAGAAAGAGAGAGAGAGAGAGAATCACCTTTTCAATCCCTTCTTCCAAAAACTGCAACCTTCCACCTGAAGAAGATTCTTGCGACATGCTTGGCTTGTATTCGGACTCGACGACCTGAAATGGCGAACACGCTGACCCAGAGCATCTCAAGGTTCTCATCGTCGATGATGGATATGTGGGAAGCTTCCTAGCTGCAGCAGCACTCTCTGCATGTGGTATTCGATTCTGATTCTTACTAGAACCAAATGAACAGGCAATTGAAGCAGCGGAGAGACGAAGCAGAGCTTTCATGGTTCTGGAAACAAGAAACAAATTAAAGTGGGCACTGGGCAGTTGTAATTCTTATGCTTTCACTTCTCTTTTTCTTCTCACCTTGTAAAGTACAAATTACAAAACACACCCCTCTGCAATCGTTGATTTGTTGGGTTTCTCTTCTCTACTCCCTTCTTCACTTCACTTCAATGGCGACTGAACAGAGAGAGAGAGAGAGAGAGGAAAGGGAATGAGGATCATACACTGGTGTTACGAGAAAGAGCAGCAGCCACCCGTCATGTGGTGAAGAGTGATTGGGCCACATAACAAGTGAGAGGAGAATGTGCCACTTATTCTTTGTCTCTACAGCTAAGTTACAAATTTGGGACAACTTTTCTATTTGTCACAACATGAAATCTTCCGACTGGATGATTTAACTTACGAAAAAATCTTAAGAAAATGTGGAGTTGACAAAATATACACTAATTAATAATCCATGTGTCTTAGGATCGAAATCGGACTCTGATACCATGTCAAATTAAAAAACTAGAGAGTTGCTTTTGTTCTCTCGTATATTGAGAGAGAGCCAAATCCATTGTCTTAATAAAGAAATTGATATAAAAAAAATAAGGAATAAATGAATAAAAAGGAAAAAATAATTACATAATAATCACAATAAAAGCCCTCAACATAAATGAGAAAAGTCAACTCTAATATAAATTTCGTGTGATAAAGAGAGTTTTTAATCATTTGAAGGAATTTCTTTAGAAATATTATTGGAGCTGCAATAATCTAAAGAGCAAAGTAATAAACTATAAAGAAAATACAACTAAATAAAGTTAGAAGTGACTGAGATGCGTATATCATGAGCAGTTTAATGCTTAAGAATAAACTAAAAATGATCGCATTATAAATAGTTTTAAAATAGTTGTAATATAAGACAAATTGAGAGAAATTTTCTTTAAGTTGATTTGGATATGTAATGAGAGAGTTTTAGACGGCTCTATGTGTACAACAAAAAGGTTACTAGTAGTAGATGGTACTACGTGGAAAAGGTAGACCACTAAAACTGTAAAGAAGAGTGATAAAGAAATACATGATGGATGTAGAGTAATCGAGTACTGTAGTGTATGATAAGGACAATTGAAGAAGAATAACTTGAAAAGTTGCTCTCGGTAAGATGAGATTTAACCTTATTATGCTGATAATGAAGATTTTCAAGTTGAGAAGTTTTTTTTTTTTTTTTAATGATAAGGTTAGTTTTATTAAAAGAGGGAAAACTCTCTTGGAATACATGGAGAAAGCATACATACAAGCAATAAATGTGCAATAAAGAAAATATCCACAACCCGGGACACACAAACCAAACAAGAAGCATAAAACCCACAGCCCAAGTCACGCATGATTAATAAGGCTAACCTTACAAAAACACCATCACTCTGACAATAATCAGGCTGAGAGGGGTGACCCAATCCAAAAGGTTTTGAACTCTGTCTTAACAATGCTTCTCTCATTCAAATTTTAAAATTCTTGAATGGAAAATGTTATGTATTATATTCGATTTTTATTTCAAATTGGTGTGTAAACTTTTTCTTTTCTTAGATATGCATGATAGGAATATAGATATTTTGAGTTAGGGCAAAAAATATTTCACATATAATGAGTGTTGATAACAAATGTGAACATCAGTAGAATTCATGATAAATTAGTAGTCTTAGTTTGTGTTGATCTTTGATTAAGAAATTGAGTTAGATTTAAAGTTTAAGTTAGAATTGATTTATAACCTTAGATTGCCTATAATCTTGTATTTGTATTTATAAATATGGAAGTCTTGCTAAATGTAATTAAAAAATCAATCAATTAATGAAAAATCTTCTTTTGACAACAAATACATTTACAATTTAAAAAATAACCACATTTAAAAGCTATTGGGTTGATTTTACACTATGAAATAATTGTCAATTCAATATTGTTGCATCTCTTTTAAATAAATGGTTGAATTTCCTCACTTATTATTTGACTTTCAAACCCCTAAACTTGTAGTCTTTCTACAGTAGACTAGTTGGTTGACATACTCTGGAGTCTGGAGCCATTGTTATTAACATAATGACACTAAACCCTTATTGCAGCTAAAACTACTGTAGCTTTCTTTTTTTATATCAATTATTAAAAACTATTTATAGTAAAATTAATTCTCAAACTTTTAAAAAATAACAATTCTAATAAGATTTATAATATAAATATCTTATCACACTCAGTGAAGATATAATAAAGACACAAATGATATTTTATGAAAATAATATTCTTAAATATATAAATATCTGACTTTCTAGTTAATCACAATAAAAATAGACTAACAATGAACTTGCAAATGGTCCTATTAGTTGAGGGAACGTTTTTTTAATTATATTTTTCAAAAAAAAATTGAATGATAAATTTTTTGGCTACAATAAATCCTTTCAACAAAATTACAATGACACATATTCTATTATATATATATATATATATATATATATATATATATATATATATATATATATATATATAATTTTTTTATTTTTTCCAAAATTTAAGAGCGGTTGTGATTGCATGTGAACGTACCCTAAGCATCTCTATAAAGGATTCGTCTATCTTCGCCGACGTGGGCTTTGTTCGGCGGAAGCGAGCACCGCTCAGCAGAACAGAGGAGTGCAGATGTCCGCCGATGCCGCTATCTTCTTGTGTCTTTTTCAATCTTCTTCGGCGCCATACGACGTTTTCATTCTTCTCCAGTCTAAATCTAATCTGAATCTAATCCGGGGTTTTTAGGGTTTCGAGCTTCGAATTCATCTCTCGCCAAGGTTTTAGAGTTTCGAGTTTCGAATTCATCTGTCGCCGAGGTTTTAGAGTTTCGAGTTTGGAATTCATTTCTCGCCGGGGTTTTTAGGGTTTCTAGTTTCGAATTCATTTCTCGCCGGGGTTTTAGGGTTTCGAGCTTCGAATTCATTTCTCGCAGAGGGAGAGAGACAGAAGTCAAATCCAGTAGTAAGTACAGAAGAGGAAGAAGAAAAGGAAAAAAAGAGCTGTGGATGAGTTGCTAGGACTAGTAAGGAACCACCTCCTCATTCTTCTTGGATGGGATCCAATTCCAATCCTCAATCTATCAAGCGCAAGGGATCTGTCGGAGACCCCGCGGTATCCCAATCCCTCAAGTCCCAGTCTTTTCTAAACCATGTAGATGCCCCCGGCCTGTCTCCTCAGGCCAGGATGCTCTGTGGAATCATGGCCAGAGTCCCTGTTCCCGAACTCGAGTCTGCCCTCTCCCACTGCGGAATTCCGCCATTGCCCGAATACGTTGAGGAGGTCCTCAAGCTCTCCTATGGTTCTCCTGCATCCGCTGTCAAGTTCTTTAGGTGGGCTGGTCTCTCCTCCAAACCCAGTCCCTATTCCTGGAATCTCATGGTCGATCTCCTCGGCAAGAATAACCTCTTTGAAGCCATGTGGGACGCCATCCGCTCCATGAAGCAGCAAGGCCTTCTCTCTGTTGGCACTTTTTCTTCTGCCTTTGGCAGCTACTGCGCTGCAAACAAGGTTAAGGAGGCCATCATGACCTTCGAGGTCTTGGACCGATATGGCATCCCCCAGGATGTAGTTGCCGTCAACTCCCTCCTCTCCGCCATCTGCCGTGGGGACAACCAGACTTCCAAGGCCCACGAATTCTTTGAGAAGATCAAGTTCAAGATCCCTCCTGATGCTGACACCTTTGCCATCTTGCTTGAAGGCTGGGAGAAAGAAGGCAATGCCGCCAAAGCCAAGAACACATTTGGAGAGATGGTCATCCGGATTGGCTGGAACTCCCACAACATGTCTGCCTATGATGCCTTCCTCAATACTCTCGTCCGTGGTTCTCAGATAGAAGAGGCCATCAAGTTCCTCAAGGTCATGAAGGGCAAGAATTGCCTCCCAGGTATGAAGTTCTTTAGCAACGCTTTTAACATTCCTCATTAGTCAAAACGATTCTTCCCATGTTGTGCCTCTTTGGGAGATCATGGTAGGCAGTGGTTTGATACCCAATCTAGTGATGTACAATGCTATGATCACTTTGCACTGCAACAATAGCGATGTGGACAATGCCCTCCGGTTCCTGGATGAGATGCCATTCAATGGTACGTTCCCAGATTCACTCACCTATAACATGATATTTCAATGCCTGATTAAGAACAGGAAGGTCTCTGAGGTTGCTAGCTTCTTCACTGAGATGAAAAAGAACGAGTGCCTCCCCACCCATTCCAACTGTGCAGCAGCAATCAAGATGTTCTTTGACAGGGGTGACCCTGAAACAGCATGTTGAAGTGTGGAACTGCATGATTGAGAATCAAATTTCTCCAATGGAGGAGAGTTCAAATGCATTGCTTGTTGGGCTTTGCAAATTGGATAGGCTGTCTGACGTCAGGAGGTTCGCAGGATGACATACTTGATATAGGAATTGATTTGGACCCATCCACAATGACCAAGTTGAAAAATGCCTTCTACAAGGCTAGGATGGAGAATATGTATGATCATATTGCGAGGAGGCTGAAGGGGCACTAGAATTGCATCTTGAAATTGCAAGCACAATGTACATTCTGCTTGTATTATCTACTCCATCTATTTATTTTTAGTATTTGGAAAATGTCATGGACCAGATGAGGAGAAACTAGACGCATGGAAGGCTCTCTGTTGCAGGCAGTAACTCTCCAATATTTCTGTCTTTATTTTCAGTTAATCTTTTCCCTTTTGATTTCATTCTTTCATGGAAGTTCTCTCAGCTTCCATTTCACTAGCTTCACTCATATATCGTAATACCTTTTCCCTGTTTATTTCCCTTTCCTGACTGTTATTTCTATACTTTCATGTTCACTTCCAAAACTATGTGCTTCCGTATTCTATTTGCAAAAGGAGAAGCCATGAGGTTGAGCTTATCTACAAGACTTGGTGGAGATTCCCTTGGCATGCAACAATCAACAATGCAAAGTACCCTTGCTTTCCTTTATGTTTCTAATTCATACATGGACTGATTGAAAGAGGTGACAATCCGGTGGTGAATCAAATTTCTTCTTGGTGATGGCTATCTTTAGTTAAGTGGTGCAAAAACTCACTTTATGTGCAGGACTGAAGAAGAGTGTGATCGGTTGATGCTTCTATGTGTTTCTCGCAATAAATACCTTGATTTTCATGATTTATTTTGCAATTTTCATGTTTTCCATTTTTTTGAAAGATATGTTTTCCATGTTTATTTTCTTAAGGATTCTCTATACAATTTTTGTTCCCATGTGGTTGACTTTTTTTCATGGGGTATCCTCACCCCATCATTGAAGGTGAGACTAATCTCCATGGATAAACGAAGTCATCCACAAACCCCTATGTATCAGGAGAAGCTCAGGAAGAGTCAAACCCAAGAGTGTGCTGCATCTCTTCAAGATTCAGGAATATCTCTATGTCAGATATCTTGCGTGCTTGGAAAGAGTGTGCCTATCGTTGATCTGAATCTTAACCTTTTTGTTATCCATTATTGTTTTCCATTCTGAAGATCATGAGGTACCATTGGACTATGTTTTGCATCTCATCCAGAATTTTGTTCGTCTTACTTAACTTGAAGGTATCTTCAATAGAACACTCATTGTCTCTGAAACTTCTATTGTTTCTTTCATTCCAAACTGATTAGCAAACAATCATCGGAATGGCGTTCCATAGATACTTGTCATTTCCTCGAAAACCACTCATTTTCCAACCCAAAAAATGCTTCCCCAAATTGGAACTCATGGTCCAACGACACCACAAAGGGTTATAAGCATGTTCTAAATGAAAGATAGTGAAAGGGTGTAACAATCCTATCCCACCCAGCATGATATTGTCTGCTTCAGGCATCACACACACGCCTTCACGATTTTGCATTGTGATGTGCGCCTAGACGACCCCCCCCCCAAAAAAAAAACCCCCGGTCCATGGCCACTCTCAAGATTTTGTTCCTAGTATGTTGCCCTTGGGCTTCGACCAGGCAACACACGCCTAGGAGGCCTCATACTGGGAAAAGTAAGAGCATCACTTATATTCAGGATCATGACGTCTGCCACAATCGATGTGGGATACATCAGTGCCTCACTAGCGATTTTCTTTCCCCTCATCCACGCCTAGTGCAGTTCTCCTCCTTGCACTGGTGACTTTTCCTCTCTCTGCCACGCACGATGCTTGGAGTTTCCCACCCCACTTCCACAAGGTGCATGCCATCACAATTCCCCCACTTGGGACTAGAGTTGTTATCGGCTTTGATACCATCTATAACAACTTTACCCCACCCAGCATGATATTTTTCGTTTCGGACAACACACGCCTTCACGGTTTTGCATTGGGATGTGCGCACATACACACATCCCAAAAGGCCTCATCCGGGTATCAAAGTACACAATGACACTGATAGTCCTCTTTGGAGCTCCACCTGGCTCCTACAAGGGCCACCCTCAAGGTTTTGTTCCTAGTATGTGGCCCTCAAGCTCCGACCCTGACAACACACGCCTGGGAGGTTTCATGCTGATAGGAGGAAGAACATCACTTATATCCAAGATCAAGATGACTGGCGATTTTCTCTTCCCTCATACACGCCTAGTGGAGTTCTCATCCTTCCATTGGCGATCCCCCAGCTCCCCTCCCCTCCCCTCCTTCTCCACAAGGTGCTGGGCCATCACAATCCCTTCACTTGGAACTAGAGTCGTTATCAGCTCTGATACCATCTATAACGACCTTGCCCCACCCAATATGATATTGTTCACTTGGGGCTTCACACACGCCCTCACGGTTTTGCATTGGGATGTGCATCCATACATACCCCAAAAGGCCTCATCTAGGTATCAGAATATGCAGCGGCATGATAGTCCTGAGCTCCACTTGGCTCCGACTAGGGCCCCACCCTCAAGTTTTTGTTCCTAGTACTGTGGCCCTCAGGCTTCGACTCGGCAACACACGCTTGAGAGGCTTCATGCTGAGAGCAGGAAGAGTGCCACTTAATGGTGTTCACTCTCCTTTATGTTATCTATTTTGTGAAGAATTTCATATTGCTATCACCTATCTAACTATGACACACAAGGTTTTGTCTCCATGTAGACTCCTTTCTATTCATTCAATCCCAATACTTTTTAGCAGTTCTCTTTCATCTTTTTTCCCTCTTCAATGAGGTCCCCCTCTTTCTCAATTATGTCCCATTCATCTATTTTTTTCTAATAATATATTTTTTATCTATGTTCTATGAACATCTCTATTTCATTACTTCTACTTTTGATTCAACTTCTAGGACTCTTCGAACACAAATCCACTACAACCTTGAACTTGAAAGTTGAACTTTGTTGTCCCTTCACCTGTTCAATAAAATTGGGTACCTCAAGCCATATCGACTTTAGTCCTAGTCACTTGACTAGTTTGTCATTGGGTGTGGATCAAAGAAAAGTTTTGGCAACTGTATCTATTCCACATTCTTGTAGTGTGCTCCTCTCACTGTCTAGATACAATAAATTTGCTAACGATTGGTCTTTTCCATGATAAATGTGCCCCATCAAGTTTGGTTTCTGGATCCAAGTTGGGATTGGTTAATATGCATCCTACCAAGTTGCCTTCAACTCATTCTAGCATCAAATGGGCTTTTCTGAAGGTTAGATTTTTAGCAGTAAACATAAACCACACTTGGTATAGATTACATTCCTCTTTGCTTAGTTGGTAAGACTCTTAGAAATGCAGATTTTGAGGAATGATGAGTCTTCAACCCAAAATCATAGTATATTAAGATCAGCATAAACATCTTAGTGTTTTGGGAATATAGACCAAAATGTATTGATCAATAAAGAATCATAAATACATCATTTTGTCTCATAAGATATGTGCAACATCAATTAAGGGGGTATTATTTTATAAGATAGCTAGTTTTGACATACCATATCAAGTTGAATGTTGTGCATTGGAGTAAACTTAAATGGCTGCAATGGAAGAGGACCAAGGAATGCCAGTTTCAGAATTAGACACGATCTTTAGTTGATCTAAGATATTGGTTAGGGAAAAAAGAAATGTCCCTTCCAAGTATTGTCAAGAAGAGTGCCATCCTTGGTTGAAACACGATGGCTTCGTCTTGAAGGTGTATCATCTAGTTTGGCACTAAAAGTTTGTGTTCTTTAGAAGATGGACATGCTCCATTGTTTATAATGAGTATATCCCACGTGGATGGCTTGCGACGTCAATACCAAGTAAGTGTTTTAGTTGCCAAGATCCTCAACTTCATACTTTAAAGGTGAATTTTTAGGTTTTAGCATGCAGAATTATTGGCTATTGATCATGTTAGTGAAACAATTGAAGGAGCATGGTCAAGGAGGTTAGCAGTTGAAGGTGACTACTAATGCAAGGCATGAGCTAGAGAGACAAACTACCATGAAAACTACTAGTGATCAGAATAAGAAATCTTTAAACTAAGCAAGGATAGTGACTTCTATAACTGGCATGTATGACACTGCTATTATGCTGATTTCTTGGCTGAGTGTGTTGAGAGATCTGATCATTTCTTTAGTTTGATGTAACTATTGTATTTGTACTTTTTGTATTTTCTTCTTGGGTCAATATTTCTCTCATGTTGTAGGGTGCGTTTGGATGGGGATAATTTTTATAGAGGTCACCTTTGAGTAGGGGTCACCTTTGAAAAGGGATTAGCCTTATCTTTTTTGGTAATTGCAGTGGTAAAGTAAGAATTTACTTTAAGGGTAAAAAATGTTGTCAGTACCTATTAGCAGATGTAATTTGATATATTAACAATTTTATGAAAAAAATTATAAAATATAATTATTAAATAATATTCACTAAGTAAATCTAATATTATCTAATTCTTATAGATTGTTTTTTATAATTATAATTTAAAATGAACACTTGTATTCTAACAGTAAATAAATAAATAAAGAAAAAAATAGATATTATTATTTTAAATCTCAATAAATGAATAAAAAAATATCAACATATCTCTTCATAAAAAAAATATAATTTGTTTATTGGTAACATGAAATATATAATATAATAAACTATTATAATGGTTTAATAAATCACAACAAATATAAAATTAATATTAAAAATTGTCACTGGCTGAACTCTTTAAAAATAGGACATTTTGACAAATATGTTTAATAGAATTTTATTTTTATTTTTATATTATATAAATTTAATAAAAATTATTAATTCTCGTAAAATTGTTAATAAGTCAGGTTATTATTATTTACAGTTACTTTTACTCAAGGGTAACTCCTGTAAAAATTTATCCTTACTTAAATGCATCACATTGAAAATTTTATTTTTATTTTTATATTATATAGATTTAATAAAATTATTAATTTTCATAAAATTGTTAATATGTCAGTTTACCTCTATTTATAGTTACTCCTATTCAAGGGTAATCTCTGTAAAAATTTATCCCTCACTTAAATGTATCACATTGAAATTTTTATTTTTATTTTTATATTATATAGATTTAATAAAATTATTAATTCTAATAAAATTGTTAATATGTCAGTTTACCTCTACTTACAGTTATCCCTATTCAAGGATAACTTTTGTAAAAAATTTACTTTTTATCTTTCACTCAAATGCATCACGTTGGAAATGTTATTTTTATTTTTATATTGTATAGATTTAATAAAATTATTAATTCTCATAAAATTGTTAATATGTCAATGTACTCCGACTTACAGTTACCTCTACTCAATGTAACTCCTGTAAAAATTTACCCATCATCCAAATGCATCATGTTGAAAATGTTGACACATTTTTAAAATAAACTTTTAAAGAGTTTTGAGACCCTATCGAAATTTCGAAAAAATCATCTCTTAAAATAGGACATTTTGATAAATACGTTTCAAAAAATTTTATTTATATTTTTATATTATATGAGTTAAATAAAATTATTAATTTTTCTAAAATTGTTAATATGTCTTAAGGGTAACCCTGGAGTAACCCCTGTAAAAATTTACCTCTCATCGAAATGTATCATGTTGAAAATCTATATAATTAAAAAAATAAATTTCTAATTATTTGAAATATATTAATTTTTCAATTATATAATATATAATTGAAAAATAGAGGAAAGCACAGGGTAAAAAGGGGCAAGATTTCTTTAAAAAATAAAAATCACTATTGTTATTTTAAATTTCAATAAATGAATAAAAAAATTATACGTATCTCTTCATAAAAAATATATAATTTGTTGTTTGGTGATATAAAATTTATCAAATGAAAATAATAGAGTGCTTTTTAAAAAAAAAAAAGCCAAGAAAAGTGTAATAAGAGGGATAAAAATTTAAATTTTTACCCTCACCCCCTTATTATCAAATGAAGGTAACAAGGGGCAACGAAGGGTTACCCTCTCTTACCGTACCTTCTTTGTTTATTGAAAGTTATTTTTTTTACAATCTAGTATCACAAATATAGTCATCAATAGTCTTGCCGTAGGAGACACTATTGAAGAAATGGGATGACCGTACAACCACACCTTGGGTACCACTTGAAAAAGTTCTTGAATTACCTTCATAACAAGGATTTGCTTGTATTAACAATTTGGGTTAAATTGGGTTTGAGTCATTTCGCGAAACAATTTCATATACAAGAAGTGATTAATAAAAAACACAGTATCAAAACCCCCAAGTTTTTTAATAAAAAATGAGTGAATTTATTACTAAAAGATTAAGAAATGTACAAAACATGTATGCTGGCAAAGGGATGGCTGGCTTAGTGGTTTGCAATTCTTTGTACTTCGAATTTCCTTCTCTCTCATCCTTGTTAACTTGGAAGCTATGATTTTAAACTAAAGTTTTATGTTGCTATAATTCTTAGAAGACAAGAAATTTGAAACCCAATTTCGTTAAAAATCAAATTATGTAAAAAGTTACTCTTAATTCTTATTTTTTACTGTTTTGGTGGACATTGAGGGCATGCCAATAGCCAATTTGAGAATTTTTTAATGAAGAGAATAAAAAAATTATTGCTACTGGAATGGATACATAATTTTTCAAATTAGTCTTTATATTTTCAAACAGTTTTCTCTATATATTAGACTCCACCATGAAAATGTATGAAGGAAAATGGAATGCATTTTTTCAAAATTATATCCCATACAAATATCAACCTGCAAATTGCTATAATGCTTTATAAATAAGGGAATTAATTTGTTCACTGGTAATTTTTTTCTATAATGAGGCATCGTAATTTTCAAAACTTTTCTATCTTGCACATGTTTTTGTCAAAATGGCTAGGAATTAAGATTCGAAATGTTAAAAAAATTACTAGTAAAAGGCGTTGTCTTTCTGAGGGCCAAAATGTAACAATGTAAGGTCATTTTTCCTATGATATAATAGTTATTTTCCTATTTTATTGTAGGGAAAAATTAAGTTATGCCTTATCAACAACAACTACAACTTTAATGGTTGCTTTGTGTAGATACCATAATTTTGTTTTTCTATAAATGAACCAATCACCAACCAAACAAAATTAAAATGATGACTCATTCTCCATGTTGCCATGACATGCTTGTGCACTCATTGCCCACTTAATAATATCGGGTTTGGGATTTTGCTTTGTGTAGATAGTTCATCGTTTTAGGAAGGTTACGGTGCATCATTCGAATTTTACATGGTTGAATGAAATGTGTAGAAAGCCATATAATAAGGAGGAGGATTGTAGAGAGATTTTACCAAACAACCGTCACAGCTTTGTGAGATCACTATAAACAACCAATGACTTGCAACAGTCAATACTATTTAGGTTCAAAATTACACAATTTTGTGAAATTTTGTCCACACTATCATTTTCTAAACATCCCATCCAGAGATTTTTTTACTGCTCCATATTTCCCATTTTCCAAGTCATGCAACCACAACCTTGAATTGACCTCTCTCTCTTTGAAAAAAAAGTGCCACACCCACACAAACGACAGCAAGAAAGAGAAGAAACAGAGACATGTTTCATGACATGAATCCATCAACCAAGTTCCATCCGTCCTATTCCCACTTAGAACCAGAACGGGAAGAATGAGGTAGTCCCCTCTTGGGCTTCTTCCTCCTAAAAGGTCTGCATGCCTCCATGCTGAGGTCCACTGCTGCAGCAAGTGCCATAAAGATGGCGGCATCTTCCACACACGTAACATGTCGCATTGCCAGCTGCACCAGTGGCTTGCTGCTCTTCCCTTCTCCATTCACCTTGCACTTCATCACAAAGCCCCCAACATCTCGACCAATCTGTGGACTTGGCAACGCCGTCCCTGTCACTGCTGCATCTTGCTGCCGCTGCCGCTTATCCATGTCTATCAAGAACTCCCCACCTCTGTCAGCACTGATCAACGTTTCTGAAACCACAAGTCCCTCCTCCTGGCCTTCTGAGAGTAGGTGGAGGCGGCAGCACACGGAGTCTTTGCTTCCACATTCACGCCAAGCCTCGAGCCGCCCCCACGGCTGCCAACTTTCACACCCACCTGAGTCAGGCCGAAGGATGAGCCAGGCACCTGGGTTTGATCGGGCCACGCGGTCACAGCCCGTTGATGGCACAAAGGGAGTTGCCATAAAAGCAGCCGCCACTGCAGAGCCTGACAGGTCATGAATCATCACTCTCCAACCTTTCCTCTCCCTCCTCTCTGTCTCGTGATCCAAGCCATCCGCAAAGCTCAACGTTGTTGCATCCACTTGAGATGCTCTGCAGTATCAAATGAGGAATAGTTAATTCAAATTGATTTTCAATGAGTTACAGGAAAAACAACAACAGAAGGTATTGAGGATTGCTGCTTATTGAAATTTAACAATAGTATTAAAAAAGGGTTTTAGAGCCAACATGTCCTTCTCTGCTAGATATGAAACTAGATAGATGTTTCATTAGTCAAGGGTGATGGCTCCTACTTAACACATGACCCCCCACCTATTGCTAAAAAGACAAATCCCTTCTAGGGTCTTGTGAATAGGAATTGATCGTGGGTTCGTTGAATCCAGACCAGATTAATCTCTACAAGAGAGAATCCATGACAGTCCAAACCAACCAGACGCCATTGAATTGTTGTCCCAGCATTCCATCAGTATCTGCACTGATTTTCTCAGATATGTTGGGTTGTAAAGGAAATCAGTACAGTGACAGTGGTATTCTCAGATGACTTTATTTTTCCAATAAGAAATGAAAATAAGTCTAAGGTGATGATGGTTGGTTAAGTGTTACAGGCATCGATCATATTATCGACTCAAACTATTAAGGTGGTTTATATTTGCTCTCCCCAGGCAAAAGAAGATGCAGTGCCTGCTCAAAGCATTTTACCAAAAAAATGGTGCAACATTAACCAGCCAATAATCAGCAATCTGGGTGCACACACCAGAGAAGAAAATATTTATACTTACAATAAAGAAAGCCAATCCAGTAAGTTGGAAGACTCCTGAATTTTTTACTAATCAGATACCTCAATTTTAGCCCTCCTGACCAATAGGCATCAAACTTCCAGTTAGTAAGAAGGTTCTCAATTTGAGTTTTAGTAATCAGATATCTCACTTTTGGCCTTCTCAACCAACATATAAGAACCTTTAGCTTCTATATAAGCATATCTCGGTATGACAAAATAAAAGGATTTCTAAGGATATGATTACTCTTTCAGGTTTAACTAATAAGGCTAAAGGTGCCAAACACTGAAGTATGGATAACTGGATAATAAGCACTGCAGTTCCTAAAATGTATTAAGTTGTAACAGGCTTCTGTTTTGTTCTTCCTTCTCAATTTAGCATATAATGTGTAAGATAAGGCAAAAGATTCACACGAGTATGAAAGTTCAACACAAAAGAATTAACATAGAAGAGACCATCACTGGTGAAGCTAAAAACCTTTGTTTTTTATTTTTAAGAAACTGTTGAGCCTGAAACATGACAAGTAGTTCCTACTTACCGCCTGTCACGACTGAACTTGCAACTGAAAATAGGTTGCCTGATGGTGCCTTGAAGCTGAACTATCTGAGGACTGAGTGCAGTCTCATCTTCAAACTGAAAGACATATCTTGGATCTGGATCCAGTTTCACTCTCAGATGTAACTCTGGTCCTGGTTTCCCAACTTCCTGCTTGTTCCTGCCAATGCCTATCCAACCATTGTGAAGCAACATTGACTTACCTTCACCCCACTCAGGGCCCACCTGTAACCTAAATGTTCCAACCTGTTGCTTTCTACTGCTGACACCACAATGAGAACCTTGCCGCCCTGTGAAAACAGTGATTTCGAGACAAGCATGTGAAGATTGGAAACAGCCAGGTGCAAGCAGAGCTTTCACATCAGATTCTTCGAGATAAAAGCTTGAGGCAATGTTGTGTGGATCCGGAGTTGCTTCAGGGGCAGAGATTAACGGCACTGATGCTGTCTGAACAGGGAAGCCTCTGAGACGAATCTCACACAAGCATGGAGAAGACAATGAGTGGATTTCAGCTCGAACGGCTTTAGATGCTGCAATGGGAATTCTCAGTCCCAGAGATCCAATTGACAATCTGACAAAAGCTTGTGGGTCCATTGGTGTCACAAGTGTTTTGCCATGTTAGAAACCAGTGCTTGATCCCTGTTGCATTAATGAGCAGGGATCAGTACAGAAGAAGCTGAAAGTGTAATGTGACTTGTAAATCAGAATCAGTTACGCACTTCACTGGAACATGCAAAAGGATTTGTGCAATCATGTCAAGTTCATCACAGAGGAAAGAATGTGCTCTATTTACACTATTAAGATTCAAAGATGCACTCTAGTGAAACAGATGGCTAATAAAGCATACACAGGTCTAAGAACATTGCTGATGAAATATTAGGAAACAGATTGGTGTGGTTATGTTCTTTCTGTACCAAAATTACAGTCAGCCATAGGTCATCCTTTTGATTGCTTACCAAAGCTAACCAAAGATAACCAAGAAACTAGCACTTAACCAATGTAGAACAAAAGAGCTCTATTTATCTACAAGCATCACAATATGAGATAAATTTAATTTAACTGTTTTAGTAAACCCTATTAAATATTAATAGAAGTATGTAACAATGTCCAGGTGCAGTGTATTTTGACATCTGTTCTCATCTTTTTATCTACAAGAAATATTCTAGCATTCTGGGTTATCTGTGTTGTTGAGAAGCAAGTAAAAGGGAGAATTAAATTCTAGGACTCATCTCTACATTGCCCGGTGGCTGGTCCATGTTTTAAGTTCATGGAAAATGTTCTCCGGTTTCTTGACACTTACTAGTAGTTCTAATAAGAAAGTGACAATCCAATCCTATTAAAGGGGACATTGGAGCTTCCCTGTCCATATAGGCAAACAAGTTAAGAATTAAGGAGTTTCGACAATTGGCCCTAAAATGGGCAAGCTGGAGCTTTTACAAGCAGATTCAATTCCCTGTCCCACCCTTGAAAGGAGATGAATGGTGCATTTTCATCCTAGATATGATCAGAAGAGACAAAAAGACAAATGTATGTTCACAAGGGATTACTAGAAGAACCAAGTTTAATGTGTTAGAAGCGAAAGATCAGGTAATTGGAAGTGCAAGTATCGTATTTTCTTTCCTAAGAGGAAATGTGAATGTGATTCCTAGACAAACTCTTTTCTTAAACAATAATACTTTCATGGCTTTCAAATAAAGCAAAGAAGATACCAAACCTCTCTCATTCAATTGGATCCAAAATAAGTCTTTCCCTTGAGAAGCTAACCATTTCAGAAAATCATCAATGCAACACAAAAATCAGAAAACCACCAACTAGGCACCTATATCTGAATGTTGCCCTTCACTGGAAATCAACCACTAGTCCTCAATGGTAAAGCAAAGATTACCGGTGACCCGGCAAACCCATCCCCTGATCTGGTTGCTTGCCATATTATGCACCATCCTAGCCATTGCAGTAATCATTACAGGTCTTGTCATATTCATCGGCTACATGATCATCCGGCCCAAGGCTCCCTACATCCACACCACCTATGTCCATCTGGATAACCTCAGCTTCGACCAATCTGGACAGTTGGAGACACAGATGACCCTCATCCTCGAGGCTGTGAACGATAATTCCAAGGTCCACTCATCAATTTCCGACGTTGGATTCGTTCTCCGCTTTAAAGATGTGCCGTTAGCCAGATTAGAAGCTGCCCCATTTGATGTGCCCAAGAACAGCACACTGCCCCTCCCCTATCTCATCCACTCCTCAGTTCCATTGGAAACGAGACAAATGGATGAGATTGAATTGTCATTGAAGCGGAATAAGATATCATTCAATCTGAAAGGGGATGCAAGGACCAGATGGAAGGTGGGATTTATTGGCTTCGTCAAGTTCTGGACACACATGTCCTGCGACCTTGAATTCTTCGTAAACAACGGAAGCAGCATCAACTATTATTGCAGCTCCAAGTCAGACTAATTCAACTTTTACTCCAAGCTGCCATTAATTTAGAGTTCTCTTCTTTCTAGCCCTTTTTCTCTCTTTTATTTATTTTGCATCTAGATGTTGGTCCATTTCAATTCAAATAGGGAACTCAATTTCATCGAAATTGACGTCTATGTAGTTTAAAGCTGTTCAGAAGATGAAAAGAAACAATAAAAACAGTTTTTGTTCATGTCAGTAGTGACATGGTTTGTGTTTTGAGCTATCACGTTAACATAGAACCAAACGAATCTGCAAATATAGTATTTTCATAAAATTAGATAACGTAGCATGACTTTTTCCAAAAATTACAGATGTTAATCTCTGCCAATTTGCATAGAAGAGGAAACCCAGAGTTTTTCCTTCATCCTCACACAAAATCCAAATAATAAAGTTACTGATCCAAAAAAAGAAAGAAAAGAGTACTAAAAGTACCCTAGTTGAACATGAACTTAGGTGCGAAGCACTGATAAGAAGCAAAGTATCAGTTCAATTCCTGAATTGTTAGTTGATGAACATATCCCGGCAAGCATGATGAAGAAAAAAGAAGAAGAAGAGTAAAAAGGAAGAAAAGCAACGAAAGAGAAGAGAACCGCACCTTTAGATATGCTTTTTCTGTCGCTTAACCCCACACCGCCAGAGAAAAGCAAGCAGAGATCGCTAGCAAACGGCAAAACCCATAACTCCAATCTCCATCAAAACAGAGAGAGAAACAGAGAGAGGACTTTGCAAGTTCGAAACCCCAAAATATCTCTTCCTCCTTCTCCTTCTCCTTCTAAGGAAAGTTCTGGAAGGTGAGGGGATTGAAAGCAGAAAAGAAGATCACATTTTCCACAAAAGAAAACCCTTTCTACTGCAAAATCACCCCACTCCGAGAGCTGATTCTCCCTTTTTCTACAATCTTTTACTCAATTCCCACCCCAAAATTAGCAAAGGGCCAACAAACCCAAAAAGAGAGACGCAGCTAAATTCTATCTCCTAAAGCCGAAACCGAAATCCAGACCTTCAAAAATTGCTTACAATGACAAGATCACTATTGAAAATCCAATTTTGATCGAAAGGAGAGAGAGAGAGAGAGAGAGAGAGAGAGAGAGAGAGAGGCAGACGAGGAAGAGAGCATTGGTCCGTCCAAGAGGAAAATTAAAAAAAAAATAGAAGCAGAAACAATTGGATACAGCTGTAATCGAGCTTCACGACATCTCTGTCAAAGACGACGACTTTACCAAGCTGCAACAAAACTTCTAAAAGGCGACGGTAAGGTCAAGGATTAAAGAGAGAAAAGAATAAACTAAAGAAAAGGAGAAGAGAGAGAGGGGTGAAAACTGCTGAAAAGGAAAGTGATTTTCAGAGAAAGCGATTTTCAGAGAAAGTGGAGGAAAAGAAGTGGGAAATGGAGTATTAAGAAAGGGAAGGCTGGGAAAGGGTTGAGTTGGATTGGGCTGGATGGTAGTGTAAGTCGCATCCAATAAGGATTTAGTTTTCCTAAATTTGAGTACTGGTTCGGGAGTTACCGCTACTAACGGTTTCTCTCGCTCTGTCTTTTTAGTGTTCACGTCAAGCTGCTGTTAACATTTAGTTATTTACTCTACCGCCCACCCTCTTATTTACATAAATGCCATTGTAATTTTAATATAAATATAATAATTATATTACATTTCTTATTTTCTTACCTAGGTAAGTCAATACAACTATCAAATCGGAATTGATAATTATAATTAGATTAAGTTATTTAGTTTAAGGTAATAAAGTGTTAAATTTATGAGCCTTAATTTGACGGTCAAGAATCAAATTGAGATGCGAAAAGTCTTGAATTTAAATCACTCTCCATAATATTACTCAATGTATACATATAGAGATAATCAAGTATTTTAAAAGATCTCGATATCGATCTTCAAAAAAACTACGTAGTTAGTTAGAATCTTTATACTACAATTTAAATAATTTAAAAGTTATTTTAATTTTAACTTTTAAATATTAATAAATTTATTTATTATTATTTAAAAAGAAAATTATAAAATTTATGATTAATTTAATGAAAAGTGTCGCCAACAAGTGTGACTAACTTAATTCATTATCTTTCCACGTAGGTCCCACTTCTGTACAACCCAACGAAAAGATATCGGTAACTGGGTGTGGTCGAGATAACCTTAAAAATAGTCCATGACACCATCTTTATAATGGAAGTCTTGCACTGTACTTAATTATTCTCCAAAGGAAAGACACCACTAGAAATTATCTGCTGTGCAACCACACTGTACCTTATTTTTAAAAATTTATAGGTTTTAAATTAGGCAGTGAGGATGAGTTAGTTTCATTAGATTTGATTTTGAGCAGGAAGTGTGACAAAATTTAGTTTAGAAAAATTATTTTAAATTATAAAAAGTTTAACTATTAATAAAATTTAAACTTAATCTAATGGTGAACATATTTTGAGTCTGATTTTATCTTGATTCGCATTATCCGACTTAAGAAATCGGTTGGCTGAGTTGTATATTTGTAAATTTAAAGTCAGATTAAGAGAAAAAAAAAAAGCCAAATACAATTTGGATCAGATTAGGCTTAAAAATTTTAAATCAACTCTACCGACTTGATCCAAATTTCTACATAATGAATAACACCACAGTCGACGAAGAATGTATAGAAGCACATTCTCATTTATTTTTTAAGAAAAATGAATTGTTGAATTTGAAAATAATGTTATTCATTCAACCCACATGAGTGTAGCTCAAGCGGGAGGTTGCGGGTTCGAGCCCGCATGCCCTAACTTTGGTGTACCCTAAGGGTAGTAGCTCATCCATGGGGTTTTACATTGGGTATTCTCCAGTCTCCCACACGTAAATTAAAAAATATATTTTTTTTTTATTGAGATTTTGTTCAAAGCTTTGCCAATTGTATGTGAAGAAAAAAAATATATTCTTTTGATTGTACAAAAATTATTTGACAAAATTGAGATAGATAGTTAATTAAAGGTGCCAACATGAATGCCACATTTAAGTAAGGGATACTTGCCTCATTTTTTTTTCCTTTAATAGAATGGGGATCATGTTACTATCCAACAAAAATCTCAATTAATGTTAAAGATAAGTAAAGAGTATGTGTGTTCGTGTTGTGGTTGAAATTTTTATATAAATATAATTTTAATTATTTTAATTTTTCTATTTTTATTTACTATCATAAAATATATAAGCTAAATTCTTCAAGCTCACAAATTTAATTATAAAATATTTTTTCAAATTTCATCATGTTTTGAATGGATTTTTTCTATTTCTAGATAATAATATGATAAGATTAGACTAAATTCTTTCAATTTGTCAAATCAAATCTTAGAATTTATTTTTCTAATTCTAATCTTTTTCTGCATGAATTTCTCTATTATTTTAATACTAATATGATAAGAATAGGTCAATTTTTTTAAATTCACCAAACTGAAATTTTAAAATTTCTTTTTCTACATTTTTTAATATACTTTTACTAATCAAGATGGAAATAAATCACATGACACTAGTAGATAAAGTAAAACATATACGCTTTCATGCTATTAAAGTAGATTTTATTAGACTATCTTAACTTTTCATTTTGAGTATTAAAGTTAGATAAGTTAAATGAAAAATCTAACAAGATTTTAATTTAAGAATAATATAATATAATTGAACATATTTTTAAAAAAAATCATCTAGAGATCCCCCACATGAGAGACATACAATCAAATGAGACATCCACCACCAGGCATTTATAAAAATGGCCCATAAATAAAATATATTATTGTTGCTTCCAAGATTTTGTACAACAAAATGAGGAATATTGATTACTAATTATCTTCTTATTAAAGCAAGCATTATCCCACTGATTAAGGGCAACGACTATAAACAAGATTCAAAAGGGCAATAGTTATACAGTAATGATTGAATTGTTATTATTTAATTACTGATATGATATGGTTTAGTTTTCAACTTTAAACCAAAGTCTGTTGAACTTCTTCTATTGTAAATTAATTTTTTATCAGTTAGCGGAAATTTAAGAAATACCCCATTTCAGGGGTATAAATCTCGGTATCGACCGATGAATTTCTCTCTCATATTTTTTTTTAACACTAATATCAGCCGATATGATTACGTATCCGTCGATATTATCACCCTTGCCTCATTTATTATGCACTCAGACTACAAAAGTGTTATGTGAGTTTTAATTATTTTGAACTCAGATCATTATAGTTATTTTTTCTTTAGTTATTTTTTCTTTTTAAAACTTAAATTCAACCTTTCATAATTCTCATTTGATACATTTTCAATCATTTAATAAAAATGTTAAATTAAAATATTTATTTAATAATTTATTTTTAATCTTAAAAATTAATAACTAATATAATTTAATAAACATTATTTTTACTAGTACATCAATTATCCATCCATATAATTCATAGATAGTCGAACCAGCCCATCAATTATTATCCACACACTGTACTAGTACATGTTTCTCATCACGTGCTGCTCAGTGAGATTCTACAATTGAATGAGTCAGCCAGTCAACTTTAAAAATATTGTTCTTAAATATATAAAAAATCATAAAAGTACCAGTGAAAATAATATAAATTGAAGAGCATATTTAATGCATGCTTCTTAGAGAACAATTATTAAGAGTTTATATTTAAAATATAAGATAAAATCTTAAAAAATTCACCCGTGCAAGACCGCAACTCTTTTCTTTCTTTTTTATTGAATTTTACATATGTGAAATTGTGAGATATTCACCGTAACATCTTCATAGATGAGTCCACTACCTCTAGGGCACACCAAAATTAAGCGATAGAGGCTCGAACCTGCAACCTCTCACTTTCTAAAACTATAAGCAATCAATTGAACCACACCTATATGGATAAAGACTAGCAAGAGACAAAATATTTTATTTATTTAATAGGCAATGTTTAATTTTTTCTAGATTGATAAAAAATGACATATTAACTTTGACTTAGTAGATCATTAAATAAATATTTATACTATTAATATTGAATGTAGAAGTGGAGATGAGTTAGATCTAAATGAACTTCACTTAAAGGCTGACCATGGATGGGAAGCAGAGCAGTTAGAAGGGAGTAAATGCACTTACTAAAATTAAAATATCATAAAAAAAAATGTATAGAGTTTTGAGGAGGCTCCTTAAGTTGGTGATTAAGATTTGAAATATTTGAGCTCTTTTTTAAATGAGATATGTAGAAAATGAGGAAAACAATGGATGTGTAAAATTTGAGAATCATTTACTTATTTCAATCCTATGATTTTCAACTTTAAAAAGTTGATTGTCATAATTCACTAATTTCTTACTGTCTATCTCACAAAGTTATGATAATTAGATAAAAGAATTTATCTTGATTTACATCATCTATGAAGTTTGCTGTCCATTCTATCTAATCACGTGAGGCTCTTCACTCCGTTATAAATATACAATCGTAACATTGAAAATAGATACCCTAGTCTCTTTCTTTAGAAATGCTAAAAAATTATTCCTCTAAAATAAAATAGAAATATGTACTTATTTGGCTATATTTAGATTTTCCAAATTCCAACTATCCATTTGACCCTAGGCATCTCTGGACCCTAAAAGGAACTCAATAATTAATAAACACCTACCCTTGGTAGGGGAATTATGCATGTTTGACATCTCAACCAACCAATTAGGGTAGTCGCCGGTATTGGATCCACGAAGTTCGGCCTGGTAAAGGCCCGGTCATTTTGATTCAGCTCAATGGGCCCACATGGTTCGATCAGGGCCAAATAGTAGGAGATTTGATTAAGTTCAAAGGGCCAATAAATAAAGATTATATGAGTTAGATAAATTGTTCAATAAATAAATTAAGTCAGGGTAGACCGACTTATTTGACAAATGAATTGGAATTGGTACAAGTTTGAAGGGTTAATCATTTAAAAAATGAACAAGTTATCATTTTAAATTTAGTAGTAACTAGAGGTACCTCAACTAATATAACAAATGAGTCGTAAAAGATGTTCAAATAAATCCATTTAAGATTAATCGAGTTGACTCAATCCACAAGTTGAATTAATACAGTGACTCAAGAATAAATTTAGTTGATTTAATTGCTCTTAAATAAATCGAATTTCATGAACTCATTTGAACTTTAATAAAATTAAGTCCACCTATCGATTATATGAGTAAGTTAAATCAATTTATTTAAACTCAGTTAAGTTAAATTAATCAATTTGATAATAAATCAAATATAAAATCATAATTTATAAATAATTTTTTATATAAATTCAAAAATAACACTTCAAACATATATTTTTGTGTGGATTGAATTTTAAGATAAAAGTCATGTACTTCACTTTCACATTAATAAATATATGAAAAAACTTAAAACTGTCGTAATGAATTCTCTCCAAATCAATAGGAAGTGCTGGCATTAATTGTTAGACTTAGAATTATTAAATTCCTAAAAGATTTGTATAACAAAAATACAAAATTTACTTTAAAAGAAAATTTAAAATCATTTTTTTATTTAAAAGAATTAACATTTAACGTCCGCTTGTTTTTATTACCGTAGTTCAACTTGTTGCGTCCGACTTCGAAAGTAGGACGTGACAGATTCAAATCCCTATGGACTGATCAGATTTTATACTGAAGTTTTCATAATTTTTAACACATAAATTTAAAATAAAATATGTATATTTTTTTAAAAATATTGTTATATTTGATTGACTAATTCTAAGTAAGAAGGATGAGATAGTACAGTTGTACTGCACGTGATGGATGTGACGGCTGATCTCTTTCTTCTTCTTTTGGGAGACGGAGACTTCATCCAATCAAACTTGGCCACGTGGCTTACAAGAGTTTGATCAAATTCACAAAATCATTAATAATGAAAAAGATTCTCTCCCGTGTCAGTATGGTGCAATAGTTGCTAAAGATTTTATATTATATATATATATATATATATATATATATATATAATAAATATAATATCATGAAAATGATAAAAAATTTATAAAAATTTCTAATTTTTTTGGTAAAAGTATTTCATATGTATATGTGGTATATTTTTAAATGAAAATGACATTTGAGTTGCTTCCATTTGCGCCAGTGCAACCTGGCGTAGACTTGACAGTATTATCAAAATAAAATATTATTAATATATTAATTTATGATAAGTGATTATAAATAATGTATGAAGATAATGAAAAGTAAAAATATTATATCTATATAACAAGAGTACTCAAGTAATCAAATAAAAAAAAGAAATTAAAAACAATTTTATATAAAAAAATTGGAATAAAAGAAATTAATAAAATTAAAATCTCTTACTCATAAAAAAGATCTCTGTAGCTATTGCTATAAATGCAAACTGGTTCTAAGTTGTTTCTTTTCGCTCTATATTGTTGTGAAGGATATTTTTGTGAAAAAATGCTCGATGTGTGCGTGGAGTACTCTCACCGATTTTTTCTAGACTCTTTGACTGAATTTCACCATTTTTGAGGTATTATTATTAGTATTATCAGCAAAAAATCCCTTTCTTTTAAAATATTAGTATTTGTCATTTTGAAGTTTTACAAATATATTTATTAAAATTATATTTACTAAATTTATTTAAATATATTATATTTTATATTAAACCACAAAAATAGATGATTAACTTTGAAAAATAAATGTTAACCTAAAGAAGACTTATTTCTGCTTCCCTTGCCATTATCTGCAAGAATCATGTGAATGGTTCTTATTTCTTGCGTGCTTCCTAAGTAATTGTCCAAAAAATATCCAAAATAAGTCTTGTAGCTTCATATTGCTTGCTCTTCATCGATGAAAATCCGTATAATATTGCCCTAATTCAATTTTTTTTAAAAAATACAAATTTATGTAGTATGTGTGAAATTGGAATAATGTAGTTTTAAAAAAAATGAATAAAAAGATTGAGAATTTTTGAAAAATATGAATAAATGGTAAGGCCTTTTAATAATAACCAAATTTAATAAGGTTTTTTTTTTTTTTAAATCCCAAAATTTTAATAACTGGATACTAGATTGCAATTGGTTCAGGCCAGAACAGGCCCAGCCCAAGCCCAGGTTGGCATCGAGAGGACTTGAGCTGACATTTAGGAAGTGTGGCAGATCCGCAGATGCTAACCACTAAATGGGCCAGGCCTGGCATTGCATCATTTTACATAAGGCCCAACAAGCTCTCCCTGTCTAATACAAATGGACATAAGGGAAATATAGAGACGTTAGTATTTTTTTATAACAAGAGATATAGGTGTACCTTCTACCACTTAGATGATAGCAAATAATAAAAGAACAAACTTGGTTTTCTTTGTTACGAGATCTCAGGCCCAACATTAGAATTCATGTTTCATTAAAGTTAATGGACGTGGCTTTATATCTGTAGCCACACATGAAATACTCATGTTGCATACTTAGTATTTCTGTTGAACTCTAATAAGGTTTTTTTTCAAAGACCGAAGGTGTTAAGGTATCTCACACGACTGATCCTTCGGAATATATGAAAACCTCTCAATTGACATATACCAGATAAAATTACAGCGAATAAAATTTGGACCATTTATTTCTTATCTTTAGATGTTCAATATAACTTAAATTAGACATGGATCATGTAAAGCTGAATTGAATTAAGCTACATTCAGTTGGGTATTTAATTCTTTCATTCATTACTTTAATTTATTAATTAGGTACCCTAACTTAAACCTATACTCTTTAAAAATAAATAGTTTGGGTCTACCTAAATGCAGTTATCCATTAATTAAACCGGTTGATTCATTTATTTGACCCAATTCTAAATTCATTTAGACCAATTTAGTGTAAGGCATTTAACTCATTTGATAAATCAGAAAAATATATAAAATAGAAACACATATCAACAAAAAAAATTATAGCAATATGTAAAACAGTAAGTTCAAAATTCTAGCTCAAGGATTTGTTGTATTACACATAACACAAATACAAAATGAAAATAATGTGCAAAACCGAATATTATCTCACACAAATTATTTTCTTTAAATTAATTATCAATCTAATTTTACCTCCCTCGAAATTATGCTATTTCTTGAATTCAAGACAAGATTTTTATGGCCTTTAAGGTCATAATAAAAAGAGTTTAGATCTTTTATTTGTCATTTTTTTTTCTCAATGTCTAAGTATAACATATAAATTATAAAAAAAAAAAACCATCACCTATTATCACCAACAAATCATTTATCCTATCAATCTGAAGTTAAATTTAGAAACTAACAAACTGTATTATATTATAATTTACATGATCGCATATATCATTTAATAATATAGTGCAAAAGTCATATCAAATAAATTATATATATAATTTAAAGTAACATCAAATATATAATTAATTTTTCTGATCTACTATTTATCATGTGTGTTTTTAACTCAGAAGGTTGATCTAACACTCAAGACACCTCCGGATCTCAAAAAAAAAAAAGTCAAGAAGTTCACATCTTAAAGTGAAATCTTGACTTCAATTTAAGCTTAAATTTTTCTGGACCACTCTTATAGAGTTACTACTTATTAACTTAGCTAGTGTGTGTGGATTGAGTGGTTTACATATCCTTGTACGATCACTCTCACCTCAAATATGAAGTGAGGATATTCATGTCAAAAAAAAAAAAATTGCAAACTGAACTATATAAAATGGCCAGCCATACAGACACCTTGCCCTTTGTTTTTAAAGGAAAAAACTATTGTTCACATCATTCGAATGGATTCCTTAGAATGATGCATGGAGTGAGATTTTCAAGCAAGGTCGATTCTTGATCGATTTTTACAAAAAAAGGTATCAAAATTTATCTACTCTGAATTTTATGAACCCTTTGACTGATTTTAAGTGAAAATGGTATAGTTTTGAGCTTAAAAAATTGTATCTAAAAAATTAAGGAAAAATGGCATTCCCTTTTAATTCTTTGGGTACAATATTTGAAAGAAAAAATATTCTATTTTCACTTAAAATCAGTCCCAGGGTTCATAAAATTCAGAAAAGATGGATTTGATATCTTGTTTGTAAAAATAATTCGAGAAATCCAAGCCACACACAAAGGTTAAGTTGACAGGGAGGCACTTTCTCAACCTATTTTTACAAACAATGTATTAAAATTCATCTATTCTAAATTTTATGAACTCTAAGAGTGATTTTAAGTGAAAATAGTATAGTTTTGGACTTCAAATATCGTCCACAAAGAATTAAGAGGGAATGTTATTTTTCCTTAATTCTTTGGGTACAATTTTCGAAACTCAAGACTATACCATTTTCACTTAAAATCAGTTTCAAAGTTCATAAAATTCAGAATAGATGAATTTTGATACCTTATTTGTTAAAATCGGTCGAGAAACGTCCTCACTTAAAAATCTCACTTTACCATTTTTTTCTTTAAAAATGAAGGGTAAAATAATAATTTCACTCAATTTTTGAAATCGAAAATCCAAATGTCTGTATACGTTCGATATAAAATATATAATTATGTAAAACATAAGAAAACAATTCAAAATAATATAAAATAGAACTACACTTTTTTACTTTTTAAATAATGACGAATGAAAGAAAATTAATATGTTTTGCTATTAAAAGTTTTATTTACTGTTTATAGTATGTACCTCTCATTAAAATTAACAAATGGATCATTTAATACGTCTAAGATGGTGAGAAACAGGCTGACGACTGACGAGAGCACTTTGCCGCGAGCGTGGCACCTTTGCATGCACGGCAACGAGGACAGAGCGGCAAGTCGAAGGCGGCGGCGGCGGTGGCAACCTCTCCATTTCTATCTCTCTCTGAAAAAGAGAGAAAGACAAAGAAAATTGCAACTCCAACGCCATTCATTTTGCTCGAACGTGTCGACACCGTTAGCGACGTGTCCATTCGTTCCTCAAACCATGTCTCTTAACGCCACCTAATCTCTAACCATTCTATTCTTTCTCCTTCACTGTTCTAATACTAACGTCTCTCTCTCTCCATCACTCTCATCGGCCCAATCGGTAATTCCATCAAATTTTATCTTCTATCTAATGTAACTGATTTTTAGCGATTTCTTGCTAGTTTGATTTCTTCTTTTTAAGATTTAATCTCGAGACTTCTGCTCTGAGATCCCTTTCATCTTGTCCCTATTCTTCTCTCAATGGGTTTCGATCTATTTTTGTTTTTGTTACATGGTTCTCATCAGTGTCGTCGTACGATAGTAGAACCATTTCTGCTTGAGGGGTTTAGTGTTATGGGATTTGGGTTTTATCTCTCCAATATACTTTATGGTTTTTTTTTTTTTTTATCACTGTTGCTCATGCGGGTCGGGTGCTTATGAAGGACCTTCTGGCATCACAATTATCATTGATTTTGTTAGTGTTTGGGGGAATTGGAAATTGTTGAAGATGACAGGGTAGGAGGCCACATCTCCCCATTGTACCTGTTTCTAGTGTCTTGAGTGTCTAGTTCCCTGGCCCAAGCCAAATACTATCCAAGATCGACGTTCATGTGTGGTCCACCTTATTGATGAGTGGGGCAGACTATATGGGCCAGGTCATCTAGAAGGTGGGCCTCAAATGCCCAATTACTAGAATCTTTGTTGGCGATTAATTTCCTATATTTTTTTGTCCCAACATTTGTAGATTTTATAGTCATTGCAAAGCATTCAATGGAAGTAAGAGCCATGCTCTGGAACTAATGGGGGTTTGTCAATATTGCTTAATGTATTACTTTTTGTTGCAAGGGTTCACTTTCAGGCACAATTAACAGAAACAATAAGGTTTGTCTAGGAACACTTTCTAGAGAAGATGGTTACATGGGATGTTTATTTGGATGCTATTATTTTCCTTCAAAAGTAAATGGTTGTTTGATTAGCTTGTAAGTTCAAAGCCATCATTTATCTCAAGATATCAACAATTTAAATCAGGGAAGTCTATGCTCTTGGGTCCTGCAAACTAGGGAAAATATTCAACTTCTTTGTGACCCATACAAACACAATTTGGAAAAGTGGATATCATAACAGATCTCTTGGTTTTGTAGCATGTATAGCCCCCAAATTCTCTATTTATTTCTTCTTTGTTCTAAGCATTCTTTCCCTCAATAGAATTTATTCACCATGATGTTCTCATTTCCTCTGTTTCTGAATGCTACTTCTAGTGGAAGTTTGATGGTGCAAACAACCCCTCACCCCCACCCCATGACGACGACAAAAGAAAAGGGGGAGAGAGAGATACCCTCTATTAATCAATCATGGAATTCGAGTCCTCTCACACTAGTTTTCACTAACACTTTTGGCTGCAAACTGCAACTTCCCTTTCTGGCTTTCTCTCACTTGAACTTGTAAGTGACCCTAACTACTCTTTCATAGAAGTGTTTTGCTGCCCATAGGATCTTTCCAGTCCATTAGATGCAATGCCAACCAATGGAATTAGTTGAGCTTCCTTGTTTTTTTCCACCCCTATTCTTGAGAAATCACCTATTTTTGTGTGTTCAAGCAGAATATTAAAATACCACTTTGTTTTTAGGAGCTTTTACGGCAAAATCTATTTGTAGGTCTCGATTTCCAGTGATGCTTTGTAGGTAGTTTGTGTAATCTTTTGTGGCCATTCATTACGTAGATGTGGACCATCCATTCCATTGCCATAGGTTAGATAGATCATTGGAACTGAGGTTTTTGTATATTCCTAGTTCATAACTTCTTGTATCTCCTGCAGTGACTGGACTTCACCACTATTAGAAGTGTCATTGGAATATTGTTTCCATCACCTTTTACTCAATCTTAATCAATAAATCATGAGTATTCAATAAATATGGTCTAATTAAATGAGGTTATGTTTCATCACTTGGACTTCTGCTTATTCAAAAGCATCACTACTCCTAAGTTGTGCTTACATGTACTTTCCCTGGTTTTTTATTTCACAGTAGTGATGGCTATGGAAATTCTTTTTCTAATTATGTCTTGTTAGCAACTTCTGTATCAATACTAGACTTTTATTTTTTTGACTTTGCCCTTTACAATTCTGGTAGGTATGTTGTGTGGTGGGCACCTGGAACAGGAAAAGACCCAGGAAGAAACTGACAGTGCTCAATAATGGTCTACTTCATGGAGTTATTTTCTGATCTAATGACTAACATAATAATATTGGTTACCAAGCCATTCTCTTTGGTCAAAGATATATTTCTCCTTGGTACAAAAACAGTAGTTCTTGTCATCCTCGGTTGGTTGCAGCTGGTGAAGGCTTTCATCAAGTTCCATTTAGACGTGTTCTGGACTATTCTTATTTGGACAGTTGCCTTTGTATCTCTACCTGTTCGGATTTTGCATGCGTTGCAAAGGGAGAGAATGGTTAGTTAATGACCACTTATTTTCTTTACCTAGGTACTTGCTACTAATAGAAGCTACATTAAAATGATATTATGTTAATCAGCTAGTAAAATTTTGCTTGTATTCCTAATGTTGTGTGGTGGGCATATGGCTGTATTTAATGGTTCTTTAGCACATTTTAATTATGAATTTGAAGGCCCTATTTAGAGAGAGACCAACAACTCACTCATAAATTGTGACAGAGCTTTAGCTTGTAAGAGAGCATAGACAAAGGGTTTCAAAAGGTAGACTGTTCAGTCAGAAATCTCTATTGTGAAATAGAGCTGTAACAACCACCACTCTCAGCAATGTGATGTCCACCACTTTTTGAAGTGATCAAAATGTATATTAATTTGTTATAAGTTCGATTAATGGTTATTCCATTCATCTGTGTTTCCAAGACCCTTCGGAATTGGTAAGATCCTGTAATCGAGACTTCAATTGTAGGTGAATGCCATACCAAATACTGAAATCTTTATTGCATTTCAGAGGAGGGATTGAGATATATTAGTATTTCTTGATGAACTTTGGCCCACAAACTGGTCGTTCCTTGTTTATGTTTGTCATAGCTGGATATGGAAAAGGTGCACTGTGAAAACACAGGACACATAATTTGCAAATAAAAATGGAGTGTCAGATACAATGAAGTACAGAAATGCTCCCTATCTACTGAGGCATTTTCCAAATGAAAAGGTTGGTTGAGATTGGCAGGGAACATGTAGTAGATAGAGGGTATTTACCCAATCGGAGCATCTTAGTCATGTGATTTGGAGCTTGCAAGCTCTAATTTTTGTCTAATTGCCCCTTTCTTGGATCTTTGAAGTCCATGACTAGGATAGATACTTAAGTTGGGTCTAAAATATCTCAACCCTAATGCATCATCGCTCCACATTCCACCTAAATCCCGTAATATACATGCACTGAGATGTTCTGCTTAATGCACCAGATCACTACGTGGTTTCTCATAGGAATCGAGAGACTCAGGTGACGACCCACTCAAGCCAAAACAAACTCAGTTGAAACTCATTCGAGGGCCACTCAACGCAAGAAGACAGCTCATCGTAGGATGACTATCGAGGACTCTTGACAGTCCACCCCTACTGGATTTGAGCCGCCAAGGATGAGGAATAAATTTGAATAAAGTCAAAGGACTATGTTCTAGTTATCAGTTGCTAAATGGTTGGAACTGATGGGTGTTTTTAGGAGTGATTATGTGTGCATTCGTATGTACAAAAACTCATTTTTCTGCATGAAAAGTCAGAAGAATTCACCCAATCGAGTCTTAGGAGGCTGGAACCTCCTCGAATTGGTTCCACTCTTTTTTTTTGAATTGTGCATCTTGGTCGGCATCCTCATTTTCAAGTAAACTAATTGATTCTCCAGTCTGAAAATTAAAACGTATCCCGGCTAATGTGATAGGAATCCTATCAGTTTCTGGGTAAACCTCAATGTTGCTGTACCTGATGATGATAGTTGGATCTTCAGGAGGAGGGGGGAGGTATGTGAAGCTGGAAGGGGGCATGGTCATACATCCAAAGAGTTACAAAGTGGAGCATAACTCTTTAATTGCATGGTTGCTAAGGGCCATAATCACATGGCTGTATTCATCCATGTGGGTGGAAGTTCATCCAATCACAGTTCATTATTGTGACCTTTACTTCCTCCTACCCGCCATGATTTGGTATGCATCTGTCATCACAGCAAGTTTCTCATTATTTGAATAAATGCAATATAAATAAATTTATTACTGTACAATCTTTTTCATGGTGATAGTACAGTAAATCCAAATCCTTGAATCAAAGTGAGTAGTATGAAGTAAACATTTCACAAAGGAAAAAAAAAACCTTGAATTAAAGAGTTCCCTTCAACTTGCAGACAGCTTTTTTGCCTAGTTAGAAACATTCACCATTGAATTAAATCACCTCAGTTATAAACATCTACACATTATTAGCTCCCATTTATGTATTTATCACAAGTTCAATCCAAGATCAAATCTCACTCAACCTGCCAATTCCCAAGTGAAGGATATTATTGAAGTCGATGGCTTCATTAAAGGTAGCCCTCCATAATGTGGATTTCAGCTTGCAGTCTCAGAGTTTCAATGTTGTAGTTTGAAATGATGGTTTTCTTTCCACTAATCATTAGTTTTAATTTTGCATCACATCTCTGACTATTCATTTATGAAAACAAGTCTCTCTCTTTCTTTTGGTAAATTAAGAACAAATTGCTTCCAATTGATGTTTATCTTTCATGCCCAGGTCATGTTTTGTATTTTCACTTTTAATGATTTTACCATTTTAATGCTATCATCAGTGCCCCAAACACAGTTACATATTTTTCCTAGTTATGTCTAGATTCTTTCCATTTAGGAATAATTTTTTTCCTTTTTTATCAATGCTGATAATTTGCAGCTAGAATTTCGTCTGCAAGAGATTCAACTTGAATTGGAAAGTCTTATATGGGAAAACAAAGAAGTTGACAAGCAGCTGCAACTAGCTATTAAGGACCGTAGAATCATGGAGACAGTATTCACAGAGATTGAAGAGGAGTATGATAAAGCCATAGCCAAAATTGATATGTTGGAGAATGAGGTGAATTGTAATCACTGTACCAACCCAAACTTCTGCAACCTTATTTCATATTAACTAATTTGTTGACTTTCCAGATGATTCTGCACTCGCAGTATTCTACTCGTTAATAGTTATTTTCTTTTTGAACTTGAATCGCTTGACCTTACACATAAGCAGAGTTGCAAAGAGAATCCTAGCTAACTGCAACATGAAGTCTGTCAGCACATGTGCCATTTCCTCATCATATGTATCCTCTTTGTGCCGATTGGTGAATTGAGGCTTGTGTGGTATGTCTGCTGTCTTGAGCTTATAGTACACAAGCACAAGCATTTCATGATGTCTGTAAAATGAAACCATGCAGCTTGAGGTTGTCTTGACAGAAGTCGAGTTTGTCGAGTTTCAATCAGTCTTCCGGCATTTACACCTTGAACTTCAATAGATTCTTGCACACGATAATGCACAAAAATCCTGGACAATTCTTTTGTGTGTTTTCTGCTCTTTACTGATAGCGAGAACCTGGATTGAATCATTACACTTGTATTAACTACACTGTGCCATGCCTACAGTTGCAGGTTCTAAAAGATGAAAACCTTCGACTAAATAGTAATCAGGGTAAAGAGCGTTGGGATTTCAATTCTCAAGGCAATGTGAGCCGCAAAAATATTGAGGATGATGATTTTGTTATGGATTACGCTGTCTCACCATGGAAATCCGGTTTGAATGGAAGTGGTTTGACCCTCCAGGAATTTCTTTTGGATACGAATACTTGGGACGATGAAAGCAAGGGGAAAATCAGGAAGCCTGTTTTTGTGAAATCTGTCAAAGAAGCAGCTTCTTCGCATCCTTTCCCCTCCCAAATTACCCCTAGCAATCTTGTAGTTAACGAGGCATTGGATCAACGGAGGGATGTCGCCCTTTCGCAGAGTCTTTTCAGCACTATACTATCCTTGTTGGTTGGCATGATCATCTGGGAGGCTGATGACCCATGCATGCCTCTGGTTGTTGCTCTCTTTATTGTGGTTGGTATATCTTTGAAGAGTGTAGTCCAGTTCTTCTCAACCATAAGGAACAGGCCAGCATCCGATGCCGTTGCGTTGTTGAGCTTTAACTGTTTCATTCTTGGCACCCTCACCTCCCCAACCCTGCCCACTGTGGCCCGTTTAGTCGCACCTCCAGCCCTGAGGCTTGCCTACCAGTTTCTCCGCTGGCTCGGTTTCTCATCTTAGATCAGATGCCTTGGTCTGCCTGCAGCAGCATCTGGTGCTGCTCATCTTTTATTTGTCTTTTGTTTTTACTTGTGGATATGGATTTCTAGTTTCATTTTGATGGGGAGAACTTGTTTACTATGGTATGTCTCTGTATTGCAGCCTTTCAGCAATGAAGTTGCAAAATATGGAAGTTTATTTGGATCTTGTACTCTTACCACTCATTACTAACTTTTGTATATTTCCTTACCATATGAGAAACCCTGAAATTGCATCACATGAATTCATTACTTGTTCATTTCTTTGGCAATTTTCCTCTTCCTCATACATGTAATGTCTAGTCTATATATGATTCATGTATGGGTGCAGTCATCCACTCATTACCCACAACAAGACCGGTGCGAGTCGCTAAAAGATCTTAGTTCTAATGATTGGATCATTATCAAACTCCTAATCTGCAATGGATTAAAGCATTTTTACTTTAAATCAAGCAAAGAGACTGATGGCAAGCAAACTCTAATCTTGCAGAGTATCACCCACAGCGATTAAAGGTAAGAAAATTTCAGATTTTCTCAAGTATAGAAGATATCTCGATTCTTGCTTTGACCTACTATGGTGACCACATTGGTTTTTTTATTTTATATGATATAGGCACTGTTTTTGCAAATTGTCAAAAGTACAAAGAGTTTACTCTTCTAATAATTCATGCAAGTAAATATGCAAATGCAAATTGACAAGAGAAACAAAAATGCACGTTAATGGCCTATCCACATGGAACATAGTAGTCAATTATGTTTAGTTTTTGGGTCGCAGTTGTTTAATTTTTTGGTCGAAATAGACAAAACAAGTGCATTTTGGTCAAAAAAAATATATTGTATTTGAGTTTGACTAATATATATATATATATATATATATATATATTCTTTCAATTTAATCACTTATTCTTTTGAATTCATTAGAAAATATTATTTTATGTCTTATAATTTCAAGATTTTAATATAATATACTATTTTATTTTATTTTTTCTATTTCTAATCTTTTTGTATTTTTCTTATTTCATGATTTTAAAATAATTAATTATTTTTATTTTTATTTTTAGTCATTATTTTGATATGTACAGCCTTGAGCTCCTATGTCCTATCTTCTACCGGTGAAACAATTTAGGAACCAAATGAAATTGGGTTTGCAAAGGTGTTGGTCTCAGCCTCTCAGAGGTATAAATCTCGTATTGTATTGACTAGATTGTCGGCCATGATAAACTGGCCCAGGAAGACTACCTAAATACAATAAAGGGTGTTAATGGGCCCTAGCAAATTGGACCGGAATAATGCATTTCATTTGATGATTCCATGTTCCATTTGCAGCAAATGAGATTTGAGATGCTTGGGGAAGTACACATTTTTCTAGGTAGACATGGCAGGTTTTGATTGGAGTCCTTTATTGATTGTTTATCTATTTTTAGAAAACAATTACTAGAGGAAATTTATGATTTGACATCAAAACTTTAAAATCTAGTTTCATAATCGGATTTTTTGTTATTTACCTCAAAAAAATTATTTTTGATAAACAAAATTTTATTTTATTGAGTGAGAAAAACTTCTTTTTTTAATTGAGTATTTGAATTCATGAAATTGATCAATAGTTTGTCATATATTTGTGTAGATTCAGCTTTAAAATATAATCTTTATACATTAAAACTCAGAACTGGAGAATCTTATTTCAATTATAAGCATCGAAAATGGCGAGCATAATCATACACTGATGAAGATTCAATCTGAGGCGAGTCAACTCATCCACATTTTTCACTGACATTTCTTCAAACATTTGATAATTAAAGTGCTGAAACAATCACTCTGGTGGTGGCGCCAAGGCCCCTCTCCTCTTCAGGAGTAGGCTCCACCATCATGCTCTCCACCTCAACCATGAACCTCTCCATGGCGGGCCCCGGCAGGCAGACGGGCACCAATATTCCGTCCTCCCCTTTCCTATTCCGAAATGGTATGTAGAAGCTGGCGACGCCAGGAATGGCCCCTACACCACCCTTGGCTGCGCCACCGTAGACGGCCTTCCCCCACCCGAAGTCCACCTCTCTGAACCCTGCATGCTTCAGGTCCGAGACAAGGTACGTCCCCACAACGGCGAAGTGGGGCCGGCCACGGAGCACCATCATATCCGCCACCGACTGGATGTACTCCTGGGTGACCTCACCCTTGGCCTTTTTCACCAGCTCCACCGCATACCCCAACGGATTCTGGCACAGCTTCCCCGCCTCGGAGATGGCCACTGGGAAGGCAAAGGCGTTTCCGTAGTATCCGGTGGGGAGCGGGGGACGGAACTTGGAGCGGGTGTTGACGATGCAGATGATTCGCACCTCCTCGTGCGGCTCCACCTGGGAACCGAGGGAGATGGTGCGGCAGCGCCAGAGGAAGGCGGTGAGGACATCGAAGGTGGAGCAGGTGTTCCGGAGGTGGAGGGGCAGGCGTTTGCGGAGGGCCGCGATCTCTCTGGGGCCAAAGAAGAAAGAGCGGTGGGCCATGTCGTCGAGGGGGATGAGGGTTCCCTTAGTGTCCGGCACGTTGTCGTACTCGCGGTGGTCGTAGGTAGGGCACGGCGGGTTCCGGGCGTTGAACAGCTCCCTTCGCCACACGGGATCCACCGAAGGGGCTTGTGCGCCTCTAGCCAACTCGCCCACCGCGGTCATGAACTGGACCAGCCCCTGAGCGTCGCTTATTGTGTGGTTCAGTCGGAGGGCGAAGATGAAACCTCCGCAACTCAGCCGAGTCACCTGCACGGCCATCGGTTCGACAACTCATTAAATTTAATTTAGTTCAAAACAAATCATATCATCGTCTTAATCTTTTATATTTAAATTTAACTTAAATTTCAATTTAAAATACAGAGGATAAACAATCTCTTTGATAATAATTGAATTTTCTGTTTGGTACTTTAGAGTCAGCTGCAGAGATCCAACAAGGCTGTTGTAATTGTCCCTTCATTAACTTCAATTTTTATCTGAAATTTATTTAAAAAAAAAATTGGCAGCACCAAGACTCATTCGGAAAACTCTAAATCCTGATTCAATGATGAGAAAGTGGGAATCTTAGAAAAAAAATCCTTAAATTAGATAATTCAGAAACTCTAATTTCAAATTTTCATCTACCATGAAATTAATTTTTCAAAAATAGTGAGGAAATGCCAAGCCAAGTATGCATCATTTTGCCAGCTGGAATTCACTTAGTTCACATGGCTTATGTGGCTGAAATAACTGCAGCATCTCCCGAAGAAGGAATGCATTAACTTCTTATATTTATTTGATGCAATATAAGTTGTTAAATTAAACATTAAAAATAAAATTATTTAAAGTTAAAATGATTCCATTCTATGGATGAGAGAGAAGTAAACACACTAAAATTAAGATCACAGATAGAGTGATTAGTCTACAATTTGTAAGTCTTTAATTATTCTTTCACAATCGAGGTAGAACTCTTTTTGTACAGTAAAGATTGCACTTCTAATTTAAAAAATTGGTCCGACACGTAGAGTGAGTTAATCTCTTATAAATTCTTAATTTTTCCAAATTCTTAATTTTTCTTCTTAAAATCGATGTGATACTCTTGTTTGCACTCCAACCATATAAGAAGAAGAAGCAGTGAACATAGCAAAATTCAGAACTTGACCTTCATGGGGTAAATATATGACGATGATGAAAGGCATGGTCTGAATCTCACCTGAATCAAGAGCAATGGACAGTTGAGTACTTCTCCAGAACCAGGAACGTCGTAGAGGAGCTCCTCCCAGCAGGGGAATGGCGGCTGAAGGGCGTCGCCGAACTGCTCAAGCCTCACATCTGCGTCGGCCTCAATGAAGATGACACCTTCTCCAGTACACTCTACTACGAGTTTCCGGCCAGGGCCTTCCCTGAGCCTGCCGGCAAACGGGTAGTAAAAAACGAGTGCATCAGCAAGGGCACGTCGAATCACCTGAGCTGGGTCTCGCCCTCTCAGGGACTCGTCATTGCGGTAGAACTGTATGACGGGAATATGGAAACGGAGGCCCTCTTGATCATCGATGTCTGAAAGGGGCTTCAATTCATGGGGTGTAGGCTTAGAAGGAACCACCAGCACTGGTTCTTGCCTCTTGACATTGAACACCAACGAAGACGCCATGAATGTTGCAGCTTTAGTTCAAGACTACAAATGTTTTCTTTTTTCTTTTCTCTTTTCTCTTTTTGGAAGGAGGAGGAAGAGAGGGGTCTTATCGGAGTGGTGTTTCTCTGTCAGAGGTACGTCAAATTTATAGCCGCTGATTTGGGAAGGACGGTCCTAAAACGGAAGAAAAAAATTTGGCCGGTGAAAAAAAAAAATTTTTGAGACACCAAACATGCCATTAGATTAATAAGTTTTCATAAATCAATATTATTTAATAGTCGAAGGTGTCCATACATTTTACTTACAGCGGGCTTTAAGAGACTAATCTTTGGAGGTGTGTATAGATATCAACTCAAGCGATGAAGAATAAATTCAAGGAAATTGGTGAGAAAGGTTTTACTGTGATAAATTCAAGACCTTTTTTTTTTTACTGTTAAGTTAATCTCATCGGACCTATAAATTTTGATAACTATAAGATTATTTATTTTAAAATTTAAAATCAAAGAGTAGAATCATCTAGAAATTCAAAAAATATTCAAATAGTTTTTTTTTTACATTATATCTAAGAAAATGAGCTCTGAAAAATCATTCCTAGTGGTTGTCTGATCAATTTTTTTCATTACTTTCTCGGTGACTGAACAGAACGTGCTGGTCAATTTCTCAGAGACGAGAGGATAGAGAATTCCGTGTCAACCTTTTAATGATGGCTTTCGTAGCTGTGGCTCTCATTGAGCCACTCGCTCTATGAGCCTCAAGCCGTTATTCTGTTCTCGGCCGATATATTGGCCCGTGATCATTTTTTAAATCCCTAGTTTCATCAATTTGGAGCTCACTCGGATATTTAGAATCGGAGAAATTATTTTATTTTTATTTGGATATAAAAAGTTTAACTGATATTTAAAAATATTAATAATATTTCAAATATATCTGCTGAATTTTCTTGAAAATTAAAGTATATCGCCCCTTGTTTTTGTAAAAGATAATGTGAAATGCTAAGCAATTTAGATACTGTAAACACTCAAGCAATTGGTCGGGCAACAAAATCTTGCTTTGAATCTTATTACACAAATAGTCAGTGGTAGCCAATATTTTATTTTGGATTGCGATCATCCTACAGACACGGGATTTAGGGTATTGCCCATTTTACCCTTCCAGTGAAGTATAAATCGGCTTATTGACCGGTTCACTAGATCACTGACTGAATCACTGACCTTTCCACTGCGGTATAAATCGGCTTAGCTGAAATGGAAGATTCGGCTGGCCAAGATGGCAGATTCGACTAGTCTAAATGGCAAATTCGGATGACAAATTCGGTTTCGGCTAACCAAAATGGAAAATTCTATTTCGCACCGAAATGAGAAATTCAGATGGCAGATTCGATTTCGGCTAGCCAAAATGGTAGATTCGGCTAGCCGAGATGGTAGATTCGGTTTCGACTAGTCGAAATGGCAAATTCAGATTGTAGATTCGGTTTCGGTTAGCCGAAATGTAGGGTTGCAACTCGGGTCGAGTTTTGGCCCAACCCGCATGACCCGACCCTAGAAATCATGCGGGTCGGGTCAAGAATTTCGGGCTGAAGGGTTGGGTTGGATTGAGAAGATAAAAACCCGCATGAAATTCGGATCGGGCCGGGTTGAGGATTTTACAAGTTAACCCGATCTGACCCGGCTAAAATTAAGCTAAAATGGGTTCAGAATGTGGGTCGGGCCAGAATTCAGGTTAGAATTCAGGTCGGGTCGGATTTTAGAGATGGGGTCGAGAATTCGGATCGGGTCGGGTTGGGTTCCATATATATCAATTCAGATCGAGTTGGGTTTTAAGAAACCCGACCCGAGTTGCAGCCCGACCGAAATGGCATTCTTTTTTCTTTGGTACGGCAGTGGAAGGGTAAAATTGAAAATACTTTAAAACCCGTGTTTGATTAAACAAAACACCGGTGGAAGGATCGTTACCCTTTACTTTAGTGGAAATTGGATTTGAAAATATAGGCATGGATTGGTACCTCCAAAGGCAAAAGTAATTAGGTACTGCATGGAAAATTCCATGGACAGACCCAACCCATTTTGAAATATATGTTGGTCGGTAATATATTTTTAATCTAAACCTGTCTAAATTAATCAAATTATATACATATAATCACTCCTCATTTTTATATATATTATTTGATATTTTTTTGGCTTTAACTCTTTATAATAATTACTTTTAGTTGTAAAAACTTTCTTTGTTAGATGCATCTTTTCTTGAAACATAGCAATATAATATATAGATTTGTGACTTGATTTAACTCAATTCGAATTTGTTGACCCGAATTAAAAAAGGTTGAAGCTTTAAAAGGGGTTAAGTTATGAGTGGGTTTGAAGAGGCTAAAGTATGGATTCGATTGAAAAATAGTGATCTAAGCTGCTGAGATCTGGCTTTCAACCTGATTCGTCCCCCCGATTGCATCCTTAAGAGTAGAAATAGTGTGGATTCATAAGATGATACGTATATGTCAATACATAACTTAATATATTTATTAAGCACATACCACTTGTCATGTTGGTAACTATCCGTCTTTCTAACATAATATTGTTTGTTATGGACGTGAAAAATCTTTACGACTTTGCATTTTCTTGGGCCCAAAAAGACCTTGTAGTAGAAGAAGGGTATTCCCTCATTATAGACAACCAATTCACTTTCTTTGATAGTACATAACCTTTTTCTATGTCTTCAAAGTCAGAGTCGTCTCTGGTTCTACCACAGTACACAGGCAGAGAATTGAACTGTTCTTTGATACAATTTGTATCGACCCATGGTTTTGCATTGAGTTCAAAAAGTCTGATGCTAGAAGCAAGGGTCAAAATCTGGATTTCCACGACTGAGATATCTCGGCGGATACGCATAGTATCGGCCATAAAAAAAAAAAATTCAGCTGATTTTTATTTTTTATTTAAAAAAATATATCGGTGTGGGCCCAGTCGATATCTCAATCGATATTCGTCCGATACGGGCAAATATCGGCCTAGATATCGGCCGATATTTATATTTTTTAATTTTGTTTTTAAAAAAACAGCCTTTTTTATTTTTTTTAATGTTTTTTTTTTAAAAAAAAAACCACTAAGATTTTAAAAATAAAATTAAGAGAGAGAAAAATCTTGGCCGAATTAAGGGAGGGTGTTCCCTCTTGTATAGACGGTTATCACGTAGGACAAGCCCCTTTTTCCAGTAGGTAGGACTTGGACCTTCTTTCACTATGGTTCTTGAATTTGGACTGATTTTAGTAACATTTAAAAGCAAATATTTCATGTCCAAAAAGTTTTTCCTTTCCAACCTCATTTTTCTTTAAATTCGTCAATTTTGAGTTATTTTTGTGTTTTTTCAGTTTTTGCTACGAGAGAGTTTCCATTTTAAGGTTTCTTGTAGAAATTTTTTCTTGAAATAATAATGTGTTTTAAAATTGAATGAATTTTTTTTAATGTGATTAATATAGTTTGTAGGATATTTGTGTGATTTTCTTAAAATTTTCAACATCTTTATGAAACAAAGCTTTAAAAATTTTATGAATTGTATTATAAGATAAAAGTCATTATAAGACATTAGAGAGAATATGAACTTTATATTAGGTGTTTAATAATAGTAATGGTTTCACATTCTGTTTAGAATTTTTGAAAAGTTTTCAATTTTTTATAATATACTTTACTTATATCAAAAAAATTTGCTTTCAAGATTTTGATATTCAAAAAATAATAATCTTTTCTAACCAAAGTATGCTCATATTAGATTTTAAAAAAAAAACCAAAAAAAAAAACTCTCTATTTATCGATTGTCTTGCATCAATGATGTGACTCTTTTTTAAAAAAACTCAACCAAGATTTCCTCTAGCTAGTCTTCTAACTAGGTTGTCCTTAAAATAGATTATAACTTCAACGATATTGGGTTCCATATAAAAAGTGCTACAACGGTAGAAAGTAGGGTTTAAAATTAGGTATTGATCGATATATTTGCAGCAAAATTTCTCTTTTTGAAAAAAGAATTAAAACAATCGGTATCGGAGATATATATTGAATATCGTCTAATATCGGTCAAATATGGTGGATACATATCGTATCTGCCGATATTTGTTTCTCTGGTAGAAAATGTTTAAGTTTTATTTCCACGTGATCATCTTATTTTCTTATTTAATTTTTTAAAAAAAATGATATTTATATTTATCAAAAATAAAATAAGATAAAATAGATAATCATCTGACAATAAAATTCCACATACGTCGTATGTATTTAAATACCTATGTGGTGCACGTTTGAGAGGTCTAAAATTTGGATGGGCCAATATCTCGGTTCCACAATATTAGTTGATATTACTCTCTCTCTCTCTTTTTTGGGCCAAATCTCAGCCGAGACCGAGATGGCGAAATCTCGGTCATACTGTCTGAGATGGCAAGATCTCAGTTATATCTGCGGAGATATCATCTCTACGGCCGATACATCTCGTATCGATCGAATTTTGGACCCGGGCACATTTAACCCGAGGTGGTGACAATGTGACATATCCTCTCAGGTGGACTCCTAATCTATCACCTTGGCAAGACAAATGTTTGACGCTCTATATAAATATTTTATATTTAAAATAAAAATAATTGATAGTTATTCAAATAATTTAAAGTTTGTTGACATCATAAATTATTTCAATAGATTTAAATTTAACAATAAAAACAAGCTTTTATTATAAATTTAAATTTTAAAATACTCTACAATCAATATTTAAAATGATAGAGTATATTAACCCATAAATTATACTATATAAAATTATAACCTCTGTTATATTTTATTAAAGTGGAAAAGAAATATGTTGCTTTGGCATTTTCCCTTCAACGCTTCTTCAAAGCCAAGCAGGAGCCGAGACATGAATCCAGCGGCTCCAGAAGTGGGCCCATGTGGTTAGTGGTGAGTAGGGCGTGGGACCCCTCAAAAGTCAACGTCAAGTCACCTTACCAGTCTTATTTTATTAAAGTTTTCATACAGTCCTCCCTTCCACGTTTTCCATGGACAGTGGTTCAGAAAAGTCGAGGTCATCGTGGTCTTTCTCCCCACTAACGACTTTAAATTAATTAATTAATTAATTAAAAGTCTTGGTCTTTTTTTTTTTAGCTTTACTGACTAAGATCTAAAGCGGTAGGACGGAAGCCATGGTGTTATTATTTTGATGAAGGATTAGTCATTTAATATGAGTTAGGCATTATAAAAATTAAATAATAGAGAAGATTATGTGGCAAAAGGAAATGTTGAAATTCTCTATTTATTCATTATTGATCTTAGATAAATAATAAAATTAATAATTAAAATCTTTAAAATATAAAATCACAAGCTCATCATCCCCCTTATATGATATTCTTCATAATCACTTTAGAGAGATTTAATGTATTCATTCATTTTTATAGCAAAGCTAATCATGGATTAAATACTAGCTCGTGTGATTGGATGAAATATGTAGAATACTATTGAATAAGACAATGTTGGAGAGACTTATTATTCAATCATAATAATTTTTTAAAATGTGTCCTAAAGAACTCAAGAACCCCACCTCTCTTTGAGTATAAGGAAATGGGTAAAATTATGGATGGACGCAGTTTTCTACAAATCACGACTATTAAGTAACTACGGGATTTAAACCTACGACCTCTGATTCCTGAAAGTAACTGCTAGTTGAACTCTCTTGTATGGGATCTTACATTGTTTCTTTATCGACAAAAGGATTATAAATTGTCTTTTGAAACATGTAAAATCCAAAGGTAAACTCTTGTATCTCAAATAGCACCATTTCTTATCATCTTTATCATTAAGATGAGTATAGAATCATTATTCAAAATTAATATTTATTAAAATTAAACTATTAAATTCTAAAATTAAAATAATTATACATGGGGAAATTTTATCCACCATTGTTTATATGAGATATATAATCCAACTAAAAATTAAATTTAGAAGCTCCCTAATTAAGAATCTTAGAAGAATCCATTTTCCCAAGGTCAACCTTGTTAAGTGTTAACTACCTAAGAAATTTCTCTGCAACTTCCTTCTCACACTTAAGAAATTTCTGGCACTAGATTCCTTTTCATTTTAAATCAAAGTCCAATGCTCGGTGCTTTCCATGTCTTGTAAGGTTTCTCACCATTAACCATTCCAATGTTGAAAGGTCAGCCATCACATTCATAGGATTTTCTCAAACAAAATAAATAATTTAGAAGACTTAGAAATTGATAAGAAATTAAAATATTAACTCCGTCTTTTTATTCATTTATCATCATTTAAATGGTATAATAATGTCTCTCTAAATCTTTTAGAGAAGTTTAATATGAACTTTTTTTAATGTGAAACTCCATAAAATTTTAAAATAAAGTTTACAATACACTTATTTTTATAGAGCAAAGAGTCGCCCATAATAATTCAAACCATTAAATATAAATATAACCTTGATGAAATATTCAAAAATTGCTAAAAACATTGATTGTGTGAAACTAAAAATTTAACTGTTAGAAAAACATTGATTTTATAGCCCACATATATGGGTGTAGTTCGACTGGCGATTTCTCATCTCAAGAAGCAGGAGGTGTGTCTTTAAAAATTAAAGGAAATAACTCAAAAATAAAAAAAATTATTTTTTAATTAATTCACCAATTCTAAAGATAATATTTATTTAAAATTTTCTAATTTTAACATTGACCAGATACTTTTTAAAAATTGATTTATGCATCGGTGCTTCTATTAAAATAGTGTATCTAATAATGTAAAAATGAGATTTTTTTTTTTTTTTACTCTTTCACTTTTTAATTTACCATAGAAAAGCTAAAATGGAAAGCTTCAATTTAAGTAAACCATCTTACTAAAAAAGTACCGATACACAAATTAATTCTCAATTCTTTTAATTTTTTAATATGATTTTCATATTTTGATTTTCTTGATATTTTAATTTCTCAAGAGTCATTAGGATCAGTGGCAATTTTACGATCCAATGTGATGCACGATGCTTATGGTGTTGAACTTCTACCAGTTTGTGATTTTTTTTTTTTTAATGGGGCAGTGGTTATATAGATATTTTTGAAGTTAAGTTTTGAATATCAATCAATACCAAAATATGATAATCATTGAAAAGTTACGTGTTTAAACGAGCCACGTCAGATGATCGGTGTCATATGATAATCATGAAAATTATATAAATAGATTATCACGAGTGTTGTTATGATGTAAAAACGAGATCTATTGAATTATATTGGTTTTTGACTTTTAAAAAATTAAAAATGAACTGGATCAATATTTTAACTTGTCATAATTAATCCAACGGTGATGATACATTTAATAAAAATTATAAAAGAGGTTTAAATTTAAAAAAAATAAAAAATAATTTTTACAGAAGAGATTGATTGTGAAATGAGCTTCACATGGGACGCTTGTGCCTGGATGTCAGAAACACCTAGATATTTTATAGATTTACCTTTTATAAATAGAACATAGGTTAGGTAAACATTTCAAAATTCAAATTTTAGTAGAACTTTGATAATGTAATATGGTTGGGACCATATTATATATATTACATTATAAAAATTATTAAATAAGAGAGTTTAGCCATATTTTTTTTTTAAAGTCTCCTTAAAGCTCTCATTTATCATTAAAATATCATTTTCTTTTTATGTAAACAAATCACTTCATTTATTTTTATACAGTTCTCGTTCATTGAGAACATGTCCTAAAGAATAAGGAAGCTTATATAGAACTAAGGTTGAAATATCGGCCGATATATATCGTATCGGTCGATATGTATTGGTATCTTAATGCCGAACGATATCGGCCGATACGATATATATCGGCCGTACATACCGAATATCGGTCACAATATCGGCCGATATTCATAAATATCAGTATTTAAAATTTTTATTTATTTTTTTTATTTAAAAAAACATCAATACGATTTTTGACGGTTTTTACACGGTTTTCCACTGTTTTTTGCGGTTTTTTACGGTTTTTCGCAGTTCTTCACGGTTTTTAACGGTTCAGGGTTTACAGCTTTCACGGTTTTTTGAGGTTTTTCACGGTTTCGATATCGGAGGAGAGAGAAATGCCGATATCGGAGGAGAGAGAAAATTATCAGCCGATATATCGGTGGAGGCGTTTTTTAAACCCCTGATTTAGAAGTCTATCTCGGATTACTTTTTTGGAGTTTAAGTGATGTAATTTGTGAAGTTAGTCACTTTTGCAATAATTTTGTATTCTGAATGTATGAAATATTACTTTACAAAATGGTTGGGACAATACATTTTTTCTTCTAAATGTATTGAATACTGAGTTAGAAAGATTTATTACATTTTGTATGGTCTTGAGGTTAGAATCAGCTGCCGATATAATTTTAGACAAATTATAACTTTATAGAGTACTATATTATAGAGAGTTTAGTGTATACTAACATTTTTATAATAAATTATAAAAATGTAGCTGAGCACGAAATACTAAAATCAGGGGTCGAAATATCGGCCGATACGATATGTATCGGTTTTGGAAGACCGAACGATATCGGCTGATATGATATATATCGGCCGTACAAAAAGATTATCAGCCGATATGACCGATATTCGGTCCCGAATATCGGTCACCATATCGGCCGATATGCATCAATATCGGTATTTAAAATTTATTTTATTTTTTAAAACCGATACGGTTTTTCACGGTTTTTTCGATTTTTTACAGTTTTTCACAGTTTTTTTACTATTTTTCACGGTTTGAAAATCGGAGGAGAGAGAAACTTATCGGCCGATATTGCAACCGATATGCATATCGACCGGGCCATTTTTTTTACCCTGACTAAAATCATCGTCCCATTATGTGAGAAACTTGACAGCCTTGGCATGAGATACATGGTTACGAGAAATCATAATAAATGACAAGTCGGTGTTGAGAAGATGAGTATAATTAGATTGTACCCTATAAAATGGAGATGTTGATATTAATGCCATTTATCATGTGTCCTAAGGATGATAATTTTTTTTTTTCAAATGAACACGCAAACTAAAATGATTACTCTTGATGGAGACTAACTCCAACTTACACATGTGGCTTACTCTACGTCTCTATATCCCAATTAGAGCAAGTGATGTAGTGGCCATATGGCCAGCTAGCTGGCCATATGGCCACCATGCATGTGTAGTGTGGGGATGGCTAAATGTGGGGCCCACATTGTTTATGGCTAAATGGATGACTACATGTAGCAACCATGTAGCCAGCCATGCCATTCTCTCTCCTCTTATATATATATATATATATATATATATATGTATGTATGTATATATATAACTTGTATATAGTTTTTGATTTTTTTGATTTTCTCTTTTTATTTATTTATTTGATTATTTTGGATTTTTTGTTTTGTTTTTGGATATAATTTGTATATTAGGGCAAATAATTATTTTTTTCTTTACTTTATTATTTTATTTTTTATAAAAAAAATAAAAAATGACTCTTTACCTTTTGATTTTTTTTTCCTTTACATTTGTAAACAAAATACATGAGAAACAAAAAATTAAAATTATTCTGTAAAAAAAATTAAATTTATTCTGTAAAAAAAATTAAAATTATAGCTATTGAGAAACAAAAATATTAAAAATAATATTTTATTCATCACAAACAATATGAAAAATTACATTTCTAAAAATATTCTCTTTAAACTTCTTCATTACCAAATTTATTCCACAAATGTTCCATGAGATCTCTCCTGAGATCCAGATTGTTATCTGCATTGCAAATATGTAATGTCTTTTTAATTTATTTATTTCCAGCATCACAAATATGTATGTCTTTTTAATATATTTAATTTCTTGTGAGAGAATATGTATGTTTTTTAATTTATTTAATTACTTGTGAGAAAATATATATGTTTTGTTAATTTATTTAATTACTTGTGAAAAAATATGTAATGTCTTTATATTTTTTTTTAAAATTTGTTAAAAAAATTTACATAAAAAAAATAATAAAATATTAAAAAGTAGCCATTCTAGTTAACACTATACTGTGTGACGAGGCTGGCTAAAAATTATAGCCAGCCATGTCATCCAAAAAAATACTATTTAATTATATGGCTGGCTATATTTAGTGACATAGTCAGCCATATATAGCCATCCCACACCACTTGCCCTTAGATTTCTCAAATTTTAGGAGGAGAGCTGAAAATGAGTTCAACTTTCAATGGCTATCCAAGCTTGGATTTTTTTTTTTTTTTTATAGGTTATGGATTTAGACATGATGGTAGTCACATCTAATAAATATTTGGATCAATTTTACAAGAGTGAAAGACCATATGACTGTATTTTGATGAGAGGTAAAGGTAAATTTTATACAGAACATGAGTTTTTTTTTTATCTTATTTAACAATTTTAGTGAAGAATGTATAAAAGGTAAACACTTATCTTGCTCACCAAGTCACGGCCTTTACTTTAGAGCATGGGTATCTATGGTGGATATGAGATTTCTACTAGGTCTTTAGCCCTCATGCAAACGCAATGAGATTGTACATTGTAGATTTGATAACTAGATCTTAAACAATTTAAATTCGATTTACTAAATAAACATTTTCTTTTAAAATATATACTTTTATAAAATATAAAATATTTATTAAAATAGCTAGTTAAAAGAAAATACAAAGTGAGTCCAACTGACACTAAAATCAACAATTATAGTTATAGTTGATAATCTTATCTATGTACGACTCTGAAGGGTAGGTTCAGTGGTCAAAATTTGTCTTTTTTTGTAAATTCTTTTAAGATTAAGTCTCCTCAACATAAAAATGTCACTCTTTATTAGACATCATTTTAAATGTACGATTTAAAAGTTTACACATATCTCAATAGCTTAATCTAAAATAAAATGTTACTTATGTACCACAAATTTCCCTAATTAATTCTGATGTTGGATTGAATGGATGAAATGAATAGTGCACGTATCACGTTTTCTCGTGTATGACATTTATCTTTGAGGTTTTTTTTTAAAAAAATAATCAAGACAAACTAAAAACGCGCTGAGACTGCCACGTGCCGAGTGTCCGGCATTCTCATGTCATTCATGTGATGCGACCTTCTATACTTCATTTCTGTCGGGCCTCAGAATTGGAATCAATTTTCCAAAATATCTAGAGCTAATATTTTAATCATGATTGAAAATGGTAAACAACGTTAAAATTATTAAAAACTAATAAATTTAAGAGTGATAGCCAGCCTCCACAAGCATTTTGTAACTTGTGTAATGAGATACGATGTTTAAAATATTATCTATTTTACTTTTCTACTTTTCTACAAAAATATTTAAAAAAATTTAGTGATCCGATTAGTAATTCGGTTAGTTATTCGATCAGTGATCCTATTTGATGTTATATATGAAAAAACAGTCTCACTTAGATAAATTTCAGTAAATCAGTCAGTGAGTTGATTTATATCTCACTGGAATGATGAATGATCCAATGAGTCGATTCAAAGAACAAAATGAGCAATATAATAAAACCCGTGTTGGATTACTTAAAACTCTCATAGGGAGGATTGTTACCCTAAATTTAATTAAAAATCTGAATTATAACTAAAAATTTGAGAATGTTTGAAATTTATGAATTTTAACTGAAGTTTTTATATGAATTCTGATAGAGATTGAACCATACAATTTTTTTTAAAAAATTACTGATACTTTTATTTAACTCATACCCATATTTTAAATTTTGAATCTCAAATCAATGACACAAATAATTGACTATCATCAGTTAATAATAATATCAAGATATCTTCAAATTTTAATATACAAAAGAATATTTTATTTTAAATAGTTAAAATGATGTTAGAGTTTAAAATTGACAAAATCCAACCCAAATCAATTTGACTAATTTAATAAATAGATAAACATAATTCGAACCCTTCAATAAATATGTAGAGTTGACTGATTAAATTACTGTCATGTTTCTGTATAATATAAAAATGCCTATACCTATCCAAGTCCAGTTTAACACATAGGTCAGGCCCATTGGATAAGGCTCACTCCAAACTTGGGCTTGACAAATGTAATGGGTCTTTCATCCGAAACCTAAAGAATACAGCTCAAGCCTGTAGGGTTTCCTCAAGATGTCGTGTTTTGGACTTGACTAGGATTTGAATCCCCTGGGCAATGTCTCTATTGTGCTCGACCTTTTTGAAATAGCATTGTTCCAAACGACTACCTTTCGGAGTAACCTTAATCCATGTTATTGTTAGGACTGGATATTTATTCCAAAGAATTAGTCTATTAGGTGGTGTAAGACAAGTCTTCTACAAATTCCTAAGTCTCTCTAAATTTTTTATGTGAAACTCGTTCGCAGTCCCAATAATCTCTCTCCTAAATGAGATCAGTTATCTTGTTTGCCTAATGGATCTTTTGAATCCACATGAAGTAGATTAAAACTTAGCTCTAATACCACTTATTAAAACTGAATATTCATCCCAAAAGAATAGCCTATTATGTAGTGTAACGTAAGACATTTATAAATTCACTTTCAACATGTGTCTTATTTTTCTAAGGAAACGTTGCTTCAAACTTTCTACTTTTCTAGAAGAGGGGCTTTTTTGTTTAGAAACATTTTGGCCATTAGGGATTTGATGCTCTTAGTTATAGCTTCAAAATGCAATAGATTTAAATGGAGATGAATGTTGACATGGCTCTCATTAAAAGAAAAAAAAAAAGGTCAGTGATTCTACTGGTTTGTAGATTTTACAGTGGTTTGTGTAGAATGACTCATCTAAGCCATTCCAAAAGTTTATTTTTTTTTTTAACAAAGAGATTTATTATTTTAATAGTGGAGAAGAAATGACTAAAATCATTTGAGGTAGAATTGGAAGAAAATGACTTGTATCAATGTCCATTCTCATCTATGATAACAAGTACCAAATGGGATCACAAACTTGATATTGTTAGACTAAAAATTTTCTTTGTAAACAAGTTATTTTTAATGTATTAGCCATTATAAAAGCTACAAACATACAATTTTATTGAAATAAATGACTTATCAACATTTATGTTTGTTATATTCCACCATATCTTCACCATCAATTGGTGAATTTTGAATTTTAAGATTTAGATAATTTTAAAATGGATGCTGGAAATCTATGATGGCTAGATTTCATGTTTGGATCATTTCTCATGATAAAATGATAGAATGAAAATATAATTTTTCTAGACATTCAACAAGTATCTAATTTCAATAAGGGCACATTTTTCAGTTTATTGAGAAAATGGATTCCAATGGAATTTTTTTAAAAAAAATGGTTTGGTAGGAATTCACTTTATACTAGTAGGGCTGTAAACGGACCCAGGTCTGGTCCAGTCCGGCCCGGCCCGCCACGATTTCAACATGTATTTTTTTTTTTTCAGTTTATAGTTATATAATTTTCTCATGTTTGTTTTTCACTAACCAACATAAATAAATATTGGTTGATAAATGGGTTGAGTTTAATTGGATTAACCCATCAACAAATGGCTAAGATAGGTAAATATTGGGTTGCGTCAAAGGTTGCAACTCGAGTGGATTGGGCCATGTTAAGGTTTTAAACAGCCCAAGTCCCAATTGCTAACAAAGGGCCCAAGCCTGAGATTAAGCTTGAGCCAACCTGCATAAGTCAAACTTCAGCTTGGCCCAAATTGTATTTATGGAACTTGAGCTTGATTTCAAGTCCAAAATGTTTATGTGTGCTTATTCAGGTTCAAGCTTATTTGGGCCTAAAATGATTTTTCTATTAATTTATTAAAATATAAATGACAAATTATATAAGTTTTATATTTATACACTACATAATTAAATAAAAATTGTATTTTATAAATATTGCTCAAATTTGGGTTTTTGTGTTAAACTCAAACTTTTATTCACTAGGCTTGACTCAGCCCAAATTGTCGTTCACTCATTTGTGCTTGGTACTTTAGGGCTGAAAATCAGCATGACCCGAGTTGGGTTCAACTCAAACCCAAGTTTTTTCATGTTGGTTTATGTTAGGCTTGAGCTAAGTTGTATTCCTAGTTGGGTTACCATTCAATAAATGAATAAAGTTGGGTTGATCTATTTAATTCTAATTGTCTGTTGAGATTATTTTACCCAATTTAATAATCGGCTTCAGACTCGTTGGATCATCATTTTGTAAATGAATTGAGTTGATTAACCCATATAATCTTAATTGGGTTTGGTTAACATATTTAATAAATAAATTGAGTTAGATCAACTCGTAACTTAATTGACTTGTATCAATTTATTCAGTAAATTAGTCAACTCAGATATATATACATGATTAAGTTATTTAAAATTTATTTAATTAAGCCCTTACAAAGTTGAATTAAGTAACCCAATGCACTTAGCGTGTGTGGATTTACATGTATTCAAAGTTTTACACAACCCTTTCATACTCGAGAAGAAGTGGGGTTAAAAAAAAAAGTGGGGTCATAGCATTCACATCATAGCAAAAAAAGTCCTTAAAAGTTGAAATTTGTAAGTTTTTTAAAAAATATTTCTTTACAATAATGATGTAAAAATTATTAATCTACCCCTTTTTTTATAAATTATTTATAAAAGTTGAGACTTCTAAATGCAAATAACCATTAAAATCTCATTTTTTTAAAGAAATTAAATTATTTTAAAGAATTTATTATTTATAAAAAAAACATAAAAAGTCTCGATTTACACTGTCGGAGCAGGTAAAACCCACGTTCACTGTGACTGTGAGTCATTGATAGAAGGCACAGGGGCAGTATTTTGTAGATCTTTTTTACTTTTTAACCTTCTGTCGACAACACCGGCTGGGTTAAAATAAAATAAAATAATAGTATTTGTTATAGTATAGTAATAAAAAATAAAAAGAGGAACTGGTTTGGGAAGAAGCGACGGAAACGAAAGAGTCCAGCGGCCCAAATACCGTCCACCTTCATTCCCATCTTCCCCAATTACTTCCTCTCTTTGCTAAACCCTAGATTTTGTTTTTTTTTTTTTTCCTATTCTTCTGATCGATCGATCGGTTCCTATCGGATCGATTTGAATCGATTCGAATAAAATGGGTTTGGAATCGTCTGGAACCCTATTCTCACCCTCATCTCCATCCTTCCAACTATAGTCCAATTCCGATAATTTTATTGCTACCTTTTGCAATTCCAGCTTGATCTGTAGCCATGGATGACGTCGGAGGCAATGGTCAGAAGTTGTGGAAACCGAGCTGCGGTGCTTTCAGCCCTTTCCTGCCTTCTTCGTCCACATCAACTGCCCACACATCCAGTTCTTTGCGGGTTCTCGTCAATGGACCTGTATGTATTATCCATTTATTCCTTATTTTTTTTTTAAAACTTTCTTTTCATCGTTATTGTTGATTTTATTCCAATTGGTTGTCTTGCTTCATCCGTTTTTCTTTGATCCGTGACATTGATTAGCTTGTAATTTGGGACCTCGTGCTGCATTTGGGTTTTGTATAGCAAACATGTAGTGAAGAAATTGGTGAATTTTCATTTCAAAAATGAAAAATTTAGCTCTAGTTACATTTGAACTCCAAACAAACCCAGAATTAAGTGTTCATGCGCCACTTAATGACTTCAATGGATGATCAGTGGGACACTTAATACAATGGTTAGCTAACAAGAGTGATATTTGATGGTGCAGTTGTGACTTTGAGATGAAACTAATAAGCTTATACTTTAGTTGTTCTTTGAGCAACACACCTGTTCTATGGAGGAATCATATTCAGCTGAAACACCTTGAATGAGACTGGATTATGCTTTTTCACTTATTGAGCTATTTATAAGGAGGCTAGAGATTGGAGATAATCAATCATCTTTAGCAGAATGGCCTGGTGGATTAGTTAGTTCTATCATCAACCACAACAACACATATGCAACAACGAAAACGTTGTTCTTGGTTGTGCTTCAGTGCATAGCTTGCACTTCTGTCACTCTTCCCTTTCAATAAGAGTTGGTACCCCCAAAATAATTTCTTATCGGTAAAGATAGCCTTTACATTGAGTACATTTGATACCTTTAAGTTTTTTGTTCATCCTATAAGGGTTGTATTTTTAGAATATTTTGTCTATAAACATCCCTCATCATATGGATATTAACCCGAGGGGGTTGGTCTGACGGTCAAGAAGCCCCCCCATAAAGGGAGGTCTTGAGTTCAATTCACACTCAAACCCCTCTGGGCCACTCCCCATGGCGTTACTCCTCATCGACTTAACTAGTATGTGTGGAGATTGGGAGGTTTACACATGTTCATGGGATTAGTCTCACCTCCAATGTGGGGTGAGGATTCCCATGTTCCAAAAAAAAGCAATAAGAGAAAACTGGATATTATCTATTCCTTAAGAAAGGCTGAAGGCTATATATTTTCTTCTCTCATTTACTACTAGTACTAAATATTTTTGTGATTGTGGTGTAAGTTAGTACTTTTTTTAATGATTTGTTCAAGTGTTGATGCAAAATAAATGGACATTGCATTGAAATGGCAAAATTGTTATGTGCGATTAAGAAACCATATTAACAACTAATAATTGACAATTTAAATTGTATGTAGGCAATGCAAAATTAATCTTTACTGATCATTGTCCAAGTATGTTCTCAAAGTTTTGAAATTGATAATTGCCCTAAAGGTTCGAAAACAATGAATTTGGCAACTATGCAAAGAAAGTTTGTAAAGATAAAGAAAAGAAGAGAATGCATCCCTTATGGATATGTTGAAGTTATATAGGATGTGTATGAGGAGCAATAAAAGTGTAATAATTTTGTTTGGAGAGTAGTAGGTTTGCTTTGAACCCTATTTATTTCAATTTTTATGAACTACTTGACATTATACATTCAAGATCAATTCCCTTGTTTCAGAAAAAGGGATAAATTCCCTGTTTTTATTGTTTGTTGATGTTATAGTGCATATTAGTGAGACGAGAATTCAGGAATTCAAGAAACCAATTGTACACTGGGTTCTCAAATTGTGGATAAAAGGTTCCAATGGGACCTATTTAAACATGAGAAGGAAAAACAAAAAAGTTTGTGGAGTGTAACTTCACTGGATCTAATGATTGGGAGGATGAATTGGATAAAGATGAAAATGACTTGTTATGTGTTCAAATAGATTTCTATACTTTGGTGCAACCGTAGAATGAGTTGGAGGGTTTGATTGGATGGCAAGTAGGATTAGTGTAGGGTGGGGAAAGTGGGATGTGCTTGAAAAATTGGGAGGTTCTAATCTAAACAATTTTGAAAGTGTAAAAGTGGGAGTAAATCGACTGAAATCTCGGTTGATAGAGGTCTTGGCGTTTGGCAGCTGCTGTAAAAATTCTATGTAGTCCTGGTAGATTAAAATCTTGGTGTTGGGTAGTTGCTGAAGATTTTGATGTATTTCTATGCCTTAGTGAGATGACCATGAATTAGAGACAATTTTATGTATACAAATAGTCATATTTCTATAATATGGTGAATAAAATTGCTACCCAACTCCCATAAGGGTCAGAAACCAAAATCCCCTTCAAACTGAGTAAGTTTTCAAATAGTGTGTGGATCTAATTCATAGGGTATAGTGAAGGTGAGGGTGAGAAAGGGTATAAATATGATCTTCAAAAAACAAGAAAATTGAAGTCACATTTGCTATAAAGGACACATTACAGTAGTACTGTAAAAACAATCCTACAGTTACTTAAAAAATAGATGATTTAAGTGGTCTCAAGAGAGAGAGAGATGATTTCATCAGTACAAGAAAGCAATAGATGATTTTGATGGTAAGCGTTAATCTGTATAGATTACAAAAGAACTTTCTGTATACAGTAAAAGACAACATAATTAAAAAAATCCTGCAGAATAGAGAATCACAGTGTAATAGAAGTCCTGTAAAACAATATAAAGAGAGTAAAATGTAGAAAAAGTGTACTTGAGAGGGACAGAGTATGTAAGAAAATTGCACGTGTGTGACAGAGAAGTTACAATTTTTTTTTTAAATTTTGCTCATTAAGGTAAAGAAAAAGCTCATTAAGTTTATAAAAAGTGAGGGCTCTTCATTTAAAAGAAAAAGAAATGCAGATTAGGGAGAATTGTGGTAGAGAAGTATGTGTAAAGAGAGCTAAAAAGGCTGGCAAAGCCCAAAACCCGGAAAAAACACCCTTACAAAAACAACGAGACCTTAAAGTCAATGAAGCAATTGAGTGACGAATCCACTCAATTTTATCTAGATAATCCAAGGACATAAAGAACCTAACGCCCAACTAATTAAACCTTTGAATCTCCTTCAATAATACTCCCTTCAACACCTATTTCTTCCCACTCCAAAATACTTTCCATAAAGCAAACAGCTCCACCTCATCCATTGATCTATTTGGGAGATTTTCAAAATGAATAATGATAATAACATTTATAATCTGCAGATTAGGGAGGAGGAGTACTGGTGAGGGAGAGAGTGAGAAATGAGAATGGTGAGGGAGAGATAGAGAGAGGTCAGTGGATAAGAGATTAGAGAGACTGTACTTGAGAGGGAGAGAGTATGGAGCAGTTGAACTTTTGGGAGAGGAGAAGTGATGACAGTCTTGAAAAAGAGCTATTTACAATATAAATGCCCAAGTTGTGGAAGATGAAAAAGGGGAGAATGATATCTCTGAAAATGGGGTGAGATATCAAAAATTTTCATTTTTAAACATGTTCACTTCTAATCATCTCCTCTCAAATGTGGAGAACTAAATCGACCTAAATTGGTGTAACACAATCTCCAATTTCTAGAGACTGATGTTTACCCAACTCACACGAAGCCAATTGATGGATTGTTGTTTGATCGATGAGTGCATGTCGATTCAAGGGTCATTTTTATAGGCAATGTTGTATCGATTCAAGATATTGGGCAATGAAGAAAAGACAAGAGAATCAAGTACACATGGCGAAGATCCATATTGTTAAGATTGATGTTTGGAGCTAGAAAAGATGGAGTTGAAATGAGTGCACTAGAGTAAACTTGAAGGTTTTCTCAACGGTACAGGTCAATGAATGTTGCACATGGACAAAAGAAGTGTAGTAAGAAGAACGAAGGGGTTAACAGAACATGGATTTTTTTTTTTTGGGGGAAGAAGGGCGGGGGTACATTTGACATGATTTGTTTTGAGGAGGAGAATCATTGTTGTCTAGGATGCTTCTTAGTGAAATTATTACTTCTGCATAAAGGTACTGTGTGTGAGAAAGCTTTAATGTTTTATAAAAGGGCGCGGTAACAGAGTTAAGTTTTGGACCGACTCTTGGTGTGGCAATTCTACTTTGGCACTTGATTTTTAACTCTTTACCGGCTATTTTAGATTCCGACTGGGGTCATTTCAAATTTCTACTCCATTTGCAATGATCAGGTTGTTTGGGATCTCTCCATTCGGCATAACCTTTTTGACGCCGAGATAGATGACTTCTCAGCTCTTCTTCATATTATTTATGCCTATCGGATCCGAACCTCCAACTGAAGACTGCCTTGTTTGGTGGTGGACCCGAATGGTTGTTTTTCTGTCAAGTCATTCTTCAAGTGGAATAAACGGGTGTCTACTTTTGCCATCATCAACCCTGATATTTGGACTTCCAAAGCTCCTCCTGGTGGAATTTGTTTTTGTGGACTGTGGGTTTGGGGAAAATTTTGACCCAAGACAACTTGCGCAATCGTGGAAGAATCATTGTTAGTGCTTGTCCCTTCTGCCTCCAAGCCTCAGAAAGGACGAATCATTTCCTCATCCCTTGTCCTTTCTCCTATGCAACGTGGATTTCTGTGTTGCAAAAGTTTGATGCATCGACGTAGCTAAGTTATCCTATGCTTGGGACAATGCCTCGATCTCCCCAAAATGCCCCTCATTGTGGCGCTTGACTTTTTTTCCCATGTTGAGTTTACAGTGGGAATGCAACAATAGAATTTTTAAAGACCATGCTGAATCGTCTGAAGACGTTTCTACAAGAGTATTTGCCAAGAGTGCCTTCTGGGCTTCTACTCTAGTGGATTTTAGGAATATCCCTGCTAATGATATCTTGCGTGCCTGGAGAGATTGTATCGACTTAGCATAGGTCCTTTTCGTGTCTCTTCTAGCTTTTATTGTTCTTCGAGAATGTTGTGGGGTTGCGGGTTGTTTTGTTTCCTAGTTTTTCCTTTTTGCTCTTTCTATTTGCACCTCTGGTGCGCTCTCTGTCCTTAATATATTAACCATTCAAAAAAAAGGGAGTACAATGTAGGCTCCCTTGGTGTGAGTATCCATTCATAAGACAAAAGAGAAGAAGCTGTCCTTCACCAGTTCTGTTAGAATACTGCTTATAAGTTAAATACATTATTTCAAACACTTGACAAGTTCAGTTTCTCAAGTTCATTTTAATAACTTGTCTTTTCTATTAGAAACTGCAAGCAGGCATAAAGCAATTTTATGTTCTTCGTGTGTAATTTTGTTTTCTTTGGTTGGCAAGAAAGGGATTTATTATTCTTTATCCAAAAATTTACATAAGTGCCCTTTTTATTTTAAAGAGGATATAGTTTCCTTTGATGTAAACAACTATAAGGACTCCCTTTTATTGCCAATATGTTTAGATTCATGATATAACATAATTCTAGAGTGATCTCCATTAGTTATGCTTTGGAGATTGGGAAAGCTATTCTTAGACAGGTATATATGTGTTGCTGTTTGTTTTGCTGCTTGTGTTTTATTACAGAACTGGAATTTGTAGGCTTTAAAATTCTTAAAAATTAAATAAAGAAAAATTTGGGCTTGCATTTTTCAAATTGTGCAGCTAGTTGCGAGATTAACGAAGGACATGGTTGAGACATACCAAGTTTGTAACCCAGCGTTCAAGTATTCAGAAGAGTTAAATCCAAAACGGTTCCTCACAAACCCTTCTGTTGGAGTGCTGAATGATGGCTTTGATAATTCAAACTCAGATCTCATTTTGACTGTGAACTTTGTCTTGGCAAGTGCCAGCTCACAACAAAGGTTTGGTTCTGTAGCTTGATGGTTATCATATCCACATCTTCTAAACTTCCTCTCTTTTTCCCTACCTTCTTTGTATGAGAATCTGCACAAGAAAGATGTATGCTTTAACTCACTGTTGACATTAGCTTGGTGGACAGTTAGTAGGTACTCATTGTTGCTTCCTAAAGGTTGCAGGTTCAAGTTGTATCACCTTCTCAATAAATAAATAAATAAATAAATAAATAAAAAGTATGCTCTCTCTCTCTCTCACACGCACGCACGCACGCATGCGCACATGCGCACATGTACGAAGAAAGAAGAAGAAGAGGAAAGTTTTCTTTCAGAAAATCTGGGAAAGAAATTTCCGGTCTCAGCCTTTCTAGGTCTATTAGTTTTATTCATTCTTCTTGGGAAGCTAATTGTTCTGCAGATGATTTAGCCAAGAAAGGAGTGTCCAGACCTTCTATCATCATTGTCAAGTTAGATTATTGTTGCACCTGAGGTTTGGGGTGTTCTTGGGTTTCCAGGTTGTGTCTATTGCAATTTTGTCCTGCCTCCAGGTTTTTTTTCCCTCTTTGGGCTTTTCATTTTCCAGTTTGTTCTGTCTGTTGGGATTTTTGGTTGCTGGGCTTTTGTTTTGCTGTAGGTTGCCTGTGGCTTATTAATAAAATAACTACCATTCAAAGGGGGAAAAAAAATCTAGGAATGAAGTTGACATTTGGAAGCTTCAATTTAGTGTTGTCTAGGTTGCTATTTGCTGTGGCTATTTTTCATCCTGAAAGGGCATCTCAGTCCACCTGTCCCAAAAAGAAATAAGAAATAAGAGAAGGAAATGTAAAGAGAAATCTATCTCATACTTTGTGTCAGCGGTGGGCATCATCATATAATTTGTCACTGAATTATTTGAAAAAATAAAGACAGTTGTTAAATCTAGATAGGGTCTTTTCCTCCCCAATCTCAGTCCCTATATAATTGGCTAATGATGAAACAGGTCCCCAATGCTTCATTATTGTATTTTTATCCTTGACATCTGAAGATGATTGCAATCAAATACATCTTGTTAAAGTATCAGATTGTTGGCATTAGTTTTTGATGTAAATGACCAAACACATGCAAGAAGATGGGTACATCCCCTTTTCTCCTTGTTCCAAAATGAGCAGCAAAATGCGGTGAATTTGATGAATTTTTGTTATTGATAAGATTACTACATTGCATGCAGTTCTTGCACGCATAATTGACATTTCATATAATATAATTCGTGTTAGACAATATTAAATATGTCCTTAATTGTTCATCTTGAAATTTTGGGATGCTAATATTGGAAGAACATGAGAACCTTGACAAGGGTATTCAGTATTTTTGCAGCAGGAGCATCTCGAAATTTTCCCAAAAGCATTAGATACCTAGGTTCTTCTACTGGCTGATATTAGGACCAGGCTTATGAGATGGGCATCTGGAGATGAATTGCATCCAATCCTGGATTGCATTCCTCTGGGCTTCTCTTTCCTGGGCCTTGACCTTAATAGTTTACTCCGTGCTCCCTTCACCCAAATTTAGGGCCTCAGGTAAATGGACTGAATGCTACTGTAATAACCTGGGTAAGGATGCAGGTTGCATCTGGGTTAGGAACAGAAAACGAAAAAAGGAATGGCTATTATCACTCTATTGGAGGATGAAGGCAGGAAATCCCCTCCTATTGAGGATTCAGATCAGAAACTATCTTCACCTGGGGCTATCAAATTCATTGGGAAGATGAAAACCTAAGAGGACGACGGCCAAGCAGATTCTTTCCTGTCAAAGGTTGAGGAAGGAGATAAGGGCTTCCATCTTGATTTGACAGTGCTAGACAAAGGGAAAATGACAATCATTGGTGGACCTGTTGGGTGCATTCTTGCAAAAAAAGAAGGATCAATACAAGGAGATACGTGTAGATTTTTGTATATAAGGAGAGAGATTGGAAGTTTGAACAGGTGACAGATGAAAATGGAAAAAGGAGCAGGGCGCTAAGGAACCTCCAGATGTCAGAAAGTTATGAAAACGCGAATAAGTGAAAGTTGCAGATGATGTCTTCCAATGAAGATTCTTTAGTGGAATGTTAAAGGTCTTGGAGACCAAAAAAGATGGATGACCATCACATATGTAACCAAGAATTCAAACCTAGACATTCTTCTTCTTCAGGAGACTACAGAACCTGATCCAGAGAGTTAGGAATTAGATCTGTTTTGGCCAGAAGTGCATTGGCTTGATCAGCTAAAAACACCTTAGAGGTATCTTGGGACCTTCGGACTATTGGGATCCTATGGTGCGGAAGCTGATAGTTGAGAAAGTTTGGGACTTGTCAGTCATAGTTTTCTTAAAACTCTTTTTTGGCAAAAGGTGTAATGTTTATGGACCTAATGATGATGCATGCATGCTTGAGCTATGGACGGACCTTTTGGGGTTAGATCTCTATATCTTTTTTTTATTTTTAAAATATATATCAATGGTATTCATTAATACGACGAAGAGCTGTTGGGGGGTGCAGGAGATGGAGGAGCTGGGGCCCTCTAAGGGAATTATCGAAGGTGACTCTTAAGGTATTCTAGAGTTGGGCTTCAGGTTCCATTTGTCCCTAGAAATTCCTGGACAAAATGGAGAAGAGTGTGCGTTCTTCAACTCGTGGATTCCTAGAGAGACGAATGGTGCGGCTGATCAGTTGGCAAGGATTGGTCTTAATAGTATCTCAGATTTTATATCTAGAGTTTTGTAACTATTTTGTGGGTGAGGGGTGGCGGGCTTATGGCCAGGTTTTGTGGCCCCTTTATTCTTGTTGTAAAGCCTCTTTTTGTGAATAATATAATTATCATTCAAATCTGGAGGGGTTGGCCTGACGGTCAAGAAGTGAGGTCTTGACTTCGATTCACGCTGAATCCCCCTGGGCCACTCCTCATGGGGTTACTCCCCATCGCTTGTACCCGTGATGTGTGGATATGAAGGTGTGCACATGCCCCGAAGGATTAGTCGGGTGAGACGTCTCTATATCTTTGGTCATAAAAAAAATTATATAATTATCATTAAAAAAAATGAAGATCTGCAAGAGGGAAAAATGATGGGCAGACTCCTAGATGAAAAATAAACCAATATAAGCAAAGAGATAGAAAGGTATAAAGAATGAAAGTGTCAATTATCAAATCATCATCAATCCAAAAAGAAGTCAACAATCAAATAACTCTTAGTAACCCCAGCTTTTGCCAGAAATCTGTAAGACTGTTGGATGATCTCGTCACATGGACGAAGGACACCTCAATGTTTCTCAAAAAATCCGTTATCTCCCTATGGACTGATTGAAGCTTTTATAGTGGCCTTTGTCTTCCTTCTTTCCCAATGAATTGCATTCACTGAAGCACCCTTGATGACCACATTGCCTTAGTGGTGAGACTAGAAAATTTCCAATACTTCCTTGGTTGTTAGGAATTCTGCCTCATTGGAATTCTTCCTTCCTGCCAAACCATAGGAGGCTTGCCCTTTTGAGTCGTGAAGAATGACTCCCAGGCCCCAGTTTACCCCTTGGCATTGTATATGTGTGTGTGTGTGTGTGTGTATATATATATATTAAGCTTCGTTACATCGCCACTTGGCTTTTGTGTCATACTCCTTTTTGTGGCAGTGGAGACACGGTGAGATGTGTTAAAGAGGCTGCATGTGTATCTTTAGTATTATCCACTTGTTTAATGACTACATCAAGACCCAAAGATTGGCTGGTCCCCCTTTGGGGGGGCCAAGTTTGTCTACTCTAATCACAAATTGAATCTTAACATGTCCTAATTGACTGTTTCTTTTATTTCAGGACTGACTTTAGGTTTATTAAGTACTCGAAGGGTTCTCCCAAATTAGTCTTAGATCTAATCCTACTCGATTACCATCCCTGCTCCTTTTGGGTATGAGTTCGCTTGGTTTCAAAAGAAAGGATTTGATAATCTCATTAAGCAATGGTGGGGGAGGTCAATCATAACAAGTGGAGAGTAGATCTTGCAAAATTTGACCTCACTCGTTAACCTGACCCGAATCTGACCATTTGAATAAGGGTATGTTTCTAAGGATTTTGACCTGTTTATTGAATGGGTAGACCCGTTTATAAATGGGTAGATTGAAGAATTGACCTAATTTGACCCAACTATTGCCATGTCTGTATGCAACACATCCACCATATGAGGTTTAAGACATATTTAAGGAGTAATGTTGGTATTGAGTCTTGCTAATGAAAGCCCCCTTAGTGTAACTCAACAAGGATAACATTAACAAGAAGGTAAGTTGTGTTATGTAATAAGGAGAATTTCCAAGACATACCTTACTACTTGTGCATTGGTTGCTCATTTGTTTAATGCCAAAATAACCTCATTGCCATGACTATAAATCCAAACAATTAAAACCAACTCAACTTGTTAGTAGCCTTAATATTATTTATTTTATTTATTTTTTGGAGTATATACATGCTGATTTATACTTCTTAGTTACTTGTACTTTACTTTGCAAAATGGTGATCTAACATTTTTAGACTAGCTTATACATTACTTCGACATTGTGTTTTAGTTTTGCCTAACATAGTGGGCATGTGAGTCAATGTTTGATACATTTTTATATAGTAGGTATTTTTATTTCATATTTTTGTATTTTTTAGATGAGCTAAATGGATTGTATTAGTATGGAGTGGCGGTGACCTCCTCAAGGAAGTTTTGAGGGACCTTGAGGAGAAAAGGCAGCAAGTGGCATATGGACGATTGAGGTAATCTCTTGAGTGAAGGAGGTGATATTTTTCAACACTTAGAGGGTTTTAAGAATTTCATATGAGGAATTTTTTTGTAATGGTTATCATATTAATAAAAGAAAGCACCAGAGCTGCAAGTACAGAAAAGAAAACAACATGAAAACCCTAGAAAGCCCAACAACAGGAAAGCCCAACAATCTAGAGCACTAGACATGGTTCACATCAAGAAAAAGAAAAAAAAAAGAAGTACGGGCATCTGGTGGATCTAGGCCAACATAAGTTGGGTCAGGAAGAGGCCCAACAAGAAAGATGGACAGATCTGAGAGAGAACTGAGCATTGCAGAAGCGGGCTGAGGAGTGCACTGTGCAAGCGGAAGCAACTGCAGAACATGTGACGTTTGAAGCCGGTGCCTCTCGAGTAGATCCAAAAACGAACGACGAGCAGGGAGCGACCCGGGAGAACAAATTTGAGAGACAACGAGAGGTCTGCAGCGAAGATGAGGTCAAATCGTCCAAATCTGAGAGAATACATGCGTGCTCAAACGGAGGTAGCAGGGACGACAATCAACGGGGTGTACGGGCGAGCACATGTAGATCTGGTTGAGTGATGGAGGTGGCCACGGTGTGAACAGGGCAGTGGCAGAGAGATGGAGATGGGTAGAGGGCTATTGCATGAATAGGGAGGAGGAGGACGATGGGATGTTGGCTGGAGTTGCAGCAGGCGTGGGCAGTGGTGGATTTGGGCGGAACCGTGGCAAGCACAAGGAGTCTCAGGTGGAGGGTCATGGAGAAATATGAAAAAGGAAAAAGAGGAATATGGTATCTCGGGCTAAGGATCTACATTCCTCCCTCTGCCGGTTTTGCTTCGGCAGAGGGAGAGGTGGAGGACAAGATGGGTTTTGCAGGTGTTAAGTTGCTTTCTAGAGAGGGAGGAAGTTGCTCAAGGCTTCCTGAGCAACTTACCCTCGTAACAAAATAATGACTTGCATCCACGTGCTCATTGTCTAGAAGGATTCCATCTCTAATAGAAAATATTCTTGCAAATTGCTAGAGCTTATGTGGAAGCATTCAAGTGGATCATATGGGAATTCAACTGCAAGGGGGTGAAAGGTCATTGCTAACGTCAAATTTTGCACAAAACCGTTGTTGCATCAGCCAATCAAATGTTTGGACAATATTTGCCTTCTCAGACAATCATCTTGATCCCAATGGTAGCTGTTTAGAGGATCATTTTGCCGCTTGTCAACTGATTATTTACTTGTTCAAGAAGCTTGTTCTCTCTTAGAAACTATAAATTGAAGACTAAGACTTTGACGAAAGGATTCTGAAGCTAAAAGCTAGTATCGAGACAATGTAGTTGTCTTCTTAGCGAAAGTTGGTGTTCATAAGCAAAGACCAGCTTTGAAAATCTTTTCATCTCACCAGCCTTGGGAGTTAGGGGAGCAGGGGTTCTCTTAGTGGAGGAGGATTGTTTTGTTGTATTTTTTTTTTTTGTTCATGTTTTTTCTTGTCTCTTTTGTTTCTTTTCCTCCTTCATCTTGGTCCGGGTATATCTCTCCTATATCTGGATCCTTCTCTTGTACTCTCTTTTCATTTTAATGGAATCAAGTCGTTAATGTTAAAAAAGAGAGTTGGTATCGAGACTTTACCAGACTTTCATGGGGTCTGAGAGTTACTGACGATTGAGAGGATTTATCATGAGAGTGTTGAGGAATCTGATTCTTGAGCAATTGTATTCAGTTAATCTTTTGCAGACCATTTAATCTATCTATGTGGAATAGAAACTGGCTTTGTTTGCTCATCTTTGTCTATTCTTTTCTTTGTTGCACGCTTTGGCCCATTCATTGAGCATACTTAGGATCTAGCCATTTCATCCATTTAGAGAAGCCACTGAGGTCTGCCCAAGAACTGAGGCACTTTATAATAGGTACAAGTACTTTGCTAAAAATGGAGTAGATGGCTTTGTCACATGCGTCTTTCAGCTCTTAAGGAGGATAGATCTTAGTTTTTGAACTTGAACGTACTTTCCTGGTTATTTGTTTTTCTTTTATGTACTGTCGGGGTCTAACTCTTTTAGACCTTGGCTTTCTTATTTTTGTACTTGTATTATTTTTTTAATAGAATCTTATTTGGTACCGCAAAAAAAAAAAAAAAAAAAAAAAAACCCCTTCCCATCTTTGGTCTTTTGTGGTCTGTTTCACTCTTTACTTCAACTCTTGCATTTTCTTTCTTTTTCCCCATTACCTCAAAATATTGGGTTACATGCCTGAATGGTGTAAATGGGTCAACCCATTTAATTAAATGGGTAAATGGGTGTGGGTAGATCCAAATGGATTATTTTTAAAGGGTGAGATTTTAGAGGGTGACCCATTTAATAAATAAATAATGAGGTGGGGGTTGATGACCCATATCAGAATTAGACCCGACTTGACTGACCCATTTCATAAATAAGTAATGAGTTGGGCCTTGGTGACCCAAACTTGAATTAGACCTGGCTCGATCCATTGCTAGGTCTAGTGGACAATTATGGTCTTCATTTTGTTTTGAAAGGTGATTATGGTCTTCATTTGAAACTGAAACAGCTAAGAAAGAGGATATGGGTGGAAGAGATAGCTAAGGACTATAAGAGATAAATGGGGTCGGTTTTGGAGGAACTGCAAAGATTAGATGCTTTGGAGGAGAAAGGGCCACTGAATTAAGTTTAAGGATGTATTCCATAATTTTCTCTTGATGAAGAAGAAAATATCTGGAGTTGCACCAAGCATCTAGAGGCGCCTTTCTTCATAGAGGAGATTAAAAATGCTATATGGCTGTAGGGTGAGGCCAGTGCTCCTGAGAATGATGTCTTTCCAATTATGTTTTCAAAAGACATTGAAGGATTGTTAAAGGGAATTTTAAGGTTTTTTTTTTAATACGAATTTCATGGGAGAGGTGTTATATCCAAAGATTTTGGATCCTTTTTCATTGTACTTGTCCCTAAAAAAGAAGAAAGCTGCAAATGAGATCTCAAATTTACCATCATTTAGTTTATTTGGAAGTTTATACAAGATCATGGTGAAAGTTTTGGTGAATATACCAGTCCTTAAGATCCTTCTTTCTGATACTCAAGGGGCTTTCATTTGAAAGGCATTATATCCTTGATTCAATGATGATCACTCATGAAAGCATTGACTCCAAAATCAATCCTAAAGAGCTTGGCGTCGTATGTAAGTTGGGTTTTCATAAAGCCTATGACAAGGTAGGTTGGTATTCCTAAACTTCGCTCTTGCTGATATGGCTTTAGAAATAAATGGAATAAGATGGATCGATGTTTGCATTTCATCTTCTCACATAGTTACATGTCTATCCTCATCAATGGAACAGCAAAGGGCTACCTTGATACCAATTGGAGTCTGAGACATCTGCATTCCTTTTTATGCTGGTTGCTGTGGCTAATACTCTCTCAAGCTCACAACCTTACACTTGGCTTCCTTATTATGCTGACGGTACTATTTTAGTTCGAAATGCAGATTTGGACAGCTTAAAAAATGTGGTTGTGGTGCTAAATGGTTTGATATTTTCTCTGGCTTGGTGATTAATTACTTGAAGATTGAGCAGCTCTTGGGAGGTGAACATCACCCTTTCAACAACTGTTGTCTGTTGAGCTATCAGGGCCTGTTAGATGTAAAATTGTGAGCTTCCCTCTTCATATCTCAGTCATCCTCTTTGGGTGGGTAGACTTAGGAAATCTCTGTGGATCCTATTGTTGAAAGATTTGAAAGCAGGCTCTTCTCATGGAAAAGCTCTTATTTATCATTAAGGGGCAGGATCATTCTCATTAAATCTGTTCTGCATGGGTCTGGAGGAAGGTGGAATGGGTATCAAGCTCATTAAAGAGTTCTGTGTGGCATTATTGGTAAACAGCTGTGGAGATTTGGGCAAGAAGGAAGCAGTTTATGACGAGAGATTACTGTAATGAAATACAGTCAACCTGTATCTTGTTGGAGGATTCCCCATTCAAGTTCTCGCAGATCTGGTTTCTGGAGAGGGGTTTGAAGCTTATTCAAGACTTAAAAGACTCTATCCGTACAGTATGTAATCGGATCATTAGTGTGCTTCTGGGTAGATAGATGGATAGGGGACAGGGCCACATATAGATGTTTCCCCATCTATTCAGCATTGCTGTAGACAAAGATACTCTTTTAAGTGCTTACATGGAAGATAATAACCAAGAAATGGTCTGGACTCCCACTTCAGAAGACATATTCAGGAGTGGGAACTGGAGGAATTAGGGTTGCATCTAGCTACTTTAAACTACTCCTTTGTGGTTGGCTATGGAAGGGACTACAGGATTTGGAAGCCTGATTCCTATTGTAAGTTCAGTTAGAAGCTTTCCCATATAACTGGTGAAAACAGGTATCCTTCCTAAGATACCCTCCTAGAATTTTGAAGTTCTTAGTCCCCATGTGTGGGTGCTTCATATGACTAAATCAGGTCGAAGATGTAAATAGTCTATTCATCCACTGTTCTTTCTCTAGCCAAATGTGGGAGCATTTCTTCTGGCTGTTTGATGTCTCTTGGTGCATCCAAGGGATATCCATCAGGCTGTTATTTCATGGCTCCAGAACAAAAGTTCTATTTGGGGGAATGTCTCATGGATGAATACTCATGTGTATCGTCTGGTGCATTTGGCAAGAAAGGAACAATCGATTGTTCAAAAACAAAGCAAGATATGCTTAGCTCTTGGCCCTCTAATCAGTCAAAGAATGGGTCAGTCAGTTTCAGCTAGTGATAGATTCAGACAGTTTACCTTGATGAAATTGAGTGGATACAAGAAGACTCAATCAAATCCAAGCGGTTGGCTGGCTAGAATCATCATCCTGGGAAATTGAAGCTAAACCTAGATGGAAGTAGCCTCCTCATTTTTGAGAAGGATGGAAGTAGCATTCTTTCCCATGTGAAAGCTGGTTTTGGGAGATTCATTAGGGATGAAGGCTCAATTAAGTTAATTTCTCATGTTGGATTGCTTGTGGACAGTCATGCAAGCAAGGCAGAACTTTGGGCTAGGTTGGGGCGAAGGGACTCTCAACTATGGGCAGGGAGGGAGATATGATTGAAGGCAAATTCTTCCCCATCATTTAGTGGGCTAAGGATGGTCCCTATCCTTGTTACCTCCTAGATAAGGTGGTGAAGGTTAGAGAGATAGAGAAGCAAATTTCAAATCCTGCAAATTCCCAGAGATGCTAATGACAGGGCAGATCAGTTTGCGAAGGAAGGGTTTGTGTATTTATAAGGAAGATTTAACAATTTGTTGTTGTTGTTGTGGTATTGCTGCTATATTGTTTCGACTGTTTGTGTCAGCAACCCTGTTTGTTTTTGTTTTCCTGGGCTGTATCTTTTCCCTCTTTCAGTAAAGCAATAAAATATAAAAAAGGGGTAACTGGATACCATCTCTAAGGGCACATGTAATGATTGCGCTTTTTTCTGAATGGTCCTTTTTTTCCTTGTCAAGTATCAGATAAAAACTTTTTGCCCCATATGTCAACTGTACGACCGAATTTATTCGGCAGAATATATTGACCTTGGTTCTGCTCCTTATTCTTAGGTATGTTGTTAAAGATATTCTTGGTCAAGGAACTTTTGGACAAGTTGCAAAATGCTGGGTTCCTGAAACTAACAGTTATGTTGCTGTTAAGATCATTAAAAACCAACCTGCATACTATCAACAAGCACGTGTTGAAGTCGCTATTCTGACAACGGTAACTGAAATTTCTCTGAGTTCTCAAAAATTGTCTGTGAAGATTTCTCTAGGACTTCCTTTATGCTGGCTAAGCTTGTGTCATTCCTGTGCAGCTGAACAAGAAGTTTGATCCTGAGGATAATTATCACATAGTTCGTATTCTTGATCATTTTGTATATCAACGTCATTTGTGTATTTCATTTGAAATGCTTGGCTCAAACCTGTAAGTTATTCTGTAGTTCACCGACTTGAAAGCAATTTTTTTAAATGATTTCATATTGATCTAGTAAATGGCAGTTTGTTGCAAGATAGAAACTCCAAAGTTCCTCAGGCAAGTATATATTCCCATTGCATGTTAATAAAAAAGACTTTTTTAACCACTGTTCAGGTATGAGCTTATTAGGATGAATCAGTTCAGAGGATTGCCCTTGAACATTGTTCAATTGTTCTCAAAGCAGGTGTTGCTTCCAGAATCACTCATTCTCATTTTCCTGTTTGGAATCTGGGTTGCCTACTTTCTTATGCCCCCTTCCTTCATTTTATTTTTATTTGGTTCAATAGATCTTGCATGCACTGGCTGTCATGAAAGAAGCTGGCATCATACATTGTGACTTGAAGCCAGAAAATATTCTTTTGTCTTCAAGGTGAGTGTAATCACTTTCAATTGTAATTCTGGTTTGATTTCTTACTATTTGTTTTAACTTCAAATGTAGCATTTCAAATTTGCAGTGTGAGGCCAGCAGAAATCAAAATTATTGATTTTGGATCAGCATGTATGGAGGATAGGACGGTTTACTCCTACATACAGGTTTGTATTTCTTTGCTGTTTTGCAATTTTCTTTTGAAAGCTTATCATATGATGTAAAGCCTATGATGCATCAGAGATATGCAGGCCCCCAGTGGATTATTTTGACTGATTTCTTCTCTTTCTGTTGTAGAGCCGGTACTACAGATCTCCAGAAGTTCTTCTTGGATATCCGTATCCTTTTAAAATGGGATTTAAAATATTCTGTTGATTTATTTGCCTTGATTAACATAAGTTGAATCCTATCCTAGTCTATCTTCTTTCTTCTTCTTCTTCTTCTTCTTCTTCTGCATGGCTGAAAACCACAAGCTTAAAAGTTGCCACAGCATCATCCAACTATTCTTGGGGCTAATATCCCTTATGTTCCATACAGAGTTCATGTGTTGCCTATGCATAAGCTACCAGATTGTGCATTGCCCTTCTTTTTAAAAAAAGGTTTTTCTGTGGTTTTTCATTGATTGTTCTTCCTTCCACTTCTGATTTATATGTCTTTCCAGTTTGGTTTAAATGATTGTTTCAACGGCTTCAATGATGGTTGTGGAACCATTATCTTATGTTTGATATAATGGCCCAGCATCATGGTATCATTTAAACACCTGGAATATAATACGTCACTTAATGGCTTTAATTTTTAGTGAGAACCTCAAATTTATTGCTTTTAAGATTTTATAGGTTTTTTAGACATGGATTTAGCTTTAGAGCATCATAAAAAAACTATACACTATGGAAATAAAAGAAGTTTTGTGCCAATTCCATTTGCTGGATTTGTTTTGGCAACAGTATAACTATTATTTAATAGTAGCATCTTCTTATAAAATAGTGCTTTCTGATTAAAACCCTGGAGCATGATGTTTGATGTAAAATGGGAGAAAATGAGGTGATATATAGTACACTTATTATTGGTCAACAGTTGATGTTAACCACAGGTTGCAATGCTACCCCAAAAATCTCGTTAAAGAAGCTAAATCAGTACCCTAAAATCTCTGTACATTTCTCTCTTGATTTATATCTTCTTTAATTTCTCAAAAAAAAGAGGCAAGAATTTCTTTCCTCTTTTTTATTTTTATTTTTTAAAGTCCACTATTGGGGGTGCAGCTTGGGATGTGCCAAATTTAGCCTGCATGAAAAGCCCGAACAATTCCTAGCTCTTGATGGGCTCAATTTTAGGTTCATAAAAAGCTAGGTCAGAACTTGGGTTGGGGTTGGATGAAAGCTTTTCATAGCCCAGAAGGCCAATTTTGAGCCGAAGCCTGAAAGCCTCATTTGATTATTTGGGCTTTCAAGTTCGTCTTGACTCATGCTTGAAATTGAATTTTGAGCCAGGCCGAAAGTTTGATTTGGGCATTAATCGGGCCTGATATTGGGCTTCATCGGATCAGATCAAGGTGCCCAGAGTACAAATTGGCCCTGTCTTCAGGCTGGCCCATACCTGAACCAGTCCAGCCCATCAGTTGCATTCTGAGTCACTGTGCTTCTGGTTACAATATTTATGCTTACGTTTACAGGTGCATGTGAGGATGTATCTCTGCCCCCAAAATTCTGTGATTACTTAAAACTGTAATTATAGAAGTTATCAAATAAATGAAATAAATGATCATCTCTGTTGGTCATGAATGCATTGGCATCGGTTTGTTTTTACTTGACCAAATTGTTAGATATACTACGGCTATTGATATGTGGTCTTTTGGGTGTATCGTTGCCGAGTTATTCTTAGGGTTGCCATTATTCCCAGGAGCTTCTGAATTTGATCTTCTCAAGCGAATTGCAGAAACTCTTGGGTACTTTGCTCTTTTATTTTATTTATGAAGCATTCTAGTATCCTAAATTCTCATTTTGTTTGCATTACTTGTTAGATAAAGTATTGGTTGGATGGTGATGATGATGGTGCTTTTTTTTTTTTTTATGATTTATTTTTCCTTAAATATTAGGGATTGTTTGTCATATGTTATTTCTAAACCATTTTAATGCTTCCCTTTTTTTACCTTTCTCCTTGTTTTAAAATTTAAAATTCTTGTCTTTATTTTTCATTTTTCAATTGGATAGTGTTCTTTTTTCCCCATGGATATGCATGGGTTCAAATGCTACCTGAACTTCATATAGTGTTAATTGTTCATATGTTCTGTTGTGCATTTATTCAATTTATGTTGCTCGAGTTTGCTTTGTGTCTATGAAATTTACCCATCGACCTACATTTCTTTGTCATGGTTGAACCTGGTTTCTAATGTTTTAATGAGCAGAGAACAGCCCCCTGATCATATACTACGGTTGGCAAAAAATACTCATAAGTTCTTCAAGTGTGTTGGGAGTATCCACCACTTGGAGGATGGAGTTGACAATGGAGGTAGAAGTGTGTTTCAAACACTAACTGAAGAGGAGTATGAAGCTGTGAGTTGACTTTGTTTTGATTTATGTTATATGAAACCCCTATGCATCATCACGAATCGTCTTCTGATTTCATTTATATTTTCCCTCTCATTTCCCTTCCTGTTGTTTCCTTTCAGCGGGAGTCGAAAAAACCAGTGATAGGGAAACGGTATTTTAATTATGTGAAGCTTGAAGACATTGTTTCAAATTACCCTCATCGAAAAAACTTGACTGATGAAGAATTCTCCAAAGGTCAGCTTCTTTATCTTACTTGAAAAGGAAAATAATGTTCATTATAATGATCTTGGTTGTCTGATGATATGGTAGCTTTTATTATAAAATTGTGGTAATTGGCTTCCATCATGTGCAGAAAATCTAAACCGCCTAGCACTAATTGATTTCTTGAGGGGTCTCTTTGAGTTTGATCCTGTTAAGCGATGGTCACCTTTGCAGGTTGTGCAATTTCTTTAGTAATTTCCCGTGCCATTATATTTAAGACATTGTTTCTGACTTTCTGCTAGCAAGCATCATTTAAGTGGTGGATATTGATGGTATTAAATTTTCTATTTGCAGGCTGTGAAGCATCCATTTGTCACTGGGGAACCTTTCATATGCCCTTATAAACCTCCCCCAGAGAAACCTCACAACGTAAGTGTATTTAGTGATAAGAATGTATTGAATCTTAGTTTAATCCATTTCATTTCTTTAGTCATATTGTATTGGTGTATTGATGGGGCTAGGGTCTGCTCCCCCACCGTCCTGCCCTTTTCTCCCTTTTCCCCCCTTTTCACTGTTTATGAGCTTTCTGAGACTTGGGAAGTACATATTTTGCATGCTATGTGCACACAGTATGAAGTGCGTCTTTCTCCCACATCATCACTGTGTTGAGCCGTACACTGATATGCATCCATATGGAGTCACAATATGCTCCTAAGTGTACGAATACATTGGATCACTTGGTGCTCTATGCATTGGTAAGAATGATGCATGCACCTTCTAGAACCTGATACTGTGGGTGCACTAAGCAAACTCTCGCTGGTTCATACTGTCTCGGATCTCAAGGGTATTGATTTAGGTGGATAAATCATGGTACTGTGCCTGACTCCCTATCTTTTAGCATGCTAGCCAGAATATTACTGTGGAGCACAATCCAGGACGAGGACATTGGTTTGCTGCTGGTCTTTCTCCTCAGGTCATTGTCTCATCCCTTTCTTTCCTGTTATTCTAAACATATTGAAGTCCATACATTTTGTAATATTTATTTTCCCTTATTTTGTTGTTGAAGTTGCATTTGCTGTTCTAGAATTTATCATTGCCTTCTGGTATTCAGATACCAAAACCACTAGTAACTTCAGGTGGTGATGCACTGATGTTTTACCCATACATTATGGTTTGTGCATGTGACCAGTGGGGATATTTAAATTCTTTCTTGTAGGTTTCCAATGTGAAAGGTCCCTCACAGAATAGCCCCCATCTTCAGGTTGCTCCTATGTCTCTTGCTGGTAGCTATGTTAGTTTGGGAAGCCATGGAAGTTATAGTGATGGTGCGGGTTTTGGAGGCAGCTATGGGAGCTATGGGGATAATAGTATAAATGTGTACTACTCACCTGCTAGAACATCTGTATTGAACTCCCAAGCACAGGGAGGATCAGTGGTTGGAGCTTGTCCAGATTCAAGGTGGAGAAATTCTCAACTCTATCATGGAAATGGATTTGGTGTTAGTTCATCCATTGGAAGTTTCGGGCCAATGTCTCTTGGAGCTAGTCCATCACAATTTACCCCTCCTGGCTCTCAAATTCATGTGTCAGCTGGTTCTCCTGGAAAGTATGGGCCATCATCCCCAGCAAGAGGTAATATTCATGCATCGCCTTTAGGGAAAGTGGCATTTGGTCAATCTAACAGGAGAAGAAGTTTTGGATATACTGGAAAACCTCCAGAGATGTCATCATCTCAACATTGGGAAGGTTCTCATGCTGATGGCATCAATTATAGTCACCCCGAGGGGAATTCTCGTGGATTTGCTGATTCTTCTCATGTGCAATCAACCTCTAATCTTACCAACTGGAGGTTCCAAAGGGATGGTAATGCATTCTCTTCAGGGTCATCTTCTACAATTCCTCAGAATATTCCCCTATCCTATGGACATGGCTATCAAGTTGGTGTATCACCTTCCTCAGAACCATATGATAAGCCTGAATGCAGTTCACCACCTGGTCCCGAAGATTGGGATCCGAATTATAGGTAAGCACAAGTGGCTAGGGAAGCACAGTTGTGTCCTTGTTGTCTTAATTATTTAAATTAGAAGTTGCACTTCAGCCTTATCAAGTTGGTGCCAGCCATGGCAATAATATTATTTTCACCCCCATAAAAGTCGGTGCCATCGTTAAGCTCTTGGAGGTAGGTAGATATTTTCCTCCTCATCATGTGATAACAGATGGGGTTGAAAATTGATCCATGCATTCACTTGATGAGCTCCTTAACCATTGTGGAAAAATTGGCCCGATGTTGAGTTTAATATCGAAGCGGCATATTCTGTTGCTGAATTCTCTAGTACTTACACTTGTCGCATGTTACATGTTTCAGCGATGAACTTCTTTTTGAGGAGGATATTTCTGATGTTAGCTCCCTTGCCTCTGGAGTTGCAAACGTTATGCACCTCAATCATTCTGCAGATTCTACAAATGTAATGGGTGGTGTTGGAAGATTCAACTGTAACTACAATCTGACACATCCAAACTCAAATGGAATTTCAAGTAACCAAAGGTATCTTGTATATTCCTCTAGTTAATTGCATATGGGCTTCCTTTAGACTCCTGAGTTCTTAGCTAATGATGTGGTTATGTTAATGGAAGAAAAGGCTGGTGTAATTACTTATTATTGAGCTGCTGATAAACCTTGTTGATCATTCAAATTATGGGGTTGCTAATTTGCTATTCAGGTTATTCAAGATGCTTATTTTTCAGTCTCTAGCTGTGTGCCTTTCTTTAATTTTTTTTTTTTTTTCACTTCACTATTTTTTTTTTGGCAGTGTTCTTTTCTATGAATTAATTAACCCATAAATGTTTTAAGTGTGTTTTTTTGGGACTAAACCATCTTGTCACTAGCCTTGCAACTTGGGCTTCAACCTAGGGAGTAGACCAAATGAGACATTGTGAAATGTGAACCATGGCCACAATGTGAAATGACTGACTGACCATTGTTTTACACTTTTTTCTGTATTTTGTTTTCTTTATATCCAATATTCAAAAAATAATATTTTACAATAGTATGCGTTTCAAAAAAATTACCTTATTTTTTGTACTTCCATGTGGGGCTCACATGATCCATATGGATGGGTTTGTTTGAATGGTCTTCACTTGAATAGGGTGCCTATTAAAAATCACTGAATGGGGTCTATTGGGTGAGGATCCAATTCATGACTAGTAGGTGAGTGTGAGGGGAGAAGGGGTGTGTTGGGCCATGGTGGGCCCCACATGGCCATCACCTCATGAAACTAACAGCTTCCTATTTATTAAGGTTACATTTTACTTTTAGTCCATATAACTTGGATCATTTTGTTGTCTCTACCTAGATGCATACTAACTCTAGGATAGCTGTGCCATGAAAGGATTATTATGGATTTTTGTTTCACTAAATATTAATTCCATTAAGCACTAAAGGGTGCTTATTTGAGGGCACACTAATGCAACATTGAAAAATGGATCAAAATAGATAAGGTTTCACTTTAAGGGTCGTTATTAATTAGGTGTGTATCAATTTGGGCTGCCTAATATCTCATGGGATGGTTAATAAGTAGGCCCACATTCTCTCTTTTTTTTTTAATTCTTCCTCGAGTCAGTAATTTCCATAAATATCCATTACTTATTGCTTACATCATTAAACAAATGACAGAGATGGAGCATAGGGGGTGCATAATTATCAATTAAAACCCGGTGTAGGTATTTGGTTGGTACAATTCTGAGGAAAGAGGTTAGTATAGTGTCCTTTGAAATGAGTACTTAGAGTATGCTTAACTGTGGGAGTCCCATGTTTTCTATCATTTTTGTGTTTTAGGGATTATAGTTTTAGCTATTAAATGGATGCCGTGTATATGGACAGGTTCATTATTAAGCGAAGATTCCACGTGGTTTGTATGTCGAGATATGCCTTGTCATAGCTAGCAAGGGTTCTTTCTTTCTTGATGAAATGCTCATGTTTCTCTCAAAATAAAGATGTGTAGACTTAATTTTGGCTGAGTGTGATCAGTATTTTTCTTTTATCACAAAAATTATTCGGTGTGGCAACATGACTGGAATTACATTTAAGCAATTTAAAATAGAAAAATTTCCTGGTAGTCTACTTATTAATGATTGAGAGTGTAGAGTAACCATAAAACTTTTGGCGAATTAAATTTTACTTGTCTTGGAAAGCTTACTTTTTCTGATGGCCTTGTTGATTAACAGAACAAAAGGAATGGTTCAAGCGTTTTCACATGCAGAGGGCAGTCCCACTTCTGTTCATGATATTCATGTGGGTTATGCCCGTCCAAACTTAAAGTCTTCACAACATATAGCCTCATTTCCCACAAAACTCACCTAGCCGTTTTGGTCAGCAACCACGGTTCAACCATGTGCAGGCAACATTTGGTTATGGTGAGCATAATCATCCAAAGGGTCAACCGTCTCCTGCTAGCTGCAACCCTGCTAGTCCACATTCTCGAGGAACGAGTATATTCACTGGTGGCACACAATGGGGTACTAATCTGCTCCATCATAGCATTGGTCCTTGATATAATTATCATCTCTCTTTATCTCTATTTTTCTCTCCATCTATCTATCTATCTTATGATGATGATGAATATTATCATGTGCTTAGCTGCTGCTCATTTTTTTCCCTACACACAACCAAAAAAAAGAGAGAGAACAGAAAGTGTAACTATTAATCTTTTCTTTTAGGAACTAGTGTCATACATGTAATATTTTGGTACCACTTGTAAGTATGTATTCACGTTTTTGAAATCTGTTACTCCCATATTTATGCAATATTGCTGGGATCTTGTCATTTGTACTCTTACACTTGTCAGGAAAAATTATGTTATCACACAAAAAAGGTTCAAATTCACAAGGCTAGAATGATCAGATGGTGGTTAAATTTTCCTCTATGTTATTTTCTAGACATGCCACTCAAACATATTTGAATCCACTTGAAAAGTTAGTTAGCAGTCCCGTTGACCAGTGAAATTTAGGGAGTTTCTGTTTTTTTAGTCTTAATCTCTCCATATCCTGATTTGGGTCCTGAGAATCTTGCATACCCAATCCTCACAGAATTATATTTTCATGTCATACTGAAGTACTATTTAGCAAAATGTGAATATTCTCTCTTAAAATGGCAATCAACTAATTTTTTGAAGTATCTTTTGTGTGGCCTAAACTAAATGGTCTCTGTCTCTCTCTCATTATCATTAACATTAAATGACTAACCTGTGCTTTCTGCGCTTTCCACCGTTGTTTAATAGACTAACCTGTGCTGCAGGACGGAGGACTGGACATCCCATTACCACCATTCCACCAACATCTCATGCCCGCAAGGACTATGGAAGGATAACATGATGGAGGGTCAGCTCCTATTCCTCAGAGGGGACTGCAGTTTTTGAAGTCAATGAAAATTTGTACTAGAAATGCCATTTGCCTTCAAGTGTGCTCTGGAAATCTTTGTTTGACTTGGGTTTTGTTAATCCATTATTCTTCGTCAATATAATGCAATAATTGTGTAATAAATGGTTTTTGAACATCATGCAATGCAACTTATTTATCCATTAGAGGGTACACACCCAAGGAGGCCCAGATTTTGTTATTTGGTCTTCAAATCTGGCTATCTTGTTATCTCAAAGCGTCTGATCCTTTTTAATGAAGCTATCTTGCAGCTGGACAGAGTTGCAGAAAGGTAGATGGTTGCAGACAACAACTGGACTCATCCAAAAGGTGTTGCAATATTCAACTGTTCTCTTCATTGTTGGTAAACCAACTGCACTAATTGCCAGGTTCGTCGGATGCATCAGCAACCATTCTTGATTGGAAGTAACAAATGCTTTGCAGTGATCTCTGCAGGGAACTGTTGCATGACTGGACACTTTGCGTTCCTGCAGAAATTGAATCAACTTGTTCAAGTCTCTCACCTGAATACGGTCTACAAGGTCCAACCATCAGCCTGCTGATTTTATTAAGAGGGAAGGTTGGAATAGTCTGTCATTCATTTGTGGGCAAATTTTGATGGAAGGTTTCTTTGTTATTTATGTGATGTATTACATATGCAATTCAACCCTGAGTGGGGTCTTCCAAAGTACATGTAAATAATTTGGTTAAAAAAAGGTGCCTGTAATATATCAGACATCAGCGTCATCACTCTAGGCTTTAAGTTAATCTGTAATGTATCTTCTATATTGATGATTAATTTCTATTCTGCTTTCTGCAGTCCTTTTATGTCGCAACTCAAATTGACATGTAATTTATGTTTCATGCAGTGGTTGGTGGGTCTTTCCTTTTATAAGAATGGAGATATTTACGAGCCATTATGAAGCTTTATAAGAACATTAGAGAACACCCAGGACAAAAATCGAATATGGTGCTCCTTTTTGTTCTATTTTAATCTAATGAATATGATGGGATGTCAACATTGGTCCAAGCATCGGCTAGTATGGTGGGTATTGGCCATGTACCAGCAATATTTGGAAAATATCAGTTGAGATCTTGGTGCCTGTATAATCATGCGCCGTTGTCTTGATGGTCAAAATTTGCTTTTGTTTGTGGGAAATCTTTGATACAAAAAGGATCACTCTTCATTGTTTTGTATCTAACTTATGCGGATTGGGCGGTTTATACATATCTTAAGGATTACTCTCGGTGAGATGCTTGGATACCTTTGGTCTTAAAAAAAATCTTGGCCCATGTGTCAGCTCATTTGGTAATGACTTTTATTTTTTATTTTTCAATTATTTGCTCTCATTTTCATTGTGTAAGATGCATAGACTCTAAAATTAGATTTTGAATATGCTTGAGGGTTAGGATGTTTAATGAGGTATGATATTTTAATATTAGATAATTTGGATATTGTCTCCCATCATTTCTCAACATTTTATGAAATTAGAGTGTTTGGAAGTAATGTGTTAAATAATAATGAAAGATGAGGCTTGTACACATTGAAATCTAATCATTTGAGGTTTGTAGAGAATAATATAGGTCTTTATATTCTGCTTTTTGAAAATTTTGCTTAAGATGATCTCTATTGTTCTGTGAAAAAAAAATTGAATTGAAAGCATGTTTAATACTTAATTGAAATGAGATTCCATACTGCCTTATTATAATTTACTTAAGTTGGATGGTTCATTTAATTTACATAACTGTATAGAGCATATTAAATGATTTAGTGTAGCCGTTAAAAATAATATTCTTCAATCGATCTAAATTTAATTTTAATTAATGTTCATTTCATGCACCTTTGAATTAAACATTACAAATATTATTTTTAATGGTTTTAGTTTAATCTTAAGAGTTGTAATAGCTCCATTTTGAACAATTTGATAATTTTCATAATTATCTATCAAGACATTTAAGTTATTTATCATAAGTTGAATCTCACCCTCTGACATGGTCATTTCTCGGGCTTTTTAGCTCGAGCCTCTGTAGTGCCTGACCTTCGTCAATCTGGTAATTAGACTGTCTAAGATTTAAAATTAGAATATGGGCAAAATGAATTTTCTTTATTGATATATAGTGGCTAATATGATATGTATCAGCCGAAATTTATATGTTAGCTGGAATTCGACTTTATCAGCTTGAATATTTTGGATTGTATCCCAACTTCAATATCATACTTGCATGTGAAACTTTTGTACAGGCTTGCAACTTGGTGGGTCAGCCTAAATTTGAATATATTCGAGCATGAATACAAATTGCAATATAAGGGTTCAACTCTGAGCGTGAGTTACTTAAACTCGACTTGAAATTAAATTATGTCTATAGGATCTGAGTCTAATTTCAAGAGAAAAATTTATATCGAGGCTTATTCAAGTCCAAGCTTCTTTGGGATTAAAATGATTTTTTTGTATTATTCTATAAAATATAAAAATATATTATATTAATTTCAATTGTTATAAACATATTAATTAAGAAATTAAATTTTATAATTGTAGTTCAAATTCAGACTATTTGACTAAACTTAAGCTTTCATATAATAGACCCAGCCAAACTCAAATTTTAATTCAAATTTTATATTTTGAAAAAAAAAAAACTCGACTTGAAACCAAGTTATTCAAACTTGAATTTTATCTTTTTAAATATTTTTATGAGCCAAACATAAATTGCACCAACTTCTTGTGTACGTCAAAACAATTATGGGTTTGATTGTGTAAAGCTAAAAAGTGGTACGGTATTGAGTAAACACAGACACATGGCACGCACAAGGAGGTGCTCACTTTCCACATAGGGGTCATTTAGTGTGCCTAGGTAAGGAGATTTGATAAATGCTTTGAAAATTAGGCAAGGTTAGTCAGAAAATCTTTGGAAAAAAAAAAGAATTATTTTTATTATTTTTTTTAATTTTCATTTTGCTCTTTGTTGGAGTTGTCTGTAAACGAGTCTTAAATTAAAAGTGTAGAAGGAGATTTAGAGATTTATAAAAGACTTGGATTATTTCACCTAATACGCTAGTCTTTTAAACTAAAATGTTGATACTCATGTTTTAACAAGTGATATCAAAGTCATGTCTCAGACTATCTCATCTAGGCTCCAAAGATCTCTTAAGTCGATATGATAGCTGACCTTGTTCAAGAAGAGAATTCTTGGAGTTGATGCGAATGAGTCTCATGTTGAAAGTGTAAAAAGAGATCTGAATTTATAAAAAAATTGAATAAATCCACTAACGAAGCTAGCTTTTTAGAGTGAATATCCAAATCTTAACACCAATATACTACTTACACATCTTGTGCCTCTTTATATATATATATATATATAATTTCTAAGAAAACAACGATAATAATATAAAATATTATCTCTTTTAAAAAAATCTATAAAATATTATTTCTCTTCTTTTAGCTGCTTTTCATAAGAAAAAAGAGAGAATTAAAATTTTTAAAATTATACTAGTAAAAAAATCAATTCTCGAAAGAAAGATCGGAAACGGCAGACACAAGGCGATCTGTACACCACAGAACCTGAGCATGATATCTATCCCCGCCAATGGCCTCCCTCCTTCCGATTCCTATCTCTTTCTGTTTGTTTCTTTCCTTTTTTTTTTTTTTCTTCCTTCGCCACTCACTCATAAACAAAATCAATCGCATTTTCCAAAGATAGTCGGATACTCACCCACTTTGGGATTACCTACTTTTTCCTTTCTTCTTTCCTCTCTCTCCATATTTCCCACTGTTAGCAGGTACGTATACGTTTTTCGCACGTCATCTCCTTTCCACAGTTCTGCTTTCCATGGTCCATACTCATACCAAATGCATGCATATTATTTTCGTTTCAAGTTGTACTCTCTTATTTAATTCTTACCAAATGGCATATGTCATACTAATACTAAATGGGATTTCTTACTGACCAAATCAAAATCGCCCAATGTCAAATCCTCATTTTGGTTTCTTTCCCATGGAGAAGTTTGACTAATTATGATTTGAAAATTTTGAGTTGGGTGCAGTTTGGTGATCAAATGCTTTTAATATTTACAGGAATTCGAAGTAGTCTTTTAGACCTGTTTGGCTCTTTGACTATTTAGAGCGCTGAACACTAGATTCTCTCCTCATCTTGGAATTTTCACCTGTAGATAAGAAAACCCAAAAGCAAGGAGAGATTTTTCGTTGTTCCCAATAAATGGGGAGGAAGAGGGACCCAAACACAAGCTGTGATGAATTTGTTTGTTGTTGATTGAGGTGCACAGTTATTTCTTTTGATTGCTCTAAAAATGTTGTGCTTCAGTTGTGGTTTGCCTCAATTTTCTCCCCTTAATATAGAACGACTTCTTCAGTTCTGTTCTGCATCATCTATGTAAGGTTCTTAGAAATAGTTAGGATGCAGACATTCACCTTTATCATGCATCTTCTGAACATCGGTGCATGTTTTCCATTAATACAGTACCAAATTTGGGTTCTGAACATATTTATATACTCTTGGGAAGATTCGCAACGAATCATCCCTCCCACAACCCTCAAAAAAGAAAGAAAAAAGAAAAGAAGGAACAGTATTACACCAAATATGCTTTTCACTCTACTACCGCAGTATAAGGAATTGCAACAGACAGAGGTACACTACTATATTACTGACTGATGGCAAGGGGTGGGGTCTGTCAGCTTTACCATTCTAAAGAGCATTTTGGATTAGTTATGTGCCAAAAGAAAGCCCATTTGCCCTTTCTGTAAAGGCAATCTAAGACGAGGAAATGGACAGTTCTAATTTTCTCAACTACTGATTTCATATCTTTAGATTTGATGACTAGAAACAACTGTTGAAGCTAAGTTTTGCATATAATTATCCACAACCTCTGCTTTGGTCTCACAAGGAAGGTTGACTGCACACATTATATGTTTCCCAGTTCTATTGTTATTCTCACTTAGTAGGGTGAGTAATGTAGTCTCTCCAATGTGGCTCTTTGATGAAGCAATTCTTGTTATCTGTTTGGATATGCATATCTATTCTTAATGGATTTATCAAATATTGGAACTCAATTTCAATCTATGTTCTTTTGTTTTTATATTATTGACCAGATATTTCACCAAAAAAGACCTTTGTGTTTACAAGTGAAGGAACAGGGAAAAAGGGAAATTGGTTTAGTTTCAAGTGACATATTTTCAGCAGCTTGAAACTTACACGACATGGTTTCAGCTCAACAAGCTTCGTAGAGAAGTGTAATGGTCATACAAATCTGTGAAAAGCCATATGATGGCCACAGCTGCTGTTATTGGGCTCACTTCAGGGAAGAGGCTGTTGAGCTCTTCATTTTTTCCATCTGACATCACTGATAAGCTCTTCCCTGTCCACGATCTTGGAGCAACACATATCTCAGCAACTTCGACAAAGACTCTGATAATTTCCAAAAGGTCTAGCAATTTTGGCTCTGGTTTTTCATCTAATAGATATACACAATCAGTAAAGGCTTTTAAGGAACATGTGGATACGTCCTCTGCTCCTTCAACAACAGAGACTTGCAATCAGAGATCTGACCTCTTAGAGAAGGATGAAAATGATCTTGAATCCTCCCTAGAAGCCCTGGTTCTATTGCAGAAGTCTTTGCTTGAGAAGCAGTGGAACCTTCCTTTCGATCAAATAGGAACTCCGAATGCAGCAGGGGAGCAGAAGAAGATAGAAATCACTAGTTCTGGGATTTCAGCTCGGCAGCGAAGAACAAACTCAAGGAGAAAAGCTCTCAATCAAAATCCTACCATGATGCCACCAAGTAAAAGGAAGAACCTTGGCTCACTTGTCAGTCCAGAACTGTTGCAGGGACACTTAAAAGGTTATGTGAAGGGTGTAATAAGCAAAGACTTGCTCTCCCATGCTGAAGTCATACACCTATCGGAGAAAATAAAAGCTGGTCTTCACTTGGAGAAGCATAGATCAAGGTTAGTTGCTGTCACTCAAGAAAGGTTGTTACCCTGAACCAGCTATACTCCATTTTCTAAAGAGTTAGTGCCTCTGATTCCCCATTTCACGTTGGCTTTCAAGACAAACATCTATTATAAAATAAAAATAAACTCATATAAATAATTGCCAAGTGTGATACCCCATTTTCGGTCTCACCTGTTACCGTAGTAGCTATATATGCTCACTAAAGAAATTATATAAGAGAGCTTACCAGGAAAAAGCTTCTATTTTGGATGTGTTATATCCATGTCTGGTACCAATACTACTTTCATGTACTGGTTACATAGGATGGTGGGATTCCTGTTTCTAATTCAGTAAATTTCTTAGTTGAATTTTCCTGGCTAATATTCTGCATTATGCAATTCACATTCGCAACAATATGAAGGTATTATATTTTTGAATTTTCGAGATGCGATACTTTAAATATCTATATTTGATACATGCAGTGTCCCTGTTGCATCAGTTCATGTATGATGATCATCACTCTTTGATCCCGGTAATTGGGATCCATGGGTTAGTGATACAAAAAGTTCCTCTTGTGCATCTGTAGATGTGGTACATTCTGAAAATCTTTCTAGTTGGAAGATCCAAGCCATTTATTACTTGTTTTTTTTTTTTTCTGTTTCTTATTGGAGAGCTAGAAACATCCAATTTGGAGAACAACATCCTCCACCAAAGTGGATCCATTGTGTAAATGGTCTGAAACACCGAATGTCACGATACTCTCTATCTAGACCATTCCTTTGTTGGGCACAGCAAACTCATCTATGTAAATGCTCATGCATGTTGCTGTATTGGTACATGAGGCTAGGCTCATCCTGTAACTAGTATACAGCCATATTTTGGGAAGTCTAGTTTAATTGGAATGTATGACAATTCAGGTTGAAGGAAAGATTAGGGTGTGGACCTTCTGATGAACAACTTGCATCCTCCTTGAGGATATCTCGTGCTGAATTGCGCTCGAAAATGATTGAATGTTCATTGGCAAGAGAGAAGTTGGCAATGAGTAATGTTCGTCTAGTCATGTCTATTGCTCAGAAATATGATAACATGGGGGCTGAAATGGCAGATCTTGTTCAGGTGATTGCCCTTTCCATTCACTTAATTTACTGTCTAAGCTTTAAGTTTGTATTTCAGTGTTGTTATCTTGCATGCATTTTTGAACTCCTTTTTTCCTGAGTCTATCTTATGAACAATGGCATGTAGGGTGGGCTGGTTGGATTACTGCGTGGAATTGAGAAATTTGATTCCTCAAAGGGGTTCAAAATTTCAACCTATGTATATTGGTGGATACGTCAGGTGAGGTGACATTTTTCTTTTTTCTAGTCATTGTGAACCAAGTCAACCTTATTGCATATGAAAGCTTATGATTTTGTGAAGTTGTGTAATCATAAAAGAATTAACAAGTCTTTTGAATGTAATTAAATTAAATAGCATAAAATGATATGACACTCTCCTAGCAAACTATTAAACGAAGTGTTTGAATTCCATGAATAGATGTCATGACCACAGATACTTTCATTTAGTAAATTAAAAAATAGCTGATCTCTTTTATCCTAGTACGTAATATGATTTCATTCTGCTGGGGTCTTCTGGTTTGCAACTAAAGCTGAAATTTCTAGAAGATCCATCACATGATTCTCTTTTATTTATCTGAGTTGCTAATGAAATACATTTAAAACCTTGGTTGGTCCTAGACGTTTAGAACCTTGGTGTGAGTTATGTAAACCAATTGGATATTTCTCTTCTGTTTCTCTTTTCCTTTTCTTTTATGCCTGCTTAAACCAACTGGGTACTTTTGATAAATCTTTAGAATATCTTGCTTTAAAATTTGCAAATCTTACCCTGATTTCTGGTCATTGTTGTCAGGGTGTTTCAAGAGCATTGGTTGAAAACTCCAAAACTCTGCGATTGCCTGCACATTTGCATGAAAGGTTGTGCATGATTCGTAATGCGAAAATTAGATTGGAAGAGAAAGGAATGACACCATCAATAGATGTAAGCTAACCAGGGTGCTGTTTACTGGATGTATTACTTGATTTTCTTTAAGTTATTTTGTCTCTCTTTTAAAGTATCAATTATCACTACTGATGTTGCACTCCTATCAATATTTATTCAATCATGCAAAGAAAGATGAAAGCATCTACAAATTCTCTCTCTCTCTCTCTCTGACACACACACACACAGCAAAACAAAAACAAACAAGAAGAAGAAGAAAGAAGAAAAGAATGAACTGCTATTTTTTCCTCATACTGTTGTTTCTATTCTTCACCATTGCTCCTCTGTTCTATTTCTTTACCCAACAAAAGGAGTTTCATACTGCTTATTCCAATATATCGCACGCAAACAGTAGTAGCTACCTGTTAGTTAGATTAGCTTATATGGTCACATCTGCTTTAGTTTTAGTTGCTTCTTTTTGGTAAAGTGGTTGGCATGGCTATCATGAGCTTCATCTTTATCTATCATAGACAAAATTGATGAAAGCCTAACCTTTCCCCCCCTTTTTCAGAGAATAGCTGAATGCCTGAATATGTCAGAAAAGAAAGTCAGGAATGCTACTGAGGTATATGTTATGCAAGTATCTCTGCTTATCACATTATACTACACATAATATGCTGCTATCAATTCTCACGATATTTCACAAATGCAGGCAGTTAATAAAGTCCTCTCACTCGACAAGGAAGCCTTCCCATCACTAAATGGCATTCCAGGAGAGAGTCTTCATAGTGTATGTATAGCAACTTCAACTTCTGAGTTGAAAATTGAAACCACATTAAGCATTCCTTGCTTCTTTACAATGCTATCCCTAATAACCTTTTATTGGCAGTACATTGCAGATAATAACCTTGAGAACAACCCATGGCATGGAGTAGATGAATGGCTACTCAAGGTAAGAAACTATGTGCTGGGTAAAGTTTGGAAGGGCCACACAAGCCTCTCTTTCTCTCTCTAGAGTCTAGAGTGGGTAGGCGTCAGCATGCATGAAGAATAGACCTCCTATTGTTTGGGTACCTGGCATGGCTGAATGCTCATCATTGGGTGATATTAGTTGCCATGTTCATAAAATTTAGAGTGATAGTTTCCCGCGACGAAGGGGGGCATTCTTGTGCTGTTTAGTGGTGCACATGGTTGGTGACATCTTTTGGAGAGCCATAAAGGGACTAACACCTGCACAGCAATTAAGCCAATGCACTAGGTTAGTGCTCCACTGGTCAATAATCACCATATCTAGAGATACCCTTAACATGAATCACCTTAACCAGGGTGGATCTTTGTGATGATGGCACATTTAACATTCAGGTCATGGATGCAATCCACATTTACCTGCTGGGTAAATAAAATAAATAATAGAAAAATAGAAGTTCTATAGTTGAATTGAAAGTCGAGGTGACTTTTCAGTCAAGCAATTGGACCTGGCCAACCTAGGTCCAGCTAGCTTTGTGCCGGAAGTGGCTGAGTCTTCATCCAATGGCTGGGGCCTATGTTTTCAGGATTAATAATTATAAGAGCTGGGCCAGATCTAATACTTTTTGGCCTTTCACTTTGTTAGCAGGCCAAGAAATCTCCTTTTTGAGGTTGCCGTGTCATGAAAGAAAGTGTTAGTTCAAATTTTCTCTTATGACTGGTCGCATGCCTGAATATGGATACTGTTTGTCTGAAATTGCAGATATTATTCTAAAAGGCATATTTTAAAACCTGAGATTTAGACCTCACTTGGAACTGGATTGAATTGAGCTTCTTAACTGAATTACACTTCTGAAGATATAACCACATCATTTAAACTGTTTCAAACCAATGGCGATTATCTCTCTATTCTAAGTGATATTTGGGCATGCCATGTAGGGGATGATTTGATTTAATGATGGGGCTCAAGGAAACTTGAGCCTTATGGCCCTTGGTGAAGATTTCTCAGGGGTGCATCATAGATTTACTCAATGTTGTAAATCATAGTGTAAAAACTTAAAACAACTTGGGTGAGTCAATCTGAGTTGACTTGACTGAATAAGATTTCAAGTCAAGTGAGTCAACGACTACTGAGTTTTTTTATTTTGAGTCAAATCCAAAAACTTGTCCCAGTTACTCTATCCAATAAGATTTCAAGTCAAGTCAAAGTTTTGAATTTTTGAACTATATGTAAATGGATACACTATCATTTCTCAGTTTGCAAGTTTCCATTAACAGAAATCTCAATGTTATTTATAGGATGAAGTGAACAAGCTTATGAGTACTACACTTGGCGACCGGGAGAGAGAGATAATACGCCTTTACTATCGCCTGGATAAGCAGAGTCATACATGGGAGGATATCAGTAAACAGTAAGTGATTAGCAATAAACATGCTGATTTCTGAGCTATTTCTCGGTTGAGACTTCATGCTGTCATCTAGTATAATGTCTTGGTATCCACTAGACTTGTGCCTCTCATCAAAAGAATTCTTCAGAGACTTGGTTGAATGTTTGAAAGAACTTCTGAATTCAATTTGACTTGCTCAGATCTTTTGTCAGTTTGATTCTCTGAAAATTTAAAACTTGTAATCTAAGAATTTGAAAGATTTACGTGCTCCAGAAGTTGCTTCTACAGATTAGTCCTCACATTTTGATCTAGCCTTGATTGCATCAGTTCTTCATCAGCTGAGTTTTTGGTTGAAACTCGGCTCACAATATATACTCTGTAGTGATTAATTTAAACAGCCTATAATGCAAAAAAATGTGAGGTTCTGTAAGTGAGAGCACATTATTACATGTATCATCAGAAACAGCTTTAATGGGTCATTTGTTTATCTTCAGGATTGGCTTGTCAAGAGAAAGGGTAAGGCAAGTCGGGCTTGTCGCCTTGGAGAAACTAAAACACGCAGCAAGGAAAAGGAGGCTGGAAGCTTTGTTGGTAAAGCACTAATATGCTATCTTTAGAAATTATTCGATGAATGTATATACAAAAGAAGAAAAGAGGATTTGTATCTCCAATTTCTTTCTTACTGGAAGTAAATAGAAGAAAGTGCAATAGGCCGAAACCAGGACCTTAACTTTATGTACTGATAGCATTTGTAACCGGAAAGTTTTGTGTCTGATGTAAAAGGGGATTCTTATCTTTAAAGGTGATGTATATTTCATATTGTTCAACATTCTTAGTAAGAGATCTTTAAATATATTTTTTTTTAACATGGGTTCTCCCTCCCCATCCCCGCCCACACCCAACCCCCACCCCCTACCCCCACCAACACACACATCTTTTATTTAGGAACTTAATGAACTCAAAATCCCAAGAAATAAATGATGATGGATCCAATGGAAGCATCAGTGTAAGTGTTTGAATTTATAAGAGACTGATGACCCAACTGTAAGTAATACCACTATCTTAACTCGTGAGGATTGTCTTGACAGTCAAGAACCCACTTGATATATAGGAGGTCTTGGATTCAAGTCATTCTCAATACAAAAGGACCACTCTTCATAATGTTATCTGATTTATGTAGATAGAGAGGTTTGTACAAGTTTCAAGGATTAATCTAGTGCTCATAAGAGACTTATACACCTTGGTCTTAAAAAAGAAATAATACCACTATCCTAAAGAAGAGTTAGTTTTGGAGAAGGGGTCCATTTATATCAGATTGATGTAGCAGATGGCAGAGAAGTTGGGCCATGGCGCGGTCCTTTGGAATTGAGGACACGTCATTTGTACAATTGTACTTTACGAATGTATATGACTTAACTCAATCATTCTTATTAAAAATAGTATATATTTTAAAATTTTAAATTTCATCAATAGATGTAGAGATGTCAGGCCAGATGATCTTATGATCAAGTCTCCTAACATACGAGAAATGATTAGATGTAAGGCACTCAATCTTATAAAATCAAGTTTTACATCTACGCCTTCTATTTAAAAATAAAATCATATTTTAATGTCTCAAATTTCATCGGTAGAAGGTGAAGATGTAGACCTTAATCTTATTATGATAAGGTCTCATAAACTTGATCAATTTTCATTTAAAAAATAATTTAAATTTGATCAATGAGATAAAAGTTGAATATAATATGGTCAAGTCTCTTGCATATAATTTCATAAAAGAGTCGAGTGATCTGTGTTCATTAGCTAGGCTAGTCCCACATAACCAATGTGTTGCACTAAGTTTTTTTTGTCACGTGGGCTTGTGTAAGTTCCATATCAGAAGTGTGCGAGAAAGGTTCTGAGGTTATAAGTGGAGTAGTGAGCACCCATAGTCAGTAGTGAGCACCCATAGTCGCTAATCATTTTAGGATGGCAAGTGCCTCCATAACCGGCAATATAAGAGAAAATCTGAGGGCACTACAACGAAAATTCCCTTGACACATGGGTCCTACAAAAAGGTCTTTGTCTCTCTAGTAAGGGCGCCAGGGACTGGGCTGGAGAGCCTATCACTCAAGCGTATCTTGAATCCTACATTGGATGTGAGCTGAGAAAATCTTAGATTTATATGTAGAGGTAGAGTGTATTAATATTGACTAGTTATTTTGAGATAGCAAACACATCCGTGAGATGGTAACTAAGAAGCCATATTGTTGACATGTGGCATCTAAATAGCTAGTGAGTCCCCTCATATCAAATACATAAATTGCGAAGAAAAATATTAAACATCCTTTCAAGTTATACCATGTGACAAATTATTTAAAGGTATATATAGTATTTCTCAATTGTAAAACATCTTAGAACAAAAAATAATAGAAACTCTTTACCCACAAAATATCTATTATAAAAAATATAATTCTATTAATTTATTAAAATAAATATTTCTAGCTTACTTTTGCATTTTCATTTATCCCTTACCCTCTTCACTTTGTGGAACGGCCTCGTGTATAGTGAACTATCACCCTTTTAAGTTTTGAGTTTTGACTCATCTATTTTTTGATAAAAGTATAGACATTATTTTTTTTTCACTGCCTATTAAAGTATTAAGTACCAAACTACCAATAAGGGGTTTCAAACGTTAAAAATTCTAAACATAATTTCAAGAGTATAATACATTAATCTCATTAGATAAAGTGGCAATATATGTAGAATTAATCTCACCTTCTACGTGGATTGAGGATATTCATGTTTAAAAAAAAAAAACCAAATTCATAAAAGGAAAAGAGGTTCTGGTTTAGAGGTCTTGATAAAATTAAATGTTTAAAATTTTAGATGGACCTGAATTTTTATATTTATGAAATTTAAGCTCCTTTTATTTTATGGGGTTTCAAATGACACGTAAGCCTTACTTTAATTTAAATAGGACATGTAGAAATAGATCCATCAAAGAGTAAGGATGTGAACAATTTCCATAGAATATGCTTTTTTAATAAACAATTTATAATCATCTTATTTTTATATACTTTTAAAATTTTGTTTTTTGCTATATTTTGCACGGTTTTTTAGCACTTGTATTATTTTAAGAGTAATTTTGAAAGAAGTTTCAATATTTTCACTTAACTTCAAAAAATCATTATTTTGTTAAATTATGAAAAATCATAAATTTATTATTATTATTGTGAATAGGAAATTGATAGAGATACTTATATTTTTAATAATAAGGGAAACCAATCCACATTTTCACTACTTAAATTATGACAAGTGGACAAAGTGAGAATTTCATATAAAAATATCCTTTACTCTAAATTAACAGGTGATATATGATTTCTATCTAAATTATAAAATTGAAAATAGGCATAATTATGATTCTAATCAAATGTAAGAAATGAAAAAAAAAAATCTTGAATAGTCAAAATATTATTTTTTCAACTATATAGTTTTTATTAATCTACACTATAAAGTTGATTATCAAAATTTAAAAAAAATTGTTAGAGATATCATATGTTGCTGAGTTTTTATTTTAATAAATCTAAATATTAATTTTATTTTTGACAACATAATTAAATTGAAAAAATATATTTCACTTTCGTTTTAAAAAAGCTATATTATATTTAAAGCCAATGAAACGTATATCTAATTAAAGAAAGAGAAGAGTTCAAATTTCAAAAACTAAAAATATTAATTTTAAACTATAGAAAAGAGATGACAAATTTTTATATTAAACAAATAGACTAAAACTTTTTGGAAATATTTCTTATTTTTATTAAAAATAATACATGACATCACTCTCCAATATCCTGTCTCCCCTTTATTAGAGGAAGTTTGGGATCCATCGGCATTTCAAATTTAAAATTTGAAGAGAGAGAGAGAGAGAGAGAGAGAGAGAGAGAGAGTAGCCATGGCGTCAGGAGGAGACCTAAAGGGTTTCTACAGGGAGAAAAAGAGAGGGGGAACGTCTTCTTCCACCAAAGCTTCGAAGAAATCATCTACAGGGCCCAAGGCCCGGACCGCCGGTGCCACCTTGGCTTCCAACACCGCCCAGCCACCCGCCCTCATTTCTCACGGTTCCCTCGATCTTAAAGGTTGCTAACTTTGTCCTCTCTTTCTCCTTTCTATTTTCTTTTCTTCTCTTGGTTTGGTTTGACCCATCAAATATTCACACATTGCATAGATACGGTTGACAGTCTAGTTTTCCTCATGTTACTTCTAGTGTTTAGGATTAGGGCTTCGTGGAAATGACCAAAATCTCGGACATTGGGTTTTTCATCCACTCATTAACCCTTTGCTTACCCTCCTTCAAACTTGGAAAAAAAAAAAAGAGAGAGTGAAGTGCAGATGTATGGTCTTGATTCCGGGTGGATATTTTTGGGAAAATAGAAGAATGCCCAAATTTTCCAACGCCCAAAATTTGTAAATGAGTGAAATCACTGAAATTTAATTTAATTTTCTGAAATATGAGTAAAATATCCAAACTTTGCCAGAAAGTTGGCCCAAAATATGACAAATATCAGCTGATATAACCATTGCCAGGCAAAACCTTATATAATAGTACAGGATATAACCAGAAATCCATTGACAAATGTTTCAAGTTAATGAGTCATGCTTGAATTTTAGATAGTAATTTTGGTGGAATATGGTAACTAAATTTGATATTATTTTTATGAATATGTAATGGCCAAAGTCTATCAATTGTTGCTAATATATAAATCTACCCCTAGTTATTGGTTGGAATGCTTTTTATTTTTGTTGACCATTTCAGGCTACTGTGGATATCAATGTCTGGCTAGAATATGTTATCAGACAATCTAACAGTACAATTAATAGCTATGCATGGATTTTTTGCCAATTATCCATTACCAAAGCACAAGTTTTTTTGAAACAAAACCAAAACGCAAGTTGGATTTTTTTTTGACAGAAAAGCATTTGGATGGTTCTGCAGATATATTGTTGATGGTCCTATGGTTGTATAGTTTCTGTAATATTTTTTGTTTTTTGATGATGGAGAACTCCAAGACCAACCCCCCCTCCCATATAGATCATTTTACTCATTTTTTTTGTTTGACTGGCTCCCTCTAGATGATTATGACAAGAAAGAGGAGGTGCTCCAGCAATTCGACATGAATATGTGTTATGGACCATGCCTTGGGTTTAGCAGATTGGAACGCTGGGAGCGTGCTCATAAACTTGGTCTGAACCCCCCAAAAGATGTGGAGAGTCTTCTCAAGGGAGGTGGTGTAGCCCAGGAATGCTTGTGGGATGGCCGTATTTAGGCTTTGAGGGGGACTAGAAAAGAAAACTATGCTAAAAAGTTCAGTTTTTGAATGATACAGTGACTAGCTGTATCATAGGCGACTCTTTGTATTTTCTGCATTAACAGAATCTAGAACCATTTTATCATAGATGTCTGTCTTGAGTTTTGTTGCATGCAGTTTAATTACTTGTTCTTTCCCCAACACCTATGTTTTGCCTACAATTTATGATTTAATGGGGAAAAAAAGAATTTGCACTGCAATAATGTGTGAGATGCAATGACCATGGTTTTGTGAAAAAAAATATTGCACAATATTTGGCACTTCATGTTGTAAAATTAGTTGCAGGTATCATAGAGAAACCATCGTGCTCTGATATTACTCCCAAAGGAGATCATGAAAATTGGAGCAATTAGTCAAATGCTGCTCTGTCTTCCATTTTGTGAAGGGAGACTGATTTACTGGAAATTATTCTCAAGAAACTAAGTGTAGCTTTAGTTTGTACGTTTCCCGTGATACATTGCAAGAATATGAGATTCCATACGTCGAAATTCAAAGGCATCAGACTAACATCTTCAGGAAGTTCTAGATTTTCTTCGTATCTGTGAAAAAGTCTCAGATTGGTTGCTGAGCTGTGGAATGCCCATAGGAGCAACTACGGGTGGAGATGATGACAGTTTGGTAATTAAAATAAAAGGAAATGAGAAAAAAAGAAAAAAGGTTTGAGTAAAATTGCAGTGAAACAATTTTTTTTACTTTGATCATATATTCTTTTAGTTTGATAAGTTGAAAATCTTAGAAGTTGATACTCTAATGGTGACCAAACAAACCCTAAGATATGCCATCTGTGTAGGATCTTGTTCTTTGCTGTATTTTACAGTTAACATTGGCCTCATACCCCAAGTAATTTACTGATTTACAAAAAACAAGAGAGAGAGAGAGAGAGAGAGAGAGAGAGAGAGAGAGAGAGAGAGAGAGAGAGGGCACAATCATTGATGAACTAAAATATCATGTTATTATTTGAACAATTTTCCAATAACAAAAAAATGGTGAGAAGAATATGTTGCATAATTTCCAAGTGCTTATTGTTGCATTTAAATGCTGGAGGATTTGAATCATGCTATATCTCAATAATAATAATAGACAGCGACAAATACTGGCTCATACAGGCTACACTTGGATGCTCTTGGTTATTATTTGCTCCTCCTTTTCAAATAATTGGACGAATTTTCTTTGCTTTTGAATGTTTTTATGGGCTGTATACGAAGTTGAGACATGTTGCATCACAAGGATAAGGACAATCAATCCTTTGGAAGGGTTTCCTGTCATAAAACCAATCTCCAATGGCCTTCGCAATTGTCTGCAAAACAATTTTCAAATGGAGAGAGAAATTAGAACACCGAATAGAATATCAACTGTTAGCTTGAATCATTTTTCGTAATGAAATTGAATGGATTTTTAGGAAACTAGGAGTCTTGATTTCAATTCCTACTCTACTCCAAAGGTCCACTATCTGTAGAGTTACCCGTTGTGTGTGAATAGCGAGGTTTGCACATGTTCTAAATATTAATCAGATGTTCTCTGTGTTATATACCAATTACCAATAATGAAAGGGTGTTTTTCAAAATCTTAATAATCTTAGCCCTCAAATTACATATTACATTGATTGAGGAACTAAAGAAAAATTGAACAGTGGAGAACTTACTATATTGCCAAGTCGAGGAGAGTCGGGGCTAAACCAAGTTTCCTGCGTCTCAGAATGGCAGTGGGCATAACATGAATTTATGAAAAATCCTCTGGCTGGAGAGGCATCCAGCCTTTTCAAAGCACTTAAAAACTCCAGTCTGTAACCTGTAATGAATTTAATAGCAATAGCCAAATTTCATTAGCAAAGAAAAATGGATGAGCAATGCAGTCAAGCAAAATGTACTGAGATCCTCCTCAAATAAGGGTTGGTCTGACAGTCAAGATGTACGCCTCATGAAGTGAGGTCTTGAATTTGATTCACGTTCAATTCCAACGAGTAACCGGTGGATGTGGATTGGGAGGTTTACACATATCCTTGGAATTAGTCTCACCTCCAGTATAAGGTAGGGGATACCCATGTAATTTCAAAAAACCATCCAATGAAAGGCACTTTTCCTTTGGGAACAAGTACTATTCCAATGCAGATACACTGATAAAGACATTATGTTATACGATTGAAATATGTAAACACAGTTATAATGGTAAAGGAATAATTCCCCCTAAAGTGTGACCTTGCATTATTTGAAGTTGTCTGGGAGAAGCAATTCGTTATATCGCTCTTGCAGTCATTCCAAGTACCACGAGGATCAGCCACAACAGGTACCAAAATGTTCCTTATCTGGAAATATACGAGACACCAAAGTCAAATTACTTTATCAGAGAATTAAACCAAGTTAATAATAAACTTCCATAATAATTAGTAACAACAACAATGACGACGACTAATAATAACCAGATGGATTGCTACTGCTTTCTGTTAGTGCTTTAGATGTGTGAAGAAATTATACAAGAAAATTTTTGACGCCAATAAAGAATTTGCCACTGTTGGGGAGAATATACAGAGTGCAGGAACATCAAATGGCAAGGATTCATTGATGGGGAAGGTCTACCAGTATCTGGTTTGTGAGATTTTAACCTATGGCTAAATATATGTGGTAATGGATATAGAGACTGTTTATAAACTACGAGTGAGATGGAGACTAGGAAAAGGGTAGACCTTTAAAGACTTGGATTGAAAGGGTAAAGAAGGACATGGAAAATGTGACCTGAAAAAACTCACTCCAAATAGATGTGAGAATGGCGTGATTATGGCATATATACTGGGAAACATGGTACTTATTTTTTTATGTATTTGAACTGCGGGTAGCATTCAACAAGGACTATCGGACAATATTGGAATCAGAAATTCATTCATCTAAACAGCCAACGAGCAAAGTAAGTTCCAGAGAAATTCTAGCTGGAAAAACTCAAAGCCTTTTCCTATTACTCATTTCTGCAAGTTCTTTTTTCCCTTCCTTTTTAATAGTTTGTTCTCAATCATTTAGTTAGCGATCAAAAGAAACTCTCTTAGATTACAGCTTCCTTACATAATTGTATCAACTTCTTATGTAGGCCCCATAGTCCTATGTAAATACTCATTTCATGCTCTGACACTTCACTGCACAAAGAGAGTTTAATCCACAACAACTGTTGTCACATTCCCTTGCCCATAAAAATTGACCTCTAGGTATTTGAGGATGCGTGTTAATTTTGATACAATTTACTGTTTATGAACCTATATGAAGGTTAAAAAACATTCATTAACTAAGATTACCTGCCATGAATCGTACGCAGAATTTAGTATAAAAACTGGTGTATGGATTTGGTTTGCTATGTACTGTGGGAAGAAACACTGCAATTATATTCATGTATTGTTAGCACTTGATGATGGCATAAAAAGGAAATAAGAATATTGATGCACGTACAGATTTAGAGAGAGAGAGAGAGAGAGAGAGAGAGAGAGAGAGAGAGAGAGAGAGAGATACCATACTCGGTTTCATCCTTGAAGTGCAAGATGAAGGCAAGTTCTTTATTGATCCCTGAAAATGGAAATCACTATGCTTGTTTTAATATCTTCTAGGGATGAGAAGGTAAAACAAAGTAAAAACGTACATGCAAATTCACCACTTCATCAAAGTAGTCCCGTATGTGTGGTGTCCCAGAAATATCATTCCTGTTGTGTACTACCAGTATCAGTTACACAAATAACAAAATAAAGTGAAATTTCTTTTTAGCATCTAAAGAGACCATTATCAGAGTCTTATTTTTCAAAAGAAAATAATAATAAGTACCAGTTATAATCTTACACATTGATAAAATAACCTCCATCTGAGAGACACTTTATTTCGGTACCCATTGGTAGAAGAGCACGGAAGCTGTCGCAGTGAATTATGGATGCCAAACCACCAGCTGAACATCCTGATAGAAGAGCCTACAACCATTTTCAAGTTTTTATGACAAAGCTTCCTAGGCAGGAAAGGTATGTGGCATCATTTAAGATTCAGAGAGCAGTACACTTTCAGCATTTCTCATTCCTTTCGCTAACAGATCCTCAACGACAGCAAGCCAAATTCTCGCTCCTCGATGGTGCAACTTTGTATCCTGACCAGACACCCATATAGAGAGAGCTGAGAAAGCTATCCTAATCCAGGGGAATTATTATGTAATAAACATGAACTGAAGTTACAACCATGACTAACATCTTCAAACTTAACAAAAGCCAGTAGCACATTGGACAAGTGCTTACCGTGGCAACCATAAAGGTTGTAGGTTTGAGTCTTGTTACCATCTTAGCAAAACAAAGAAAAACCTAAATGTAACTCCTTAAAACTTCTGCTTAGAAAAACTAGAGAGTGCAATCAGATGTTTCCCCAGAATTAGAATTGGGACAGATATAGGGCTGTTGCAAACCCAGTTGAAACCACTTTAAAGTCCTTTCCAGCCAAAATGGATAGAGAAACGTTCTCAGATATGACATGCACATGCTATATAGGTTTTGTGAGGAGAGTGTTTTCCAAGATCCCCAAGACATTGCTGCTGGGGAATCAAAACAACTCACAGGATCTACTTCCTCCACATCTCCAGTAAAGGATGATCCATCACAGTAACGAATCTTCACTCTGTTCCAGTTGTAAAAATCTGTATATCACAATCAAGACAAATATATATATATCAATTTAAGTATATATGCAGGTAAAATAACTTCTGTTGAATTGAAAATTGAAGTTGATAATGCAGAGCCAAAAAAAGAACTTTTTTTTTCAAGTCTAAAGTAGGCGAACCTACAAAAATAACATTAGTTTGTTGTTCCAAGTCCTAACAGCCATCCTTAATAGACAATGAGGCATGGATTCATCTGTTTAAGCTAAGGCCATTAAAGAGTTGGACTGATGTGGTAAGGAATGATATTCTAATCTGTTAATGGAGATCATTATTTGATTCTGTATATCAGATGAATTATTTGCAGGTAAAGTAGCTTTTTCAAATTGAAAATTCAAGTTCATAATGCAGAGCCCAAACAGAAAATGCTTTGAAGGAAGAAGCAGGGGAATATACAGACATAGTACTAGTTTGTAGTTCCAAGTTCTGACAGCCATCCTTAATAGATATTCAGTCATGAATTCATCTGTTTAAGCTAAGGTCAAAAAATTAGAAGACCAAAAACAACCCTGGTACAATGAAAGAAAGGACTGACAAATATAAGATACTAAGGAGGGAATCAAAGAGTTGGATTGACTGTGGCAAGGAAGGATATTACAACTAGTGGAGTGACAGAGAGCACTACTTTTATAGGATTAAGTGGGAAGTAGAACCCACTGAAAAGTTTCAACTAGGTAGACGATGATCATTCATTAGTTTTAACTAGGTATAGAGATGAGCAAGAGAATCTAAGGTATTCTCGTGGGTGTGTATCTGTGTATGCCAATTACAAAAATGGAGCATGGGGCACACAAGATTCTCGCTATAGGATATTGTTTACTTCAAGCTCTTTGGAAATCAGTACCTTCGGCTATTGCTTGGTTCGTTTGACTAGAAGACGACAATTGAGTGTTCAAGGATAAAGCTTCCACAAGAGCCTATCATTCAAAATCATCCAAGTTGGCAACCACGGCAGATTCCTTCACTGGTTTCCTTGGAAGACCAATTCAGCAGAAGCTGGCATCCATATCCTAGAGCTACAGTATGGTTGCAGCGGTCATTATTTTCCTTCTATATATTTTACTGGAAGTGCATGAATCCAGATCAAAACCTCCTTGGGCATGGGTTGAGGTATCATAAATTATTTTCTAATCAAGATATTTTATCATTACCACTCAAAAAAGAATTACATCAAACAACACCACTGGCTAAACAACTCATAATCGATAAATGGCTCATTGCACCAGACAAAAAAATGATAAATCATCCTACCTGGATTAAAATGTCCTCTGTTGCTCAGAATGCCAGAAAATGGAAGTGATCTTTCCATTTTTGTGGAAGAACCTAAATGGTTGTTCTTGCGCCCAAGACAAGTGGTGATGTTATTGCACCAACCTCCTCCCTGAGAAAGTGAGAAGCAAAAGGTAAAACAGGTTACCTCAATGAGGAACTTCTGTACTTGGTAAGTATTATATTGAGTTATCCTAAACACAAAGATATATATCATCAACTGACCAATGAGTCAGATATCCATGATGTAAGTATCCAAAAGGCTGAGCATTTGTGGAGGGAACGGTTTTCTATTTCACATGTAGAAAATGCACTTTTCTTTCTCGAAACCAAGTTAATTGTGATAGAAATGTGGGGGAGAGCATCCCATCAGCCCCAGAAACCAGGAACACCCAATGTAATAGTATTGGTGCCATCAATGGCTAGATTTAGATCCACAACGTACATCCTAAGAGTTTATTGAAGCATATGCCTTGTCAAAGCTATGGTTTTACTAGTTTCTATGAGTGCAAAAGGTACATACTAAAATAAAATGACCAACCTCAAAGTGGACCAGCCAATTGTTTATCCCTGAGCCAGAACCCCTATCCAGATGGTAAGCTGGTGGGCTTCCATCCAAGCAAACTGTGACATTTAAAGTTCAAATACGGAAACAATTAAACAGTAAATTTCGGAAAAGAACTCTGTCGAAGGCCAGTTCCATGCACATGAAAGAGAACAAGTTAGATGCTAAACAATACTGTTATAGAAAGGGAATCCAAATGAGCAGAGTTTAGTACTATATGAAATGAAAATTCACACCTGCTCCTTTAGCAACTGCATCTTGAAGATATGTAATTCTCACATCAAGAGCATCTGCTCTCACTCTGAGGAGTGTCAGTAGGCAGACTATAAGTTCCAACCATCCATGTGATCTTGCATTTAACATTCTGCACAATCAAATAGATTAACAAAACAGAGGTGAATGCTCGATCACTTTCTGGTTCATATAAAGGAGGAGGAAATATCCACCACACAGAGGAACGATTGATTAAACTCATTACATCCCCATGCAGAATACTCATTGGAATAAAGTGTCCTCTCCCTTCTGCTCCTGTTTTCCATTGCTACTAAAGGAGTTCTCCATACATTTCCAATAGTCTCTTTTCTTGTTTTGGTCTTTGGTGTTTTAATCTATGGTCATAGTCTTTTCTCAGCATGCAAATCCAGCTCTACCAGAAATAATCATCGAAGATGGATCTTAACTTTAATGTGTCCATCCACATTTCTTCTAATTCATGAAATTGCTGAAGAAACTAAATCTCAGTTGTCCATCAACAGATCTGGCGCAATTTGTTGGGTCATTCAACCCACCATTTTTTTCTCTTCAAGATACCAAAAGGGACACTCAAAAACCACTTTGTTGGGCCATGGTTTCCATCCATTCCATTCCTCAACATTGCTCATTATTCTTGCAATCAAACATTCTTTCAAAGTGAATCCACAAAGAATAAATCATTGCTTTCAGTACCCAGCAAACCATTATTGAGTACAAGATAAATATGATTACCCATGAAAGAAACAATCATTCACTGTACGCCTCCAAAACTCCATCGTCTTCTTCATCAAAAAATAAAAATAAAAATTCAAAACAAACTAATAAAAACAGAAAGCAACAGCGCAGGCCATTGGTTCTCGAGAACCCACCTGAAAAAAGAAGTTTCTTTCGCCGGAATCTGACACCAAACTCACTTGTTTAAACTCCAGCAACCGCACGCTATTCCGCTGCAACTCCCATTTACCTACTATCTATATATATTCAGCACTGAGATGCAATGGTAAATATGGATAAAATCTACAAACCAGTAAGGTAAGAACTCAGCCCGAGTTTACCGCCTGATAGTGGGGCCCACATGTATAATCTCATCCGTCCTGCTTACCCATCAATCTTCTGATTTGGAAATTTTGGCCTGATTCATCCTTACTGTCAAATTGAAAATAAATACATTGTTTGGTATAAAATTTATTTAATGATTTAATTCAAATAAAAGTTAATAGTAAAAAGAAAAATTAACAGTCTCATGATCTGCATTTCAACGTAAAAGAGGAAAGACAAAAAGAAAAGTACATGACTTAGAAATGGAAACGCATTTCTACGGGCCCCGTGCCGCAAAGGGGATGATAAAAACTACATTGATAAAATCTTGTTTAAGGAGAAAAAAAAAAACAAAGAAAGAAACAAGACTGCCGACAGCCCGGCTCGGAAGACGGCACTGATACGCTTCGAATTTGGCGATAATTTTAAAGAACCCGAGTAGTCTCAAGCTCTTAATTGCCATTAAATCTACTCTAATGACTAATCTAATCTATCTAATCTAATCAGAGATTAATTGAATTGTAAAAGAAAATACGTTGATTGGCCGGTGAGTGTTTGTGGGGACACGTGGTAGGGCCCGCATTTGTTGTATGTTTGCTGCTGTCAATCATTCATGCAGTAAAGCGGCAGGTGGAAATTGAAAATCAATCACATCATTCGTATTGGGGTATCCAATCACCACAAAGCATTACGCTTTTATGTATCAAATTCTCTCTCTCTCTTCTCTCTCATGAAAAAGAGAGAATCAGTTAAGCAAATTACATCATTATCATTAGCATTTATTTTTATAAATATTAAAATTTAAATAATTAAAAAGAAAGATAATGATAGAATTAAATATTATGACGACGACGACGACCAGTAGCGATGGAGAGAGGGAGTTTAGAATATTTGTTTCTGAAAATTAATTTATATACAGATATTTTTTTAAAGAGAGTATCAGATTCATTTTACCTTTTTAAAGAGAACATTATAAGATACGATGACTATTTAAGTGTTTTCCCCGATCTGTCGTTTCAACTTTCAAGTATGTTTGAGATACTTTACACATTTTTCAGATGATTGCTAAATGATAAAAATATTTATTTAATTTAAATATTGTTTTTCTTATTTTTGTAATTATTATACTTTTATACTTTTAAACTTTCTCTATTATATTATGCTGAAAATAAAACACAGAAATTATTTGAAATCAGAACATTGTACCATAGATTCACATCAGAAGACCTGTCGATATGAGCTCTAGACAACTTACAATAAAAGCTGTCATGTGGGTAAACCCCACTTCTATTGTAGCAACAATTGGCAAGTTGGTCAAGCACAGCTCCGTCTAAAGTATAAAAAGGAACTCAGTAAAGTCGTGATCACCAGATGTGAAGAGATGATTGTGTACTGCCAATAAAGTGAGACAATGATCCAAGTTCTTCTTCTTAATCTATAACTAGTAATGTCTAACAAAACTCATCTGCTTCCAACATAAGAATTGTAAAAGTAAAATTAGACAAGAAAAAAATCAATTGCATGAAAAATAATTCAATAAGTTATGCAAGGCCCACTTCAGGAAATGGAGAGGTGTCAGATTCAAACCCCCATGGCCTAATCTAGTGTACATTATCAACCGTGGAGGTTTTACGCTGAGTTTTCCATGATTTTTCACATTTAAATTTGAGAAAAAAAAAAAAGAAGAAGAAAGAAGTTATGAAGGCCATCTTCTATTGCTAAATAGTGGGTCATCTTCTGTTGCTAAATAGAGCACCCACCCTACCTAGATTAGTTGTAGAGGGATAAAAAGAAGGAGTCTTCCCAGTTCATCAGATTCCGTGTTGAAATCATACAAACGGGTGAAAGCAGGTGAGAATGGGAGCATTCATCATTTTTAAAAGAAAAACATAATTGAGTGAGTTAGAAATGAGACTTTGTACATTAAGTATTAACCAAGGTTTGGCAGATGCAAGGTTCTGTTTCACGGGGTTAAAATATTGTTGTCATTGATATATCAACCAATATTATTCTCTCTTCTCTTTTTTTCCTCAAATATTGGTCGATTTTTTTTAATTTTCTGAATTAAAAAAAGAATATCAAGCCATAATTAGACTCTTAAAAAAAAAAAAAATTCCAGTACAATATTGGTCGATATTTTGTATATCAGCCAATGCAATGGCCGATATTTCCCCGATATGCTGGGAGACCCACCAATATATCGCTGATATTTGATGGAGCCCATGACTAATATTTATTTATTTAGAAAAAAAAAAACCTTCATACCGATATCATAATGTATCCTATCTATGTATCGACAATATTATTACCTATTTCAGAGACGGACATCAACGAATCGAAAGAGCACCTCCCCTCTCCTCAAAAGCTGTAACCAACCGAGTTAAGACATTTTAAATTCTACAATTAATGGTCGAGCATAGAACGTTAGTCAATGGGCTCAACTGATACAAAATTAGAGCACTTTTGTATAAAATTCAGGGGCCATTTTTAAATTCCCCCAGAAAACTAAGTTAGAGCTTTGAGCACTGTGATGTTTGCAATATTTAGTTACATTGCTGGGAGATAAGAATTTAAAATATACCTCAAATGCTTCCTATCTAAAGGCTATATTGTTATAAGCAGAAAATTTCAAAATTTACAACAAAAAAATTCAAACATAAATGCAGAGAGTCCCCTATCTCCTAAAATTACAGAGAACTAGCATTGTTTCCCACAAATGATAGGCATTCCTACAAAATTCCATATCTTCTCTATTATTGTTCATCTTCACTGCTTTCAACAACAACAAGGGCCCTTTTAGTTTTTGGTCTCTTGTTAGCTCTGCTTGCCACACCATCAACTTCATTCTGCAAATCACTTTCAGCCTGGTCAGACTCTATGTACTTAAGAATTTGATCAAGAATTCTGCTTCCGTACTTCTTAGTCTTCAACTTCCCTATCAGCTTCTCCAACTGCAGGAAAACCAGCTTTAGCTTGAGAATGTTTTCCCCCTTCTTCAGAAGACGGTAACTTATGGGTGCATTTGGGTGTTAGCCCATATTACAGTGAGCTTGACATTAGATTTTGAGACATGTAGCAGTCAAAGATCACAGTGAGTATAATTACTTTGTGTGTGTGCCCGCACATATATACTGCACGCTAATCAATGTCAATGATGGTGTTAAAAGTGACTTTGATTTGAGAAGGAGCACAAAGAAAGAACAGCCTTCCAGCCAATGTTTCACATTATTGTCCACTCCAAAAACTAAAATAAATTTGTAGCAATCAAATTACAGGTGCAATCAAGGTGCCAAGAGGTCTTGGAAGACTAGGCACAAGGGTGTATGTCAAAGCGTGAGCCTAATTTTGCTAAGTGCTTTTGTTTGAATACTTCAAAATATGTTTGAATTCATGGATTTGTGTCCTTACATCAATATTAACAAAATACAATACTAATCACTCAATGCACAAACATATATTGGCAACTAAGTTTCCAAGCATGTTACATGTAAGCTTGTATTATTATATGCACAAGTATGTTATCTAATACTTAGAATTTTAATTGAGTATAAAATAACAATTACTTCATCTTAACAATAATATGTAGTAGCTTTTAGGGAAAAAAACATTTAAAAGCAGGGTTATTATATTAAAAGTAGGCCTAGGTGCAAAATGCACGAGATGAAGCACAAAATCAGTTTGGAGCCTAGGCAAGGGCTTGAGTGCAATTAAAATGCACCTTTGACCACTAGAAATAAAATCAATATGATAAAACAAAATCTGGTCCTTGCCTGCTCCATTGAAGTCGGTTTTTGGGCACTTAAAACACTGATTTGCTGGGTGGATAGAATAGCATGCGGGAATATGCCCCCATGAGTAGAAGACAGTTCTTTACGCAGTTCATCAAGCTTCATCTCCAAGCCCATTGGCATACTACGCTTAGTGCCTCTTACATTTCCAGCCCTCCCATTCTTCCCACTGCATATTTCAAGCTTAACCTCCTTCTTCCCTGTCAGATGACAACACCACATGGTTAACAATTAACATGCCATAAATGCATGCATCTGATAGATAGACAACCAGATATATGTGTATAGTTCTTTTTAGACATTAAAAAATTGCATTGGTGTGTTATCCTCTCTTAATGGATGAGTGACATGTAAAAACAGAGATAGAAAACCTTGGACATCAAGCAGTGAGACATAAACCCGTCAGTACACAACACAAAAGCTGTTGTGTCAGAACATTGACATTGAGCAGTTGTAGGACTTCGCAGTGACTTGTGTACTCAGGTGATGACATGCTATGGGATCAAAACACCATATGGAAATGTCCAGATCCAAGGGTTCATCACAATGATAACATCATGGTCCAGTACATAAAGATTTTTGAAATCATGGAACATGAATTGTAGACAAATTTTACAGTGTCCATGTGCTGTTTCAGGGTTTTGCCAGACGTCAAAGGAAAAATTGTTTAAAACCCATATTACTAATAAATGATAAAATAGAATTTGATATCTTTTGGACCAACTCTATGTATAAATAACTAAAGACCACAAACCAGTTTCTAAGAACACATTTCAAATAGGAAGATTAAAGAAGCAACAAACAAAAGGGCATACATAGAGTATGCAGCATACTGTACAAAAGGGGTCCACATTTCAGTAATCCACACTGCTGACCTGTTGTCCTCCACATGGATGGGGAAGCCAGAAAAAATCTAGTCAGAAGATCCCATACAAAACATACAACAAAACTCTTCAGCGAGGATCTTCTACACTGTAATATTTTCGGAACATCTCCCATCCATAGTGGGCTGATCAAATAAAAGGTGTACATTAGCAGAGACCCTACCAGTATAGAATGTCACATTGGGGCACTGCACATCCTAATTCACTGAAAACACTAAGTACGGTAATTAAATATTAATACAGACAGTATAGTGGCAAAAGTTACAGACAAAATGAAGAAGAATATTTCATTTAGAGAGCAATTCTTAAGCTACATGATACCATCTCTAATAAAAAAATTAATTAGAAGTCAGCATTCTCTCGTAGAAGTTATAGGAGAAAACTCAGCATTCTCTCACAGAAGCGATTCAAATTCATAAAGAAGAAAACAATATGGAAAAAGAAATGCCAGTTAAGCTTCATGTGAAAGCGTGAAATAGAAGAGAAAAATGAGTGATCAAAATAATCCATCAGTCCTTGTCATAGTTAATATAGAGGGAAGCATAATTACCTTGCACTACATGCTTCCATAGAGGTCCTAAGGTAACATAAGCATTTGTTGAATAAGCAGTGTGCTGAAATTCTTCTTTCTACATGTAAAACAACATGGTAACTGTTAACTCTTTCAATCACATTTAAGTCCATGTCAAAGGATGGACAATGAACAATTGTAAAGGCCTACATGTCTAAAGGAGTCTAGATACAATGTGAAACAGCAAGTCATTTTCTTTAACATATTATCCAATTTTAATAACCTATCAATAAATAAGCACCTTCAAATTTAAATGTTGTCGACCTTATACTGATAACTGGTACTATATTACAAAAGCCAATGGAACAGTTAGAGCAGCAGAGGTAAGGACAATACAATAGGCAAACGCAGAATGGCAGCAGGACACCATGATCAGTAGACGTCAGAAAAGAAGGCATATAAAATGCACAATAGAAAGTATTGTTTGGTGGATGTGTTACATTTGGTTTATAATCTTTTGCACTACAAATTCTTGAACTCCATAAAATATGTGAGGGTTTACATCTGTCAAGTCAAGAGCCCTACCAAAACACGATCTAAAATTAGCTGAACAATAAGCTGCTCCAGTTCCTCCTTTTTAAGATCAGAAACTGAGCCAGTTGAACCACCTGATGATAGAATGAATAAAATTGCTACAAATGTAAAACATCAAAAATAAATAAAATAGGAATTCCAATGCATAAGGCAAATTATTTGTAAACATTTCATTTGCATAGATTTACATTGTCGACTGCAATAAAACCTACCTAATTCCTTGTTCTTGGCCTTGAATTTGTCCACCAGCTGCAATATTGTTGTCCTTTGGTCGTTTTCTTGCATGTCCCGCAACAAAGAAATCATGGTTTTTGCATGATCTGTACAAAGTCTAACACAATGAAAACATGTCCCACATGTGAAGCAAATGAAAAAATGGCAATTTTACATCTCCAAGGCCTTAGGTTTAGGAAAACACAACAAACTGTATGAACCTAACTATTACAAAGCAACAAAAAAATCCACTAGCACTTGGTTAACTTCTGATTTGCTCAATTCATCCTGGATTGGATGAGTCAACCAGCTCACCTAAGGAAGCACTTGCGATGTTTAGTTGATTCTTTTTCCCTTTTTAAAAGACATCAAATGTAAACTAAGTCATGCAATTTGAGCATGTGGCAACTAGTAGTGCTCATTTATATAACTACAAAGGTTACAAGTTCAAGTCACACTGGCTTACCTTCAGAGGGAAATAAAAGGTATCAATTGAAGAAAATTGTGACGAGAGCCTATACTACAATGGAGAAGTTCTCATTTTTGCAACTACCTAAGTAGTGAGTTTTAATCATATGTGTGCCAGCTAGGAATACCGATGGAAAGTAACTAGCACAAAATCAGTTAGTTCAAGATTTTTATTTAAAAAAAAAAAAAGATATTTAGATCGAAAAGAAAAATAAAGAGATGCTTTTTAATTAAAAAAAATGATGATAGAAAATAAAAATTATTAAAACAGTCCCAAAAAAGGAGAAAAAGTCTAAAGTCAAGATTTAAAAAGGGCATGCTCACGTCTCGTGCAAACAGTCCTCGGCATGCGAGGAAGCAGAAATTAAAAGATTAAAGTTTAGGGCATGCAGGCTGTGGAAGAAAAAAATAAAGGAGTGAAGTATAGGGCATGTGGCGGAAGGAGAAGATGAGAAACGAAAGAAAAAGAAGAGGAAAGATGGCCTGCAACAAAGGAGAAATGAAAGACAAAGAAGGAGAAAGATGAAAAAGCTACTGACGGAAAACAAGTATGCACAATTCTGCCATTTTAAGTTGAATCAAATGAGTTAACGATTCATGGGGTTGACTCATATCATTTGCGAGTCAACCCAGAATCGCACGATTTCCTTCTTGCGATTTGACTTGTTGCAGCTCCCGATTCGAACCGTGAATCGTGCAATTTTACCAACATTGGTCAAAATGCAAACATGATAAAGAAAGAAGCAAAAATCATTCAGACACGACAGACACATGTGGCCAATGAAGCTGACATTATATCACTGACAACTGCTGAAATCTAAATTAAGCATAAAAAACAAGCTGAGAAAAAAATAAAATAACACAGAACAAGTGTTGAAAATTGTGGCGACCTTTTGCATGAGGTATATTCAAAACTTAGGTCTTCCCTAGTCTGTGCATTGACATGCAGTGGGCGATAGAAATCACATAAAAATTCTACCAAAGAGAGCAAGAATTTCAACATACATGTCACATCAACTTCCTTAATCTCAGCAGCAAATGCACAGTTATCACACATCCCTGAGAACAGTTAACGAGTGTTAACTTACAAATAGGACCAATTTATGAATGTGAACGCATGTAAGAGTATGAACAAGCTTCGACAACAAAAGAACTAAAACAACAAGAGTTACCATTGCAGTCTTGTAATGGCTCACCAAAATGCCGGAAAAAAGCAGTATGGCGACAGATTCTTTTAGACTGAAAAGAGAGAAAAGCAACGAGTTCAGTGGAAGGGGAAAAAAATATTACTGTTATTTTTTGACAACATGTGTTAAAAATGGAGAATTGTACAGTAAGTACTAGTACCCAAAGAAATAGGCACTAAAAAAGTAAGGATCCTGTCCGGCAACCTGGGAGAGATCCATTAACTCCTCAAGCATTTGGCTTGATAAAGAGTAGGAGAGCTTCTATGTTTGGGTGTTTTGGAGCTGAGTCAATCCCCTAAATCATCAACCGAACCCCTTGAGATCAAGGGGGAGGGCTCGTTTTTTTCTTTGTTCCCCCTTTAAAATGCTTCTAAAAAAGGGGGAGGTCCTTTTAAGTGGGGTATCTAGATAGCCATTTCTGACATGGTAAAAAAAATTATTAACCGAGGCAAAAAGAGCACAACTGCACAACTGCAAGTAAAAAACCAGACCAGGAAGAGACAAAAGCTAAGGCATATAGAGAATTTCAGCCTCCTCAGCTAAAGAATCAGCCAAGTCATTTACCAAGCTTAGCAAATATTACTAGATTAAACCACTTCATTAGCAGTAACAAAATTAATTACTGCACTCCCCATTGATACATGGAAATCATACATTTGTACAAATTTAACTAAAAAGAACAACATAATTCGAACTTTTAAATTGCATGCTGTCATGTGCAAATATGTTCATACTTCTAGCAGATGCATAAAGAAGCTCCTAGAGTTGTCATCAAATTCACATAATATTATTTAAAGTAAAAAATAGAAGAAAAATATATTTTTTAATAATCATGGTAAATATACCTGACAATATCGCACCATATCATATAAATTTTGCAAGCCAGCATTCTCATAGAAGACCATAGAACTCTGGTTAAAGCATCCTATTCCTGTCAGTCATACTATGCAAAAGGAATAAGTAACAAGGACTTGGGCCACATTTGGACATCCAGTTTCTGTGGTAATGTGCTTCTGTAATTATTCCAATTTCTGCAGGAAATTGTAGAGTTTAATAAAGGATTTTTTTTCCAAATCAGTTTCTGATGTTTTACATCCATGGAAAATACAAGCAGTGTAAGGAAAGAATTTCAAGAAACTTCTGTCAATGACTTAAGACGATGGAGGACATTGGAAGAGAGGAATGCAGAAAGAGAAGACGAAAGAGAGATGGAAGAAACCAGCGATGTGATGGCTCAAGTTTAACATTGACAGAGCAGCAGTGGTAAACCAGGGCATGCTGGGATTGAGGGGGGATTTGGAAGATGCAAGTATTCTTTGTGGGTCTGGTCAAGAGAAGAATCCAGAACTTGTAGCTATAAGGGCGTGTTTGGTAGAATTATTCTCTAGAATTTTAGAAGTTTGAATTCAAACAAATTTTGGAATTAAAGAAATCCCAACTATTAAAACTCTCTATTTGGTTCATATTGGAATTGGTCATTTGAATTTAACAGTTTAATGATTTTAGAATTTTGAAAATTGTTTTAGATTTGTTTGAGAACAAGAATCACATAAAAATTTGTATAACAACGTTTCATATTATACTCCGCCTATTCATTAAGTCCAAATTATTTGCACATGATTACACAATTAAAATAAAACATTAAGTGGGCCCCAAAGAGCTCTTATTACTTATTTAGATAAGGCATAAGAAGCAAATTGAAAAAAATAGATAAGGTGACATTTTATGGGCCCACCTAATAACATCAGTATGTACAAAAAAACTAGAAAATCATAAAAGGAAACAACTCAATTTATCATACAATAAAATAATAATAAAACATGAGAATAAAAAAAAAATCAAATGATAATACTTACTATTATAATGAGAATTAATGAACTCCATTCAATGTCTATAACTCTCCACATTTCATCACTTTAAATTATTCTTCAATCATAAACTTTTATTGTCTTTAAATACATGATCTAATTGTTCTAATCAAAGTTTATTTCAAGTGAACTACACATTCAGAACAAAGTTTATTTTAAATTAACTCCACATTCAAGTATAATTAATTAAAACAAACCATGTCCATCAGTATTAGTGGGCTCTAGAGAGAGGTGCGTATTGGAAAACCCAACAACATACATCCAAAACGTTTTAAAAATATCATAATACAAAATGGCACCTTTTGGAATTTCAAGAATAATAGCTTTTTAAAAGAATTTGGAATTCTAGAATTTTGGCAACTCTTGGAATTTCAAAATTCCATCTATCACCAAATGAACCGAACAATGAATTTTAAGCAAAATTTGTTATATTCCACTCAATCCAAAATTCAGGCCCTAACGTTTTTTAAATAACATTTTCAAGGTAGAGTCATTATGTCAATCTCAAGGAAGAGTTTTCTTTTTGATATTATAAAACTTGTTTTAATCATTGTGGTTATGTTTGGATTTCTTGGTGAAAAATTAGGTAGATATCAACAAGATGTGTTCGCAGTTTTTGTTGGATTCAATAGGAATGACTTTTCAAAGCAAGCATAGACAAATGTAAGTTTTTAATCTTCTATAAGTGGGAACATACATACATACATATATATATATATATATAGATATTTGAAGTGGATAAATGGGAAAAATATTCACGTCATACCTGTACATATATTCCTTCAATGAAATTCAGTTTGTTACCTTTTGAAAAATAAAATAAAAAAAGGGCACCCTCATATCCAATTTTATTTTCTGCAAAAAATTGCACAAGCACATCCACTTAGAAAATAATTCCTGCAGAATATCTACATCAAATAAATCACAGAAAAATGGCTTCACACCAGAAGGAAAAGGAATTCATTTCCACAGAGAGGGGGAGTCCAAACATGCCCAAAATGTCAACTGAATATAAGTTCTACCTGCCGAGGAACATCACCAGCCCTAAAGTAGAGCACACATTCTGAAGGAAGCCCATCTCTTCCAGCTCGACCACTTTCCTGCAACAGGAAAAAGTCTTGGAAATGCAGTAAATTTGAATAAAGTATTCGTAGTAGAACATACCTGGTAATATGTCTCCATTGACTTGCTTAAGCTGTGATGGACAACAAACCTGACTAAAAGCAATTACTAAAGTTTCAGCAACCAAACAACCTAATAAAAAATAAATTTATGCTTAAAAAAAGGATTTAGCTTAGCACGAGGAGAAACTCAAAGTCATAAACAGCTTACAAGCAAATCAATGGTTTGGTGACCTTATGTCAGCTTGCTGGTATGTGAAGCAGATTATACTGCAGAAAGATCCACATTGACGTCTATTTGTCCTTTCCAAGAGGAGTGTTTACAGCCCAGGTCAGAGTAAGACATGCCTAAACCCAAGCCTGGCCCATTCCAATTTATGTCTCAGATTTGAAATTCAAGTGTCAGCCAGTCAGCCTATCCCCATGGCATTATAGTCAGGACCAGCCGGCCATTGGCACCATAAGTCAATCCATTGGTGTCATAATAGCCAATGAAATGCTTCCCTACCCGTGAGTGGGCTGACATCATCCAGACTAGTGATGAAACAGGCACAGAAGCTCTTGGACCAACCTAACCAGTTGACAGCCTAATTTGCAGTGACAGATTTTCTCTAGTTGAATAACTCGTCACTTCCTAAACAAGAAAAGCTTCCATATCTTTCCAGGACTAATCCTCTTAGCACATTATGAATCATGATAAACATAAATATGCAGTATTTGTCATCATGCACAGAGCACTTGAATAATTGTGTGTTGTTCCGATTTTTTTAAATGTTTTTTTAGTGGTTCTCCTTTTATTGCTTTTGGAAGAAAGAACACAACCCAAGGGGTCAATACAGTCAGAAACTCACCCCAAGCTAATGCAACCAAAGAACGAAGGGAGCAAAAAACACCTAGCCAACTAAGGAAATCCAACCCAGGCCTAACCACCCAAGCCCATCTCTTCCAGCTCATCAACTTTCTCATTCGCTTCCCTCAACAATGCCGCATCTGCAAGTCTCTTCTTTAATTACCTGCCTTGACCTTCTCCACTATATCTAATGGTCTCCATGGGCAAGGAACCCCTTTGGCCCATTGGGTAACCACATGAGTCTCCCTAAATTACATTCATCATCCCTTGGTTCAATTTTCTGCAATTCCTCTACTCCAATCTGTAAAGCCTGCACTTCTTCTTCATTTGTATGACATCCCTCAACAGACCAGCATAGCTTATGACTAAAAAGATGAGGGTTTCTTTATAGAGAACAAGGTTATAAACAAAAAAAAAAAAAAAGATAAAGGAAAAAATGACTGACCGTCTGGCTTGTTGATTCCCATGCCAAATGCAACCTGCAGCATATCCAAAACTTCTACATTGGTGAACCCCCACAAATAGAAATGAAAAACGTTAGACCGTGCTTTGTGCATACCGTGCCCACAATAACCTGCAACTTGTTATTGCTCCAGCTGAGACAAAATTGGAGTCAGAAACTGTAAGAGAAGTAATTGTACAAGGAAATCTTCTTGATCACCAGATGCACAAGTTGGTAACAGATCCATCATCATCACAATTGAAGCCTCATCACATCAATCTCAAAGTGCAAATCTTTGTTATAGAGTGACAAATTTATTAAGCCCAAGGTTCCATTCTGATGCTACTCTCTTCTACTTGCTTTAGACTGGCATATGATGGAATAATGGCACTATATTCATGTACATATTAAACCCCAAACCACATAATGAAATAACAGTACTATATTCATGTAGATATGCATTAAACCCCCACATCCATGTACATATGCATTAAACCCCACATATGGAATAACAGTACTATATTCATATACATGCATTAAACCCAGGTTCTTCCCTTCTCTCAGTAAACATGTTTCAAGTCAATTATGCATGAAAATACTATGGGAAGATGTAGATATACGATTTTTTTGAGAAGGCAGCATAAACTATTTAGGGAAGATGGACTTCAATCAAAAAAATTCTAGATACTGAGGGAAATAAATGGACATCAGAACTCACTCTGAACAGCTCCAGATTTTGGTAATACTACATTTAAAAAATTGTCAAATACCAGATTACATTTGTAACTAGCTGATGCTAATTATAATTCTGAATGAAACCAAATAAACAACCACAAACCATTACATCACAAATTTCAGACAATTAGGGGTGTGTTCCATACTGACTTCTTGCCAATTTAGGAGAGGAAAGAGAACTCCATTTAGATTCCCCTTTTTTTCTCGTTTGTTAACAGTAACATGTTTTATTTAATATAATAAAACAAGCACAATTACAACATAATAATCGCTAAGCACATGTACAAGAAGTTCTCGCATCAGGTTTTTGAATCAATGAAATTCTTACTTTGTCATTCGATATTCTTTTTCTACAGGAAGTTCTAAAAGTTCTGAAACTTATGAGAATTTTCTCAGCTCTACAAATGTCAAGATAATAACTTCAAAAAATGTAAGACACAACATACTCTAACAAAAAAATTCTTTGAATTCGAAGGTCAGTTGCAATGTCATTTGTGTTTCAAAAGGCTGCAGATGTACAAGCAAAGAAAAACCAAAACATGCATGAAGCATTTATCCTTTTAATACAGTTTGTTCAACTAGGAAACAAAATGGTGCAATAATGAATCTTGCCACTCTCAACTTGTAGTTCCATCTCTTTTAAACTAATCTTCTGTCAGCTTGTTGCAACCAAGTTTCAAAAGTTGTTCTCTAGTAGTTAGCAGATGCACTAGGAGTAACCATAATCTATTAGTGTCCTTGGGTAAAAGGATTAACCAAATTCACTGGTGCAAGTAACATATCATTGAGTTGAAGTTCTATTTTATTGTTTATAAATGTGTGAGTACCATTAGTGGAATGCATTTTCATCAACAAACTATCAAGAGATACAATGTACTAGTAATCAGCCTAAATTCCAGCCTATTTGGGAATTGAAGCAGGATGTATGTCACTTGCATCCCATGTCTGGATCCATTATCTGGTTACTGAAAGTAATGATGTTTTAAGTATTCTATAAATTTAGTTAACATACTTCACACTTCCATTAGACAAGTGTCCTGACATTATAGCATCTGCTTACATGTAAATATAAAGCCAACACATTGCTATGGACATCCTTCCTTTGTGTTCATGTCTAATTGATGTGGTAAATTCTTTCCCATGTCTGTTGCATTTTCAGCAACTAATGATTATGTTAATAGGAAAAAAAAAACTCAGCCTCGGGAACTTTTTATACAAGGCTTTCTTTGCAGTGATCAGCTTTCTAGAAGACAAAAACATCCATTTGGGCTTTTGGTTCCATGCCATTTCGGTAGCGGAGAAAATATTAGCCTATCAAAGAAAGTCTTAGCAATATGCCAAATCCAAATATGAAGGTCAACCCCAGATTGATGGGATAAATGGCTTAGATGATGATGAGAAAATATTAGTAAAAAAGTGGCGAACGCATCCTATCAACTATCAAGTGACTGAAAAGTGAAAAGCATTGTACCAAGCCAACCAAGAGCACCCGTGGCATCATCTAATGACTGAATGTGCATCATCAGAAAATGAATATCTAAAAATTTATGAGATCATCCCTTGAAATCAAAGTTTTTAAAATCTCACAATTTACTATTTGAATGCTACAAATTGAAATGATTTTTAAAAGAAAATTTCAATCTTATGCTTGAATCCTGACTTTTAACAGCTTTGCAGTTTTTGGTAAATTTCTCAATTTATATGTAGTTCTCACAAAAGTTCATTTCTCCTATATGATGCATCCATTCAATTTTCAAAATATTGGTTTTACAAGCTATAGGTGCACACATGTAAATACAGGTCTATGCACATGAGTTCCTTTCTATATATCTTGACCATGATTAAAATATCACACAATCAACATTTACTTACAAGACTCATCATTTTATTCATCATTTATATTGATGAATTGAAAACAAACTGCATAGATTGTGAAAAAAAAAAATTTAAAACTAGTTTAAATATTTTTCCTCTTTGAGGACATCATTAAAAAATCTTACAATTTATGATACGATTTACAATTCAATATGATTTGATCCCCTGAACGATATAGAAATAATTTTGATTTTCAGAACATAACTTCAAATTAATAAATCCAGGAGGATTGCCATGATCAATGAACGAAGACCATGAGTACTACCGTGTATGAACTTTCTGACGTGCATAAGCATCCATATCTGCATGATAATAATCTGCTAAAATTCCTCTCTGGCTCAATTCCTTTGCTACCTACATTTAATGGAAAGTGGAGGTGAAACCTTGGTCATGAATTTGAGATTACATGAAGAACCATCCATCCAAAAGCCACTAAAAATATGGGTCAATGATGACAGACAATGAGCAGAAGCTCAATCATTGGAAAACTCATATAATACCTGAAAATCTAAACACCATGAGAATTTTTTTTTCTTTTACCTCTATTTTCGTATTTGTTCTTTTGTTTGGTGGGTGGTGGGCTAAGAGCACCCTGAGAGTTAACAGGGTAAAGAATTGAAAGCTCATCACAGTAAAGACCTAAATTCAAATTGCTAGAACAACTTGAATTCAGAGGAAATTTCACCACAAGATACAGTCTGAAAAAAGTGTGTGCATGTATATATAGGGATTTCAGGCCGAACAGGTAGCTAAGTTGGCTTGAGCTTTAGGAATAGACTACAGGTCTCAAGTTCGACTCCTCCCAGAGTAACACGATACACAAGGCTTGCACGGCTTCATGTATCCATGGGATAGTCTCACCTCCATATAAGGTGGGGATACCCATGTTATCCCTAAATATATAGGATTTTCTATACGAAGAAAATATGGTGCCACAGCTTTTATGTGAAAATAGCTACCATATTCAAGGCAAAGCCTAAACCCACCCATCCATGTGGACGCAAGTGGGACCATTGGGCCATTTGCACCAAAAACTTTAGTGCAAACTCATTTGTGGGTAATCCTTGTTAATCCTTGTTAATATATGTGTATGTGTGTTAATAGCGCACACACACACATACATACATACAAAATTGACGACAATAGATCGGTACAAGCACCATAAGTTTCACCAAAGGTTTTATGAAGTTCACCAAAATAATTAGCAATTGATAACTGCGGTGAATTCCACAAGTTCTCTTAAGGATTTCAGAAGTGTGAATTGTGTGGTCTAACCCCTATCAATAGGAATAAAAATATTCAACATAAAAAAAAAAAAAAAAGAGTGGTTAAAAATACTCAAAATTTTGATGATTTCTTATCTCTAGAGATTTTGAAATACATAGACTTGTGTTGCAGTAAACATGGGATTATCATAGAGGATTTAGAAATCCTTCTCCACAAATTTTGTACTGCAACAACATTTCCTAGATGCTTCACATTACTTAAAACAGAAATTCTAGCTTACTCTCACCAGTTAAGTTCCTATTAAATCAATCCACAAATCAAAAAGCATTTTTTGAACCAAAGACCAACAACTAAGTAACTCTAGCAATGACCATACATGTCCCAACTGGTGGCCAATAGTGCCACTTTCACAAAGTGCCAGGACTACTTGTCAAACATCTATCACTTATGGTGGTACCCTGCCTCAATTTCAGGGCTATTTGGATCTCTGATTTTTACTCCACTCCATGCTGTCCAAATATGCCTCAGCCATAGTCAAGATACTGTCCCCATCAAATGGATAAGATAACATAAAATAACTAATAAAGAACCGTGAATTGACTGACCCCATGGATGACAACCACAAATCCTTCCATCAAAATAATCAGATTTTGACAAAGCAAGGAGGAACACTTCTATATAGAGGGTTTTTTTTGGTGAAAATTTCAGAAAGTATTAAGAAACAAATTGGATCATTGACCAAAAGATTCCATATACCTGCTCACATTCCTTTCTAGAAAAGCAATAAACTATCCCAGACTCTTTATTTGGATATGATCCTTGAATGAAATCTGCAATTTCATCAATGACCACTTTCGCAACAGATGACTTCTCCTGTACCTGAAAAAAGAAATTCAAATTTAAAAATGCATAGACAAATGAGACTAAGATCCCCAATTTCGACATTTCATTAACTCAAATACCTTATAAAACAAATTAGGCCTGTTAACTGTGCTGACAAATTTAACACATTTTGGAATATGTAGCATCTCGATAAGATCTATTTGGACCTTCTGAGTAGCAGTTGCCTGGAAATCAGACACACATGAAGAACATTAACAGTTATTGCCTCAAAGTAGCTACTGCAGAATTGAGTAAAAGACAAACTTACAGTCAAAGCAACCAATGGAACATTTGGAAACTGGGTCTTCAATATACCAAGATTCTTATAGTCAGGACGGAAGTCATGACCCCATTGACTACAGCAATGTGCCTCCTGTAAAGCAGCTTAATCAAATACTTAAAAAATGTCCATGGATTTCAAAGCATTTTTTATAGATATGGATTCCAATGCATTTGTTTCTAGATTTCCAGTTCTAATGAGTAGCAGAAGAAAGATTGCATTGTTCATGCAGTTTTAAGTGACCTGTGAGTGCCATTTTAATTAGTATATGTTTATAGATAGCAGTTAGAACTACATATTTATATGGAGGAAAACAAAAAACTAACAGACATCTATCACTTTATTAAGCTAACATAGTTTTGTGTCTCTAAAAGGGTTCTTCATCATTGGATTCAAGTCGAGTTTTCAACACTAGATATATTACAGGGCGAACATTCCCAACTAGAATTCACCATAAAGTCAGGCCACATGCTGCCTACATGAAGCAAAATTCAGTTTGCAGTTCATTTCAGGATTATGCTACATTCCTCTGACTCGGATGTCAATAAAATAGCAAGCAGCATTGAAGAGACATGAGATAAACTTTGAATAACATAACAAAGGCCAGTGACTCACATCAATAGATATAAGAGATAAACGACCGGCGTGATGGCACTTTTCAAGCTTAGACATAAATCTCTTGCTCTTGGATATCTTTTCTGGTGTCACATACAAAATCTTAATCTCTCCTTCACCTTTTTCAAGTGCCTTGTATACAAATTTTTCATCTTCCTTGCTAGTAGTTGAAGTCAACATGTAAGCTGGGATGCCTAAAGCTGTCAGTCCCATCACCTAAAGCAATGGAACGTTGTGATAAGATAACTAACTGGGTAATGAAAACAGACAATAGACAACGCATGAAACATAAAAAGAGCACATTGTCCCCTTTTTTATTTGAGAGTTACCTGGTCCTGAATTAAGGATAGCAAAGGACTGACAACAAGAGCCACTCCATCACGAAGAACCGCAGGAAGTTGATAACAAAGGCTCTTGCCCCCACCAGCAGCCATTATCACAAGAACATCCTTTCCACTCATTATGGCATTTATTATCTGATAACAATGACAATATCATTTTTTACGCGCATGGAAAGAATGTTGATCTTGCCTGAGGAATCATTGTTTTCGTTTCTTTCCTAGTTATCTTTGTTACTAGTTTTTATACTCTATATTTTGTACTTACACCTCTGGTGCCTCTTTATTAGTATATATATATATATATGAACCCTTTCTAAAAAAAACAATGACCATCATTTAATAAGTTCAATTAAATTTATCATTATGGGGATAAAAGATTCCAAAACAAGCTGTGCCTGAAGGATGTAATTGTTCAAATCAAGTACAGTTACACAAAATACTGTATACAATAACTAGAAATGATTAAAATAGATAATGGACAAGATCTTCAAAATCCAATTAGCGCCCCTTCTTGATTCATATTTTTAGAATATCCAAAACGCCCAGCCAAAGGCAGTTGCATCTTTCTATTTAGAATTTTGATATGCAATGATGTGGTTGACAGAGCGCTAAACCACTAACCTCCTGTTGATTTGCACGATATGAACTGATGCCAAAAACATTAAACCTGATATCATCAGCTTGAGCATCCCATTCGAACGCCCCTGACCAGTTCTCTATAGTAACTGAACCACCACCATCAGCAGGACTCCTAGATTCTTTACATACTTCCAATAAAGACTGTAGTTCAGATTGTTTCTCATACAGCTTCTCTTGACGATCAAGCAGTAGCTTAACCTGATCTGATGAAGAGAAAGAAAATCAATTACAAGTAATAAAATGAAGGATATGATAGAAAAGCAATGCCATGTGAGGTTTCAGTAGTACCCCATGGAAGATCTTTGGGATGCAAGTATTTTTGAAAAAAAAAAAAAAATTAAGTGAAAAAAAGGGAAAAGAAATAAGAGGCATCAGTATTCTGAAGATAATATAGCATTTAAGGATAAAAAACAGCAATCAGTGCTCTATGATTCAAGCACATCATGCATTAGATAAAGGTAGAAGAGTCCTAAGTCAGTAGGTATTTTTGAATAACCAAATGTACAAGTGTCATCTTTGTTTAGGGGTCTTACCTATTAGAGTCTTGTGGCATGTTATCAACTGAGCAGCCACCATCCAGTAAAGGTATGTAATTTTATTAATTTCAGCATTGAAGATTTTCAAGCCCAATTATTTTCTCTGAGGTATTTCCCCCAAAAGTGAGCATTTTGCTTTGTCAAACTGTAATTTTCTTCCCAGGTCTTATAATTGGTATCAAAGCAGTCATCTTGACCTGTTTGGAATGGTGATAATGGCAGAGGGGACTAGATCACAGGATGCAACAGCCATCAGGTATCTCCAATAGAGCTCAAACAAGTAAGTGGAGGCAATGACTGAGCTATGATAGGTAATGGTTGCCATAAACCTCAAGTACCATCAACTCATTCCCAAGGTGACTCGTTACCAAATGACCAGTCCAACACCCTTTTCATCCTCGACGACTTTTGTGCAAACTTGTTATGCTAACATTGATTTTCCCAAAGTTAATGGAGAGGAGCCAAAGGGCTGGTTTATATCGTTGTGAACAGTTTTTCAACTTCAAGCACATAAGTAATGTGCAAAAAGTTCAGTTGGCTTCCATTCATTTGGAGGACAAAGCCATCCAATGTTACCAATGGTATGCGAGGACATGTCGAGTGGAGGGAGTTCATCAAGACATGTTTATTTGGTTAGGACCAGCAGCATGGGCTAATTCAGTGGTTGAGTTGATAATGGTTCAACAATTCAGCTTAGCAAAAGTGTATCAAGAACAATTCAAAGTATTGGCAAATCAAACTAGTGGTCTTCCTAAAAAGATTTACATTAGTTGATTTATGAGTTTTGGCTCAAGTATGAAATTAGAACCGGTGTGCAAATGTTTCAGCCAAGAGCATAACCCAAGCTATTGAGTTGGACCATTTGCAAAAGAAGACCATTGAAGCCATGACCAAACAATCCAGAATGGGGTTGCCCAAGGCACAAGTGCAGCGAGACAGAATGAGCAACGTCAAGACCAGTAGCTCTTTACCACTCATGCTGAAATTAAGGAAAGGAGAGAGAAGGGTTTGTGCTACAAATATGATGAGAAGTACACCTTTGGGCACCAATTCAAGAAGTGACAACCATTCCTACTAAGAGATGAGAAGGAATAAGAGGATGCTGCAACAGGTGAGAATGAGGAACAAGATAGTAATGGGGCATGAGCAAATGGAGAAGAGCTGCAAAAGCTACACAAGCGACTTGCCTAGGAAGTTATAGCAAACTTGTGAACACTTGAGAGAGAGAGAGGTGACTGAGGTATGCTCATATTCCAATTTAGCAGCCTTATTGCATAATTTCTCAAATGCTTTTTGTTGAATCACGTGGGTTTTTTTTTTTTTTAAAGATAACTTCATTAATTCAAATGAGAGAACAAAGAACAAGGAAGCGAAGAAAGTTCTTTGTTAAGAAATACAAATGAGCTTTTGGCCAACAAAAGTTTGAGCATTTGGGCTACAATACAACCAGTGAAGGTGATGTAGGACACGGCCCAAGCCTGAGTCACGCTTGGACCCCAATCACTTTCTATTTATATTTTTTATTTTATTTAGCAATTTCATTTAAATTTTAATTAGTGTCCTATTGTACTTAGGTTTCCTAATTAGCTTAGGATTTCTTAAGGCTGCAACTCGGGTCGGGTTTTGGCCCGACCCGCATGACCCAACCCGAGAAATCACGCGGGTTGGGTTACAATAGTCGGGCTATAGAGTCGGGTCGGATTGAGAAGAGAAAAACCTGATCAAAATTCGGGTCAGATTGGGCTGAGGGTTTTAAATTTCAACCCGACCTGACCCGACCCAACCCGACCCAACCCGACCCGAGAAGGCCTAACCCAAAAAGACCCGACCCGACCCGACCCGACCCGACCGGAATTTTATAACTTAATATAAAAACCCTCCTACCCCTCAAACCCTAACTTTCATTTCCAATTTTTAGCCTCAGCCGCAGTTTTTCCTTCCTCCCTTCTCTCATGTTGTCGTTTTACCTTCTCCCTTTCTGGCCACCTTGGAGAGCTCTTTTCTTCTTCTTCTTCTTCTTCTTCTTCTTCTTCTTATTTTAAATAGATGCACTGACCTGGAAAAGGGTTTCCTCTGTCTTACTTTAAATTTTACTGGAAAAGGGTTTCCTCTATCCCATTTTAAATTTTACAGGAAAAGGGTTTCCTCTATCCCATTTTTTTTTCCAAAAAAAAAAAAAAAAATTGTTTTAAATAGATGCACGTCAATCATTTCTACAAAATTTTACTGGAAAAGGTTTCCTCTATCCCATTTTAATTTTTACTGGAAAAGGGTTTCCTCTATCCCATTTTTAAAAAAAATGAATTATCATCTAAAGTTCTAAACTAATCTCGGGTCAGGCCCATTATCTTCTTCTTCTTCTTTGTTTTAAATAGTCAGCAGAGTCTACTATCGGACAATAAATATACATCAAATATAAACAGAAAGATAGATTGCCACAAGAGTTGGTATCAGACTTTTAGCGGAAGTGGTAATCAATTGGAAAAAAAAAATGAATATTAATTTGATTTAGAGATTGCAGATTGGAACAGGAAATTGCACCTTGCACATCCTGCAACTCAGACTCCACTTCGAGAAGCTCAGCCAAGATATCGTCGGTTTCCATTTCCCAAGCTTCTTCCCAACACCCAAACACAAGTCAGTACTGAAAACCTATACACTATACACCACAGCGATGGAGTTGAAGTTGACCCGAACCCGCCCCGAGTCCAGTACGAACTAAGGACCAGTAAAGGCGTAAACTGTAGTGTACAATATGGGTAGGCTGAAATTGGGTCGGGTCGGGTTTTTAGTTAATATTTATAGAATCTAATCTGATCTAAATTATTGACTCGAAATTCTCAATTCAAACCAATCTGAATTCTAACTCAACTCAACTCGAATTCTGACCCGACTCGTATTCTGAACTCATTTTAATCTAATATTAGTCGGGTCAAGTCGATTTTGATCAGGTCAGATCGAGTTAACTTATAAATTTCGCAACTCGACTTGACCTGAATTTAATGAGGGTTTTTGTCTTCTGCTGACTCAACCCGCATGATTTCTCAAAGTTGGGTCACATGGGTCGGGTCAAAACCCAACCCGAGTTCCACCCCATTATATGAGCATTGGGCTGCGGATCTGAGCTCCACTCATATTAAATTTATATTAATTTTAGACTTCCTCATAATTCAATCTATATTTAATTTGAATAAACCAATGTTGGTCAAGTTAAATTAGTTCACTGATTAATTAAGCTAATTAAGTGGATACATAATCTATATTTAATTTGAATAAATCAATGTTGATGAAGTTAAATTAGATCGCAAATTAACTAAAGTAATTAAGTGTATGTTTCAAATAAAGAAGTAGTTATAAAAATAAGTTTTCATAGTTAAAATATATTCTCCTAAGAGTTAAATCTCAAAAATCATATAAAAAAATGAAAAGTTTTTATTCATATGAGTAAAAGTCAAACAATTTGAACAGATTGAATTATATAAAACATTATCTTAGTCTGATCTAAACCAATAATAGGTTAAGTTTTTGCAAAACAATCTATATTTAAATAACATTTTGAGTAAACCCAGTTTGAAAATTCAAAAAAAAAAAAAAAAAATTCCAGTATCTCAGTATTTTATTTTATTTTAAATGAAAAAGTACCCTTCAGAAATAATTTTGCTTTTTATGCCAATGTCAATAAAATATAAATGAAATAATACTGAAAATGTACCATAAATCCCCATAAGCCAGTTTACTCCGACATAAACTTTATTTTTCAACTATAGTTCTCAAAATTAACTATAAATTAAGTCATTAGGTCTTGGTAGAAATTGTCACGCCCCGACCCGACCGGTGGGCCCGGAACGCGACTGATTTTTTTTTTTTTTTTTTTGAAAGATAAACTGAACCACAAACATTCTTACTGGGCCGGATCAACAGTTAGGCCCAGTGGTTACACATTAGCCCGTTAAGTGGACTCAAACATGTACCATATGCTTCTCAAAAACCAAAACATAATAACAACATAACATAACATGCTCAAATCAAACCCAACATTGATTAATACAAGGCGTAGGAAATTCAATCATTCCAAACATTGTCAAAAAGGCAACATGGCCTATTACATCGTTTACAAAATCACATCAGAGTAGCTACAGAAACGCAGCAGTCCTAGTTCAACCCATTGACGCACGCCAAGTACCACACTCGGTACTTTACAAAGGAAAATGGTTCCAAGAACCAGAAAGCATAAACACAAGGGTATTCCCCTCAGTGGGAATCCCAAAGCAACGCCGCAGCTTAACCACACTAGGCCTCAAACGGAGGGTCCTCCTCCTCTGGTTCAATGCCTGAAAGGTGAGTGGGGTGAGCTAACTAGCCCAGTGAAAGAAATATAACAATGCAGTTAAGTAAACAACAGGTGAATATATAATCAACAGTTGTAATATAACATCTCATGTTTGATAATAGAATCACAATATAAAGCCTCATCATCATTTTCATCCTTTCATCATCTTTCCATTACTACTGTCATCCACCGTAACCTCTTGGCACCATATTGACAACAATAGTATTAAGTCCCGACACGGTCAAAATACATCCTTGCAAGTACATCTCCGGCTCTTAAACGTAGCCGGTACTGACACCCTCAAGTCAGCAACTGACGCCCCACAGTCCACCCGTGGTCCAGTAGACATAAACCATCTCTCATATGGCCGATATTGATTCAATAGTCCAGGCACGTGGAAGCAGTAATACACACTCATACAATCAACATCGTAATATCACAATCATCGTCAGCACTCTTACCATAGTGCGTCGAGTCTAGGCCAGCATCATAAGCACTCTTACCATAGTGCGTCACATTCAGACATATGAGTGGGTTCATCAAATCTGAAACCACTCATTGTTCGATATCCATATCCAATAACCAAACTTGTTTACATTTTAACTGCAAAGTTAAGTTCCCTCACCTTGATCGTGTGGTTTCGCGGTCTCTGTCAAACAACATACAAGTGCACAATCAATATACATATCAGATACGTACTTATACGTAGTATTTTGGAAATCACACGTTTCCCAACAAAATATACAGGGTTCATGGAAATGAGTCTCTTACTTGGTTTCTATCCTTTTTAAATTATCCACAAGATAATAATATAGTAAAAAGGGGCTCAGTCCAAACTCATATTGTCTTCTGGGCATTGACCAGATTGACTTATTGAGTAAGGTCTAGATCCTCTGGTCACTTCTCGGTTGTCTTCTGGATATGGACCAGAGCTGACATTTTGAGTAGGCCTCGAGGTCACTCAGTACCCGACTATAGTGTCGTCCTGAAAGTGAATCACTCAGTTCCCGACTAGTGTCGGACTGAAAGCGTATACTATAGTATTTACACTATAAATAATAAGAGGAAAAAGGATTAGTACATTTTTAATTAACAAGGGGGTATAAATCATCACATCATTAATCACATCAAATAATAATCAAGATTTTGACAAAAACAATACTCCAACAATATTTTATCCTTTGAAACAGTATTCCTCGGAACATTGCCTCGGAACTGGGTGCAGTGGCTTCGGATCATCCGAACCACTCTAAACTGAGTCACTGGCCTCGGAACTTGAGGCCTGACTTCGGATCGTCCGAAGACTGGGTCTCGGACCGTCCGAAGTCCATCCGAACAGGAAAAACAGAAAAACAGAAGTCTGGTGGGTCTGCAAACTCGGAACGTCCGAAGACAGGATCAGACCTTCCGAGGATGTTCGGACCTTCCGAAATGGCTCGGTTCTTCCGAACTGGGCTCGGTCCATCCGAAGGGTTCTGGCTCGCCTCGGGTTGACTGGGCTTCGGGTCGAAGCTCGGAACGTCCGAGGGTCGGACCGTCCGAAGGTTCGGACCTTCCGAAGAACGGCTCTCGGACCTTCCGAGAGTCGTCTTCCTCAGCTGTCTGCAACTGCAGACAGTGACGGCGGATGAACAGTGAAATACGATTCCAAAAAGGGAGGGCTTCCCTGATTCGTTTTTCACATCGGTCTGGTTTGATGGACTCCTCTGGGAGCCCTCTTTCCACAGGGATTGGTTTGGAGCTCAGAAGCTCAAAGGGCCATCCGATTTTAAGGTCAAATCCTCACGGGTACATGAAACCCATGGTTTTCCTTAAAACTTAAAACTGGTTTTTCTGATTGAAAACATGGTCAAAAACTGATTTTCTTGATTCTAAATCGGTTAGAATTTCAAAAGGAAAGCAATGGATACCTTGGTTTCGATTCCTGGGTTGAAATTCTGAGTTTTGAAAATTTTCCACTTAGCTTACTGTTACTGAAAAACAGAAGCAAAGGGGTCGGCCGGTCTGGATTTCACAGAGAGGAAAGCAAGAGAAGAAGGCTGGGAATTCAAACGGTTGAAAGGGGCCGAATTTATAGATTTCTGGCCGGAAATCGGGGGATGGGACAACACGTCGGGGAGGTGATGATCAGCCGGGATTTGGGCTGAGCGGCAGTGCACGCCTGCACGCCGCTGAAGCCGCTACAGTGAACTGCGGTTTTGAAGATCAGCCCTCTGGTACTTTCTAAATTGCAGAAAGGTCCTGGTTTTCATAAAAACCGATTTTTGAACTAAAAGTGATAAATCAAAAACTTAAAAATCAGATCCAACCTTACAGATGGATTAGGTTTTGAAAACCTTGGTCACTATAAAAATTTCAGGAATTATCACTCATTAAAAGCCCTTGATTTAAACAAAAATCACTTTTTATCCATAATTACTTAATTAAACAAATGTTTAAACAACCAATTTGTAAATCTTATTTTGTAATGAAATGAAATATCTAGATCAATCTTAAAATGGTCCAACACCCAATACCATTTTCAAAATTTATCTCTTTCCCGAAATTATTTAAAATAATTAAAACTCTCTTTCGGGGTCTTGACGGGCGGGATTTAAATATCATTTTCAGAAAATTAAATCATTTTAAAACAATAAGTACAAATCCTTCATTAAGGATAACATTATTCACCAATAATATACACCAAATCACATAATGCATGGAAATATGCACAACAAGTGGCAAATTACCAAAATACCCCTCCAGCTGCACGGGCTGGATATCTGAGCTCACGAGCTCGGATTGGGCCTCGCTTGGGCTTTCCTTAAAGCCTTGACCGAAAACTTCAAGATCAACCGATTAAACAAGATTAACGAGCTAAAACTTGCCTAATCTGGGGCAGGGTATTACAGAAATGGTCACCATGTATTTAATACGTGTGTTATCTTAATTTTCAAAATAAATCTTATCACATTTGCTGTAATAATGAGACGATTAGAGACAAACAGAGTGATCAACGGCTGAAAAACATAAATCAGAAGTGATTAAAGATTATTATCTTTTTCTTCACAAGTCAAAAGTCAAGCCGTTTTTCCTTCGTTCACACTTGCAGAGTTGCAGAGTTCACACTGTATGAATCTTTCCATGCAAAGCCTTGAAGGGGAAAGAGAGAGGTGGGAATAAAGTATAAATAAATAAAATAAAATTAAATAAAATATTATTTTCTATTAGCTGATAATGACCTTCCTATTTATTGTAAAAGATGGAATATAAGTTTCCAATAGGCGGCCAAGAAAAAATAAACAAATATATGAATGATTTGTAGTGTAGAAGAAAATTCTAATAAAGACTTTTTTTATTGAAATTTGTTATCGATACTTTTTTTAATGAATATTGAGTTTTGCATAAATTGATATAATTGGGTGTGATGAAGTTTAGGGTTTAGGGCATGTGTGAAGCTTCAGCTTTGTCTATTAATTATATGTCTAATTTTTTTAAATGAATAATTTTTATTCATCAATTTTGAAAGATCGAAATTATATAATTTAGATGATCAATTGCGGTGAAACTTTATCAAATTCAACTAAATAAAGATTTATAACTTATTTGATAAAAAGTCTTGCTAGAGGCTTGGACACCTTCGTCTTAAAAAGAAGTTTGCTAAAGAGTCTCACAAATCTAATTTGTTACAAATGGCCTTCTCCTCAAATTTATTTTCATAATTTTTGTGGCCATCAAAGTGTTAATTCACTGACTTAATTTTACCTAAAATGCTATCAAGTTTTGATCTCTGGACAACTTTGGCCCATTGGCTCAGTCAAAATAAGTTGATAGGGTCACACAAGGATTGAAATCACTTAACTATTAGACTCCAAATTTATAAATAAAAAATAAAAAATGATGATTTGAGACTTGGGTAAGTAAATACTAATCATTTCAAAAGATGTGTTTATGAAATTGTGATGGTTTTATGGATGTGAATTTATTGATTTTGGTAGTTTGCTTTCTTTTTTATAATTATGTATAGCTCAATTTTGATTCAGTACTTAAAAAAGCATGCTCTAATAAAATTGTATAGACTCGATAGAGACTATTATAGAAAATATTAAAAAAAAAAAAACACTTGATTAACTCTTGGGTCATTGGTTTACTTATAAATTTATAACTTAAGTAGTGACGATATTCAAGATATAATTTTGAAGTCATGATTTATTTCAATAAACATTCTTTAGATTTCAATTTTTACCATCTTCTTCCTCTCTTCTTTGATAAACTAACCCTACACAAATCCCTTTCTCATTCCAAAAGAGCAAGTTACTTGGGTAAGGTTCGATTTTAATTTAGATGACTCAATCTAAATTTGGGTCATTTTCGATTGAGGTAACTTCAGTTAGGGGTGGTTTGGGTAATTTGAGTTAGAGTTGGGTTAGGATAAAAATCTAAATCAAAATTGAAAATTGGTTGGTCTAGGGGTGAGGGCTAACCTTCTATAATCCATATATAGTATATTTTTCTCTAATAATATTCCTTTCGTGAGTATTAAAAAAATGTCCACTTTCCATTTGGTAGTGTATTTTTCCTTTTTCTTCCATTGAGAGTAGAGAATTAAGATAATAATTAGAACTAAATACATATATATCCAACAATTAGATTGTCTAGTCTAATAACTTTGTATTGTTTTAGTAGTCTTAACTAAAGTTTGTTATTTGAATGAAGGCACTTTAGTTTAAAATTGGGTTGAATTGAATTGGATTGTAACTCAATTGGATCGTTTGAATTAGATTGAATTTGGATTGAAGATTAAAGAGGTTGGGTTGATATTCATCATTGTCAAAGTTGTATAAATGGAAAATGACAAATAAGATCAAATCTATTCCTTGACATGGGCGTAACATTGCAGATTTAGAGCTTCACCAATAAGAATAACCCCCCACCTTACTTGGGCAATTTTGAAGTGGACAATAATTTTTAATAATAATTCAACGAATTATGAATAGCTCAATTAATATAAGTTTCTAAGATTAGATTAGGAGTATAGCTTTCTACTCTTCGACTTATCTCATACATAAAATTTGCGATTTCATGTATTTATGAGATTAGTCTCACTTTCAATACAGGATGAAAATACCCACGGTATCTCAAATAATAATAATAATAATAATAATGTTGTAAAGGAATTAAGAAAAAAAATTCAAGGAATGGGGAATTTCTTTAAGAAAAAAATGAGAGAAGGCCAAATTCCAGTGTGAAAAGGAAAGGACCGACAGATTGAGAAAAATATAAATAGATTGCATGATTTGGTATTTGTTAGGTAACAAACAACTTCAAACAGAATATAATAATTAATAAGAAGGCCAACTAAAGGCGGAGAAGGAGAAGAAAGGAGGAGGTGAAAAAGAGGATGTACGGCGGGGGAGGAGGAGGGAGCGGCGAGAGCGAAAACATAAGCCTCGGACACATGATGCTCCAACTGAATCCCGGCGTCGTGATGTCGTCGGGAGAGACGGCGACGACGACTGGAGGGAGGAAGGACGAAAGGGTGCCGCAATGGACCCAGCAGGAGACGAGGGATTTCATCGCCATACGAGCGGAGTTGGAGAAGGACTTTACGGTCGCAAAGCGGAACAAAACGCTGTGGGAAGTGGTCTCGGCCAAGATGAAGGAGAGAGGGTACAGGAGGAGCCCTGACCAATGCAAATGCAAGTGGAAGAACCTCGTCAATCGCTACAAGGTAATTCTTTCCTTTTCCGTTTCTCTTTTCTTGTGCTTCCATTTCAGATCTCTGCTGATTGAGTTTTCTGATTGTGAAGGTTCAGGTTTTCTATTCATTTGGATAAGTTTATGAAAAACTTCTTCTTCTTCTTCTTCTTCTTTTCTCTGGGTTGAATCATGAATGGTTTGGCAAAAAATAGATTGGATCCATCAGTGCATTGCAGATGGGGCAATGGAGAAGTTGAGAAAACCACATGAGGTTGGCTCCAAATTTATATAATATGGGTTGTCTGGAGCTAAGAACGATTTTAATTTTGTGGTTCCGATTTCGATCCTAATCTATCCATGATGAAGTGGCGATGTAGAAGCATACCCTCAGATCTTTGACCAAATTTGCAACTTCTCCTTTATCAACTCAAGACACCTTCTTTTTATTCCTTTCTTCTAGATCTCCAAGTCTCGAGTGATCTCTTCAAAATTCAATGTTTATGAGAACTGAGTGAGATCCCAATGTTTCCCCCTTTGAGGTAATTGCAGCAGCAAAAGCATTGAGATTTTTCTCTGGTTGATTTAAAATCTATTCATTACAGGGGCAAGAGACTTCTGATCCAGAAAATGGTAGACACTGCCCATTCTTTGACGAACTGCACGCCATTTTCAAAGAACGTGCAAAGAACATGCAGCGGATGCTGATAGAATCTGAAGCTGGGAGTACTACCCAGGCAAGGAAGAAAATGAGGAGGCTGAGTGGGGAGAGATCTTCTGAGGATTTATCAGAGGAAGATGATGAAGAGGACGACAGTGAAGAGGAACAGAGCCTGTCAAGAAGTAGAAAGAGGAAGGTTGACAGAGAAAGGCCAATGCGGACAGCAGCTTCAGACAAGTCAAGAGTTAATGGCATCCACGAAATCCTCCAGGACTTTCTCCAGCAGCAGCAGCGCATGGAAGTGCAGTGGCAAGAGATGATGGACAGGAGGGTGCAAGAACGGCTTATGTATGAACAGGAATGGCGCAAAAAAATGGAGAACCTGGAGAGGGAGAGGATGCTCATGGAGAAAGCATGGAGAGAAAGAGAGGATCAGAGGAGGATAAGAGAAGAAAGTCGGGCCGAGAAGAGGGATGCTCTTTTAACCACTCTATTAAGTAGGCTCATAAATAAAGATTTCTAAGATTATACTGTCAGAAACGGCTAGCAATGGCTCGATTGCCTGCAGTGAACATCTTTGGCAACCGCACAATATGATCAAGTTTTTCTAGGATCAAATTCCATCATTATCAAGTGTCAAAATGTATTGCAATTTTTTTTTGAAAGATAACTGTATTAAGTAACTAGGAAAATGTATTGCAATGTTACTGAAGATACAAATCAAAATATGATTTTGTTCCATCAGGAATCATGAACCCACCATACATAATTTTATTACAGTCGGGTAAATCATATCGACTCCGAAGTTTATGTCACCCATCTCCAGTTCAGTTGTATAACATTCTGTAGAATTGCATTCGGTGATTCATAAAAATAAAGCTTTTGGTGTCACATTGGATCAATCATCAACCAGAGTCGGTTGGAGGTTTTTCCTTGGGATGTTTGGAGGCATAATGATCAACAAGCTGATGCTGATTCGCTATTTGCACCTGAAATAATCAAAGCGATGGTTAATTGAAGGATTACATTATAGTTGCTACTGAACAAACATTATTATAGGCAGGAAAGAAAGTGATACAATAGAAACAAAAAGAAAAAAGTTAAATTGTAAATGGAGACAAAAATGATAAAACCCTAGCTTTCAGTAAGTTATATATGCAGAAGAAATTTTATACTGCTTGTTCGAGAAACAGCTTTCCAATAGTAGGAATCCTGAATCCTCACTAAAGAATAAGCACATGTCAGGGGATATAAAAAAGTTGGCAGTACCAAATAAACTTTGAAAGAGCCAACATTTCAAAATTTGGATAGATGTCAAAACCAATGTGTAAGATAAACTTGACTATTCCAAAAAAAAAAAATGTAAGATAAACTTAATCCACACCCAAAATTTTAGATTTTCGTTTCAATATTCAAGGCACTTTTGACTTTCTGCTCTTCCACATAGAAAAAAAGGGTTCTGCTCTTCCACATAAAAAAAGGGTTCTGTGACTTTTGACCGCCTCAGCATCTATCCCAACTTGTTTTCCGTGTTTGTTGGAGTATTGTGTTCTTCCAAGAGGGGCCAGTGTTATGTCTGAACTACTGATTCCCACATTCCAAATGCTACATTTAATGGACTCGCACAACTGCACAAGAAAACCGGTACCATGCGATGGGTACCTCCATCATGCTGGTATGCACATTGAATTAGGGGTGGCAATGGATCAGGTCAGGTTAGATTGGCCACAGGCAATGACAGATTTTTAACTGACCCAACTCAACCCAACCTGACCCGAGCCAAATTTCTATAAAAAATTTGAAAAAAATAAAAAATTGAGTAGGAAACTTTATTTTTAATAGAAAATGAAAGGAAAGAGGACTTTCCTTTTATGTGGGGCCATTGGACTATGAAAATTTGAGGTAATGGACTAATATTTTTTAACTTGAGTGGGGCACATGGGCTAAAATCAATAGATAAAAAATAAAGAACTTAATTGGTTTTTTTTTTAAAAAAAATTAGGTCGGGTCATGTGTAGGTTCAAGACCCTCTACCCAACCTGACCCAGATCTATTTTAGGTTGGGCATTTAGAATTTGATATTATATGCACAACTCAAACTCAATTTTTTCAGGTCAGGTTGGGTCCGACTCATGGGTCATGTCAAAGATATCAAGTCAAGGAGGCTGAGGTGGTCATTTTCTTTGCAGCGATTTATTTTCATTTTCTGTAGAGATAGAATTCCTTCACATAAGAAAATTCATTCCTTCCCATTTACCATGGAAATCAATTTCCAATGAGAAGGATCAAAAAGTTCAGAACCAATTTCCATTGTCTTTCCAGAATTACAAGGCACGCCTCCATTATATTCGACAGAATGCAATGTTTTCACACAATTAATTTTTTTTACCAATATAGATCCAAAAATCATGAGATGTTGTTGGATGAATGGTTCTTTTGTGCACATAAAAGTCATTGGCAATGAAATGCACAAAAGTAGCCTTAGAGAGGTTGGTCATCTATCAAGGGTTGGGCACCACATGGTTGTATAGAATATATGGAGGATACATGGATAAGAGGGAAACTCTGCTATCCAGTCATCATAGGTTTTCTAAGATGAGCCACAGAAAATCAATGGCTCACGATAGTCAAAATTTTAAGGTCCTAAACACTAGGCCAAGATGATCACATGGGAGTGAAACTTTTCTCATCTCGTGTCCATGTCATTTTTAAACATTCCACTAAAGATGTTTGGCTAGTTAAAAAAATAATGAGCGGTCTCCCTCATTAGGGAGGTTTAGGGAAAATGACAAATTTCAAAGAAGTGCTTATTGTTTCAACCACAAGGCTGTAGTTTCAATCTATTGGCATGAAATGGGCAGTAGACACTTCAGTAAAAAAGAAGAGGAAAAAAAGAAGTCAAATCGAGTTGTAGGTGCCAATACCAAATAAACGCAGTAAATGGATATGATGATGATGACACAATCTTCACAATTGGCATACCCTAATTATTTTTTCTTTCTTTTTTTCTTTTTTATTTTAGAATGGTAACATGTTTGCTTGTGAAAAAAAACACCACCAAACTCTGATACAGATACTCTTTTCTTTCTATCTTCTTCTCCCTTTTGTGTGTGTGTGTATGAGAGTGAGAGAGAAAGAGAGAGAGAGAGAGAGAGAGAGAGAGAGAGAGAGAGAGAGATGAATTTGGTAGAACTTGAAGACCTCTCAATCTAGGTTTTAAAAAATGTTCAGTACGTATCAAATTATCGACCTTCAAGATTAGCCAAAGCATATATATGTATCAAGCCCCAGCAAATGAGGAAACTAAAAACTTTGCTAAAGGGGGCTGAGAAAAGAAGTTTGTGTGTGTGTGTATATGTGTAAGGAACAATATGATGCTTGCACAGACCCTGTGATACTGAGTGTTTGCCACTTTCATTTCCTAATTGATGATGGGTTGGCTTGGGGCCATTTAAGTTCAAGGCTGTATCAGCAGTGGTTATATTCCATTTTTTTTTTCCAGATGTGAATGAAATTTAAAAAAGGAAAAGAAGAAAGAGTAGATGATGGGCAGTGCATATTGTGGAGTCACTTTGCTAGGAGTTAGAATGTCGAAGGCTATTAAAAAATGGTTTGAATGGACGTTTTACATTGACTATGGACCCTGAAGATGAAGTTTGGTTTGTATCTTATTTATCTGATTCACAAGGATATGCTGATAAAGACAGATGAACTTTGGTTTTTATGATCTCCTTTCTCTGTATTTCCTTCTACTGACAAAGTTAAAAGCCAATGATGCAAGCAAGAATGGATCCATTGGGAAAGATGAAATGGTAAGGTTTTATGGATGACAAATATGGACTTTTTAATTAAATGGAGCAGCAGATGGAAGAGAAGTTACATATTTTGGATGTATCTTGACAAGTCTTAGATTGTTGAAAGCTATTCAACGTGTTAAAGAATGAAATATTACATTGCTTAGTGTCCCTTTAGATTGGTGTTGATGCTGAATGAGTCGATGACCATTAAAATCAGCTCCTTGAGGAATGCTTTTTGGAGGGTCCCAGTTCTAAGCAGTGTACGAACAATTTGGCTAGAAAGGAACAAGAGGAGTTTTCCAAGGGAAGAGTAGGGGAGTCCATCAAGTTATTTGAAGTGATAAAATTTAAAGCTGCGGCTTGGATATCTGCCTCTAGTATGGATGTTATTCAGGAACATTGCCAAAACCTCAAGTTCAATGGCTCCTCCTCTTCAAGGTCTGCTGAAACTCAATTTCGACAGGAGTAGCATGCATGATTGCAACAAAGCTGGTTTCAGCGGCATGATCAGAGACTATCAGGGTCGATTTTTATTATTGCATGCTGGGTCTATTCCAGTTTGCTCAGCTAATGAAGCTGAGCGGGCTCTTTGGAGAGGAGTGCAAGAGATGGAAAAATTAATCTCTCAGGGGGGGAATATTGGAAGAGGACTCTAAAGTAGTCACAAACTGGGAAAACGGAGGATTATGTCCTTGGAGGTTGTTAGACACAGTTGGACTGAAAAAAAGCATATTACATTGACAATCAACTTTGAGAATAAAATTTGATTGGTAGCCCTTCAGCTGCTTTCCTCCTAGTACTAAAGGAGAGTAATTAAATAGCTGATACGCTTTAAAAGAATGGGACAGTAGAGAGAGAGAGAGATTTGAAAAGCAAATTGCTAAACTGCAAAGATGATCTAGAAGGATGGTCAAGTTGAGGCAAGATAGAGGAACTTCGAGTGATCAATTGGTGGCACTTCATTTGATTGTTATATAGAGATACATATTGTTAAATGAAGAAAGAATAAAAAGACAAACAAATATGACTAAGATGAGTTAACTGAAGGGATGTGAAAAGTGAGTAAAAGGTAGAATAAGGAAAGAGCATGCAGAGGAACCTTGGGGTGGATAAAAAATTCCAAGAAGAACTATCTAAAATGGTTTGGCCAAGAAAGAAAAGGCTAATAACAGGACGAATCAAAGCATTACAAGAATATGTAGGAGAAGGGGACACTCATGAATTTTTAAACGAAACAGTGAGATGCTGCGTCTTAGATTGCAGATGCAAATGTCAAAAAACTCGGCCTAAACAGGGATAGATGGTGAAATAGAACCCATAAAGTCAATCCAAATAAATGGATTAACACTTAGAACATGACAGTGGTGGAGAATTCTTTTGTAAAATATAAATAAAATTTTAGTGGCTGACCTAGAACATTATTGTCAATAGGTTTGAATGACAAAGTAGTATTTGAAAAGAGACATCAATTAAAAGGGCCAAGGGTTTGATGATAACGACGAAAAATAATGGTCAATTTAGGAATGGTAACTCTCTTAATCATCATCTAATTTCCCAAAAGTTGTCGAGTCAGATATTTGGAATTGTTCACATGGTGCAATATTTTTACACCATGACGATCCAAGGTAGCTGTCAAATGTTACTCGAGGAACCAAAAAGAGGCGAGCAACACAATAGTCTACCTCTTGGTGTATTCATCCACTTAGAGATTAAAATGGAAAGGATGGATTGAAGCAAATAGCATGCAACTGTCATCATACCTGAAACTACACAAATTTCTAACGAGTGAATAGGGATCCAAATTGAAGATGTTAGTAGCTTGTGCAAGGAGATACAGAAGTATTGGGAGAAATTCTCGGTTGTTATGGTTCTTGTCAAAATAAATCATCAAGGGAATAAACGGGAAAAAAATTGATTAGGAAGCATTTCAAATTTTCAATAAATTGCAATTAAAGGTAGGTAATGATAAGAAAAACCTTGCAGATGGGGCAGCTCGATTTGAGGGCAGCAGCTCTAGCCTCCAACTGAGATCCCTTTCCCTTCTGATTCCTCTCTGCATTTCTTCTCTGCGCTTCGATCTTCTGCTTTCCTCGCGTCATCTTCTCTCTCTCCCTCTCTTCTGGACTTCAGAATAAATATATGATTTCTTGTAGAATTTATAAGCACGCAGTGGGACACGGGCTTTCTTTGTGGTTTGATCTAAACTCTATTCAGATTCATTTATCCATTGTGTTTGGACTTCGGACTGAATTAATCCATTCATTAATCCAGACCAATTTTTTTTTAATCTGAATTTTATTCTTTAGTCAGATTTAAGTTGAGTTTATATTGGTATGATCAAGCTTAAAATTACAAACGAATTAACTTTGACAATAATAAAAATGATGAATATACTCAACTTAAATATATTGTCAAACTTTAAATTTCGAGAAAATATAAAATAATAAGAACAATCAGTGTTTTATAAAAAAAATGCGCTAACATGTATAGTTTGAGTTATTAGTTTCTTACGCCTCAAGTTAAAATATTAATATTTTTATCATAAATTAGACTCCACTAATCTTATAAATCAAATGAGTAGTTGTTTATGTGAAAATTAAAAAATATTTTTAAGATATATATATATTTACTTGATTTAAGTTAAATAAATATCTAGTTAAATAGAGTTTCTTAGAAACTATTAATTTATTTACTCAAATCAAATAAATAAGAATGTTTAAGTGAATGTCATTTTCACAATCCAACATGTTCACAATATATACAAAAAAATTAATTATATTAAGAGAATCAAACTGAGTCACAAAAGCTCATAACTCAAAAATGTTATGTTAGAGTTTTTTAAAAAAAATACTAATTTATCTTCTTACCATTTAAATAATTACAAGTAGAAAAAATAAAAAACAAAGTTGTTATCTCTTATTATAAAAATATTGATATTTCTAAAATTTTATATTAAATTATTTAAATTGTGCCCTTTTTGCAATTGAATTCAATTTATACTAACTTATTAACAAGCCGAAGTTATCAAATATCACTAATCATTTAATAAAGTGAAAAGTTTAGTTTTATTTGTCATTTCTAAGTTCTAACCATGTGATTTACATCATGGTAGATTTCAATTATAAGCACTTCGTGACAAATATCTACGCTACAAAATCAAATATCGGTATTTTAGCTGTCAAATTGATTTTACGACCAAATTGATTTGGACACTGCTGTAATAATTATTTTATTTTTTAATAGTGATGATGTGATAAATGTCACATGGCATACTAGGATTGGTTGGGTTAGAATTAACAATGCAAGAACTACGAAACCTGATTCGTGCAAGCCCATGAGAGGATTTTTCCCTCTTTTTCAGCCATATGAACCTTCTTTAAGGAGGCCATGGGGGAACTTTGATGTAGACACAAGTTTTGACTTCAATTCAAGAAGTATTGGTTTCTTTGGTTCTTTCGAAGTTCGGTGAGTTTGGGTAGATTTGTTTTTCAACAAATTAAAATTGTGTTTAATTAATTTTATGCTTGCAATTTTCGATTTTGTGTTTAGATTTCGAATTTATATTAACATTTTAAATTAATTATTGCACAATTACTTTGTGTGAAATTCAAGTTGAATTGAAGCATTTGTCAAGTTTATTCCATAGTGAATTGTAGACTGGATGAGTTTAGGACCTTTGAATTTTTTTGTGAGTGAAATTTTATTGATACCTCTAAACAATTTTTGAGTTTCCATAATAAATTAAGTCGATTTGAGATCAGTTTTTCGATTGATCGGTTTCGATTTCCTACTCTCTAGCTTCAATTTTCTAGAGAAGTCAAATTTGATTATTTATGGTTTCAAAGGACCTAGTCTCCAATTTTCATAAATTGGAACAATTGGCCAAACCATACAATCAAACATTGTAAGCTAGGCTGCATCATTGGCCAACTCATTACTGAATTTGAGTGTCAATACATATATACAGTACGTATCAATCGTATCAAATCGTGACGATACAAATTGTCGATACTTGATGGTGTATTGGTTGATACTACATGGTATCAACCGATACATGCCTTTTTTCTTTTCTTTTCTTTTTTTTTAAAAAAATCATTTTTAACATATTTTCAAAATATTGTCATCAATATTTTTTAAATTTAAAAAGGTTTAAAAGCAAATTTTTGAATTTTAGAGTTATTTTTATCATTTTCAGTTATTTTTATTAATTTTTCAAGTTTCAGCTATGTGAAGTAATCTCAAAAATTGAGTTTTTCAAGAAAAAAAATTTATAAAATAATATCTAGTGGCTGTGAAATTTAATAGAGATAATGTTAATGACATTCACATAATTTTTACACGAGTTTCACCCGACCCGAGAAACAATCCGAATCAGGCATATGAATCAGGTCAACTGGTCGATTCGGGTTAAGATGACAAAAATCCACATTAAATTGGAGTCGAGTTGGGTTAAGAAACTTACAAGTTAATTCGATCCGACCCAATCAAACCCGACTAAAATTAGACTAAAATGGGTTCAGAATACAGATCAAGTCAGAATGCGGGTCGAATCAGGCTGAGTCGAGAATTTCAGGTCAATAATTCAGGTCGCGTCGGATCGGATTCTATAAATATTAACTTGGGTCAGGTTGGATTTTAAAAAAACCGACTCCACCCGATTTCAGCCCTAATTTTTAGTAAAGCCCGGTCCGAGCCCACCCAGTTTAGTTGCAACTTCCAACTGCTAGACAATTATATTCCAAACAATTTTATAAAATAAACTCAAAAATACCAACAAAAATTCCCTAGGCCCCAACAACTCAAGTTAAAAAATAAAACCAAAAGTTTTACTCAAATTACAAATGGTTAAAAATGTATCAAACAGGGGAATGGTACATTCATTAACCAATATGATATTTCGTAGGATACATGCACATTGTGTTTCGAATTTTTTTAACATTGTATAAAGAATGTGGCTCAAGTGTTCCCAAGTATGAAAGTTCTGTTTTTCACGGAAGGTGGAATGTATCCACCAATAAACCAGAGTCCAATCATGTACTAATGGCTTCTGGGTCCACTAGTGTCATTAGGTCACAGCCAATCTTAAAGATCTAAAGACCATTGATTGCTAAAAAAAAGTGTTAAAAAGAATTTGTTTGCTCGTACAGCCCTGAGAGGTGGTATCGGTCTCACAGCTTTGAGATCGAGATAATAAACTACCAAGATTAATAACCATTGCTGACACTCAAAACATAAGAATTTGTTGCCCAACTGATTGTACAATATATTAGAATTCAAATTAAGACTGATTCAGCCCTTTACAGAACACTGGTTACAAATAGCAAAGTCGCTAAAAACTCTTTTTTTTCCAGAAATGATGCAGAAAGTCATTAAAAGTTCAAGCTATACCATTCTTTTCAGTCTGGCAAAGCTGTTCCCCGCTCGAGATTGTTCTTTATCTCTAGTGTATATTTGCCAAAGGCTCTTTCTATCTTCTTATTGAAATGCTCATTTCTATCATTGATTGAATCAACATCCTTCTCATCATGGTACCTGCGCCGCCTGCTAAACGACTTACGCTTTTCTTCCCTGTCTTGGAGTTCCTTGACCATTCTGTCTACATTCTCCTCAGAAACCTTCGGTGCCTACACCAAACAGGATAAAAGCACAAAAATAATTACACCTTACTTAGGGTGCACATGCAGAAAGTAGTAGGTTTAAAATGGAAGATAAAAAAGAACAAACAGAAAGTAGTGGAGTTCAAGACACCATTACCTTCCCATATTGAAGACTTGATGCATTACGGTAGAACTCTGGGTCAGATTCTTTAAATTTATTATATTCTTCCATGTCAATCTTTATGTTCTTAGTACGCTTCTTGTATGCATTGTACAAGGTCTTCTGATTGAATACTGTTAAAAACCAGAGGTAATGATATTGTATTTGTCAGTTTACAGAATAAACATATTACATAAAGCGGAAACAAGCAAGGAGATTCTGTAAAGGAGTGGCAATTGTAGAGTATAATCAAACTTTGAAAATTTAGGATGTAATCATCCCCACTGTTTGCTGATTATCACGCTCCAGAATAGTGGAGTAATACTTATTGATATTGTGTTTTTTTTAAAAAAATCCAATTTTGAAAGAATCCCCGACTGGTCTTGTTTTGAGGCATACTGAAAAATCGTATTCTAATGACAGATATTTTGTATAACACAGGTGCCCCAATTTTGATGGCTTTGTTTTTTACAAGGTGATTCAAGCTCGAACAAGTTCATACAATAAGGTGTCCTCATCTTTGGTGGACCTGTATTTTGCATTGTGATACAATGCCTGAGCAGGATTGTACATGAGATCTCTGAATTCTGAAACATCACAGTCAGTATGATGATGACCTCTGAAGGATAATCTCTTACAAGGACAAGGGCTTTTGCTGGACAGATATCCTTGAAGTAAAATTCTAACCAACAATAATCTGAAAGCAAGGAACTTTGCCACCCCTACATCTGTTTCCACTGCTAGAAAAGAGAGGAAACGGTTCACAACCTATTCTTGCAGTGCTTTTCGTGGCCCCTATTTGGCCCTTCTCCCGTTCTCTTTTCTTCATTCATTGGATTTTTTCCATCTTCTTTCAGGGCTATCATTGTAGGGTGGGGTTCAGAACCTTTTCCAAGAAGGAAAAGTTCATTGGAAGCCTGTACCCTTGACAATTGCTTGGTTTACCCCTTTTTGTGTAGTAACAAACAGGTGTCAGATGACAAAGTAGCAACCAGAGCCTCAGTGATGCACACAATTAAACTCACCATTATTTAGTGGCAATCATGGTTTAGACTTTAGACTGCTGGCTGATGCGTTATCGTATCACAGCTGGTTTGACCCAGGAAACAGTCAGGACCAATACCGGTTCAGGGAAATGATTTTTTTTTAAACTATCAGTAGAAAAATCAATTTATTGCCAATATATTAGACAATATTTACCAACGAAAATATAAGCCAGTATTTTAAGAATATCAGCCGCCATATCAACCAATTTGTTGGTGGTGTGTGTGTGTGTGGTGGGAAGGGGGGAAGATATGAAAGAGATTCAGCACACATTGAAAAATGATATCATTCGCTTAATAATGAAGAAAAAACTTCAAAAAAACAGCAAATAGGATCAATCCCCTGAGTTTTTCATGTTTCATAGTTTTCCTTATCATTTTATGTTTTTTACATTTTTCACCATTTTTCATTTTTTTTAAAAGAAACAAAATGAAATGATCTTAACTATCAAGTCATAGTTTGCATCTAGATCTAAATGCTAGCAACTTCTTTTACTTCGATCTACAAGATTTGGAAGAAATATTTTATTTTTTGCTACTTATTTTCAGATTTTCAGTATTTTCAATAATTTTAATATTTTTAAAGAAATTTAAATATAAAAAATTAGGTTTTTGGTATTCTAAACATAGAGCCACAACATGCAAGTACATGCAGGCAAAAATAGATTATATATATTTTAGTTTTGATATTTATATCAGTTTCAAAATTGAGTCATGATGAGGATGGTATTGGGAGTCGACTTGTTTGCCATGACCACAACTGTGAAAAGATGTTTTGCAGTCCGCTCGATATTTAACGTAGTTTTGAAGGTATGGTAATTATAATATGATAACTGATTTCTAGCTATGGTAATTATAAGGTGATAATTGATTTCTATTAGGTCTATATCAATTGTAAAAGTATGATTGTACAAATCTTATTAAAATCTTCAACTCTTAATGCCAAACTTCTTTGTTTAATGCTTGATTCATAATTACAAGCCTCTATTTACATATTTTTTTGCACCTCTAGTGCTCTTAATATATTATGATTACCATTTCAAAAAAAAAAAAACCATCAAGTTTATCAACATATAGTTCAGTTTATGATCATATGAAGATGCAAGACATTCTTAGCTTAAAGGGGACTCTATTGAGTTAGATTGAAAATAAACTTCACAGTCCATGATGTTCCAATATTCTAGGGTTTTTAAGGTTTTTTTTTTTTTTTTTTTTTTTTTTAGACAAAGGTGTCCAAGTCTCCAAGAGCACCTGACTAATCCTTAGGGCATGTGCAAACATCCCTATCCACACACATCGGGTAACATTATAGGGAGTGACCCTTTTGTGTTGAGAGTGACTTGAACCCAAGACCTCCAACATCTCAGTTTTTTTTTTTAAGTTTTTCTTCAAAACTTTTAGGGAGTTTGAGGTTTCAGACTGTTATAAACCAGTTCGACAATGACCAATATTATTGGCCGGTTCAATCGTGTACTAGCAGGAACTGATATGATGGCCGGTACCGATTTTATGAACCATGGTGGCTATCTCAACATATTCTTTTGTAGGTTTCTACGGAACCATTTCCATGGCAGTTGGGCATCATTATCATCTTAACCATCTTTATTATCTTCTTTAAATATGTATATATTTGTCACCTGTTGTGTAAATCCTGCCTAATGCCTCTGTGGGAATGGGTTTCTTTTGTAAATACTTTTCTTAGCAACATAATTTACTGTTGTCCAAAAAAAAGGGCACTCGATGCACATACATGTGAAGAGCTAGTAACAGCACAATAATCAATTCATGGGCATCCTGAATCACCTAAAGGTTATTAAAGACAGCAGTACAGCTAAAAGGTATGAAAGTTATATGATAGTTGTTTCAATCTATGATCTTACGATGTTCAGATATCACATGCAAAAGCAAACAAGATTAAAACAAATATAGCTCAAAAAAGTTGCTTATTTAAGCTTACCATCCCAACCGAATGGAGCAGGTTCCTTCTCCCATTTCTTATATTTTTCTTCTGCCTTCTCCTGTGTATCAAGCATATATGCCTTCTTCATATCCAAGCCATTTGCATCAAGCAGTTTACTGATTTTTTTCTGCCTATCTTCAGACCATTTTTGTTTCGAAATGCCTCTTGATTCAGGTGGAGCTTCCAGTCTTTTTTTCTCAGCCACCATAGCTACTTGGTTAGCTTTTCTTGCCTCATTCTGCAATTGCAGTCATTTACCATGAAATTAGGCAAAAGGTATATGATAAACTTTCAACTGTTTGTCATACATAGTTTCACACCATGACTAAAAAGTGATCATGGAAAATGGATTTTGGCTTTCATGAAACTGGTAATGCAGCACATAAGATAGGATGTGTTCATTGTGTTCCAACGTGAAAAGAGTCAAAATATGGGAAGGTGAGTAACATGGATTTGGTGTAAAATGAAGCATTGTCGAGGCATTGACTGGAAAAAGCATGCATTCAGAAACAAACCACATTGTCACATGCACACATTAAGGTTGGATATAACATAAACAACAACTAAAAAACTGGAAAGAGATTTTAAATATAACAATAAAAAGTTTAAATGAACATATTACCATCTTAAGCCTTAGTTCAAATAATTTCTTCTGTCTTCCAGTGAGATTTTTGAAATCTTCGACATTTTCCTCAACACGATGATCACCATCACTATCAACACGTTCACCGTCAACAAGTTCTTCTGGACCCGGTCCAAGTTCAAGAGGATGTTCAGTCTGATCAATGGAACCCAATGACAAACACCTTCCACCTCCTTGTCAAGATGAAATGTAACAACAAATGAAGAAGAGACTGAATATCTCTCAAAAAGGAAAAAGAAACAAATGATTGCAATAAATACACCAAAACAACCAAACATAACCTACATATTGTTAAAAAAAAATACAGTGGATGTAACAAATACTTTAATGGAATAGCGACAACTGAAATTAGTGTATTTGTTTTTTATTTTTTTTCTTATTGATTGAGGAAAAAGAGAATACCTACAAAGGTGTTTACCCATATAGCAAAGGTCTACAGGCCCTAAAAAGTACTAGTGGTGGTGGTAGGTCCACTAGCCCTAACAGCAACCACCCTTGCTACCAACACTAAATGCAAGAAATCTTTCAGCTCTGTCATTAGCTGCCCAGGCCACACGGATCACCTTGACGTTACACCATTTGATAATTTCTCACTTCTTCTACCTGTCCAAGTGACTCCACAGACAGGCAGTATCTTTGACTCGCTGAATCACTGTCGTAGAATGTCCTTCTACTATGTCACCTATGTTCCCCACCTTTTGCAATTCTTACATCCCAACCCAAATGACCCAGAAGTCTGCTTCATTGGAACATATCACACTAAGTTATCTTTCGAAAACACATCTTTCAATAATTTCTTTTTAATTTGATTTCTACTTTGGCTTCTACTTGTTTTCATTTTTTATAATTTTAAATGACATTTATTTTTTAAAATAAGATTTATCCTTTTTTTAATGATAATTTTATCATTCTCTATAACAAAAGCCAATGAGATCAACCAAGTTTGAGAAACAAAATGGAAAGAAAAATACCTGATTTATCACTCTTGTTCTGCTCTCTCTCAAGACGCTCCTTTGCTTCAGCAATTTTTTTGAAGCAAAATTCGACGCATTCATGGTAAGGATTAGATGCATTTATACAATCTGGGTGTGCTCTGCCTTCCTCAGTCATAATTAGATTTGGAAAGTACTCTTATAATATTGCACCAAAAAGAGTGTAATACCCCTCTCTCTTTCTCTCGCTGTCACTGTAAATTACCTGATAAGATAATGAAAAAGGCAGCATGTTACACTTCATAATGGGCAAACATAAATATAAGTAATAATAAAACAACTTTCAGCTTGACCCTAATCTCTAAAAAGTACAAAAAAAAAAAGTGTCAATCCCTCAAATGAGAAATGGCTGAAATTTTCTCCAATTTTTGGAGCACCCAACCCCAAACCTACCCAACCCAGACATACACATACACACATAAAAAAAATGTTAGGCCAGACAAACCAACAGTCCACGCTCAAGGCAAAGGAATCCAACAATTTTCAGAGTTTTCTGGACCACAGATCGTCCATGATTAGAGACTAGTTTTCTTTACAATATATACAATCCGGTTTGGCAAGCCTACCAAGTGCCAATTCAGGAGTGAAAAATAAAAAATAGCCTTTGCATGAAACCATAAGCTACAAAGCAGCAAAAAGACACCGACATATTCAAACAAACCATAAGCTACAAAGCAGCAACAAAGACACCGACAGATTCAAAATCTACTCGACCAAATGAGAACCCGTGTAAGTATCTGAAATCCCCTAATCTGCAAGTGATTAAGAAAAGCATCTGAAATACCTTAATCTCAAACTAATTAAGAATCTGTTTTCAATTAACAAGAAAGAGGAAATATATGCACATGTGTGCCGCAAATAGTTAATTGTTCAGAAATCAAGAAAAGTATTTGGAATGAAGCGATATTTATCATATAATTGCTTGAAATCTGGAGACAAATCCCATTAAATTCGTCCGGCTGAGCAAGCATCAAAACCACAGCTGAGAAAGTAATGAATTCTAATGTTAGGGCTCTAATTGAAATTGGCTGATGCTAGAATTAGGGTTCTCTTTGAAAATCAAAGTAATGAATAAATTATTTTCTAAGAAGAACAGCAGTATTTTCTAAGAAGAACAGCAGTGTTATCAGAACCGGACCGAACCGCGGTTGGATCGCAGGTTCAACCGCGACCATCATCTTCTCGATCCGATTTGATTAAAAAACCTTCTGATAATTTAAGCCGCAAAAAACCGTTTCAAGCCGCGGTTTAAATCGGTTTTCTAATCCAATCGTGAGCCATGAGCCGCAGTTTTGGAAAAAATGGAAAGTTAGAGAAATTTTTTTAAGAAAACGCCGGCGGCTGCAACTCTACCCTCCCTACAAGAGAATAAATGAAACGGCGGAGAGAAAGAATGGAAAGAGAAAAAAGAAAATATGGAGAAAAGATTGAAGAAAAAAAAAGCGCTACACTGCTTTCCTTTCTCTTCTCTGTTTCTTTTTCTTCTTCGTTGATGGGAAAAAAACAGAGGGTTTGTAAGTGAACACCCATCTTTTTGAAAAGGAACTTACGTGAGCTTACTAAAGAGCTAACGCGTGTACTCTAATATTTTGTCAAAAATTATTTTAAAACGGAAAGTAATAAAATTTTATTTTAAATACAATATTTACTTATGCTGAAAGTAAAAATTATAATGTTTTCTTTTATTTACCTTTACCGACCCGTCCCGCTAGCACAATATTGTCCGCTTTGGGCCTCACATACAGCCCGCACGACTTTGCTTTGGCGAACAAACTCACGATTGCTCTCAAAAGGCCTTGTGCTAGAAGGAAAAAGGCTACCACTTATATACCAAGGAATTTCCAGTGCAACTAACAATGTGGGACTTTTTGGGGCAGAGTATTACAATCTACCCCCCTTAAAGTCAGAACCGTCCCCGACTCCGCACACACAACAGCCAAGCCACACCCTCAGACAGAGAGTTGAACCATGCCCTGATACCATTTGTAATGACCCATCCTGCTAGCACAATATTGTCCGTTTTGGGACTCACACACAGCCCGCACGACTTTGCTTTGGCGAGCAAACCCACGGTTGCTCTCAAAAGGCCTTGTAACTACCTATAAAAGCCTTAGAGCAGGTAGACTTGAATAATTGAAATGGAGATTCTCATATACTTTAGATCAGATAATGGTTTTCAAGTTTTGTCTCTCGAAAGACATTTGAAATCCATAAACTGTTTGGATATCAATAAGTAAAATATTATACTTCAACACCTTTGCTACTTTTAAATCGGATGAAGTGATACACGAAGTATGACCACAAGAAGGGAAGCACTAAGTAAAGAGGTGATTACCACAAATAGTAATCTGAATTAATGCACTATAATGGACACACTTTAAAATACCCCAAACAGAGAAGTACTGTGTAAAGGGATCGGTTCACCAAAACAGTAACGGGTTGGCCGAATTGAAACAGTGTGGCAGCTAGGGAAACACCTAGGTTTAGGCTCTGTCTGACTGGATTTTGTAAATAAAAGAAAAATACAGCAAGTAATAACATTATAAAGTTTAGGACAGATCATATGGGTATAGAGTTTAGGACAGATTAGGTCTAACAAAACTTTTTAGAGAAAGGGCAAAACCAACAATTATTTTAGGCAAATAAAAATCAAGGATAAAACTAATTTGCACAGTTTGAAATCAAGAGTAGCCTGAAGAAACTTACAGACAGGTTCGGATTATTTATTATCATGACTTAAGCAAAACCTTTAAGAAAAACAGATATAATTTATGATATATAACCACTATGCTGTGTTTAAAGGTCCAATTTAGTCAGATTGATGGGGTTCTCTGGAGTCTGTGTACTCAGCAATCTAAGACTGAAACCAGTCTTAAAATCAGCCAGTTAGGGGCTGAAAATGAGTCCTATTACCAACGGTTAAGAGGTCTCTTTCTAATAATCCAGAGGCTGAAATCCACTCCTAACATTTTGCCGATACTGGACTGAAAGTCAATCCTCGAACAAGGTCCGGCTTGGTGGTAAAACGTCAGGAAAGGATCGGTTTAGGCATGGGCTGTTTTGGGGCTTTGGTACCATAGATCCAACCGAAAATCAATCAAGTGGGAAGAGAGGAAATAAGAATAAAATAAGATGGGTAAATACCTGTAGAATATGGGTGAAGACAACCGGGGAAGACAGCAATGGTTGTTTCGGCTTCCTTCGGATCGTTGCAGGTTGGGTTCCACTGGAATCGCCGCACGGCAGTGGGAGAGGAGAAAGAGAAGCGAGCGCGATGCCGAGGGAGAGAGGGAGAGGAGATGCGGTGCTTGTGAGAGCAAATATGGATTTTCCCTGTTCCGTCGAGGCTAAATAGTTGATAGGGTCGGCCAATCTTCAAATACGGAAGCTGGTTTTAATTTCTAAAGGTAGAAGGTTCGAGGGGGAGGGATTTAGGAGGGCCTAATGACCGAGAGGGGCGTGTTGGTCCAAAAAGGGGTCGACACAATTTTGTATAAGTTATCACATATAATTTTATATATATATATCTATTTAATGAAAAAGGATTTTAATTGTAATTCTAATTATAAGGACTTGAAATCTAAATTAACAACAAAATCTTCCATTTACTTGATTTTAATTGGAAGGAGGTCAATTTGTAAATTCTAATTTAGATTTCAACTTTGGGGGATTAAAATTTTATTTGACAACTAAATTTTTCATTTATTCCTTCTCACTTATTTATTTTAAATTTTCTTTATATCTAATTTTACTTTCTATGAATAAGGATTTGAATTCTAAATTCAAGCTTATATTTTAATTCCTAATTTTAAAGTTTATTTTCCAAATATATTTTAATGAAATACAAAATACACTAACAAACACAATATCAAATTCTAATTGACTCGACCCACCGACCCGTTACTTTGGGTCGGGTCATTACATCCTACCCTTTAAAGAAATTTCGTCTTCAAAATTTAGCTAACGTACGTACCTTACTCATCGAATAATTTTGGATACGCCTGTTGCAATGATGCCTTCCGCTCCCACGTTAAACGTTCTACTCCATAATGTTGCCAAAGCACTTGAACCAAGGGAATGGTCTTTGTAAGGAGCACTTAATCTTTAGAATCCATGTCACGCCCCGACCCGAAGGTTGGGCCCAGAACACGACTGATTTTTTTTTTTTTAAACTAAACTAACTCAAGTATTCTAAATGGGCCGGATAAACGGTTAGGCCCAAAGGTCACACATGATCCTAACATGTGTACTCAAACATATACCCTAAGTCTGATACCAACAAAAGCACAACAACGACACATAACATGATCACACAAATCCAATTCCGAATTATTATTCAAAATCACATCAGAGTAACTACAGAAGCATAGTAGTTTAATACATGACATTAATACAGACTAAGTACCACACCCGGTACTTTATAAAAACAAATGGTTCCAAGAACCAGAAAGCAAAGATAAGGGTATTCCCCTCAGTGGGAATCCCAAAACACCGCCACAGCTTATCTACCCTAAGCTTGAAATAAAGGATTCTCCTCCTCAGGTTCATCTCCTGAAAGGTGAGTGGGGTGAGCTAACTAGCCCAGTGAAGGAAATATAACAGTGCAGTCTTAAATAAACAACAGGTTAGCAAAATAATCAACGATTGCAATAATATCTCATGCTTGATAACAAATTCACAATATAAAGTAATATCTTATCATCATCTTTCCATTACTGTTATCATCCAACGTGACCCCCCAGATACTATACTGACACCAATAGTATTGAGTTCCGATACGATCAAAATACATTCTTGCAAGTACATCTCCGGTATGCACCTCAAAACCGGTACTGACACACCTTGCCAATCACTGTCCACCCACCTGGTCGAGTAGACGTAACCGACACCTCAGCTCGGCGATGGTTCAATAGTAAAAGGTACTGTAATACCCTGCCCCGAATTAAGCATGTCTTAGCTAAATTTCGTGTTTTAACCGGATGATCTCGAGGTTTTCAGTCAGGGCTTTGAGGAAAGCCCAAAGTTTGGCCCAATCCGAGCTCGTGAGCTCAGAGATCCAGCCCGTCCAGCTGGAGGGGTATTTTGGTAATTTACCACCTGTTGTGATTATTTCTCTAAATTGTGTGAATTGGTGATTATTTTTGATTGATAATACTCTCCTTATGGAATAATTTGCATTTCTAAGTTTAAAATGAATTTAGTTTTCAGAAAATGATATTTTTATCGCCCGAAAGAGAGTTTTAATTATTTTAAATAATTTCGGGTAAGAGATAAAATTTGAAAATGGTATTGGGTGTTAGACCATTTTAATATTGAACTAGATATTTCATTTCATCTCAAAATAAGGTTTACAAATTAGTTATTTTTACATTTGTTTAATTAAGTAATTTTGGGTAAAATGTGATTTTTGTTTAAAACAAAGGTTTTTATTGAGAGATAAAAACTGAAATTTTGATGGTGACCTAAGTTTTAAAAACCCAACCCATCTGTAAGGTTGGATCTGATTTTGGAGTTTTAAATTTATTACTTATAGTTTAAAAATCAGTTTTTTTAAAAAAAAATAGGACCTTTCTGCAAATAGAAAATTTTCAAGGGACTGATCTGCAAAACCATAACAGCCTGCACACGCCATGCCGCGTGCACTGGCCGTTCGGCGGTGATCATCACCTTCTGCCGTCCCGTCCCATCGGATTTCAGCCGATTTTCCGGCGAGAGGAGCCTATAAATTCAAGGCCCCTTCTTCCGTTTCAAATCCCAGCAATTCTTCTCTTCTCTGCTCTCTGTTTGATTTCCGACCGACCGACCCTGAGCTGCTGTTTTTCAGTAACAGTAAGCTTAAGGAAAGATTTTCAAAAATCTGAATTTCAACCCAGGAATCAAAACCAAGGTATCCATTGCATTCCTTTTTAAATTCTAACCGATTTAGAATCAAGAAAATCAGATTTTGACCTTGTTTTCACTGAGAAAAACCAGTTTTAAGTTTTAAGGAAAACCATGGGTTTCATGTACCCGTGAGGATTTACCCTTAAAATCGGATAACCCTTTGAGCTTTTGAGCTCCAAACCTCTCCCTATGGAAAGAGGACTCCCAGAGGAGTCCATCAGACCAGACGGATGTGAAAAACGAATCCAGGAAGCCCTCCCTTTCTGGAATCGTATTTCAGTGTATTTCCGCCGTGACTGTCTGCCGTTGCAGACAGTTGGAGAAGACGACTCTCGGAAGGTCCGAGAGCCGATCTTCGGACGGTCCGAACGTTCGGACTGTCCGAGCAGTGACCTCGGACGTTCCGAGCTTCAACCCGAAGCCCAGTCCGCCCGAGGCGAGCCAGACCCCCCTTTTTCGGAAGGACCGAGCCAGCTCGGGAGGACCGAGCCAGCTCGGAAGGTCCGAGCATCCTCGGAAGGTCCGAACCTGTATTCAGACGTTCCGAGCTTTGCAGACTCACGAGACTTCTGTTTTTCTGTTTTCTGGACTTCGGACGGTCCGAGACCCAGTCTTCGGACGATCCGAAGTCAGGCCTCAAGATCCGAGGCCAGTGACTCAGTTTTAGGTGGTCCGGATGATCCGAAGCCACTGACCCAAGTTCCGAAGTGATGTTCCGAGGAACACTGTTTTGAAAAATAATAAAATATTGTTTGATTACTGTTTTAATCTTGATTATTATTTGTTTGATATGTTTAACTATTTGTTACGATTTATACCTCCCTGTTAATTAAAATTGTACTAACCCCTTTTCTCTTATTATTTATAGTGTAAATACTATTGTATACGCTTTCAGTCCGACACTAGTCGGGAACTGAGTGATTCACTTTCAGGACGACACTATAGTCGGGCACTGAGTGACCTCGAGGCCTACTCAAAATATCAGCTCTGGTCCTATCCAGAAGACAACCGAGAAGTGACCCGAGGATCTAGACCTTACTCAATAAGTCAATCTGGTCAATGCCCAGAAGACAATATGAGTTTGGACTGAGCCCCTTATGTTTATTATATTATTATCTTGTGGATGATTTAAAGAGGATAGAAACCAAATAGGAGACTCATTCCATTAAACCCGGATATTTTGTAGGAAAATATATGATTTCCAAATTCTACGTATATGTACGTATTTGTTATGTATATTGATTGAGCACTTGTATGTTGTTTGACAGAGACCGCGAAACCACACAATCACGGTGAGGGAACTTAACTCTGCAGATTTTGTAAACAGGTGTTATATTGAGCAATGAGTGGTTTCGGTTTTGATGAACCCACTCAGGTGCCTATACATGATGCACTATGGTAAGAGTGCTGTGATGATTTGATATTACGGTGTTGACCGTATGTGTATATAAGACTGCTTCCACGTACCTGGGCTATTGAACCAATATCGGCCATATGAGAGATGGTTTATGTCTACTGGACCATGGGCGGACCATGCTGTCGTCAGTTGCTGACTTGAGGGTGTCAGTACCGGTTACGTTTAAGAGCCGGAGATGTACTTGCAAGGATGTATTTTGACCGTGTCGGGACTTAATACTGGTCTCAGTGTAGTCGGCAGGCGTTACGGTGGATAAAGGCAGTGATTGATAGTTGATGATGTTATTATCTTATTTGAGTTTATGCTTACTGTTATCAAGCATGTGATATTAACCGTTGTTAACCTGTTTTACTATTTGCTTAATGTGCACTGTTAATTATCCTTCACTGGGCTTGTTAGCTCACACCACTCACCTTTCAGGCGATGAACCCGAGGAGGAGGACCCTCTCTTTCAAACTTAGGGCGTTTGAGCCAAGGCAGTGTTTGGGATTCCCCGGAGCGGAATGCCCTGATCTCTTTCTGTTGGTTCTCGGAACCGTTATTTTTGTATTAAGTACCGGATGTGGTACTTAATTTGCATTTGACTATTGTAATCGGCTATGTTGCCATTTGAGACGATGTTATGGATTGATTTATCAATGTTAATATTTGTTTGATCTTATCATTAATGGATGTTGTTGTGTTGTTTTGCTATGTCTATGGGGCATGCTTATGGTACATGTTTGAGTCCTCTTAGCGGGCTGATGCGTAACCGCTGGGCCTAACTGTTGATCCGGCCCAGTAAGAGTGCTTGTGGATTAGTTACTTTCCTTTCAAAAAAAAAAAAAAAATCAGTCGCGTTCCGGGCCCACTGGTCGGGTCGGGGCGTGACAGCTTGGTATCAGAGCGTAGGCTCAACTCTAGGACTGTGATGGGTTACTACCTAGTTAGACTTGTTTTTGCCCTAGTATTGCTATTGTATTGACATTTCCTTGTTTGGTGATACAGATATGTCAAGCAATAATACCGAGTGCTTCCAGGGGACACCTAGCGACCCTATCGTCATAGATTCTGGAGATGACTCCGGTGCGCCAAATTTCGATGAGGTTGCACCTAGGGAGGAGGTAGTAGTGGCATCCCCCGAATACCACGTGGGTGCTGAACCTGAGGAGGAAGAGGGAGATGTCCCAATTCCTGAGGAGTCGGTGGGGGAGAACGGTTCACCAGAGTATGTTCCGGCCACTCCGCCATTGGACGAATATCAAGATGAGATGTGTGAGCTCTGCAATCAGGCAGGGCACAATTTCATCTATTGCCCCTATCCACCCAGTGTCATTTGCCCTGTTTGCGGACTCCGTGGACATGGAAATGCCAGAACCAATTGTCCTTATGTAGGAGGACCGGGGATCATACCCTGTTTAACTTGTGGGGTGTACGGGCACAAATCTGAGGCCTGCCCAGACAACTTTTATTATTTTGGTGGTGAAGAAGGATCTTTTTCAGGGAATTAGATCAATCATTGTTAGGGGGCATCAGGGAGTTTTGTCTTATAAGGGTTAAGTTTGGTTATTTTTGAAGGGTTTTTACACCCTACTAACCTTTGTACTTGTATTGAAATTGTTGAATGAATTCTAATTGAAATTGTTACAACTTGTGTCTTCTACTTTGATAAAAAAATTTAAAATTTGGTTAATGATATTTACAAGTGTAAATAACAGATGTCAGGACCCAACGCAAACCGAGCCAACTTTCGTGGGAGGAGGACTGGTCTTCCACCCCGTGACCTACCCAATGAGGCGATACGAGCGGCGGTTGAAGCATTTCAGCAGATAGCTGAAAATATGCGACGTCTGCCAGTCCAAACGCCAGAGGAGAGAGCCACCTCGGCTCTGAAAGAGTTCAAACGTCTGAACCCGACTAGCTTCTCGGGAACAGAAGACCCCAGCGCTGCGAGGAACTGGCTAACCCAGATTAGCCGAATCCTCAATACCCTAGCAATCGCCGATGATTTACGTGTGACCTTGGCAACTTATCAGCTCGAAGGGAACGCCTACGAGTGGTGGGAGGCGAAGAGCTTGGTTCGTAATCACGAGCCAATGACTTGGGAGGAGTTTTCTGCAGCCTTTCTGGCCCGTTACTTTCCAAAGACGGTGAAGGAATCAAGGAAGAGAGAGTTCCTCAACATTCAGCAGGGTTCAGATACAGTGGCACAGTATGCCATGCGCTACATCGACCTGATGCAGTTTGTGCCGTGGATTGCAGCCAATGAGGAGGAGAAGATCCAGCATTTCGAGAACGGACTCAGACCCTTCCTGCAGCGGCAAGTGGCCGGCCTAGTGTTCAACACTCTGGAGGAGATCATCGAGCGCGCTTCGAAGGTAGAAGCGGTGGACTCTATCAACCGGAGCACTGACAGCTCTCAGAAACCTTCTTCTAACAAGAAGGCAAGGTTCAATCAGCAGAAGAGGCCTTTCTTCAGGAAGAGCCAACCTAGTGTGGGCCAGTCCAGTCGGTCCGACTCTCGGCCAATCGTATGCTACACCTGCAATCAGCCAGGGCATACTTCTAGATTCTGTCAATCCAAAGGAGAGAGAGCTTGTTTTCACTGCAAGCAAACCGGGCACCTGTTCAAGGATTGTCCTTTTCTGGTAAAGCGGCACCTTCACAAGGCGCAGGAGTTTCCTACTCCGTGGCGCAGCCATCTGTCGGCAGAGGTTCTCAGCAGGCTTCCAGAGGATCAGCGACGCCGAGGAACGGACCACCTCGGAGCGATCAGGGGAGAGGACGAGGGCGTCCTCAAGGGAGAGTCTACTCTTTAGGGACTCAGAAGGAGGAACCAATGGAGAACGCAGTAATGGAAGGTACCCTTCATCTTTTCAGTCTTTTGGCTCGAGTGTTGTTTGATACCGGTGCTTCGCATTCCTTTATCTCTAGAACTTGTTGTGTTAGATTGGGTTTGAAACCTGTAGAAGTAGTTAACCCGCTAATGGTAGTTTCACCTTTGGGTAAGAAGGCTTTGGCAAACCAAGAGTGTAGATCTTGCATTTTGAAGATTAGCGGAGTGGAGTTGTCTTATGATTTTCTAGTTCTGGAAATGACGGACTTTGACATCATCCTTGGTGTGGATTGGATGTCTGTTTTTGGAGTCTTGATAGACTGCCCTCAGAAGAGGATTCATGGGGTCTCCTCAACCGGTGAGAGGTTTGTTGAGAAGTTGGTACCCTATGAAAGGATGAGAGTCACTTTCTCTGGCCTTAGGGCGTATCCCGGTAGTGTGGTGGCAAGCATGGGTTGGGAAGATGTAGGTGGTGTAGGGTCTGTTGCTCCTCGGGTGGTGTGTGAGTTTATGGATGTTTTTCCTGACCAGTTGGCTGGGCTACCTCCACGCCGAGAGATAGAGTTTGTTATAGACCTACAGCCAGGAACATCTCCAATTTCCATGGCACCTTATCGGATGGCGCCGGCAGAGCAGAGAGAGCTAGCTACGCAGGTAGAAGAGCTTCTTAGTCTTGGTTTTATCCGTCAGAGCAACTCGCCGTGGGGCGCACCTGCTCTCTTTGTGAAAAAGAAGGATGGATCGATGAGGATGTGTATAGATTACCGGCGGCTTAACCAGGTAACTATTAAGAACAAGTATCCGTTGCCTAGAATAGATGACCTCTTTGATCTTTTGAGGGGATCGAAGTGTTTTTCGAAGATCGATTTGAGATCGGGTTACCATCAGTTGCGGATTCGAGAGGAAGACATTCCAAAGACTGCTTTTCGGACGCAGTATGGCTTGTACGAGTTTGTTGTGATGCCTTTCGGTTTGACGAACGCACCAGCCATGTTCATGGACTTGATGAATCGGGTGTTTCGACCGTATCTGCGAGAGTTCGTGATAGTCTTCATCGACGATATCTTGATCTATTCGTCATCAGAAGAGGAGCATGAGCGTCATCTGCGGATTGTTCTTCAGACTCTTCGGGAGCATCAGCTGTTTGCTAAGCTGAGCAAGTGTGAGTTTTGGTTGACTCAAGTGCAATTTCTGGGACATGTAGTGTCTCCAGGAGGAATCTCGGTAGATCCAGCAAAGGTAGAGACCGTGAAGACTTGGGAGAGTCCCAAGAGCGTGTTCGAGATCCGGAGCTTTCTGGGATTAGCAGGATATTACCGAAAGTTTATCCCGCACTTCTCTCAGATCGCGGTACCGATGACTCGGCTGACGAGGAAGAACGTCAAGTTCGAGTGGAGCGAAGCTTGTGAGAAAGCATTTCAGGAACTGAAGGAGAAGTTGACGACGTCTCCAGTGTTAGTGATACCCGAGCAAGGACGAGGTTACGATGTTTATTGCGACGCGTCCAAGTTTGGTTTGGGTTGTGTGCTGATGCAAGAGGGGAAGGTAGTAGCTTATGGTTCCAGGCAATTGAAGGGACACGAGCAGAACTACCCGACTCATGATTTGGAGTTGGCAGCCGTTGTGTTCTCGTTGAAATTGTGGAGACATTACTTATATGGTGAGAAGTTCAATGTGTTTTCTGATCACCATAGTCTCAAGTATATCTTCACTCAGAAAGACTTGAATATGAGGCAGCGTAGGTGGATGGAGTACTTGGGAGATTATGACTTCAGTCTCTCCTATCACCCGGGGAAAGCCAATGTGGTGGCCGATGCCTTGAGCAGGAAGTCTCATAACGACGTGGCGAGGATGGCATCCTTGCAATGGAAGATGCTCGAAGTTCTGTCCGAGTACGATCTGGAGCTGATCGAAGGAAGCGGGTCAGCAAGAATCCATAGTTTGGTTCTGCAACCCGAGGTAGTTAGTTTGGTGTTGGAAGGACAACAAAGCGACCCAGAAGCAAAGGAGTTGGCAACTCAGCTTTCAGGAGGAGCAACTTTAGAGGATTGGAAGATCAAAGCAGACGGAAGTCTTACTTTCAAAGATAGACTGTTCGTGCCAAAATCGGACGAGTGCAGGAGGAAAGTGCTTGATCACTTTCATCGATCTCGCTTTGCAGTGCATCCCGGTGGTACAAAGATGTACCGTGACTTGCGGCGACTTTTCTGGTGGAAAGGTATGAAGCGCGAGGTAGCAGATTTTGTGTCCAAGTGCCTAACTTGTCAACAAGTGAAGGCGGAACATCAACGACCCGGTGGAAAGATGCAACCTTTGGAAGTGGCTGAATGGAAGTGGGAGCATATCACGATGGATTTTGTAACTGGTTTTCCTAAGTCTCCTAAGAAGAATGACGCTATTTGGGTAATAGTCGATCGATTGACGAAGTCAGCTCACTTTCTACCGATCAAGAAGACGGATTCCTTGGCTACTCTAAGTAGATTGTATTTGAAGGAGATAGTCAGATTGCATGGAGTGCCTGTATCCATTGTATCTGATAGAGACCCGAGGTTCGTGTCAAGGTTTTGGCAAGGATTGCAAGAGGAGTTGGGGACTAAGCTGTGCTTTAGCACTGCTTTTCACCCTCAGACGGATGGTCAGTCAGAGAGAACCATTCAAACTTTAGAGGATATGCTAAGGGCTTGTGTGATGGATATGCGGGGAAGTTGGGAAGATCACTTGCCTTTGATCGAGTTCGTCTACAACAACAGTTATCACTCCAGTGTGCAGATGGCACCCTACGAGGCTCTGTATGGCAGACCGTGCAGGTCACCTCTTTGTTGGACAGAGGCAGGAGACAAAGCGCTACTAGGACCTGATCTAGTGCGTGAGACGTCAGAGCAAGTTGAAGTAATCAGACAGCGTCTCAAGACAGCCCAGAGCAGACAAAAGAGTTATGCTGACAAAAGGCGACGACCTTTGGAGTTTGCAGTTGGCGACCGAGTTTTCTTACGTGTGGCACCACGTCATGGAGTACAGCGGTTCGGGCGCAAGGGAAAGCTATCACCTCGATATGTTGGACCCTTTGAGATCTTGAAGAGGATAGGTGAAGTGGCCTATCAGTTGGATCTTCCTCAGGCTTTGGAGAGAATGCATAGTACGTTCCACGTGTCTATGTTAAGAAAGTATGAGCCTGACCCGTCACATGTGATCAGTTTTGAAGATATTGAGGTATCAGAGGACTTAACTTTTGAAGAAGCACCAGTCGAGATTTTAGAACGTCGGACTCAAGAGCTCAGGAGGAAGTCTATAACCCTAGTGCGGGTGCTGTGGCAACATCGCGACATGCAACATGAGACGTGGGAACCTGAATCGACGATGCAGAAGTTGTACCCTGGCTTGTTCACAGGCCAAGAAGGTAGGGTTTGTTCTAAATTTCGGGACGAAATTTTCTTTTAGGAGGGTAGGATGTAATACCCTGCCCCGAATTAAGCATGTCTTAGCTAAATTTCGTGTTTTAACCGGATGATCTCGAGGTTTTCAGTCAGGGCTTTGAGGAAAGCCCAAAGTTTGGCCCAATCCGAGCTCGTGAGCTCAGAGATCCAGCCCGTCCAGCTGGAGGGGTATTTTGGTAATTTACCACCTGTTGTGATTATTTCTCTAAATTGTGTGAATTGGTGATTATTTTTGATTGATAATACTCTCCTTATGGAATAATTTGCATTTCTAAGTTTAAAATGAATTTAGTTTTCAGAAAATGATATTTTTATCGCCCGAAAGAGAGTTTTAATTATTTTAAATAATTTCGGGTAAGAGATAAAATTTGAAAATGGTATTGGGTGTTAGACCATTTTAATATTGAACTAGATATTTCATTTCATCTCAAAATAAGGTTTACAAATTAGTTATTTTTACATTTGTTTAATTAAGTAATTTTGGGTAAAATGTGATTTTTGTTTAAAACAAAGGTTTTTATTGAGAGATAAAAACTGAAATTTTGATGGTGACCTAAGTTTTAAAAACCCAACCCATCTGTAAGGTTGGATCTGATTTTGGAGTTTTAAATTTATTACTTATAGTTTAAAAATCAGTTTTTTTAAAAAAAAATAGGACCTTTCTGCAAATAGAAAATTTTCAAGGGACTGATCTGCAAAACCATAACAGCCTGCACACGCCATGCCGCGTGCACTGGCCGTTCGGCGGTGATCATCACCTTCTGCCGTCCCGTCCCATCGGATTTCAGCCGATTTTCCGGCGAGAGGAGCCTATAAATTCAAGGCCCCTTCTTCCGTTTCAAATCCCAGCAATTCTTCTCTTCTCTGCTCTCTGTTTGATTTCCGACCGACCGACCCTGAGCTGCTGTTTTTCAGTAACAGTAAGCTTAAGGAAAGATTTTCAAAAATCTGAATTTCAACCCAGGAATCAAAACCAAGGTATCCATTGCATTCCTTTTTAAATTCTAACCGATTTAGAATCAAGAAAATCAGATTTTGACCTTGTTTTCACTGAGAAAAACCAGTTTTAAGTTTTAAGGAAAACCATGGGTTTCATGTACCCGTGAGGATTTACCCTTAAAATCGGATAACCCTTTGAGCTTTTGAGCTCCAAACCTCTCCCTATGGAAAGAGGACTCCCAGAGGAGTCCATCAGACCAGACGGATGTGAAAAACGAATCCAGGAAGCCCTCCCTTTCTGGAATCGTATTTCAGTGTATTTCCGCCGTGACTGTCTGCCGTTGCAGACAGTTGGAGAAGACGACTCTCGGAAGGTCCGAGAGCCGATCTTCGGACGGTCCGAACGTTCGGACTGTCCGAGCAGTGACCTCGGACGTTCCGAGCTTCAACCCGAAGCCCAGTCCGCCCGAGGCGAGCCAGACCCCCCTTTTTCGGAAGGACCGAGCCAGCTCGGGAGGACCGAGCCAGCTCGGAAGGTCCGAGCATCCTCGGAAGGTCCGAACCTGTATTCAGACGTTCCGAGCTTTGCAGACTCACGAGACTTCTGTTTTTCTGTTTTCTGGACTTCGGACGGTCCGAGACCCAGTCTTCGGACGATCCGAAGTCAGGCCTCAAGATCCGAGGCCAGTGACTCAGTTTTAGGTGGTCCGGATGATCCGAAGCCACTGACCCAAGTTCCGAAGTGATGTTCCGAGGAACACTGTTTTGAAAAATAATAAAATATTGTTTGATTACTGTTTTAATCTTGATTATTATTTGTTTGATATGTTTAACTATTTGTTACGATTTATACCTCCCTGTTAATTAAAATTGTACTAACCCCTTTTCTCTTATTATTTATAGTGTAAATACTATTGTATACGCTTTCAGTCCGACACTAGTCGGGAACTGAGTGATTCACTTTCAGGACGACACTATAGTCGGGCACTGAGTGACCTCGAGGCCTACTCAAAATGTCAGCTCTGGTCCTATCCAGAAGACAACCGAGAAGTGACCCGAGGATCTAGACCTTACTCAATAAGTCAATCTGGTCAATGCCCAGAAGACAATATGAGTTTGGACTGAGCCCCTTATGTTTATTATATTATTATCTTGTGGATGATTTAAAGAGGATAGAAACCAAATAGGAGACTCATTCCATTAAACCCGGATATTTTGTAGGAAAATATATGATTTCCAAATTCTACGTATATGTACGTATTTGTTATGTATATTGATTGAGCACTTGTATGTTGTTTGACAGAGACCGCGAAACCACACAATCACGGTGAGGGAACTTAACTCTGCAGATTTTGTAAACAGGTGTTATATTGAGCAATGAGTGGTTTCGGTTTTGATGAACCCACTCAGGTGCCTATACATGATGCACTATGGTAAGAGTGCTGTGATGATTTGATATTACGGTGTTGACCGTATGTGTATATAAGACTGCTTCCACGTACCTGGGCTATTGAACCAATATCGGCCATATGAGAGATGGTTTATGTCTACTGGACCATGGGCGGACCATGCTGTCGTCAGTTGCTGACTTGAGGGTGTCAGTACCGGTTACGTTTAAGAGCCGGAGATGTACTTGCAAGGATGTATTTTGACCGTGTCGGGACTTAATACTGGTCTCAGTGTAGTCGGCAGGCGTTACGGTGGATAAAGGCAGTGATTGATAGTTGATGATGTTATTATCTTATTTGAGTTTATGCTTACTGTTATCAAGCATGTGATATTAACCGTTGTTAACCTGTTTTACTATTTGCTTAATGTGCACTGTTAATTATCCTTCACTGGGCTTGTTAGCTCACACCACTCACCTTTCAGGCGATGAACCCGAGGAGGAGGACCCTCTCTTTCAAACTTAGGGCGTTTGAGCCAAGGCAGTGTTTGGGATTCCCCGGAGCGGAATGCCCTGATCTCTTTCTGTTGGTTCTCGGAACCGTTATTTTTGTATTAAGTACCGGATGTGGTACTTAATTTGCATTTGACTATTGTAATCGGCTATGTTGCCATTTGAGACGATGTTATGGATTGATTTATCAATGTTAATATTTGTTTGATCTTATCATTAATGGATGTTGTTGTGTTGTTTTGCTATGTCTATGGGGCATGCTTATGGTACATGTTTGAGTCCTCTTAGCGGGCTGATGCGTAACCGCTGGGCCTAACTGTTGATCCGGCCCAGTAAGAGTGCTTGTGGATTAGTTACTTTCCTTTCAAAAAAAAAAAAAAAATCAGTCGCGTTCCGGGCCCACTGGTCGGGTCGGGGCGTGACAGGTACGTGGAAGCAGTATCACATCTCATATGATCAATATCATAATATTCACCATTATCATAAGCGCTCTTACCATAGTGTATCATGTCTAGGCACATGAGTGGGTTCATCAACTTGAAACCACTCATTGCTCCAAAATCCATCTCAAGTAACAAAACCTGTTTACATCTACTGCAAAGTCAAGTTCCCTCATCGTATATGTGTGGTTTCGCGGTCTCTGTTCAAACAAACAGACAAGTGCACAATCAATATACATAGCATCAAATACCTACACATAAGTAGTATTTCGAAATCCCACATTTTCCCAAAAATATCCAAAGTACATGGAATTGAGTCTCCTACTTGGTTTCTATCATTTTTAAATTATAATAATCCACAAGATAATAATAAATAAAAAGGGTGCTCAGTCCAAAACCCATATTGTCTTCTAGACATTGACCAGATTGACTTATTGAGTTAGGTCTAGATCCTCACGTCACTTCTCGGTTGTCTTCTAGATAGGACTAGATCTGACATTTTGAGTAAGGCCTCGAGGTCACTCAGTGCCCAACAAATATAGTGTCTGCCTGAAAGTGAGATCACTCAGTGACCGACTAATAGCGTCGGCCTGGAAGTGAATACAATAGTATTTATACTATAGAAATAAGAGAAGAGGGTTAGTACAATTTTAGATTAACAATGGGGTACTAACATCACATCACATGCATCAATAATAATCAAACAAGAACATTTTATACTTAAAAAACTGGGTCCCTCGGAACATGCCTCGGAACTAGGTACTTTGGCTCCGGATCATCCGAACCACACCTAAACTAGTCATTGACCTCGAATCTTGGGTCTGACTTCGGATCGTCCGAAGATCGGGTCTCAGATCATCCGAAGTCCTTCCGAACTGAAGAAATCTGAAAAAGGGTCTCGGTGGGTCTGTAAGTCTTGGAACATCCGAAGTTAGGGTTCAGAACGTCCGAGTGGGTTCGGTCCTTCCGAGCTCTGGTCGGATCGTCCGAATGGGTCAGGCTAGCCTCGGGCGTAACTGGGCTTCGGGTGAAGCTCGGAACGTCCGAGGGTTGCTCTCTGACCGTCCGAAGCTCGACTATCGGACAGTCCGAGAGTCGTCTTCCCCCACTGTCTGCAACAACAGACAGTGACTGCAGACACACAGTGAAATGCGAATCTGGAAACAGAGGGTTTTTCGGATTCGGTTTCCACACTTAGCCGGTCCGATGGACTCCTCTGGGAGTCCTCTTTCCATAGGGAATGGTTTGGAGCTTTGAAGCTCACTGGGCCATCCGATTTTAAAACCAAAACCTCACGGGTATAAGAGAACCCATGATTTTCCTTAGACTTTGAAACCATTCTACACACTCCATACGAAACCAAAATCCGTTTTTCTTGACTCTAAACCACCTAGAATTGAAAAAGGAACACAGTGGTTACCTTCACTGGAGTTCCTGGGCTAAAACCCGGTCTTTTGAAAATCTTCCCTTTAAGGCTACTGGTGACAAGAAACAGAGAAACATAGGCTGAGAAGGGATCAGTTGGTCTGGTTTTCAGGCAGCTGGGACAAAGACAGAGAAGAGAAGAAAGTCTGAGGGAGTTAAACCAGCAGACTGAGGGCCGTATATATAGAAATCTGGCCAGGAAAGATGGTCGGATGACCACTGCATGCGGCTGCATGCAGCGGAAACTGACGTTCCAAACAGTAACGATACTGTTTGGTCTGATTGCAGATTAGTCCTCCCATACTTCCAAATTTGTAGATAAGTCCCAGTTTTAATAAAAAGCCATTTTTTAATTAAAAGCATGATTTTAAAAGCTTAAAATCTCAATCCAACCTCAGCAATAGGTTGGGTTTTGAAAACCTTAATCACCATAAAAATTTTGGAATTTAACTCTCATTAAAAACCATTAATTTAAATAAAAACCATTGATTTAAATAAAAACCATAATTTAACCCTATTTACTTAAATAAAACAATTTAGAAACCTCATTTTGGGGTGTCAAAGAATAACTAGACCCTTCTTAAAATGGTCTAACACAAAATGCTAGTTTCGAAATTTATCTCATTTCCAAAACCTTTTAAAATAATTATTACTTCCCTTCGGGGTTTTTGACGGATGGATTTAAATACCATTTTCTGAAAATAAAATTATTTTAAAATCAGAAATACCAATCCTTTATTAAGGAGAACATTATCATCCAATAATAATTACCTAATAACATAATTTACAAAATAATAATTAAAAGCGGTAAATTACCAAAATGCCCCTCCAGCTGGACGAGCTGGATTACTGAGCTCACGAGCTCGGATTGGGCCACACCTAGGCTTTCCTCAAAGTCCTAACCGTAATCTTTGAGATTAACCGGTCAAACAAGATTATTAAGATAAACTACACCTAATCTAGGTCAGGGTATTACAATCCAAAATTTTAACAGGTTTCTTTTCATATGCGGCATCCTCATTGATGTCTAAATCTTGCCAATTTAACACATGGGAAGGGTCTGCCTGATATCTCCTAAGCATTGATACGTGAAAGATATTGTGAACTTAAACAAGCTTGGGTGGAAGTGCAAGTGTGTATGCCACCTCCCCCACGCAACTCAAGATCTCAAATGGTCCAATGAACCGAGGAGCTAACTTCCCTTTGCTCCCGAACCGTTGAATGTCTCTTCGGGGTGATACACGAAGAAACACATGATCACCCACTGCAAACTCCAAAGGTCTATGCCTACGATCCGCATAACTTTTCTGGCGACTTTGCGCTGTTTGCAACCTTTGGCAAACTATCTTGACATTTTTCCGTCGTTTCTCGCACCCAATCATGTCCTATGGCTGCCTTATCACTTGCCTCTTCCCAACATAGGAGTAACCTGCACGGTCTACCATAAATGCTTCAAATGGTGCCATCTTGATGCTTGACTGATAACTGTTGTTATACACGAACTCTACGGTGGGTAAGTGATCGTCCCAGCTACCCTTTGAATCTAGAACACAAGCATGCAACATGTCCTCCAATATCTGGATAGTTCGCTCAAGTTGGCCATCAGTCTGAGGGTGGAATGCCGTAATAAAACAAAGCTGAGTACCCAACTGTTTCTGAAGACTCTGCCAGAACTAGGACAAAAACCTTGAATCTCGGTCAAACACAATGGTAACTGTTATTCCATGTAATTTGATTATTCTGTCCATGTATTGTTTAGCCAATTTTTCCATAGGGTTTGTTATCTTCATAGCAATAAAGTGAGCATATTTCGTCAATCTATCAACCACCACCCAAACTGCATCATTACCCTTTGGCCATCTCAACAATCCAGTTACGAAATCCATGGTAATGTTATCCCACTTCCACTCGGGTATACTTAGGGGCTGCAATTTCCCTGCAGGTTTCTGGTATTCAGCCTTCACTTGTTGACATGTCAGATAATTGGCTACAAATTTTGCAACTTCCCTCTTCATACTTTTTCCACCAAAACTGTCTATGTAAATCTTGCTACATCTTCATACCTCCGGGATGTATTGCAAAACGAGTATGGTGAAAGTGTTTTAGTAACTCTTTTCTGCAATTCTCCGACAGTGGAATATAAAGTCTGCCTTGGTATGTTAGTCCCCCGTCGGTCCTTATCATCCATTCCATTGGTCTGTTACCGTTGTTGATGAAATTCTGAATTTTCACAGCTACCTCATCCGCCTTCTGATCTGTTGGCTCTAACCTGTTAATTATTTATGTCCCATCTCACACTATTTTAGTGATTAAAATAGAGAATTTTCTTTGAATTATATTATCTATAGAATATTTTATTTATCTAATTCAATTAGATAAGTCTAATACTAAAAATATACCATCTCTCTATTGAAAATATATACCCCGATCTTTATATAACTACTCTTGAATTCTTATACTTCGATGAATTAGGTTTTTTTATCACTTTACATGGCTAAAGCACATAGAATCCAATCCAGGTCAACTAAATGATATGATCTTAAGACTAAATTTTTATGTAACGAGCAATGCATTGTGTTGCCATTGCCCTCAAATATTTGTTGTCCATCATTTGTTTCTTGGATAATGGGGGTAATCTGGATTATTTTGTTTGGTAATTAAAAGGTGAAAGTAAAGAAATAAATTTATTCTTTTAATTTTACATTTAAAAACTCTTTTACAAGAAAAAAATATTTATAAAAGTAATTTTAGAGGTAAAACAACCTGAGTATTCGAAGTGGCGGGCTACTATGTCAAGAAGGAAAGTGTAATTTTTCTATATATATATATATATATATATTAAAAGATCTACTAAAAAAATTGAAAACTTGAGAAAAAAAATAGCAATAGTTCCGATGAATGCTCCCATTTTTAAATGCCACTTTAAAATTCATAAAATACGAGCATAACAGTAATACAAGTCATTTACTTTTTCAGAGATATATTTTTTTTTCTAATATTACTTTTTCAGAGATATTTCCCAACAATTTTTTATAAAAAAGTATTAATTTGAAAATAAAATAAGAAATAATAATATTAACTTAAAGTAAAAACACTTAGACTTTAACGATGAGACTTTCTAATAAGTAATTTCTCATTATATTTGTTACCATCATTATTATCTAATTATTTATTCTGTTATCTAGTTTTATATTTAGATTTAATAAATTATTTTTATAAACAATTGCTTATCTAATACCCGTCAAACTTTTTCACTAACAATGAGCTTGATCAATTGTGTTATGAATTCTTATAAAGTTTGACAAAAGAAAAATTATATAAAATGAAATATTGATCATCCAAATTATATAGTTTTTTTAATTTTTTAAAATTTTCATAAATATATCATTAATGTTTAAGAATAAAGAAATTAAAAATGATGATATCAAGATAAAAACTTCATATAATGTCTGGAGTTGTTTGTACTCTTTGCATCACATTCGATCGCATTCCAAAATCCATTTAAAAAGAAATTTATATAAATACAAAAGAAAAATTCATTGTTCGATTTTCGACCGAATTCAGTCTAAAATCAAAAGACCCTCAGTAGTCGCTATTCAGTAGAGCTTCTTCTTCCCTGGCAAGTCTCCCGTCTCGAGAGCTGAAATGGCGCTGCTGCAGTTTCCAAGCTGCCGTTTTCTAAACTCTAACCCTAAATCCCCTTACCTTCATGCCCAGAGCTCCGTCTATCTAGACCCTCCACAAGGAGACGAGCGGGCCACGAATTTCAGCCGCGCCTCATCTCATTCTCCAACCCTAAATCTCCACACCTTGTTGGTTCAGCCCCTCGCCGCATCGGCCATCCTCTTCCTTACTCTCCGCTCACGGCCCTGTATTTCAGCCCCCCTACCTCTCCCAGTTGCCACGTCTCAGTCGCTGTTGCAGACCGTCGGAGGTCCTTTTCTCTTCTCCTCTATCTTCATTTTTAGATGCAAATGAAGTAGTGAGCCCTTGACATCCAGTCCCTGCTCCTGGTTGGCTGCCTCGAATGCCTCAGCGGAATCAAAATTCTGTGGTGTAATTAACAATAAAATAACCACAGAATTCCAAGTATTTCCGATTCCACTGGTAAGGGGTTCTAGGACAGTAGTCGGGCCGTCATTGATTGTGTAGAAATTTAGCAGTCAATTTTTTTTTTTTGGGTGGTATCTGTTGGAGTTTATATTTAGTCCATTGAGAGACTGTGAATGCAGGGACTCAGGTTACAGATAGCTCAGGTGCTGCTGAAAGTGTGGAAGATAAAGAATTGAGAGCTGAATTTGAGCGTTGGAAGTCGAAGACATATGCACTGACGGTCCCTCTGAGAATCGTCGCACTCCGTGGCTCCATCCCCCCTTCATGGATTAAGGTGTTCTTGTCTTCTAAAAATCCTTTTTAAGTGATTGGTTTCTTAGAAATGTAGAAGATTTTTCAGTCTCTTTAATGCTCGAGTTTGAAAAGCATCTGTTCCAGTGGGGTTCAGCCTTGAATGCATAAATGTATACAATGGTGAATATATCTAATCATGCTGACCGTCAAATTTGACATACATGTATGTCTTATCCATCCTAAATGTTATTATAGAATATAGACTTTGTCACCTGTGTTGAATTTGCGGTGAAGAAGTTTGATTTTCACACTGATTGAAAAGTACAGTGGAATGACCAACCTTCAGTGCTTTCTGCCAAAACTTTCTCAGGGAAAATATGACATTTTTCCACCACATGTTGGAAATGAATGCTGATAAACACATTCAGTCAATCTCATTTCACCTTGTTACATAAGCTGATAAACACCCTTGCTCTGACATTTGGAGTGCCTTTCCTCGCCACATTACTCAATGATTTCAGGATTTTGTTCAAGTACAAGGAAGGAGGATGAAGTTGCTAACAGAGTTCCGTGGAAGTCTTGAGAACATCTTCTCTGATCTCTCCTTGACCATTAACAAAGGCCATCTTGAACCTAAATCTGTTATGGCAGCTGATGTTGTTACCATTGGCGACTCTTGGCTTAGTTTGGCCATCAGTAGGGGTTTAATTGAACCCATGAAAGGCGTTGAAGAACAGGATTGGTTTCGCAGTTTAAATGACAAATGGAAGGTATGGATCCCAGTCATGATTTTCATCCTTGATGCTGTTTGCTAGTTAGAACTCAGTTGAACTGGTTTTGCTGGAGGAGATAGATATAATGACATTTCCATTAGTTGCTACAGACAATATATTTGAAGATAGTTGCACACACTATGCATGTAATTCATGGATACTGTAGTCATCTAAGCATGCTCAACAGAGGTTTAATGTTGATGTTGATATATATAGTCATTCATCTCTCAAACCCACCTAACCCCATGATTATGGCTGAGCTCGATGTGGGGGTCTAACTGTGAGAACACTTTATGGGGGTGTGCAACTAAACACTACTCTATAATTTGTTGCAAATGACAAAATAGCTAAATCTCATGAATATTTTTATTTGCAAAATCAACAGTTTCAAAGACTTTGTCGCAAGTAAACTTGCACCCTAAGAGTTGGGAAAAAAAACTGAAGAAGAAAAAGTACAATCACATACAACAGGGTCCCCATGTAAGTTGTGTTAATGTTGTTACATATTTTTTGACATTATAATTTGTACAAATGACAAAATAACTAAATCCTGTTAATGTTTTTTTTGCAAACTAAACAGTTTCAATGATTTCCTTACCAGTAAACTCACACTATATGAGTGGAAAAAAAGAAGAAAGAGTAAAATCACATGCAACAGGGTCTCTATGTAACTTATGTTGATGCGGTTCTATTTGTGATGTATATGTAAATGTGCTTGAAAAATAATAAAATGTTACAACTCATGTGTTGGAAGTTGGAACACTTGTTTTGTCAGTCTCAAGTGAACGATCTCATGGCAGCACCTGTCTCTTAGCAGAATATATGGATTTGAATATATTTCTATTCTAATGTTACTGATTCAGTTGGTGATCCTGTTTGCATTGCTGGGTATAGTTTAGCTTTTTAACCTTTCAGGAGCATTAATAAGAGTATCATATTCATTATCCATTTAATAGTTTGTTAACTTCATACATTAAATTTTGGAAACTTTTAAGTTGATTGGGGTGCTGAAAAATAAAAACAAACTAAGTTTTTTCACAAAATATAAATAAAAGGAAAACTAAGTCAATTTATGTTATATTCAGAGCTTACAAAGTATTACGTAGGTTATAACCCTTTTTGTAAATATATGTTTTGGTACTTGGGTTGTTCTAGTTTCTATAAAATCTCTCTCAGGTATATCTGCGCAGGAACAATCAAGGGATGCTTGATTCTGATGGGGACATATGGGGTGCCCCATATCGGTGGGGATGCATGGTGGTGGCATACAAGAAAAACAAATTTCAAAAGCATAATTTAGATCCAATTGAGGTAAGTCATCTGTGATCTTTCAAAAAAGAAGGTCTTGTTAAGTTATTAAATCTTTTTCTTTTGCCCCAGTGGCTAACTCAATGCTGGTGGCATATGAAATCTTATGAAGTAACTGCCTGAATCACTATCACCCGATACCTGTATCATTTTCTTACCTTTTGAAGATAATTTTACTACATTTGTGAATGCCCTCTTTTTATGTATACTAATGCTGTTCACTTAGCTAAACCTGGCATGATAATAAATTTTTAAGAGATGATGGTACATTTTTTCTGTCTGTTATTTTGCCTCTCTCTCTCCCCCTCTCCTGCCCCCTTTTTTTCTCCATGTCAGTAGAAACTTATCTTTTATTATGCTATTTCACTCCATGCTATGAATAAAGGACTGTGTGGATGAATTGGATAGTGATGCAAGACAGTTTTCAGCACTCCTAATAAAAAAATAATAATTTAAGAGGTAGATTGAAGACTATGGGATAAGGCAAATGGGATCATTTTCAGTAAATCTACCTGAAAACCTCACAAGCGGTGAACAACCTCCCCTGTGTGTGGTGGTGGTGTGTCTTTTTTGGTAAATAGCCTATTCAAGTGATGCGGTGCATCCTCCATGCACAAGCTTCTACAAGTTGCTATTCTCGTTATTTACTATCTTCGTATTTGTATTTTTTTTAGCAAGGGTAGTCTAGGTATTTGTGGTTTATTTGTTTTAGTAAGTGGAAGGTTTATATAAGATTGTAGCCCTATGAGGCAAAATGGACGATTAATGAAATAAATATTGAGATTTTCGCAAGATACCTGTGCATGGTGCGATTTTCCGATTGTGGGAGTGATTCCTAGAGGAGGCTTGGCGTGAGGCCATATCGTCTTCTTAAGGTGTTTCTTCTTCTTCTCTTCTCCCTCTTTTCTTCTCTCTCTTCTTCTTCTCTTTTCTTTGGATTACTGAAACCCAACCCATCTCCTACTGCCGTGAATTCCCAAACATCAATGCCCTTGCTGCTGCTCCTTGTTTAAGCCTTCTCTAAACTTCTGCCAGCCCTCTAATACCTTCCTAGCCTTTCGCCGGTCCCAAATCTGCCTTTCATCCTTGCCGTAATTACCAAAACCCGTCCCTGGATTTCCGCCTCCCATTCTTCGTCTTTCCCTTTGCTTCTCTTCGCTTGTTTCCACCCCTCTCAATCGATTTCTTCTTTAACCCTAATACCCCTATTATAACCCACGTGCCAAATTATCCATTTACAACTTTAGGCCCTTTTGTTTTTTTTTTTCCCATCCCTTTTTATTTTCATGTATTTGTTTACCAAGGATTTTCATGATCATCTGTAATAAAATTTATATTAATTAATTGCAGTATTAATTAGAATTTTTAATTTCAGCCCATATTAGATTTAGGGTGCATTATGTTTATCCATTTTAATTTTTAGGGACCATATTAGGCATTTAGAGTTACCCTCTTAGTTGTCCTGCATCATCAAGTCAACTGATATCTCTGAAGATTCCACATGTTAGAGCTTTTATTTAACGGCCACGTCTAACAAAAGTTCAACCTGGATTATTTAGATGTTGGAGAAATCAAGAAACTTGTCCAGAATCTTTGCTTTCTTTGTTGGGTTCAAGAAGCACTGCTCACTTTTTAACAAAGAAGAAGAAGAACCCACCAACAACCACCAACAATAAAAGTTCTTGTTGGGTTGAGAAGAATCGCTCACTTTTTAACAAAGAAAAGAAGAAGAAGAATAATTGCTCCATCCCAAGTTCGAGCCCCGTAGTAATCCAATGCACATGATTTGTGGGGGGTTGCATGCATCTGAGTTTACCCAATGCCCCCTTGTACTCGGTAAGAGGTGGGGGTCATGGGGTTCTTCGTCATCAAAGAAGAAGAAGGGATCCTCTCTTTTCACACAGCTAGTGTGATTGATCCTATTTCACTCCCCATTCACCCACCAATAACAACAGAAGAGGGGTCCTTTCTTGGGCCTCTTGGACTAGCAGGCATTGGATCATCAATAACTTGTGTGACAAGGGGTCCTCTCTTTTCACACAGCTAGTGTGTTCAATCCTATTTCACTCCGCATTCCCCCACCGACTACAACGGGAAAGTGGTCCTCTCTTGGGGCTCTTGGACTAGCAGGTATTGGATCATCAATTACTTGTGTGATTGATCTTATTTCAGCTCCATTCACCCACCAACAACAAAAAGGGGGTCATCTCTTCGATATTTTTTTGTCTCATGGGTTGTCCTACAGAAATTCCAATCTCTAATAGATTATTGAGCTTCATGGCCCTTAGATAGGAAGGGACAGATATTCTGGATAACGGTTCTTCTTGCCATAGCCTGAGGTGTTTAGTAGAGAGGAATATGAGAAATTTGCAAGACAAAGTATACCCAAGGGCATCATTGATGGCATCGATTATTCTTTTGGTTATTGAATGGAGCCTGGGTGCAAAAGAGTTTGAAGGGCTAGCAGCTTCAGAATCGTATTGGGTTTGGATAGCTGCAGTGATCAGCAGAGGAATGTCATCTGAACTTCAGTGTGGTCATTCAATTTTCTCTCGTTATTGAATCTCATTCTTGGTTTTTACTCATTTGTCCCGTCTCTTTTATTTCTAGTGGTAAGGTTTTATTTTCATCTTTGAAGCAATTTTTTGTTATCTTTAAAAAAAATCTAGTCCACACTTGGTGGGCAAACTTCTGAGATAGGTTTAGACATGCTGCATTTGGATCTTTGCAGCCAAGGACATAGCTTGAACTGCCCTTTTTTCTCTTCATTTTCCTGCCTTTTTCCTTTGGTTCCTAATACTACAAGAATCCAACACATTATTAGCTAATGAGAATTTAGAATACCACACAAACGTTTAGAAGATGATGTAATTTTTTAATTTATTTTTATTATATTTTAATTAGTCTTTCAGTTTTGCTTTGTTGTTGCCTCTACGAATGTGATATGGTTTATCCACTGTTGGACTATTACCATCGTTTTACATCTAATAGTTGTGATTGCTTTGTTTGATTACTTGTAACCAAAATTACTTTTTAAATTTCACATTGTATGTAGTATCCTAGGAATATATAAACCATTGCAGGACTGGAGTGATTTGTGGAGGCCTGATCTTGCTGGGAAAATCTCAATGGTTGATGCTCCTAGAGAGGTTGTTGGTGTGCTTTTGAAGTACATGGGGGCCTCATACAACACAAAGGACATCAACTTGCAGGTTAAGGGTGGAAGAAATGCTGCCATGCAATATTTGTCTGCGCTTCAAAGACAGGTAATGGCATGGATTTTGATGTGGGACACACATCTTCACCCGTGGATCCCAGTTATTATTTTAGCAAGTTGTTTAATTTCTAAATTATTTTTTATTTGTTTTAGTTAGTTTCGCGGTGGCTTGTTTGAGGCCTCCATCGCCTCCCTCACACCCACTTGTCCCTTTTCTTGCTTTTCTTTCTCCACAACCCTCCATGTTATCAATCCCATCGTCCTTAGCCTTTTCCCAATTTTCCCAATCTTATTGCCATTCAAAACAACAAACCCATTGCCCAATATTATCTCCTCCCAAAAGACCTTTTCACCTCGCATTGAATGCATGTCTATTCATTGTCCCCTCATTCTTTTCATACCCCATTCATACCCCTTACCTTTTTCTCTAATCACCAAACCATCCCTCCTTTTCTTTCCATCTTCCATATAAATTATTGTGGGACCCGTTTGATCCATTCAAATTGAATTTTCATTAGTGGGACCAGGTTTTGACCAGATTTGGCCAACTTTTTGACTGTTGGGCCCGAGTCTACGGGGTTTGCTAGTTTCGTTTAAACCCGCGCCGCTTCCACTACATTAAAATTGTATCTTGGCTGTTGTTGGACTTTAAATTTCTCTCTTGTACAGTTTTCTTTTGCAGTGAATAATTCTGATCTGCTGTTGTTGAAGTTCATTGTTTTTTCTTCTTCTTGTTGAAATTTCAGATGGTTTCTGGTTCCATACTGCAGCAAATCATTATCGTGATAGCCATTTATCCCATGCATCTAGTATTGTCACTTGCATTTGGATTAGGCATGGTTCTTTTTTCTGTGGGCTAATTGCCAATTTCATGCCTAATACTGCAGCAATTGATTAGTAATCAATTTAATACTAAATGAAATTCTAAAATAGAATAATATCTAAAAAAAATTGCAATTCTTTTATGATATTAATGTTTTGGTTCGACTGTTTAGGTTCGACTATTTGACAGCGTGCACTACCTGAAGTCATTTGGAGCAGGAGATGTGTGGGTTGCTGTTGGATGGAGTAGTGATGTTATTCCTGCTGCCAAGCGCATTGTCAAATGTTGCAGTCGTGGTTCCCAAGTCTGGGACCAGTTTGTGGGCAGATCTATGGGTATGATACTCTTTTGACACTTCAAAGTAGGAAATTTTCCTGTATTTTGTCATCTCAAATACTTCGTTTTTGTTTAAAGTTCTTGTCCTTGCCTTATCCATGATGTACCCCTGCCATATCTATGGCGTGTTTGGGCATCATCCATACCATTTTATATCGGGAAGAATATTTCACCCAGTAATCTAGAACAGATGAAGCAATTCATCTAATGACTAATACATGCTGGTTTCAGATAAGCAGAAAAAATGCTAAGACTTCTTGCTGTCTTTCCATGACAATTGAATGTATTGTTTTTATCCTTTGCAGGCAATACCAGCTGCGACTAAGTTTACCACCAACCGAACTGGCGGGCGGGTCAGAGGTGCATCTCCACTCATCCACCAATGGATTGATTTCTGTTTGCAAGCTGCAAGAGCACTGCCTTTCCAGCAGGAGGTGATCCCAGGGGCATCTCCCTTGGCCCACGACAGCCTCAAAATTGAAAAGGGGTCTCAGGAATTGAGCAAGGGAAAGCCAAAGCTAGATACAAATCTTGTTGCAGGAATGCCACCACCTGAAATTTTAGAAAAATGTGAGTTCTTGGAACCGTTATCGGAGGAATCATTGATGGACTACCAATGGTTGATTGCTGGCTTGCAGAAAACTGGCCCGGGTTGGGCCAAGCTTGTGTTGGATGGCGCTGCATCGATGATTCAGACAATTCGGTTTAAGCTTGGGTCAGGCTAACCTGAAATTTGAAATACATGGGAGGAAATTTGATTACCATGTATTTTGTCAGTCCACAGTGAACTCCTAATTTACAAACACAAAAAAAAATTGTTTCATCCATCCATTCAAATTGGGTGTCTACCCAAAAAAGAGAAAGGGCCAAGATCCCAATGCCATATGGTCTTCTTTCTAGCTGGGGAATGGTATTCATGGACATCTAATGCCGGCTTTGGTGGATCCCAAATTTCTAGCAGGAAAATGTAGTTGAGGAAAGAGTAATCTTATGGAAAAAATTATGCTGGTTTCTATTTATATTATTCACAAGTATTATGAAATCTAATATTAGGACCGGTCTCAACCTATGATAAAAATATTATATAAATGGATAAATTATTATAGGTGCTATCTAATGCAACTTAATGGATCCACTTGTACCATGAATGAAGCCCATTTGGACCAGCTATGAGTCAGAGCCTGTTGAAGCTGTTTTCGGCCTAAGAAACATGATTTCAGGCCTATTTGCTGCCAACGCAGTAGGCATGCGAATCACACATAAGATGCCATCTCAGTGCCCACCAGGAAGCCACCTTCGTTACGGGAATCAACCCAATTAAGAAGGCCTGCGCGTTGGACTACAAGGATCACTGGGCTGGACCCATTTTACTAAAGGCAGAGTAGAAAGAAATTGGTGGGAAGCTGGGCCTGGATCTACAACAGATTAAGGTCAGTTTGGGAGGCTTCTAAAATCAGCAACCGACCTCAATTGAGGGCTGGTATTTGCTGCATAAAGAAGCATAAATCTGCTGGAAGTGTAGACCAAAATCTGGATCAGATTTGGGCCTGGGTTAGCAACAATTCTAGCGAGTCAAGAATTCTTAGACACCTAATCTCATCGTTGAATTTGTCATCAAATTATCTCATTGAAATTAAAACAATCTCTTTCTTTTGAAAGTGAGTCTAAATCTTTTACGATTTTTACCATTGAGATTTTTTATTCAAATTGAGAAATTTGGGTTTAAAATTTTCATTGAGGGTTCAAAGAAATGTATGAGATTTCCAATCGATTTCATCAATTGGTGATCAATTTTCTTATAGTTACAACTTTAACTGGACCAGGGGTATAAATCTTGGGTTTTTGAGCACTGAGATAGCTCGGCTAAACTAGTGAATATCGGTCGATAAACACTGAGATTTTTAAAAAAAATTAGGAGAGATATCTGAGACGCCGATGTCTTGGTAAATCCAACTTTTTACCCCTGAACCGGTCATCATACTAAGTTGCAGCCCTACGATATAGCATAAACACTTAATTTAAAGATGATTCCTTAATGACATGTATATACTCAATACTCTCACAACCTTTATAGGAACTGTAGTATAAAAAATATATATATTTTAAGTACTTTTATAAAAAAACTTAAATTAAAAGAGGTTGTTATGAATTTATGATCTTCGAACAGGGACAAACAGGATAACAAGGGAAGAAGAGCTTGACCCCATTTTGTGTAGTTATTTTCAAGTTAAAAAGATTTATTAAGTGAGATTCTGAAATAAAATATACTATTAAATCTTATATATTTGAATTTATTTAATAAATGATTACATAAATATTGATTATATAATTTTTTATTCATTTATTTAATAAATGATTTCATAAATATTGATTATATAAAATTTTAATAAATAATTTATTCTATATAATTTTAATATTTAAATTTTGTTGATACATGTCATTAAATTTTAAAAGTTTAAAACAAAATAAAATAGATAAAAATATAAAATATCGGTTGGTCTTTTTATATCACACCATTTGAGTCCTAAAATCTATTTTATAGCCTATTTTATTAATGTGTCACGACAAAAGAGAATCGATAGTTTTCTTTTTAGTTTTTAGCTCATTAATCTCCAATCACACGTCACACAAACGCAGCGTTATAAAAGCGGCCACGCAGCCATACTCAGAATCGCACGATCCCCTCTCGGAGCAAAAGCGAAGGGCCGGAAAGGAATCGGAAACCATGGCCGGACAATCCCGCAAATGGATGATACTGGTGGCCACCATATGGTTGCAGGCCTTCACCGGTACAAACTTCGATTTCTCTTCCTACTCTTCCCACCTGAAGTCAGTCCTCGGAGTCACTCAGGTCCAGCTTAACTATTTGGCTGTGGCGTCGGATCTCGGCAAGGCGCTGGGATGGTCTTCCGGCCTCGCCATCCTCTATCTCCCGCTCTGGTCCGTTCTCTTCATGGCGGCTTCTATGGGCCTCGTCGGTTACGTCCTCCAGTGGCTCGTCATCAAGACCTTCATCTCCTTGCCCTATTTCGCGGTCAGTGCCCCCTCCCTCTCTTTCTCCTCTTCTTTGCTTTCTTTATTTTACATTTTCTCATTTCTCATAATTCCTGTGTCTTTCTCTCTCTGCTGTTTCTTTGATCCTTTTTTTCTTATTTTTGTTAAAGAAGCAAGAATTTTGGACTCCGAATTTCAGATACTTCTTCTCGAATGGAGTTTTGAATTAAATTGCATTTTCTTATTTTATTTAGATTATCCAAAAAAAAATAATATTAACATATTATTCTACTAGGTTTCCATTTCTTCTTTAGTTTTCCTCCCTTTCTGTCTGCTTTTCCACTGTTTTCTTCTTCTCCCATTTTCACATTGTAGAAGGATTCATTCAGGAAAACTGCAAAGCTTTATGCACTTCTTTTCGATCCTTAAATCCAATTCCTTCTGCTTCTTTGCTCTTTTCTCAAAAAAATCCAGGATTTTCCAATAATTTCGGACAACTTTCTTTAAATTCGAATTTAACCTGAATTAAAATTTCTTTTTTTATTCGAATTTCAATTGGTTTTCATCTGTGCCTCTTTTATTTACTTTTTTCTATCTGAATTCAAATGCATTATCGGCTTTCTTCGTCGATTTCTTTCTTATTTTGTATTATAATTAAAATCATGAAAACACTTGCTGCTCTTTTTATTTCTATATGTAGGAAAAATCTTGATATACATTTCAAAGTAGAAAAAGGTTGTTAACTCAATTTGCTCTTATCTGCTCACAAATATCACCAATTTATAAGAAAGATATTCATGCATTTATTTATATTTGGAATCTATATTGTATATATGTAAATTTTTTATTATATTATATATAATATTGAGAAGAATGGAAAAAAATATGACCTTCCACTCCCGAAAGTCCGAAACTTTTCCTTTCCTTTCCTTTTCTTTTGTCTTTGACGCTAGCTGTCGAAAATCGAAAATCGTCTGGAAGTGTATCCTTTTCAGTAAATGTTAATAGCGAAAATCGTCTGGAAATGTATTCGTTCGGTTGTATTTGCGAAGCTCATTTATGATTCGTGGGCTTGTATTCTCTCCGTTGAAAATTCGTGGGACCACTTGAAGGTTCTCGTCGTGGCAGATGCAGCGGACGAATGAATGGCTGACGGGTGAGTGGAGATTCTGTTGTTAGTTTCCTGCATCATATGCGGTGAGTGGTCACCGGTCAGGTGCAACCGGGTCCACTTTATTCTGTCCTAGTCGTTCACCAATTTGCATGAAATCATGACATCTGGCATGACAGAGCCTCATCCCTAATATATGTTTTTTTTTTTTTAATTTTCATTTATAAACTAAAATAAAAAATAAAAAAAATTAGGGTGAGCATTTTTTTAAGTGAGTAATTTTTATGGAGTATTAGGCCTTCGTTATGAAACTTTAAAAATTGTTTAAAACTTTGAAAAATGTCTAATTTTTTTTATGAATCAGTGTGAATTCCATCTAAGGTCTGCCTTGTAAGTTTTTTTCTTCTAATTGACTTTATCATAAACAATGCCTTTAATCTTAAATCTTTTTACTCTGGAGGCGGGAGTTGAGTTTTATCTTTTTACTCTGGAGACGGGAGTTGAGTTTTATCTTCTACTAATATGATCAAAGAAGTTTATTTCAATTTATTATCTATTGAAACTATCTTTAAATTATACGTATTGGGTTTGCTTCTAACTTTTAACTTTTATCCTTTAACCATGAAAATAAAAGATGTACGAGTAGATGGGTTGGGCTTTGAAATGGAGTATCGGCCACAGGATCATGCGTAATGGTGCTCATCTCATCATTGACGCTGAGGTGGTCATGATTATAAAGGTCAATATGAGAATAATGTTAAAAATGAAATTAAAGATAATTACATTAATAGAATGTTAAAAATAACTATTAATAGATAAAATTAGGAAAACTCATTGAAAATGGTTTTTTTTTTTTTTAACATTTTTAAAAGAAAAAAGTAGCAATCTAAAAATAGAAAGTTACAAGTTAAGGATAAAAGGATTAAGGAGGAGAGCGAAGATGTTAAACATTTAAAAGAGCAAAGAAAGATATGAATGTGACTTGTTTAAACAATGAATGTGACTTGTTTGTGGTTTTGTAGCAAATTTTCAAAAAAATAAAAACAAATTGTAGATCTACTTTCAGAACGAAAGATGAGATGTGCCATTTGATTCATTTTAATACCTCAATTGTGGAAGTACGAACTTCAAAAAATAATTATCTTTAAGCTTTCTTTTAATCTATACAATTAGTTTTTCAAATGAAAATTAAAAGAAAACCCACTTTTTAACCGAAATAACCCACAGAACTCCAAATTCAATGACAACATCTTCCTAATCCATATATGCCGAACATGGGCCAAATTTTTTTTTTTTTTGGGATGTACTTGTGGGAAACTTCAAATATAGTCTACTAAAACTCTCACGGGTAGTACCTCTACCTTTTAAGACATCACCAAGTTTAGTCCGTGATATTTGAATCTGGCACCTCACAATTGACATTAGATAATTGCTAACCATATATTTTTCATATGAAGAATGATGATTTATAACCATTTTGTGCATCCATCAAATTTAGACCGCTCATAACTTTTGCTATTTTGTTTTTGACCGTTCATTTAATGACTACCAGTTGAATTAGCAAGGATTTGTCGTCATTGTGCTTTCTAATTTATCAATTATCAAAACGGGACCATTTAATTTTGGACGGTCTAGATTGAAATATGTATGTCGCTACCTGGGTGTTTTCATTCCTGCTTTGGGGCTAAGGAATCATTTACATTCGTTTAGGGCTTAGCTTCTTTTTTGGAGTTGGGACCGTCCTCCACTCCTCCTGTGATGTGGATTTTAGCTTATCATGTGATAAAGAATGAATTGGATGCTTCTCTGATCGAGGAATGAATGGTTTTTCTTTTTTAAAATGACAGGATCATAGATTTTTTTTTTTGTTATAAAATTTTAAAAAAGTCTTTTTATTATAAATGAAAAATAAGTAGGGAAAAGATAAGTCTGATATAGGGCTGCAACTCGGGTCGGATTTTGGCCTGACCTGCATGACCCGACCTTAGAAATCATGCCGGTTGGGTCAAGAATTTCGGGCTAGCGGGTCGGGTCGGGTTGAGAAGATAAAAACCCACATCAAATTCGGGTCGGGCCGGGTTGAGGATTTTACATGTTAACCTGGCCCGATCCGATCCAACCAACCCGACCCGGCTGAAATTAGGCTAAAATGGGTTTAGAATGCGGGTTGGGTTTGAATTCGGGTTGGATTGGGTTCTAGAGTTCGGGTTGAGAATTCGAGTCGGGTCGGGTTGGGCTCCATATATATCAACTCGGGTCGGGTTGGGTTTTAAGAAACCCGAGCGGTCCGACCCGAGTTGCACCCCTAGTATGATATTCTCTTCGTAATAATGATATCTGTCAATTTTCTTCAACTTTGAGTTTTAATATATAGCTTTTTTTTTTTAATTTACGTTTATGAAACTGTGGGATACTCAGTATAATATCTCCACGGGTGAGCCCAGTACCTCTAAGGCATACAAAGATTAGGCCATTGAGATTCAAACCTATAACCTCTTGCTTATGAGGCGGGAGGCAAATAATTGAACTACACTCATGTAAATTAAAGAAGTAGCTTTTGTGTCATTTACTTGTTTAAATAATGTGACTCTTATGGATTCTAAATGAATAATTTACTTCCATAGTACCATTATTTTGCATGATAATAAAATATCAGTACATTCTTTTCTTCTAGTATATTCTAACTGTTATGTTATTTTAAAATAAATATTTGTTTAAATTATTTAAATATTGGGTCGAACCTATTAATATTATTTTTGGCATTTGTCAAAATGAAACACTTGGTCTTGGAACTGTGATTTTAGAAACGGGGCGAGTTTGAGTCTTCTTGGCCAAAACAATGTTGATTCATTCTCTATCGATTTAGTGTCTTTCTTAACTTGTGTAGCCATTGAAATTAAGGGTATTATTATGCCTGTAAGTTGTAACTTATACATAGTTTTTTTTTTTTTTTTGTTATTTATTTTATATTCTTAAATTTAGCTGCAGAATGGAAAAGGGCCGTGTAAGACCGTTAGTGACCCATTCATTGATTGTAAGGTGACAGCAAACCCATTCATTGATTTGCCATTCGATGAATACACTTTGTTTTTAATGTTTCTGTTGTTTTGTTGAATGGTGATTGGAATTCAAGTATTTTCAGACATTACAGGCGGAGGACAGGACATCTATGCTTGAAAATGGAGGCAAATTAACTTGCCTCTCTTTTCAACATTCGGCAACTGAATCTTATCTGCAGTAAGGGTAAGTGCCACCAACCCAGCAAGGGGTGCCTTCATTCTACCTGAGAAAAACAAGAGAAGCCTAGACTACTAATTTAAATTCTAAAATATCATTTCAAGAAGAAGGAAAATAAATCGGATGTGAGATGAAATAGTTTTTAAAAATAATTTTGGTATGATTTGGAATGTTGTTTTCTGTCTTTGATTGTGTGGTTTTTGTTTAGTAATTTAAAATTCTCATATATATATTTTTAAAATAAATGCTATTTTTCTTTTTGACATTTTTAGACATTTAAGATATAAAGAATTGACTGATTTTGATATTAGATAAATTAAAGATGAGATTGAGAATGGTGATGATGAAATATTTTAGAATTTCTAAATCAGTTATTTGGAGATGATGATTAGAATTTATACATTGACCTGTTATTTTTAGAAGTTGTCTCTTTGTAGGAGGATTGCTAACAGCAGGGGTGGATGCAGGTGTTCTTACTGTGCTTGCTGGCTGGTTGCAGCATTTGCTGGTTCAACACCATCTGCTTTGTATTGTGCATTCGAAATTTTCAGGTGAACAGGGCTCTCGCCCTCTCCCTCACCGTCAGCTTCAATGGAGTCAGTGCCGCCCTCTACACCCTCGCTGCCAAGGCCATCTCCTCCAATGTTGCTATCTACCTCCTCCTCAATGCATGTCTTCCCCTCATCGTGTCCGCCGCTGCACTGCTCCCCATCCTCCGCCAGCCACCCCTGGATCCCCTTCCCTCGGAGGCTGCGCGCCGTGACTCGATCGTCTTCCTCTTCCTCAACATCCTCGCCATCCTCACCGGCCTCTACCTTCTCCTCCTCACCAACTCTGTGTCCTCATCCATCATCATAGCACGCCTTCTCTTTGCTGGGGCTCTTCTCCTCCTTGCCCTCCCGCTGGTCATTCCTGGCATTGTTGTTGGCCGTAGTTGGGCCCGCCGGACCATCCACTCGAGCTTCCGGCTCGAAGGTTCCACCTTTAACCTTGTTGACATTGACGACCTTGAATTGCACAAGGAGTTGCTAGTGCAAAATAACGATGTCAATGGTGATATGTACGGGGTCGATGGGGAGAAGGAGGTGGGTTGCTGTAGGAGGGTGCTGGAGAAGAACCGCCTGGTGGTGCTGGGAGAGGAGCACACCGCCAAGATGCTGCTGCGTCGACTGGATTTCTGGCTTTACTTCCTAGCCTACTTCTGTGGGGGCACACTTGGGCTCATATACAGCAACAACATTGGTCAGATAGCTCAGTCACTGGGAATGGAGTCGGAGACACTTGTCACTCTGTACTCCACTTGCTCCTTCTTCGGCCGCCTCCTCTCTGCCGCGCCTGATTTCTTGCGCCCGTACGTTGCCAAACCCTTCCTGTGCATTTATGCCTAAAATTAGTTAACCCAGAAATTTCATAGTAAGTGTAGCATAATACCCCCTTGAAGTTCACTTGCAGGAAGGTCTACTTTGCTCGAACAGGGTGGTTGGCAATCGCATTGATGCCGACACCAATTGCATTCTTCTTGCTCGTTGCAATATCAAGCCATCAGGCATTACAAGCTGGAACTGCATTAATAGGTTTGAGCTCTGGCTTCATCTTTGCAGCTGCGGTATCGATCACATCGGAGCTCTTCGGCCCCAACAACTTTGGGGTTAACCATAACATTCTCATTGCCAACATCCCAATAGGCTCTCTATTATACGGCTTGCTTGCGGCGCTCATCTATGATTCCAACGGGACATCGGGCATGACGGATGATGGTTTGCTGAAAGAAGGTGCAGTGGTGTGCATGGGGACAGAATGTTATAGGGACACATTTGTGTGGTGGGGATGCATCTCCATGTTAGGAGTGGCATCCAGTGTCTTACTATTCCTGCGGACTCGCTCTGTATATGAAAAATTTGAGCATAGCCGATTACTCACACAATTCTCTTGATGGCTTGAGATACTGATAATAGAAAGAAGCAACCAAGCCTACTGATAAAGCAGCCATTCCACTGAAGTAACAGGCGATTATAGGTCGTAGATTCTTCAAATTCATGCTTCTCTCGCCCAAGCATCTGAACAATGAATTAAGTATGCAGAAACACTAGAAAAATTCCTACTTGTAGCTGCAGAAACTTTGTTTTTGATGTAGTTCATTACTTGAGGAGATTATGGGTTAGACCATGTTTGTCTCTCATATCTTGGATGCCTGCTTTTTCTTTTTTTTTCCCATGGGCTGTTATACTTGGTTTGATATGAGAGAGATTTCATTAAACTTGTGATAATTCATTTATTAAAACTCTCGTAGGTGTAGACATAGATACGAGAATCTTTGATAAATTCAGATTCTAAAATCAATCCAATCTCTGATAAGAGATTGACATCAAACAACACAACACGATAATCTGTGAGGGTTAGCTTGACAATCAAGAATCCGCCTGTGATACAGGAGGTCTTTGGTTTAAATCACTTCAATATAAAAAGGCTACTCTCCATATTTAGGGGTGAGGCTCATCATTTAAAAATTTTGTTGTGGAAAATGCAGATTATATCACTTAGATATTTTTGCTTATAAAGTTTGTCCTTTCTGATTATTCCAATTTTTTATTTTAATATTCAAACAGTTAATCATTCGTATAACGAATATATTAAATTCAACAGTGATCTTATATATTTAAACATGCAAGGAAGATCGAGTTTGAAAAAAGAAGTGACATCCACCTTTTTCACATAAAAAATAATATACAAATCCTCTTTGTTTGAGTCAGTCATATGGGTTATATTTTGAGTTCAAGTGCTCTTGGGAGCATATCTCCTTTTTTATATGATGGGCTATATTAGAGAGTAGGGGCCACCATTTATAGATGTTACATGCAGATGTACATTAAATTATTTGGATGTTCTATTCTTCCTGCAAAGTTTGAAACTTGAATCTCTCACCAATTGATCTTAAGATTCAAAACTTCATCTATGTGATAAGCAGATATGCTAAATCCAATTATAAAGATTATTTAGATGGATATTTTAAAGAATTTTTTGACATTAAAAAATACAATACTTTCTTTTTTCTTGATGAAATTTTCATGGGCTTTCAATACTTTTTATATAATTGTAACCCTAAATCACAACAATGTTCAGATTTGTTTCGTTCCTTAATTAGAGAAATGGCTTTATTTGTGGTGGCATCTAATCATTTTTCTTCTATTGCATTTGCATCATATGCAAGTAGCATGGGTTGAAATCTTGGTCTCGGCCGAGAAATCTCTCTTATTTATTTTTTAATTAAAACCACTGATATCGGACGATATCGGCGATATATATTGGATATCGCCCGATATCTGCAAATATTGGCCGGTATATATAGGTTTAAAAACCGATATTTGTTTCCCTAGCAAGTAGTGCTCCTACATTTCATTTATGGGCCTAAAGGTCACAATTAAGAAGGAGGATTTGATGATATAGGTGGAGTTGGAGAAGATTAGGCATGTTCATAGTTCTTAATTTTTATTTATTTATTATCATTATCAAAACTACTTGTTCAATTTTGTATTCATTTAAATATTATGATAGTTTAGCAGGTTCTCCTTCACCTACTCAGGCTAAACCCTTTCCTTTCATCAACCGAGGGGGCCGCCATGAGTGTGCTCTATCTACAATTCATAATAATGAATTGATTGGATAAGGTTTTAAGTATCAGACTCACTCTTGGATTTGGGAAGGTCCAAGTCCGAGTCATATTGGACGAGTCGGAATTGGCAGTCTTCCTTAGAATCAAGTCAAAATAATACGATTTGGCCGAGTCATAATGGGACTCAGTTGTATCAATTGGGACTGACTCAGACACGGTCGATTTTTAAAACCTTTTTGGATGGGGTTTTAAGACTCAAGAGGCACGTCTCTTTCATATATAGAAAAACATAATAAATTGAGAATTTCTTACATTGGTAGGAAACTTTGAACAGTTATAACTCTGTGGCAGAATGGAATGTTGTATGTTGGTGGGAGTGCAGAATAGTACAAGAAATGCTTTCCCTACTTTCAGAAGAAATGAGATTTTGCCATCAGTCATCTACTAATAGTATTGTTGTTAACCATTAACCATTTGATTCAAGGAGATGAACTGAAAAATCAAGTAAAAATGTTCATGATCTTCACTATTGATGGGGGACACAGATTTCTGCATCGAAAATCTTCCATTGATGCCAAATATACAAATCCTCCTTTTTCATTTGTGTAATGGACCACAATAACATAACCCCTGTCTCAATTAAACATGATTATCAAGTTTTTTTTTTAGAAAGTTATCATGATATACTTCCCATGTAACATTGTTCTGGTTGATACAAAGATCTACTAAAACAACAATACAAGCTCTCTGTACACTGGCGCTTGATGATGCATCAACAACTTGAACCCAACATTATGCTGGAGGTGTCAAGTGGTTTGGTGCAAGGAGACGATACCGCGGTGCCATCATGTATGGCAAGCCCCCACCCTGCTGCATTTTTCACTTTCATCTGGAGCCAAAGGGTCCAAGATAGCTTGGTCGGCAAAATGGCTGGTTCGAATACAGTGACGCAGCATTACTGGTGGCCAGCAATGTCAGAGAGAGAGAGAGAGAGATTTATCACACAATCAGAAAGGGTTCATACTATAAGCAATAATTTCACACACAATTAGAAACATTGGCCATTGTAAATCTGTACATACTACATACATCTTCCAACAATACACACTTATGTCCATAGAGAGAGAGAGAGAGAGAGAGCACTGGTATATGTAGACATCTGTTCTGTTCTATACCCTTCTTCTACTTACACTTCCTCTAAAATTTGAACTGCTTCCCATCAGGGAAAATTCATTTAACTCTAGCAGTTTGAGCAAGGGGAGAAGGCTTCCAGTAATTCCCTGTCTTCATATCCCTCTTACCTTTGAGATTAACCACATTCCTTCCCACTTTTTGGTTCACAGGCCATGCACCAGTACTCACTGCCATGTCTTTTAGATGTTGAAGATCCTTCAAGAGTCCCAACAACTGTTGTCATCTGCGGCCGGTCTTTTGGGTTTGAGCTTACACATTTTAAGGCCAGAGAGGCCACTTCTCTTGCCCCCTTGACTGAATACTGGCCTGCAAGTTTTGGGTCCATGATGTAGCACAATTTCCGACTACTTGTTAAATAGGGCTTTGCCCAATCTACTAAATTTTGCTCACTTTTAGGCCTTGATTTATCCATTGCCCTTCTTCCTGTTAGCAACTCCAGCAGTACAACTCCAAAGCCATAAACATCGCTTTTAGTCGTCAGGTGTCCTGCACAAGTTTTATCTTTCTTTTTGTCAATGAAAGCAACAGACATTATTAACAAATTAGGCACGAGAGGCTAAAATAAGCAATGTAGTAGTTCCAGTATCTTCATGATTTGTAGCTTCGGCATTCAATGGAATAGCTAATAATGACCTTATGCACCATTTTCCATCATGATGCTTGTTGAAGTAATGCATTGGCTTGATGGTGTTTTAAGTGAGATTAATCTTTAAATGGTGGAAGGAATTACCCGTCATAACATACTCAGGTGCTGCATAACCATGTGTTCCCATCACTCGAGTTGTAACATGAGTATCTTCTCCCTCTGGTCCCATCTTTGCAAGCCCAAAATCTGATAGTTTAGCAGTAAAATCCTGAGACAAGGTATGAAATGTAATTGAATACAGGCAAGTCTTTTGGTGGAAGATTTACGGTGGATATAATGATTAAATGTGCATTCTTGGAGGTATGAACTCATCCAATTGCTGCATTATAGTGACTGTTGCAAAAGACAAGGAGATGAGACCTAACTATTAGATTGGTTAAAATGGATTACTAACAGAGTCTAGCAAGACATTGGACGTCTTGAAGTCGCGGTATATGACTGGTGTATCGGCACCATGTAAGAAAGCGAGGCCCTTGGCTGCTCCAATGGCAATCTTCAACCTATTCCCCCAAGCCAAGGAGAGTGAAATTCCTGTGATAAGTAACCATACAGAGCATGTCCAGTAAAGAAAAGGAGTCTTCATGAGCAGTAATGTAAGAAGAAAATGAATACACGAAGTCCTTCATGGGATTAGAGAAATATTTTTGCTTACTCTTAAATAGATGATTCTCTAAGCTGCCTCGAGGCATAAACTCATAGACAAGAAGACGCTCTTCTTCCTCGCAGCAGTAGCCAATCAACTTCACTAGATGTGGGTGTCTGAGCTGACCAAGGAAGATTACCTCCGCCTTGAAGATAAATATATCATTAGGTCTATGCATTTTAATGTTCTGATCATATTGGAAATCAAATGCCACAACCAACAGAGCGGTACCCGTAGGGATAACTCAACTGATGGATACTTTGGCTCAGGAACTAGAGATCTCAGGTTCCAGTCCCGTAGTAACCTGATGCCCGTGGCTTATGGGGGGCCACGCGCATCCATAATTTTACCCAACACCCTCGTACTCGGGGAGAAGTGGGGGTCTTGGGATTCTTCATCATCACAAAAAAAAAACAGAGAGGTATTTTATTCACTTCTAATTTCTAAAGCAAGTATGCAGACATTAAGCATTTCTATGGAAAAGAAAGTGGTTTGCTATAATAAAGAAGATAACACTGTTTAGGCTGAAGATTACAGATGACCATCAAATTTCCATGTGGATGGAAACTTTTCTATCGGAAATGGATCTCAATTTCTCATCAGGAAAATGGAATCAAAGCATATTTTTACAGAGAAAACTTTACGACAGGTTCAAGGCTCATCACTTTATCCCTTTAATCATTGTGAAACAATTTTCTTTTCCATGGGGAGTGGCTAACATCGCCAAATTCCCTTGGTACTGAAATTACTAAGAAGCTTGTTGTCCCTCATAAGTACCTGTTTTTCTTATATTTGTTTCATGCTTCTATACGAGTACTAAATGAAAATGTTGCATCATGAAGGGCCCTCAATCATTTGTTTCTTTCATTATTTTCCAACTTAGGTTGTTGACCGATGCTCTGTAAAAATTTGAAAATTCGGAAGGGCTTGACTCAAACTCAATTGGATTTCTAGTCGAGTGAATCACCAAATTCTGGTGAACACTCAGAAAAACAGTGCAAAATAGTCAACTCAGTTGAATTTCAAATTTGAACAGGCTTTTTACTATCTATGTATCAAAAATTGTTTCATCCAATTGTCCTGTATTTAACACAACATGAAGTCCCATCTTATATGATTTGGACTGAACACTTGCTGAGCATCAACAGCATGGAAATGAACAATCAAGAAAACTGTAGCTACACTTCAGACTCAGTGGTGTAAAACAATTGAATGAATGGATTGGAGTATCAAATCAAAGCTTTTTTCTGGTTCGGGGGCAGTCCGATTTGGACCACCCAACAATGATGATCTCTTGTTAGCCTAGTTTAAAACCTTAAATTGGATAGTTTCTTGTACTAATGTCTAAAACACTTAACACTGTTACAAGGTTTCTGATATTCACTGCTTTTGAAAGTGAAGCATTATTCAATAGCAACTTTCTCTGGTATACTCCTAGCAACAGTAGTGTTATCACAAAAGAAGGATTACCAGCCACTCACGGTGCCCCTGAAGACCTTCAATGTCAAGAAGTTTAACAGCAACAGGCTGAGCTTTCAACCCTATCCGTAACTTATCATCAATATACCCCTTATGCACTGTCCCAAAACCTCCCTCACCCAGTAAGAAGTTACTCGAGAAATTCTGTGTTATTGCACGTAGCTCGCTCAGTTGAAAGGCAAGCAGACCTGACCCAAAAGAGTGTGTGAGGTCCTCATTGATCCGCATTGAAGATGAACTGCTGAGTTCAGAAAATGACAGCCGCCGGAAAGAAGATACTTCTGAGACCTTTTTGGAGAACTCCGACCGTGTAGGCCTACATCGGCTGAAATTACCAAAAGCTGTCTGGCCTTCTACTGTACAGCAATTCGCCGCGAAAGGTCTCCAACGTTTTGACATTGCTGGAGAATGGAAGAGGAAGGGGAGAAGCAAGGCATGGATTTGCTACACTTTCTTTCTTATCTAAAGTACCATTCATTCTTCCTAACTGCTCCAACCACTCTACTAAACTTGTTACTTTGCTTGCTTTTCATACTACATTATCTTTATTCCTTGCTTTGTTTTGTATGGAATGTCTTCACCTCAGAGAAAATTAAAAATTCGATTGCATCATTAACACTAGAATTCGTGCATCCATATCTTTCTGTTTTTGTGGCACTACTGAAGTTTATGATGAACATCTAGAGTATGGCCTATTATGTAGGTTAATGGCCAATAGTTGCTCAGTCTTATAGTCATCAACTGGTCAAGAAACTTAGACTGGAGCTAAATTTTAGGTTTAAACAGCAATTTCCCTAATCCGGGCCCAGTTAAGTATCAAACAAAAAAACTGGTTCAAGGTGCAATTCTATAGGCACAGCCATACCAGCTCAAGTTGACTGCCCAAAATCCCTTTCTAATTTCTTCTTTTATAGATAACAAAGAGAAACCCATAATCAAGTAATCATGAGGGGTTGACTTGGTGGTCAAAATTCACCCTTGTATGCAAGGAGTCTTGGGATCGAGTCTCTTTCAACACAAAAAGGACAGTTCTCCATTGTTCTGTACCCGGTGTTTGAAGATTGAGAGATTGACAAATGCCCCAAAGATTAATCAGGTGAGACCCCATAATCAAGTGACCTAGTTCTTGCTAAGGACTGGTATGTGTCTAGAGTTAGTTCCATTGTTGAAGTGGCATATGGCACTTTGGAGGTCTTTCAAGCCCGAAGACCCAAAGGAATGTAGGACATGATTCAATTGTATCTGCTGAAAGTCCCATGGACTTCACCAAGTAGCAGTGGATATCTGAAAATTGGAACATCTCAATCCGAAATAAATGAGTTTTGATGCAAATTTTAAATCCTTAAATGATTTTGGATCCAAATGTACATCTAAATCTGATAAGCTTGTTAATACAACTGATATTTGAATAAATTATACACAGAATTTCCACTGGGAGTCATAGGAGGATGTGGATTCAGATATAGATATAAGATGTAGATGTAGGTCCAAATGGAACCTCAATCCATTTGAGATATGAATGGTCTACCTTTTAAAAATCTAAATCGTTCATTAATTTTTTTTTAAAAGGGACATGTGCATATATCTTCTTAAATTTTGTGAAACTTTTGGACTCAATTTTGGAAAAATCATATGATAATTGTTTCATTAAAAATCTATAACGTTTATAACAATCTCTAATTTGGTCCATCCAACCGTAGATTCAACTGTTTCACAAAATCTAAAAATATGCATATATGTATGCTTACGTTTAAAAATTAAAGAATGATTCAGATTTTTCATAAGTAAACCCTACATGTCCCAAACGACAATCTTTGCCATCGAGATAACAACATAGGATCATTCTTTAAAAAAAATTAATGAGACATCATGTTATAATCTTTTTACAAGCATTCTTTTCACACATATCCACTACTCTCTTACCAACTAGGATAAGATTTCCATCCCTATAGTTATCATTAGATAAAATTTAAGTGATCTGAACCTATAAATCTTTAGCTTTGCTGATTGGATGCCCGTGGCTTGTGAGGAGATATGTGCATCTCGTACTCTAAGGAGACGTGGGGTCTTGGGTTTCTTCATTAAAAAACTAATCTATATTAAATTCAAAAAGGGTAGTTTTTTTCAAAGCTTCCTCGGATCCACAAATGGAATAACTAGGATAAGATTTCCATCCAAGGAAGTGTGGTGATGTGTGATGACAGGAGCTGTTTTCCTTAGAGTAAGAGGAGCAGTTGGAGTGGAGAGAATGACGTGGTGTATTCTTCAATCCTACTCCACCAACAAAGCCCAAAATGCTCCTCCTCTTTGTTATATCTATCAACTTAGAGAATTGAAGGACAAAAGACTTCAATAAAATAACATTTATTTCTACCATATAAAAGTGAATCAGAGCCACTTTAACTTATCACTCTTCGAAATTTCCACCACAGATTATTTCTGCTTTCGCCTGATGGCCGCCAACCATTCTCATCTTGACTAGGGAAGGCAATGGGCAGGGCTAGGGCTTGGGCCGGGCCTATGCTGCACCAAGTGTGAACCGGAAGATTGAAAATAAACTTAATAAGCTACAAGCAGGGGTCCAAAAAACGGTGGACCCGAGATCTCGAGTCCACCGTTTTTCGGGCAATATCTCACCGATATCAAGCAATTTTTTTTCTCTCTCTATTTTTTTTTTTACAAATCTCGACCATATCGGCAAGATCTCGGCCATATCAGCCGAGATCTTACCCGTACGGCCAATATATCTGATATCGGTCGAGATATCTCGGACGTAAAAAACCCAAGATATTTCGACCGATACGAGATATCTCGAGCGTTTTTTTGACCCCTAGCTACAAGCACATTAAATTTTAGTCATAAAGTCAATTTTTAGTCACTTAATCTTAATAATAAAAATCAATAATACTTCATTTTTTTAAAACACTTCATGATGTCAAGTTGTCAACCATTAAGATCAAGTTACTGAAAAATAAATTTCAGACTTAATTCTAATGTTTCCTCAAGGCTCTTTTCAATCCATACTGTTATTTTTTATATGATAATTATGAAATTATTAAAAAAATAAAATAGACTAAATGTCACCTAGCATTTTCTATATATGGGAATACATTAATTCTTCAAAGAGAAAGACATCTTTCAAAAATGCTTCTCAAATATAATCCTGTTTATCTAGAGTTAGGGCAGCAAGACATAAATAGTGAGACTCTCTAATGAAAACCTGCATAATTGAATTTATTTGATAGGTGTTTATATGGATATAAAATATATATATAAAATTTCACTATCAATTGATAATTTAAACTATATAATCTTGATCTTTAAATTTAATCGAGCTAAGGTCATTGATTTTCAAAATTTTAAAATTAAGGGATATGATAATCAAATGGAAGTGAAACTTCATACACTAACTTATTCATATGATTTTTTTACTCACACCCAATTCTTTGGCCCTAAGATCCATTTGATGATATGTCTCATTCGAATGTCTTATTGAATTTTTAATTTATTTATTTTCGAATGCTTCCAATTAGGGAAAAAAATATTGGCCGATATGAATCTTATCGGTCGATATTTGCCGATATCGGGCGATATCCGATATATATCACTGATATCATCCGATATCAATGGTTTTAATTAAAAAATAAAAATAAGAGAGATATTTCTTAACTGACCGAGAGAGATATTTCAACCCCTACTTCCAATGTTAATCCAAATAAAACAATTCAATTCATTAATGGTCCTTTACATGTGGGTGGTTCCCTCCCTCAAATTTTGGATCAATATCATAAAAGATATCAAGAATTGTTGTGCACTCTACTGTCTCCTCTGCTAATAGAAGTGAGATACAAGGTAGGGGAATGGATTGAATAATTAAAGTTTCCCTATTAGTTGTCAAGATCCACTAATCAAGGATTATATTACATAGGAACTAGTGCAATTCTAGGGTTCATCCAAAATATTTTCAAATATAATAAATATAGATATTATCTTTATTTTTTGAGCTCACCGACATCATCAATATGGCTTTTTTATTACATGTTATCTATATTTCGTTAATGATTTTCATTTCAATTTTAAGTGATCAGATCTTTTTGAATTTTTAATTAAGAGAATTTTTTAGATGCTTGTAGATACTGATGTCAACAATAAACAATAAAAGTTGTTGTTAATTTGTCATAAAATAATTTTTCTCATTAATTGTAATGATTAATTTTTTTGATACACGAAATTACCCTTATATCTCGTATACATATCAAATAAGTTCAGAAGGAATCAAACTCAATATCTCTAATCTAATTCTAAAAATTTGGATTTTGATATTTGGGACATGTTATTGTCATTTTTTTTAAGAAATGTTCTACAAGCCAAAGAGTATTAATTAGATAGTTCTCCAAAATTAAAAATTAGATCTTCCACTAAATTGGCCCCATTGGTTATTAAAATTTACATATTTTTAACTCAGTATAGCTCAAATGGTTACCTCCCGTTTTAAGAAGTGGGAGGCTGCAGGGGTTCGAGCTCCCATAGTCTAAAATTGGTGTGTCTTAAGGGTAGTGGATTCACCCGTAGAGATTTTTCGCTGGACATCCCGCAGTTTTCCACACGTAAATTTAAAAAAAAAATACTATTTTTTTATTTTTATTTTGATAGTTGACTAAATGACATGAAGAATTTTTATTTAACAAAAAACAAGAACGTTTTAAGTGTAAATGCATGTAAGTCTTATTAGCAGGTTGGCAGAGCATCTTTATTCAAGACCCTCGAAGGAGTGATAATGTGTTGAGTTCCTATTTACATTTATCAATGTTTTTTTATCTTAAATGTTATATCAAACTCTTTCATTTATCTTGAAATAAGATTAATAATTTGAATAAAAAATTACAAAATGAAATATTAAAATAATTAAATCAATGTAATATTTAACTCTTCAGTATCATTTGCATGAATCAAATTTTAAAATAAGACAGACGGCTTGATTGGAGAAAGGACTAAGCTGCAATTGCATCACTAATTCCAATGCCCTGAATGTATTTTAAAAAATATATATGAGCTACAGAGTTCATGATCTCTAGATCTATTTACTTAATAAATTTATTTCTTTACTCATAAGGGATCATGGGCTTTTTGTATTTTTTTCTTATCTCTTTTGTTTCTGTTTTTTCACCTATAATCACCATTTAAAAATAAATTTATTTCTTTAAATAAAGAATTTCAAATTTAGTATTTATTTTAATAATTTATATAAAATATTTTCAACTTCAAAACTAGTGTCAAAAAGATTTTAAGAGATTGACTTCACTATCAAAACACCCACTTCAAAAAATAAAATCTTCAATTTGATTCACATTCAATCCCATCATTACTGCCTATGCGAAATTAACTTCACGTGGTCAAGATTAAATCATTAATTAGATAAAATCTCTGACGATTAAGACGCTAAAGACAAAACTGGTGTCGAAAACTTAGTTTACCTCAACTGATTTTATACAAAGGGACAAAATTCTAACATAATGGGGGCCAACAATTTCGGTGTGGCAGGCAATAGCGTATGCCACATGAAAAAATGACAAAGACAGAGTACGTCACTTTCTCAAAAAAGGAATGAAGAAGTTAGAGGGAGTTCATCATGTCTTCACGAGAATATCGACGAGATGTAGACCAAATTTGTTTTAATTTGTGTTTATTTTTCTCTTATCTTAATTATTATTATTATTATTATTTTTCAGAATTTAACACTAAGACTTCCGGACTTCATAATATAGTTGAATTTAATGAAAGGAGGATTATATGATTGAGTATTAGTTTATTTATTTTTTAGTTTTAAATATTTAAAAACATTAATTTATATTTTTAAAAAATAATTATATTTAATAAGTTTGAGATTTGAGATTCAATAATTTATCATTAAAATCTTTTAGGTCAAATTATGAGTATTATTATTAAACTTTTAACATGAAATTATCTTTATATTTATTTGAATCGGGTAATATTGTATATGCATGATAACATTCAATTAATCTCGTGGATTTATGTAGTAGTTAGAGGTTTTGAGTTGAATAAGATCTATTTAAAATTTATTTTTCTTATAATACTTTTTATGAAATATCAAATTCGTTTAGATTTTAAAGTTTATGATTTTTAATAGTTTAAAAATTAACGATAAAAATAAATAAATTTTAGTTAAATTTTAATATAATAAAAATATTAAATTAAAATTGATTTAGTAGAAATGTAATTTGGCAATAAGATAAAGTAAAGGAGTTTTTAGGTGTAAATGGGGTGCAAGTGAGCCCTTCATGAGTCTATGACTTATATTTACTACATGTAGTAAGATTTAATTAAAGTTAAAACTTATTTTAAAGGACAATGTCACTGTAAATAAACTTTAAAAAATAAGTCACTCGCGCTATTGAATATCGTTGAGCTTCCACCTCAGTGGAACCTTCCCTTCTCCTCAGTCCTCAGCAGCCATGGCAGCAGGATCTCTGTTCTGCTACAGCCCTTCCCCGACCCAAAGACGCCTCTCGCCCACCCTATTTCCGCCTTTGCTAAGAGGTGTAAAGCCCTTCCTCCTCCCCCTCCCCTCCCACACGTCCATCTCCTTAAACAACTTGTGCTTCTCTCCCGCCACCTCCATCCGTCGTCGTTTCAGCTGTAAACCTCCTTGCGCCCTTGACTCCGACGTGAGTCATAAAACATAAACTCCTTAATCTACTATTCATGTGTTGGTATTCCATCGCGTCCCATCGATAGTGTTAGGAAGAAGGAGTTTTTGGGATGTAAAACATTATTTCAAATTCAACTATGTATTTTAGTTATGTGAAAGATACGATTTAAAAAATCTATCAGAACAATGGGATTTACATCAATGATATATATAGATTTCTGCTTTTGCTTCTTCAGAGATCAATATCACTGAAGAAGTTTGACTCCAACTACCGGGGCTTGATGGAATGGGATTCGTTGACAGCGAGATTCGCCGGTGCTGCAAATGTGCCATTTCTACTGATGCAACTACCTCAGATCATTCTCAATGCTCGAAATCTTTCGGCTGGAAATAATTTTGCTCTCTTTGCCATTCCATGGCTGGTGGGTATCCTTTTTTTAGTGCTTTCTGCTCTCATTTTTTTTTTTTTTTGAATCATTATCATTCTCATTGTTGTCCTCATAGCCATTTTCCCATTCATTGGATCAAATTTTAACACGCTATGTATGCACATATTGTATCTTCAATCTCTTGGATTTTCTTTTTGAATATGTAGTAAGAAGTGAAAGTGATTGTGCAAGGATTTGCAGGGTGTGCTGACTGCGCTGCTGGGCAATCTATCGCTGCTTTCCTATTTTGCGACGAAGAAGGAGACAGAGGCTGCTCTTGTGCAGACGCTGGGAGTTGTGTCTACATACATTGTTATAGCGCAACTTGCCATGGCTGAAGCAATGCCCCTGCCTCACTTCACTGCCACTTCTGTCGTTGTGGCTACTGGCCTAGTTCTGAATTTTTTGAATTACTCCAATTTACTACACGATGATGTGTGGGAGTTATGGGAAAATTTTACAACCATTGGTGGACTTTCTGTTCTCCCTCAGGTGAATCTACTGCTTCCTTTCTATATGCATTTTCATGATTTTTACTTTTTCCCTCTCTGTACTTTACCTTTAGTTGGAATTGGATTGTAGGTCATGTGGTCTACTTTTGTTCCCTTTATTCCGAACAGCATTTTGCCTGGGATGGTTGCTTTTACTGCAGCAGTTGTTGCGGTGGTCATGGTATGTTTGATTTCTCTCTCTTTTATTCCTACTACTGGTTGCTTCTTTGTATTTTACCTGGTTTATTGGTTGAAGCATGTCTATATGTTCATTAAGTCCTAGGTTGCTTTTATATATATATATATTATCTGTTTTCTTAGTTGGGAACTGCTTGCTTGATGTCTGGGATGTTCACCTTTGTCCAAATTCAAATATAGCAATGGAATTTTCCAGCCCAAACTAGGAGTGACAACTTGTCAAGACCCAATTTCCACCTCATCCATCTTGTGCATAAATTATGGTTTTAAAGCAGGGTTTTTGAACCAAACAGATGATCAAATTTGGCTAACCAATAGGATGTGAATAGGATGGGCTGAGTGTAAGCAAACTAGTGCAGTGCATGTGATAAAAGAGTATGCATGATTCTATAAAAAAAAAATCAAGCCAACAATGCTTCAGAGAGTTTAGTACTGAGCAATGAAGAAACGAGTAGAGAAGACACATGCTATAGATGCATATCTTCAGATGATGGAATGACATCAAATGATCAAAAGATGGGACTTAGAGAACCTTGAAGATGGCCACAATAGATGAGAAAATGAGAGGGAGTTGTTTAAGGTGGTTCTAGCATGTACATGGAAGTCGGGAAACAACCCCCATATAAAAAAAAATTGAAAGGTTAGAAGTAGAAAGAACAAGGGTGAGAGGGAGGCCTTTAAAAACCTGGACTGAAGGGATAAAAAATAGATGTAATGGATTGTGGGTAATTGAGGATATGGTTGCTCTGGTTGGTGGTTATGTTGCTGCTGATGGTGATCAATCATATCTATTAGGTAATAATTTTTATAATGATCTGAACGGTTAAAGTAGTCCTTTTAATTCCTTTTCCATTTGACAAGAAAAAATATTTGAAACTAAATATGCATAAAGAGCTTAGTTGTTAATGGTTTTAAGGTGTTCTAGTCACATATTAAAATATGATATAACAGAAAAAAAAATATATGGTTTGGTAAAGTTTAAAGTTTCAGCCTATTACCATTTCCATGTATCATACATATCATGGGAAAAATGCCCCCATTTTATTCTTGGTAGGTTATATTTTAAAATATGTTCAGATGAAAGTGCTTGCTTTAGCAGTAAGGATGATATTTGTGGGGGGAGGGGGGTGGGTTGGTTATCAAGGGAGCATATCTTGGTATCTAAAGGATGGAAATGCTATGGGCTTTGAAAGATTTACAAGAACAAATGACTCAGGGGGGTACAGTTTTATAGAGCAACCTGCCACACAATTTGTCCTGGGTTATGAGAGAACCAGCTGTTTTCACTTTGTTTGCTATTGAATGGTCTGCAAGTTACAGAAACTTGATGTCATCCCTACTATTGACATAATCCAATAAACCATAAACAATTTTAAGCATATAGTATTATATAAGAAGAGATGAATAGAAGCAGCAGCTTATATTTATGGATTTTCTTGCTTATGCCATTCTCTTCACAGGGCTCTCTATTGCTTATCATATTTAGTTGAATATCTCATTTATCTCTGCATAAAAGTACATCTATTTAGGTTGCTCCATTAGATTCGACTTAAGTCAAAAATCCCACACTTGTCACTTTGATATCAAACAGAAGATGAGATTTAGGCACCCCATGTAGAACAGCTAAACCATACATGCTAGATCTCAACCAAAAGTTAGTATAGACGTTATGTAACGACCCGTCCCGCTAGCACAATATTGTCCGCTTTGGACCTACACACGGACCCGCACGGCTTTTGCTTTGGCGAGCCAACCCACTGTTACTCCCAAAAGGCCATGTGCTAGAAGGAGGAAGGCTACTACTTATATACCAGGGAATTTCCAATGATACTAGCAATGTGGGACTTTTTTGGGCCAGGGTATTACAATCTACCCCCCTTAGAGCCAGAGTCGTCCTCGGCTCTGCACACACAACAACCAAGCCCACACCCTTAGGCAGAGAGTTGAACCATGTTCTGACCATTTGTAACAACCCGTCCCACTAGCACAATATTGTCCGCTTTGGGCCTACACACTGACCTGCACAGCTTTGCTTTAGCGAGCCAACCCACTTTATACCTATGAATCTTTTAAGTTTGAAGAATCCATAAGCAGCATAAGCTTCTGGCAGTAGGAAACCATGGGTATAAAAACTACATAAATTTTTTTATAGGAACCTACTTTCTCTGACAGCCTCCCCTTCATAAAGAAAGGTTCACCTTTCCATCCCCCTCCCGTTCTCCTCCTGAAATGACTTTGCAGAAAGAAAGTAAATAGGAGCTTTGATGATGGGTAAACAGCCATCCGCCATTTCATTAAAATAGGATGTGTGTCTAGTGAAAATTTTCAAGCTAGACATTTGTAGGGAGTCAAATGAGTTCTTATTTGTTCTAATGTTTAAGGAATACCGGGTAAGTTCATCATCTCCAAAGCCATTTACCCCATCTATCTGAGATTGGCATGGATACCAGCTGTCTGGTCAAATAAAAGGAATTTCAATGAGGCTTCCATGTACTCCCACGGTATTTCTGCTGCTTCTTCTTCTTTGGTAAAGTCAATGTTTCAAGTTGTCATAGAGAAACACTTTAAGGTACAGATTGAATTTATGATCTGTGATGGTGATGAATTTAGAGGAGATGATATCACACTTCATTTTGCCCTTTGGCCAGCTTCCAAGTTCCATCCGTCTAGGTTATGATCTATTAGTTTATTCAAATGCAGGATGCATGTCAAAAAGAGCCATTTTTCCCCTCTGTTCAATGATATGGTGACTAATTAACATAAACTATAATAGAATAAAAATAGGATATCGTATTATTAAATTAAGTTAAAATAATATGTTCATGATTGCCAAAATTATGCTTTTGTTAGGTCAAGGGTAGTGATCCAGTCACCCCCTTCCTTGACAGAATAAGGGACTTCCTTTGTCTTTTTTGCACATACATCACCATTGAAAGCCTTATTAGTGTTGAAAAAAATACAAGTAGTGTGTCATTCTATCAGAAACAAGATGCCTAAATCATAGTCCTATTTAAATGAGTTTGGCAATTGGTGGACAATGAATTTGTCAAAACAAGTGGATGGTGTGAACAATCCAGTGATATCGGTTGTTATTGCATGTCAAATGAGCAGCAGTCCAGTGGTCATGTAGAAGTGGTAAATTTCTGGCCATTTTGGGACAAAAGTTCCATGTTTTCTGGTTTAGAGAGAAAGCTATCTATGTTACTGACTTGCAGAACAAGGTTTCTTCAGGATATTTCTTCAGCTTAATCCCTTTACTTGTCTATCTATGACATGAACTCTTAGTCCATTTTTACCATGTTGTAACTAATATACTTAGGGGCATGTTTATCATTATTTTTTTTAGAGTATGCTCGTTTATATATTTTGGTGTAAGAATGGGGTTAGTCTATGCCCTATTTTTTGGGCTTATTGGGTTCTCACCCTTTTATCCATAATCCTTTTTTGCATCTTTTGAAGTACTTGTCATTTCAAGTCACTAGTTCCTACTTTGAGTCATTGGATCCTTCACTGTGTAATCTCTAAGATTGCAGGCCCGAACAGGGATGCTTTCTGAGAAAGGGGTCAAATTTGTTGGGTCATTATCTGGATGGACTGCCACGTTGCTGTTTATGTGGATGCCAGTAGCACAGATGGCAAGTATTAGTGTTTCTTGTTTACTATAAATAAATGGTTGTACCAGTTTCAATATCATCATTTACCAAAAATTTCATTTCTGTTTATAGTGGACAAATTTCCTCAATCCTGATAACATCAAGGGCTTGTCAGCTCTCACATTGTTGCTGGCCATGATGGGAAATGGGCTTATGATCCCGCGTGCACTTTTTGTTCGTGACCTCATGTGGTATTACTCTCTCTTTGGTATTTCTCTTACCATTGCTAATACAAATAACAAAATGACTTGGATAACTCTTTTTTGGATTTGAGTAATCTTGTTTATCTAAGAATGGTGAATCTGAATGGTGAAATACTAGTTGCCTTTGTAAGAATGAACTTTGTTCTGTTAGGAAAAAGGAAATTTAAAATTAGTTTGGATTTACAAACTTTGTTCTATTAGCAAGACCTGTAGATCATTTTTGAGAGATTCACTACTGCAACTTGTAGATATGGTGCAAAATAGTTATGGCTGAATGTGTAGTTGTATGAGTGAAATATTCATTATTGGGTGCTCTGTCCATTACCAAACGTTATGTCTTACCAGTTTAGAACCGGTTATGGCCTTGGAGACTAACCATAATACATTCTTGGTACAGTAAATGGTTGCAGTACTTCTACTACATTGATAGAGCGAAGTCTAGTGATTGAGCCACCAATAGTTTTTATTAAGGGACACCTCTTATTGTTTCTTTCTTTGTAGAACTACAATTATCAGCATTTGAATGATGAAAATGAACATCCCCTTTATAATAAAGACAAGTATACCAACCACTAGCCATGATCGTAGTTCATGACATAATTGGTGGGTTTTCAAATTTTGCATCCTTGTTTTTGTTGTTATTTTAGCATTCAGTTTGTAAACTGGTAGATGAAATCACTCGATGCACATGAATGTAGTCTTTTTTTTAATTGCAAAAAAATTACTCCACTTAAGCTTTTAAGGAGAAAGTACACATGAACATGCCACACCCTTGCTCTATATGACCTAAACATTTTGTTAGATTGTCGTCGCTATTAGTCATGCTCTTTTGTGCAGTAAAAAGAGTGATTATCAGGAAAATGAATATTGATAGTTTATGAGGTTAGGCAAAGCCATTTCCTATTGTGCGAAGATAACTTGCTGGATTCAAGCCCAACATGCTTCAGCTTGACATACACCATTGAGAAACTATCTAAACATCTTGAGACATTTGTTAATTTCAAACAGAAATGTTGGTACCATTAGTGGAAAGTTCCAGAGAGATTGTTGAAATTTTCTTATAGAATTGATGGGGACATGATTTTTGACCGGATTGAATGGAATAAGAAAATGGAAAGCCAACTTACGATAGATGAGAAAATGGTGATGATGATTGTTGTTGTTGTCCCCCTTCTTTAATAATTCTAGAGAGAGAGAGAGGTGACTGCAATTATACTGAACAAGTTTTTTCATTTATCACAGGTTTGCTGGTTCCACATGGGCAACTTTTCTACATGGGTGGGGGAATCTAGTATGCGTGTACTGGTAAGTCATTCCTTTTTATAGTGCTTTATCTGTAAAACACATTGCCTTCAATTCCCTTGAGCTTTGATGTCAAACTTTGAATTGTTATACCTTTTTTTTTTTGGTTAAACAATTGTCTTTCCAGTTTCAACTCTGTCAGCAAAGAATTCTTTTCAGCAGCAACCCTTGGCTTGTTTATATGGCTAGGTATTCTTCTATCCTTACACATATGAATATCAATTCAGTGTATTAATATCCTAATATCATTTTCTACGAGACACAATGTTGGATTGTTCCATTGGAAAAAAAACCACCCTAGACTTCACATCCTTATTTGGAAATTATGGTTACAAAATTTGTTGTAAATAGAGGGATACTGGATGACACCCAAGACTTGTTTTGGCTTTTGTTTATACTTGTCATAGTTTTTTGTAAAATCATTTAATAAACTATTAGGAAAAGAAACATATGGGGATGATGCTGTTCGGTTCCAATTTTATCAACTAAAAAGTTTGAAAACCAGTAATACCTGTGAAACTCACCATGAAAATTACCACTTTTGATTACGTTTGGCAATATCACTTGGTGTTTTTCGCAGGTGAAAAAATGGGGTTTTCATTGATGACTAAGTTTAGACATTTTTTATTGCTTTCCTCAATATAAGCAGAAGAAGGTTTTTTTTTTCTTTTGAAAGATCATAAGCAGAAGAAATATTGCCTTATGATAAAACAAAAGTATTGTTTGTTAATAATTTCATAATTTACTAGACTGTGTATTTACACATGAAGTTGAATATAATTAGGTTGTGGGTGTGGGGGTGTGTGTGTGTGGTGTGTGAGAGAGAGAGAGCATGGCCAGTGGGTTATGCACTAAGTTGCAAATTTTGGCCGGAGAAACTTTCAGTCCCTGCCTGTACAGAAAAGACTGAGCATTTTTTGCTGCTATTTCATCATCATCATCATAAGCCAGAATCCGATCTATTTGGAGTTGGCTTGACGAGTTCTTCTTCTCCAATAGACCATATCGTAAGGCATACTATCAATCACTTTACATTCTAACATATCCTTCTTTATTCCTTCTATGTTTTGGATAAAGAAGGTTATGACTAGGGGTGTGCTTACCTGTATCAAGTAAAGAGAGGGTAAAACAGAAAATAAACTCTAGGAAAGATTCAGCAAATGGGTGTAAACACGGACTAGCTGCCTTGCCTGATGTCCCAACTCTTGAAAAGAAAGGGTAAGAAGAAATAAAAATATTAAATATATAAGTATATATATAACCTAGCGGATAATATAAATCGATTAAAGTACAAAGTTTTTACTAAAATCAAACAAACCTAGCATAAAATACAAAAAAAAAAAGAGTAAAAGGAAATAGCGTGATTTCCAATGGTGTATATAAAAAGAAGGAAGAAAATAAATTATAGTAAAATAATAATAATAATAAAATACAGATAAATGAGTACAGTAATTATAAAAAGTAGTAGCATCAGCAGAATATATATAACTATAAAAAGGGGAAAATATATAAATTAGTTTTTTTTTTCAGAGAAAAAAGGAGGAAATAATTATTGTTATTATTATTATAAAGGAAATTATAATAATACAGCACTAATACTAGTACTAATAATAATAGAACAAAGAAAAATAATAAAAAAATAGTTATTATTAACTTTCAAAAAAAATATTATTAGTATTATTATACAGTGTTGACCATAAATAATACAGTCAAGAGAAATAAATAAATAAACAAGCTAAAAAAAAGGAGGCAATAAATTTCGACTGAAATTTTGGCTTGGGCCCATACCAATAAATTTCTGCTGAAATTTGGGTTTTGGCCAAAAATTGTAACTGAGGTTATGTGTGGCTCACCTGGCTGCATAACTGCTTGTGGTGGATGGGTGTAAGTTGAAGGGGTGTAGTGTGTGTTGGGGGGACATGAAATCCATCCCTATTACAGGACCTTGATCTAGTGTCCATGATGCTACCTAATTAAGGTTAAATTTAGCTGAATCTCTTTGAACATGAGCTCCTTGAAATTCACCCACTCCCCATGACAATGAACCCACAACATTTCAACCTTGGTGTCAAATGCATGGGACACTCGGGTTGGAATTTCAAACACCTCTCCTCCATGTCACACGAGTACAAATTGGCATGTGCTTAGAGGGGATGACAAAATCCTCTGCAGGTGAAAGTTAGGTGCTTCAAATTGAACCAGTCATCGTGACAATTAACATAACATTTCAACCTCACTGTCAAATGTGTAGGATGCTACAGTTTGGTTGAAATTTCATGCACATCCAACCATAGGCTGAGAGGGGGGCAACCCCCCATCCCCCCCCCCCCCCCCCCCCCCCCCCCAACCCCACAAAAAAAAAAAAAAAAAAACCACCACAAACTATATATAGTTTGGTCTCTCTTTCTAGTTCTAACCTCATGACATGCTCAATCTTACATTCCAGGCCTTTTGATAACCTTTGCATTGAGAACTTCAACTTGATTTGAAATCTTTTCTATAGGAAAATTTATGATTTCCTTCACTTTCTACAATGAAAAGAATAGAAAGGTAGGAGCGCTATGCCTAACTTCTCTAGTACCTAGCAAGCTTGGCTATTAGAGATTTTTATATTTCTAACCAAAGTCACCATACCATTTGTAGTTTTGTGGGCAGCACCATAATTTTTAGCCATAACCTATTGGAGTAGTTAAAATCATTATCATTTGTGGAATCATCTCATGAGAACTTGTGAGACCAACCTTACCAAATTAATGGAAATGCTTTGGATCTCTTGAATACAAAAATTCAATCCCATACAAATTTTCTATCCATATGACCTAGAACAATGAATCTGGACAATCAATCTGTGAATTCTTGTTATCCCATCAACAATCTATTTATAGACTTATGTTGCTTCCGGAACCCAAACAAATTTCCATGGCTCTGGCCCTGCATCTAACTAGAGACACAACATGACTTGACATGTGCCTTTGTTCGAAGTCATCTCTCTCTCTCTTTCTCTCTCTCTCTCTCCAGTTCTAATGCTAGTTTTATTTACTTTTACCCTGTTAATCCCATCATAAGGACAAGAGCGTTGATTGATCTTTTTGTTGTGTTACAGGGATGACTCTGTGGAGAGATCGCAAAGCCCATGGGTATATCTCACCAATGAAATCATTGAAGGAGTTGGTTGGTTTTGGACCATGAATTCACCTGAAGGGACGATCCCTTGCTGCAATAAAGTAGCCAATTGATTGGAGGAGATATCTGGTACTTCTAGATGATGTTGATCATATTGTTGGTACTACCTCTATTTCCACAATGCCAGAGATGCTACACAGAATAACATGGGTATACTCGAACTTAGAATCGCTGCTTGCAGACATTTGTGCAATTCCCACTGCCACTGAGATGCTACACAGAATATGTACTTGAAGTGAGAATCACTGCGTACAGACACGTAACAGAGGATCCGTCGATGTATATCCCATTAAAATGGATGTGTTAGGCTAGGCTCACAAAATATCCATTTGTCACTTATTTTGCTTGCCGCATGCAATTGGTTTTGACCTAAACATAGAAGAGTTTAAACTAGTGTTGCATCTGGAAATTAGAATCTGTTCATTAAATGGAAATTAATTAATGGAGTTCATTCTCACAAAAGGCAAATATAAATCGTTAATTAGTTTACAAAGACGCTAAATTCAAGAGGAGTGATACTGCATCACATTTAGAAATTAAATCTAGAAGTATCAGATTGTCAAACTAATGCAAAAAGGAGTTTTATCAATTGTTTAAGATCTTAAATTTATCTGAGGACATAATACTTCTGAAATTGTACCATACATGTAAAGGATTACTAGGAGAGAATCAAAGCTCAAAACATATGCCATTAGACCAATTCCATTCACTATATTAACTGCTGGGTATTACCAATCTTTAGGATAATTTTATCTATAGCATGTAAAATTGGGGAATTATAGAAAGATAGTTGGCTATTTTCACTTGAAGCTTTCATCAGTGCTGGGAGAATCTTTTATTGAGGAAGCATCTATCCTGGCAGAGACCTGTTTCGCCCACTTGAGCACCTTCTTGGCCTCCCGGTCGATCATCTTCTCTTCCTCCTTCAACACCTTCTCCATCCTACGCTGGTGCTCTTTCAGAGAGAATGAGCTCGTGTGTGTTAAGAACTCATCCTTTCCCCAGTGCCCATTGTCAAGGTCGAGATCGAGATCAGAAAGATCCAAACCAGCAACCTTGTCGTCCTTGCTCTTCTTCTTGCTGGACCCCCTTTTAGGAGAATACCAAAAGCAGCAGGTCTGTTGAGGTGGTGAAGAAGCAGCTTGCATGGAAGAATTGGATAAAAATGATGGCAAAGAAAGGGACCCAGATCGTGATTTTGGGTTACCTTCATTCATAACATTCGATTTTACAGGGATGAAATCCTCATCTTCTTTAGCAGGGTTCAATCTTCTACTCCCATTGAAGCTCTTTAGCGGAGTTTTCTGGGAAGGAGCCGCAGGTTTTGGAGATTCAACAGAAAATGAATGAGAGTCTGAATCGCTTTGTTGATCAGGCGAGGAGATGGGTGTTTTCCCATATTGGTTTGGGCTTTTGGGTCTCCATTCCTCCTCTGGATTGACAGATGGATGTAGGCTTCTGGATCTCCATTCCTTCTCTAAATTGACAGATGGATGTGGGTTTCTGAGCTCGTGACTGGCTCCTGGAAATGATTTGAGTTTGCGGAATCTAGATTCAAGATCAGTGGGAAGAATAGAATCCGAAACAAGAGAAAGATTAAGAGCTGCAATTTGTTCGAGAGTAGAGTGATCAATCGCTTGGGAGATGATATCTTCTACAGCTGAATCGTCACTCTCGGGTGACGAGAGAGATGAGAAATGGGACATGGTCCGAGGCAAATACTACAAACACGAAGGAAATGGAAAGATATAAGCCTTCTTCTCAGTTGGGTTTTCTTGTGGTGTAACGGCTAAATTACCTTTTTAAGTTTTCGACCGTTGTTGCCCTTTTGAGTTTTTGTTGAAAAAACTTTAGCGTGACGGGAAGGTCTAACATCGTTTGAACGGACTCACCGACAGAATCTACAAAATCAGCTCTTGACCGACCTATGTTTTCTCTTAAATGGGTGATGGGATATCTTTTATTTTAAGATTATTTTTTATTTTATCCCTGTTTTTGTCTTTTAAGTATAAAATAAAAATATTTTAAAATTATATTATCTATTCTGAACTGGTTTATTGTCAACTCGATGACTATTTTTCTTATCTAGTATTTACACTGTTCATCTCACTCATTATCATATTATGAATTGGATACATATTCTATTTAAACTGATTTTAAAATATGCCCACTATTGAATTTTTTTAACATATAAAATTATACTTGAAATAATTTTTTTAAATTGAATTTTGTGATGTTTCATACCGAAGGGTAAATCTATTAAACTAACTCATTGTCATTATCTAATATAAACTCTATCAAAAATTAATTATTTGGTTCACAATGAATAATTCCTTGTATTTGTGATCAATTCAGGATCAATTCACAAGTTTGAAATTTGAATTCAATAGTTTGAAATAATCCCTTATTGTACACCCAATTGCAACCTGACAATTGTAAAAATTAGTCCCAAATAGTAGCTAATAACTGATACCCAAAGATGAGATGGTCCACCGATTCTTCTTCCTCTCCCCACAATATCCAAAGCTTTTACTAGCATCCAAATTTCAGTAGCCTACTCACACTACAGAGCCAACTACCCGAAGAACTACAGCGGCAGTTTTCAATGGGTAAACATTCTTACACGGGACGGAAGTGGAAGGGTAAAATCGGAATGCTAAAAAAATTGAATTTTAATGTGAGATGAAAAAATTCTCCCTTGTGAAAATGTGTACCCTTTTCAATATCAACCACTTAACATGAAGACATGACTCCTAAACCATAAGACATCCCATTAGGACCTTTACTTCAGTTTGCAATGGTGGGCCTTCTAAGCGATAAGATCACACATCAACTGAATCGTGTGGTATCTTTTTTTCCTTTTTAAAAGATTAGGTAAGATTCATTCAAAAGAAAGGAAAAATTATCTCAAAAAATACAAAAGGATCTCGCTGAGAAAATTCAGGGAAGAAAAAAAAAATATAAAGTCCACAGTTCGAACCAAACAAACCGGATCATGTGATTTATCTTTGATTTGCCCATATACGGAGCCCAGTTGTCTTCCTAGATATTAACACCCAATATTTGATTTTCATATTTTCTTCGCTTTCCTTTCTTCTTTATCTTCATCCGTCTTCAACCATCTCTCTTTTTTATTTCTCTTAATTCTCTTGTTTTTCTTTCCCACTCTATATGTGGTTTCTTATTTTTCTTTTTTTTTATTTTCAGTCTTTCTTCTCTCCATTCAGCCCGAGCCTGGATATGCTAGTTCTGTGTCGTTCATTCCTCTTCATTCCCCTTTGCTCTATCTATTGCACAGCACTGATCCCGTCGACATTTCCTTTGGGTTCTCAGCAACAACGTTTTTCTCAGGGCCCTGTTGGCCGACCCGAGAATTGGGTTGTGTGCAATGTGCCTTCATCGTCTCTATTTGGAACCTTCTCTGCTCTAAATTCGTGTTCATTTCTAATGATCCCGATATCCCTTCCCAAGTCTCCCACCTTGTTAGCTCCAGGTCCTCGCCTATACAAAAGCTTGTGGCTTCTCTTTCCCTTCCTGCTCTTGTTTGGCATTGTTGGAATGAGAGAAACCGTAGGATCTTTAAAAACACTTACAGTTGTGCCACTAAAATCTTCTCCTCTATTGCTTCGGATATCAGGCACATGATTTTCTTCGTTCTCACTAATGAAGACCTCTTTGGGCTTGATAGTGCTTTCTCTGCTCGGTGGAACCTTCCTTCTTATGTGCTGCACACTACTCATTCTCTGCCTCGTTGCATCCCTACTACTTTTCATGCTACTCTAACTTTTGGGTCCTTTCAAGTTCAGCCTTGCACGGTCTTTTGCTCCCAGCTGTGTAGTGATCAGGCATCGATCATCGGCTCATGTGTTTTTCCTTCACCCAGTAACTCGTGTAATCCTTGGGATTCTCTGTTCTTCAGCCAGAAGATCCTTTGTATTTGCTTGGATAAGAAGATTTTTATTGACCGTATTCTCCTTCAAGACCAATGAACTCTCTCGGCAATCACTACACACTCCTCCTGTCAGTGGTTCAGCCTTGCACGGTCTTTTGCTCCCAACTGTGTAGTGATCAGGCCTCGATCATTGACTCTTGTGTTTTTCCTTCGCCCACTAACTCGTGTAATCCTTGGGATTCTCTATTCTTCAGCCAGAAGATCCTTTGTATTTGCTTGGATAAGAAGATTTTTGTTGACCGTATTCTCCTTCAAGACCAAGGAACTCTCTTAGCAATCACTACACCCTCCTCCTGTTAGTGGTTCAGCCTTGCACGGTCTTTTGCTCCCAACTGTGTAGTGATCAGGCCTCAATCATTGGCTCGTCTGTTTTTCCTTCGTCCACTAACTCGTGTAATCCTTGGAAATCTCTGTTCTTCTGCTAAAAGATCCTTTGTATCTGCTTGGATAAGAAGATTTTTGTTGACCGTATTCTCCTTCAAGACCAAGGAACTCTCTCGGCAATCACTACACCCTCCTCCTGTCAGTGGCGTCTCAAGACTCACGCTCTTGCTGCAGCGGACCTTCTCACTTGCTTGGATATTACACATTTGTATATTGCAAAAAATAATGACTCCAATTTTTTGAAGCTTAAAAAGTGGGTTAATAGTTTAAATGTTCCCATACTATCCAATTTTTGTACGAGAGTTTTTTGCTGATCTTTCTTGCTCCATCGGGGTCTCTGTTTTTCTCTGTTTGGCCCGGGCTGTGGGCATCTTTTTGTTTTTCCCTTCTTGCTCTTGATAGGAGCTCTCTTTTGTATGCTTTAGGGGTTTCTCCCCTAGTTTAAATGAAACTTACTCTGTCGTTGAAAAAAAAAAGTCCACAGCTCGAACCAAACAAACCGGATCATGTAATTTATCTTTGATTTGCCCATATAAGGATTTTCATCGCTTTCCTTTCTTCTTTATCTTCATCCGTCTGCAACCATCTCTCTGCTCTCTTTCTTTTTTTATTTCTCTTTATTCTCTTGTTTTTCTTTCCCACTTTGTATGCGGTTTCTTATTTTTCTTTCTTTTTCTTTTCAGTCTCTTCTTAGCTCTCCATTTAGGCCCAGCCTGGATTTGCTGGTTGGTTCTGTGCCGTTCATTCCTCTTCTTTCCCATTTGCTCTATCTGTTGCACAACACTGATCCAGTTGACATTTCCTTTTGGGTTCTCGGTGGCAATGTTTTTCTCGGGGCCCTATCCGAGAATTGGGTTGGGTGGAATCCTCTTGACCTATATTTTCAAATCTTATAACGTATATCTAACCAAAATCTAAAAATCAAAATCATATATTGAAATTAAAAATTCAACTCACATTCTATCTATAAATTAAGGTGAAGAATCTAGGCAGAAAGGGAGAGAGAGGAGGCTGTACTAGTGTGGTACGAATAAGTGGCAGATTCGTAATTATATTCGAATATTCTATCTTTAGTAATATTCCCGGTGTTAAAATCATTTCCCTTAGTTAATTATAATATATTTTTTAATATTAATTATAAAAATATTATATATAAGATATCATATGTTCTTGAGTTTAACTTAGTTTCCTGAGTTGGGTCAAGCACTGTAAATAGAAGGCTTAGGCTTGACCTGAATTTAAATTAAACCCTATTTTTTAAATTTTAATTAAGGTCAAGGATCTAAGCAAGTAAGTTAGAACTCTAAATCTTTTGAGTTGGATCAGATTAATATGAGTTCAGCCCGACTAACGTTTCACCCCCGTTATTATGTATTTAGCAGAGCTTAAAACTTTAAAATTTGAATTTAATTCAAAATATAATTTTGTAATTCACATGAATTTTTTAACTCAATTAAAAAAACTCGATAAAACTTAGTGCCAGATCGAGTAAATTTGGGGTAATTTAGAGTGGGACATTTGACTTTTTTCAGTTTTAAGACAACAGGTTTTTAACGATAAATCTTATCTACAATCAGTCTCTTTCTTTAAAATCCCAACAAGTTTCCATGCATGATTCATTCCTTGATTTCTCAATATAATCCATATCTAGCAAAATATTTTGGAAAATCTTAAATTTCTATGTTAATAACGTAAGATTCCATGTATTGTATCTTCCTAAAAATTAATTTCTTAGCTTATATACATGCACTTGCCTTCTTCACAATCTCGCCTTCTTCCTTCTCTTGCAGATCTCAGCCATGGCGGCCACCTTCTGCTCCTCCTCAGCCACTTGTATTGTTGTGTTGTTGGCCGTCTCCATTTTTGTATCAAATGTGGAAGCGGCCGGATTCACCGTCGATCTCATCCACCGTGACTCCCCTCGTTCGCCGTACTACAATCCTCATGAAACGTTCATGGATCGCATGAGTGGGGCCATCCGCCGCTCGGATGCTCGTGTGAATTACTTCGGCAGTTCTAGTTCGACTTCTGAGGTTTCTACCTCCGCAATCCGGTCGAAGGTGATTCCCAACCGTGGAGATTATCTGATGTCAATCTCCATCGGCACTCCGGCTGTCGAGATTCTCGCCGTTGCGGACACCGGCAGCGATCTCATCTGGACTCAGTGCAAGCCCTGCGACAATTGCTACGAGCAGGAAGCTCCCCTCTTTGATCCCAAGGCTTCCTCTTCTTACAGACCGTTGCCGTGCAAATCTGTTGGTTGTTTCACTCTCGATCGGCAAGCTTGTAACAAGGGCAAGATATGCCAGTACTCGTACAAATACGGAGACGGGTCTTTCACTCATGGTGATCTCTCAGCGGAGACGCTCACGTTCGATTCCAATAAAAGATCTACGGTTAAGATTCCCCGTGTGACCTTTGGATGCGGTCACAATAACGGAGGGCTATTCGACAACCGTACTGCCGGGTTGGTGGGCTTAGGTGGTGGGCCGCTGTCTTTGATCTCCCAATTGGGCTCTTCCATTCGAGGCAAGTTCTCCTACTGCTTGGTGCGTGTCGATGAGACGTCGGCAAACAGTCAGATGAGTTTTGGAGACGACGCCTTGGTCACCGGCAAAGGCGTGATCTCAACTCCTTTGATCATCAAAGACCCCGACACCTTCTACTATCTCTCCCTCAAAAAGCTCACCGTCGGAGGAAAGAGCGTGACAGTTCCCGGCGCCAAACGTGGCAACATCATCATCGACTCCGGCACCACCATGACTCTACTTCCGCCCGCCGTTCTCGACCATTTCTCATCCATCTTCACTCAAACCATCAAACTCAAGCCCACAACAGACCCGAACGGGGTCTTCAAATACTGCTACGAGACTGGCCCACAAGCATCCGTACCCGACGTGACTTTTGGATTTGACGGTGCTGATTTGGTCCTCCCTTCCTTGAACACCTTCATACAGGCGACGGAGAGTGTGGGATGCCTTAACTTTCTTCCGTCCGACTCTGTGTCCATCTTTGGCAACCTTGCTCAGATGAACTTTAAAGTCGGATATGATGTCGTTGGCAGGAAGGTTTTTTTTCAGAACACTGATTGCACCAAGCAGTAGAAGGAAGGGCTTCTCTGTTTATATTATTATTTTTTATCATTTGCTAATATTATTTTTAATATTTAATAATGTTGCTGATTATATTTAGTTGCTGTTGCTTTTGGTTTTGCCATCAGTTTGCAATTTGATATAAAGCTTGGCCAAGTTAATGCAATGTTTTACAAGTACGTTTCTTCTTTCTAAACTAAACATGGTTCCAATATTGCTTGGTGGTGCTTTCTATAATAGTATTTTCACTTTCTCACATTTTAATCATAAAGATATTTTAATATTTTAATATTAATTAATAATATTCTGAAAACTGTACTCATCAGATTGCATTATCACAGAAAATTAGTCTTATTTTGATTGCGCAATGAAGACTAAAAAAGGAATATATATTCTATACTAAGCTAGAGCGATTTTATCATCTTAGTTTCTTTACAATTTTCTTCTATATTTTATTTTTATTTAAATCGTATATTTATTAGTGATTTAAGCTGATTGACTTTGGCAGATCTATAGAATCCCTTTATTTTGGTTGCCTTGTCATAAAATGTTCACGAGTATATAATAATAAATAATGATCACATGTGAACCTAAAAATTTAAAGGGTAACAAGTATATATAATAATAAATAATGATCACATGTGAACCTAAAAATTTAAAGGGCTTACCTTTTTTATTTATCTTTATAGAAACAAATCAATCTATTCATTTCAGTTCTCGTTCATTGAGAATAGGATGTCTGTCGGTTCTAAAGAATGAGTAAGCATATTTAGAAGTCTATCTCATATTATTTTTTTGGAGTTTAGATGGTGTAGTTCATGAGGTCTTTAATCACTTTTGCAGTAATTGTATATTTTAAATATATAGAATATTATTTTACAAAATGTTGGGGCAATATATTTTTTATTTTGAATGTATTGAATACTGAGTTAAAGAGATTTATTACATTTTGTATGGGTTTAAGGTTGGGACTAGCTGTCAATATTATTTTAAACAGATTATAATTTTATAGAGTACTAAATTATAGAGAGTTTATGATCTTTAAAACAATACTTGCATAGTTGCATGACTTAAGGGATCCGAAATGAAGATACAACCATTTCAAAAGAAAGTACAGATTGAACAAGTCCATAAAATAATATTTTTTTAAGACCATTGTGTTGAGATTTCTCTCCCTCATTTCGGTGGATTCTTAACTGCTAAGCCAATGCTCACGGAATTATAGTGTCTATAAAATTATTTATAATTGTTAGTAGAAAATTGTATAATTTTTCTTTAAAAAAATGCAGAACCCATCTATATCATATAAGTCAATATAAATTCTCACTTAAACATTATAAAAAATCTAACTTTTTTTAGACCAAGTAATTTGAGTAATATTTGAAGTATACGTAAACCTCTCAATCTGCATACATCGAATATAGAAGAATGGTGACCAAAGAGACTTCATCTCAAGACTTTCCACAAATAAGAATATGTATTATCATCGAACTAACCCTAAAAAATTATCAAAAATACAATTCAAGGAATTTTACATGTCTGCCCCCTTATTCAACATTTCAGCTTTCTCCTATTTCATCTAAACTCAATGACAACCCATTTTCCTTGTAAAATGTGTGGCATTTGGCATCCTATGTAATAATTTTTAAAATTAATTAAAAATTTAACTATCAAATTCAAGAATGAAATATACATGTTTTAAAACTGTATAGCTTCAATTTAATAGATAAAACTTATAAAATTAAAGACATGTAATTATGAAATTTAAAAAGTAAAAATTTGTTAAAGTTTATAGTTTTTAACTCTAATGATTAAATTTAGAAATATATCTAATCGAGACATTTGATTGATCAATTCATTTATTTTTTAAATTTTATTTTATCTAAATAAAAATTATCATTGGACAATTGAGTACAATTCACAAGACATCCTGTTTTATCTAGATTTAACTTTCTAGTTTACCTACATGGGGTAGCTCAACTGGTTGCCTCCCACCTCATTAAGCGGGAGGTCGCAATTTCCCACATGTAAATTAAAAAAGAAGAAGCAATATATACTAATTTAAATTTGTACTTTACATAATCTTAAAATAAGATTGTTTAAAACTAAATATATTGGAACGTTGGATGGATTAGAAGAGTTTTCCCAAAATTATTTTATTTTTAATTTTCCTCTTTTTAAGTCCATGTAGAAATATTATTTTTTATTCTAAAAGAAATCATTCTTATTCCATTTAAAGTGACTTATCAATCACGCTCTAAAAAGGAGTTTTAATTTCATTCTTATAAGTGATATTATGTTATTAACAGATTAAAAAATTCAAATATTGGATGATCAGATCTCCCACATGCGCCCAATTGTCTCGTGTGCGGCGAAGAACGTATCTAAAATCGTACGTGCGCGAATGTCCAGAAGGGGAGCCAAAAAGGGCAATTAGAAGAATTAAAGAATTTCGAAGGATTTTAATTTGCCACTTCTAGCTTCCTCAGGGGTAGTTGCGTCATTTGATACTGCAAGCGGCAACCTCATCGTGCGGCATCGTCCGGCCTTGGTCACACCTGCGGGCAGCCAAGTTATCACGTGTGAATATTTATTTTTTCTTTTCCTGTCACAGGTGGAGAGAGAGAGAAACCCTTTTAAATTCCAGCCCCGGCTGTCTTCACTCTCTTCCCCCAAGTCATCCCACTATCACACTCGAAGCTCAGGAGTCTAGGGTTCTCATTTCTTTCTCTCTCCATGTACATGCATTTCTCTGCAATTGCCTCGCAGATCAAAGCACGGCACGTATGCTTCTTTCCTCACATCAGTTTTTCTTATTTTCTGTGATTTTCCGTATTTTTTTGGGTGTAAGTCAGTGCAAGATAATGAAATTCTGGAATTCTCGATAATTCAGACATGCTTCTCGTATATTCCAGTTTCCAGCATCGATTTACTCTTTCACCAGTAGATTGTGCTGCTCTTGGCGAAGCAGTTAGAATGCATGTTCTTCAGTTTACTGGCTGAAATTAGGGTATTTTTCGCTAATGATAAAACTAATTGTTTTCTAGCTTTATTCTGACCAGTTTGTAATTCATCGATCAAAATTACTTGGATACGTGGAGTGAACTGCTGTTGGTGGGTTGCATTATTTAGGTCACATGTAAGCAACAAGAGTTACCGTAGTGAGACACATTAGACATGCCACTAATTTAGGTTCATTTGATACATGGATATGAAGTATATTAAGTTTCACTATCAATTGATGATCCAAGCCATATAATCTTGGCCTTTAAATTTTGATAAGTATAGGTCATTGATTTTTAAAAGTCTAAAATCAAGAGACATGATCATCAGATGGAGGTGAAACTTCGTACAAAAACTATTCACATGGTTCTTTTTATATCAGCCTCAACAATGTGGGGTCTAAACCATTTAATGGCATGTTTCGTTAGTGTGTCTCGCATAAGAAAGTCTCGGTAGAGCTTTTGTAAGCAACAATGGGTTATTCACACATTCCTGTCTATTCATCACCATTTACCATGCATGTCTGTCTTCTGAACTAGGCCCTGCAATATCCAGTGCATGAGCTATCTATCGTATAAAGTGAGATGTAGAATGGAAATGTTAGAATGGGAGACTTCTCATAAATTTTTGTATATATATATTTACTGCAGAACTTGATATGGGTGGGTTCATAGGGTGTATCCTTATAGATACAAATGAATGTCGACTGATTAAAATAATCTAGCATTTAACGATCTCCTATTCTAACAGTAAATACACCTTTCTTAACATTTGACGACTTAACACAAGATTTTGTTTGAACTATCAGGTTGACTATCTATTTTCGAATGATATTTGGTCCATCAAAGATCTTGGAAATTTTGAATTATACACATAATTGAGTAATTCATATAGTAAAGCTGATTGTGTGCTTGTTTCTCCAGATAACCAGTGTCATTCTTTCTTGGGCTGTTGGCTTGAGGCTATCACTAGATACCAATATGTTCAAGGACAACGTGTCTACTTGGCCTGTCAGATAATTTAAAATATTTTTATTATGATTTGCAAGTGTCACAGTGGTCTTCCTCATGATGGCACATCAAGGGCTTGTACTCTGGTCCATTCTGATCGTTGTTATTCTGACGAGTATAACCAATGCTCTCAATCCTGATGGTATGAAAATGTTGTTATTTGATTTATAAAGTCATTTCTATGCTCTTATTAGGTAATTAACTTCTTTTTCTCTATCTTCTTCACAGGTGAGGCACTTCTCAGTTTTAAGATGGCAATTGTTAATTCAGATGGTGTCCTGCTGCAATGGAAACAAGAGGATCCAGACCCATGTAGCTGGAAAGGTGTGACATGTGACAACAAAACCAAGAATGTGATTCAACTGTGAGTCTTAAATGTAACCTGAAGACTGAGTTCAGAGAGGTCCCTAATTGACATGATTAATTCAGTTGCTTGACATGTGCATGTGTGTTGTATGGTCCCCCTTACATGGTAACAATAATGAATCTGGGCCAAGGTTGTCGAGTCCCCATATAATGAATCCAGTCAACTTACACCCATCTACCTGATGCATTGCGTCATGATCACACTTGATTTATTCCAACTGTGGTCCCCAACATTGGATTGGAAAGATGGGAGAGGTGTGATTAGGTTAATTCTCATCTGTCCCATCTTACTAGTCTAACCATTAGGGTCACCATTGGATGGAATCAAGCTGGAATATGCAGGAACAGACAGGGTATAAGGGATGTGAAGAATTGACCAAAGGTGTGCCCCCAATCAAAATGATGGCCAAGCATGATGTAATTAGCTTGTAGTTCATAGTTGTTGTTGCTGCTGACGATGATCTTTCTTGCATTGTCATCCATGGGCTAAATATGAGCAACGGTCATAGGTCCACAAAAATGATGATCTCTTGCATTGGCTAAATACGAGCAACAGTTATGGGTCCACAAAAATAAGCTTGATTTAATTCTTTATATGTGCTTCTCAAAGCCCAAAGATCAACAGTTAAGAGGTGTTACTCGTGATGCCTCGGCCCTTTTTTTTCCTCTTTTTGTTATCATCATGGTCATCATTATTTGGTGTCTGTGTGTCTTTGGAGTGGGGGATGGTCATTCTGTTGGACTCCCTAGTGGGTCCCCATGTGGCCCATTTGTCTTGGAGTTCACTAAGCTTATTATAGAGGGTGCTTCTCTGTGTGTGTGGGATTGTGAACAAAATTTTTATGAAGATAAGCAGAAGGTGCTCAGGAAATGCACCTCAACAAGCCAACAAATGGAGACTAAAAGAAGCCAACATCATGTATGTTGACACATTAAATATCTGTAACAAGATTCATGCAAAATCATGATGATCCATACTTGACAAAGATTGATTGTGACAAATTAGACCTGATATGAGTTGATCAAATGAAGATCCAACAAGATCCACAATAATTAGGACTTCACAAAGTTTGATCAATTAAAATGAAGACGTTGATGATGCAGAAGTACCTAAGGAGATGATTAATGACATATCTAAGGTCTAAGGGTTGCTCCATGGAAGCTGGGTCGTCAATTGGATACATGGATTGAAAGATATTAAGTGTGGCCCGTCCACGATAAAAATATGTTTAAGCATGATCGCATACCTTGTACCATATTGAGGATCCTCATATAAGCTCTCCAATGACACTCACAGATCTCAGACGCCTTGATTGAAAATAAGAAGTAATAAGGTTTGATGAACAAATGATTATTCAAAGCCCAGTGGGGCCCACTTCATGTGATCAAAGGGTCCAAATTGGATAACATTTGAAAGATCATCCAATAAGCTTCATAACACAACGTATGGATCTCAAATTAGAGTCCTAATGGAAGAACTATCGTTAAAATACCATAAATTATCCAAATACATAAATGTCCACTTTGCAATCATGTGGGGACACTTGAAAGATGTGAAAGTGCCTCAAATTATACGTCATCAGAATTTTGTAAAGTTAGTTTTCCAGCAAAAAAAAATGAGGCTCGAACCAGAGTCTGGACAAGGAAAAATGGACCAAAAGACAAAAGGGTGAAAAAAGATTGGAAAAAGGGAAGAACCACACAGCGGTTCCACATAGCTACACATGAGGGTCCGAATCCACCATTTTTTTGGTTTTTTTTATCTACTTTTCTCCATTCTTTGGGGGATTTATCTGCCTATAAATTGGCCTCCTTAGAGGCACCAAACCCCACTTGTTGGCCTATAAAGCTTGGGATTTTTTAGCACTTGGAGTGTTTCAAAAGTCCGATTGAAGAATGGATCTTTTGAAGATTTTTGAAGAACAGGTCCTTTGGGGTCTTTCAAAGAATAGATTTGAAGTCTTTGCCAAAGAAAAGAAAATCCTCTGGGGCCGTTGAATAACTTATTCCCGAACTTCATGTTGAACTTTAGGAAGATTATTTGAGCACTTGAGGAATTCAAGTCTCACTTTCCCACTTTGAGGATTTCAAATCTTTGAAGTCTTGAGGTTTTCTTCTCAAATTCCTAGAGTTCTACCACTTAGAACTCAGGTGACTTGTACTCTTTAAGAGTCAAATCATACTTTTAGTTCTTGAAGGAAACACATATCCACAAGTGGATCAAGTCCATAGGGACCCCAGTGGAGATAAATCTCAACAGACTTAAAGTATCATAGGCTTTCACATTTGACTTATGATATTGTCCTTTAAATTTCTTGTACTCAAAGGGTGTCAGACAAGTCTCTCAATGAGGATCTTAGATCTGGTACTTCAGATTCTTATGTACCCATCTCAAATATTAGTTGAAATTTTTATTGATACATTTCTCAAATTTGTGTCAGCAATGTGTAAAGCAAGTAAAAGAACAACCGACTAATCTGATTGGCAACATTTAACAATCCATTGCCCAGAAAGCACTCCAATAACACCCTAGCCATTGACCGACTTTGAAGTTACTTGAACTCCTGCCATGTCTTTTCTCAATATATGATTCTATATTGTGCCACCAATGGAATACATAGCTTTGATCTCTCCATATATACAAAGGTTTTTTTTTTTTGGATTATAAAATTTCACCAAAAATGCCTCATAATAAGATGTTTAGCATGACCCAGACCATTTTCACGAATATCAAATCGGGATGCTATTGGCAAGAGATATTTTCAAATAGTCACTGAAAAAAATTAAAATAATAAAACAGAATAAAAATGCATATTTAAATGTTTAAAATGTAATGTTGAATATGTATAGAGAGATTTTAGGTAATTATCAGGTTAATATGGTGTTATTCTCGTGATAATCTGGAGCATTTGGCATTCTAAGATGTGCCCTGTGTGACATAGTATGCTGTAGAGTACAGAAAACTATGTTCCTTTTGACACCGAGGACAAGTATTTCACAAGCCTGGCAAGGTCCAAACTCATTCCTTTTGACACCGAGGACAAGTATTTCACAAGCCTGGCAAGGTCCAAACTCATTCCTTTTGACACCGAGGACAAGTATTTCACAAGCTTGGCGAGGTCCAAACTCATTACACCTACTAGTTGGGTTATATTTTTGTAGTCCAGAATCACAGGACATGCAAAATGTGTATGAATGCATATCTGTCAATTTCTTTCTATTTAAATTTCACTTTAGATTTTAGTTCGTCTCAGCCAGATAAAAGGTTCTAACTGAATCTTAAACATTAGTCTAACTTCTCTTGACCATTCAATGCAAATTGCAATTCAAATTTAATATTGGGAATGAGAAGTTTATTTGCAGTTACATTTCTTTCAGGACTCTTTCGAATCACAAACTGAGTGGATCTTTATCACCTGACATTGGGAAGCTACAGAACTTAAAGATTCTGTATGTATGTTGGCACTATGGAATTTTGGGATTTCTAAATAGTTAGAATAAAATTGACATGTTGGTCTTTTGGTAATTTTGTCCATACCATATACATGTGACAGAGCTCTTCAGGAGAACAATTTTTATGGTGCTATTCCTTCAATGTTGGGCAATTGCACCAAGTTACAAGTCTTGTAAGTATTTACTTTATTTTCCTGATAATAAAATTTGTTTGGATTAGTTTATGAATGTATCCCTTTTCCTATTCGTTTGTTGTAAGTTTAGAGTGGCAATGATAGTAAAATGATTCAAATTTCAATTGGCTTTTAATGATATGTAGCTTTGTCTCCATAATAGATGATAAATTTAATATGGTAGTTTCTTTTAACTGATTATGCTTGAAATGGGAACTTTTTTTGAAGTTCTCCATATTTCATTGACTGATTCTTTTCTATTGTCATTATTGGAGCCTTTTGCAACCATTTTGGTTCGGCTTTGTGAGTTCTACTTTTGTACCCATCTCTGTCTAAAGCCATTCTAATGTATAATTTCGAACTAGAATACTGATTTTTTGGTACGTTCCCCCCCTTGATTGGCTTAGTTTCCCATTTTGTTTTCTTTGGCAAAAGTGATATGATACATCTTACTGCTTGTTATGATATCTCAATTTCTGAATGATGCATGTTTAATGAATTTTGAAGGTAGAATGCTGAATATCTCTAATTGTAAATTCAATTGCTTTAGACAACCGGTCATATTTATAGATAGATAAGTTGTTCCAAATGAGGTTTTATTGATATTGTGAAGCATATATTTCCTACCTGAATTTGTCCAATTACTGAGTTGGATGTATTAGGTGACTAGGCAAGTTGACTAGGTGAGCCTTTTTTTTTTTAAATATTTTTGGGGTATAATATTTAGCACAGTAGTCAAAGGTGTGCTAGATGCGACTAAGGTGCCAGGAGAGAGGGGAAGTGGGAAGGTTCTGCGCCTAAACATTACTAGGTAGGTGCAAGTGCACCTAAGTTAAAAGGCATGCACCTGTGTGTGCCTTAGTGCTCCTTGCGGCCCAGGTAAGCCCTGTGCCTTTTCATTTTAGCATGAAAATGTAATATTTTAAAATTTAATGGGTACTAATATATAAATATCAAACCTTAGTGGTACTGATATATAATATCTTAAGTTTTGCATATAAGAACTAAGGTTTTGCTAGGGTAAAGGAAGTGAGAGAGAGGGAGGAGGAGGAGTGGAAGGTCTATACAATGCTCGAGTATTTAAGACGATCAATCTTGTATTTTGTACTTGTGCTTGTACATTTTAAATATTTTCTTTATAGTATATATATATATTTATTATTTAGTTAGTAGAGAGTCCTAAAAGTAATACATTTGTCATTAATGTCTAAGAAATAGTTGTACACAATTGCATTATATTTATGTTGGTGCAAAACTATACATTAATTAAATAAATACTCATGTTTAAAAACATAAAAGAGTACGACTAGAATTAAAAAGCCACACCATCATAAAAAAATAAATAAAATAAAAAGCCCGCACCTGCACCTAGAAGTGCGCTTTGCGCCTTAGGTTCCATGACTTTTTTGCATCTTGTGTGCACTTTGTGTCTTGATTACTATGATATGTTTTCATTGGCCGACTACCTATCTAATGTCCATATGACTCAAACCTGCGGCTTTTATATTTGCAACAATGAACGCTTATGAATCAAGCTGTGGCTATGACTAATCTAGTGGGAACAAAAAATTTACTTCGCACAAGGAAATTCATTTGATATTATTGTTTTGTAGATACTTGCAGGGGAACTACTTAAGTGGATTGATTCCTGCAGAGCTTGGAAACCTTTCAGAGCTTGAGTTCATGTGAGTAATTCTTTTGAAAATATATGTGTCCCTTTTGTCATTTACTAGTAATAACTTAGTATCACTTTGATGGCAAAGAGCTCCTGACCCTTGAGGTTGCATAGGGAGACAATTGGTTTGAATGTTTTGATGTTAGGCCTCATTCGGCACAATGATAAGCATTACCAGCAGATCTGCACTTGCTTTTGGTAGATAGCTGTATCATAAGTCCCATAATCATGCCATGCCTTCTTTATCTACTTGGAACATGGAATCTATGTGGCAATCTCCATAGAGGAATAGAGGAGTTGGGCTCACTATCCTCCTGCTTCGACTGATTTTGATGGGAGCACAACTCATACTTGTAGATCCCTATTTTCAGTTTGAATAAGTGACTATTCACTTTCAAATGGGTTTAGAAATGTCGTACCAATCGAAGAACAAAGTGTAATGAAGGCACCAAGGGGTCTTGGAGTCTAAAGATGGAAGGCGCTGGACAACTTAGATAGTTTAGTTATATATATGTGTTCTTACCTGCATCTTTGTGTGACACCAGAACTGACATATATATATATATATATATTTTTGAAAAGTTACCAGAACTGACATATATTGGACAGCAGAAGCAAACTAGAGAACAACGTAACATAGGTGAAAGCGATATACAGAAACCAAGATCAGAAAAATAACAAGAGGAATATCTTTCAACAAAAAGAGAGGAATCTGATCTATCAAAATACTAGAAGATATTAAAGAAACAACTAGCAATCTAAAACAAATCAAAAACATAGCCAGGGTCGTCTATGTTTTTGTTTTTTGGCATACAAAAAATGGCCCCCACTACTGTCAAAAGAGGAATCTGACGCTTGGATGGGATCCTACCTGACAAGGGTATCCTGGGGTCCTGAGAGCAGATTAAAAAAAAAGCAAAGATCTTTGACAGCCCAAAATGTTGCAGCAATTTATTTTTCAGGAATAATGCATAATCGAAAAGATTTCAGCAATGAAACCCTTTTTAAAATCACTAAAATCACTAATTAAAGGAAGAGAAAGGAAGAATAGATCCTGCAATTTGCTTAGATCCTTTCCTGGGGATTCCTTGCTCATATGGATCCTAGAACCATATCCATGAATGCTCTTCACACCATGTGAAGTTTGCCAAAGTCTACTACAATTAAGTGAGAAAAATGAAAAGAACGGAAGGAGAAGTTTACCAAAGACTACTGGTCCAATCTTAATTGCTCAGTAATTGAGGTGGAATTATTTGCTTTATGGCGTGGTATTCTGGAACTGGAGGAGTTAGGAGTTGCTGGGAGTTTGATAGCCGGTGGTTCTCAAGTAGTTGTGGGGTGGGCATTGGGTTCTCACTGCCCCTGGGTTTTCTTGGACAAGATTGAAAGGATTAGGCATGTTATTGCTTTCTTTGATTTTAAGGTTGCTTGGGCTCCTCGGTCAGCTAATTCGGTTGCAAATGATATGGCTTGTCAAGGGATATCTTTAGTTTCGGAAGTTGTAAATAAATTTTTATAATTTAGGGGAGGGTTTATGTTTTTCGTTTTGGTGGGCTTCTTTTGGTCTGCTTTTTTCGTTCTTGTAATGCCCTTTTGAATTAATGAAGCTATCTTTCAAAAAAGAAAAGAAAAAGGAGAGAAGAATGGGACGGAATTTTCTAATGTTTCTCTATTGAAGTATGGTAGAGTATTTGTACACATTAGTACAATTGTATTCCTAATGCAAGTGATAACAAGAAACTTACATTCAGAATACAAATTGTTGGAACCAATGTTGTGATAATCGAATCGTGTCGTAAAATCGTTATACATCTTGAACCACAAATCATGTTCCGTTAAACCATAGAATTATAGATTCATAAGTATTTTTCCTAATATATTTAATATATAAATAATATATAAGATACCTAATGGTTATTAATATGAGCAATTCTCTATTTTTTTTGCCAATCATCATCATCATCAAAGGCTAGCATCCTATCTACTGGGGACGGCTTTACGAATTCTTCTCCAATTGACCCTATCATAAATCATACCATCAACCACTTTACAATCTACATGTCTTTTTTTTTTTTTATCTCTTCTCTCCATGTTTTCAGTGGTCGACCTCTCCTCCTAGTACATTCAATCTTTAGCTCTAAAACTCTACGTGTTGGGGCCGTGTCTAGTCTTCTACTAACATGACCACACCACTTCAAACAAGTTTATCTCGATTTGTCATCTATTGAGGCTATTTTTAAGCTATTTCTAATGTGTCTGTTTCTATATCTATTCTTTAGGATTAATCCACTCATCTTATGTGGCATATACATCACTGTAGTCCTAACTTTTTCTATTTGTCTCATTTTTCATTGTTTAGTGTATATTATATAGCTATTTTGTTGGAGCTCAAATTTCAATAATCCACCTTCCAAAAGTATAGTATCAATATATAATTTAAATATATTATGAAAAGTCAACAATGAACTAGATAGCCCCAAAAATCTAAAGGTCCTTGATGCCCAACGATTCAAGCCATTAGAACCATCAAAACAAAAGGTTACATGCTTTCACATCCAAATTACTCCATAATTCTATTGTTTATAGGCATTGCAAGATTTCTAAATTGATATAAATAATTTCCCTTGCCATTTCATATAAATCATAAGATACAAATCGTATATTGGAAAATTTTAACAACAATGGCTGGAACTAACTATGCTACTGATAGGTACAAAAATTAAATGAGGTAAATTCGTAACAGTAAAGTACTGCTAGAGTACCATATCCACAGGTGTGCATGAATTGGTATTCTCTGCAGGAGTTCCTAAAATGATACTCTCAACACTTTATCCTTTTGAGACCTAATTTATGTTTATCACTTGATTTTTTTTAAAATAAAACTGGTACATGCTTTTTTGATCTATGTTTTTTTTGCACTTTATTTTCATTTAGAATAAAGAACTCAAATTATTTAAATATGGTGCTAAGCCCCCGAGTTCTAATTTTTTTGGTTTGTTGAATCTGATGCCTTGCACCCATGTTAGGTTTTGACACTTGCATTCATACCCATGCAACTAACAGGAGCTCCCTCCCTCTGTGTGTGTATTAAAGTTCAGTGCTCTCATCATGTAAGCTCTGATTATTTAACATTCAATCCATCCTGTAGTAAAACTGAAAGAGACATAGTGTGGCTTTCAAACACAATGAGGAAAAATATTTTGAGATTTATTTAAAATTCATTTGAGTTTTATAACCATCTAAATTAAGTTAATAAAATGAGTGATGTACAATTTTTAAGGCCTTCTAATTTTGGACCACTCCTGTTATAAATTATATCAAAAGAATAAATAATTATTTACCTTTCAGAAAAAAGAATACGTGATTATTTGAATCTAAATATTATATATCAAAACAAATATAAGATTTAATTCTATTTAGTCTGGTGATTTAAGTCCCATATTGTATTTTACATCTCATTTTTGTTCAAGATTAGAGGACATCCAAAGTAGGCATTTGGAAGTTCTAAAAGGTAACTCCAAGCCTCTCTGTACATGAGTGTCTAGAGAGTAGATACCTGTATTTTACATTTAAATCTCACAAAAAGCCTTGAAAACCACACACTACTGTATTTGTCATTCAAGAGTCACCAAGTCAACTCAGCCAATTCTTAGTTAAAATGGCTGATTCTTATAGAAGGAATATGAGTCTTAGAACCCACTTGACTATGGTAGAGTCATAATTGCACTCAGACTTGGCCAATTTTAAACTTGATATGGGGTAATCATGCATTTATTATTTGCATCATTTCATGTTTCTGTTTCTTTTCTTTTTTTCTTGAGCATTAACTGAGATGATATATATTAATAGAGAAAAGATAGTACCAAAAGTGGATTTAAGAGACTTAAATCCAAAAAGCAAAAAACAAATCAAAATACAACGTGGGCCCCTGCTCCATATGTACAGTGTGAAGTCCCCACAGTGGAGTCTCAACTTCTAAGATCCTATGAAAGTATCTCATCCTGATCTCTGTCTACCCCCGACTGGCCAGAAAGTTTGCAACTCCATTTACTGATTTCACGTTTCTGTTTCTTGGATAAAGTAATTTGATGTGAACACCCTAACTTCATTGCATGACAGAATGTTGCATGATCGTGTATTTGTTCGTTGCATGATTCCCCATGTCTGTTTCTTGGAGCAGTAATTTAGTTTGAAATCATTATTTTTTTCCTGCAAGTAATATCCCTTATAAAGTCCTGCAAATTTTTACATGGGTTGCTTTTTTTATGATACCCTCCTCTATTGGGCTTGGGATTGGTACATGGAGTACCAAAATGTGGTAGAGTTCAGTTTGACTTTCTAGCCTCTCCATATGGAAATTGTCACCAGTAGCTGTTGTAAATGAGGGATTTTCATATATTTTTCATGCATTGATGATTTCTCAGGGATATTTCCAGCAACTCTCTAAGTGGATCAATTCCTCTCTCATTTGAGAAGTTGGCCAAGCTTTCATCATTGTGAGTGACCTGATTATGCTGAATCTGTTTTTTTGATAGTTACTTGTATCTAATGAAGCATGTTTTTGAATTTCCAAGTAGAACTGAATTTTTGTGCAATGTTTTGAAGCAATGCATCAAGCAACTTTTTGGTCGGAAAGATACCATCAGAGGGAATTCTTGTCAAGTTTACTGAAAATGCGTAAGTGCTGTCACTAAATCCTAATCACCATCAAAACCATTTATTCCATCAATTAGGATTGGCACTCGTAATTGGATTTAACAAATTTCCATGAATCAACTGCCTGTCCATTGCCCATATAACTTGAACCGCAACCTTTTATGGTTGCAAGAATGAGAACTTACCAAATGTGCTACAAGCTCTTGTACTAGATTAATACTCTTCGATTAGGTGCAAAGGGTGCACCTTGTCATCCCTTTTTGCTTATATTTATTAATGGACTTAATCATCTGATTTTTGTATCTTGCTAATTGTCCTGTGAAAGTGTAACAGGTTTTTTTTTGAAACGGTAACTTCAATTAAATAATAAAAGTGAGGATACAAGAAAACATCATGAAATGAACTGGGTGTTTGATTGTCTCTGTGTCAAAATGCAACTGCGTGTACTGTGACATGTTGTGCTGGTTATTTCTGATCTTTTATTTGTATTGATAGAATGATATTTAGAGAAAATAAGTACAAGAATATTCATGGTTGTGTGGCATGAGAGAAACCTTCTGTGAGAAGTACAGTATGTACTATCATGCATAAGACTTCTATACTCCAAAATAAATAAAAAATGTCCCAAATAAATCCAATATCAAAACTGATAAACGGCTCTTCACTTTCAATCCCATGCTTGGCTAAAAAAGTACAAGGATATTCATAGTTGTGTGGCATGAGAGAAATCTACTGTGAGAAGTACAGTAAATACCATCATACGTAAGACTTCTATACTCCAAAATAAAAAAATTGTCCCAAATACAAATCAAATATCAAAACTGATAAACGGCTCTTTGCTTTCAATCCCATGCTTGGCTAAAATGTCTGCTATGCCATGATGAGCATGAGTATAGAAAACTATTTCATAATATTATAGAAAAAAATAAGAAGATGGGAGCTAGTTTGAACGCATTTCTTGGGAGTTCTTTCTAGAAAAAAAAGGTTAATAAAGTTAAACCTATCATTTGATTAATGTGTTTACACACTGGGCTTATCTGCAGCTTTCTCGGAAACCGTGACTTGTGCGGGAAGCAAATAAGGAAAGCATGCAAAGATAAATCTGAAGGATCTTCAAATTCTCCATCTCCTTCATCTGGTACATGGAATTTGCAAATATGAAAACCCAGATAACCTCCTCGCTGGGCCTTTATCTTTTGTACTATTTTGCATTTTTGCCTTTTCAATAAATAAATATATATATATATATATATATATATATATATTTTTTTTTTTTTTCAATTTGGTTTCCCTCAAACATTTGCAAATAGTGATTTTCATTAATGTTTAGGCCATGAATTTGCAAACTGCTTAGTTTGAGATTGCTGTTGTTCTGACTTCACAACTGTTAATTGAGATATCGAAACTCCTACACCTCTACACTTTTCTAGAACACTTCATACTCTTCTACCTTTCTCTACGCACTTCTAGAAAATTCATACAAGTCTACACAACTCTAAACACTTCAAAAAGACTCCGAACTATTCTACAACCTACTAGAGAACTTCATAAGTCTCTAGCACCATGGAGATTCTTCTTGAACAACTTGTAGCCTTTTGTACTCTTCATGATGCTTCTAAAGTATTTTGGTCCCACCTTGAATGTTTTGAAAATCTACTATGTTCGGAAAACTTCTCTTCTTTATGTTTGACCATACCTTGTTCTCAAGTTTGGCAACAATTTGGCTTTCATAGTCGATCCGCATATCACGGAGTCCCATCTTGTGACACTAAGCTCAATTAACACAAGGAGGCCCAAGCCAAACAAGGCTTGAAAGATATGGTTGAGCTTGAGCCTAGCAAGTCCAATGAAAAATCCCGCCTAAATAGATGCATGAAGTAGGCACCTTTCTTTTCTTTTCCTTTTATTTTTAAATTACCTATAACTATAGTTTGGAGTTCAACTACAAATCAAAGGACCTTAGCGTTAACATGTATATGAAATATTTAGTATTGTTTTCTACAAATCAAGCTTTTGGATTTTTGGGCTTGAGCATGTATAAGTAGGCCTATTCACAAGCTAGGTCTGGGTTGGGTTTTCCTCTATAGCAACCTGGCTTGTATGGATATTTAAAAGCCCAAGCCTGCTTACGGACCATCATACTTTTCAAGATTAAAAGCCCAAGCCTGCCCATTTGAGCCCATTAAAAATTAAATTGTTTAGATTACAAGTAGACCAAATTTCATCCTTACACTCAATTTCTAGTCCCTTGATCTTAGTAGTTGGAATCACGAAGCATCTGTGTGTGTGCAGATAAAGATCTTTCAAACCCACCCAAACCCATGGTCATAGGTGGGCTCCACATGAAGCTCACTATGCAAGCACTTTATGCTGTGTGTGGCTGATCATTTCCCTGTAAACACCATCTTCTCTTGGAGGGGAAGGTTCATTATGTGCAGGCCCCACTTTCTCTAAGAGAATGTATCTAAACAGGAGAAGTCTCCCCACTTCTTGTTAACCAAACACAGTCACGGAGACATGTAGATCATTTCAATCCTGTGGTGATTGAATATTCCACCTTCATAGCTCACTGCAGATTTTTCTCACTGCTTTGGCTGTTGTTTTGTCTCGATACTATATAGGATAAGTGTATGTAGTTGTCTTGTAAACTAGCTGATGCTTGGATCTTTTTTAATTCTTACAAAAATTCTTTTCTTCTTGAAAGATAAAATCTTTTACTTCTATAACCTCCATTTTGTTAAATTAATTGATAAAAATCTTTATTATTTAAATATTTTGACAGCATTTCTGACATGTTATTGTTCTTCTGAGAATCAAGACACGAATAGGAAGTCTGGAAGATACTCTACTAGACTTCTTGTAAGTGCTTCAGCGACAGTGGGAGCTTTACTTCTTGTAGCCCTGATGTGCTTCTGGGGCTGCTTTCTTTATAAGAAGTTTGGTAAAACTGAAGGCAGAGGTCTTGCAATGGATGTTAGTGGAGGTACTTCCCTTTATACTTGTTATGAGCATTACAGTTTGGCTACCTGATTTAGAACATCCAGTTCAATCTTTAGCAGTCATATTGTTTCAGGTGCATCCTTTGTAATGATTCATGTAGGATTGCCCTATTATACGAATTAGACATTACACTCTATTCAAATAAATGAAAATGATTTAATAACAAAGAAGATATCGCAGGCAACATGTCTTGAAACTGGTGTTTGAACAGATTCTTTTTGTGAAGTTGTTCATATTATATTTGACTAACAAATTATACATAGGAACACATCATGGCAAATGTTCCCATCCTCCATAGTAGGACATGCTGGTTGATCTTATGCAGCTTTATTGTTTCAGGTGCATCCATTGTAATGTTTCATGGAGACTTGCCCTACTCTTCCAAAGATATCATTAAAAAACTGGAGACTTTGAATGATGAGCATATCATAGGTTCTGGTGGCTTTGGAACAGTATATAGGCTTGCAATGGATGATGGTAACATCTTTGCCCTGAAAAGAATTATGAAGACAAATGAGGTATTTGATCGTTTTTTCGAAAGAGAGCTGGAAATTCTTGGGAGTATTAAACATCGCTATTTGGTGAACTTGCGTGGATATTGCAATTCTCCCTCTTCTAAGTTGTTAATTTATGATTACTTACCAGGTGGAAGCCTAGATGAAGCACTGCATGGTAAGAGTTTTTAGAGAGAGAGAGAGAGAGAGAGAGTCGGTTTATTTTTATTGGTACTTCATCCTAGTCATGTGTTGCTTAAAAGTGTCCTCATTTATCTTGTGATGTACAACATGATGTGTTGAGCAGAAAGATCTGAGGAACTGGATTGGGATGCTCGTCTAAATATCATCATGGGAGCTGCAAAAGGACTGGCATACTTACATCATGATTGTTCCCCCCGAATAATACATCGTGATATAAAATCAAGCAACATATTGCTTGATGGAAATTTAGAAGCCCGTGTATCTGATTTTGGACTTGCCAAATTGTTGGAGGATGAAGAATCTCACATCACAACCATTGTTGCTGGAACGTTTGGTTATCTGGCTCCAGGTAAGAATTGTAAATTTGACAATGGAACTTGGATTTCTTTTGTAAAATGCATACTACTCCACTATATATTGATTTCCCAGAAATTTAGGTTACTTACCTTCTCCAAAGCAGTTTCTGTTCATTATATTCCCTCTCACGAGTATACTGTACAGATCAGTGCCGAACATTTTAAATACAATCATATGGAAGCATGATCTCATGTGAGAATCTTCATTGATTGGATGGGATTCAGTCTTATTAGATATTTGTCACTAAAAGAAACTGATCACAATATTCTGTCAATGTGTCTGTGACTTATACCGGGCAAGTTCAATTTCATTGTCAGAGAGGCTCTGATTTTGAAGGCCCCTTGTAGAATTTGTGACAACATTGACCTTTGGGGCCATAGAAACCATGCTCAAAAGAATCCAATCCAGGTTGTTGTCACGAAAAGAAACTGATCTCAATATTCTGTCGATGTGTCTGTGACTTCTACCGGGCAAGTTCAATTTCATTGTCATGAGGCTCTGATTTTTTTTTTGAAAGGTCAGAGAGATATGGTTTTGAAGACCCCTTTTAGAATTTGTGACAACATTGACCTTTGGGGCTATAGAAACCATGATCAAAAGAATCCAATTTAGGTGATCTTGGGTGTACAGAGTACCCTAATCCATGATAGCTTTTCTTTGCACCCTAACATGATTAGTGATGACCAAGGTGATATGTAACATATTTACCAGAAACTCGTTGTTCTTGCAAAGACCTTCATTTTGAGATTCTATTTATCGTTTTAAACTGAAGATATGCAATTTTAAGTTGTAAAATCCAAGATGTTTAGAATGTTCTTCATTGTTAGACTAGACTTACTGTTCTAAATCCTATTAAGGGGCTCATGAGAAGCCCTCCAGTAATTCTTCACTTTCTACTAATTTGAAATCTCTGTCATCACATATTCCTTGCTTTCATTGAACAAACCAATTCAAGATCTGTCTACTTGGGTTTTGGAAATTATCAGACTAAAACTATAAAATTATACTTCAGGATTTGTTCCGTGATTTTTTTGCCAAGGACCACAGAACCATTGGATATCTTTTATGCTAACACTTTTATGGTGGATCCTTTATGCAGAGTACATGCATAGCGGCAGGACAACAGAAAAGACTGATGTGTATAGTTTTGGAGTTCTGGTACTGGAAATATTAAGCGGAAAGAGGCCCACTGATTCTTCTTTCATTGAGAAAGGACTTAATATAGTTGGTTGGGTAAGGATCCTTTGCATCTGTAGTGTTTATCCTTCAATTAGAATTATTCTTGTCAGAAACCTTGTGTGCAATGAATGATTAATAACTTCGGCTTAATGTTATAGGGTACTAATAACAATTTTTTTATAACTAAATTAAATAAAGGCCTGAAGACTCAAAAACCGATATGGGCCCATATTTATCTTTTAGGGCCCATACCTGACTTAAAATAGCATAAGCCTGTATAGTCTCATCTAAGCATAGACTCTAATTGTAATTTGTGCTTTTGCTTAAATTGACTAAGGCCCAACCTGGCCTACCCAACTTGCACCCCTTTTCAATTCCATCCTCCAACACTGGACATGCAAAGAAAGCTTGCTGGTCCTGGTTTCCCCCTTGTGTCTCCATCTACATCAAACACAAGGTAATATGGTGGCGGCTTCTTCTCCTCTCTCTAATCTTTCGTTTTCTTCCCCAATCCTCCAAACATGGCTTCCACTCCCCTTTGTAAATGACTTGATATTGGACTCAACCTTTTTTTCCAAGAAATATTTGTCTGGTTTGTCTATGAAGTGAGGCAGTTGAATGGGTAAATGTGAATGTGTAATACATGTATAACAAAGCTTCTCATTGACCAAATTAATTTGGAATAGAAATGGAAACCTTCGCTAATAGTTTATTCACATGATTACTAATAATTTCAAAGCAATTTGTAGCTGGGGATTTTTTAAGAAAAAGGCATTACACAGTTCTAGGTCAGATTTATGTAACTTTACATGTTTCTTCCACAAATAGCTCTATAGTTTCTGACTAGTGCCTCACTAGGATGCTTGTGTTCATTTTGTTAGTTGTTTTAACCTTTGTTTGATAGTTTTTGTTTGTAATTCACTTTAAATTCATCTGTCTTTTGCAGTTGAATTTCTTGGTTGTTGAGAATAGACAGAGGGAAATCGTTGATTCGCATTGTGAGGGAGTGCAAATTGAAAGCCTGGATGCTTTGCTATTGGTTGCAAAACAATGTGTTTCCTCAAACCCTGAGGATCGGCCCACAATGCACAGGGTGGCCCAAGTACTTGAATCTGAAGTTATGACTCCATGTCCAAGTGATTTCTACGATTCAAACTGAGAGTAAGATCAGATCGAGTAACCTCCCATTCTCCTGAGAATGAAGAAAATGGAGCAAAATACATGAGGTCCAGTATCTGCACTTCCATGTTATTTCATTCTTTCATTCTTTTTTCCACAGATTCTGATTGTCAGAATGCCCAATTTGGCTGTCATCCATCCTTTGAAAATGTCTCATTCAAGTATTTCTTTTTGGCATGGGAGATTGCTGATGTAAAGGTTGATATTTTGTATGTGTATTCATACTCAATGTGTATTCGGATGTTTGTATGCATGCTTTATTTTGAAAAAAATGACTTATTTTATTTTCTTCTCATTTTTGTTAGCTATTCGTGTAAGTATGGCATGTGAAGACTAGCTCTTTTTTTTCAGGCCTCTGCCCCTGAGCCAGATTGTGACCAAATTGCATTTGTGAACCCAAAGACCTAGCATAGGGCCTGACCTGACTGTTGAATCGTTGTGTTCGGTAACAAATTTCACCCAAAATCTAAAATTTGTCTGAAATTTATCAGTCTGCCCATAGACCCAAATATACAAATTACAGAGATGGTTGACTTTTTGAATATTAGCTAAAATATTTTACAGTATAAAATAAATACAAATCTATAATTCTATATTGCACTTGAAAGCATGTGTAGTTCTTCAAGAATGTATGATCCTTCTGTTTCCCCACTTTGTTTGTTGGAGATATTTTTGAAATTCGTCAAGCTCAATGAAAAAATGATTCCGTCCGAGAATATTAAGGATATTGTAGTTCCTGGTTCATTGTAATGACGACATTATATTAAAACAATTTTAAATTGGAGATACGGGCGTGAAGCCGGTAACCCTGCCATTGTTGCGTATGGGTACACCATAGGTTCAAAGATAATGGAAAAAAAATGGCCCAGAAGGGAATTTATTTGAGTACGAGTATTTTTTTAAAAAATGGAGTACTAGTAAGATAAATAGATAATATCTTCATTTTATCTTTTTATTTTTTAAATTTACTGTGATAAAGTGAATAGTAAAATGGATATCGTGTCCCATTTTAAAAAAAATTATTGGTGTCCAAATCATTTCTCATGGCCAAAGGTCCAATTTCAAGGACATCAATCAAATAATCATTGTAGTCAAAATTTCGATCTCTTAAAGATTTGAAAGTGGACCTTTTAACTTCTCTAATTGAGTTTATCATATTCTATACCTTTAATCACTCTCTTTTCTCTACTTTTTGAATGATCTATTCTCTTCTCAGTAGCTACGATTCATAGTCTCTTGACTCTTCATACTAAAGTTGCTTCTATTTTTTCACTCAGATATTCAAAACCACCTTAAATAATCTCACAATTTATCTTTTATTTTAAATGATAAAATCTTTCTTAAAAAAACCTAACCTAACGATGCATGGTCAAATTTGTCTAACAACTTTATCATGAGCTCAAGCTGTTGCCAGCCGTGCATACGTAGGGGTTGATTTTTCCCTTTCTTTTTCCTTTCATCGGGTGGATTATGACTTAACCTGCCTCCTCATCAAGCCACTTCAACATCAACAGCAGTCAAGTGGTCATCGGTGTCACCCTGATGAGAAATTATCTATTAAAATTCAATTTTATATAAACTTATTGGTATCCTTTCGCAATGTTCGGACTCTCCTCTTGAATTGATTTCCTTTTTTCTTTTCTTTTTTAAGACCAAGGTATCCAAGCGTTCCATCTGAATCTTCCAGATGTTCTACCTGGTTAATTCTTGAGACATGTGTAAACCTCTTAATCCTCATATGCCAGGTACAAAATTAAAAAGAGTGACATTTTTTGTGTTGAGAGGAATTTGATCTCAAGAGTTCACACAAATAAAGGTGAAAATTACCTATCAAACTAATTCTTCGAAGTTGAATTAATTTCTTACTTGACTTGAAAAGTTTAAAAGACCATTAAATATTTATAAATTAAAATTTTGAAATTGACATTTGGTGGACCTTTTGTGATGGAGGCACTAGGTTGAAATCTGTGCATGATTGTGATAGATACGCGAGATCAAGGTGAGAAACTCCACACGCTAGATGCAAGAGTGGAAAAACTTCAGATTTGTCTCAGTCGCTTGGGAGGGGTATCCGAATCCTTGTTTCTGCCCCTCTTAGTGTGTGATGCACACGTGCCAATACAAACTCGCAGGAAATACGTGCTGGGTGAGTCATGTCATTATATCTATGCTTTTCTTTTTATATTATACAAATATACATTTATACATTTTATTGATTTTTCTCAAGACTATTGATGTATCTTTTAACATTGAATATTTAGAAAAATTTAACAAGGTAAAAAATTTCCTAAATATTTAATATATATATATATATATATATATATATATATATATATATATATATATATATATATATATATATATATATATCTCCAAATCCAAATTTTTTATTTGGGACGTATCATAAAACTCATATGTAACCGTTCTTCACTTTTTAACCTATTTACTTTTTATGTCTATATCTTTAATCATATTTTATTTCAAATTATGCAGAATCCATTTTTATTTATTTAGTACTTGTTTTGATGAACTGCCAATTATGCCTGCAGGGTCGGCTACTTCAATTACAAATTGCCCACCCGTTACGAATGACAGATAATGACAATACTATCCTCGAGACTGGCTTTTTGGTCACGTCACCTTCAAGGCATCGGAAGAGACAAATACAGATGAGCCTACCACCACCTCTGCCACCCTCCTCCTCCCTCTATTAAAGCAAGCAACTCTCGTCGCCTCCGTCACTCCACTCCACCCTTGCCCATGCATATACAACCTATACCCATTAACTATCTCATCGCCACCAATCTCCGCCCAGTCCCCGCCTCCCATCACCACTCCAACCACCCTACCAACATCCCCAAGCCAAGCAACAATAAGTTTAAGGGCCTGGTCTGGCCAGGAAAGATGCAAAGCACTGTTTCTGGAAAATTAAATAGAATTGGGTTGCGCCGCCTCATGTTGCCTTTTTCTCGCCTGTGGAGGAAGGCAAAAGGAAAGGGAAAGCCAATTTCCTCTTACACTGAATCTAATCGCCATGTCGCCGTCACCGTTGGATCGGGAATTGGAAAGGAAGTCACGTGTATCGAGCCTTATTTCTCAATCCCAGTCATTCCACTTACCTCAACTGGACCGGTCTTTTGATCGTAAACTGAGTCTGTCCAACATACCACCCACCCATTGTCCTATATATGCACCTTATGTATTGCTGCTCCATGTAGTGTGTATTGTGCAATATAGTTGATAATTGTACATCACTAAGCCCACATCCACTCTCTCTTTCTCTAAATTTGCTCTTTTAGTGTGGATAGGGGGGTTTTCACACACCCCAGAGGACCGGGTGCGACACCTGGATACCTCCGAACCTCATTAAAAAAAAAAAAAAATTTGCCCTTTTAAGTCTCCCCTTCTTTTCACTAAATTGGAGAAGTTTCCATATCAAGGACAAGGGAAGTGATTAATAATTCAATACAATATTAATGACATATTTGAACTCCATAATCATCCTGAATTAGGACTATATACTTTTTGTACACAAATGACTTGTTCCATGAAGCAAGATGAGGCTCAGCCAAGTTCAGATCTATCTGTACAAGGCATAGAACTTACTGCAATCAAATGATACGAAAATTACAAACAGCAAAGATATATATAATTACACTTATAATCCTAAATATAATAGGAGTATCAAGTCAACTCGAACTCGAACTTCTCAATCAACACATAATTTCTTTTTTTTTAGAAGCCACAAATTGGTCGTTAGGACTGCTTTATACATTATGTAATATTTTTTTGTTTGAAATGATTCATATATTAATAAGATAAGAGGCACCAAAGGTGCAAATACGGAGAGAAAAAATCGAAAAAGAAAACACGCTAAATATTATGTAAATATATAGTTTACTTGACAGAGAGGTCTTAGTATAAGCTTGGACTTGGCAACCCTAATCTTTTGATATGCATAACATGAAAACATAAGGTATTATGGATAAAGACTCTTGTCACTAAGTGTCCATTTAGATTAGAAATCGTTACATTTTTTTAACTTTTTTAATTATATAATTTGACTTTTAAATGCCTAATATAATGTGAGACAAATTCTAAAGATGAGGCAAAGTAGTTCAATTTACTCTGTTGTCACATGTATTTAAGAGAGAGAATTGGTAAAAAATTGACTATATTAAAGATAATCTAAAATTAGATTCAATAAAAGTTAAATTGAGAGACTCTTGTTAGAGTGTTTTCAACTTTGAACATGTGACTAGAAGATTAGAGCCAGCCTCTACACATAAAATTGATAGAGTATTAATTATCTAGGGTCGGCTCTGGTTTAAGGTCAAATCGACGGCTGTCTATGGCCCTCTAATTTGACCAATAGCTTAAGATTCTCCACTATGCATTTTTCTCATAATCTAGGACTTCTAAAATTTCAGAGTCATTTATGTAATTATCTATACTAGAAGAGAGAAAAACTAAGTAAAAATATGAAGAAAAAGAAAAGAAATACATGATTGAGTAATAAAGTACTGAATATATTTAATATAAAAGAATTAATTAGAAAAATAGAAAGAGATGAAATTTTGAAGTGACTTGTTAAATATATGTCAGAGGGTGAGACGATGGAATTGTCGGAGTCTGAACATCGGAGGGCCCGAGCTTCACGTGCAAATGAAGGAGATTTCGTAATCAAATGATAACGAAGAGGTATTGGTTTGGGAGTTTGGAGTCAGTCTCGTTCTTTGTGGAGATGGCCGCCCTTTGTGTTTAATCTTTATAATTATTGTCCTTAGCCCCACCGACCTTCTATCATTCTAGATCTCTCTTCCACATAATAGAGAACTCTATGGTTCAGGTGAAAATTTCTATGAATCAATAATAACTGGCAGCTTTGGTGAAAAGGGTGATTCACCTCCAAAGTTTTGCTTGAATAAAGGGTAATTCCTTCAAAATTGATAACTTCACTGATTCAAAATCTAATTGCAGGATTAAGTGGACCCGACAAGATGAACATCCTCTCTCTTTCTATCTGTAATTTGAAAAATATATTTTCGTGGAAAAAATATAAAAGTATGATGTAAAATGGCAAGAGAGTTTTATATCGTCTAATTTGATAATTAATGACTCTATATAATACTTGATATACCATCAATTCAGTAGCTAATTTTTAAGAGTAAATTTTACATCAACAATGATATTAAATTATATATTTCTATCATAGTATTAGAGTAGATTAATAAATATCTATTTTTAAATTTGATTTTTCTTGAGTCTATGCATCACAAAAAAAAAAAAAAATCAATTACATGAATTGAAAGTGAAAGATCATGGAACCTTAGTGAGAAGCCACTGAAAGAGGTGAGAAGCCTCTTCCAAATCCAATACCTCTCTCTCTTATCTCCTCCTTCCTCTTCCCTTTCTCTTTTTTCTTTGGTTACCCAAACCAAACCAAAGCCATCTAAACCATCCCTACCAGATTCACCCCCTCCAAAATCCCTCCTACCACCTTTGCCTTCCCCAACCCAGCCCAGATCTCGCTTATACAGTCCTTTCCCTCCCCTCTACCGTTTCGCCCTTTGTCCAAATCCCTCCCCTCTACTGTTTCGCCCTTTGTCCAAATCCCTCCCAATACTCTCGCCCAGCCCCAAAACCCATCATACTGCCTTCGTCCCTCTCCAAAGGCCCCTTGCTACTGCTGCCGCCCTTTTCAGAGACCCCTTTGCTGCTGTGGGACAGTTTTTGACCCTCCTCTACCCAACGCCGGTCCATACAGTCCATTCCCTGTCCTACGCCTCCCCCACACCCTATCCCCTTTGCTGCCATAACCCCTTTTAGACATTCCCAGCACTGTTCAGCCCCTTTTAGACATTCCCAGCACTGTTCCTATCCTATTTCTCCTTTCCCACAGTATACCAAATTTTAGTTCAAAATTTAATTCACAGACACTTAATCTTACTAGTTAAAATAACTAGACATAGATATATGGATTTGAAGCAGCTATCGTGTATTCCTGTGAAGCCAATAATGTGCACCATACATGATTGTATACATTTGTGGCCCAAAACTTCGCTGTGCTGTTGTCCTTTGTACTTGTCTCTATACCAGAACCCTAAAGCCATCTACTGCCATTATTTTTTTTGTTCCTTGCCGTATCACCGTCCAATCTCTCGTTGATTTCGATCATAAAAAAAGTAACACAAATTAAAAAAATAAAATAATTTTTTATATTTTTTTGAATGATTGGTTAGTATATTAATTCAAAAGAGGAAAAACTCAAGAAACAAAAGAACGAGTATAAGCCTACAGTCCAGACCAGACAAAAAAAAGTCAATAAATAAAGGAGAGAATAGACAAAATGGACCCAACATAGTCCCGCCCTGATCAAATAAAAAACTGATCAGGGAAGGGAAGACACGGAGGCCCGCAAAGAATGACAATCCAGGCCCAGTCACTGCACATATTGGTTACTTAGAAGACAAAAAGACACCAGTATTATTCCCAACATGAAGAAGATTAGAGAGCCTCTGAACAGAAGCCTCTCTGTAACTAACAATTCTTGGGCAATCATTTTATAAACTGTTGACAAGAGAATTGATGACATTGAAGTGGCTTGACCAATTGTTGGTAGAAGAACACTTAATATGCTTGGTTAGATCAACGCACAACTAGAGTTGGTGCAAAGGAAAATTTGTCCTGTAAAAGAGATGCAAGATCTGTTGGATGAAGAGAAGAGGAGCCAGTGTTGGATCCTACTGATGGAGGAGAGAGAAGTAGAAACCACTGCAACAAGAATCGCTGCAATTGTATAGAACACCCAAGTAGGAGCAGTCAACCGAGCCGAAAAATGAGATTAGAAGAATCCAAGAGTCAGTACCAGCATTTTAAACATTATTCTTTTCATCAAACACATTATCTCTCAAAATCATTTATATTTTCAATAATTCTTTGTTATTACATACGTTAAATATAATTTAGAATAGAGCATTAGAATTATTTTATCCTTAATTTTATTGTAATAAATTGATAATATTTCAAATTTTTATTATAATAAAATGAAAAACAAAATAGACTTTGGATCTCAACACGACCAAAACAATTCTTGAACGACAGTGCTCAGTGTTCATTGTCATTTTCATTCGTCGCTGTAGAAAAGAGGAGGAAAGGAACAGCGACTAGGGACAGGTGAAAGAAGGACGGTGGGCTCTCCAAAAGTACAGCAAATGGGAAGCCCTTCCCCAAGAGGGGTATTTGTCTTCTCTCTCTATTGTCTTTTCCTCCGCGCGAAGCTGTCTACTTGATTCGACACCTTTTGAATAAATAAATAAATAAATATACACCGGAGCTCATACTCACTAGCAAAATATGCCATGATAATTGCTAGGGTCAAAATATAGGCCAATAAAATATAGGTGTATTTTTTAGAATCGAACGATATCAGTGTTACAATATGTATCGATCGGTCAAAAGGGTTATCGTCCGATATGACCGATATTCGGTAAATATCGATCATCATATTGACCGATATGCATAAAAAATAGTATTTAAAATTTATTTGATTTTAAAAAAAAATAAAAATCGATATTACCATTTTGACGGTCTTTTATAGTTTTCCACGGTTTTTTATAGTTTTGAATATCCGATTAGAGAAAAATGCAATTAAATGCAAATATCGAAGGAGAGAGAAACTTATCAACCGATATTTTGAACCCTAGACAATTGTATAAATAATTTATACGTAAAATTTATCTTTATATAATTATTTTCTCTTAATTTTATTTTTTTAAATTAATTATTTTTACTCATCAAAATTTACAATCAAAATTATGTAGTTTTATTTTTAACTATTTTTGGTAAATTCTATTTACTTTTAAATTTTTGTAAATTATTCAATTATAAATTAATTCCGTCTATTTCATGTTGGATAACCCATCTCAATAATCTATGAACAAAATTCTCACCCTCATCAAGTTCAACTTAACCTATGAAAAGTTATAAATTATTTTTTTCTTTTTCTTTTTTTTTTGGCATTCTGAAGTGTAATTTTTTTTTTTTATAGTATCATGACCTTTTATTTGTTTGAATAATGAATATAGCACGTGAGATGTGGGACTCTGATGTTGACGAAGGCAGCTGTGTCATTTTCAGATGACAGGTTATTTTGGTCCACTCATCAGATGGAATGAGTGTAGAACTGTAGATGTCTGTTTCCAAAGGCCAGGGGCATTTTGGGAGAAATGGAAAATGCAACTGCCCTGGGTCCACACTTCAACTCTGATATGGCCCACCTGATGAATGAACTGAGTTGGCCAGTGTCCCGAGTACAACAAACCTTCAGCGTCTGAGGGGAGAGTGCTCAGCCTCATGTCCATCTCTGCTCTAGAGTTTTGCACCAAATGGGCCAAGCCTACTAGGTTAAAATTTTCATGCTCGGATTTCACTTCACACTCGATTGAATTAACTAATTCAACTATTTTCAAATAATGCTAAAATTTAAGTCAAGTCAAATTTTAATAAACCCAACTCAACCTATGTCAAAATTTATTTGAATCTAACCGACCCAAATTACTCAACTCGACCCAACCCGAGTCAATCCGAATGCCATTTTATAAATTGGTGTGGTTGGATCATGTCGAATTAAGTCAGGTTGATTTTAATTTTCTCAATCCAACTCAACCCAAAATATACAAATATATAACCCAAACCCCCCTACTTTTAAATAACTTATTTTTCCAAAAAAAAAAAAAACTTTGGCAAGCCTCCTTATTCATTTCTTCCTGTTCAAAATCAAAATTAATTAAAATTTTAAGTGGATTTTCCTCTTTATCTTTTCTATTAAGAAACATAACACTCTTGTCCCTATTCTTACAATTTGGCTGTAGGCCATTTCATCGTCAAATTAAAAACAGGAAGACCATGTAAACACAGATAAGTAACTTGAGTTCCAAAGAAAATGAAATAAGGAAAAGCAATATTCCAAAGATAAAACAATCAACCAAAAAAAAAAAAAAATTCCCAATGAATGTTGTGTCACCATAAGAAACCTTGAGGGTTGATTCTGGAATTTCCCTGCTGAGTCTGGTTTCTTCAGGCAATCTTACTCTGTCTCGTCCTTGAATACCAAAATTGGATCTTCCATTGTTCGCTTCTTCACTGTCCCCTATAACAATGCATTTCAGCATAATGCTTTTTCCCTCAACTCATTTCATAAAGAATAGCTTTAACAAATTGGAGATTCTTCTTGTGAAACTCATGAAGTAATGACCTCAAAGTCAGCACCTATTGGTAAATGATCACTTGGGTGGTGGTAGTTGGGCAATCCACCAACAACATCAGGAGATTCTGGTCCTGGGAGTTCTAGGTAACTCACAGGCTTTAGGCAGCTGGAATCTGAAAAGAATATATAGTCAAGAGTATCGGTGAAATCTGGAGTGCAGTTAGTGAAAGGTGGCTCTCCTCCAATAGATGCATATACACTGCACAATGGAATTGTTTGTTCTTCACTTCCTGCAAGTGAGGTCATCGAAGAGTTTCCTAACACAAGGTACTGATAGACCTGGTTGAAAAAGACCGAAAATCTAGTAAACAAACAAGGGCATCTCAACAAGGAAATCAAGCTGACAATAATTCATCACTACTATTACCAGAACAGCATTAACTCAGAAGAGACTAAATGAAGCCATTCCCTTAATTAACCCACCTCTCCATATTCAAGAAAGGGACAACCCCTTTACGTGAACTTAAGAAGCTAGTTCTGTGCTATTTCAAAGGAAAGGTGCTGAGGTTTTCACCATGTAACTTACACAAAGCTGTAAAATCAATTCGTCATTGCTTGAAGTGAGGAGCCTGTGTTGGTCTAAGGTCTTTTACCAGGCAGCGATGGAATATGGTTCCGTGATGGAGGTGAGAAGAAGATGAAATCCAACCAGGAGTCATCCAGAAGCTAATGGATTCTGGGTATGCACCAATCTTAGAGATAGTCCCTAAATTGGTTCACAACATAGGCTGGGCGGCAAGTAGTTAAGAATGGAGGTCCAATTCAAACGATTGTACGTTAACAAGGAAAAAATAAGCCAAGTCAGATTATAAAAGCAGCTAAGTAGGCAATGCCAAGACTCAGACAGGACACAAATGTGGGTGCTAGCAACTCTAACATAATCTATTGATATAATCTTGTGTGATAAAAAAGGTCATCTTGAATTTGGAACTTAGCTGGTATCGGGATTACCAGCATTTTAAAATGTATATCTTAGGGTGAGACCAACTGGGACGACTGGATTCCTATGCAACTCAGTGTACCCTTGAGAGGACTTGTAAGACTTCAGCCAAAACAAATATAAAAATAAATAAAATATATTCAGCTCAAATTTAAGTGACTTGAATAACTCAGTCCATACAGGTGGAAGCGCTATAGTTCAGTCATCAAGACTAACTGAAACCACACTGATGGAGGCACCTTCCAATTCTTAATGCAAGTCTAAAACAGTCAAAGACATAAAATATATTAAAAACTATCAATATTTCTTCTGTTTTTATAACAAAACAAGGATCCAACTATGAACGAACCTCATCTCCTGGAGTAGAATTGAAGTCACCAGCAACAACCAACAATGGCCTACAGTTAAATTTGTCTGAGACCATTTTTTTAAACTGAGCAAGACGAGACTTAAGATATTTAACTTGTGCAAGCTTAACATCAGCCCATTTTGGATCCCTGTGGAGCCAAAAGATGGCACAAATTCAAAATCCAATGAAAAGGTATAAACAGAATGAGTCAAATTGTAAACATAGACTATGGAAAGGAAAAAGAGTCCCACTAGCCCTTTTAGATGTTAGGCAAATGCAGTAAAGATGGTAACAGGTGTCGCTTGATTACCAGTAAATGTGTGTGTTCGCCACAATTACCAGATGTTGAGAAGGATCATTAAGCTTAAATGCTGCCATTATACCCACACAATCACGTTTCAATCTTATACGAGGATCATTAGGATCTCCACGGTCATCCAAAGTCTTTTGTGATATACCTGAAAATAGTTACTCACATATTAGGCTGTCGATCAAACATAAAAAAAAAATATCAACATGCCAAACAAATTCCACCGTGAACTCTGATCAAATTTAATCCAACAGCCATTGAGGATTCCACTTCACTCCATTAAGTTCGTTTTTCTAGTTTTTCTGCTCTTTACTCTCTTTTTTTTTTTTTTTTTGGTGTGTGTGGTGTGGGGGGGTGGGTGGGTGGGGGGGGTTGTGGAAAAGTGTGAGAGTTCCTGGTTTACAGGTTCAGAAAGACAAAATATGCTCAAGAAGAACAATACAGACTGCCTTCTCTCTCTACTACAAACAACAGGCCAATTTTTCCAATATGATCAACATATCCTTTGGAAATAGTGACCAAAAAAGAAAATATACCATGGTAAATAGAAGAAATTGTGAAGGAAATGGCCACAAAAATTACCTTGTGCTGCTTTCTGATTTTCATCATCCAATATAATGCCAGATATACCATCACACAGATCTGTTCCATCTTCGATAGATTTCACAAGATCATTATATTCTATTTCCTCTTTCAACACCAATTCTGCACTGAAAAAGAAAATTTTGTAGAAAAGTTAACTAAAATCCAATATAAAATACTTCAAGTCTATGAAACTAGTGTTTGCCTGCAAATAGAACAAGCAACACATCAACTAACCAGTGAGTTGAGTTTGTCGCAATATCACTTATCCTTTTCTATTGTTTAATATAAAAGAGATAATACTGCCAAATGAATCTTGGCCCTCCGTTCAATAAACAGTTGAAGATTTTTTTAAGATTCATTAAATTTTTTATTTCTATTTCCATTTCCATAAATACGAAATCTCTCATTCTCTTGCTGTTGTTGTATATTGCCTTGCCCAAGTAGGATTGGTCCAACGATAACAATCTACATATTTCCTCTCCCAACTCCATCAATAAAGACCCACATCTCCATCATCTCCTTTCCTCAAAATCATTGTTCCAACTTCAAAAAATAGCAACTATCTCCTACATCTCTTTCTCATTGTCTCCCTCCCTCTCTCTCAAATGCATACTACTCTGTAGCCTTGCGGATATATACAGATTCATCTTTCTCTGAATTCCCATCACAACCAAGAGCATGATGATGCTCTTCAAGCTACAGGTTTTATTTAAAAAACAAAAAACAAAAAATACATCGACGTCTTGACGTTTGTTTCAACTTCTCAATGTTTCTTGACGTTGACATCTTGACTTTTTTTACTGTCAGGTTTCATCTTCTTGATGTTTCTCTTGGGTTTGTTGGAGTCAACATCTCAACAATTTTCCTTGGGTTGCAAAATCATATTTCAAATTTTTTGTGCTTCTCCTGGTTTTCTTGAGGTTGACATCTAAACCTCTCTCTGGTTTGCAAAATTTAGTTGACATCTCAAAACTCTCCAATACCCTGATTCAATGGCTTTTAATTTGGTCAGTTTTCAAATCTCTTTCAACAGAATCACAGGTAATTCTTTTTTATTTTCCAAATTATAATATGTTAATTCATCATCTTCACATCTGTTCTAGCATTGCTACAGCAATTTATCACTATAAAGTACAAAATCCTTAAAGCATATTTTATGAATTATCCTTTAAGTATTGAGGTCTCCAACACGGTATGAGTGTCTTACATGATGCACTGAATACATGCAAGTGCCTGGCATCAAAGTGCATATATTATTAAGTACAAAATCTTGGCAGACATTCATACCATGAAGATACAAATCGGGTTTAGAGTTGGCTTAGGCCCTCTAAACACAGATTAGTAACAGGCTTTAGCTAGCCCAAAGCCCGCTTAGCTGCACAAAGTCAAACTCAGCTCCCAAATACTAGCCAAACACTTCCTCTTCTTCTTCTTCTTCTTTTGACTAATAACCAACCATAGGTCACATGATTCTAATGGCAAATTCTCACTAAAGTTAAAATCAAATCAGAATGAAGTGTTTCACATACCTACTATGCTTGTAAAAGATTCCACATCCATCACGTTTTTGTCCACTTCTCTGAATATATAAGCTCGAATACCCATAGTTCTCCACATTTCCTTTGTAAAAACTATCATATTCATCTAACTCCTGGAATATAAGCAATACCTTCTCAAATTAAGGAATCAGGAAAAAATAAATCCAACTTGACAGTATTGTGTATGATTACAAATCATTCAGGAAAGAGTTTAAAATGTCAAAGGCTACTGCATATTTGTAGAAGAATCATAAGAAGATTGAAATTCTTAGGTGATAGAAACATAGATTGGACACTACAAATTACAGAAGAAGAAGAAAGAAAACAAGAGAAATGTTCTAGCATTGGTGCATTACCTCATTCTCTAAAAGTTTTTTTCAAAGAGAACTTGAAGAGATTTTCCAGTATTATCTCATATCCAAGGCCAACTACAAAAGACCATTGAACATCTCTAAAGATAATTTTTCCACCTAGTAATCATCATCATTTGACACCCCCCCAACACACACACATACAAAAAAGAAAAAAGAAAAAAAAATTGCTCTCAATTCCGCCTCATTCGACTCTATGATACCTAAGGGCTCAGAAAAAACTAATAACAAGATACTGAGGCGCTTTCTGGGAGGATACCCCTTCTCCTTAGATTGAGTCTTACTAAGATCTTCCTTTTTAGGGCCGCCCACAAAAAGACCTGGATTCTAGGGGGCACCTTGTTATTCCAGGCGAGATTACACAAGGGCGGTGGGTTCAGGTTAGCGGCATATGCTAATTCAAGGATTGATTTTACAGAGAAGGATCCAGATGGCTCCTTGGACCAAATCCAACTTGAGGAGTCCAACTTTATCATTTTGATTGGCATAGAAAAATGATTATGTTTATGAGAATCACAAGAACAATGATGATGATGATGTTTAGCTTCTTCATTTCCCAACAAACTAAATGATAAGCACAAACTAGTGTGCCTTCATAAACTAAGACATAACGGAAAAAAAAATAATGTAAAAATATGCTATGATTGAAGAAATCAAAGGCAAAGAAAATGACAGTGTTTAAGACAATGAGTACACAGAGATGGCAGATGGAAATTGCTGCAAATAGAGCTATTGTGCTGTCTCATAATTGTTCTTCTTCATAATTGCAATGCATCAAAAATAAATCTTTACTTTCGAAGGGACTTCAGTGGTACAGTCATGATAGATTTCTCTGTTCATGAAAAATATTGGATGTAAAAAATTTACCAAAAATTTGAAAATTCTTTTGACAGTTTCACCATTCTGCAGTGACATACATCCTGAATGAACGCATGCATCAATTCTGGGAACCTCTTCATACAATGTAAAACATGGAAACAACCAAATGTTGTTTCAGAAAAAAAATGGAACTTTTCAGTTCTCGCCAGTTCATAAACATGGCTGTCCATAAAATATCCTCAGTTAAGGAGATCCATTAAAGAGATTGGGTTGCCCAATCCACAAATAACTGGGGATTACCCACCCATACCAGAAAGCATGTAAAACATGCACAGATACATATGCAGTTATGCACACACAACCGGTTATGTACCTTATCACGCGCTGCATGTGAGTGGCTGAGTGTGTGGGGTGTGTAGGGACCTATGCGGATAGGTGGTCAGTAAAAAATCAGCCCACTGAAGACCCTAGCCAATTACCAAAAAAAAATAAAAATAAAGACCCCTGGCCTATTGCCCAATTTAGTTTTGGCATCAAATATTTGATGACTAGATTGCAAGACTAAAAGACTCGAGGCTTAGTTGGCCACAGGGGTGACTTTTCACCTACCCAAAAAAGAGCATCATTTTTCACCATCATGTTTTCCATAACCCTACATATACTACCTATCTTAGTGGGCCACACTCTTGCATTGTGCATGCATCTCATAGTAAGGCATTTCGCATATATATTGACTAATATTAGAATTAAAGTGCAATCTAGTCCTTAAAGTTGTACATGAGACCTACCTCTGGTCAAATCTACCCTTCCACACACCCTATCTTCCATGAATTTTCCTGAGACTCAATTTGACACCAGACCAATGAAAACTTGGCTTTGTGAGCCATACAGACTTTGTAACTCACAAATTAAGATTTGTCACTTTAGTTTTGCAGTAGCCAAGTTTGGACGGATTGCCTTAATAGCAGTTTGAGTTCTATAGATAATTCTGAAATATACACCCATACAAATATTCTTCCACACACAATGCCATGCACTTAGATGTGCGGACCAAACTTGCTCAGTAGCTTATCCATCAAATCCCATTGATAGTGTGTTGGATTGCTACCCAGCAACTGTTCTACAAATATGCCTGAGTATCTACACTATAGACAAACTTCAAAAGAGAGTAGTCTCATTTTTTTGTGAAATTAAGACCCCAATGTGGGGCCCTCGTATGATCGGTCACAATTGTTCATACTAACCTACCCCTTGAATTGGTATGTATCCCAATTTGGTATCAGTCTCCCTCTTATACATAGTTGAATTTTCTAGTTTAAGAAAAATAAAATTATTCTAAGCACCTATGTTGCACAAACACTTCTACGTAGGCAACGTGTTTGTGTGGGACACTTCACTTTTAAGTGTAAATCCATGTCCTTGACATGTCCCAGCCATGTCCAGGCATCTTGGCTAGGCACAATTAAATTTTGAATTCCTATATTTATGGCCAGAATAGGAGATAGAGCTGAAATGTTACCCACACTTAATATACCTTATGACCTTATTCTCCCACTAAACATTAATTAGTATCATCCATAATTGGGAAAAAAGTGACGTTATACTTACGGAAACAGAGACCAATCTCAGTAGAACATGACTATGTGTATATGTGCATGCCATTTATCCGAAGAAAACCATCACATTGATCATTTCACAACTATTTATCCCATCTATCTGGGGACTTGAAAAAAGAAAAACGTGAGACTAAAACATGCAATGGCAATTTCCATTTAAAATATGATACTCATATTTTAACCCGTGAGGGTTGGCTTGGCGGTCAAGAACCCTCTTGAGTTATGAAAGGTCTTGGGTTCAAGTCACTCTCACTACAAAAGGGTCACTCCCCATAGTGTTACCCGGTGTGTGTGGATAAGGATGTTTGAACATGCCCCAAGGATTAGTCAGGTGCTACTTAAAAAGGCTTGTACACCTTGGTCTTAAAAAAAAAACTCTATCCACTATTATAACCATAAATATAGACTAAACAATTTCATTTTTTATTCTGAACATTTTGGAAGTAAAAACTCAATCAGAATTTTTAATTCTGCAGTCCAAGTCCTAGAATAACAAAATAGAGAATTGTGCATGTGATGGTAGCCTAGGAATAGGAATCTTACTATCTCAGATAGATTGCTGATGACCCCCTATTTGTTTAGTCATGCTAAAATATGAAATAACTTGTCACGAGATGTATTCTACCACCTTTCTTATTTGAAAATTGTATTATAGCATCAATAAAAAAAAGGGTATTCTGCAGCCTGATCTCATGAACCAACATAAATCAACAATTGGGAAGTACAGTTGGGTAATGACGGTTTGCTACAATGTCTGCTCATCAAAACAATTAATTTTAGTTGGAGTAAATACTGAAATAACCATGACACCAAAAAAGGAGGTAAATTGGATCTATAATTCAAACATTATTCAATGTGTTTGAACTGAACTTTATGAAACAAAAAAAAAAACAGGAAGTGAACCTGAATGCAGAGAAAATCAGCCTCAAAGCTTCTAAGAATTGTCAAAATTGCCTGGGAACGAGCTTTCCACCTAGGACACACCAAACACAACCCTAGCTATCAAAATGTTGTAGAAACCCAGTGCTTTAAAGGATAGAAAGAGCATTTTCATCAAAAGCATTTGGCAAAGTTAGATTTCTAAGCTTTATTATTCATAATGTTTGGTAGCAACAACAAATAGTCAAGAACAAATTAAAGAGCAGAATGGAAGGATGTTTGTTATTTTAACATGTAGAAGAGATTTCCCATCCAGTGAATAGAAATTGTTAATGGTATATTTGATAACCAGATTCATCATTATCATCATCATCATCAAAACTATTTATCCCATTTATATGAGATCAACCTTCTTGGTTATACTTTTACAATTAACTCTTTCAAATATTGTATTATCTGTCACTCGATAACAATTGATGTCCTTTCTTATCCCAGTATTTAATGGTCTTGTCCTATTGCTTTGCCATCCTGTGCCAACTCTAATCCTGAATGTGGCTTTTCTCCATCTTTAGCTCAGATGACTCTTGCTGGAATTCACCATCAACCCCCAGGATTAGCTCAAAGAGATATTTTAGAACCTGATATTCTCCAGTGCAGCAAAAATTTTACTCCAGTTGACCAGAGAGTAGATCAGAGAGGCCTCTCTTACCCCAAATGGATTGATGTCAGGATGTTGGAGGTCAGTCTTAAGCTCGGCCTAATTTCTGAAGGTCAGGAAGGCAAGCTGATCTCCTTTCTTGCAGAAGTTAAGAAGCATGATCCCATAAATTCAAAAAGAAAATACAGGACGTCCTGAGAACTCAATAGACTCAATTCATCAGTGAGCTACAGTTGGCACCAAAAAATGAAAACTAGTCGTGCAAACCAATCAGTTCCTCCATGAAGATCATTACATGGAATACTAGGGGTCTTGGTGACCCAGACACGAGAGATGCTCTAGTAATCTTCATCATGCTGACTCTTTGGCCCTTGGTTTTGGATTCCTTTGAGGAGTCTTGGAGGTCTATGCCGTTTAGGTTTGAGCTTTGTTGGGTTATTGAAAAAAACTTTAGGGACCTCAGCGCTGATTCGTGGGCGGACAACATTATTTCAGATTGAAATTACTTCATCCTTCACCTCAGTTCGAAGTGTTTGAATGCCAAGTTGGTTATTTCCAATAATACCGGATCAAGAGGTTTAATGAAGAAATTAATTGAGGCAAAGATTCAGAGACTAGTGGTTGAGGAAGGGGATATTTTGAGAGTCAGCTATTTTGTCTGAACTTTTGCATTGCCTAGACGAATGTGATGATCTTGCAGAGCTCTTAGAGTGTTGTTCTGTGGCCAGGGTGTTGGTATTTCCCGTGGGCGGCTTATTTTCTAGTTGTTTGCTTGTTTGTTGTTAGTCAATCGTCTTTGTTTGTTGTTTGCACCTCTGGTGCCTCTATTAATATAAACCATTTCAAAAAAAAAATTGGTCCAGATAGCACATTGATTTTAATCCACATATCTGATTAATGATCCTTGAGTTGTGAACATTCTCTAGGATGGGATGTGCCACCAATCAAACCTTAAAGTCGTTTCTTGGTTCATTTGCAGTCTACCTTCAATTGATCATACTATATAGGGCGGGCACAGTCAACCCAATCTTTCATGAATTTCATATGATTTCACTTGCTCCTTTTAAATTTCAAGTTGTCATGCTTGATTGACCCCATGGAGCTTGGATATGTACTTGCAATGAAATTTTGCAAAAAAATATTTTGGGTGCAAACAATGCCAACCCTAGATAGACAAACAGAAATAATGCCTTTTATGGATGAGATGGGATGGGTTATCAAATGCACCACCATATTTGTTGTGGTGTACCAGTTATGAGGTTATCCCTCAAAAAACCTTGCTTAGCCCATGCAGTGACATAAACACACCAACCCATATATGACCAAATATTCTGATAAAATTATATGGATTCATGAGATATAAAGTTTTTGGGACATTACCAATTCATGGGGATACAGTGCATGAAGGGGTCGGATTGATAAAATCATAAAAGTGCATTCCTATGACGTAGAAATCAAAAAACTTCAATAACAAATGAAACCCAAGTAAATAACTTTAGGTGAATCAGAATATCAAATAACTCCAATATTAGAAAAAAAAATGGCAAGGGCCTCCGGCACAGTTGGTAAGTGCTGGTTGTGACCACAAGGTTGTTAGACTCCTATAATGTTAGATAGGCAGTTAGTTCATAGGAAAAAATTGCCAAATCTACACTCTCAACACAAAAGGACCACTCCCCATAATGTTACCCGGTGTGTGTGGATAGGGAGGTTTACACATGCCTCAAGGATTAGTCAGGTGCTCTAAGAGGCCTGGACACCTTGGTCTTCAAAATTTTTTTTGCCAAATCTAATTCCAAGTGTGAATCCTAGATAGATAGAATACATGAATCTAACAATGATTATAATGAGGATTAGGTGAATCAGAATATATGTCAACAGTCAACCATTTCTCTTCTTTTTTTCTGTTCTTCCTCAGATGTTGTTGGCACAATAGAAACAAGAGTTCACAAAACAACATATCACTGAATAAAGAGAATTATGAATTTACCTTAGGCAAGGTGACGGAGAATGCGGAAACAGAGAACTTTTCACATAAACCTGCAATATATGTGTAATTTGAACATTAGAAAAAAGAGCCTGATCCATGATAAAAAAACAGTTACAAGAATAAATCAATAAAGAAAATTGTTCCAATTCACACTTGAAGAAAACTATGATCAAACCATTAGCTCTAGGACACTGCAGTTCCTACAAGCTAAAAGATGTAATGCAAGTACTGATTATCTCAGCAATTCTCATAACATGAGAAAGCCTTCTCTCAGATTCTTTAGCAAAGTTTGTGACCCAACCGGACCATGATGTCTCAAGGTCTGCCTCCTTGTTTCCAGTGGCGGGTCTCTGATAACCAATCAGAAGTGGAGCTACATCGTGCCCACATTATACAGACAGGGATGCTGACATGACTTCAACTAACAACAATTACAATTGTGGCAGTGAGCACCATCCAATGGCCCAATGGTGCTACTCATTATTCTCCATTGGTAAAGTTTGTTTCTGTTAATAAATCCTATCGTCATGCATCCTACTATTCCAGAATTACACAAACCAATGCCAATTTAATCTGAGGATCATTTGCAGTTACTGCCACCAACAAAGAGTCAATAGGTTCCAGAGTTATTGAAACAATCAAGAAATAGCACTAACAAGTATAACAACATAAGTACATGTTCCTATTGTCCAATGATATTCCAACTTGCAGGAAATTTGGCCCAACAATGAGATGTGGTTAAGGCATGAGAATGGAAACAACACTATCAAATTATCTCATCAAGCTTTACTAATTTAGTTATTAATGAAGAATAAATGCAGGGGCAGTGTCACAATTTTAGGAAATTCCACTTTTAGTAACAAACGAAAAATGCTCACATAACTGAATTTGAACAAAGAAGCAGTTGGTATACCTGACCCAAAATGTTATATGAGACAAGACGGAATCTGAAGCCTGGAGTGCAACATTAAACAAGGATTCAGGTAACAAATTGTATCGCAAAATAGAAAATGAGGGATAAAGTTGTCTATTCTAATCTAAAACTTCGTGATAATGTAGTTTCAGATCAAATAGGGGTCATGCAAAAGCTAGTGGGTTAGATGTTCTAGCTCTTCCACTACAAATCAATATTGGTTATGGAAGTAGGTGATGCACTTGGTAAAAGATAAAAACAAGAATCCCGATTTATGCACTTCCCCCTTCATGCTTTGCACAAGACAAGGGGTGTTTGGATGTTGAGATTGTGAAATGTGAGGATTTCCTATCATTGAGAACAACCTGTGGTGAAGAATTCCCATTTGTCAATCACCCAGTTGGTAGAAAATTCCAGCACAATTTGTTATTACCCAAATTCCAAATAGCAGATTCTCCTAATTAAGAAATTGAAGAATCTCTACTATAGCCCTTTAGTGTTTCACATAGGCTTGGGATTATTAAAGGAATCTGAGGATTCTATTATCTAATTGATTCAGACTTTGGCATTCCACATATAACACTTTCTGATGGAATTGGAAATTTATGGGATTTCGTAATTGAAACTCTTGGAATTTCAGTTTCGACAAATATGGAATTCTGTGGAGAACTTCGTAAATTCCAAAAAAAAAAAAACCTTGCTGTTGTAGTCTACAAGCCGCTCGGCCGCCGCTAGGGCCGATGCCAAGTCTTGCACTCCTCGCCGTTGGAGCTCTTGTTCCACCCATGGTTGGAGACCGTCCATGAAGAAGAAGAGCGTGTCTTTCTCCGTCATGTCGGTGATGTCCAACAACAAGATTGTAAACTGCTTCACGTAGTCCCTGATCGATCCCGAGTGGTGGAGCCTCTTAAGGCTCTTCCTTGCCAAGTACTCCACGTTCTCAGGAAGGAATTGTAGCTTCAACTCCTTCTTGAGACCCTCCCAAGTCTGGATGGTACAGAGGCCCGTCTCGATGTGACCATGCCTCCTACGCCACCAGAGCATTGCGTCGTCGGTGAGATGATGGCTGTATGTACTTTGGCTTGCTCGTCTTCAAGCTTTGATGCCTTGCTACATCTGCCACAAGGAGTTCTCCAACTCCTTGGCATTTCCTCTTAAGACTTCAAGGCTGCCAAAGAGTCTCTTACTGCTGTTTGGTATTCGTCGGAGAATGTGGATGTACAAAAGCCACATGGTGAAGAAAACTAGAGTTGGCAATGATTAGGTGTGGAAATAGTGAATTTTATATTCCTTGGTGGAGATTCTGGTTACCTCAACAGTGGAGGAGATCAGAATCCAATTTCTCCACTTAAGTCACAATAAAAAACAGCTTAACTAGTGAAACTGTTCTCCACCCCCCACTGCCCTCATACACCAACGCCCCTGTAGCGGGAAGATCAGAAAATGTTCTGCTGAAACATTCAAATTGATAGAGGTTTGAGTGCACAGGATCACTTCCTAAAGCCGAGCTACTCTTAACTACCACACTCTGTTCAACCGAGACTCTGTTGTCAGATGTTTTACATTTTTTTTCTTTTTTACTTGTTGGAGACTGGAGTAGTGATATCAAAAATCACTATCCTAATTCTCTTGAACATGAAAAAAGTTGGATTTTATCCAATTGCAGTGGAATAGTAACTAGACCTTTAGCAAAACCGCGAGTTTGTAAAAAAAAACACGTACCTTTAGAAATATTTTCTGAAGTATTTCCTGCATCTCCTACAGGAACGAATTTCGGAAGTGAGAGTTGTCTAACTCCGCTCATTTCCTTCTTGCAAATCCTGTTTCGGAATCAGATTGAGAAAAGAGAATTCCAAATCTATCTATAAAGAAGAAGAGGAGAAAAAGAAGTATTAAAGAAGATTTCTAAGAGCTGAACGACGGGACAACGGAGCTTAAGTTGTATATGAACAGAACAACAGACACTCAAAGAGAGAGAGAGAGAGAGAGAGAATGGTATGCAGAATACACCTGTGTACTCCAGAGACGGAGAGACATGGACGAAGCGGAAATCCCTTCAACACCATTATTTCCCCTTTTATTTCCTTCTTTGGTTGATTTCGAGGATTTACCCACCACCTCAGTGACGGTGAGAGATGTGGCGTAGACGAGGCCGTCTTAGCGTGCCCACGCATCTTTGCAAGTGGCCAGGCCGGCACGGATCGAACCCGGTCCAGACCAACATTTTAAAATCCGAACCGTTAATAGAGCGATTTTCTACCACCTTAGGTTAGACCATTGAGTCTAACCGTTTTGGACCCAAGTGTGTCCGATCTTGATTAAGAGAATTTGAATTTTGGACAAAATCCTCAACTCATCTCTAAAAATCTTATCTAATTAACTCTTGAGATATATATAAATCTTTCAATCTTCATATATCGGTTTAAACTATAAAAAGTGAGTTTATGTGTTGAATATGATTTAATTTCAAGACTTTTCACACTATAAATGAATTTTTTTACCATTAAATCGATCTTTCAGAATTAAACTTGTCATGAGTTAACACCTAAACTTTATTTTTAAGATTATTTTATTTTTTTAAAAAACTTATATATCAAATAAGTTTAAAAGAAGATTGAATCTAATGTCTCTAATTTAATTTTAGAAAATTAAATAAACTGAGCTGTTAGTGTATGTTAATTGGTCAAGATCATTCCAATTTAAAATAAAGGAAATAAAGTAGCGTTGTTAAATTAAAATGATTTTTGATACATTATATTTAAAAAATTACTGTATTTAATGAATCCCCACATGTTTAAATACATAATTGTGTAGGTGATTATCTTTTCGTCGTATTGAGAGACTAAACAGGACAGAATTAGGGGATTCGGTCCCCCATTTCGGCCCGACCCAAGAGAATGACGTCGGGCCTGTTCTCAGAAGGTCTGGTTCAGGGTCTGGCTCTTGAACAATCGGCCCAAGTCTGCAGTACAATCCTGTCCGTTCGTTTCCATTACATGTTCGTACAGGCGTAGCGCCCTTCTCATCACGTTCTCCTATTTCTTTGTTTCCGCTCCCGTCTTTTCTCTCTCTCTCTCTCATCTGATAACATCGACGAATAGCAAAAAAAAAAGTAGCTGAAGAAGATGCTGAGAGTTGCAGGGAGAAGGCTTTCTTCTCTCTCATGGCGCCCCAATCCATCGGCCTCCACCGCCCTCTCCAGATATCCTCTTCTCAACAGTGATTCCGCTCCCGAGGATTCCGGATCCGCCTTCTCCCATGCTGGATTGACCTACCAATGCGCTATCAGAGGTTTGGATTCTCTTTCCCCTTCGCCTCCGTAAATCTAGGTTTTCTCTCTTCTCATCTTCTCCCAATCGTTTCTATTTCCGATACTTGTTAATCTGTTTCTGTATAAAAGATAGTTTTTTTAATAAATAATTTGCCATGATTAGTATTTGCGATTGAGTTTTAGGTCGATCTTAATATTTTTTTCATTTCCTTTGTTCTCAATGTTTTATTCATTTTGTTTGGTTCGCTTTGAGGATGATAGAAATTGGTGGTTAGATCTTGCTTATGCTTTATTTGATCTACTTTAAAAAAACAATTTGCACTGATTGGATACACCTTGAATGGTTGATCCTATTCAAATCACTGCTTTGTATTCGTTTGAACTTATTTTCTTGACGTGGCTTTGTTTCCTTTTAATTCCGGACAGACTTTTGTTTAGTATCGTGCTTTTACTTTGATGAACTCAAGTGCTTCGGTTTTTTAGTAATCGGTGGATTTTTATTTTTTGGGGATTATGGAAGTTTCAATGATCTTCTATGTATTATTGGTTGTGGAAACAATATTTTTCTATGTATGAAGCTATGTGCATGCATGTGTGTGTATGAACACATACACATATACATATAGTTGTCTATATATGTATTTATGCCTGTATATAATCTACACAGTACTTGCTAGTTTACGAAGGGAATTAATTTCACAAACACTAAGAAGGAAAGACATCCCTGATGAATATGCCGAGAAAATACACCATTTAAAAAAAAAAGGAAAAAAGAAAAGAGAAGTGGAGATGTAGAATATGTACAGTAAGGCAACAACTAGTATGGGAGCGGTATCTGGAAAGACAAACAAGTTTTTGGTTGGAGTAAGGTTACACCAAGGGTCTGTATTGCGCCCTTATTTATACCTCCTAGTTATGGATAGTTTAACATTTAGGATCCAAGATGAGATCCCGCGGTGTGTGTTGTTTGCAAATAGTAGAGTACTAATTGGTGAGACAAGAAATCAACTAAACAAGAATTTGTAATTGTGGAGGAAAATTTTGGAGACAAGCAATTTGAAGATTAATAGAACAAAGACAAAGTACATAAGATGCAACTTTAGCAAAATAGAGGATAGGGAATAAGAACCAATCAAAATTGACAATGATTTAGTGCAAAATTTTGATTTAGATATTTAGGCTCAATTGTTGTAGAGGTAAGTGGATAATATAGTTGGAATGTTGCTGGTAGGATGGGTGTTGGGTGGACAAAGTGTGAGCAAACTACTGGAGTTTTATGCGATAAGAGAGCAGTAACTAGATTAAAAGGGCAATCCAATAAGACAACAATTTGCCCAGCAGTGGAGTGGGATGTTGTACAACGAAGAAAAATTAAGTATAAAAAGTATAAGCAACGAAGTTGCACATGTTAAGATGGATGAGTAGCGCTACATTAAAAGATATGAGTAGAAATTATTATATTTGAAGAACCTTAGATATAGCTCTAATATCATGGGGATGATAATTAGCAACCTAATATCTTTGTATCTTGAGAACTTGTCAAAGGACACATCCAAGAGGTGGCTCTAGGGGGCTTTTGGATTGTATGGGAGAGTTATGGGTGTTAGTATTTCCAAGAAAAAAGGATGTTATGTGCAATATTTTTTCTTACTTTTGTGGTGGCTTTTGATCCCTAGGTGGAGCAAGTTGTGAGGGCATCAAATGGTTTGTGCATGGAGAAGAAAGGTGCCATATTTTGTAAGTGAGAGGTGGAGAAGAAAGGGGTAGGATCTTTAGAGTTCATGAGGGGGATGCAACAAATGGAAGGCTTGAAAAGGGAAAATTCTAGACATACCTAAAAGGCAGGGGGACCAGCTGGGTTTGGTTGGTGGAGAGGGAGAGAGTGAGATGATGTTAAAGGAAATCCCTTTGTGGGTCTGATGAGAGGAACATTGGGTACAAAGCAGTGTTATCCATGGTTGTTAAAATCTTTCGATACATGATTCGTATCTTACGATTCATACAATATAATAAGAGGAACGATTCGTATCTATCAACAAATCTTACGATTCGTATAAATAATAGAATTATAGGGTTATTAAGAGTGTGAAAGCATAAAACATTTCTTTTTAATGGTTATTAATGTTTGAGTTGATGAACATTTAAGACCTTTTGATTTTTTGAGGGTTTTTTTAGTTCATTATTGACTTTTCATTGTATAATTGGATTATATACTAGTCTTATAATTTTGGGAGTTGGACCATTGAAATTTGAGCTTCAGTGAACTAATTATATAGAACTCACTTAATATTGAAAGAAAGTTGGAGAATTGCTCGTGTTATTACATTTTAGATATATTTTACATTATTTCATATATAAAATATTTTTTAGGGAAAACACTTATGAATCTAACGATTCTACGATTTACGATACACGATTTGCGATTCAAGATGTATTAACGATTTTCGATACGATTCGATTTTCACAACATTGGTGTTATCAGAACTAAATCGGATCACGGTTGAACCGTTGTTTCAACCATGACCATCTCTTCAACAGCTTGGTTCAACAAAAAAACCGGCCCAAATGTTGAACTGCAATAAACCGTACCCAAAGGGTACTTTCAAAAAGGGCGACATGTCACCCATCCCAAAAGGGCGTAGTAAGGTGCAAATTCCTCTTACCCTGCTTACCCTTTTATAGCTCTCAGCTAGCTTATCTTTTTCTAAACTTCCGATGTGGGACAAGTTAGTTCCCTACTTCTCTTTGCTGAGAGCAATAGAGCACCGTCCGGATGTGATGGAGAAAATTATACAAAGTTGCAAACGTTCACCATGCAGAACTGTAGATGTGTATCATGAATTGTCACCATGCAGATTTATTAATAATCTTTAGATATATTAAAATTTATTTTTTAAACGTTTTCATTGTAATGTTTGTTTATGCATTTTGGGTGTCAATAAATTTTAATGTGCAACTAAGCACTATTTGCATAAAATGAACGAGGTGTAACTAAGCATTATTTGCACTATTTTCTCATTCAACAAAGCACCCTTTAATTGATAACTTCATAATAGGATTTTATATTTGAATAATGTGGGACGGGGACTTATATTATATTTGGGACTATATTTGAATTGGTACAAAGAGGGGTCAGAGGAGTTTTAGATGAGATCATGATCAAAGGAATGAATTTAGAGGAGAATGTTAGGTGGGTAAATTCATCCATTATTAGTATACAAAGATCAAGATGGGTTTAATTTTTTATCTTCATTCCTTATTAGTATACGTACCGTATCAGGCAAATTCGTATCCCATGGAGGTGGGGGTCTTGGGGTTCTTTGTCATTAGAAAAAAAATTCTTGGGTGCTTCTATTGAGGATGTTTGACATTCTTCAACATTATGTGCATGTTAATGGGTGGAGGCCTTGTGAATAAAAGCGACTAAGAATTTGATTCTTTTCATCGTGTTTTTTCTTTTCTGATGTGTTTTTAAGTGACAATATAGAAAGGATTCCAAGGTCGTAGTTGGTTGGGCTTTGGGTTCTCAATGTCTGTGGATTTTTTTGGACAAGATAGAAAGGATTCGTCGTAGTATTGCTTTTTTCAATTTTAAGATTGCTTGAGCTCCTCGGACAGTTAATTCTGCTGCTAATGATTTGGCCCGTCAGGGTTTATTCTTGAGTTTAGAAGTTGTAAATACTTATTTATAATTTTGGAGAGGGATTTTGTCTTTTCGTTCGTCGGGCTTTTGATTTAATGAAATTATCTTTCAAAAAAAAAATATTTAGCTGACTTATATTAAGGGTTGTAAGACAGGAACTTCTTGTAGATCTAATAACAGGAACTTGTGGATCTTTTTTTCTCCTTAACCTCCATTTTGTACAGTTTCTGTTTTTTACTGTATACCAAGAAAAGAGAAACTTTTCTGTCTATTTTCCTTCTAGGTTTGGTTGATGCTCCAAACCAATGCAACTATCCAAATAAGCCTCTGACTTGATGGAAGAGATTAGTAGTCTCTATCTACACGTCTAGAGTGTGTAGTGATATGTGAACAAATGCAAAATCTCTAAGAACCTAGCTCATAAGGTTTGCTTAATCTTTCTTAATGCCACATCTCAGGAGTCTTTGCCTTAAAATATTGTGTTTCAGGTTTGAGTCCTGTATTCACCCGATCCTCATGGCTTGCGAGAGGCTACGTGCATCTGGAGTTTTACCCAACACCCTCATGCTCGGGAAGAGGTGGGGGTCTTGGGTTCTTTGTCACTAAAAAAAAAAATTGTGTTCATTCAGAATGCCTACACCATGGCCAGAAAGAGCATTTTCCTAGGATCAGTTGTGGATTGGTGTTGTCTATTTTGCTTGGTTGAGTTCCATTGACCAGCTCTTTTTGTTTGTTCTTTCTTTTTAAAGTTAGTATTCATTCAACCGTTATGTGCCCCTGCAGGTATCACTCTTTGCCTTTTTGTTTTTGACCGTTATTTGTACACCATTTTGTATGCTTTGACTGCTTATTTACGTGGACCATGGATCTTCACTAAAGGTTGAGCATGCAGGGTTTGCTTCCCAGACGCTGGTACCAAAACATGACATGGGGTTATCCGACCTTCCAGCAACAGTGGCTGCTGTGAAGAACCCAAGTTCAAAAATAGTCTATGATGAACATAATCATGAGCGGTTCCCCCCTGGAGACCCCAGTAAGAGAGCATTTGCTTACTTTGTCTTGACAGGCGGGAGGTTTGTTTATGCCTCCTTGATCCGCCTGTTGATTCTCAAGTTTGTGCTTAGCATGTCTGCTAGTAAGGATGTCCTTGCTCTAGCTTCCCTTGAGGTAGATCTGTCAAGCATTGAACCTGGAAGCACGGTTACTGTCAAGTGGCGTGGGAAGCCTGTTTTCATAAGGCGCCGAACAGAAGATGATATTTCGCTGGCAAACAGTGTGGATGTTGCATCCCTTCGCGATCCACAACAGGACTCTGAAAGGGTTAAGGACCCAGAGTGGCTTATTGTTGTTGGAGTCTGTACCCATCTGGGCTGCATTCCTTTGCCCAATGCTGGAGACTTTGGGGGATGGTTTTGTCCATGTCATGGATCTCACTACGACATTTCTGGCAGGATTCGCAAGGGACCGGCACCATACAATTTGGAGGTGCCCACTTACCAATTCTTGGAGGAGGGTAAATTACTGATTGGTTGAGTTCTTTTTTCCCAAGGAAAGTGGGCTCTGAATTTCAAGTACTATCAAATGTGTGACTGATGTTTTTGGCCAGTCTATTATGTTATTTTTTACTTATATCACTCTGGACATTGTATCTGCCACTTTGTTCTGGCTTTGGATTCTCAATAATTCTGCTGAATAATGATAGACATGTTGCTTGTGATTTTGAACATTATTTAACAAGCTTATATATATGCTTATTTACGGGATGGAAGAAAGTAGGCATTGTAGATGTGCTACTCTCTGAAATGGAAAGAAATTGATATTCAGTTTGAAGTAGTTTTTTCTTTTTCTTTTTCCTCTCTTTTATATACTCTTAACATGAAAATCTTATGAGAATTTCAAACTTGTATTTGTCACCTCTTAACCCTCTTTTTGGGGGTTGAGAAGTGCTTCCCATCCCAAGTTATGGTGTCCTCATCCACAAATATATATTTTTTCTATTAGCCTCTTATTGGGCTGAATTTCAGAGAAGTACATTATACCTGTATGTATGCATGGAGTGGAAAAATGTAGTGATTCCCTACGAAGCAAGGACTAGAGTACAACACTCTTTTGATAACAAGAGATATTGTTTTACCTTTTCACCACTTAAATATAGCTTTTGATAGCTTAAACTTTACGATTATCCCGCTGAGTTTATATTTATTAGTTCTTCAATTTCATCAGCTTAGTGGACCCATCAAAGTATGTGTTTACACATGCTGAAATAGTTTAAATATGGTGTTGTGCTCACCTTAATTTAAACTGAGGTCAGCTTAGTTCTTTTTAATCTCAACATCTTTACGTTTGAGATTCATCACGAGAACAGCTACATATTCTATTTTTATTCTTTTCCATAACCTTTCATATATTGAACAACCACAACTTGATTATGTAAATAAATAATTTTTGATTTAAGATTTTACCATCTTAAATACAGAAAGCGATCAAAGTTACAGCTATTAAAGGTCTTCAACTTTTTTTAACTTAGATCAATTTTAAAAAAAAATTATCTGAACCAGGGGTCGAAAAATCGGTATCGGCCGATACGATATATCAACCGATATATCGGCCGATGTTTTTCTCTTTCCTCTATTTTTTTGAAAATATCGGTCGATATGATACGGCCGATATTTTAGTCGATATTGTGAATATCGGCTGATAACGATGTGTATCAGCCGATATTTACAAGTTCAAAATTGATACATATCGGCCGATATTTGTACCCCTAATCTGAACGGCTTTTAAAACTTTTAAAAATGCAGCTCCTTTCGTTTTCCTTTAGAAGAGAGAAAGAGATGATAATGATTTAATTGAAAGAGGGATTGAAATGTGAACAAGTATGCACTGCTCAGGAACACCTGGCTTGGGCCATCTGTGGCCTATAAATCAATGGTCAATTGGTCAATGTCCATATCAAATTCATAAAACTTAGAAATGAAAAGAAAATGGTTTTGATAAGAATTCATTATTGTCTATTTCATTAATACCAAAAATTGCATGCACTTAATCTTTTTTTTAAGACCAAGGTATTCAAGAGTTCCATCTGAATTTTCAACATCTCACCAACTGATTCTTGGAGATGTGTAAATCTCCAAATCTGCACACGTCGGGTATAGAATTAAGGGGAGTGACTTTTTTTGTGTTGAGGGGGCTTGATCCTAAGACTTCTCACAAACATTTAGAGTGCGTAAACCTTTTTTTAACTCGTCAACTCACCATTATTATCGATTTATTGTTCCCAAAGCAACCGTCCAAGGTCACTAAATTTCATATAACTATGCTTACATCCTATACAACCTAAATTTCACACACTAAAAACTCACTTCCCTCTTTATGTTAACCGTGTCTTTGCACTTGCTACTTGGGCCAACATAGTTACCAGAAACTTCCATACGAACCTCCAACTCTCTTCTTCATCTGGTTGGGATGATAACCTATCAAGAAATACACAAACTCGGGAACTCTAATAGATAGTATAGTAGAGTGAAGGACTGCATAGTTTGTGATAAGATTAGTTAGAGAAATTCCCGATAGATAGAATTTGGCTTTTGATGATGATCAGGGGTACAGATATCGGTTTTTCAGTGCCGATCTATATTGGCTAATATGTATTGTATCAACCATATGAACTACTTCTCGGCCAATATATTGGTGATATATATCGATCCTGTATTGGCCAATGTGATTAATATCGGTCATTTTTTTTATAAAAAAAGAAAATCAAAACAATTATGGGCCTGAGTTGAAATATCGGCCGATATTTACGTTTTCAATTTTTTTTTATTGGCCGTATGAAATACTTCTCGGCCGATATGACAGATATATTGACGATATATATCAGTTCAATATCGGCCGATATAATTAATATTGGTCAATTTTTTTTATAAAAAAAAAAATCAAAACGGTGGTGGGCCTGGGTTGAAATATCAGCTGATATTTACGTTTTCAAATTTTTTTTATCGGCCGTATGAACTACTTCTCGGCCGATATGACCGATATATTGGCAATATATATCGGTCCGATATAATTAATATCGGTCATTTTTTTTATAAAAAAAAAAAAAAAATCAAAACGGTGGTGGGCCTGAGTTGAAATATCAACCGATATTTACATTTTCAATTTTCTTTTTCTTTTTTGAAAAAACCAGTTTCCTTTTCAGTTTTTTTATATTTATTAATTCAGAAAAAAAAATTAAAAAAATAGGGAAATTTATCGGCCGATATATCGGCCAAGCCGAATTTTTCACGCCTGATGATAATAATGATGAAGATCTAAGGAATTTTGAAGGGCTCCTGGGCAAACCCTTTTTCACTTAAAGATCAGTCTCTTTACGGTGAAGTACATTCTTCTCAACAAACAAAATTCTCGTTCTCTAAAAAGGGTGCCATTTTACAGTGAATTTGAAAGTAAATGCAAAGCAACTCTGTACAAATCTAGTAATTCGGATTGTTTGGTAATCTCACATTATGGTATGGAGTGCAATGGATCTCAAGACCTGCGAGTTATTACTCGGGGCAAAATATTAAATGCATCTATAATTGCAGCACAGCACATTTCTAATGCAGAATCCTTTTCATTTGTGGAAACAAGGAACCAAAATTAATTTGTTATCATACAAATTAAAGTATCAGACTCCATCCAAATAGGTTACAGTGGGATTTTGCATTCATAATTTGGATCCTGCTAAAAAATACAAAAGTGTGGGGAACGAGATACAGGTATACAGACACATAGAGAGCTCTCTCCATTTTGGGTGAAGCAGATCTTTAAAGAATGATTATAGATGGAAGATTAAAGTGATCGGACAAGAACAATAACCGTTAAATACAAATATATCGATAAAAAAGATGATATTCTCATGCCTGCTCAGCAGTCTGTCTGCACTTGCATGACCAAGCCGGATCAGTTAGGTTTTACTATCCCCTTCTCTGGTGGGACTTGCTTCTATAGGCTTCAAAAGATGTAACCAATCTGCTACTGGAAATCTAATTGTCCGCTTAGAAAATGCTGACTTGCATTGGAAAGACGTCAACCAAATACAAGTGGAGGATACAAAGACTGACCTGCAATCACCTTGGGACATAACAGGCCGGCATTTGCAGACAGAAAACCAATTGTATAGGAAATAAATTGTGGATAAATTTTGTGGTTATCAGTTATTTGATTCAACCTGTGGAACATTGTCCAGATTTGGGGCCATTGCTGATGACAGCTCAATATGTGATATCTGAATGGCACCGATAAGCCTCTCAGGCAGTTCATCATGGGTATTTGCCTGGTCAAAGAACAACATAACATATTTCACAAGAAATGGTACAAGATTTTACATAAAATAATAATAATAAAAAAAAAAAAAACTTAATGTTGGTAGTCTTTTAGATTTTTCTCCAAAAGATTCCACTATGTTGAAAAAAAAATTATGCATTAAAAGGTTTAATAAACTCAAATATATTGAAGCATATAGAAGCACCTGTACAAGAAAAGCCATGTCAACAACCAATGTTGTAATTACACCAAACACAAGCCCGAGAACTCCATTAGCAACAGTAGAGGAACCAATATCTATGTCTATCTGCAGAAAAAAAAGGAAAAAACCTTAACCATTTCTATCAGACGTGCCATCTGCTGTGAGCAAAAATATCTTAGTAACAATTTGCATTAACAAACTCAAAAAATATTTTACTATTTATAGTGCTTTGCTGGATCTTACTTCTAAGTACTTTGATCCGCGGTTATAGTTACAGTCAACCGATTTTCCCAATAAACAAGCTGCGCTTCCAACACTTTGACGTACAATCCAAGAGCCCTGCACAATTTAAACTAAGTGAAAAAGGGAAACATAATGAAATGGTGATTTTCCAAATAAAAGAAATAATGTTTATGATGGTGAAGCAGAGAAAAGACCTTAGGAACTGCTGGAATGAGTTTCAGCCTACTACTCCTGAATTCATCATCGCCATCAACAAAACGTTGCAACAGTGACCCAGGTACTAGGTGTTCTGTCACAAAATAGAAGACCATACTGTAGTGTGTTGATCCTGGTACCTGTTATGGGAGTAGAATACTAACATTTTTAGGCTAAGAACACATCTAATTCATTAAGATAGATGAGATGGCACATTCACATTAGATTTGAAGCCTTCAGGCCTTTGAGAACTCAAGCAGCTCTCGTTAAGGCTGGGTTTGACCAAGTTGAGTTGAGCGGGGGAAGTTGAACTCACCCTAAAAATGCAAATTCACCTTGTTTGAATTGTAGATGTGGGGATTCCACACCAAAGAAACTCACCTAAAATAGGGTGACTTAACTTTCCCATCAAAGGGTGGGGAAATTAGTTCAAACTCTCAAGATCCCTCACACTCCTCTTCTCTATCCCCTACTGGCTTAGCCATTCTTGAACATGTGGTTGATTTTTTCTATTTTCTATTTTTTTTTAAAATCAAGTGTGGATTATAATCATCATATATGTTATTCCTCTTCCTCCTTTTTTTAACTTTATATCATCTAGCACTTGCAGTTTAGTAATACATACGGGAGATTTTTTTCCAAATGCAAAATTATTGAAATAAAATGAGTAGAAGGAACAAATGATAGCATGGTATCTATGATATATGAGCCTGAATGGAAGAAAATCTAATCACCAAGATGACCCACAAGATCAACAATCCAATCATTCTACAAGTTTGACATGAACATTGTGAATGGAAATGAGATATAGGCCCACCATATATTTCTTACATGGTTGTGCTAGTGAGTAACTGAGTAAATGGATCCTTTTGCATTTTGTGAGTACTGGTGCATTATTACTAAGCAAAAGAGAGAAAAATAAAAAATTTAAAATTTCCACAATTCTACTAGGGAATCCCTTTGTTTTTCAGATTCTATAGAACCAATCCATCCCTATCCCCATCCCCATCAACACCCCCCTCCCCTCTTCTTTTAACTCACCCAATACAAACACAGCCTTAGTTCTCAATTATTTGATGCCATGTGAGCCACTTACAGTTGACAATTCTGGGGACAAAATGAGGAAAGAGCAAGAAAGCAACTTACTTGCAGATTAATGACCATTGAGAATAGTCCTTTCTCTGAAGCAACCTACACAAACAGCAGACCCACACTTAAAACAGCATATGACATCATTCAATTTAATAGAATATGGCTTCAAAGTCAAATGTAAAAGATAATAAACTTAAACAACTTAAAAGAAGTATTCTTCAATCAAGTGAGTCAGCAATTCACATATGCTCCCATTACTACCAAATTCACTCATTTCCCATGTTCAGACCTGTCAATAGCTGTTACTGGCTAGATGGGTTAGAATTTAGTGCCTCGACAAAAGATTCAAAAATCTTTCATATGGTTTTCCAGACAAAGACAGAATAAAGAAACTCAGATGGGAAATGGTGGTAACATTTTCTATTAAATGGAGCATTTGATACTGGGCAACGGTACATGGAATTGGGGTGCAGACAAAATACCATAGAGATAAAACATTTTGAAACCCTCATGTAATACTGTAGGTGTCAATAAGTAACACTGGCTGAACTTTTTGAGGAATGTGCAAATAACACTGGCTGTGCCATAGATGGATACAATCTGGCTTCCAATGTTTAAGACAAGTTATGGACCCAATATAGATAGAGAGATTTTATTTAATTAAAGGAAATTACTTATTTATGTTACATGGATGCTGAAAAATGCCACCCCTTCTATCTTCCAACTTTATCAACAATAAGAACAGAGTTGAGAGAACCAATGAAAATTGTCCAAAGAAGTAATCTTCTGGAGACAATTTCTCAGTGTAGCGATGATATAATATCTCTAAGAAAATGTGATGATTCCTATTCAGAGCTATTAAACAATTTTCAGTCTGGTCAATATCTCTAAGAAAATGTGATCATCCTATTAAACTCAGTCTGGTCCAGAATGCATTGTGATTCTTGAACTGTTGTGCATCAACCATAAACCAATTAGTTCGATGGAGAAAGCTATTTGCCTTCATCAAATCACCATTTCAATAAGAGAGTTTCAAGGGTAGGTGGGGGTCTATGATGCCCAGACATGGAATGATTATGGCAGGGACAGGTTGTCAATATTCTAGCATAGAAACATTGCTTGCATTGAAGTGTTCATACAACATAGGTTGGAGTGTAGGAATATCAAATTTTCTTAATTTCTTACTAAGAGAGGAAGCTAGAATACAGCAGCAGAAAACCCATAGGGGTTGGAGTGATGGCCAAGAACCCGCCTGAGAAAGCGAGAGTCCTGAGTTCAATTCTCACTCCACCCTAAAGGGCCACTCCCCGTAGAGTTATCCTGTGTGTGTGGGTAGAGAGGCTTACACATGCCCCAATGATTAGTTGGGTGCTCTAAGAGGCCTGGACAACTCGGTCATGAAAAAAAGAATACAACAGCAGAAAAGATGAAAGATGCTCACATAAGCTGTTATCACTCTTAGAGGAACAGTCATAAACCAATTCATGATGCCTAACAAAACATGAAAGCATAGACAAACTCATGTAAGATCCTCTCACATTTGGTGAGTTTCTATCATGCTGCTTTAGTTAGGAAACCACTTCATAGATTTGAAGCACTGATGTAATCATTTTGCAATGTTCATATTATTATCAATTGCTAGATTATTTCAACTTGGGTGCATATAATGGTATGGGAAGTAAATATAGAGAGAAGAAAAAGTCATGATAAAACTCACTTGCACTGCACAACCCTGACGACTTGCAACATGGTCCATTCGTTTCACATCCTTGAACCAATCAACTGCTACGAGCTCCATCAAGGGCTTCCCTGCAGGAATCTGCAAAAATCAAGATCCACAAGAAACATCAATACCAACTTAAAATTATAGTTATTTCTTGCTAGAATTCAGAGCATCAAATACACAACTATCAAAGAAATATCAAAAAACCTTGGTTTTGTCAAATGTAAAATTTTTACTGCGGACTTTGAAGTTGTTTCCATCAGATATCCTCCAACAGTTGCGACCATTTTCATTGTCATCTCGTCGTAGATTGCCAGAGAAACATGACAAATCAAGTTGATCGGTAGGTTCTTCATCTACAAATTTAATTTATTAAAAGAACTTCAATTTAAGATTAGTTACAGAAGCTACATGGATTTGAAACACAAGTCGAAGGCCAAATGGTTAACAGGAATCTGCAAAAATATAACCGACCTGTGCACTTGGTTTCATTATCAAACTTATCTGTATCCTGCAAATTGTAGAAAGCCAACTTTAGAAAAGATGTTTCAGCAGTATATAAGTAGAAGCAGAATACAACCTCTTGACAAGCCTCAGCAATTTGATATTCTTCATCATCATCTGAGTATTCATCCATCACCATGGAGTATCTGTTAGCACGACTGTTTTGATCCAGGGATTGGCTAGGTTGTAGAGACGACTCTTGTGACTTCTGATACTTCTTTGAAGAAACAGAATCCAAGGTCATATTGACCATCAATGGGATCCTTGGAACAGTCTGGCTCTCATCTGTTTGAGAAAACCATTCACGCAAACCTGTTACAGTAGAAAAGCAGGAAGCAAGATCAATCACAAAAGGAAATGCCAAATTGTCTTGTAAAAAGAATCCTGCAACAGAGCCAGATCTAGAAGTAGAAAGATGAAATATTTATCAAGAGCATACCGCATGTCAAAGTAAAACAGCATTAGGAATTAGAGTGTCAACCTCAATCATACCAAGATCAGTTCCAGAGTTGCAGTAGTTATATATCTTGTTATGATACCTCTTATATAAATATTCCTTTTTGATAAAATGGTTAGGAATTTTTTTTATTTATACACAATGCTGTCAAAATGATGAACTCACTCTATATAAAACCATTTATTAATGGTCAACCAGTCAATGGAAGTGGGAAATAGAAAATCAATCTAGAAATAGGAAAACTTGTCGATACATAGAGGAATCTAAAGTGTCTTAAGCCTATGTACACTCATTGTGCTTCAGAATACACTGTAGATGAAGATATAAAACCTCTTATACTTGGAGACCATAATCTCACCTATCAGTGGTATCAAATTCTCGAGTTAAAAGACTTTCAAAAGCATTAATAAGTGGCAGTGGGTGCACAGAATTTCCCAGTGTTGTTAGGTTACACAGCCACAAAATTGGATAGAACCAAAAACAACATAGCCTTACTACTATGACATTCATAAAATAAAAAGAGTAAAATTAAAAAATTGATACTGCTCATTGCATACAGATACTCCAGAGCTAGAAGACAAGACAAGATGGATCAAACTAACCAGCAACACTGTTTAACATTTGAAGAAGACAATGTTGCTGAAATGATGAGAAATAACCCACCACCCAGCCCTTGAGATCAATTTGCATAAGATGTTGTACTTGTGTTCGAGGTCTACCATTTTGCGATTTTAATGGAGAAATATTGAACCCACCACCTAATAACATTGCAATTACAGAAGGCTGATCAAGTTTTACAACTTACGAATTTAAAATTGAAAATCTAGTAAATTCATTCTGAGTAAAGATAGCTACTCTCAATTTGAGCTCGCACATATCCCGGCCGTGGACCACAATTTGCATGCTTCCTGGAACGAAATAACACAACTACAAAATGACAAGCATGTATCAGTAGGTATTCTTTTATTAAAAAAAGGAGAAATCAATCACAAGGTACCAACTGAAAGATTCACCATAGCTTCCATCATCATTTCGACGCCAATAACGCACATAGCAAAGGTCACGTGGCCAGACAATCCTGCAACCAGAAATTTTTGGGAGATTGTTTTAATGTTCTTTAGGGAATAAGAATATTAAACTCTGTACTCCGTCACAAGCAGTACTGCTAGAAGGAACAAATTCCATAGAGGCATTATTTCGCACCGGAAGAATGATTTGGGATATTACGCCCAGTATCCAGTAAGGCACAATACTGAATTGTTTGGGTACACAAAATATGTGTGCCACATGTATAATGGTTGTGTCCCTGCATATCAGTCATCATAACCAAGAAAAATGGCCTTAAAATTCCATGACATGGCACCATCATAAAATCATTGCTGCCTGCATGTCATGGAAATCAAATAACCAGAAGATTGAATGTGCAAAATTGGCATTCAGCAGGATCCTTGAGCACTAGAGCAAGTGATGCCCAAACACGAGCATGACAAACAATATGAAACACACAAAGCATGCACCACTCTCTACTTTGTAGAGAAGCATGTGCCTCTTATGTTATATATTATTTTTTTTTTGAAACGGTGACAAGTATTTTCATTCAATAAAATAAGGAAGTACCAAAAAAATCCTCCTTGAATAAGAGGGTTATACAAGGCTAAAGACAAAAAGTATAAAACAACATAGTGATGGGAGCACATGTGATTTGCTCCAAAGATGAAATACTGGAATCCATGACCACATACACCCAAAGCAAACCAAAATCAAAAAAACTCCAAAGCCGGACACCGCTTCTGTACTCCAATCTTAGCCAAGAAGTCAGCTACACTGTTCATGAAACGAGCTATGTGTGTGAAGGTGATTCCTCCATGACTACTCAACCTCCTAATGTCCCTAACAATGTTTACCAGTTTCTGTGAGGGGCGACATTCATGTTACTAGCCCAGGCGATGCCATTGGTAGAATCACCTTCAAAAATGAGGTTACCAATCTCAAATATAGACCAGATTTGGAGAGCTCTCCTAATTGCTCTCAATTCTGCCTCATTTGATTCCATAAGCCCTATAGGTTCAGAGAAAGCTAATAAATCCTACCTCTATCATCATGTATCACTCCCCCTATCCCTGCCCGACCATGTTTACCTCTCGCTACCCCGTCAATATTAAACTTACAAAATCCTAGAGCAAGTTTTGTCCACCTCACTTTGGGTTTCTTACACCATCTAACCCCCTTCATACACCCTTCCCATGACAAATAGAAGTCCTCTGGGAATAGCCCAGCAAACTTCTTATAGAGAGAGCCAACCTAGAAGACGCCACTTAGCCTTTTCAAGTGCATCTCCTATGTTCCCCGATTTACCCTCAAAGGCTCCCATTCCTCTCTTTCCAATCTACCCAAAGAATAGCTGCTGGGACCAATCTTCACACCACCCCATGCCTACCTACAAAGGGGCCTCCAAACCACTCGAAACCAACATTCCCCATGCACCCCCCCCCTAAAGACCATCAACATCCGAACAGGTTTAGAAATAGGCGCCAAACATCCCCCGTGAACTGACATCTACACAACAAGTGGTCCATTGTTTCATCAACCTCCCGACATAAAGGACAAAACTCCGAAGCTCCTTCTGGTAATATGCCTCTTCTCCTGAGATTGAATCTGTCAGAAATCTTACCCTGTAAAGCTATCCACACAAACACCTAAATCCTAGGATGGATCTTATTATTCTAGGCGAACTTGCAACAAGGCAGTGGATTTAGGCCTACCGAGTACGATGCCCGAAGAATTGATTTCACTGAAAACCCTTGACGGATCATTAGACCAAATCCATCTATCCTCCTCCTCTAGCCATATATGGTTGTTCTCTAGGAGTCTTTCCAAGGTTGTGCCTCTTATGTTATCTGATACACTACAACCTCTTCAAGTTTCTGTCTTTGGACCTGACTGATGGATTTTTTTTTTCACAGTTTCTTTTGAATATTTTCTTCCACAACCATTTAATGTTCAGATATTATCCCCTGTGTAGATGAGTTGGAAACCACTCACGTGGCCTTCCAAAGATAGTTTAGGATAGTCAGTCTTAGAGTCCTATTCTATTTTGAACTATTAGTTTTCCTATAAATAGTCTTAGATGTAAACAAGAGGGACACCTCTTTCGAATAATATGAATTGATATCAGATTTACTATCTTATTTTTTCTCTATTTCTATCTTCTCTTCTCTGCCTCAAGTTGCAGACCTTACCTCCATCGTTGGCAAGTTCCAACCGTAACTCCACATCGTCGCTGATTCTGGGCTTAATCCCAGAGGAGATACCATACCATTGTTGTCGTTGCTTGGGCTTTATCCCAGGTGTATCCCAGTAGCTACTTCTGCCTGCCTCTCTTGGTTCAGCTGCCACAACCATCGCCAGTTCCTGCAGAATTGTCCCTTCCATAACTCCAGTTTCCGCCACTGCTACATGAAGCTTCCCTCTTCCATCGCTGCGATTCACGTGGTAACCCCCCTCTTTTCGTTTCTCTCTATCCTTTTCACTTGCCGTGCCTTTGACCTAAAAAAATCATTCAACCCATGTGCCAGACACCCAACTTTTAAGTCATACCTTCACACGTGTGAAGAGACTTGTGCATGTGGCCCAATATTCGTCAGGACTGACTAAATTTCCTTATTTCCCGCACCGCTTCCACTACATCAGAGAGGAATGCCAAAGTGTTTCAATCTAAGGAGCATGGGGATGAGGAATTATTCCAGAAAACCAAATGGAGATTATACACATTGCTCTTGTCAGGAAAAGACTTCATAGGTTCCAAGATATAGGATTTCTATCAATCTTGGGAGGATTCAATGATGGGAGCCCCTAAAAGGAGCAAGAAGTCAACCACCTAGACACCACCACAATAGGGACACTTCAAATTCAATGTGAACGGGGCAGCTAGGGGAAAATCGGGAGACAGGAATTGAGGGAGTTCTACGCGCCCATACCAGAGAGCCATTAGTTGTATTCCTAGAGTCGATTGGGAGAAAAGAATCAAACGAGGCGGAATTGCTTAGCATTTGGAAGGCCTTGACTATTTGGATTTCTTTAGGGTTGGACAACTTAGTCACTGAAAGTGACTCGGCAAATGCAATCAAATAGGTATCGGGAGTGAAAAAGTTGGCTACAGTGGTGAGAGAGATAAAGGCTTCACTAAAGGGTTGGAAAATCTTGTTCATCAAAGTTAGCAGATCAACTAACGGTGTTGTAGACTTCTTCACAAAAAAAGGAGTAGATTCAACAAGCCAGGGCATTTACTATTTGTAACACCTAGAGACAACTCCTTGGGGATGGGATTCTTCTTTTGTTGTTACAATTGTATTTTTGGACATACGGGTTCATTGGTCGGATGACTTTGTATCTTTTTTTCTTTTCATTGGGTTCAATACTCATGAGCCCTTGTATCTTCTCCTTTTGTACCTTCTTTCTCTTTTAATAAAATTTCATGTTACCGCTCAAAAAAAAATGGGTCTGCAAGGTGAAATTTAAACAAGATGGCAACATCTATCGACTTAAAGCAAAGGTGGGGCTAAAGGCATTAATCAAGAGCATGGTTTGGATTATGATGAGACCTTCAACCCAAATGTGAAGATGGGTATAGTTCAAATTGTTTTGTCAATGGCTCTTGCCCATGGCTGGGACCTTTTTCAAATGAAAGACTTAGAAAAGTTACGATTTTTCTTGGGATAAAAGTTGAAAGAAACAAGGATCACCTATTTCTTGGACAACACAAATATGCAATGGATCTTTTTAAGAAACATAAAATTATTGATGCCAAAGCAATGGCAACTCCAGTAGTTCTACACAGAAGATTAGGTGACACTGAAGAGTTTGGAGAATTGCTTCAGGATGGTCAAAACATCGCAGCATCGTGGGTGCATTACAATAGTTAACACTTACCAAACCTAGCAGTAAAATTGTTGTGAATCAAGTTAGTAAATTTATAAATGAACCATAAAAAGAGCAAAGAAAGCAGTCAAAAGGATCCTTCACTACATCAAGGAACCTTGTGATGGCCTCATGTATAGAAGAAATAAAATGGAGATGATCAAACCTTTAGTTATAATTGTTTATTCAGATGTTGATTGGGCAAAAGATCTAGCTAAAAGAAGGTCAACTGCTTGTTATTTTGTTTTCTTTGGAAACAATTTAATCTCATGGAGCAGCAAAAAGTAGAAAATTGTTGCAAAACCTAGTGCAGATATTGAGTATAGAGCGATGGTAGCAGTTACTGCAGAAATCACTTGGATAAGGAGTGCAGCCATGACCTTGGAACAACAATTATATCCTAGCACCTTGTATTGTGACAACCAAAGTGCATTGGCTATATCTATGAATCCTTTTCTGCATAGTAAAACCAAGTTCAAGACGATCATCACTTCGTTCGAGAGAAAATTAAAGATGGACAATCACCAATCATCACATTGGAATGAAAGAACAAGCAGTTAATATCTTTACAAAAGTTCTCAAAAGAAAGGTGCAATATTGGAAGTGAAATCTATCCATGTGTAAATCGAATGTATAACTTGAGGGGGAGTGTAAAGAATCAGAACATTTACTATGTGAACTTACGTGAGCATTCTTGTAATTTCTATTCTTTGATGTCTCCCAATAAAATTCAATCATTGCACAGCTGAGGGTATTGTCTTAAAAGTGCTTTACTCTTCAAAAACTCTCTCAACCTTTTTCATTCAACTTATTCCTAAATCGATCTTTTCTTTCCAATCCACACAATCTCCGAAAATGAGATAATTAAAACAATTATTTCAATACACTAACCAGAACTTTGAACCTTGGAAGAAACATTACATGGGGAACCAGTCAAGCTGTAGTCTATGATAAATTATCGCAGTGTGTCCATCAACCTCCTCAACTAAGCTACCATGTTGGAAACTGCAATCCCACCTACAATACAAAAAATGTTATCAAAATTAGGGTCACTAACTGTTGTACTGCACATAACTACAAAACCACAATGTTCAAATAAATAAACAAAAATAAATTTATCAGAAATCCATTTTCTGTGAACATCTGCAAAAATACAATTTTATCAAAATAAAAGACGTACAAATGACGATAACGAAAAGATTTAACAAAAGCAAAATAATGATTAACTAAATGTAGGTTCTGATGCAGTAATACATGCATATCATCATCAACTGAGCAAGTTCAGGTGACATAAACTCACTCAAACCGTGTCCCATCCATGCCCATTACAAGCTCAAATATTGCTTCACAGGATGCCTCGACCACACCCACAGCCTTCATTGCTCTACTACAGCTTCTTTCCTGCATAGGATACAATAATGAGGATGCAAATAGCTTGAAGGTCCTGATCAATCTGATTTTACTAAACAAGGATTGGAAGTCTCAAATTAAACTGATGTAGCTAATGTTACAAGAAAAGCAAACAAGCACCAGTACATACAAGGTAATCTGCTTCAAGAAGCTCTTCAAAAATTCGAAGCCCTGCAAATGTACATTCCAGAAAGTCATAAAGATGTTCCTTGTGACCATAACAAAGCTAAAGGGAAGTTAAAAGTACACTTCCTTTAATTTTCTCCTTTTTTAAGCTTTGGTTTCAATAACTAGTAAAGACGGATATGATATGAAAGATACCATTCTGCAATCTGACTAGACGCCAGTGCTTCCTAGAAAAAACTTGATCACAATTGCTCTGATTTGACAATCCTGAGTCAGTTTCATGGGTCCAATCTAATACTGATTCAGGAGGACCTGCCATTTGTAAAAGCACAATCATGATTTGCTAACACTCAAATTAAACCAGACAAAAACCACGCAGGCTTCCAATAACCATTTTCCATTGTTCTTCGTGGTAAAGTTGGATGTTCCTTCTCTTCATCCTCCTGGGCACTCCACCTGCATGAAAATTTTGAGAAATTAATTAGGACGTGAAAGGTTTATACCACAAAAATAAATGAGAATCCTTTATTGTAAAAAAAAAAAAAATGAGGAATTTGATTCCATTGTAAGACAGTTGATTTGGATGATATTTTAGGGCAGATCCAACCTTGATGGACATATGGAAATTATACAATATAGGTATGAAGATGTAATATGAAGTGTAGAAACTGTTTTGTGGAGAGATGACTGAGTTTCATATTGGAGTTCACCACTATTTATTTCCTTGGTTATGGACAACTTGGCAGTAGATATACAAAATAAAGATCCTTAATACATGCCATGGTTTTTTTACTAGGCTGAGTTCCAAGTCAACTTGCTGTGTTGACTCAACCCATTCATAAATCGAGTCACTGGATAGGGTCAAACTGGGCAAATCGAGTTTTGAAGTGGCTAGGTCAAGTTCTTGATTGACTCTTTGAGTCAACCCAACCAAATCATATGCCTCATCGTTTGGTAGGGTTAAACTAGGTGACATTGAGCTTTCAACTTGACTAGAACAAGCTACTATTAGAGTTGACACCTATAACTTAAGCCAAGCCAACTAAGTCAAACTGCGATTGAATTGCTTTATTTAATAGATTATCTCTTCATACAAACTGATTTATTGTTATGATTAGAACTTGAGACTTGTTTGAGTGAAAGTTAACAAGTTTGAGTGATGATTATGAAAGTAGGACAATGTATGTCTTATGTTTATATTTGTTTTGGTAATCTCGTTAGAGGGTTCACAGTTTTGATGAACAATAGCTTCGTATTGGTGTTTTGTTAATTATTTTCTGTAGAAATTTTATATTTTTGTTAGATAAATCTATATAGATTCAATAAAAATAATTATATAAAATTGAACCGGGTCACTTGGTTGACAATCATCATGATATCCCAAAATCCATCTATCTAGGGTCAACTTTTTGAGTCCTACTTCTCCATTTGATCCTATCATAAACCATAATGTTGGTCACTCCACTATCTTTCATATTTTTCATTATCCCTTCCCTCCATGTTTTTAGTGGTCTACCTTTCCTCCTTGTGCCTGTGATTTCTAACTTTTCAACTCAATGCAAAGGGGTCATCTCCGGTCTTTTACCTTCATGCTGAAACCACCTTAAACGAGTTGACCCAACCTAGTAATTAACCAAGTCCTAGTAAAGAATAATAAATATTTAAAAATTTTGAACTATAGTAAAACCTCTGTGACGTATTACTCTATAAAGTTATAACCTGTCTAAAATAATATCAGCAACCGCCGGCCCCGACCTCGGGCCTATACAAAATGTAATAAATCTCTCTAACTCAGTACTCAATACATTCAGAATAAAAAATGTATTGTCCCAACCATTTTGTAAAGTAAAATTCCATACATTCAGAATACAAAATTACTGCAAAAGTGACTAAGGATCTCACAAACTGCAAGAGTTTGGCGATGCTTTTTTTAATTATTATTATCAATCTGTTGTTGCTCTGTAAACCCTCTTCTCTGCTGTCTCTCTTGAAAAACACTCTGAAAAACGACCCTAGGATGATTTGTTTCTAGATCTAGCTGAAGTGGTAGGGTTTCTCACTGGTTTTGAGGTTTGCAGACAAAGAGGATCCAATGGCGGCTATGGACGGCAGTCTAGCTTTCAGGCAACAATGTCCGATGGGGCAAAAAGGGAAGGAAAATAAAATGATTTCAGCCGAAAGGACTTTTTACGATGGGTGAAAGTTTAAGGAGTTTTTTTAGAAAGGAATACTAAACGTCAATTTGCTAGGCACTCTAATTGAATAACTTATCTAATGTAATATATGTACCATGGTCCCATCCATATTACATTATTGAGGTTTTACTGTAATTCACCTAGTTGACCAACCGAGTCTCCTAGTTGACCCAACCCAGTGATTGGTAGAATCGTGATCCTAGTCCTGGTTGAGAACTATGATATATGCTATTTGTAGAATATGTAACGTTGATCGACTAGACATGAAAGCAACTGAATGATAATCATTTGAAGACCAGCATAATAGACAGAGAATGCATAATAGACAGCATGAAACCCCAAGCTCAATAAATTAGACTACGATTATAGTCCAATCTACCTTGTGGACTCTCCAAAGCCCACTTACAATGTGTGATTGGTCAAACCCAAAGGGTTTTACATGTACAATACAAAGGCCAAAAAATCACTATAATTTTACCATTTTAACTATTTTAGAATCGGACTGGGCCGCAGTCGAACCAGAGGGGAAACTAAACTTGTTTTTACAGAAGATGTAGGAATTACAGACTCAACCAAGGCAAGACTACTTAAGTATTAGGAGGGCTCTGACTATCTGGAAAGTTTATGGACAAGGTCCACTTGTCATAGAAGAGGATTCGGCAAATGCAATTAAATGGACTAAGGGACTCAAGCGTCCTCCATGGAAGTTGATTACCTTCGCAAGGGAAATTAGGGGTTTAACCTCGGGAATGGATGTTTCTTTTGCCCAAGTGAGCCGCATAGCAAATGGGGTTGAGGATTTCTTTTCTAAATTTGGGGTCAACAACTCAGACTCTGGGGTTTTCCTTCTCTGAGCTTGGGGAGTTTTGCTTAGAGTTCTTACTTTGTTTTTGTTTGGGTTTACTTTCTTTTGCCTTTGTTGTATTCCTTTGGGGTTGGTCTAAGTCTCTTAGACCTCTCATTTATGTTGTATTGCTCATCTTTGTTCTTAGTTTTCTTAACTAATGAAATCATTTTTACTGCTAAAAAAAATGCATCAAGTAGATTTTTATGAGCCTTCAGAAGTAATTAGCTCTTCTATTGAGGTTCCTAGATTCCCTTTTATCTGTTGCTCATCAGAACCATTACCCTACATATCATGTGTCCCAAATTTGATTCAGACCAATTGATTGAATGAAATTGATTTTTAATACTTCACAATTGATTTTCGTTGCTTAAAATCTAGAGACGTGATCATCATTTTGGGCCACCAATAATCCATGAATAGGTTTTTTATCCCCCAACCCTTCACTTGATTGGTGGCGACCCATGTGGGTCCTACAGTCCTCAAGAAAATATCCCTCTAAACCAGCTTCAATAATCCACTTCAGAAGCTCGCATACTCATCACACAAATTCCATGATCATGGAAGGGCAAAGCATTTCGAGAATGATAATATAGTAGATCCAATGCTCGTTCAAATGGGTAAGGATAACATGATGAATTATTCAAAATATTCTCTTCAGCAAAGGAACAGAAGTTCAAGTGAACCACAATAGACAGAAATCAATTTTAACTAAAGATGGGTTGATCTTTGTAACTGGATACGAAGCTAAGAGAAAATTGCGAGAAGAAATTAAAGATAACTAAATCTCTCATAGAACCCCAACTTGGATCTTTGTTCATTTATTCATCGGCAGGCTCATGTTCTCCCATGGTTTCAAAAGTTCACTCCCACAATATTTGGAGTTAATTATCCAAAGGAACTATCTGGATGGCCTAAAAGAATATCCAAGCATTAAACACTTTCAAGAGGAATAGAAAGTTTGTTGGAAACTAATCATTCCTAGAGGCTTCAACTACTGCAACCATTTTGTTGCCAATACCACATCAACGAAAATATTAATTAGATCTAACAATTTACCATATGATTTAACAACTGCAATCGCATATATCAATACCACGTCAATATAAACATAAAATTAGTTACTTACTGACTTTCATTGTCTGATGCTGAAGCATTCCTTCCACAATCAAAGCCAGACTTGTATTCAAATGAAGCATAACTTTTTTTACTACTAGCAAACAGTGACCCCTGATGCTACAATAGGCACAAACACATTAAGTCCTACCATTTTTCTGAAAACCAATGTTTAAGTTACAGAGTTCAATATTTTAATGTTTTTATTAATACCGGGAACATTTTTACTTTTGACAAATGTAAAAAATCAGAAAGGACAAAAACAAAGTGTTTGTAACCACAATAATGTGCCAAATACTGCACCTGATCAATGACGTACTCAATCTTTTTCTTCCAAACTAGAGCGTCCTGAATGTTAAATGCTGCCATCTAGTTCAAGAACATGCAAACACAAGAAAAATGTTTACAAGGAAAAGAAAAGTCAGAATATGTAATCTATAAAAAGGAAGCAACAAACTACTACCAGCAATAACAGCTACCAGAAATCCCATCCATCCACCAGTAGGTTTGATAGACCAAAGCAACCATCCAACAAAGCATAAGAGAAGAAATGGCAGAAAGTAAAGAATCAAACACAATATAACAAGAACAATTTTAGTTAAAACAATTGCATGGGCCACTTGAGAATGCCATGGAAATAGCAAACTGGCTGGAAATTATTAAAGATCCAGTTGCTTAATTACGTATAGGGTTCTCATTTTGTTTCTTGCAAATTTTTAGCAGCTAATGTGAAGGTGGACTCTGCAAATTAAGGTGCCTCTCAAAATCCCAATGTTATATCTTCTATGTTGTCGTAGTTTGTGTGCTGTTTGCTCTTCTTCATAGTAACACCCATACGCATACATACATCCACAGATTTACATCTATGAAGTGCAATGTATGGATTTCCATGTGATAGAGACCTTCAAGATCTGTTTGTTGCCCTCCCCTCTCCGTTCCTTCCTTTTCAAAAGAAGAAGAAGAAGGAGAGAAAGGAAGAGAATTAAAATAAAAAGAAAAAAACCTATGCACATGCATACAAGAATTGGTTTGTGTCCCAATTGAAATCCATCCGAATGATAAATGCAAATAGATTAACATACCCAAAATAACAGCACGTATATAACCAAAAACCTTGGACAAATCAAATCATACCCTAGAGTTGTCCGTGAGGTTGAAACTCAAAGCATCCCTTGTATAAGAGATTCCCTACCGACCCCCACCCTACTACCGGACTGGTAGCGCATCGCAATTGTGGTAGAGGTGATGCCATGAGCCACCGGGCTGGTCATGTGGCGATATCACTAGGATGATATTGTTTCGTCTGTCACTGGGCTGGCAGCACATTGCACGTGTAAGCATGGTTCGATTACGGCTTGATGACATGAGGTTGGGACGGTTTGGATCTATTTGGGGCCAATCGAGCGTGTGCCTTCGGCCGCTCTGGTATTGGCAAGGAGACAACGTATGTGAGTCCACCTCTTAGTATGGACTTAGATGTGAGGGCGTGACTGGCAATCCCGCACTGATGTGGGGTTGTGGATGGATCCGACTCACAAGTCCATAGTGAGTTATGACTATTGAAGTCTTGGGTATAGGTGGTTGGACTGAGATGCTAGAGATGCTTACTAGGGTCATCCTGGGAGTGGTCTCGGGGGTGATCGGTGTGTGTACAAGAGGCACATTAGGCGACAGGTCGAGTGCTAAGCGATAGCAGGCGGTGAGTTGGTCATGCATACAGGTATCCTAGTCATTGGCATGTCCATTTACATTCATTCATATGTGTGATACGTTGATAGAATCTGATATATTTATGTTTTTCCTCTCACTGGGCATGTTTAGCCCACTCCCTTACCTTTCAGGTGCTCTGATGAAGGAGGGGTCTGGCAGACCCCATGCTCAGGCTTAGGAGTGGAGCTGAAAGCATGGATTTCTTTTATGCATTTATGCTTTATTTTGAGAGAATGTATATGTATTTGAGAATTAATCACATGTTTTATGGATGACTATAACAATCATCTTTGGACACTTGGGAGATGGTATCCCTACCGTAGGGGAAGACTCCGGTAGGGTATAAGTGGGCCTTTGCTCTCAAACACAATCTAGACAGATTCATTACTCGATATAAAGCCCGCCTAGTGGCTAAAGGCTTCACTCAGACCTATAGAATTGATTATCAGGATATTTTCTCTCCTGTTGCAAATAACACCTCCGTACAGGTTATAATCTCCATTGCTACTACTTAGTAGTGGACTCTTGTAACAACCCAACCCGAGTTTTTTGGGTCTTTGGGGAGATCTGTGGACCTCCGAAATGGTTTTTGAGGTTTTGGTAGCAGATGTTAGCGTGTGGGCTCTCTAACGAGCCCAAGTTTTCCTAAATCCGAGCTGAGCTCGAGGGGCATTTTGGTAATTCTATATTACTATGGTTATTTCCCAAGAAAAAATTGTTTCAGAAATCACATAAAAAATTAGAATTTGCACCATTAGATCCCCCGAAGTATGCAAACACATTCTCCTTTAGATACACATGTAGAATGTTGAAAATCACTCAATGTTTGGTTTTCGAAATTTTTCTCAGGATTTCTCAATTTTTAAAATAATATTTTAAATTATTTTCTAGTGTTTATTTTTGACAAAAATCATATTTTTAGGCCAATGTTTTGTTAAAGAATATAATAAAACTTTCAAAATTTTCAAAAGAATTATTTGAAAAATAAATCCAATTTTAAAATCCCCAAGTTTATTTTAACTTAAACTATTCTTTTTTCATTATTTTTATTATTTAAAATAAATAAAATAAAAGCCAATTTCAAACTTAAAGTTTTTTTGTTATGACTTGTTGATAGAGTAAAAAAAAGATATTTTGCAACAAAATACTCCAAAAATCGTGTGGCCCCATAGGACCCACACTCCACTCACCCAAGCCCACTCTTTCTAAAGAAACCCTAGCCCCTCTCTTTCCTTCGCTCTTTCTTTTTTCCCTCCCTCCTTCTTCAAGAAGCCCTAACCCTAATCTCTACCCTCTCCCTCTCCAAACCTTAGCCGCCGCCACACCTTCTCCCTCTCCTAACCCCATTCGGCTATCTTCTTCCTCTTCTACTTCATCTTCATCTTCTTTTTATTTTTCTTCTTCCTTATCCCTCTCTCCATATCTCTCTCTCTCTTCTCCCTCTCTTTCACTTTATTTTTCTATATATCTTCTTCTCCCTCTTCCCTCTATCAAAGCCCTCTCTTTTCTCTCCCTCTCCCTTCCATTCTCCACTCCAATTGACCACCATGGCCACCGCCCCAACCCTTGGCCACCCCCTTTATCCGCCCAATAAACCCTCCTTTTTTGGGTTTTTCGACCCACTCCTTTTACAAAAAAATGTTTCTCTTGGCTTTTTCCTTATTTTACGTATTTTCTGAGTTTTTTTGGAAATTCTTCAAAAAAAAAACACCTTTTCACCGAGTTGACTCAGTCGAATCACCACTGAGTTGGGAGTTAGCAAGGCCCAAATTGTTTGTATTTCTGAAAACCCTTCTAACTCCTCCAATTTTTAGATTTTTCCCCCATCCATTTGAGCTAAAATGGTGCCAACTCAACTCACTCGACTCACCCCCAACCGAGTTGACTCAATCACCAACTCGGTGCCCGAATTTTCAAATGGACCTTAGGAGCTCCGTGCACTTTTCACCAACACATCTAGGTGAGGGGACTTATCACAGTTTTAGCATACATTGCATATATCAAATATGTATTTCTGGACATGAAGTGATCCGAATAGAACCCTCTATTTATTAAGCCACTCTGTAAGGGCGAACCATTGAGAATGATTATGTGGCAAGGGGCTATTCGGGTGCACTCCCGTCCACTATTATTATTATTGAGAAATTTTAACTGGACAAACTGATATTTAATTTGATGTTTGGAAGATGTTATGATACATTGCGTGTCCACGCATAAGATGCAAATGAAATCATGTTGGATATAGAGGTATGTGTTTAAGCATTGTTATGTGTTGTTGACCACATGATGAGGTATGTTGTTGCTATTGATATTCTGTCACAACGTGTTTGTGTTGTCATACATGATCATGATACCATGTGCATGCATGAGAGGATTTGTTTATGTGTATACATTCATGATGATAAGATGAGTTTGGTTGTTGGGAGGACTTCCCCGTTACGCTCTGGCGGTCGAGACCCCCACAGGGGATGCGGTTTTCCACATTGTGTTCCAGCGGTTGAAGCCTGCCCTTGAGATTAGCTTCTCTGTTATACTCCAGCAGTCGAGACCCCCATAGGGGATGAGGGTTTCCCCGTTGCATTCCTGGCGGTTGAGGCAGTTGTGTATTGTGTGGTCTCCCGTTTGTATTGGTAGGGAGACCGGAGTTGTTGGATGACAGTTATGAGTTATGAAGGTGATGTCTCAGACTGGTCAGTGGGATCATTGGTTAATGATATAGTTGAATACTCATGTACGTAGACATCCATTCTATTTTGATGTTCATTACATTTCATATATGTGACATATGTTTATATCGCTAACATGTGATATGTTTTATCTCTTCACTGGGCTGATTAGCTCACCCCTTACCTTTCAGGTACACCGATCGCAGAGGGGCCAGGTGGGCCCCTTGAGCAGGCACATGGGGAGGAGCAGTAGTAGTTAGACATTCTATGATCATGCTTATGCTTTAGATTTGAGAGACTCTTGTTTGTAGGGACTCATTATTACATGTTTGTTTGGATGATTGTATAACTGTATTTGATCAGTCTATGGTTGTTTGTTATGTTTCTTAGTATTATGGGCTTGTAATTTGTTGAGCGAGAGATAGTTACCCCGTTTCAAAAAAAAAATATACCCGATATCCATCCTTTTATTATGTTTTGGGATATTTCGGAGATAACGCACCCATAGCGGGACGGAGCGTCACAACTCTTCATTAGGTAGATGTCAAGAATGTGTTTCTCTATGGTGACCTGAAAGAAGTTTACATGTTGTCACCTCCAGGCTTTGTTAGACATGGGGAGTAAGGAACGGTATGTCGGCTTAAAAAAGCAATATATGATCTCAAACAATCTCCTTGGACGTGGTTTGATAAATTTAGCACAACCTTGTTAAATTATGGTTTTGCATGATGTTAATCAAAACATTTTGTTTTTGTATATCGTGCTAAAGATGTTGTTATACTTCTTATGGTTTATGTGGATGATATAGTCTTAACATAAAATAATGAGTCTTCTATCAGTGCTTTGAAAGCCTATTTGCAACAGTCTTTTGATATTCAGGATCTTGGCTTTTCGTTATTTCTTGGGAATTGAAGTTTCTCGATCATCTAAAGGACTTGTTCTTTCCCAACAAAAATATGCTTTAGATCTTCTTCATGATGCTGGATATTATAGATGCAAGCCTGCAGATACACCAATTGATGTTAATTCAAATTTTTTTTGCATCCGATGGAACTCTTCTTCCTGATCCTCTCTTTTAACAACAATTGGTACGCAAGCTTATTTATCTTAGCATCACCTGGTCTAACTCGGCTTATACTGCCAGTGTAGTCAGTCAACTTATGCATGCTCCTACGGATGCTCACCTTCATGCGGTCTTTCACTTTATACATTATCCACCCTAGTGGTGGACTCTTTAATATTCACGGGTACTCTAATGATAACGATCTACCTTGGGCTAGTGTATTATTTTAAGATCTCATTTGGTTTCTTGGTGAAGCAAGAAACAAACTGTTACTCGTTCAAGTGCAGAAGCATAATACAGGGCCACGGCCAACAAAACATGGGAATTATTGTGGTTCAAACAATTCCAATCCAGTTTCCATGAGCATACGAAACATATAGAGATTATTGTCATTTTCTTTGACATCATGTATCATCTGGGAATATTGTCCCTCCATATTTGAAGTCGAAGGATCAATTAGTTGACATCATGACGAATGTCATCTCTCGCTCTCAACTAAATGATGTTTTTAGCAAGCTAGACTTGATTGATATCTTTGCTCCAGCTTGAGGTGGAGTGTTGTATAATATGTTGTATCACATTTTACACATAACCATTGTGTGTTTATGTCTAATGATCATATAATGGTTAAAACCAGTTGGACCATATATTCATTGCACTGGAGGCATACAAAATGCAAGATCTTTTAAGCATGAGTCCTCTAACACACCATGTTAGAACACATAAAACTTTTTAGCATGGGTTCTCACACACAAACACAGAGGGGGAAAATCTAAAAGAAAGATTTATCGTTCTATCCCTAGCTATAAAGATGTACAAATAAAAAATCATGTGGATTGTGAGACTATCCAAAGTGGGGACTAATAAATCATCCCAATCCTTAGAATTTATTTGTTTATTTATTTTTTTGAAATGGACCCAGTTCCTTGGAGTTTTGAGTTTCAAGTTAAATGAGTGGATAGAAATGTATATCCTTTGTACTCGATTCCAAGGGAGGATAAGTCATATGGGTGTGAGCCCCAACCAGATTTGAATCTAGAGATTTGAATGGACACTAGTGGTTTGAGTTGATCAATATATGGGCCCTCCATATGCTCAAGCAAGATTCCTACCTGAGCTTTTTTTCCAGATTTGTCTTATATATAGAGAAATGATCACTTGTGTACTAAGCCATAAAACTTTCTACAACTTTTGGGCACACCAAGAAGCAACTTGCCTGGATCACTTCACGATTCAAAAATCAATGTAAAGAACTCAAGGCCCAAAAGATCCACAATAAATAAAGGTGATATGGTCCATTGATAATCAATTTTTCACATGCACAATTGGACAGAGAGAGCAAATAAATTTATGAAGCCAACATTTGATTCCCGGCATCACCTTCCTCTTAGTTTCTTCACAGGTCATTCAGAAAAACTAGAAAAAAAACTAAGAAGCAATATATAAGAATGGTTGTCAAGCAAATATATAGTGGAAGGTAGTTGATTTGGACTGGCTGATTGATCACCTGTAATCCCACCTGTAGCCATATGCTCAGGAAGAAAGTGATGCTAGGGACAAACATTTACCCTCTAGTTAATATGGTCACTGAATCATGTCATGTTTCATGTGTTTGGATATGCCATCTGAACTTATGAACAATGAGTGGGGTTGGTGGGATATCAAATAAACAAGGAGTCATCCTCGATGAACTTCATTTGGGGCCATGTGACCTACAAATTAAACTTTGAGCTTCAAATCAAACCAAATTAAGACTTCATCTAACCCTGTTTCAGGGTTTATCGTTCAGTAAGCCATCATTTATCAACATGGAAATGAATCCACACAACTGAGGCAAAAAACATGGCTCTAGATAGGGCTAATATAAAAAATCAACCCTCAAATAGGTAGGATAAGGCTTTGATGACAATGATTACAGGAACTACATGCTCGGTTCTCCAAACAGCGCAATAAAAAAATGGAAACAAAAAAGGATTTACTCACCGTAATCCGATGGTACTTCTCTTTTTTGTTGTAAATAGATAAAACATAGACCATCTGTTCAAAATAAGAACAGTTAACGGTTAATACATTGAGAGAGAGAGATTATATGACACACCACAGTCCAAAAACTACATGCAGTGAGTACAAAGAAATAGTAATACAGTGGTCATGTTGATAGGTATAAAATGGGAAGAAAAAAAAAGTGATCAGACTATGGAGACAACAAATAAACATGATGCAAGTTGGTCCACAAAATACTTCAATAAGTATACATTACTGGGAAATTACACAAAGTACCAATATACCATAAATCACTCAAAAGATGTGTTCGAAGATAAGTATACCTTCTATAATCTATAGAAGTTTATACTATAAAACACCATGAGCCATAATGTGGCACAATGGTGAGAAAGCACACAATCTATTTGGGCAATGTACAGAAGAGGAAAAACTAGGGAATAATGTAGCATCCTGTATGATCCATATTTGTTTTACAAATTGGCAAACACTTGCAGTCACCTTTTGAAGATCAATAGGCAAAAAATGGATAACAAATGACATGTCTTGAGCTTACAGATGGCTTATAAATTCTCTACTAACCCACTAAAAAACATTACAAAAGTTAAATACTCCACTGAATTTCATAATATTTTATCATGAATGGTCTAGACAATACATTATCCTTCTATGCATCATTTCCAATGTAAAAAGTTCAATAATTAAATTGTCAAAACAACAAATTCCATGGTGAAGTGCTCAACCTTAATTCTTTTTGCTTCCAAAAAGTTCCCACCAACTTACAAATTATTGATTTACTCATATCATATTAACTTGGACTGGTAGATATGGGTTGAAGATAGAAATGCTGTGGTCATTGGAAGAGGAATATAGTACATGAAAAACTGAAAGGGCCAAAATGTACGTTGTCCACCACTACAATTTGATTGTTTTGGGCCTGGATTTTGAACTTATCAGGCCCGGCTTGTCATTCAGGTTCATAAAAGATACAGATTTCCTAGAGCCCCAGCAAGGTTCATGGACAGACCTACCAAAATTGTAATCATCTACCATGAGCTTTGGTGAGATATGATTAAATTTGTTCTTTCTACATGAGTCAAGATCCCAAAGTGATGTAGTGTTGACAGCACAGATGATATCTCGGAAGACAAAGTAACTGAAAGTAAAATGAGAAAGCCAAGAGGACGACAAACTCACATACTTTATTCAATTAAAACCAAAAAGAATGACAATTTGAATTCAATATGAATCATTTCCACTTCATCAGAAGCTATCCCATGGCTTATTTAAGTTATTGCAAACCATAGTCTCAACTTGCGGACTTTAAAGGAACCACTACAGGTCAACACTATGATTTCCTTTTCTTTTACTAGAATGGACTCATAAGTAATAAACCCAACCAATAAATGTTAACATTGATCTGACACAACTATAGGTTTTTCTGGTACATATCTAGATAACAGCCTACCTAGGAATATCCAATGTAAAAGTCACTGAGGAATTTTCATTAAGACTGTTCAGATTGAGCATATTTCAATGGTTCTACTGTTCATTAGTCAAATGCTAGGATCTCTTTTGGAGACCAAAAAAGGGCAACCTTGATTGGACCTGCCAACAACTGCAGTGACCTTGATATATTAGTATTTCAGTCAATCAATGTAAACCTAATTTATTTATTTTTCTTTTTGCCAACTCCAGAGACTTAATAACAACTTTTAACATGACTTTTCCATTATAAGGACACAGGAGTACTTCTGACATTTCCTAAGAAACTTCTAGTAGACCCCTATTTATACTTGAATAGTTGGATACAAGCCATAGTCCAGCAGCCTTCAAACTTTGGTTGTAAATAATGTGGTGGAAATAAATAATCAGGAACCAAATGATATCATTCAATCATATGATAGCATTTCTTAGACCTCCTTTTGCATTCACGGGAAAAAAAAAAAAGAGTTAAGACCTCTAGGATATATAACAAACCAAAGCTCCAACCTCATGCAGTGCTAGAGCCATGCCTTAAAATGCATCAATATGCTATCTATATAGAGTCAAAACAAAGCACCAACAGATGCTAAACAAGAATAACCATGAAAAGGGTATTAACATCTTTTCCAAAACTGGTTATCATCATCATCATAATCTAAGCCTTATCTCTTTGGGGTTGAGTTTGTGAGTTATATCTTTCCACTCATTCCTATTTTGGGCCATACTTAGTCATTTTGCAGTCTGCAAGTCACGTACTACTACTTCATTCTGTATTTTCTGAACAGCATTTCCTTGTCATTGACATAATCATTGTCATTAAAGCCTCATTCCATCTAGCTAGGTCAACTTTGTGAATTCTTACTATCCTTTTTAGGTCTAAAATTTTTGTCACTTCCACAGCTCAACACGTCATTTCTAACTACTTCATTCCATGTGTTTATTAGCCTCCCTCTCCTCTAGAACCTAGAACTAGTAAAGGCCTTGTCTCTTTGAACAGGGGCTTCACTTGGTCTTTACATGCATGTCCGTACAGTCTGATGCAAAATTCCTTCATTTTGTCTTCTATTGGGATCTTGCCAAATTCCCCTTCCATGCACATTATTATTATTTTTTTATGACCGAAGGTGTCCAGGCGTCTCACCCAACTAGTCCTTCGGCGCATGTGAAAACCTCCAAGTTAGCACACACTGGGTACGCCTACGGGGAGTGGCCCTTCAATGGGATTGAGCGTGAATCGAACCCAAGACCTCGCTTCATGAGGCGATCGCCTTGACCTTCAAGACAACATTTCTATTGCTTCTTGTCACTCCACATATTTGTCTGGCAAATACATCTCGGTGACATGTACCACTTCTTTTTTCATCAATGTGCAACATTCAACTCCATATAACAATGCAATCCAATAGTTTTCTTATAGAAGCCACTTTAACTGAACTAGCAGTCAACAGTCACACAAAAGACTTTACTTGCTTGTCTCCACTTTGCCCACCTTGCACTAATCTTATTTATTATAATCATAATTGAGCACTACAGCTTTGTTGTATAGTTAGACTTAAGACTACATAACACTGAGACCAAATCGCCCTCCTCCCTATGTTCAGGACTATTAGCTAGCACATTATCTATTGAGTCTTGTTCTTTTAATTTCAAAACATTTGATTCAAAAGCTTTTCTCCATAATGTTCTAACTTATAATTGGTTACTTTCTTGTTTGGATCGTTAGCATAAAATCGTTCGTAAACAACATGCAACAAGGAATTTCATCCTGGAAATATGCTGCCAAGTTGTCTATAAGCAACACAAATAAACAGGGGTTTAAAGAATACCCTAGGTGTAATCCAACTCAACCAACATTATGATTTCATTCCAAAAAGGAAAAAAGAAAAACCATTATAAATGGAATCATCATCTGTCCTCGACCAAGTCTGTAGTCTTCCCCTTTACTATGTAAGATAATTTTCCCTTCATGCATGTATTTATAATCTCAGTATATAATACAAAATTAGAAATAATTTTTCTTTAATTTTCCAAATTAATTGTCTCAAAACCCTTTCATGCACCTTTTCTAAATCAGTAAAAACCATATGCAAACCATACAGTACCAGTGCTAAAACATTGACCATGGAAGCAAAGGGTACCATCACCTCTATACCCAAATCAGTGTTGAATACTCGTTCCTGGATGAGGGCGCAACACTTGCAACACTAAAAAAACACCAAGTGGCATGAGCAAACGCAATGGGAACTTCTTGAGGTAAGCAAAAAATATCATTATTAGCAAAATTTGCAGTTCCCTTAAGGCAGACACCCAGTACTCACAATACCAAAGTTTAAAATGCCGTATCAAATGATTCAGCATCACATCACAAAATAAACATTATGATACTTAGCATCGAGAAATTTACGATGTGTTCAAATAAACTTGAACGATATGTCAGAACTAAAGTCACCAAAACCTTAATACTGGAATAAATGTGCTAAAATCCTAACATTGATACGGTGACATTATAAACATGAATGGAACATTTAGAAGAATGTAACTTGTCTCAAAATCTATTGGGAACAAATTATCCGTCCAAGAGAGTCTGAAAAGTCCGAAATTCAAAGAATTTAAGCCTAATGCATGAACAATGTACCTACACTGGTACATCTCATACAACAAAAATATAGTTTTTAAGAAAAAACCTCACATGTCCAAGATGCGTCTTCAAGCCTCGATCCTCCACCCTACAATTTCCGTCGATGACAAGGGTCTTGATGGGAACCTAAATATGCATTAAAAAAAGGTAGGAAAAAAAAAAAAAAGAGAGATACTTGTACTCAATGCCAAAAAGCAATTTTTTCTCTTAAGTATTCACAGTAAGATTAGCAGAGCTAAAATTCAATGAGTTTGCAATTCATATTTAAGGACTTCCATCAATGAATCATGTAAAAGCTCACCATATTATCCTGAGGTTTCTTCTTGTAGTAAGCGAGAAGACGAGGTTCAAGGATGAAATACCGCATGTGGATGAATGACCTGCCGATCTTACGTCGACCATACCGGACCATCCATCCTTCATGGACGACCTTTGCCATTGCTCCTATTCAAATTCTACGAATCTTCAACAATCCTCTACCTCATAATCAATTCCGACACAAAATATTCCCCTGACCCATCCAATAATTGAACCGTCATTTCCTCCTATCCAAGCTAAAGCAACCAAAAGTGACTGGAAATTCCCACGATCTTCAACGACCCAACAAAATGCTCAGGTGAACGAAATCCGATCGTTAATCGAGTTAACCATACCCGGGAAAGAGAACAGCGAGCGTGCAAATCAGATTCCAGTGACTGTCTACCCTTTTCCTCGATTTCGAGATTGGAGTCAGAGCTTCGTATAAATAATACCTCCTCGATAAGGATTAAAGCCAAAATCCTACGGAATCCAGCGACGTTTCCGGCCCTCTGATCCAGGAAATGTCAGGAATCCGGCGATTGTACGCTTTTTCCAGGCCTAATCTCGATTTTACTGACCCAGCTAAAGAGAGATGGCGGGTTGAAAATAATTTAAAAATTAAGAAAGCAAGAAGGGTCGAGTTTAACAAGGGACGCTGTAAAATTCGGGAGAGAAGGTTGTATTTTTTTCTTTTTCTTTTCTTCACTCTCTCCCCCTCTCTTTTTTTTTTTTTTTACTTTTTTTTAGACGATGAGACGTCAGATTCTGGGAACTATAGGAGGGCGACGGCGGGAATGGCGGGAAGTAGGAGGGCCTCTGGTTTCGACTTCCGATGCGAGCGCATTTAAGCAGCAACGCAGGGTAGACCAACGGCTGGTGGAGAAAATACGCCCAACGGCTCTTGTGCAGGACCCCACGTGGGCCCATTTTTAGCAACTCCAAACCATTCATAATTTTAATTTTAATTCAAACAAATTTTTCCATTCATTAAAAAAAAATTATTTAAATTTAGATTCAGTTTGTACTTAAATCTATTTAAAATATTTTGCCAATAAGTTACTGTTAAACATCATTTATAAAAATATTAAATCAATCCACATTCATTTTTATGTTAAAAATTAAAAGTTAGATTAATTTACAATTTAGTGACATGGATCACTTGTACTCACACACAACACGTCATGGCACATTTTCTGCGTACACCTCTTTATAACTTATGAAGAGATTAATCCATTTTTTATAATATTAAAATTATTTTTTTGTTAATGTGAATATTTCTGTCTTACATTAGAAGTGAGACTAATTGTATGATACACGAAATCACTTCCAAAGTTCCAAGTCCTATCTTAAAAGCTCATGGCAACTGATCTATCCATGTAGATTTTATGTTTGCTCTATTAAGTGTTTTGGTTTGACCAAAGTTTGCAAAAACAAGCACCAGAAATAAGAGATTGTCTTAGAATTTGATGATTGTCACAGACATTAACCTGCTTAAATGGAGGTAAATAAGATGTCTAATGAATTATGACCTAAATAAGATATTAAAAGTTTTTTTATCCTAGACAAAATGCCAATGCAATTTTAGGAGTGGACCACTCAATGATAATACCCACGTGTGAAATATTAAAATAGATTCTGATTTGAAAAGAAATTTCACTCTCTTTAGCTTCAAATGTAAATAATTACAACCTTAAAATATAGCACCTGTATAACCACACTTGAAATATCAATGCAAAAGATTGATTTATCTTCGAAAGAAAAAATGATAACTTTAAGCAAAAATATGAATTGAATCCTCATAAATAGTATGTAAAATATTTGGAATATGAATTTGAATACAAGAGGAGAAACTCGGGTCGGGTCAAAATCCGAACTGAGAAATAATGTGAGTCGGGTCAGAGAAATAATGAGGGTTGGGTCAGCGGGGCGGGTTGAGGTGAGAAGATAAAAACCCGTATAGAATTCGGATCAGGTCAGTTGAGGAATTTTCAAGTTAACTCGACCTGACCCGACTCAACTGAACTAAAATTAGCCTAAAATGGATTTAGAATGCGGGTCGGATCAGAATTTGAATTGAGTCGGGTCAATTGAGAATTTTGTGTCAATAACTCAGGTCGGATCAAGTTGAGTTCCATAAATATTGCTTCAGTTCGGATTGATAAACTACAAATCGAGAATCACAATCTACTATTGATAAACTACTAATCGAGAATCATAATCTACCATTGATCTGTCAAAAAAATAACCTACCATTGAGAAACTACTAATCGAGAGTTATCTTGCAATGTATTTCCAAACAGATATTTTTCCATTACTTCCTCAATAAGTGTGAAGGGTCCACTTTGAGTTTAGAATAATCATCATCACCAACTATTTCTTCTTATCCAAACTTCATCTTAAAAAAAAAAATCCGTTGAGAAAGAGTTGTGTACGCTTAACAAACCTCTTCACTATTTATCTGATGAATTTATTTTAGAAATTGTTAAGCTTTCAGTAAATATTTAAATAAGTGCACTTAACATTGCAATTAATGAATGTGATGAATAAGGAAGTTGAGAAATCTTACAAGACATACCTTGCACAAAATGCTGAAATTGGGGAAGAGAATAAGTCAAGAAATTTAAATAATATTGGACAGACAATAAGAGGTTCTTGTGGGAATTTTGATCTGTCTTGTGCTGTAGCGTTATATAAATTATGGTGTCACCAATCACCCTCTTACTACGTTGACAAGTTAGGGTGAATTGGATAAAAAGAAAAAGGCAAGGGCAGGGAGAAGCAATGCCTGCCCCACCCGCCACCCCCAACCCCAAAATTTCAAACTATATATTCTAAAGTTGTAGATGTCTGGCCCTCATTCTATAATAGCATTAATAGCTAAAATTTTTGTATTGAGGCTTTTTTAAAATTGGGCCCCAACAAAATTGCACATGATTTCTAATAATTACATTAACGACTATATTTTTTTGAGGAGATTGAAGGATTTTCACAAATTAGGTCTTTGGCCACAGATATTACTCCTTTTATTATCTCTATTGCCACCACTATGTTTTTTTTTTTTTTCCTTATGTCACTACTGGTTAGTAACAATCATCATGAGACACCCATGACTCCATAGGCATGTTCTCCAGGGTATACAACTATGTGAAGGTGAGTGAGCCTTGTTTTTAACAATGTATGGGTTGTTTTTATTACATGATTTGCTTAGGGTTTGTAGCCAACCTGTCAAGAAGTTTGTGATTACCAATCAATATAATGTTTTTACAAATCCATATCATTTAATATTATGAATGCATGTGTAAGTATAATAAAATCCATCAAGTTTTTTCTAATTAATCGTACCATAGAAAACAATCTACACAATTAACAATTATATGGTTTGACCCCTCTAATGAAAATTCATGGTCCTACCTTTAGAAAGTGGAATTTCCATTTTAATATAAGCAAGCTTCTTGAGAATGAGTTGAAACAAGGGTAAGAGAAAGTAGACTTGGTGAGTGAGTGGTGATAATTTGTGAGTGTGAAAGATAAAATAGGGCGGTAACTTGGGTAGGGTTTTGGCCTGACCTGCATGATTCGACTTGAGAAATCATGCGGATTGGATCAAGAATTTTGGGCCAGCAGGGTCGGGTTGAGAAGATAAAAATCCACATGAAATTCAAGTCAGGTTGGGTTGATGATTTTACAAGTTAACCCGACACGGGTCGACCCGGCTAAAATTAGACTAAAATGAGTTCAGAATGCGGGTCGAGTCAGAATTCAAGTTAATTCGAATCAGGTCTGGTTGAGAATTCGAATCGGGTTAGGTTTTAAAGAACCCGACCCGTCCAATCCTAGTTGTAGCCCTAAAGATAAACAAACAATAATAAAGCATAGGCAAAGATAGGGAGATTATCAAAATCCAAAGTTTTAAGTGGCTTAGTTACTAACTATTTGTGTCATTGCACACCACCTCAATAGTATATCACGATGAATGAAGTTGCTAAGTTCAAAATCTATTAAATGTATAGGCTATTATATGTGAAAAAGTAGGATAAGTCAGAATGAACTGACAAAAGAAAGCAAAATTCCATTTAACATGAATAGAGTTACAAAATTTGTGAATAGATTGCAAGGGGTTCAACAGAAAAAACAATAATACAATTTGTTTGAAACAACTCAGCTTTCTAAAATAATTTTCTTATATCACAATCACTCTAATTCCCAAAGATAATAAGTTTTTAGTCTAAATGTTCAAAAATAAGTTTTTTAACTAGCTTGGATTATCTTAGAAAGATATTTAATAAAAAGATGCCACATATATTAAGACAAGTTGTAGGATTATTTGCTGCATGAATTAAATCTTTTTAGAAGACAACAATATGCCATCTTGGTATTAAGATCACAATGTCATTTTATTAAACTTTGAGTAGTTTTTGTTATACACTTCTTTAAAATCTTTGATATATTGATTCACGATTTTTTCGTATAAAGAGAATAACTTTAAGTGGAAAACTTCAAATACCATATTTTCTCCTAAAGTTTCCAAATACCCTCACGGAGATAATCACCATTTATTCTTTCTACAATTTTTTTTTTTTTTTTTTAAATTATGAATGAAGAAAGAATGATTTATTATACGATTTTGGCTAATGTTATTCATATGAAGTATATACGCTTTGCTGGTGTAAAAATAGATGAATACGTCTAAAATAATTATAATATAAAATTTTAACTATTTAATTTAAATTCACAAAATAAGTGATTAAAAATTCATACAGTATTACTTTTTGTTCACACTTTAATAAATATAGTTATCTCATACTTTAAATAACTTATAAATCAAGTTGAAAAAAAATTAAATTAAATTAATTTATAATCACTTCAGTAGAAGGCGTCCAATCCTTAAAAGGTATTTGTGAGGACGGCCTGACTTACCAAACCTGCGACGACCTTTTGGATTCGTGGCGCAACCGCAAAGGCTGGCAATTCCTTTGGCAAACGCTCCCTCCCTCGAATAAATCCAATCCCATGTATATAAATACAGAGGCTCCTCTCGCTCCGCCTTTTCTTCTTCCACCGTTTACGTCTGTTTCTTCTTCTCTTGCGTACGGAGGAGAGGAGAGAGAGCAAGGGAGGTTATGCGGCTGGGCGGTGTGGTATTCGTTCTTCCCATGTCTTTTTCTATTCTTAAATAATTCACGTCTCTGTCTCTCGATTGAGAGAGAGAACCCTAGAATTCACGACAATTTAGTTTTCGATCTTGATTGATGCCTTTCAATTTCAATTCGTTTTGGCTGTTTTGAATTTGTAAATTTAACGATTCTGGATATCGACGTCCATTTTCTTATCGATGGATGAACGAGCTGTTTTCCTTCGGATGGTGAATTGATGGAGAATTCTCTTCTAATCATTGGTTTTCGGATGTCCTGGAGATTTTGGTCAGTGTTTTCTTGGATTTTTAGGGCATTAATGCACAGGTTTTGTTGCACGGTTGGATTGATTGTTAAATTGTCTATACGTGAAGATATTGATGGGTTAGGGTTATATTCAGCCTAATTTCTTCGTGCGATTGGAGTCTGTAATGTTTGGTGTGTGCTGTTTATGTCTGTCCATCTGTTTTCTAGGATTCTTATCATTTTAGGATTGTGTTCTTATGCTTATCAGTGTATTTTCATGGGCTTTGATTTCACAGATCATATTAATTGATGATGGCTTGGTTGATGCTCAACGTGGTCAATTCATTTTTTTTTTCTTCTAATTATATTTTGTTAATTAATTTTATCTAAGGTCAAGAAGACAACTGGTAAAGGCTGCTGTTATAGCCTAAAGCTTGTGTCTTTGAGTCTGATGGGTGTCAGATGGGTATTGGCCTACGAAAACAGTTTGCCAAGGCCAACCTCAGATTGATGGGATAAATGGGTTAGATGATGATGATTTTAGGTCAAGAAGGAAAGATGAATTATCTTCCCACATGATGGGTTAATGACACTATGATGTATGGATTTTATCTTTGAGTCAAAAGGGATTTGATCATGACCTATGATTTCATCTTAGGGTTGAAAACGATGGATTAGTTTGACTTTGGATATCAAAAGTTCTTTGTTAATGAGAAATATGAGTTCCTGCTGAAGGGTAGATGTTACTCATGCATATGGGTTGTTGATTTTTTAACCAACAAGATGGCAATTTATCTATTAGCGCTAAGCTCTAGCATTGGGAGTTATCTGAATTTTTGGTTTTATAGGGGTTGATGTTTATCCTTGTTAATTATATCTCCATCATTAATATATTGGAAAGGAAATCATTATTATTTTTGTTACAATTATTATTTTCTCGTTACTCTGTATAGTTTTTCAAGTTTTTTATTGTAACTTAGATGCTAACCTTCTAAGCTCACTGACGGATATGTAGGTATTTTTCCTACTTTTTTTTAATAAAAATTTCTTCTGCAAAGTTAATCTTATTCTTATATATGGAAAAGGGAGTGGGATTTATTTATTTATTTGGTGGAGTGTTGTTGGGGGCACGGGGGGCATTGGTTTTCTAAAATGCTTTGCTTTTGATTTGAAGGAATGCCTATTAGGATTTTTTCCCTTTTCTTTTAAAAGCTTCCATCAAGTTTAATTTCAAAAAGAAAAAAAAAATCAAATTTAACCATGATGTGCGGTTAGAAATTGGGAGATTAGATATACTTTTTATGTCTGAGCATTGTTTGTTTTGCTGCCTAAATCATGAACTGTAATGTTGAATATCAGTTGTTTCTAATCTAGCCATGTGGGGTTTCAAGTAGTTTCTGGGCTCTATCTCAATTGGAATGTTTTTTCTATGTTGCCTTGTTTGCAGGTTGCGCCCCACTGTGTTTTTGAGGACTTAGTAATTTTACATGCGATATGGAGCAAACACGTCTTTGGTCAAGTAGCTACCAGCACAAGGTCTTCTCATTCCAGGAGGTTCTCAACTGGCGGTTTCTTCTTGGAGAATCTTTTCTCATTTCCTTTGTCAACTGCACTTAGCGGTGAGCTGTTCTTAGATGTTCATCACAGAAGGGTTGATGCACATTGTTTCTGAAATTTCTATTGGATCGGTACTGCACTATTATGAATGATCTGCCTATTCATATTCTTTTTGTTAATAAACATTGCTCACTATGAGGTTGAACTAATGTCCTTTGGCAGTGCATTACCAACTCAATGTTCTCTTATAGTCAGTGTGAGCCTTGAAGTGGTTGACACTGGAAAGAACTCTGTGTGTGGTAAGAGTCTAGATTATAGATTTCTCGAATGTACATGTTTCAGATTTTAATACTTAATTGTCATCGAGTGCTTCCATCATTTGTGTTTGATATTTAAACTTTTCCAGGTTGAAGGTATGAAAGTTAGCAAGTGAAGTAATTTACACAGCTAGTGGTGTGTTGGTGGATGGTGATTTCATTCAGCTAGTAGGGTGTGCGACTGTTGCTTCTGTACCATGCAGATTTTGTAGCTTTACCAATTCCTTGTCACTGTTCTTGATGGTACCGCGGCTGGATGTACTGTGATTATGATCATTTGATATTGGAGCTGAGAGTTATTGACAGTTGAAGTTTAAACATCTCTATTCTCTATCTTTGGTTGTGTAGCAGTGGCAAGATGTACTGTTGTGTGATTCCTGCTATTCCATCTAAAGCATATTGCAATATTGGATCTATGATCAGAGGGTTACTCATAAATAAGGCTTTGATGCCCATTCATTCGAGGAATATGAATTCTGCGCAGATGCACACTATGAGTTGGAACTGACAGTGTCATTTGTTGGAAAGCTCTTCATATTCTACAGCATATTCAAGAGTTCCCATTTTGAAGTAGTTGCTTATTTGAAATGTTCAGATATTTGCCCTTGGTTGCACATTTTTTTCTTGAATAAGAGCAGAGCACGAGCATTTCAAATCTATTCTGAAGATGGACCGGTGAGGGGTTCTTTTTTTAAAAAAAAAATCTTACAATTAAAAGAGACATTCACTGCATTTCATTTTATTAACTGAAAGCTTTTGGATGTTTCAGATACAAGATAATCAAGGAAGTTGGTGATGGGACTTTTGGCAGTGTCTGGAGGGCAATATATAACCTGACTGGTGAAGTTGTATGTATCTTACATTCGAAACAAAATGAAAAAACATGCCACTTATTGGCTATTAATTTTGTTTGTGGTCGTGCTTTATAATAATTTCCATTCTGCTTGACAGGTTGCTATTAAAAAGATGAAGAGAAAATATTATTCATGGGAGGAGTGCATGAATCTTAGGGAAGTAAAGGTAATAGTTCACCTCACTTACAATTAAGTTATTTCTTTCTTTTTTTCCTCTCTTTTAGAAGGCTTAAGCTTGCTATCTGGGCAGTCACTGCGTAAGATGAACCATCCCAATATTGTAAAGCTGAAAGAGGTCATCAGAGAAAATGATATCCTGTACTTTGTATTTGAGTACATGGTAAGTAGAGAGATTTCACAATATCGTTATTATTTTATCACAGGAATGTTATGTGATGTTCAATTCTGAGTTCTTGTACTGTCTTAGGAGTGCAATCTATATCAGCTTATGAAAGATAGGGGAAAACTTTTTTCGGAGGCTGAAGTCCGGAACTGGTGCTTTCAAATATTTCAATCTCTTGCTTACATGCACCAGCGTGGATATTTCCATCGTGATCTTAAACCAGGTGAGTAACTTGCATTTGCTTTCATTCTTATATTTTGAAAAGCGACAGGGTACATGAATTGTGGGATGTTCTATAACATTCTCCTATGAATTGGTAACATGACTCAAACCCACACCTTTTTGTGTTTAGAGAGAGTTCTTTTTATTGTGCGACAAGCTCATGCCACTCTGAATCTATTTTTTTTATGATGGAGGAAGGGAACCTCGAGCACAACCCTACTAAACCCCCCTTTCGAGTGACGTCCCACATCCTCACAAGATAGCCACCGGGTTACTGCCACTCCTAATCTATTATGGACCAAGTTTAACTTCATCTCCGTTTGCAATTATCTTTTGATGATTACTGATATAATACTAAAATTATTCTTAAATATTTTGGGCTTTTAATGTTGAGAATTACCGTGTTACATATCTAAAGTTGGAAGTCATAAAAGGTAATATTTATCATGGATGGTGATCTATCTCATACTATAAATTTGTATATTTAAAGTTCTAGAAGCAGTTAGGATATATTGAAGTTACTCTACAAGTCAAATTAATTGTCTAGATCAATGGTTATGAGGTTGAATCCATGCACCTATGCAAAAAAAAATTCATAATTCCAGCGATAACGCCAAAATTAGAGATGGAGGATGATTTGATTTGTCATTACACCTTCCAGCGTTCCAAATTTCATATCAATCTAAAATCAAGTTGACTCGTTAAGACAGTGTCACTGCTTTCCCCAACCAAGAAATCTAGGAAACAATTCATTTTTGAGAACTCGTCATGGCGGAAAATGATGAAAGGTCATTGAAGCATTTGATCCTAGGATTTGAGGATAAAGTCTTGTTATATTTTAAAAATAAAATGAGAGCTCAAAATGCACTACCCTTCCTAGTTCAAAGTTGAAATGGAGTGGAACTGGAGTGTAGAGGCATTTCTAGATACCCCAATTGTTGAAAAAAATTATGCATGTCTCTGTGCTGGTACATCACTTCCAATGTCTCAATATATATGAGACCAAGCACTGCAAGTATATGAAATATGTAGGTCATATAAAGGCAGTTTGCATGTGTAAATTTGCCAATTTTTTAAATTGGCTTCCTAAGCATTGACACTAAACCAAGTGGGCCTACTAAGGTCATCATTATACTGCTTCAAATGCTACCAATATCATGACATGATGCATACATACTTTAATTGATCATCAAATTGACATATTCCTCCTAAACTGTACCTTTTACCTTTTGTAATGAATATACCGGTGATCTTTTCAAGAATTTTTTTTGCAAATTAGGCACTAACAGAATCTGTTCCAATTCAAGTTGCATCCAAACAAATTAGGTGACCCTTTTTTATTATGCATGCAAACTTTTAAGGTAAGCTGCAATTCTGCAGTTCAGAGTGATTGATTATTGTTATTAAACTGCCTTGCACTCTTGTCGTCCTGCACAGAGAACCTATTGGTTACAAGAGACATAATCAAAATAGCTGATTTTGGCCTTGCTCGTGAGGTTTCCTCCCAACCGCCCTATACGGAATATGTGTCAACTCGCTGGTGAGTGACAGTTGTTTCTTATTTTTCTTGTTTTTATTATTATTTTACATTGACAATGATAATATCTCGGTTGATAACATTAGGTACCGAGCCCCTGAAGTTTTGCTCCAATCATCCATATATGACTCTGCTGTTGGTGCGTAGACCTTATGAATTCTGAAATATTGATCATTAATCATGGAATGAACACAACTTAATACATTTATTGATTGTATACCAGATATGTGGGCAATGGGTGCTATCATGGCAGAATTGTTTACTCTCCGTCCTCTTTTTCCAGGCTCAAGGTATTCAATTAATTGAATTTTATTTTGAAGCTTTTTGTTTTGTGGGTGGCTTTCAGTATGCTCGTTTCTCAATTGAACCTGTGAAATCCATCACAATGAATTTAGTGGTCAATATTTTATTCATTCGCACGCACCGATACTTTCTAGATTCTTATGGATGGATGGTCATTGTGAGACACTTGTGGGGAATGCTACCTCTAGCAATATCTTGGCATGGCGAGGCAAAAGAGTTTTTCAGGAAAAAGTGCCATTTGATTCTCCATATGCATTATGATTAAATAGGTGAACTGATTGGAGATCAGAGATGGGCATCCTTGGGTTTCTCCTATGAGGTCTTCCAGAGGAGGATTGGGCTGTGTTGTCATTCAGTCCAGTCTGGAGTCATGACCATGATTTTCATCAGTGGGATTTATTATAGCAGGGATTCTAAGGTGGTAGTAATGATTGTGATGGGGTTGTAAGGAAAAGTATAAATTATGCAAGTTTTGGAGGCGAGAAGTTTTTTGGTCTTGGAGAACGAATTTTTTTGGCTATTATTTGGAAATTTCAGCCATTATTTGTGAAATTTACTTTAGAATTTTGGCTAAAATTCATAAATGAAGTAATGATTGTGAAGCTGCATTTTAATTTAATACATTTTGATTCTCTCCCTCCCCCCTCTCCATCTCTCCTCTAAGAAGAATCATTATTGACCAGACCTTTCCACAAAAGGCAAAACATTAATAGAAGGTCCTACCTTAGAGGGTAAAATACCTGAAATATCATTTTTGTCATAAGGAATCTGATAGAAAAACTTGTACTTCCATTGATTCATAATAGAATCTTCTTCTCCCACCATATCTGATGTGTTCAATTTTCTCTTTGCAGTGAAGCAGATGAGATATACAAAATATGCAGTGTGATAGGTAGCCCGAGTCAGAATTCCTGGGCTGAAGGACTGGAACTGGCAAATGTGCTCAAATACCAATTCCCGCGGGTAATTTCAATTCACTGTCTATTCTGTTTAAACCCCTAGTACACTCTATTCACTAATCTGGCTACATTTAATAATACCTGCAATTAGAGTCATCAACCATGATTGTAGTAGGATTTTTTAATATACTTAGTGATTCTATCTTAATTACCACTTTTGAGCATCATTTTCATATGATGGCTCTCTCAAATTGTTGTGGGACCCACTATACAGCACTATTGGGACCCACCTCTGGACATAGTTGACCAGAATCATCCTAGTTTGGAAAGTTGACTTAGAGAATTTTGCAAGCTATGTAATTTAGTGTAATTGATTATTCTTTTATTTTCTTTCATTTTTAGCCATTGTAATTGACTCCTTATAATCTATTTATACTTGTTCTCCTTCGATTATAGATATACAATACATTCAAAGAGTGATTCCTCTCTCATAATCTTTCTTCTCTTTTTACTATTACTTATCCTTTTTTTCCAATATTACTTTCAACACAAATATCTTCCAACTGAGAAGCTTAGTGTTGACCTCTGATTTTTCCCCTTTTTTTGAGCCATTGTTTAGTGTTAACTGTGTGCATACCAAGACCATTTCTATCTCCTAAATTAATTGGAATTCATTTTGCACATTTTTAGTATGACTTGGTTGAATCTTCAATGGTAACTTCTACATTTTGCAGTTCACTAGTGTCCATCTTTCGGTAATGATACCATCAGCCAGTGAGGATGCTATCAACCTTATCTCTGTGAGTGCAATTTTGTGAACATTACATTCTGCCGTTTCATCAATTTCTAACAATCACAATTCTCTTGGGCATGTTAGTATTGACTAGGGTTATTGTCAAATATCACATCTTCAGCTAGTTACTGAGTATAGCAATTGGTCAGTTGCTATTTATATTTCTCTTCACACTTTATCAGTCAATGCTTAATGTGTGCCAAGCAGGCCACTAGTGTCATCAAGCGCATATATTGTCACTTATTATTATTTTTATATTTCTATTTTATTTCTTTTGTTGCTCAAGTCACTGTGTTCATGGGATCCCAACAAGCGGCCATCTGCTGTGGAGGCCCTTCAGCATCCTTTCTTCCAGGTAAAATATTGTTCTGTATATATATATATTGTGAAACATATGCTTCTGTTTTGAAAAACTGCAAACCTGCATTAGTGTGCTATCACATACAAAGTCGGTCTTCCTGTTTTTCTTTTCTCTGATTTTAAGAGTGCGCATTTTATAAATATTGCAGCCCTGCTTTTATGTTCCACCATCACTTCGCTCGAAGGCAGTGACCCCTAGAACGCCTCCATCTGGTCTGTTTTTTTTGCTCCTATTTTATTTCACTGTTTGTTTTTATCTGGGTTTTTAGGGTTGCAACCTGATTTATTTCAATTCTTGGGATTTTCTTGATGCATGATACTATTTGTCATTTCCAGCCGGAATAAAAGGTGATTTGGAGCAGAGAAATTCTAGAAGATATTCTGGGACATTGGTAAATGCAAAACCTGGGAGTAATTTGTTATCCGTGAAGACACATGCTGCTTCAGGTACAGGTGATTTCCCTAAGGCCTGAACTAGATGTTCTTGCATATTGGTTCATTAAAGTAATTCATCCTGTTACAATTATTTTAAATAAGAGTCTTACCATTTCAGAAGTGTCTTGTTGAATCTCAGTTTGTCTTAAATCTTCTTTTTGAGAATGGTTTTGAAGATTTTGTTCTTGAAGTTTCTGACATGCTTTGTTGTCCAAATTCCCATCTGGTCTTAATTTGTTGTTACAGGAGTGCAAAGAAAGCTGGAAATGGATTACCAGGTGGAGATTCTTTCCAATTTAATTCAACATACATCTTTATTTGCGTTGCTTATTCAGTTTCACTCTTATATGACATTTTTATTACTTGCAAATTACAGGATGCCAATAAAAATGGGAAGTTGGTGAAGAGCAGTGCTAGACAAGCAAGATATCGACCACCTGCAAGAAACAGTCCTGGTAACATTCTTCCTCTGGTCCATGTGTATTCTTTAAGTACCAATGTGTATGTATAATTGTGCATGAAGTACAGTGGAGTAGGGGGATGCAGTATCTAAGGTGGATACTATATAAAGGTGCTAGGCCTCAGTCCAAAGAAAAATTAACTGAATGAATAAATCCATGTGACCTCATTCTTTGCTCGTCTGCTCACTTGGAACAAAGAGACATTGATGTTCCAGAATCTTATGTCATTGGATACTCGCTGGCTTTATATAATTATATGGTATCCAGGACTATGTTCGAGTAAGTGACTTCATTGACATTGTAGCTTGTAATAGATGTGTGAGATCACACCCTTTGAATCTTTGCTGCATTGGCACGTGTGCATCATTATCAGACAGTACCGGGGACCTTGTTTCAATCCTAAAACATGAGGTACCCGAGAGCATCTTGTTTGAGAGATTGAGTAGGACATTCCCTTCAAATGGATCATTGGGGGGTCTATATCGTTGGATCTAATGTGTGGAGGACTGTATGAATGGGTTGTATATGAATTTTCACCTCCATTTGATCATCTTTTTTTTTTTTTTAAAGTCAAAATCAACAATTTATCAAAATTTAAAGGTCAAGATTATATGACTATTAATTGGTAGTGAAATTTATGTACTTCATATATGTGTCATCACCTACTAATTGCACTCAATTGTGTGGGACCAATGATCTATTTTGTGGAAGCCTTGAGTTTCAATTTCATGTTTAAGATTAAACAATCCCAGGCTCCTAGTTGCTTGTAGTTTTTTTTTTTATCATCGAGATTGTGTTGGTGTTGAGTGTACCGTAATGTATAAAATGGAATGTATTCTCCCATCAAACTTGTGTGGGAAAAAGCCAAGCACCCTCAGGCAAGTCTCTCAATTGGTTAGAGAGCAGAGTGGTTAAAGAATGCACTAAACCACTTGACTTGTTCTAGAATGGCTATGTCTGTCTCTTTCCCATCTATTTTGACCGGGGAAAGTGTCAATAATATCTACTGTTGCAGGTCCTCTGGCCGTGGAGACGGCCCTCTTTATTTTTTTGTTCATTCACTAGCACGATTTAAAGGGGGAATTGACATGGGAAAAATGTACACCGAAAATAATTTATTTGTTCAATGACTCAACAAATATGTTAAGATTTTATCTTGATAGTACTTTCTCTTCTGGGAAAACATTATTAAATAATACTTGAAGAACCCATGAAGAATCATGTGCTTTTGGGCTTTTGATTGGTTAATGTTTATTAGCGTTGAAATTGATGTTATTGCTGTTGCTTTGTTTGGCAGTGTCCACTTATTCACGTGGAGTCTTGGAAACTAGTGAAAAGTTGGCCCGGATGACTGTGAGCTCTGTGCGTCCATCAGCAAGACCCCCTCCTCCGATGAAGGCCGGGGGGTGGCATGGCAACTCTGATTTCCTTACTCGATCTCACGAAGCACCATCAGCTAGAAATTATTCCAGGAAGGTTGTCGGCTGATGAATCTTGTGTGTTTGGACTTGAAATGATAACTATATAGTAGTATTCACTTGCTCTCATTGCAAATAAATACTTACTGGTTTGATATCCTGTTATTGTGGTTTGACGAACTCGTTTAGTGAGAAACATGCTTGGCGTGAGTTTGTTACACTTAATATTTGATTGTGTCAAAACATTACTATGAATGCCATTTAAATGTCTTCCTGATTATTTGCTAAGAGCGACATTACTGGCCATCTTTATCAGTTGACCCTCTGGTGTTATCTTTGATGGGAAGTTTCCTCCTTTAGTGGCAAAAAAATTAATCGTTATCTGAATTTTGAACTAATTGTAATTTAATCGGTACGATAGAACGGACAGAGCAAGTACAGGAGGATGTCTCCAATGGTTCATTGAGGGAAAATCCAGCTTGAATTTCAGTACCTCTTATCCTTCTTATCCATCACTATTGTTTTTATTTTTTCCAAAGATCTCAATGAATGGGCAAATTTGTTTTTTTTTTTTTTTTTTGTTGAAAAATTGGACCATCACACTTTTATAGTCACTTCGGTGGATTTCTTCTCTAAAATTATATCTTTTAATAAACTTTGAAATATTAAAATTCCTTTTTTTTTGGTCTCATCTTGAAATTGGATTTGAATTTTAAAACTCTAGTAGTTTTCAAAATTTTGAATTGTGTTTGATTTTTCCGGAATATGAATGACATTTATTTAACACTACTGCATGACTTATGGCCTAACAATTGAAGTTCAAATCATCTGCACACGACCACTTTGGTAGAATAAATTGCAATCGACTAATAAATATGAGTATTAAATTCCAAAAGATTGACCAGTGATAAATATGAGTATTAAATTCCAAAAGATTGACCAGTGAGAGGGAGAACGTTTTCTCATGGATAAAAGGTGTGATTCCTTTCCACTTGCAGGACAGTTTAGAGCTTAGAAGATATGAAACATTGAAGGCATTCAAAATGATTTGGGTCAAATGAGCTAACAGATTGGTCGCAATACCATTTGAATTACAGGTATTGAGTCTGAATTCTTTCCCTGTTGTCTTCCCACCACATCTTGGCCTGCTCCTCGGTGAATCTTTCGCGCCTGTACATAAGCATAAGCCACTTTAGCACAAGTCAAATCCAACTCATAAATCACTTTATTAACGCTAAAAAAATGAATGAGGATTCAACTCATAAATTACATGGGCAAAGGTAATTGGTGACTGGTGATGAAAAGAACACATGCAACAGACACTAATTGAGAGTGAATTGAAAGTGATTGGATTTGGTTACCCGAATCGGACCCGCCGGAGCTCCCTAGTTCCATCTGCCGATGCTCGAGTTGTGATGTAAACCCCTGGCTCATCTTGCTCAACCCATTCTGTCTCCTGCTCACTGGCATTGCTCAATGACAATGAGACCTCATCTCTGGAAGACGTTGTGGTCCTCGACGTGTCAACGGATGGCGTCTCACCGCCTCTTCCACCCGCTCCATAGTTAGTCAGGCCATGTTCCCACATGGGTCTACTGAAATAGTTCCTTGGCCACCTCTCCTTGATCAGAGATGGAGTGGCAGGACTTTCCATTGCAGATCCCGTCAGTGAGTAGGAATGCCTCTGAAATTCATCTAATGTGTTAGCCGGAGACAGTGAGCGAAGAAAGGTGGATAGGAGAAGAGGCGGTTACCTCATCGTCGCATCTGGAGGAGGAAGGAAGAGCATGTGTGTTGAACCTCTGCACATTGTAGAGCTCCATGACTTGATCAAAGTTCTCCACCCACCACCTCTGAGCTTGCCATTTGTCAAACATTTCACGGCTGCCATTCAACCCATATACTAATTTCAACTCCAGTCTTAAATTGATAGATTGTGTGATTACAACGTGGGAACTCAATAATAAAATAAAATAAAAAAGCTCAGAATATATATATATATATATCTTAAATTCAACTTTACTTAGATATCTATTGATGCAATTGATCATTGGAGTGAACAACACATGTAGAAATATTTATTCATTAATTTAATTTTAATTTTAAAGAATTAGAAACTAATATGATTTTAATCGACCTCATTTTAGCAGACAATAGCAAGAGAAACATGGAAATGTTGAAAAGGAAGGAATGTGAGGACCTGAAGCGGATTCGCTTGAGATCATTGCCGCCATGGGGAAGCGACATGAATGTAATGTGGACACCGGGCTCTACCTGCGCCACCCACTCTTTGGCCTCCTCTTCCTCCTCCATCACCACCTCAACGCCTACTTCTCCGACCCAGCCGGTGGAGTGGACGATTGATTCAGACGTCACTGGTCCATTGCAGGAGTAGTGAATAGGTCCACGGCGGGACCGGAAACTGCTGCTGGATCCAGTGGTCCTCTTGGGTTTCATCTGCAAACCGCTCAACTCCTGTATTAGCAATTCCATTTTATTACAAAAGCAATCGTTCTCATGAAGAATTTTTTTATCAAATTTACTTATAAATATTAATTTTAAATAATAAAATGGATAATTTTATGAGAATGAATTAACTATCTAATACATGTTGCACTTTTCAACGGTCTATGCGAGTAGAGAGATTTCGAATTACAATAAATTATAAGAACGAGTGATTTTGAAAGATATTTCATGATAATATTTTTTTAAATAAATTTTATTAAATTAAAAAAATAGAAACTAAAAAACAATTAAAATAGATTAATTTTGAAATATTTTTTTTAACTTAATGATAAAATTAACTTAAAATAAATTTAAATTAAATATAAATATAATTGACGAAGATATTTGAATTCTAGTGAGCTACGGAGAGCTATATCCTGAATACACTTGTGGGCAAGTGATGCTCAATGAGAACTTCCTATTGCAAACATCTAAAAATAGAATATTTTATGTGAAGGACTCTCATTTAAGGAAAAATATAATGTAGAAGCTAAATTAGTGATGTTTATCAAAGGGCACGTGTACGGTTATGATTAAAATAAACCTCTGTTTTGTGTACGGTTCTAAGACAGCCATTAATGCAGCATTGGAAGAAGAACCGGACGAACCTGCCCTGTCAGGTCCTTGACGGCGTCTTTCGTACATCGAGCAGCTGTCGGAGCACGAGCAACACCGTCCACCTCCTCCTCCTCCTCCTTTTGCCGCTTCTCTTTCCAACACGAAATCCAGGCAAGCATTCTCGCTTCTCTCTCTCTCTTCTCTGCAACCAATTTTCACTCACAGAGCTGATGAAATGAATATATATAACAAATGAGGCTTATTTTTAGCTTACATTCGAAATGGGTTATTTGAGTTTCATTTGAATACCAAATTTTACGAGTAAAATAAATGTAATATTTTGGTATACATGCATGCATGTACTTAACATTGGCATGCTCAAATGTTATTTCTGTTTCTTTTCCTTTCAAAGAAAATAAAGGAAAGTACCTCTTAAATCTCAGGCGATTGAAGAAGGTTGTTGAAGATCTGGGAGCTGATGAGAAGTTCTGGCCTTCTTATCTCTGTATTTTAAACGCTGCACCATCGACAAACGTCGAACTTTCTTTCATGGGAGTCGTTTCTTTTATGGAAGTGACTGGAAAAGACTAGTAAGTAAAGAAATCCGCAATCATATTGTCTTCTTCAAGACAGAAAGGACAGGTCCATTGGATGGATGGATGGCTAAAGACAATCTTCAACGAAGGAAAAGAACAAATTTAAGTGTGATGGAGTGTAAATGTTTCTTTTTGAAGTACGAAAAGGAAATTGACGGATCCATCTGTCACTTGTGAGGATTCATGGCTCTCTTTTTATTATATAAATAATATATTTATAATTTAATAATAATAAAAAAAAAACAACAACTTTTAAATTATTGATGCAAGTGAAGGAGGTGTAATGTATCTGTTGTAAATAGAATAGCTCTTAACATTCTATTGTATAAAGAATTGCTCTTACCTTGTTTTTTTTAAATGACTGGACAAGATTCATTAAAAAGTAGGAAAAAATCTTAAAAAATACAAATACAAAAATAGGCTTAATCACAAGCAACTTAGCAAAGGAGAAAAGCCACAGTCTAAATCAGACAAAATAAAAAGCAACAAGGGTTAAAGGGCTAAATAATAAATGTGATTTTTAATTTTGAAAACTGATTACTTATTAATTTTTATGTCTTATTCGGATGAATTTTTTTCTTTAAATTACATCTCTCGTGAAGTTCATTATCTATTACGCTCAACTAGGTGGAATTTAATTCATAATAAATTTAATCTTTTTGTGGGTTCGAGCCTGCATGACTTAATTTTAGTGTGTCCCAAGGATAGTAGACTCATCTGTAGAAATTTTATACTGGGTATCCTGCAATTTTAGAACTGCTCTATAGAAAATGATATGAATACTAGATTGCTAATTTGACCATACTCTAATTATTTTAGCTTTTAATTTTATATTATAAAAAATTAATTATTATAAGAGATTTGTTTTTATGATATTTACATAGAGTTAAGGTGATTGAGTAGTTGAGTTTTCTTTAAATCCTTTTGTTTCAAGTAGAGCTTTATCTTTATAGCTCAACCTCTAAAATTTTAACAGACCAATCTCCTTAATTAGAGGGACCAGAAAAACCTCTCTAAGTTTTAAATTTGATAAGTTGAGACTCAATCTCCTCTCATGCATAAACATACCTTGAGAGGAATTCAAACAACGATCACAGAACTCAATTTTAAAAAGATTACTATAAAAATCTAATGCAGTGAAATTGACGATCTACAACAATTCAATTAATCATTTCTTTTTTCTTAGTTTTGATTTTATTAGTTTAGATGATATTTTTTATTAATTTAGAGCGATCAACTAACAATAACTTTTAACCCTTTTTTTATTTTTTAAGTATTTTGATACCCCACACCTCATGATAGGTAGCATCTTTGACTCACAATATGCTCCTTGAAAAAAAAAAAAAAAAAAAAAAAACAAGTTTTATAAATCATTAAAATGGCATACTTTTCTATCCTAATATGTTGAAAAAATTGCAATTTTGGTTTGGTTCAACCAGAACGAAACAGGCCCAGATTGAGCATTGAGTAGGCAATATTTACACTTGGGTTCTACGTCTAAATATAAAGCAAACTTCAATTTATTTATTTTTTTAAAAAAGAGTTTTTTTTATTTAACAAGACAATATTTCATTTATTTTTTAAATGAAATAAATATTTTATCACAAATGATAAGAACGTTAAATTTCTACGGCCTATCATGGATTTTTTTTTAACAAGGTATTCAAGGCTCTTGAAGTACTCAAATAATTTTCCGGTCATGTGCAAGCATCCTTATCTACACATGGAGTAATAATTCCGCTAGAACTAGGTATTTGAGTTGGAGTGGAAATTGAACTCAGAACTCACGTTCTCTTAAGATGGATTTTAGGGGTGAAACTCGGGTCTTGTTTTGGCCCGAACCCGCATGACCCTACCCGAAAATCATGTGGGTCGGGTTATGAAAGTCGGGTCAGCGGGTCGGATTGAGAAGTCAGAAACCCGCATTGAATTCGGGTCGCGTTGGGTTAGATTTTTTTAAGTTAACTCGACCCGGTAAAAAGTAGCCTAAAGTAGGTTCAAAATGCAGTTCGGATCGGGTTTCGAGTTGAGTCAGATTATAATTCAGGTCGGGTCGGGTCAAGACATTCGAGTCAAAAGTTCAGGTCAGGTCGAGTCGGGTTCTATATATTAGTAACTCGGGTTAGATTTTAAAAAATTCGGTCCAATTTCAGCCTTAACGAATTTTTAGTCATCACTCTAACCCCTTTAAATTCTATCATGAAACTATATCACATGTGGATTCATTCTTTTACACAAAATAACAAATACCTTTTAAAGAAAAACATGGGCTGAATATTTAAAGAGGTTTTTAGAATTTTTGTGAATTTCAAACTTACTTTGAATGAGTGCATTTCAAGTTGGGTGGCCCGACCGCTTGGAAGTTTTAATGTTAGAAGAGTCAAAATCGTCAAAAATCAACTTCCATCCCATAGCTCTTTTCTTTTATATTCCAGCAAACTTTTGGGTGTACGTCTAGGCTTCCAAAATTATAGGTTTCTTTTTAATATTTTTAATAAATTAATGAAACAAATTCACAACTCTTAGAATTGTATAAATGATCGTTATCAACCCTTTTTCTTCTTATTCATGAGGATGGCAGGTTGATTCCTAAGAGAAAAAAGAAAAAAAATGTCCAGTCACTTGTGAAGATTCACAAACAATTTCTTAATAGAATCAAAAAGTTGTATTTTGAGAGCAGAACTGAAGATATTTGGTTCATTATGAGAAGTTCGAATATATCTTCTGCATGACATGTTCTTCTACCGCCGAATTTTCAGTACAGACCAAATTCAAAATCAACATGGTTAATAAGTATAATGAATAATCAATACAAGTAGCTGAATAATGAGAGTGTTCATGTACTTATAAACTCTAAGACTCAAAGGCTTAGACACTCAACTCGCTCTATTTATACATGTTTGGAGTTAAGAACTCAACCTATTCCTTAGTACTCCCACTCTGAAACCAAGTTAAACACACGAGTAGAACTCATTTTTAAAAATCTGTTTATACGAAAAAAAACCTCATGTGCTTATAAACCTCATAACCCAAAAGTCCATTGATCCACTGATCATCTATTGATATAAGGGTTTACTATAGTAGCCCTAGAGGATATGGACTCAACACGCACACTGATGCTTTTTATAATAAGAAAATATAATGTATTTTTGTATTATTTGAATAAAAACAATGATAAGTAAATGAACGAATAAATTTAATATTTTTTATTATAATTTTTTTTTTCTAATGGTGACGTGGCGACCAACACATTGTCCAGTCCCGTGCGGACAGGAACTGGGCAGAGAGATGGCTTGCAATGAATCTTGCTCATGTTTTGTGTGCCTTTTTGCATGGCAAAGGAGAAACAGAGAGAGAAGCAAAGGCTAAAGCAAAAGAAAAAGGCTCTTTCTCCTCTTCCTTTTTTCACGTTGTCTCAATCCTCCTGAAAGAACAGAGAGTAGAGATAAGTGGGGAAAAGGAAAACTGGGAAACCCTTCAATCTTTACATCAGAATATTAGATCCTTTGCTCTGCTTGTCTCTGTTCTTCAGCTTTACGCTTTTCATCTCAAAACAAGCAAGCTAAGCTTGGAACAAGGATTGTGTTGAAGCAAGACACAAAAAGTAAACATATCTCCTTTGGATCTGCTGATTGTCAGAAAAAAGAGAAGCCCTTCTTCCCAATTCCCATATATTCGTTTACTACTTGAGAGGTGGTAATGGACTGTGGAGCTGAATGCATATTGCTGCCATTCTGAAAACAGAGATGACAAAACGTGGAACAGTTCATAAGTAGCTACAAAGACAGTTCTTGAGGTTTCTTTTTTCTTTTCAATCACGTTTGTTGCTACAGAATCAACACACAGTTTTCAAGATATGGTTAACTTTACCTAATGACCATTAAATCACCCATGAAGATAAAAGACCTCTCGATTTAGAGAAAAAGAAAATATCTTAGAAATAAATCTTTTTCGTGAACTTTTTGAATATTGGGTGCGGGATGTCATTCAAAAAGAGGATTTTAGGAGAACTAATCTAAGTATCTAACTTTAAGAGTTTCAAAGAGATTTCTCCCTTCTATATTTAAAAAAGAAAAAACTTTTTGAATATGCCATTCAATTTCTTTGATATGCCATGTTAAAAGGATTAGACACTAAAATTTTACATGAGATGTGCATTAAATTTCTTGTGGCATTTTGCTTGCAGAATTTGACATCTGTCTTGTCATTCTACTTCTTGAAGTTAAAATTCAAAATTTCAATTCATTGACAATGAATACTTTAAATCCAAGTTCTTTGATGACTTGTGTCAAAGGTTGGGACATAACTGATGATGAAAAATTTTAGATGGTTGGATATTATTATGAAGACTGTCAGATTGACAAAATGATCATCAAATTATTTTGATCTCTTAAGATTTTTAAAATTAAAATAAAATTATTGGATAGTATTTTCACCGATGATGCTCAATCTAATAGGAAGGATGCATCAAATGAATGTCAATCTAAGTTAAATCAAAACCTAGAAGAAAAATAACCATTTCAACGATTTAGATTTATATTTAAATAGGCCCACATAGGGCCCTTACGCTTGGGCCTACACAACACCAAGGTTTATGTTAGACCTAGTAAGACAATCACGCTGTTAACAATGAGAAATCAACAATAGAGTCTGATAACAGGCCTCTGGGACATCTGTAATTGGGCTTGTTAGTGTCTGGGCTCATATGGGAGGATTTGTTAGGTACGTTTAGTGTGTAAGCGACATATGGGCTCAAATAAGCTGAGGATCCAACTAGGGCTTAAACAAGAATGGTTTGGTCCAAGGCTCCTACATGGGTCATAGGGATGTCTGGTTTTCTAATAGAAAGTTTCTAGAATAGATCAAATTGGCTCAATAGGGTATTGGTTGTACAAATGATTTATTACCAAAGACAGTGAATCACTACTCGTGCATTAACAAGGTATGCCAACCACAATTAATTAGAGGCAAGCAGGTAATTTGCTTTCAATTTTTAATAGGACTATTAGATCATTTCCTGGCTCCATATAATAAGTAGCTCACAAGATGGGTGGACATGGCACTGTTCCAACTTTCAAGTGGGTTTGTGTAACCGAACCCACTTAGACCAACCTAACTTGGGTCAGGTATTAGCCCGCAAAAATCGGGCCCAAAATTGAGCTGAGATTGGTTTAGAGTTGGCCTTTATACTTAGATTTGACAAATTATTTTCATGGGCGCTCATGTGACTTGAACCCACAAACCTCTAGACTGCAATAATCAGCCTCTACAAACTGTGCCACATGTTCTTGTCAAGACTATGGGTAAGTATATATATATATATGGGGATTTTAATGGACTCCGAGGCCCAAGAATGTTGGGTGTGTTAAGTCAGGAAGAATCATCAGACCAAATTTTTGTTGGACTTCCAAATGTTTTGTGAAATTGCAGTTAAGTTCAACCATCGCATTTTAATGTTATGAACTTATTTATGATCACTAAGCTGAGTGATTTTTGGGCCTTATTCTCTACACCAGGTTCCTGCATGTGAAAGGGTTCAAAAAATAATGAATGATCTTCATAAATTATACTAGCAATGTGACCCTAAACAAGTCAGGCCCAGGAAAATTCCTACAATTTGAAGTAGAAGCCCGCACATGGCCCCAATATTCAACAGCCTTCATTTCCTGGCCATGGGCCCATTAATCAATACAAGTCCAGCATCAAGCAGGCCTAGCAAAAAGTCTCACTACCCTTTATGGCCATTTTAACAGTCAAACGGGATTAGCAACCAGTTCACCTTTTAAATAAGCTTAGAGCTTCAAGCCTTACAGAACAGATCCAAGGGTAAAATATTTTGCTTAATACATGAACTGGGCCTGAAAGCATGGACTATTCAGTAATAAGGGCTTTTGACTTTTGTAAGTCATTGGACCTGAGCCTGAGGTTCTCATCTCATTGAATTAAAATTATAAAAGATATAAAATATTTTCTAATTGAATTTAGTGAATTTGAAGGATTTGACCTATAATTTTTTATGTTGGTAACTAAAAATTCAAAAAATTGAGCAAAAATTTGTGAAACGAAGAAAAATTATCTAGTATTAAGTTTAGACCAATATGGCTCCTGGAGAGGGTACTTGTTGTTGGTATTAATAATGAGTGATGCTCCATGTTAGGGCGGACCAATTGAGTCAATCAGCTAAGATCAATATTCCAACTAAGTTTAAACTCTCACGATATTTTAACTAGGCTGCCTTTGGATGGAAGGTAATTTTTCGGGGGCGTGCATCAAGGGTACATTTAGGGGTAAGGGTATTCAAAATAAATACCTTTTGCATGAAAAGGAAATTCAAAAAGTGAGAAAAATAGGGTAAAAAGAGGGGTTATCCCATGACTCTCCAATTACTAAACAAGGGTAATGGGGGTTACCCCCATCACTCCCTTTACCTTCAATCCAAACGCAGCCTAGAGAGGAGACATAATCGGCATAAGGTTAGTTTCTACATCTTTGCTATTCATCAATAAAATTTAAAATTTAAAAATATAAATAAATTTAAATATATCCCTCTATCTGTACATAATATAAAAAGATGACGATCAAATTGACATGGATGTTTTGTCATAATTTTTATTTTTATTTCTCTAGTATTAGATCGGTTCTAACGATATCCTAGTTTATATTACAAATTTATAGTGATTAATTCAAAAATGTTTCATGAATTTACAATGATTAATTAGAAAACGTAGACCATATGCAGAGTAATTCAATCACTAATATGATAAAATATAAAATATATATTTTTACAATTATGAGTAATCTCCTACAAAAGTACCGCGGAGCATGGAATCCAGAGTATCGCAGAGCAGCGAGCACGTGTCAGTGTCCTACTCTGAAATCACTGAGTTCTAAGTTCTGACCCTGCCAAAATTGAGTACAGTTGCCAGAAAATGCAAAAGGACTTTGGAATCCAACAAGGGTGAGACTAAAGTGGAAAATTCATTGGGTGCCAATATAGACACAGCATAATCCGACACCGATTTTGTGATTTTAAGTGGAAATTAAGATGCTGCCCTTTCGTGTATAATCGATCGATGGCATGTGCAATGCACTTTTCGCGTCGATCGATCGATTACACAAATAGAAAAAAAGATCAGAAAAATAAGAAATGATTCTGTCGATCGATCGATAGCATATCGATCGATGGATTGATAGCATGCTATCAATCGATCGATAGAATACAGTAATTAAATAATTTTTTTTTTTAAATTTTAAAGTTATTTTTTAACCACTATATATTTTCAAAATTTCTCAAATTGAATATCCGGACTAATTACGATAACCTGAACAAAATACTTTCAGACTTCAAGGTCTTTTGACACTCCCAAATATTTAAAACAGAGTGTTTTACAAATAAGGGTATCCCTAGGGTGTACCAAAAACACATTTAGAAGTGTCAAAAGACCTTGAAGTCTTAAAGTATTTTTATCAGATTATCGTAATTAGTCCGGATATTTAATTTGAAAAATGTTGAAAATACACAGTGGTTAAAAAATAACGTTAAAGTCTTATCTTTCCTTTAAAACTTTAACATTATTTTTTAAGCACTGTGTATTTTCAAAATTTCTCAAATTGAATATCAGGACTAATTACGATAACCTGAACAAAATACTTTAAGACTTCAAGGTCTTTTGACACTCCCAAATATTTAAAAAAGAGTGTTTTACAAATAAGGGTATCCCTAGGGTATGCCTAAAACACATTTAGGAGTGTCAAAAGACCTTGAAGTCTTAAAGTATTTTTATCAGGTTATCGTAATTAGTCCGGATATTTAATTTGAAAAATTTTGAAAATACACAGTGGTTAAAAAATAACGTTAAAGTCTTATCTTTCCTTTAAAACTTTAACATTATTTTTTAAGCACTGTGTATTTTCAAAATTTCTCAAATTGAATATCCGGACTAATTACGATAACCTGATAAAAATACTTTAAGACTTCAAGGTCTTTTGACACTCCTAAATGTATTTTCGGCATACCCTAGGGATACCCTTATTTGTAAAACACTCTTTTTTAAACATTTGGGAGTGTCAAAAGACCTTGAAGTCTTAAAGTATTTTGTTCAGGTTATCGTAATTAGTCCGGATATTCAATTTGAGAAATTTTGAAAATACACAGTGCTTAAAAAATAATGTTAAAGTTTTAAAGGAAAGATAAGACTTTAACATTATTTTTTAACCACTGTGTATTTTCAAAATTTTTCAAATTAAATATCCGGACTAATTACGATAACCTGATAAAAATACTTTAAGACTTCAAGGTCTTTTGACACTTCTAAATGTGTTTTTGATACACCCTAGAGATACCCTTATTTGTAAAACACTCTGTTTTAAATATTTGGGAGTGTCAAAAGACCTTGAAGTCTTAAAGTATTTTGTTCATGTTATCGTAATTAGTCCGGATATTTAATTTGAGAAATTTTGAAAATATACAGTGGTTAAAAAACAACTTTAAAGTTTAAATTTTTTTTTTTATTTAATTACTTTATTCTGTCGATCAATCGATAGAATCATTTCACATTTTTCTGATCGTTTTCTTCCGTTCGTGTAATCGATCGATCAACGCGAAAAGTGCACTGCACATTCGATCGATCGATTATACACGGAAGGGCAGCATGGTAATTTCCACTGAAAATCACAAAATCGGTGTCTGGTGACAGGATTTTGCGGTGTCTATATTGGCACCCAAATTCATTCATTTCTGTATTTCGATAGGATAGTTATCTCTATTGTGTAATCAGTCTGATTATACAAAATTGTCGTATGAGGATGATGAATTATAAATTTTATATATTTATATTTATTTGATAAAAAATTATATAAATATAAAGTTTATAAAATTTTACTATCAATTAATAATTTAAGTCATATAATTTTCGTCTTTAAATTTTGATGAATACATATTATCATTTTTTAAAAGTTTAAAATAAAAAATAAGATAATTAGATGGGGATCTGAAACTTCAAATACAAATTAACATAACACCCACCTACATGAGTCTTTAGATTTATTTAATAACATATCTCGTTATTATATCTGATTAATATTTGGGACATGTATAAATCTCTTTATCCATGACTTTCATGTAACATTTTGTTTTGAGAGTAACTTAAAACCTCTTATGAATTTTTTTTTTTAATAGAAAAAAAGAAGAAGATATTTTTAATTTATTTTTTCAAATCATTCTTTCTATCAAAAACACTCACGCTTACAAATACTTATTCATATTATCAATAATTCTTTAGCATTATGAATATCAAACAAGGAAAGTTTTCATATATATATATATGTAAAGTGATGCATTCACAAAGGAAATTCAAAAATAAAATAATTGAAGCCTTTCAATTCTCTCTCTCTTTGAAGTTTTCAAATTATCTTTACTTTCGAAAATAGACTTAAAAATTAGAAGTCTCAAGTTCAACTTTTCATCATCTCATCCAATGTATAGAGTTTGCGGATGGTCTCATGTGTTTATAGAATTAGTCTGCTGTGCATTATAAGCGAGGATATCTACGGAAATTAAAAAGGGCTAAAAAGATTTGAAAATCACCAAAATTTAGCTAACTCATTGAACAACTCAACTCCATTGAGTTGCAAACTCAGTGCAATTAAAACAAACATACAGTAGCAAATTTATGTTCTAAACTGCAGACTTATTACAGATGATCAATATATAATTGTTTAAGAATAATCTACCCTTGAGAATATTAGAATGAATCGTCTTGGTACTCCATCCACCGGGCCAACGTGTCAAAATCCAATTGGTTGTGCAGCTTCCCATTGAAACAGTCCTTAGACGTTTCTCCCTTGTGGAAATTAGGATTATTCCCTACAAGCCTGTTGGTCCCATGTGGGCCGGAGTCCTGCAAACCTGAGGCCCAATACAAGCCCAAGTGCTTGTCATTGCTCAAATCCTTCTCTACCAATCCACTCAACGGATCGGACCGCAGCTCGCTATCGCCAAAGCCCTCAGATTTGATGTCAGGATGCGACGTCCGGGCCCAGTTAGCGCCCGATGCCCGTGAGGAAGTTGGACCTTTGGTAGAGAATGCAGAAGAATGGTCGGCGTCAGTCTCTTGCTTCTTGCTTAACTTCATATTAAGCTCACTAATTGTGAATGGTTTTTTGCTCAAATGAGTATTCCAGTGGTTCTTAATCTCGTTATCTGTTCGACCAGGCAACCTCTTTGCAATTAGAGCCCATCTGGACCACAAAGATTGGCATTAGTATTTAGTATTTTTTTTTTTAGATAATAGGGATATTCCCACTTTACATCGGAAGTGAGACTAATTTCACAGATAGACGAAACTGTCCGCAAACTTTATATATCAGATAAATTCGAGAAGAGTCGAAAGTAAAATAATTGTTTGACCCATGATGCTCTATTGAATAAAATATTGAACAATGAAAAATAAATAAATAAAATTAAGATGACAGAAATGTATCTAATACATTAAATAAGCAATAGAACTTTAAAAAATAAAGCTAGAAATGATTATATTAAAGATAGTTTAATTTTTTTGATAAATAATAAATTAAGAGTTATTCATTTAAAATATTTTAAGATTTGAGATATGAACAAAATATCAAAACTACTCTAATAATGTAGAGTTAGAGATATTATAATGAGGGGAGATAGATTATTAGAAATATAGAAAGAAGGGATAAAAAATGGATAGCAATCCTCATTGTAACGAGACACGGGATTTAGGGTATTTCCCATTTTACTCTCCCACTGCAATACAAAAGCATTTAAAAAAATCCGAAAAATCCGTGTATCTTAAAAGAGTTTTCTAATATTAGGATGGCCACCTTTTATAATAAGGTAAATAGAAATAAAAAAACTTTAAAAGTCAAATAGATGAAATTTTTAACCGTAATGAAAATAGTTACCTATTTCCAATTAAGTTGTGTAGCCTATAGATCAAGTCCTCTTCATCTTCAGAAATATTTCCCCTTTTAATTCCAGGTCTTAGATAATTCAACCATCTTAACCTGCAACTTTTCCCACACCTGCTGAGACCTGTCAAATAAAAATAAAAATATAACACCAAATTGACTCAATTCAAAGAACAGAGACATAATTTTGTGCTTGTCTACCTCAAATTCCATAATCCATATCAACTTTTAACCATTGAAGGAATGAGTACTTTACCATTACTAATTCTAATATTATCGGATATCCCCACCAATTATTAAGGTTCTAATCCTAAAAATTTACAACAACCGATAGATTGTTTAGGCATAAATGAGCATAAGCAACTTTTTAAAATTTTAAAATGTTGTATTAACGAAAAATGTAATACAATGTGAAGGGATGAAGCATATTTTTTAGCAGTGAAAATGGAAATGAATTCAAAATCTTAAAAAATAAAATAAAATTCTAAGATGATATATACAGAATAAACAGGGATTTATAGTTTATAATTTTCAGATCTTAATAACTACAATATTGCAGAAAGGACTCATGTAGAATTATTCTTAAATGCAAAAAAACAAAAAACAAAAAAAAAAGGCTGACTTTTAAATTTTGAGCATAACTAAATATTTCATCATCTAATTTTTTTTTTTTAATTAATGTGTGGCAAACTCAGGCACAGTCCTACTAAAACTCCTACGGATGAGCCCAATACTCCTAAGGCACACCAAAGTTAGGCATGGGAGCTTGAATCGGCAACTTCTCACTTTCTAAGACTAAAGACAACCACTTGAACTTGTATCATTTCATCATCTATGCTATAAATATTAGCTGATATATAAAAAATGACAGTTATATCAGTCAACACATCAAATTTATTTTCCAATATAGAAAATATTAATCTATCATAAATATTATTAATATTTTAAAAATCAACGTACTATTTCTAATCAATACTTTTCAAATATTAATTAAGAATTAAAGTATAATTTTAATGACAAAAAAATCTACTCATCCTTAAAATTCGGTGGTGAATGTATCTCAAAATAAGCCAAAAGTTAGTACAAATACAATTTTTGAGATGACAATATGATAATGAGAGAAAAAGGGTATAAATACATAGGTTTCCCTATCAAAAGTTAGTGATATAATAGAATTTTTTAGATAATATGGATAAATTCGCTCCGAAGTAGAGCCCAAGACTAATCTTAAGAAACTCCCTTAAATGAAATGAGTTCTTGAGTTCGATTTACTCTCCCTACCATTCATGTTTAAATCTTTTATGTGGAGTGTGTACAAATTCTAAGATTAATCAAATAAAAGCCTCTGATGAAACATCTGAGTATCTGACACCTTTGGTCATTAAAAACAAATTAATCTTATAAATTCAGTTACCATTACGTTTCACAACAAATACTTTCACCAATGGACAGGTTCGGAGCTAATTTTTTTTGAAAATAAGAAGCAGGAGAGAGAGAGAGACCTGCTTCAGATGGGAGAGATTTCCAGTTCTTCTCTCCGTGAGTTTTGACATACTCAGTGAGTATCCTGTCTTCTTCGGCCGTCCAAGCTCCCTTCGTTACGATCGTGGTCGAGCACTCGCTCTTATTCTTCTTCACCATTGTTTTCCCTTCTTCCTCTTCTTCTTCTTCCTCTTCCAACGGCTGCCCACTGGACTGCACCCGTACGCGTCTAGCTTTTTTTTTATGGTGAAGGACGAGATCTGTGGATGAATGAATGCAAACGAGAGGCATCAGTCCAATCAGATCCTATCAATTTATATCTCCTTTCTCCCGTATTATCCTCCGGATTATCCAATATAATAAAATACCCACGAGTTCACAATCGACCTCCTTCAAACCGTACTCCGGGAATTTATTGGCTCCACTCAGTTTGACTCGGCTCGGCTCGGCTCGGCTCATTTTTGTACTCTCAATTTAACCATGTATCCAAATTATTAATTTAATCTTATACTAAGAGTAGTGATTTTTGCACCATAAATTTTTCTCGTACTGCACCAATATTAAAAGAAATTTCAATTTTTCACTTACTTTTAATATTGTTGCATCACGAGAAAAAATCATGATGTAGAAATCACTACATTTATTAAGGGTATCGATCCTCTCACGGGCATTTTGAATAATGAGACACGGGTTTTATGATATTACCCATTTTACCCTTCCACTCCCATACAAAAGTATTAAAAAAAAAATTCAGTGATCCGATTTGTTGTTCTTTATGAAAAAAGGCAGCACTTACACACACCCGATTTTCCTGTCCGAATCCAGATTTTCGTAGCAAATTGCCATTTTATCCCTTCATTTCCAATCATTCGAATGAATGCACAAGTGTAATTTCAATTCATTCGAATGGGAATATTGCTCAGCTCTATTCATTCAAATGCATAAATAGTTTCAAGCATTCATTCGAATGAATAGGCCTCGTTCATTCGAATGATTGCTACAGTAGTAATATTATTTAAATAATAAAATTTATTTTAAAACTTTAAAGTTATTTTTTGAGCAGTGTATATTTTCAAAATTTCTAAAATAAAATATCCAGACTAATTATAATAATCTAATAAAAATACTTAAGACTTAAAGGTCTTTTGACACTCTTAAATATTTAAAACACAGTATTTTACAAATAAGGGTATCCTTAGGCTGTGCCGAAAATACATTTGGAAGTGTCAAAAGACCTTGAAATGTTAAAGTATTTTTATCAGGTTATCGTGATTAGTCTGAATATTCAATTTGAGAAATTTTAGAAATATACAGTGCTTAAAAAATAACTGTCTATGTTTTATAGCATCAGCAACAAAAACAGTTATTTTTTAAGTACTGTGTATTTCTAAAATTTCTTAAATTGAATATCCGAACTAATTACGATAACCTGATAAAAAAACTTTAACACTTCAAGGTCTTTTGACACTTTCAAATGTGTTTTCGGCACAGCCTTATTTGTGAAATACTATATTTTAAATATTTAGGAGTGTCAAAAGACCTTGATGTCTTAAAGTATTTTTATCAGATTATCGTAATTAGTCTGCATATTAAATTTGAGAAATTTTAGAAATACACAGTGATTAAAAAATAATATAACTGTCTATCTTTTAAAGACATTATGGGACTCATTCAGTATTCATTCGAATGATTGCTATTAAATAATAAATTTTATTTTAAAACTTTAAAGTTATTTTTTGAGAAGTGTATATTTTCAAAAAATTTCAAATTAAATATCTAGACTAATTACAATGACTTGATAAAAATACTTTAAGACTTTAAGTTCTTTTGACACTCCTAAATATTTAAAACACAGTATTTTACATAAGAGTATCCCTAGGCTGTGCCGAAAACACATTTGGAGGTGTCAAAAGACCTTGAAGTGTTAAAGTATTTTTATCAGGTTATCGTAATTAGTCCGGATATTCAATTTGAGAAATTTTAGAAATACACAGTGCTTAAAAAATAATTGTCTATGTTTTATAGCATCGGCAACATAGACAGTTAGTTTTTAAGCACTGTGTATTTCTAAAATTTCTCAAATTGAATGTCCGGACTAATTACCATAACATGATAAAAATAATTTAAGACTTCAAGGCCTTTTGACACTTCTAAATATGTTTTCGGCACAGCTTAGGAATACCCTTATTTGTAAAATACTGTGTTTTAAATATTTAGGAGTGTGAAGGACCTTGGAGTCTTAAAGTATTTTTATCAGATTATCGTAATTAGTCCGGGTATTTAATTTGATAAATTTTGAAAATACGCACTGCTCAAAAAATAACTTTAAAATTTTAAAATAAATTTTATTATTTAAATAATGTTACTGCTTACTGTAGCAATCATTCGAATGAATGAGATCATTCATTCGAATGTATAGGTTAAATTATGTTCATTCGAATGTGTAACGACCTGACCCGAACACAGGGCTTAGGGCTTGACTCAGTGTGATATTGTCCGCTTTGGGCCTCGCAGACAGCTCAAACCCGCACGGTTTTGTTTCTGGGCCCGGGCCCACGTGGCCCGGCCCAAAAGGCCTCATACATGGTCAAAGGGGCTTTGGCCACTTATATCCCCCACTCCCCCCCCCCCTATCGATGTGGGACTTTTCCCACATTGGTGGGTAGGGGTATCACAATCACCCTCCCTAAAGCCTCGAGCCGTCCCCAGCTCGACTCCGGTCCAGCTCAATAACTCCAGGGAAGGATGATAGGCTCACACAGTCCGAGTGTTGAACTCGGCTCTGATACCATATTTGTAACGACCCGACCCGAACACAGGGCTTAGGGCTTGACTCAGCGTGATATTGTCCGCTTTGGACCTCGCACACAGCTCAAACCCGCACGGTTTTGTTTCTGGGCCCGGGCCCACGTGGCCCGGCCCAAAAGGCCTCACACATGGTTAAAGGGGCTTTGGCCACTTATATCCCCCACTTCCACACACCCCCCCACCACCACCGATGTGGGACTTTTCCCACATTGGTGGGTAGGGGTATCACAGAATGAATGCTTGAAACTATTTATTCATTCGAATGAATAGGGCTGAGCAGTATTCCGTGTTACTGTTCAGCACATTGATTCGAATGAATGCCAAAATGAATTGGACATTCATTCGAATGATTGGAAATGTGGGGTAAAATGGTAATTTGCCACGAAAATCTGGATTCGAGTGTGTAGAGACAGGAAAATCGAGTGTGTGTAAGTGCTGCCTGAACAAAATAGTCTCATTTAGATAAATTTCAATGATCCGATTTCAGTGAGTTGATTTATACCGCAGTGAGCCGGTCAATGAACCAATTTATAACGCAGTGGAAGGGTAAAATGGACAATACCCTAAATCTCGTCTCAGATTACATAAAATACTCATGGGAGGATTGCTATCTTATATTAATATCTACTAATACATTATGTAGCAAACGATCTAAAACTAGATGGTTAAAAAGATACACCTTCGTATTTGATACATTTTAAGAGTCAGATGTAATATAAAACTTATATAGTTGATTTCGTAATATATTTATTTTAGCAAGAAATTTTATCATAGTTATTTAGTGTTCATTCTTGAAGTTTTAAGGGTCCAGGTTTCATATCGGAGATTTGAGACGTGTGATCTTCAAATTGGTAATTAATTCATAGAAAATAAATAAAATTCAATTGTAAGTATTAATCTTACGTAAATGAGCTAAATGAGTTTAAGAAGAATAATAACGTTTATTTTGAATTGTAAATGGACACTAATGATCCTTTTGTATCTGCAATTTGTAAGAGAATGAAAGTTAGGAAACAATAGAATTTAACTATTTAAATGTTCAAAAAGTTAGCAATATTATAAAATAAATATTAATATTAATATTTTATTTTATTTTTTATTATACTTTAATAGTAGAATATGTGGGTCCACATTGTGAGGTCTTCATGAAAAACGCCCAACTACAATTAAGGTTGCAAAACTTCGGAATGTGGATTCAGTATCAATTTTGGGCCAGGAAATGCAATTGGGCCAATCTGTTAGACTTATCAACTTGTTAAGGCTGATTCTACTAAAAAAGGTAATACAAGATAATTCTTTTTCCATTTCACAAAATTTTATACAATTTTTTTATTTTTAAATATTAATATAAAAAAATTGGATCAAACCTTTAAACTCACCCAATTTAATTATTTTTATAGCTCATCTTATAAGTTTATGATTAGATGAATGGATTTCTTTTAAATTTTATAAATTTAAAAAGCCTTGCATCTATTCTATTTAACATTTTAATCATGTAGAGCCCATATGAGATTCACTTTACTTATTAATTTTTTTTAAAAACGTTGATCCAAATTTGCATGTTTTTTATTTAATACATCTTCTACTGTTAAATTAAATATAATAAATCAAAATATTTATCTAATATAATTCAAGAAATTCTATTTTTACAATATAATAACTATCATAATAATCTATTACTTTATGTAATTCTTGTGAGGTCATCATTATACATATGAAAAATAAGAGTGCTCATCTTAACACGGAACAGTCTTTAAGAGACACGGGTTTTCCAGACTTTCCACTTTGCCCTTTTCTATCTGTACGATTTTTTTTAAAAATCAGACATTCAGAAATCGGTGCACCGACCGGATCACTTTCCAATGAATCGGTGCATCGATTTGGACTCTTTCACGTCTCAAGAAATTGGTGCACCGACTGGATCACTTTCTTTAAATTTCTATTTTACAGTTATCCGGTCGGTGCACTGGTCAAGTACATCGATTCACTGGAGGTAAACCGATTTCTAAATATTTATTTTTTAATTTTTTCATACGAATGAATAAAGATAAAATAAGAAGTTCACTAAATTGTATTTATACTTAAAAGCAGGGGTTTAAAAATCGTTTTCGGTCAATATATCGGCCGATATTTTTCTCTCTCCAGCTGATATCGGTCAATATTTTGATATCGGCTGATATTTATCCGATATTGTGAATATCGGCCAATAACGATATATATCGATCAATATTAAGTAGTTTAAAATCGATATAAATCGACCGATATTTGTAGTTAAAAGAGTTTTTCTATTTTAGCCCAAAAAGGTAATAAGTGAAAAACTGAAAACGAAGTGACGACTGACGACAAATGTGCGTACGGGGCTGTGGACCGCGGTAGATCCGACGGGCTTCATCAAATTAGCAGGTTAAAACCGGCCTTTCTCAGTTTTTCTATTTTAGCCCAAAAGGTCGTAAGTGAAAAACTGAAAACGAAGTGACGACTGACGACAAATGTGCGTACGGGGCTGTGGACCGCGGTAGATCCGACGGTCTTCATCAAATCAGCAGGTTAAAAGAGTTTTGTCATTTGTGGCTTGCGTACAACCTCAGCACGTGGCGGCCTTTCTCACCACATCTGAAATTTCTCTCTTACACGATCGTGCAATTGCTGAATCTCGGCCGCAACATATGGCCAATAAAATTTAATTTTCCAGCTTAATTGATGGGTTTATCAGTAAAAATACAAGCGAACGATCACCACATTTTTTCTTTTAAATTAAACTTTTTATATATTTTACTTATAAAAAAAATTATGACGAAGAAATTTAAGTCCATTTATCTTTACATACGAAAATAATAGCTAAAACTTCATATTCACCGTCTCCCACAAGCTAATATAATAAAATATTTATTAAATGATTTAAGTTGTTTCTTACAATAAATTAATCAGAATTTATTTATATAGGTGTAGTTAAACTGATTGTTTCTTGTATCATAGAGTGACAGATTGTAGATTTGAGCCTTCGTAGTCTAATTTTGGTGTGCCGGATGATGAGCTCACTCGTAAAATTTTTAGTAAGATCGTGTATGATTTTTTCACACAGAAAAAAAAAGATATAAATTTACTCTAATGATCTGTTCAATTCAAAATAAATTTAAATTGTGTAGCTCATACATAATATTGTTTAAATTTAATAGAATCCATTCTGAACATTATAATAATATAAATGATTTTCGAACAGACGCCGTGTTGTGTACGAATTTTTTTGATCATATAAACGTGCCAGAAATTTGCACTCAATGATTTGACTGAATCACCAAAAGTAGGTAACTCAGTATGCCATGGCAGATGAGAGTGTCTCATCCAATCACGTGGAGTTAATTTTTGAATTTGACCCTATTATTAAGGGAAATGATATTTGCACCCCTCTATTTTACCACTCTTTCAATTATTTTTCGCAATTCTGCTCTTCACCTAAAAAATGATAGAAATGAAGAAAAGGTGAGTGGAGGGTAAAATTGGAAAAAAAAATTGAAGGAGTGCACCATGGGTAAAATAGGGGTGCACAAATCACTTCCCATTATTAAATATATTACCAATAATTTTTTTCATATTTTAATGATATATTCTTGAGACTCTCCATTTAGACACCGTGTTATTCTGTCATTAGACACCGATTTTTATATTTTAAGTAAAAATTACTATTCTACCATTCCGCACAGAATTGACCTGAAGAAATCGATCGATTGAAGTACGAGCTGAAGAAATCGATCGATTGATCCCTTCAGCGTGGAAGCAAACGAGCATAACAAATCGATCGTATAATAATGCGATCGAATCTGTTAATGTATGCAAACGACCGTAACAAATTGACAAATCGATTGCACCATGATGCAATCGATTCTGTTAACGTATGCTGCTATATTATTAAATAATATAATTTTCTTTAAAATTTTAAAGTTATTTTTTAAGAACTGTATATTTTTAAAATTTCTCAAATTAAATATCCGAACTAATTACGATAATCTGATAAAAATACTTTAACACTTTAAGGTCTTTTGACACTTCTAGATATTTAATACACAGTATTTTACAAATAAAGGTATCCCTACAGTATGCGGAAAACACATTTAGGAGTGTTAAAAGACCTTAAAGTGTTAAAGTATTTTTATTAGGTTATCGTAATTAGTCCGGATATTCAATTTGAGAAATTTTGAAAATACACAGTGCTTAAAAAATAATGTTAAAGTTTTAAAGGAAAGATAAAACTTTAACGGTATTTTTTAAGCACTGTGTATTTTTAAAATTTCTCAAATTGAATATCCAAACTAATTATAATAACCTGATAAAAATACTTTAAGACTTTAAAGTCTTTTGACACTCCCAAATGCTTAAAACAGAGTGGTTTACAAATAAGGGTATCTGTTGGCTGTTCCGAAAACACATTTGGGAGTATCAAAAGACCTTAAAGTCTTAAAGTATTTTTATCAGGTTATTGTAATTAGTCCGGATATTCAATTTGAGAAATTTTGAAAATACACAGTGCTTAAAAAATACTGTTAAAGTTTTATCTTTCCTTTAAAACTTTAACATTATTTTTTAAGCACTGTGTATTTTCAAAATTTTTCAAATTGAATATCTGGACTAATTACGATAACCTGATAAAAATACTTTAAGACTTAAAGGTCTTTTGATACTCCTAAATGTATTTTCCGCACACCCTAGGGATACCCTTATTTGTAAAATAATGTGTTTTAAATATTTAGGAGTGTCAAAAGACCTTGAAGTCTTAAAGTATTTTTATCAGATTATCGTAATTAGTCTGGATATTTAATTTGAGAAATTTTGAAAATACTCAATGCTTAAAAAATAACTTTAAATTTTTAAAGGAAATTTTATTATTTAAATAATATAACTACTGTAGTATACGTTAACAGAATCTATCGCATCATCGTGCGATCGATTTATTACGCTCATTTGCATACATTAACATAATCGATCACATCATCGTGCGATCGATTTGTTACGCTTGTTTGCTTCCACGCAAAAGGGATCAATCGATTGATTTCTTCAGCTTGTGCTTCAATCGATCGATTTTTTCAGGTCAATTCCACGTGGAAGGGCAGAATGGTAATTTTCATTTAAAATCTGAAAATCGATGTCTGTTGACAGAATAGTGCAATGTCTAAATGGAGAGCCTATTCTTCATCTTAATATTTTTAATTTTTAAACTCTCAACTCTGTATATTAAACTCATCAATGATCTTCTACTTTTACTTGATGTGATCATTCTAAAGTTTAAATAATTTATCTTAATGTTTTATTTATTAAAGTTATTTTTATATTATCTTTAATAGAATTATTTCTAATTGTACTCTAGAGCTAATTTACTTGTTTATTTATCTATCACAAGTATATAACTTGTGTATTCTTATTATTTTAATTTTAGAGTAAACATTTTCACAAATCCTTTTATCTTACATGGAAATTCAATTTTTTGAAATTCTCATCTTACCCTTCCATTTTCTATATTAGTTGAAAAGATAAAATGAGAATTTCAAGAAAAATTGAATTCTCATCTGAGATGAAAAATTCTTTTTTTATAAGAATATGTACCCTAATTTTATCTATTTGGTTTTCTTTATTTTTCCTCATTTTATTTCTAAGATAATTGTAGGTTTGACTAGATTAGATCATCTAAGTAACTAGACATATGATTGAGTTGAAAACTCAACAAATCAATTATGAACTCAACTTAGCTAATTCAAAACTCAATTCTTTCCAATTTGATCTAATTATTGGGTATACAACTGAGTTTGGACGAGTAGATCAGTCAAATAAAAATTTAACTCAGTCCAGAAACTATGAAGGAACACCGAATCCAGCCTCTATATACGTCCTGAATTTAAAATCTAAATGGGTCCCAGTGAAAAGGATTTGACATAGCCACGTGAGCACGAGGAATCCGTGTTAAATTTTGTTAGTCCGTTCTTCATATTTTGAGGGGATGAAAATTCGAAACATCAAATTGATGTTATACCTTAACAATAGTAATTTAGTATGAGCAGTGCACTATTTAATTTCCTGTTTTTTTCTTTGGGAGAAGCTACTTTTCATTATAAATGATTTTTTCTATAGAATCATTGATCTCAAAATTTAAAAAAAAAATATAAAATGAATTTCTTTTAATTTGCTATTTATTCATATCATCTTTAAAGTTAAACTATCTCTAATATTTTTAACTCTATCATTTAGGATTAAACCACACATCTAAGCAACATACAAATCTCCAGTGTCGTGACTTTGTTAATTTATCTTTTTTCTACCGTCGAATACTTTCTTTATTGTACAAGACTTCGCCAGTATGTTAACATTCTGCCTATCCCATTCTTATCATATTCATTATATTTAAGTTGAATCTAATTGAAATTTTATTATAGAGTTAAGTATGTGGACTTATCAGAATGTACAGATAAGTCGTTTCTTATTTTTATGGAGTTACCCTCACTATTATCTAACCCATTAATATTACATTCTACGTATCATCTTCTAGTTCTACTCGTTCTGAAGTCAATTGACTAAAACATTCTCCTCCACAAATCTAGCTTAACATGAGTTGTTTTATCTCACTAATTAATACTATATCAATTACAAAAATTATACACAATAACACTTCATATTGAATTTTTTGATTTTAAATTGATTTATAAAAAAAATAAAGTGATTTTTGAATGATAGTTTTCTTTACAAAATGCTCCAGTGTTAGAGGTGACCTGACCATAATAAAGTTGAATCTTGCATATCCACTATTTATTAGTGAGATTTAACATTTTAAAATGCTGAGCTTTTTTTTATTAAATGATGAATCTGTAAAACTTAATTCTATCATAATCAGGTGTCTTGATCATTTCTCTCTCTCTCTTTCTTTTATCTTTAGAGAGACTGGTCTTTCAGGCCACACCACGTAATTTCTACAATTGTAATTTTTATACAAATCTTGCAGCCACATGATACTCACTCAATATCCATCCACATTATCAATCCAAATATAAAATATGTAGTTCTTTTACATGAATATCCTCTCATGAACACGTGTAAACCAGGGGTTAAATAATCGTTATCGGCCGATACTTTTCTCTTTGCAGTCGATATCGGACGATATAATATGATCGATATTTCAGCCGATATTGTGAATATCGGCCGATATTCACTACTTCAAAACCGATACAGATCGGCTGATACGATATGTATCGGCCGATATTTGTACCCCTGGTGTAAACATTTCAATTCACACACACTATAGGTAAGTTAATGGAGACTATGTTTACACCAGGGGTACAAATATCGGCCGATACATATCGTATCAGCCGATCTGTATCGGTTTTGAAGTAGTGAATATCGGCCGATATTCACTACTTCAAAACCGATACAGATCGGCTGATACGATATGTATCGGCCGATATTTGTACCCCTGGTGTAAACATTTCAATTCACACACACTATAGGTAAGTCAATGGAGACTAACCTACGGAAAGTAGCCTTAAGGGATTGGACGAGAATCGAACTCAAGACCATAATTCATAAGATGAACATCTTGACTATCAAGCCTACCCTTCCGCATCGGGTACATGAAAAATTAAATTTTAAACATGATTTTCTACAATTTCTATGATTTTTGAGCTCGAATCTTTCTTTTGCACGTGTACCATATTCCTTTCTCTATTTGAGTGAAAATAGGGACAACAAAGCCATGGATGAAATTGATTTCTTGTATCAATGCCATGAATATTGTTAGAGCAAAAAACAAGTTTGCAATTATGTTTTGTATGAAATTAGATGAAACCAAAAAACAAAGTTGTTGAGGTTAAGTGGCCAACATGATTTACTCGTGTGACTGAAAGTTGAAAGCGGTGGGGACTATGTCTCAATTATTGATTGAATGGGTCAGGAGTACACACACAGAATCACTTCACTTTTGATCTTTCAACTTTGGGAATTGATTTTGGCTAATTCAATTTTTATTTTTTCTCTATTTTATTTCATAATGAATTAAAATTTTAATTAAAAATAAAAAATTCAGTTTATCATAAAATAGTGACATGTGTTAATAAGAATACGGATATCTGAATCAATTTCCACTATTTTAAGCTGCATTCAATTTATATTAAGTTTGCATTGCTGCTTCGACAGTGGCATCAAATTAGTAATCAATATTTGGTTGATAATCATGACCAGATTCAGGGTCGAAATATAGGCCGATATGTATCAATTTTGGAAGACCGAACGATATCGGCCGATACGATATGTATCGGCTGTACAAAAAGATTATTGGCTGATATGCATAAAAATCGGTATTTAAAATTTATTTTATTTTTTTCCACTGTTTTTTATGGTTTTTCATGGGTTTTTAAGATTTTTTTACTGTTTTTCACAGTTTTGAATATGGAGGAGAGAGATGCAAATATCGGAGGAGAGAGACACTTATTGGCCGATATGCATATCGGCCGCAATATCGGCCGGGCCGTTTTTTTGACCCCTAACTAGATTATTGGAGTATATTGAAGTTTAACATTGCTGATGACACTATGACTCACTCCTAATGTATTCTTGCAAATGCATTAGCAGAGAATTTATTTCAATGGTAATGATTTATGCATTTTTATTTTTGACAAACAGATTGTTAATTTCTTGTTTTAATGCTCTATCCTGTATCTAATCTAAAGGGATTTGAATGATGGTTAGAAATCTATCTCAAGAAACGGGAGTTTTAAATTCGATTCTTATTTCATCTCAAAGGGTCACTCTTTCTAGAGTTGCTCAATCTACGTGGGTAGGGAAGCTTACATATGTATAGAGGATTAGTTAAATACTCTAAGGCTTTGATCATAAAAAAATGCTACCTTATTTATCGTAATATGAAGAGAAGGCAATTCACATATTGCAACATACTAGATTAGTGACTAGACAAGATAAAAATTTAATATGTTACAACATTGGTGTCTATATCTATAGACAAAAGGGATAATGATTTCACTAATTAAAAGAGAAAAAAGAATTAGATAATTATAATACACAAATTTAAAAGCTTATCGCTCTCAATTTCACATATAAAAGAATTCTCAACGATATATTCTCAAGTTCACCCAGGGGTCAAAAATTAGTATCGGCCAGAGAGAGAAAAGTTCGGCCGAATCTCGGCCGATTTTTATTTTTTATTTAAAAAAAATATCGGCGTGGGCCCAGTCGATATCTTAGCCCAAATTTGTCCGATACAGGCGAATATTGGCCTAGATATTGGCTGATATTTATATTTTTAATTTTTTTTTTAGAACAGCCTTTTTTTTTAATGATTTTTTTCAAAAAAAAAACCACCGAATATTTTCAAAAAAAAAGAAGAGAGAGAAAAATCTTGGCCGATATTTTGGCCCAAAATTCGGCTGGGCCGAATTTTCTACACCTGAGTTCACCCTACTGTTGTTGCCGCCCGTGAGAGACAAAAAATTTAGACTTGTGGGGCTCACTTGGGCCAACTTGAATCATTTTTTTAGTTGATCACTTGATCTCATCATTACATTAAAATATATACAATTTTATAAGTATTATAAATAAAATATCTTTCAAATAGATTTAACAGGAAACACTAATGACTCAAAAGGTTTCCAAATAAAAAATAAAATGCGTCCCTATTTTATTTCTCTTATTTGATATTTTTTATTAATAAAAGAAAAAGTGAAGCTCACTTTTTCTTCATTTTCTCTATTAAATTTCAATTTAATTTCTCATCATTTTCCCTCTTTCTTCTTTTCTCCTTTCTTTTTATATTTTTTTTTCTTAAAATTATCAAACAAAATACAAAAGAATAAAACTTTCTGCTCGTCTAAATACAGTAAGTAAAAACTATAACAATTATTAAGAGATGTTGAAATCTAATAAAGTTAATTAAAAATAAATACAATTAACTTAATTTTACAGTAACTTACCATATAAATAATTTTATTTTATTATTATTCTTCAAAATTCACACGTGAGCAAATTACAGAAGTGACAATTCATTACCTTACAACTTGCACATGTAAGCCAAAGTAGGCGGTGCATATGGTGGGCCCCAGAGGTTAGAAAAGGTCTCGGCTGATACAATATATTGACCGATATTTCGTTATCAGCCGATATTTTTTTTCTTTATTTTTTTTTTATAAAAGCGGGTGATATCTACCGATACGATGCGGCTGAGATATCAGTATATCGGCCGATATTTGAACCCCTGGTGGGCCCTTTTTCTGATGATATTTTCTTTGTAGCCAAGAAGAGAGTTTTAACTCTTAACCTTCCAATGTAGGGAGGTCAATGATTTTAGTTTTATTATATTATTTTTATTACAATTGGCACTATATATATATATATATATTCCAACTGCTAACTCTTAACGAATAAAATGAATAATTTAAATATAATTATATGTTGGATATTCCATAATTTTCCACACGTAAATTCAAAAAAATAATGACAATACGCTACCCAAAGTGGAACTGGAAACTATAACCTTTCAATGTAGAAGTTTAAATATAAAGATATATTTATATCGGAGGACATAATTTTACCAAAAGTAAATTAGATGTTTTAAATGTTACAATTATGAAGAATAAGTTTCATTTGAAATTTTTTGCCTTCTTAATTTAAGCAAAAAAAGTTGACAGTTGATATGAAGCTTCATTGCAATTGATTATTTTGTATAATTTAAGCATATTTTCAACCTGTACGATTATATTTTTAATTTATATTAAACATAATAAATAGTATCTAATGCAAAATAATCAGACTTAATTGGATGTACTTGGGGCTTTAGCAGGGGTACAAAAATCGGCCGGGTCGAGATCCCGGCCGATTTTTCATATCGGCCGAACTTTTTCTCTCTCCTGCCCCTTTTTTTGTTTTTTTTTAAAAAAATTCCAAAAAAATTACAGTAAATAGAGATAATTATGGGCTTATTGAATATGTAATTTTTTCATAAAATATCGGACATTTACTTCTTCTAATATATTTTTGAAGTTACGATAATGGGAAATTATATAATTAGTAATAAAATGGTGAAAATGACAAGGAAAATGATATAAATAAGGAAAATTTGTAGAAATAATTTCATAATTTATTTTCTTAGTCAATGAGTGTTATTTTAAGTTATGAATTATAGAAAAAAATAAATAAATAATAAAATACTGTATTTTCGACACACCTTAGGAATACCCTTATTTGTAAAATACTGTGTTTTAAATATTTAAGAGTGTCAAAAGACCTTAAAGTTTTAATATATTTTTATCAGGTTATCGTAATTAGTCCGTATATTCAATTTGAGAAATTTTGGAAATACACAGTGCTTAAAAAATAACTTTAAAGATTTAAAGGAGATTTATTATTTAATACACTATGCACATTATTTTTTAAGCACTGTGTATTTTTAAAATTTCTCAAATTAAATATCTGGACTAATTAAAATAACCTGATAAATATACTTTAAGACTTTAAAGTCTTTTGACACTATTAAATGTGTTTTCAGCACACCCTAGGGATACCCTTATTTGTAAACGGAGAGCCTAAAAATATTAGATGGTAAATATAATATTAAATTATGACAATAAGATAAATAAAAAAAAAATTATACTTTTTACTTTTAGCATAAGTAAATATTATATTTAAAATAAAAAAAGTATTACTTTCACATTAAAAATTATTTTTTGATAAAATAGTAGAGTAGACGATTTCCTTTTTATGGGTTTTCACATGAAAACCCTAATGCTCATGTTTTAAGGCCCTTTTCTCTTTCACTCTCCCTCTATTAAACCCTAGCAGCCGCCGCGCCCTCTGTATTTTTCCCATCAACGAAGAAGAGAAAGAAGAGAAAAGAAAGTTATGAAAGGTGTGGGATTTTTTTCTTCAATCTTTTCTCCATGTTTTCTTTTTTCTCTTTCCATTCTTGTCCCATATTTTTTTTAAAAAAGGGGCTTTTTTAGAAAAAAAAAAACAAAAAACCGAATTTAAAAAATTCGGCCGATACGATGACCGATAATTCGGTCAAAAATTCGGTCATATCGGCCGAATTTTTATTTGTACGGCCGATACTATACGTATAGGCCGATATAATTCGGTGGTTGAAAATCCAAATTATATCGGCCGATACGCACAGTATCGGCCGATATTTTGACCCCTGGGCTTTAGTAAAAATAATTGGACTCAGGCCTTTTTAGTGAAACCCAGCACGAGCCCAACCCAAGAACACACCTAATTTTGGCAGACCTCATAGTTCAAACCATGGAATGGGCTCCAAACTAATCCGATTCGATTTGCATATCTACAAATGTGGCTGAAAATATTCAAGCAAATTTCTCAAACACTTGTATGTACATATTTCTCTCTCATTGGTTGCTGTCAATGATAAATGTTCCTGTCATGTTGCATTTGTATATTTGAATTGACATACATATTTCCATAGGTATATGAGAATGACCCAACAACATCAAATAAATTATCTTGTCCTCCAAATACTCTTTATGGTTGCATTTGCATCGATACATACACATCCACATGTACATGAGAATGGCCCAATATTCAGATATGTCTGGGTTGCAAGAAAATGTGTCCCGGCCTGTGGAGCTAGTAAGTCATCAACAGTTGAAAAGAAAGTAATATTCCCAGAGGTTAAAAAATATCTCCAGTTACTGAGGGTACATTTGGTGAGGAATTACCTTTTATCTTGTTTAGTAATTATAGAGATAGACTTAAAATTTATTCTGAAAGAAAAGATTTTTATTTAGTAATAGTAAGCAGAAATAACTTGACATATTAATAATTTTATAATAATTAATATTTTTTATTAAATCTATATAATATAAAAAGTAAAAATAAAAATTTATAAAATATAATTATAAAATAATATTCATCAAGTAAAAAATATTTTAAAATATTTTTCCTTCATAGGTGCAAAGAGGAAGTAAAAATGGGTAAAGAGTGACAAAGGTTTCTTGAAAACACTCATACTCTGAAGGGTTTTCAAAAAGGGAGGGATAGTAAAAAATTGAATTTTTACCCTCACTCCTCTATTATCAAACAAGAGTAATAGGGTTTACCCCCTTTACCTCCGTCCAAACACACCGCGCCGAAGGTATGATAATTCCGTTGATGGTGAATATTTAAAACCAAATACCTAGAGAAGATCACAGATGAACACAGCCGTCAGCCGTACAAAGGATTTTTAACATGCAATTTTCATCTTATTAGGGCTAAAAAAACCCAAAGCCATTGCTGTAAGTATGGTATGCAGGCACTGACTAAAATCAAGTAATAGCAGAATTGGAATCTTTTGATTCCAAAAATTAGTCGCCAGAAAGATTTCTTTGACCCTGATCTTAACTAGGGATTTTAAGATTGATGGTCAGTGCAATAAAGGGCAAATCTAGCAATCCTAGCCATTTCATAATCCACGTGCAGATGAGTATTTAATACTCCCTCTTTCCCATTTTAATTATCTGATTTGAAACATTTGTATTTTTTAAGGAACTCTCTATATAAAGCTAGTACTCTATGTGATCTCATCCATTTTCAACACACTTTATGCTACTCCAATATGAATGAGACAATTATTTTGAGACAATTTCAAAATCCATATCAAACAACTAAATTGAGACAGAGGGAGTAAAAGACAATGATGGTTTCAATTAACATTGTTATGATCAACCAGATTTAACCTGGCGCTCCACTAAAATACACCTTCAACAGCATGCATAATACTGTACTGTACAGGTGGATATGCTATGAAGCCTATTGTCCAGTAGAAGCTCTCTCTCTCTCACTCTCTCTTCAAACAACTCATTAGTGGGAAGAAAATGCGAAGTTGATTGAAAACTATAGCTCATTGAGAGAAGATACTAGGGAATATTACAGAATTTTCAAAAAGAAGATCAATCAATAGGGTGCTTATCAGCTTGGCGAGAGGTGTAATGTGCAGAAAGCAAGAGCAAAGAAAGGAATGCACTAGCCACAAATATGGCATCAAACCAACGGTGGTAGAAATCAAATTGAATGTCTCCCAAAACATCTGTGATAATCATCCTGCAGACCAGAAGAAAGAGCAAATCATCAATAAGAGCTAAGTGATTAGAATAGGACTGAGACATTTGTTGGGGATGGCTGGATGTGAGGATATTGTCTTGCTTTCATTCAGTGTGAGAATATGGCACGGTATCTAGTAAGAAACATGTTTTAACAATTATATATTAGAAATGTCTCATGCCTTTAATGTCTGGTTCTTTTTTTTTTTTTGAAAGATAACCTTTTTTTTTTTTTTGGGGATCAACACAGTAACATAAATTTCATTAGAACAAAAGTAAAGATACAGATAATACTACAGTTCATTGAGGGATTGGACAAAATACAACATTGAGAACACACTAAAAAAGTATCAACATGTAAGAAAGCAGAAGAAAACACCATCCAACTTCTTTGGAATCTAATCATTGACCCAAAGCCCACAGAATAATGTTTGACTTGATCTCCCAAAGCACCGCTGCACTAGATGAAGTTTTGTCCTGAAAGATGCTTCTGTGGGGGCATCCAACAAACAAACCAAGAAATGGCCATGGGGTACCATTTTCCACAAAACTTGGCCCTCAAAATGAGGGCACTGAATGGATGAGATAAAGGCAAACCAAAGGAAAAAATAGAAAGAAAGTGGGACCAAATGGGACAAACAAAACAGCAAGGAAGAAACAAGTGATCAACTAATTCCTCTTTATCCAGCAAAGACAACAGCAATTTGAGAGAGAAAAATTTCTAGCTAAAACAAGAACTTTCAACTTTTGAAGGGGCTGAGGATTTCCAAATGGTTTTAAAAGGGAAAGATATTGAAGGATCATTTAACAATGAGCAGAAAGATTTACATGAAAAGTTCCATTAGATTCCTTCAACAACCTTTCTCCACCTCAATATTAGGGAATACTCGATCCAAGGAGGATATCATACTCTTCTAGATTGGAAATTTCATGATCCTCTACGTTTATTCTGAAAGTTAAGGTCCAAACAACTCTTCCAACACACTAATAGCATTCTTAATGTGTGTTTTTCTGGTTTGAATAGAGTATAATCTAAGATAGGACTCCATAAAGGTTCCTCCCTGTTCCATCTATCCTCCCAACGATTAATTCATGAACCATCCCACACAACAAATCCTTCCCTAAGCTTCTTTCCCACCCTATGGATAAGGAAAACTTAATATCGAGGGGGATTCGACAAATGCAATAAAGTAGGCAAAGAGTCAAAAACGTTTGCCCTGGAAATTGATTACGGTGGTTAGGGAGATTAGGAGGATAATCTTGGGGATGGATGTATCCTTTGTCAAGATCTGCTGATCAGCGAATAGAGTAGCAAATTATTTTGCCAAGAACCTCTTTTATGACGTCTTCCTACTTTGAGCTAGGAGGAGTGTTTTGCGTTTTCTCTCATTGTATTTTATGTTTTGTGATTGTTATTCTTTGCTTTTCCTGTTCTTCTTTGGCTCTAATTCTTTTAGACCTTTTCTTTCTTTGTTTTTTCTGTAATCTCTTTTTATTAATACAATTTTCTTAGTTACTGCTAAAAAATAAATACAGAAACTTGCTTATCTTTCTGGCCCTGTTTTCTCTTTGTTCTTGAAACCAGTTGCCAACCTTCTGACGTTGACAAGGACACAAAGTTCCAAGTAGACAATTCCTCAAAACTCCAAAGGGGGCATAGTGGGGTCACGCTCCAAAAGAAGCCTCCACGAGAAAGATGAGAAGAGCTACCAGCCTACCAGGAAAGAACTCCAAAATTCTAGACCTAATTTGCTTCCAGATCTAGGATCTTGTCAGATTCTAGGAGCATGGCTAGAATCTGACCAGAGGGCTCTTTTTTAACACCTAGGCCCCTCATGGAAAAATTGTTCTACAAGAAAGTGCACTCCAAAATTCATTTTCATGAGTGTGTTGCAGACAAACTTACCCTAACAATCTGCTAGATGACCTATTTCATAGCAACTGTGTAAATATGTTGATATTCTTATCACACCTTTGTTATCTTCTGTAAATCTAAAGTATTTTTCAAGGGAAAACAATTACATCTTTTCCAGATTCTAAATTAATTATGCAAGTGAATCAAACAAGTTTATTCAAAATGTATCTCTTGCACTGAAAGAAGATAATTTCTGAAATGATAGTTATGAAAATTTTGGAAAATGTAAAAGTAAAAGACACATAAAATTGACATTTGCAAGAAATAGGTTTTAAGCAAACAACGATTTCAGACTACCATGGATCAACTCCAGGCAATAGAAAGCATACCTGTACTCAGTTGCTAAACTTTTCCTTATCAATAGAATTGATGATAAAAAATACATGCCCATGATCTCAGAAAGAAAAAGAACGACATTGGTTGTTGATTCACTTCCAACTCTGGAAACTGCAAAGAAGAACTGCATGGAGACAAACAACTAGAATGAATTCCATTGAAATTCATCCATTTCAACAGATTTTCCTTGAATTATCATTTCATTCCCTGAAACAATTTCCCAAAAGTTTTTTTTTTTAAAAGAAAAAAACAACTCGGAGACTTCCTAAATTACTGGGCAAACTAGGGTATTCTATTCAGTTTCCTGAATCTAAGATTTCTGAGCTTTCAATGCATTATGACAGCTAGTGGCTAAGTGCACTTTAAAAGAAACGACTGAATATTTCAGTTCATTTGAATTAAATGGAAGCTGGATCATTTCTTAACTCTAATAACAAGGATTCAACCAAAGCAAGTTTACCTTCATGACGTTGGTTAGAAAGCCTCGGACAGAAATCACAACCAGCATCCCAATGAATATCAAAGAGATATACTGTAAAAGCAAAAACAGCTAGTCAGCAGCACTCACAACATGAGGACGATTCAAGTATTACTGTTCAAAGGATATCAGCTATATGTATCAGGTTTTTTTTTCATTTCTCAGAATAAATGGTACCATAATATGTTTCCACAACAATCATGAGACATGTATATTGATGAACATTGTCACTCTTAATTTTTCAATTCAAATAGACTGAATATAATGATTGTCAGGCAAACATACATGAATCTTACTACCAAAAAATGGCAAAGCAATGATGCCATTCTTGAGAAACTTTCATTGTAATGGAAGTAAAAACAAGTAAACATGGTATAGCTTTCTCGTGTAATATTTATTCAGGGAAGAACTCTTCTTTTTGATAGATAATGTGGACAAAGTACAGAAAAGGGGAAGAACTCAGCCAGATCAAATGGTAATGCAACCTTCATGCATATATAAAAGAATAACCAGAAGCCAAACCTGTGATAACAGTGCAACATTTATGCCAATATCAAAGAACTGCAAGAAAATGCTGATCATCCTTGTCGCTGGATCAACTGAACCAGCCTGCCAAACATAGCAAAGCAAGAACTACCTCATGTTCCCATTACTTGCAAACATTTTATTTACGAGATATATCAACATATGAAGGAAAACATGAAAGAATGTGAATATTGATGGTTCCATAGTGAAGAGATTTTCAGGATCATATCACAAAGAATGGTTAAACAATACAAGAGAAAGAACCAGGGGAAAACTTGCAAAGGTGTACCTCCTTGAAAACCACACTCTGCAAAGACTGCAAAAGTCAAGGAGAATAATAAGTTACCTCAATTAACGTAATGAAGTTTTTGAGTAAAAATGGAAAAGAAAAATAGCTGAATTTAAATCCAAAAAGAACACATGCTTGAAGAATATATAGGAGAATATCTACGTGCTGAACAAGAAAAGAAAATATTAAACATGGTCACTAGTGGAAAGAACAGTATGGCAAAACTCAAGCCAAGGAACTGCCAGTTTTATCAAGTAATGATATCAGACAATAAAACAAATTTATAAATTTTCATGATCTTAAATGTCAAATTTGTTAATTTACTTAAAAATCAAAATAGATTCAGATTCTTCACCAACGTGCTGAACAAAAGTAAATGATGAAAAATTGAAAAGAGACCTCCACAACAGCATGTGAGAGAGAACCAGAAAGAGAGACTAACTGGTGGTCAAATGATGCAGAGCATTGATGCAAGTTGATTTGTTTTATTTTATTTTTTTATTTAATTTATCTCTTCTTGTAATTTTTTATTTTATTTGAGGGTATTTTTGTCTTTTTACATTGGAGGGTATTTTGGTCATTGTTATAGTGCGTTTATTATAAATAAGATGTAAGCCTCATTGAGGGGGGGATAATTTTGCTATTGATAATCGAATAGAGAAAATTTTGCTCATGCGCATGGTGTTGGTGTGAATCCACGGAAACTTGGTGAGAAACCAAGGGCGAGAAGCCAGGTATTTCTTCCTCTATCTTTCTACTTTTCTCTCTCTTCTTTTTTTCTTCTTCTTAGTTTCCCTTGCTGAGAATCGAATTCCTCTTTCCCTTGCTGCCGTGCACCCAAATCCAAACTCCCTAGTTTTCCCCTATTTCCGCCACCCCTCTTTGATCCTCTAGCCATCGCCACCACCCCATACTTTCCCCTGCCCTTTCCACCACCTCCTATACCTCTACCTGCTTCCGCCTCCCTCTCACCTGCCTTCTAGCATTGCTGCCATCTGTTTTAGACCCAAACCCCTCTGGCGCCACCTGCTATACCCCCCATCAGCCATCACCTCCCCTCCCAGATCCCCCTTGCCTTGTCGCCAATACCCACAAAGACCCTTCAGCTCTTGCCGTTAGCCATCTGGGCCTTCTGGCCTTGCCGTTTGCCTCTTTTGACCCAAACTGATCCCTGCCGCCTTTCTTAAACCACCATACAGCTGACACCTTGCTAGGGAATAGACCCAACACCCACATACACAAATCACAGATTCAATCACACACAAACACAGAGAACAAAGGATATACGTGGTTCGGCCCAACCTTAGCTTACATCCACGGGAGAGTTTAGATTTCATTATAGATAAAAAGAATACATAGATACAAGATTTGGAACCCTTGACCCAAGATCTCTCAGAGTATCTTCCCTCTCTCTCTATCTCCCTCACTACACTTCTGCTGCAAGAGGCCCCATCGTGGCATCGGAAGGCACACGGCCGAAGGCCCTCCTCTATCAAGAATACCCACCGAATATAAGGTGGAAAAACTGCCGTGTATCAATTAGAGATTACCATAAACTGCCGAACTCCATATAGATAGAAACTTTTATTCACGACTTGCCATTTAAGAGTCCTTTCTTTGGACTCCTATTTAATCGGTCCCTTACAAAATTTGCAGTGTGCTATAATCTTGTGTGGATTCGAGCCAGATAATCCCAACACACCTACCCTCCTTTATCACTAGATCCCCTTTTCCCATCCCGGATACTCCCATATCCTGCTACCTCCACTTTGTTTTGGTATCACCGTGATGCCAAACAGCCAGAATTAATCCCCTTTTGGTGATAGATCTACATCTTCATGGGAACTGACAAGCCCCTTTGTTTTGAGGGATCTCGCTGCGATTGGTAACTATGTCTGGATTATTGCATAGTTGATTACATTGAATTTCGAGAATTTCATTGAATTGTTTCTCTTATTTATATTATTCAATTGCGAAATATTAATTTAGATTTTAATCTCAGTCCTCATAAGGTTAGTTCATGTTTAATTGACCACCCCATTGCATTAGGCACTTAGGGCACCCATATCCCATGTCCTGCATCATCAAAGATAGAGAGTTTTAACCCAATAAAATGACCAATATGCCCCAGCCCCAGCAAAATTAAGGAGCATTCTAGTTTCCAAAAAATAAAAAATAGATCTAAAGCATTGTAGAGAACAACAAATGTGCTCTGGGTGCCAAAACATCCATTCCAATGGACTTGATTCATAATAACATGCACCAGTTTTAAAGAAAGAGCAGAATACTGAGATCTGATTCTCAATATGAGCTCGACCAAAAGCATGGTTAACAAGTTTTGGCCTGTGGGCGTTTCGGGCTCTATTGTAGTTGCACCTCTGGTACCTCTTTTTATTAATATATCAATCATTCAAAAAAAAAAAGGATGGTCAACCATTCAAAGTAGCTCAACAGCATTAATTGCGCTGCCGTAGTAGAAAGCAAGATGGATGCAGGAAAGCAAGAATGTGAAGGAAAACCTCAATCTATCAAGGCTTTCAGTACACTGAATGATTATCATATGGATGGCATTTCCCTTCAATAGAGTAGCCCATGGCCTCACGGCCAATAGGTGATCCTCGTTAAGGGTAAATTTAACTAGCTAGTCACATCTGTAATAACTAACAGCATTAAAAGAACCAAAACCAAATTGAGTTTCAAGGACAAGTTAGTTCAAACATAATGTCATGTTTGCCGATAGGCATCAAAAATTAATAACACAGCTACATTTGCTTCACGTCAGTTTTTTTTTTAAAAAGAATCATAATGCAACATAAATCCCGTTCTCTATTAAATAAATAAATAAACCTAAGCCTTTGGGGTTGCAATAATGAGAGCCTCTAAACTGTGCTACAGGCTTTTCTCATCCTTCTAGCAAGGTTGATACATGAGATGTATCAAATCAAAAGTGATTTAGCTACAAGGACAAATAAAAAACAGAAACTTCATCTTATTATGACTCAAAAGCTAGATGCATGCATTTGGAATTAAACATGAGTACATACTGAAATAGATAAGCAATCACAAAAAATTCCTCCAAAAGGTCCATATATGAATCTTCTAAAATTCATATAAAATAGAAGCACACAGGATGACTGGGGTATACTTTTTTAAGGTTCATGAAATCATGAGAACCAAAATCTCGAATTTTATGTCCACATAAAGGTCACTCTTACTTGATATCCCAGATTAATATCTCCAGATAAATGAAGCACAATATAAATCTCCAACACCACCAAGTTCCTCCAACCATCCATAAACCCACAACTGAATCAGCAGGTAATACCTTAATCATTTTATACACACAATAGACAGAACAAACATAACCCAGCAAATTCTGCAAATGCCCACGCCAGGTTCGAGAATATGCTGCAGCTTCCTGAAAAATGCATGCACAATTAATACATAAACCAGAAAAAGGCAATTACAGATATTATACAGTGTAGAAGTTTATCATCCACAGGAAATATGACATTTCATACTAAATATATTAAAAACTTTGACACAAGGAATCAAAAAATTTAAAAGTAAATTGATCATTTGCCATCAAGAAAAGAACTTCAAAGAAAATATAATGCATGAATCAATGTAACTGTTGCATCCTGGGTCATAATTAAATAAAGGGCATGAAATACATTTTGTGATGGTCCTGAATTGGCAGCTTCTGCAATTCCTTTCTTCATGTCCATTGTGCTCATGCAAATACGCATGTACATTTTTTTTGAAACGGACACGAAAATATTTCAATAATTAAAAGAGTAGTACAAGAGTGTGGAGGGTTGTGTACAAGAGTTACGTAAGTGTTCCTCTCTAGGAGAAATACAAAAGCAAGACAGATAAAACAAGAAGGCTGCTATGTTGATTGCAATTGTGATTCCCAAAACCCTTACAACCCAAGAGGCCTAAAGGACATGGTCTGAGGGGAAATACTCAACCCTCAAAACCCCTACTTCCTATGGAGGCTAAAGAGGAAACAATTCCACTGTTGGTCGAGCTTTTTGGACTCCAATGTTGGCTAAGAAGTAGCAATACTATTCGCCGAGCGGGCGGTAGGCACGAAATGGATGAGTCCATTCCTACAAAATCTCCTAATGGACCTAACAATATTGACCAGTTTCCAAGGGGAAGGAGGGTGCTTCCTAATATTATGGCAACCTTCTTCAGGTTTAACCAATTTCTCCCTAGTCTTCTTAGCTTTTTTACCTCATTTCATACATCCTTCCCATGACAGGTAAAAGTCCTGGAGGAGTGCATCCAATGAATTCCTTACAGAGAGTTAGCCAACAAACTAAACTCCACTTACTTTTTAAAAACCTCCATTGCCAAACTCAATTTTCTTTCGAAAATTCTATTATTCCCCTCCTTCTAAATTACCCAAATGACTGCCGTGGGGATCAATCTCCAAGTCATCCTTCTCCTTCCTATAAAAGGCTCCCCTAACAACTCTGTAATGACCTTCCCTATCGAATTGTTTAGCATGGGCACTCCATCAGGTTAAGGAATAAACACCAAACCCCTATTGAGAATGGACATTTGCAAGTCAAATGGTCCACCAAATCCTCTTCCTCTCCACAGAGTACACACATCTTTGAGGCTCCACAAAGATCCAACCTCTTTTTGCAGCCCACAATAACACTTGTATTCTCAGGGGAATCTTGTTGTTCCAGGCCAAGACACATGAGGGGGGAGGATTTTGACCTTGGAGAAGACAAATCTTAGGATAGATCTAACTGAGAAGATCCCAAAAGGGTCTATGGACCATATCCAACTATTCTCCTTGACCTAACAAACCTTGCAGCGATTGTAGTTGGCCGCCTCAAAATCCCTTAGAGCCCTCCTGAATGCAATATTCCACTGTGGTTTGCCATTAACCTCGCTATAGTAGTCTTTAACTAAAGCATCCTTAATCATCACAGCTCTAAACAACCTACAAAAGGCCTGACTCAAGGAGCTCTCCCCTACCCACTTATCTTTCCAGAACAATGCCTTATCTTCTCTGCCCCACCAAAATTCTAAGTCCCCTTATGAATGCTGCCTCTATCTTCCCCTCCTCATTTCCTAGCTTGACAAAGGACTTGATTATTGTTGATCCCTCTCTGGCTGCCCTACTCCCACAAATATACGTGCACATAATTATTAACTTCTTACAAATATAGCATTGACCCCCATGAACCAGACCATGATATAAAAACTATCCAAACTTTTTGTGGGACCCACAAGAATGGGTTGATTTGGGAAGATCTTTTTTGAAATTTGAATATGGTACCTACAAAAAATAACCTTGATTGGATGAGTTCAACCACGTTTTTACTGGCCCAAAGTTTGGATCACTTTAAAAATGATTTTTTAGTCCACTTAAGGTGGGGATTCAATTCAATGGTGAGATCATCAAGGAATGGAATTAAATTATGTAGGGTTCAATTCAACTGCAAGGAGGGGGGTGTTCACGGTGTGAACACACAGGCTGGTTTGCAGGAGAGTGCCAGGATCACCTGTACACCCCTATGAGGCAAAGCCCAAGTTGATGACTTGGTTGGAATGTCTTTGTTTGAACAAGATGCCTACCAAAAATCACCTTGACTAGATAAGTGAAACCCGGCATTTAAGGACCAAATTTTGGATTTATTTAAATTAATTCCCAATCCAATGGAAAAATCCTCCTCTCCTAGGGGCAAAACCAGAAGGGGCATGGTCTAAAACTTCCAAACTTGTACCTTACCTCACCAAAATGGTAACACCCACATAAGGGCGTATATAATGGGTGTGGGGATCATCACCCTATATATATAGATATATCATGCAAGCTCATGGTAACAGAGTTCTTGGGGGATCAGAATATTAATTAATTAAAAAATGAGACATGATCCAGAAGATAGCACCCAATCAAGGACGCATGACAACTTGAAGCAACGTAGGATTAAATCAGCCTACTTCTCAGTTCAAATCCATAGGGACCTCATGAAATGCTCTCAAATTTCATTCCAACACCAAAACGAATGGGGCATCCCATTGTGTTACAAATTTACAGTCCCTGACTCAAAGATAAAAATTTCTCTTACCTGGACCCTACACCATCTCGTGATCCTGAACTAACATTACAAACTCAAAAGTAAAGTTTCTGAGAGAACCCTTATAACTTCAGACCAAATACACCAATAAAGTCAGCTAGTCACCAAGAAATTGCTCTTGGTAAAAAGAAGACCAAATCAACTGAAAATAGGAAGGGAAAGCATCTCTATTGGGGATTCTACAATTAGATCTCGCGGTGTCATGAGTGATTTATAGACCATGGGATCTGGAACAAATCTAGAGATATGACTAGCTTGACAAGGCCCTCATTCCAACTCAAGCTCTTGAACTGTTCCATCCGATCAAGTAGACCCTGATCCAACAGCCTCAACTTGTCAACATGTTCTAGCTCATGAGTAGATTATGACATAAGGATTTCCATATATCCTACTTCAAGTTCCTCTGACCATTGTTTACACAAGGTCCACCTTTCCACTGCTCATACCCCTGTTTCTCCCTTTGATGTGGAGCAGCAGATCCACACGACTATTGAGCTTCTTTTTATTATTTCTTTCTATTTTCGATTTAGTTGTAATTAGAAATTAAGATTTCCTATTTTAAGTGAGTTGTTTTCATTTTAAGTGTATTTAGAGGTTTCTAATTTTAGGTGTTGCTATTTTCTTGCTTTGAGATTATTATAAATATCTATGTAATCTCATTTTTGGAGAATATGGCTGAATGAAATAAAGATTGAGATTTTCACAAGATACACGTGCAAGGTGCGATTTTTCATATTGTGGGAGCGATTCCTTAGCGTGAGGCCATTCATGTACTTCTCTTCCTATCTTCTTCTTCTCTTTTTCCTTTTCTTTTTCTTTTCGTTTCTCCTCCCAAAAGCCATTCCTGTGCACTGTGCCGTGACCCATCTTGGAACCCCTGGCCTTCTGCCCCTTCCCAATTGTTTCCCAAGCCTTCGCCTCTTCTCTGTACCCATCCTAAGCTTTCGCCCTTCACCATAACCCATCCCTGTGTTGTCGTTCCCCATCTCAACCCCTTCATGTGCCTTCGTTCCCCTCCAAATCTCAGATAGTCTTCGCCGCAAGCCCCTTTCCAAGCCCTTTCGCATCGTGTCCCCTTTTCTTGCCTCCCCCTCTTTTTATTTTTATCCATCGTGCCTTTACCCTAAATCTATTAAACCCATGTGCTGCCGAAACATATTTTTTCCCAATCTTTTCTTTTAATTCCATTCATATCCTACCCCTTTGTTGTCCGTGACCCACATATCCTTTAGTTTCATTATTTCAAAGCATCAACCTTTAACTTAGAACCACATGTGCCTTTTTATATGATTATTTGTGGCAAATTCCTATTACTTCATCAGATATATTAATTTTGATTTAATTTCAGCCCATATTAGATTTAGGGTGCATTATTTTTCATCCCTTTTAATTTTTTAGGGACCACATTAGGCATTTAAGGTCACCTTATGACTTGTCCTGCATTACCCTTCTTCCAGACCTTCCTTGTCTCAAGACATCTAGAAGTGATAAACAATGAAACCCTTCTTTTTCTGTTGATTTTTTTTCCAAAAGTGCATCTCTCTCTCTCTACCCTTCATATATGTGATAAACAATGAAACCCTTACCCTTCCTTTTCTTTTAATTTTATCCAAGAGCACATCTCCCTGTGGTGACCAAGCTTAATGTGTTTTCCTTCAACTTATGTGAAAGATGCAATCCAGTTAGCAACACCTCAAATTTATTAATCAAGGAAGATTAATTCGACTAGAGCTCAAACAGTAAAGCTCATGCCAGATCAATGAGATCGGGCCTCAATGATGATGATTTATACAGATTAACATTCAATATGTTCAATATGGAAGTTTATTCATTACTCATTCATACTAATTTATTTTTAGTTTTTCTATTTAAATATCAAGGGGCTTGCACAATGGCATCAGGATTTGCCAGTGTCTGAGCCCAAAATTGAGCATGTATTTCACATTTAAGCATCATCAATTGTAAAAGTATAGCAGGCAAAGTATCACAGTTAAAGACACTCACCATAACAAAAAGATACAAACTAAGCCATAGTAGCTTATTAATATTTTACCAGACAGAAAATTCTAACGAAACTAAAGAACTGAAATGGTGACACCTGGGTTGACAATGTTCAAGATCAACTAGGACAAAAGGTAAACAGAGATCCAAAAAAACAAAGATGAAAGCTAGCATGCCCAACTACTTCAATTAAAAAGAAGTGGGCAGCACTGTTTGCATGCATATAGAATACTGTACCCTTGCTTGACGAAGCTCATAGATTTCTAAAAATAGCTGCTTGGAGATATCTTCCAAAGTTTCCACTTCTGCCTCCATGGTTTTGATGTCTAGAGAAAATTACAAAACATGGGTAATGCGAAAAAAAAACTTGTAAATAAAGTACAAAGGACTGAAATTGCATAGTAGAATTATTATGTTTACCATACAAGTTGGCAGGGATTTCACAAGAAGCTGGCGATCAGTTGTCAAATAATTTTTTTTATCAATCAGTTTGCTGACTTAGATGTACATACAGCTTTTGCAAATGGCATTATCCAAATCACCATCAATATCAAAGCCTTAACGTATTCATCTAGGGGAATCAGTACAAGATACCCCTTAATTCTATTATGAAAAGGATCAGTACTAAATGTGCCATTTTTGGAAAGATTTGGGGCTAAATTAAGGACTGATCTAAATTACTTTCAGGATAGATATAGGCTGATTTTACTTTTGGTCATCATTTTAAGATGATTTAATGTTGTATATTAAATAACTATGGGAAGTGATGCAACAATGGATAGGGACTGTATAATGGCGGTAACGAGGACTGGTTTTGAGACTGTTAAGGAAATGGTTTAAGGATCACATTAGAGGCTTAATGGAATGTAATAGTTGTTGTAGCTGTAGATAAAAGTGTATTTCACATTTTACATGTGTTTTTTTTATTATAGTTGACTTTTGGGTGTCATAAATTGTAACATATTCTCTTTCCTTTTCCATTGCCTTGATTGGCTCCATGTACTCTATATATTCATATATTATCTCCTATCAGAAACAAACAATACAATATACAAAGAATCTCTCTCTCTCTCTTTCTCTCTCTCTCTCTCTCTCTCTCTCTCTCTCTCTCTCTCTCTTTTCTTCCCTTCTCTTCCATTATTTTCTTCCTTTTTCTCATTTTCCTTATAACATGCAATCAGCCAAGTTCAATTTTTGAATTTTTCGCCTTCTACAGTCATTTTTTGGAGATTTCTATATTGACTATGGCCTCTGGGTGTGCTTCTCTAATCATCTGCTCAACAAAGATTCACATTTTTTCAGACTGTAGCAAGCCTCGGGCGACAGTTCCTGAAACAATTTTACTGTTCACATTCAATCCGTACAGATACTGATCATTGGCATATGAAAACCACCAATATCCTATTCTTTTTTGGGCTTTCCTTCCATCCATCAGGTGGGGTCTTAGGGTTTGGTGCATTGTAAGGCCCCTTATCTCCATTCTCATTTTTGCGTCCAAGGGCGCCAGGAACTGTCTGTTTTGGCTTCCGAGCTTCGGGTCTGCTGCAAGGGGCCTTCTTTCTCCTTCGAACCAACACTGTTGGAGTCGCCCACGACCCTAGTTTTCATCTCCTCGGCTTCTTCTCCCTTTCGTGATCGATGGGGCCCAATATTGATGCAATATTGTCCACTGCTACTACTATACATTTGGAATCTATTTTTTTTCCAAATTTTTGCTATGATTTGGAGCATTAGGGATTGGATTTACATCTGACCGGCTCCTACGCCGTCGCCCTTGATCTCTTTTCTCATCTCATTGACTGGGGATGTTGATTTGTGCTTGTGGGGCCTAATTTTTTCAGCATATCTACTATAGCAGATTTTTTTTTTTTCTGCCATTGGGGTCTCAATTTTTGGTGATTTTGGGTTGATCTACTGTAAACATGCATTGTTGGGGATTCTTTTGCAATCTCATTACTGTTTTCTTATGGAGATGATGTCATTCAAGTATATCTCGGTACGAATTTGATTTCTTACAGCAAGACATGATGCAACTTAAGAGCCTTCAATACTTAGGTTATACCAAAACTTTCATTGCTCAATCAAGTACTATCTCATTTGCTTGCTAAAGCGCATCCGACAGTCCCTGAATTACTGATTCTGGGGCTACGGATTACAGGTCAGGCATGTCTCATCTTTTTTCTTCTCTTAAACCCCTTTTTTTTTTTTGAAATGTTAAAACTTCCTGATGGGACCTTTACTTGCATCACTGGTAAAGGGACCATTCTGATATCTTCTATTCTTGATTTTCCTTCCATTCTTCATGTTCCTCAACTATCTAATAATCTTTTATCTGTTAGTTCGCTTACTAAGGCCCTAAATTGCTTTGTAACTTTTTTCCTTTCTCATTGTGTTATTCAGGATTTTGTCAAAAAAATAAAAGACGATTGGTGGTGGTTGTGAAAAAAAGGGTTAGTACTTTTTTTTTTAATCTACAAATCATAGTTGTTAAAATTTTACGATACACGATTCGTATCTTACGATTCATAAAATATGATAAGAGGAACGATTCGTCTCTATCAACAAATCTTACGATTCATATAAATAATAGAATTATGGGGTTATTAGGAGTGTGAAAGCATGAAACATTTTATTTTAATGGTTTTTAAGGCTTGAGTTGATAAGCATTTAAGACCTTTTGATTTTTTGAAGGTTTTTTTAGTTCATTATTGATTTTTCACAGTATAGTTAGATTATATACTGATCTTATATTTTTGGGAGTTGGAGCATTGAAATTTGAGCTCCAATGAATTGATTATATAGAATTCACTTAATATTGAAAGAAAGTTGGAGAATTGTTCATGTTATTACATTTTAGATATATTTTTCGTTATTTCATATATTAAATATTTTGAGGGAAAACACTTATGAATCTTACGATTCTACGATTTACGATATACGATTTGCGATTCAAGATGTATTAACGATTTACGATACGATTCGATTTTCACAACATTGCTACCAATTGACACAAAATATGTTCCTTGTTCTACTAGTCATCAAGACATTTGGCTTTGGCATTGAAGGTTGGGTCATCCCTCAAATATATTGTTAAAGCATTTGCAACATTCATTGAAACTTGATAATTTTGTTTGTGGAAGTTGCCAGTATGGAAAACAGCATCGACCCACTCTTCTCCGTCTTCTAATCATTCTTCTTCCATTTTTCTTTCCTTAATACATTTTGATGTTTAGATTTCATCCATTGTTTCTTCAACATGATTTCGTTATTTTGTTATATTCATAGATGATTACTTTCGAATGACTGGGGTTTATTTGATGAAACATAAATTTGAGGTCTTCGATCATTTTCGCACTTTTCATAAATAGATTATTACTCAGTTTGATTGTCGTCTTAAAATCTTGTGAAATGATAATGGGGGAAAATATATGTCTCGCTCTTTTTTACACTATCTTCGGGAACATGGGATTGAATCTCATACTTTCTACCCTTGTAAACCACAGCAAAATGGAGTTGTTAAAAGGAAGAATCGTCATATTCTTGAGATAGCTCAATTTTTGTTATTGCAATGAATATTCCTAAGCCATATTAGCCTGATTCTATTCTTACTGCTTGTTATTTAATAAACCGTAGGCCCACAAATCTTAAATAACAAAGCACATATTGATGTTATTTCTATCTATCGTTCTATTTTTATACTTCCGTTATGCGTTTTTGGATATACTTATTTTGTTCATGATATCTTTTTTTTTTTTAAGACCAAGGTGTCTAGGCCTTTTAGAGAACCTGACTAATCCTTAGGACATGTGCAAACTTCCCTATCCACACACACCGGGTAACACCATGGGGAGTGGCCCTTTTGTGTTGAGAGTGACTTGAACCCAAGACTTCCCGCATCTCAAGCGGGACTTGACGTCAAGTCCATCCTCATGGGTTTTGTTCATGATATCTCTGCTAACAAACTTTTAAAGAAATCTGTGAAATGTGTATTCTTGGGCTACTCTCCCCACTCAAAAAGGATATTAATGTTTTATCTTTCAAAAAAAAAAAAGGATATAAATATTACCTTTAAAAAAATGATATAAATGTTTCGATTCAATATCTGGTAAAAGAATTATTTCTATGGATGATGTTTTTTTGAAAATACTCCTTATTTTCAACCATCCAGTCATAAGTCGTCTTCCTCTCCTCCTCTTCTTCTTACTCTTACAGATATTGGTGACACTGTTGATTTGTCTACCTCTAAGCCTCTCATCATTTATTGCAGAAAGAAAGACAAGCCCCATGCTTCACCCACTACCACTCAATCATCATTGGAATGTCCAGATCCATCATTTGAGAATTCTAATCTCCCCATTGCTTTGCGGAAAGGTTAACGTGCAAGTACTGAACATCTTAAAAGACATTTTGTTTCCTATAATATTGTTTCTCCGTCATATCACAACTTTCTCTCCAAAATAGATACCACTTCCATTCTTAAGAGGATTGATAGTGCTCTTTGAGACGCTTCTTTTTTTTTCTTTTTGAAACGGAGACAAAAAATATTTCATTAATTAAAAGAGTGGTACAAGAGCATGGAGGGTTGTGTACGGGAGTGTTGTACATGTCCCTCCAAAGAGAAAATACAAAAGCAAGACAGATAAAAACAAGAAAGGTACTATGTTGGTTACAACAATGATTCCTAAACCCCTTACAACCCAAGAGATCCTGAAGGATATGGTTCGAGGGGACATGGCTCTTCGAGATCCTTTCTAGAAGGTTGCTATGGAAGAAGAATCGGTTGTGCTTGAAAAAGATCAAACTTAGCAGATGGTATCCCTGCTGGAAGGTAAGACACCTGTAGGGTGTAAGTGGGTGTTTCCTCTCAAACACAACTGAAACGGATCTATTGCTCGATATAAAACTCACCTAGCAGCTAAAGGCTTCACTCAAACCTATGGAATTGATTATCAAGATACTATCTCTCTTGTTGCAAAGATCCCTCTGTACGGGTTATTATCCCTCTTGCTACTACTCAGCAGTGGACACTTTATCAGTTAGATGTCAAGAATGCATTTCTCCATGGTGACCTGAAAGAAGAAGTTTACATATTGCCACATCCGAGCTTTATTAGACAGGAGGAGCAAAAGAAGGTATACTCGCTAAAAAAAGTATTATTGGTCTCAAACAATTTCCTCGGGCATGATTTGATAAATTTAGTAGAACCTTGTTAAATTATGGTTTGCACGATGTCAATCAAATCATTATATTTTTGTGTATCGTGCTAATGATGTTGTTATACTTCTTGTGGTTTATGTAGACGATATAGTCTTAACAGGGAATAATGAGTCCTCTATTAGTGCTTTGAAAGCCTATCTGCAATAGTCTTTTGATATTAAGGATCTTGGCTTACTTCATTATTTCTTGAGAATCAAAGGGCTTGTTCTTTCCCAACGAAAATATGTTTTAGATCTTCTTCATGATGTAAGATATTCAGGATACAGGCCTGCAGAGACACCGCTTGATGTTAATTAAAAAAAAATTGCATCTGATGAGACTCATCTACCTGATCCTCGCTTTTATCAACAGTTCATAGGCAAGCTCATTTATCTTACCATCACCCGACCTAACTTGGCCTATGTTGTCAAAGTGGTTAGTCAATTTATGCATGCTCCTATGAATGCACACTTTCATGCGGTCTTTTGCATTTTACATTATCTGAAGGACCACCCTGGTTGTGAACTCTTTTAAAGGAATCAATCTACGCTTAATATTCGCAGGTACTCTAACATTGATTGGGTTAGTTCTCATAATGATACAACGATCTACCTCGGGTTATTGTATTCTTTTAGGATAGCATTTGATTTCTTGGCGAAACAAGAAACAAATTGTTGTTGCTCGTTCCAGTGTAGAGGCAGAATACAGGGCCATGGCCCACACAACATGTGAATTATTGTGGTTCAAACAATTTCTTGATGAATTCGGTTTTCCTTCCTTAGAGACACTTATCATGTTCAGTGACAATCAAGCTACAATCAATATTTCTTCAAATCCAGTTTTCCATGAGCATTCAAAACATATAGAGATTGATTGTCGTTTCTTTCAACATCATGTATCCTCTGGGAAAATTGTCACTCCATATTGGAAGTCCAAGGATCAATTAGCAGACATGATGATGAAAGCCACCTCTCGTTCTCAACTTGATGTTTTCAACAAGCCGGGCTTAATTGATATCTTTGTGCCATCTTGAGGAGTGTTGTAGATGTCGATATAAGCATATTTCACACTTTACACGTGTTTTTTATTATAATTGACTTGTGGCTGTCATAGATTGTAACATATTTTCTTTCTTTTTTCCGTCGCCTTAATTGGCTCCATGTATTCTATTCATGTATTATCTCCCATTAGAAACAAGCAATAAATATATAGAGAATTTATCTCTCTTTTCTTCCCTTCTCTTCCATTATTTTCTTCATTTTTCTCATTTTCCTTATAACAATAGTATGAAAGGCATGCTAGATTGTGATGAGAACATGATTATCAACAGTTCTGAATTCAAAGTAAACTCAAAAAGCTAACCCAATATAGATGGGATAAAGTTTTAATGATGAGGATGATGAATGATGACAACAATAAATAGTTAAGGGAATTGATAGGGGGCACCACTATTTTGTATAACAAGGGACAACAATGTACGACAAAAAGGCAAGCCCAGCATCCCTTGTTATAGAAAACAACGGTGTCCCTATCAATTCCCAATAATTAAATAGCCACGATATGTATTGTCTAACCAAATGGCCCCAAGGATTAGTCAGTTCTCTAAGAGGCCTAGACACCTTGGTCTTCAATATAATATATATATATATACCAAATTAAGGAAGAAAGTAGAATATATGCTTCACGACTATATGCCTTTTTTTTGGACATGGACAACTATATGCATCTTTTACCAAAACAGATGCTCAGATAACAACCATGCATACACTTAGGGGTGAAACTTGGGTTGGGTTTTGGCCCGACCCGACTGACCCGACCCGAAAATAGTGTGGGCTGGGTTATAGAAATTGTAAACTCGGGTCGGGTTGGTTAGAAAAAAAAAACCCGACTGGAATTCGGGTTGGGTTGGACTGAGGAATTTAAGTTTCAACCCGACCCGGAAAAATACGACCCGAATTTCTAATTAACTATAAACCACAATAGTCGTAGTAGTCGTTCTCTCACTTCTCTTTCTTCTTCTTCTTTCTCCGGTGAATCACATACACGCATAGCCTTTCGCCTACTCGGCCTCGTTTCGGATTAAGCAGGTCTCGCCTGAGCTCCGACGTCTTCCCTCCTGCCTTGGCCACAAGCACGATGTTGAGTTTTCCAAACCAGCCAGCAGCGACGATAGCCCTTCGTTCGTCCACTGCTGTCATATGTGTCTCTTGCTCATGCTGCCAAGCGAGCAGCGCCTCTATTTTGTTCAGCTGCCCAACAGCCATGCCACTTGCAACCAGGTTCATTTCCCTTTGTCCCCTTCAACATCCTTTCATATTTTTTTTTTATTACTTATTCCATTGCAACTGATTGACCCCCTTCTTCCCTTTTCCTTATTCCATTAAGCCCATCCTCGTTTTTCAAACCGATCCATCTTTTACAAAAGATTTGCTTTGTTAGCTTATTTAATTTACTTATTTTTTAAATTGTAAAGTGACTCAAACCCTTAACCTTTATGGTTTTGCCATGGTTGTATTTATTCATACCACAACATGTCTTCTATGAATTTCGGTTTAATATGGACTTTGCAACTTTTTGTAAATTACAATTTTTTTTTTGAAATGGAAGACAACAATATGGGTTAGCATTAGAAATTCGGGTCTGGTCGGGCCAGGTCAACAGTCGGGTTCAGAGTATTAGAAATTCAGGTCGGGTTGGGTTGACTAGATCGGGTTTTCAATTCGAGTCGGGTCGAGTTGGGTTCAATATGCTTTAATATGGGTTAGGGTTGGATTTATGAAAATCCGACCCGCCCGACTCGAGTTTCAGCCCTACCTACACTGAAACAGGAAAAAGAGAAAAATATATCCCAATCTGAATAATATATGGTTAATAACTTACCTGAAGAAATTCTAGTAATATTGGAGTCCATAAAAATTAAAATAGATAAAGAAAGCAACTCACCTTGTTCCTTTTGGTCGTCCTGAACAGAACGTACAACAGTTCCTATGATGCGCTTTATAAAAGATCTAGCATTTAAGTTCTGCAACAAGCAATTGTTAATAAGTTCAATGCAAATAAAAGAAGCAAAAAGAGAGGTGTCTAAAAATCTCATGGTAATTTCTTTTCTTAAAAAAGTACATGGTTCTTCTTCATTATCATCATCATTATAGTCATTCATTCCATCTATCTAGGGTTCACACTAGTGAGTGGATTTAAATTTTTTTTATTTGGCAGACTCCTAGCTAACACCCATAGAATTTGAACCTACAATATAATTATTGTGGTTGCAACAATGAAAACTTACCAACTATGATACAAGCTCTTGTCATCTTATTAGCTTTTGGAGTTTAAAACAGGTTATAGGCCATGGTGCTTACAAGTTCTAAGAAACAAATTGTCTACGACAAAGGAAAAGACTCCAAACCAAAGAATTATTACATCAATCCATGCTTCTGACCATGCAATAGGTAATAAATACATCTATATTGCTGTGCAGGAACAGCACAACATGACACCTGGAGCTCACTAAATACATCTATATAGTTTTGCAGGAACAATACAATATGACACCAGGAGCTCAAAACAATACAACAAGACAGGATAACTTGTATACAAGGTTCAAAAATTCAAGGCTTCAAGCTCATGTGAAAACTGAAGCAGAGGACTCAGTATCTTTGTCATTGTCCTAATTTTTTTAAGAAAAAATATGTTTGGATATTTGTATAATTTTGAAGTACAAGTTAGAAGTGTCATAACTGTGCAAATTAAAATTTGTTCCAAGAACCCATATTAGTTTGCCAACAACTCTCTTTTAGACAAAGAGAATGTTGCTGCAATGATCAATCTTTTATGTGCTTTGGACATGGAGAGTTTCTGTATAACTTTGAAAACAAAGAAGATAGATTTGTCCAATTCCATAGCTGTAAAACTCAACATAATTTATAAAATCAAAGCATTACATGATTTAGGCATGCTGAATTTTCTCAATAAGATAATGAGTATGCAGCAATGGTCAATTCTACGAGTGCTTTAAACATGGTAACTTCTCTGTAAATAGAGAAAACAAAAACTGTGTCATGCAGCATTGGAATGACGAACTTATTGAATTTAAAAAATAAAAATTTCCATAGAAACCTATTAGACAAGGAGAAAGCTGTTAGGGGGTTCTTTCAGGTAGAGGACTCGCCTATGAGGGGTTCCAGAAGCTAAAAGTTAGGGAAATAAGGATTCTGGCAAGGGAAGTGTAGAATTGATATGACATGAAAGTACAAGCAATTGACAGCATGTAATGATGTCATTAGGTATGGTTTCCCACTCAAAAATTACAAAACTGAAGCCCCTACATTCTCCTATAATCCCACAATCCAGATTCCTGACCCTAAACAAGTAGCAAACTGAAGTTTTGAAATAAAAACTACATGACAACTGAAGACAAAACAAAATTTAATATGAACAGATGCAATTAAAATTTTTCATTTGACATAAATTGCATTACCAAAACATCAGCAGAATGGTGATCTTTGGAGCCAAAATTAAAACAGAGTATGAATTAAACATTAAATACCTCTTCTGAACCTTGCATACGCTCTATCTCCCTTTGAGAAAGTATGATTTTCTTTTTCTTTGCAATGCAAGTTTCTATTGATTGCATCAACTGTCTTTCCAAGGCTTTGATATCTGATTCTTCAATCTCCCTGCCAAATTCAAATGCATAAATGGATAAAACTAGAAACCTTTTTTTTTTTTGTTTCCCTCCCATCAAAGATAACAAGTTTAATTGATTTTGAGGAAAAAAATGCAAGCCCAGCAATACAAGACTCAAAAGGCCTCCAAAGAACAAAATACACAATAAGCTATAGTTACACCGTCTCCCCTAAGAAGCCCATCACACAGCAGAATCTGTCACAGCAATAAACCTGCCCCCTCTTTAGCCAACTCATCAGCCCTCTCATTGGCTGATCTGATAATATGGGAAACAAGCAAAAATTTCCCTTTCACAATTTGCCGAATCTCCTCTACCTTGTCTAATAGCCACCATGGGCACAAATTTTCCTTTGTCCCCCATTGTGTAACCACAAAGCAATAAACATCACCACTATTACCAATCAACTTATCTCCTTGGCTCCTAAGTTCAGCCTCATTTGAAGAGAATAAATCAAATGGGCTAGGCAAAATTTGCTCTCTCCGCCACTAGAATTTTCCACTACTCCATCATAGCAGTCTTTTACTAACTCTATCACTGGCATCAAAATTCAACTTGAGACAACCTTGAGGAGGGGCAACCTGGTCATTGATCTCTAGATTTCAACATCTTTGAGCAGGAGCACTGTCCATCCTCTCGTAATATCTAAATCCCAACACCTTGCATTCTAGTATTAGCCATGACTCAACGAGCAGCCTTGAGTCTTGCAGCAGAAACAACATTTTCCACACCTTAAAATTGCCCCAAAACACTATTATTTTCACATGCCAAATGGACCATACATACTAAAAGTCAAAACTCTCCACAACACCTTAGAAACTCTTTCCCTCCAAAAGCTATCCATTAAATGATGTAAATCCTTTGGTAGACACCACCTAATCACAAACAGCTGCAGAAAATAGTGCAAAATCTTCAATGCAAACTGACAATAAATGAAAAGGTGATTCACATTTTCTCCATCAGCTAAACAGAGAGCACAAACATCACAATTTCCATCCTTCTATTGATGAACACTTATTAATATCCTATCCATTCCCACCAACCAACCAAAAAAAAAAAAAAGGCTGATTTCTCTAATGATACCATACACTCTAATTAAGAAGGTTGGTTCAAAATTACAATCATTCACCATAATGAAACTGCCACAAATATTATCATTATGCTACTAAGATATCAACTCATAAAATGTAGCTTTTCATCAAAAGTTTCTTCTATCATAAACATTCCCGTTGATAGACTTTTGAACTAAAAAAAAAGTCTCAACATCAGCAAACATCATTGGATTACACAAAAGTATATATTGGATCATTAGGACATTGCATGGAATGGCAACTGACTCATGAGATATATCTCCATGCTTGTGAAATTAAATAAAAACGAAATAATCTTGAAATGGTAAAAAGCTTATCACACAAAATAATATGCCCCGTACACAAACATATTCTTCTTTTTTTAGTGATAGACGCATATGTACATACATAAATACATATTTTATACATGCACAGATTTTTCTCTGAGAGAAAATAAATCTGCTACAACAAAACAGCCATGTAATGTTTTCAATTTTCATAGAAGCCGAATGGAGAAACAAGAAGATGATTGAACAGAGATGAAATTCATTTTGGAAGATTGTTTTAGTTACAGATATAATGCAGGAGAAATGGTAACGAACACTAACCTGATGAATAAAGAGAGATAACTGTAAGGCAGGTTGACAGCTCCAAAACCAGATAGTACAGCCATGACAGTCACACCTAGTACCCCAATTCTACTAACCAACTGAGGCATCGTGAAAAACCCTGGAAAAAAAAAGGGAATAGATCAATATCTAAAAAAAAAAATAACACAAAAGAAAAGTAAAGAATGATTATGCTACAAAATTTTGATCAGAATAATTCACACATAGGTCATAAAAGCATTGTTTTGGCTGTAAGCTGAAACCATAACAGAGAAGTATAGAAAAACCTGTTTTCACAACTTCATGGAAATTAGATATTCTATGATGGAAAACATGATCTTCAAAATTTATTCTTTTTCTTTTGTAAAGTAAATGTGATCTTTAATACCAAAGAAATGAATTGTTTAACTAGACTTGTATGGTCAGGAAAAAGTGAGAATAAGCATTTTGCATGGACAAATGCTATCATTATCACCACCAATACATGAGAGCTACATCAAAGTAGAAGAATCAAAGTAGTGCTCCATTGGATTTCACTGAAAGAGGAGAAATGCCTAAGAGTAAGAGAAGGGGCTTTTGATATATTGAAATGTATAGGCCCAGTCCCGCACAACCATGTATATATTCTTTTAACAGGGGTCACAGAAACACATACCCCTCTACCACAAATTATGATGTCTGCCTACATGGGGAGATGGTAAGCCAAGGCCCTTCCTAAGTGCGAAGGAAGGCCATGGGCCTTCTTGCTCATCCATCAACCCTATGCCAATGTCAAGACCCAAGAGATCACATTCAGACCTTTCTATGTTGTCTAATGGTAGGGCTGAAATCGAGCCAGGTCGGGTCGGGTTGTTTAAAATCCAACTCGGCCCTAGTTACTAATATATGGAATCCGACCCGACCCAAACGTCTTAATCCGACCCGACCGGAATTATAACCCGACTCAACTCGAAACCCGACCCGACCTGCATTTTAAAGCTACTTTAGCCTACTTTTACCGGGTCGGGTTGGGTTTGATCGAGTTAACTTAAAAATCTCTCAACCCAACTCGACTGAATTCATTGCGGGTTTTTGACTTCTCAACCCGACCGGACCCGCTGACCCAACTTTCATAACCCGACCCTCATGATTTTTGGGTCGGGTCATGCAGGTTCAGGTCAAAACCCGACCCGAGTTTCACCCCTATCTAATGGTGAGGAAAAAACTGAATGGAATAGAACTCTCATAGTATGCTCTTTTCTGACAAAAATACAACTTAAATGTACACTAGAACCTCACACCTGTATGTGTGCATGTGAGGGAGAACAGAAAAACTCCATTTTTTGCAAGGTATATAAGAGGGGTTTTACTGAAACCTTTATCAGGTGAAGGCATAGGAAAGTGAATCCCCAAGCGCCAAAATACATATAAAAATGCCAACAAGAATAAGAAAGCTCCGAGTGCAGCACGCTCACGCCTCACTCCTGTGGTAAAAACAAATGATGGTTATCAATTTATAAACACAAACACCTGCATATACATATCATCATTATTTTTTTTTTTTTAAAGATATACATATCATCATAATTAAAGCTATTAGCCATTTTCCCCACCTATTTGGGGTTGGCTTTATGAGTTCTATCTTTCCACTTAACTACATGTTCATGTGCATAATCATCGTCCCAAGCAAATCCTTTTATCCCATCTAAATGGGCTTGGCACTTATAATACATACATATAACCAGGATCCTTTGCATTGGTGCTCAAATAACTTGGTGGGCCGACCATGGCCCAACCATACAGCCTCCCCAACAAAGGGGAGGTTTGACCCAAATCTGAGTTATACAACCCATTGATCTAACCTCATGAATTTCCACCTTTGGATAAAATTATATCTATGGGCCTTAAAATAAACTATGGTTTGACTTATCCAATCAAAGTGAATTTTCATAGGCACCCCTATTCAAGCCTAGACCTTTCCAAGTTCCAACTCACACATCCACATAGACACAAGTGGGCCAATGGGCCCCACAGAGGAGTCCACAAATTATTACTTGAGCATTAGAGCCCGAGAGAGAGAGAGAGAGAGAGAGAGAGAGAGAGAGAGAGAGAGAGAGAGAGAGAGATTATCAAATACATGGGCATGTATTTACATTGCATATATGTGAATGTACCTAAGAAGACCTCATATAATATAATACAATAGATAAATTGATAGCTAGTTTGGGACAAAGGCATCCCCCTTGGAAAATGATCTCTACGGTTAGGGAGATTAGAGTTTTGGTGACAGGTCTTGATGTATCTTTCATTCATATTATCCATGTAACTAATGGTGTGACAGACTACTTTGCTAAGCTGAGAGTTGATAACGGCTTCTCAAGAATCTTCTTCCTCTGATTTTTGAGGAGGCCCATTTGATTGTATTTAGGATTGAGGGGATGATTGGACAACATCTTCTTCTTTTTTTGTATTTTATGTTTGTTCTTTATTTTTGCTCTTTTTGTATTTCTTGTACTCTTTCTTTTATTAATGAAATTTCTTTGTTACTGTTCAAAAAAATTGATAGCTAGATAAAGAGATAGATATGGAGAGGAAGTAAAAGAAATTTCCACTAGGCAACCACTCCACAAATTCCACATGGTGCCACCACCAATGACAGGTAGATGGGCCACAAAGGATGGCCAATATATGAGTTTATGCTTGGACAATATGAAGGATGAGGTTTTTTGAGAGAGATTGGTCCTTGTTAGCAAAATAAGAACTCCTATATTGTGTGTTTTGTGTGCCTTTTTTGTGGGTTTGCTCCATGATTTGTTGAGAATTTGAAGAGGAGGCTAGGTCCTTTCCTTAGAAGTTCCAAAAAAGATGTTTTCATTTAAGGTCACCATTGTAAAGTTTACATAAAGTCATATTATGTAGGCTTTGCAAAGACATTTAACTTTCAAGCCCAAAATCATTGGTCATAAAGGTCAATGGAGCAAGACATTTCAATCCCCCCTCCCTTTGAAACTCTCCCCCAAACCCAAACCCACCCTAGTGGGGCCAAGACAGGGTCCTTATTCTGCAAACAAGGATGAAGTCTCTGTGGAACTACATGTCTGGAGATACATGCATGGGTGTTGTCAAGCATGACAGTTTTGTTGTATCAAAAGTCAAGTTAATGAGCAGTAACCACCTTCATTTCCCAGATAATATTGCTTAAGTTATTTCTCATTGACCAAAATGTCCAAGTGCAGACCCAAGATGGGGTTGGCATGATGGTCATGAAGCTCCCCTCATGAAGGGAGGTCTTAAGTTCAATTCACGCTTAATACCCCTCTGGGCCACTCTTCGTAATTGCTTATCCGGTGTGTGTGGGATTGGGAGGCTTGCACATGTCCTAAGGACTAGTCCGGTTAAAATGTCCCTGTCTAAATACAGGTGAGACCCCTGGACACCTTGGTCATCAAAAAAAAAAAAAAAATTGCCCATGTGCATTATTGTCCAATGCCTAATATTCGTACAATATAGAATGCTCTAGGTGCAGGTGACATTATCATATACAAATGCATGTTTCACTTCATGAAATGTGGACCACATTAATTTATAAATATGGGCATAGTTCAAGCCCACACATGTTCATGCTCAAAATACTACTGATCAAGTGAATGTGTGTGTATGCACATGTATGCATGCACACACAATTAATAGCAAGTTCTTTAAACTACATGTGATCAATCCTAGGCCCTCCTCAAAGTTACTGCTTCTAGCAAAGCAGAGTGGCAAGGGGTAAGGTTTTGACAATTTATCATTTTCGAAACAAATGGCAAAATAATTCCTAATTGGTGCCTTCGGTGCAAGGAAACTAGCGAGTAGTAAGTATGTGCACATTTGTTTATTCACTTTGCATTTGCTACAAGGACATGGAAATTCTTTTTTGAAGATGTTTCATGCCCAATTAGTAATACCATGAAAGTTAATGGAATTGTGGAAGCTCAAGGAAATTAGTTTGGAGGATTAAAATGCATGACCCTGTGTAAACTGTCTATCATCTTAATCCAACGGTCTCGTTTGAAGAACAACAACAATCTTGTGTTTTGAGGGGGAAAGAGAGTCCTCTTTTTTAGGCTTTTATAGGAGGAGAATTCAAAATTAAATATGTTGTTTTGGGGGCTCACGAATCCAAATTTAAAGGGTTTTCTTATGGTGATCTTACTGGATGGTGGACCAAGGCATGGACATCATCTGATGCTATCATGGGAAGATCATGTTGGGAAGATACACCAATGAAAATAACCAAGTTGAACTTTTATGGTTGTTTCCTAGGTTATCCTGGTTCCTATGGCAACATGTGGGCCATTAGGTTTGAAGAGCAAAGACAATATGCTCTAGAGGCCACTCAACTGTATGGCTCTGCAATTGCAAATCACCTTGCAATATATTAGAGGGCATTGAAATTCCAATTAACCATGAGAGTCTTGATGGCATTGCATGGAGGTGATTCTACCAATGCTCTAAGATTGACAAACCCAATTATAAATCATCATTGGAAAATAACCTATTGAGTGGAGGATCAGGGAATTTGTACCATCATTCTCTTTATCTTTTCATGCTCAAGGTCTTGGTGAGGTAATGACCTTACAAAGGAACGGATCTCTATACATCTTGTAGATGCCTCCAATTTTTCCTATCAGCAATAATGTCTCTTTTACTTAATAAAAGACTATATTATCTATCGATGAATAAAAATGGCAATAACAATAACAACAACAACAAAAATGAAGAGTTTGTCCAAAGCATCAAAAAGTGAAAAAATGGTTTATCGATAGAATATGTGAACAGGTAGAACTCAGAAATTCGGCCTCATATGCAAAAATGCGATGTTTACACTGTTAAAGATAGCAAAGGTAAAGATGACAGCTAAGAACAATTAAAGTAAAGACAACATACCATTGTTGCGAAGCATCAAATAGCAATGGTAATAAGGCAATATGAAGACGAGTAACACTATCAAGCAAAACAGATCTACCTTCCAATTAATCCATCTTGCCCTGCAGCCAATCAGTGGCTAACTAAAATTAGTTAAGTTCAAAGGCTTCCTTCTACATGACTCAAACTATAGGGGGCTAGAGCATCTACAAACGCTGCATTGTTCCAGTGAACAAGGACCTAGCAATTGCTCCAACTGTAAATCTGTTTCTGCAATTCACTGTATGGAGGATCTGTGGATGTCCAAACAAGTCCTAATGAAAAGAAAAAAGGTGAAACTGACTGTGCAATAATTTGCAATTCAGAGAGGTATAAAGATCTTCCAATTCAAAGATCTTTCCGAGTTTGGATGATACGTGTGTAACTTGGACCTGTTTGAGCGCATTGATAGTAACGTACATTCCTAAAATATAAACATTTTTCAAACAGAGATATTTAAACCCATTGTATTTTCAGTAGATAGAAATGGTTATCTTCTTGAAAAGTCATTTCCTTCCATGCATCCAACTAGATCCACATCTGTGGACACTTAAACAGACACCAACCACACATCGAAGCTGAATGCCGAAATTTTTGCTTGAAAATAAGACCTTTCTGTACAAATCCAGACTCTGAATCGATATATATGAGAGAGAGAGAGAGAGAAAGAGAGAGAGAGAGAGAGAGAGAGAGAGAGAGAGAGAGAGAGAGAGAGAGAGAGAGAGAGAGAGAGAGACCCAATTTTCAAAAAAAAAAAAAGAGGTGTCTTGTCTTGCAACTGATTCGCAAGAGCTCCAGACGGGTATGTAGTAAAGAGGAACCAGAATGGACAAAAGAGTGAATTGCGTGGGAAGAGAGAGAGAGAAATGAAATTACTCTTTGGAGAGGACGGGTAAGATCTCAAAGAGGACAAGCTGGAGGAGGTTGCAGGAGAAAGAGAAAACGGCGCTGAATAGGATCTGGACCAGAACTCTCTTCTCTTCGTATTCCTTATAAAGCCTTCGATTGAGGAACCAAAGGCCCGCAAATCCCAGCAACGCCAGTGACGATATCACTACCGTTCCTTCGTAAATCGCCAATCCCGATCCCATTCTCTATTCTCTTGAAAATTCAAATTCAAGTGATAGATGGATCTAGCGCTCACTCTCTCTCCTTCATTCAATCCATTCTTCTGTGTTGTATTGAATAAACCTGCAAAGTCATCTATCTACCACAACATTTCTCCCTCTTTCTCTTGCTTTGGATCTTTCTTCTTCGGGTCACTGTGACTGTGAACGGTAAAACCTTCGGTCGGCGGTAATGGAATCTCAACGAAGACTTCTGAGGATTTTCAGCGTCCACTCGCTTGAAAGTGTGGGAAATGGGGGCTCTGCAAAGCCCGCTTAAGTTAGAATTTTCACAAATTAAAACTTAAATTTTCAGTTATTTATTTATATTTATCAAAATAAAATTTAAATTAGATGACTCTTTTTGACACTTAATGAGTAAAAGTATATATTAACATAATACTTCTGATTATTTACAAGAAAGATTTTTATTTTAAAAGGGCAACAATAGAAAGTTAGAAACACCTGTGTTATTGACAATGAACAGTATTGAATTCGTAATTTTTTAGTAAAAAATGAAAAAGCACATTAATAACTCTTGTTATAAAAAAACATTCATATTCTTATAATTTTTATTTAAAAACTCAGTAATTACATTTTCAAATATAATAATTGTGTTAAATAAAAAACATATCTAAATTAGTCATAACTAAACCTCCATTTATGATTTAATTAACGCAGACAATGCGTCTGAAGTTTAAAATGCCACTGCATCTTAAAGTGGACCCAACTACATTACAGTAACTCTATGATTCCCGTAGTCCGCGGAACAGCGACGTTCTTCCCGCTTTGCTGCGGCAGCTGCACTGAGATCCCGTTTTTCTCCCTGTAAATTCCTGAAATCCCATCCCCATCCCTTCCCGTCTTTCCTCCTCCTCCTCGTTTTCAGTAGCAGTAGCAGTAGCAGCAGCAGCAGCACGAAGAATCTCTCTCTCTTCCCACAATAAGATAACTTCTAGTGCAAATCGCCTTCCAACCTTAGTTTTTTTTTTCTCGAAACTATTTTCCGTGGAATCCTAAGAGGAGCTCTGTTTCCGCATTCTAGGGCTTCTTTCTTGATGATCTGCCCTTTATTTTGGAGGGAAAGTTGCAGCTGAGGGATTGCTTGGACTTTTCACCACATACCTTAATAAAGGTGAGGTACTCTAAATCTCAGATGCCTTTTCTTTCAGCACTAGTTTGCATGCATACATTTGGTTCCAAGAATCTCGAGCTTAAGGTATTGGATGGAAATAAAATCTGGACTCTTGGCATCCCAGGACTATGGGTTTTCTAGGAATGTGCAAACCAGCTCTCATTTGGTTTGCTTAGGAATTCTAAACAACAGAACAGTTACTTCATTGGATATTTAATCCAGTTTGCCAAACAAAACAGGTTGTTTTACATGAAAATCCACTTTCCCACTTCTGTTGAATTTCATGAAATGTGTATCTGTTCAACCAAACAGACCCTGAAGTTGGAAAGTAATGTGCTTTCTCCCAGTCATCACATTTCTCTCTCTTTGTTTCAAGTTTTATTAAGTGTTTCTTTGTTTGACTTGGGAATCAGAAGGATTTCTGATTCGGCACTGGTCCATCATTTGGGATTGAAATTGGCAAATGCTGATTTCATCCTTTGGTTAAGTTAATGTTGGTCTTTAAGGGCCCATTTGGACAAACTTCTTATTGCAGTATTCAGCATAAGAATGCTGAAATCTTTAGACAATGTACAGACAAGATCTGCAGCCAAAAAAAAGAGGTATGGACAAGATCCCTTAGTACTGTTTGAAACTCACTGCTGCATCCACAAAGGCTTACACTGCAAGATACGTCACAGATACCTATTATCCATGGTTTCCTATGTGCAACACTGTGAGATGCATCAAAGGGTTCTTCTAATGGCCAATTTTTTTGTGAGGATACTAAAAGAAACTGCAATACCAAAATTTTCAGCTTGGAGCTGAATTACATTGCAAGGCCTGCACTAGCTTCCCTCCACCCAAATGGCCATATATAGCATAAATGATTGTTACATACCATGCATCTGTATCTTTTTATTATTCCAACATCTTTTTTCCCTTTTAAATCAGCAGCCATCATGGAAAGCACCTTGAATTCAGAACTTGCATTTTGGGAATTCCATATGCGTTCTCAAGACAATGGTGCTGAATGTGACATGACACCAGTTCCGGAACCTCGCCTGGGTATGGATCGTGTTGTCTCAGATGGTTTTGAAGGAGCACACGATATTGATGAACCTTATGAGGGTATGGAGTTTGAATCCGAGGATGCTGCAAGGATATACTATAATGAGTATGCAAGGCATGTTGGTTTTGGGAGCCGCATCAGTAACAATCTTCGTTCCAAGAAGGATCGAAGAACCATTGCTCGGAAATTTGTATGTTCTCGAGAGGGTTTTCGCGCAAAGAAGCATTTGGACAATGAAAATAGAGTAAAGAAGCCTCAGATGGTCACAAGGGTAGGATGTGGGGCGATGATGATGGTCAAGAAAACAGAGCTTGGTAAATGGGTTGTTTCAAAATTTGTCAAGGAACATAATCATCCACTTCTTAGCCCAAATGAAGTGATTCTCCTTCGGTCGCATAGGAATCCATCTGATACACCAAAAAGTCAAATTAAAGCTTCAGATGGGGCTCTGTTGGATATATTTGGTGTGGAGGCTGGTGGAATTGGCAACATTGGATTCATTGAGCAAGATGGTGGTAACAACGTTCTAACTGGTGTGAAAAGAAAGAGGAACCTTGGAAGAGACACTGAGCATGTCCTGGATTACTTCAAGCGTATGCAATCTGAGAATCCTGCTTTCTTTTATTCTATACGAGAGGATGAGGGTAGACCTTTGTGCAGCTTGTTTTGGGCTAATTCTAGGTCTAGGATGGCCTGCAATTACTTTGGCGATGTAGTTTATTTTGATATTATGTATAAGATGAATCGGTATGAAATGTCGTTTGCTCAGTTCACAGGATTAAACCACCATCTACAGTCTACAGTTTTTGGTTGCGCACTACTTCTAGATGAAACTGAATCATCATTTATCTGGCTATTCAAGACATGGCTTGAAGCTATGTGTGACCAGCATGGCCGCTATCCTCTTTCAATAATTACTGATGAAAATGCGGTTATTGGAGCAGCAATTGCACATGTATTCCCAAAGACTAGCCATATTCTTAACAAGTGGCACATCTTAAATCGTGTTCCAAAGCAGTTGTCTCACGTGTACCTCACATTTCCTTCTTTTCAAGGGGAATTTGAGAAGTGCATTAACCTAACTGAGACGATTGAAGAGTTTGGATCAAGTTGGGAGCTGCTCCTTGACAGATATGAACTCAGAGACAATGAATGGCTTCAATTGTTGTACAATACTCGTAAAAAGTGGGTCCCAGTTTTCTTGCAGGGCACATTCTTTGGACAGATGCCTTCATCCGAACAAAGTGAAATTGTAGACTCATTTTTTGATGACTATGTGAATGCAAACTCTACTTTGCATGAGTTTGTTGCACAGTACGAAAGGGCCTTAGGCACTTTGTATGAGAAGGAACAGGCAGAGGATTTTCAAATGATGCAAAGTAAGCCGGAGTTGAAGACAAGGTTGCCAATTGAAAAGCATGCATCAGACATTTTTACAAGAAATTTTTTTCATAAATTGCAAGAGGAAATATATGAAATGCTTGGTTATTCTGTAAATAAAGTTAAAGAAGATGGTGAAAATACATTATATAGTGTGTCAAAATATGAGGACCAAAGGAAGACACATACTGTTACATTCAACATGTCTGAAAGGAGAGCATGTTGCAGCTGTCAGATGTTTGAGTTTTCAGGTATTCTTTGTAGACACATATTAAAAGTATTCACGATATCAAATGTAATATTGCTCCCATCTCATTACATTTTAGATCGATGGACACGGAATGCCAAGACTCGGGTTGTACTGGATGAACGAGGCACTGCAATGAGTGCTAATCTTCGAGAATCTGTGACTTTACGATATAATAGTTTATGTAAACAGGCCATGAGATGTGTGGAGGAAGGTGCAACTTCTGGTGAGAGTTATGATGTGGCACTTCATGCTCTACGAGCTGCTTGGGAAAAGGTTGTTGCTTCTAAAGAAAAGCTGGCAAGAGTTGTGCAGCCGATCACACCAGTCAGTGCTACTAGTAGGGGGGACAGTAATATCAGCATACAGACGGAAGCAGCAAGAATCACGGAGCTTGAAACTCCGGTCAGTGGTAATAGTAGGGGAGACATTATGAGCACACAGTGTGAAGATGACGACACAACAAATCATATAAGTTTGGCTGACCCTCGACAATGGCACTCCTGGTTGTTCTAGTTCGAACCTAACAGTCTTTTCATTAAGTCTGTTGCTTACTTTTTTGTTATTCAACCGATCTTGGTTTTTGTGGCACCTTAGTTTAACTTGAGCTTACATAAAAAATCTGTTGCTGATCTAGTTTTGAAATTTGAGGCTTCATACAAATGAGTACGTACAGTTATCCTTTCTTCACTCTTTATTGTTCAGAACATATTTATCTCTTGCTTGTGGCTGTGTGTCTTTGGCTTCTAAATTTTGGGACATTTTTATTTATTCATTTTGCAGGAATCTTCAATGTCAGAGAGCTTCCTTATCTAGATTTTGTATAGTTTTGACATATTTTTTCTTGGCTGTTGCTATTTGATATTTTACTGGTTCTTATATAGCCACATTATGAGAATTTATCTTCTTTGTAAGAATTGAAACAAAGGGCAAAGAGGATTTGAATTTGTGCATGATGTTACTTTTGCAAATGTTGGTCATTGTTTTCCTTTTTTGGAATGAAGATTTCCATTTTTGTATACTTTTTTAGTGCGACAGGCGCATTGTTTTTTCACCATCATAACATTAGGAATCAAATGTTGTACAGCAGTTATTCTGTGGATCTTGGAAGCACAGCTATTTGGTGTTACATCACTCCTGGTAAGCATTACTCTCTATTCTCCATCAGTGATTTTGAAATTAAATTTCTTGGTTTTGAAACAACGTACTTTGCCACTTACATTTGTTAGGAGATGATGACCATATTAGGCGCATAAAGTATAGAATTGTGCTGATCATACTTGTCTTCATTGCTTTTTAGGTATTTCTTGATCTCTAATAAACACACACACATTGATTTTTTTCTGAGAGATACTGAGTTTATTAGAAAAGAAACTGTACAAGCATATAGCCATCCATGAAGAATGTGGCCAAATAATAAATCCAAGCCTAAGCGAATAATGTCAAGCTTAAACTAGATTAGATACACCCATATTGACCTCAACTTGATTCCAACTTCTCGAAAAGTTCAACATGATAATTCCCCTAAAGTTCCTTTTGTTTTGAGGTTGCATTTTGTTACATTGGCCTGGAGGAACATATTTTTATCTTCCAACCCTTGTGCTCCAATATTTCAACTCTAACTATGACTTTAAAAAAAATCCTTATAAACAGTTTATGTAGGGGTGTTCAACGTCTAAGCCCGGCCCGAGTCCAACCTAAATAAACGGGCTTGAACAGGATTTTTATTTGACTGGTTATGCTTGGTCGGGCCCAATTTCAATGGGATTGTTGGCAAAATCAACCTCACCAAAGAAATTGGGTGTTCAAATCGAATGTGGAATTGTTATTCTAGATACTTGGATTTAATCGAAAAGTATGCGAGAATTTAAATCCAGCACTAATTCAACTTAAAAACACTGATCCTTCTAAGATCCAATTTGGATGTGGAATTATAATTTAATTACTAATGGAAATAAAATGCAAGACATGAAATCAAAATTCACCATGCACAAATTTAAATCCAAATAATTAAATTTAATTCTAACACAACCAAATTAAATTCAAGAACCATAAATCAGACTCATCATACTCAGGACGTCCAAACAAGCATAAGCTTCAATAACTTTAATAAAATTCTCAATTAAAAATTTCTGGCCAAAACACTGGATTTATAGGCCTTTATTTCTAATTGAAAAAAAATGAAAAAAAAATATAATACCAAATAAACTTGTGCTGTCAACTCTACATCTTTCTCTTTTAATCGTTCTCTGCTGGATTCCAAATCTTCTTGTATTATTCTTATTCTCTTTCTTTGGTTCGGCTACAGCTCCTTTCTCTTTATTTGAATCAGCTACACGGTGCTGGAGATCTCTTTCCTTTCGTCTTCATTCTTATTTCTTTACCTAATCTTTCTCCTTGATTTTCTTTTACTTTCTTATTTCTCAAACTGGATCTCCATTTTGAACCGTTGCCAGCACCTTCTATCATCCAATTTGATTTTCTTGTTGTTTTGGGTCCTATGTTCCAACGGTGAGGCATGGATTGTGTGGGACCCACATGTGGGTGACTCCACAGGTATCTTGGCACACAGGGTGGGGTCCACACGAGGTCTGATGTGTCCACTGAGGTTGAACTTGAAGTAGGACCTGCTGGCATAGCCGCTCACATGGCACTTGAAGTGGGGCCCTCTCTTCCCACCATCAGTTCGATTACAGAGTTGGAGTCGATTCATCGATTTTATCCAATTGAGCCTCGATTGGGTCATCACTGGGTTTCATGCCTGCATCAGGCACCTTGAACTTAATTTTGTGGTAGCTCAGTTACATGTATGGTTGGTTCTGGAGGTGTAATTAGAAATGCAGCAGCTGAAGAAATTCTGTCCTTTGCGGGTCCTTTGCAAGGTTGTCATGTAAATGACGTGGAGCTGCATGCAATGTTCTTTGGTCTTAAGGAGCTGGAAAATTTTGGATCAGCTGGGGATCTGGTTGAAGGGTTTTCTTTGCTGTAAATGGGCTAGGGAGCTGTCTGCCCTTGGAAATATCTTGATATGGTTGAGGAGGTCAGATCTATTATAGTTGGGAAGCAATTCGAGGTGTTTCATGTTTTACAGTAAGCTAACGCAAAGGTTGATATGCTTGCTAAAGAGGGGATGGATCCCACCAGGTTGTATTAAGGCCTTAGTTTTTGTATAAGGCTGTGGTTGGTCTCCTGAAGGGTTTTTTTGGTAATGCCTGAGTAATGTTCCTGTGGCTTTGCTGGCTTCATAGTCTTTGTTCTTAGAAATAAAATTGTTACCTTAAAAGAAAAAAGGAAAAAGAAGTATAGTCCATGGTTGAGCTGCTTGCAAGCTTGAAGAAAAAAAAAATTGAGGTATGTGAAAGAAAAACTAAAAAGCTGGAGTAAGGATGCCTTTGGGAGAGATGGGGGAAAAGAAGCAACTATTGTTAGATGAGATCCATGAGTTTGAAGGCAAGGAAGATGGTCACGTTCTTTCAATAGCAGAGACCAGCAGAAGTATGTTCTTAACAGGAACTCAAGGACATTTTTAGAATGGAGGAGATGCTCACGTTCTGTCAATAGCAGAGACCAGCAGAAGTATGCATCTTAAACTCAAGGACATTTTTAGAAGGGAGGAGATGGCTTGGAGGCAGTGATTTTGGGCTGCTTGGCCCAAGGAAGGAGACAAAAACACTGCTTTCTTCACAGGTTGACCAAAGCAAGAAGGAAGAGCAACTACAGAGCCAGATTGAGAGTTGGGGATGGGATTTTAGAGGATAGAAAGGCCGTAGCGGTGGTGGATTACTTCTGAGAATCTCTATTCTCAAGAGAGTCATTTGAGGCCTCAACTAGATGGGATAAATTTCATTAGGGTGCCTTGGGACAAAGCCATGTGGTTGGAGAGAGACTTTGTTGTGGAGGAAGTTCACAAATCAACTGTAGAAGAGACATTATGTGGCCTTCTTTCATTGTTGTTGGGGTATCATTAAAAAATGAGTAAGTTTCATGAGGGCATGAATGCTAAATTTATTGTTGTTGAATTATTTGTACAGATTTGGACATTATGTATATGGAGTGTGCCCAACTGTTTAGTCCTGCAAATCATCGTAGGGACTAGGGTTGACCTTCCATTTTAGATTGTATCTTTTGTTTATGTATTTCTTCCATTTGTATTATTTGAGACACAGAAGTGAAATACAATCTTTTAACTCAGAATTATTCTTCTTCTCCTTTCTTTATTCTCTTTTTCAATTTTCCATTTTCTGGTACAACATGGTGTCAACTGAGAATCACAATCTCTGAATTCTTCTCATTGCTATGACATTAGTTGTTGGACTTCTTTACGAGGCTGCAATTTCCTCTTGCAAAAAGTGTTTATTATCTGGTATTCTGGTTTTCTCTCAGGATCTTCTTCCAAAGACACTAGAGGAAAGGCAGTTGAATCAGGGATTGTTTGCAAGGTGCATTTGGAGAAAGCATATGGCCATGTGGTTTGGTCATATTTGTTGTACATGTTGCATCGTTTTCGTTGGGTCTAGATGGTTTTGATGACAGGAACCTGTAGCACAACTAGTAAAGATTCATTGTTGTAGCTTAAAGACTGTGAAATCAAGTCCCATAGATATAAGATAGGCAGTTGGCCCATGGAAAACAATTTGTCAAATATAAATGTAAATGCCAACCCTTGATTGATGGGATAAATGGCTTTGAAGATGAAAATGAGATGATGGATATGACGGATGAAGGAATGCATCTCATACCCTTTTTTTTATTTTAGGGAATGGTATGCCCAATGGCTTCTTCAAAAGTGACAAATGGCTTAGGCAGGGTGACTCTCTCTCTTATTTTCTCTTCTCCATTGGGATCGAAGGTCTTTGTGGGTTATTCTAGAAAGTTGAGGATGAAACCTTGTTTGTGTTTTGGCATTGCTGACTCTAGTCTTTACATTTCCTACCTTCATTCTGCAGATGATGCCATTATTTTCTACAAAGATGATGAAGATCAATTTCTTAATGTTTTAGAATCTTCAAGTGCTTCCAAGTGATTTTTGGCCTCAAAGTCAATATCTTGAAGAGTGGTGGTGTTGGTGTTCTTACTCTGTAAGAGAGGATCTAGAGTGTCGCTAATGCCATTGGGTGTGCTAAGGTCAATTTACCTTTTCCTTATCTTGGTCTTTTTTGGGAGGTAGCCCTATCTCCCCGTCCTTCTTGGAGCTAGTTATTAAAAGATTTCTTTAGAAATAGCCTCTTGAAAAAAATCTTACCTTTTATTTGGTGGTCACATTATCCTTATTAATTAATGCACCCTTAGTAATCTCCCTATTCATTACCCTCCTTTTTCAAATCCCTATTAAAGTTGCAAAGATTCTTGAAAAAGATCCAATAGGATTTCCTTTGGGAAGGGGTTGGAGATAAAAAGAAGATACATTTAGTGAAGTGGAAAGAGGTGTCTTTGCTTGTGGAGAAGGTTTGATTGGGCTTGGGTAACATGAAAGGGAAAGAAAATTGGTCACTGCTGGCAAAGGTTTGGTGAAGAAAAACGAATCCTTATAGAGGGGAGTTATAAGATTGAAGTAAGGTGAGTTGGAGAGAGGGTGGCTTCTGAGAGGTGTATCACAAAATGGTGGTACTCAAATTTGGAGGGAGATTTCTAGAATTGTAAGGCAGATCATTAGGTGGGTCTAGAATAAGAGACAATATGGAGTTAGTGGGTGATGACTGATGAAGCTAGAATAAAATTTTGGGAGGATATGTGATGAGGTGAGGAGCCTTGGATGTTCTTTCATCACAAGATTGCATTCCATGTCAAGTCAGAACAAACTCATTAAGGACATTATGGAAAATGTGGGAGGCAGAAAGGTGTGGGTAGTGACATACAAAATAAACCTAATGAATCATGAAATTCCCTTGAGTTTTTTTGTTTTGAAAAGGCAACCGTCATTTGATTAATTATGAACAAAGGTACAATGTCCCCCATTATTTACTATACAACCCAATCCCCATAGAAAGCAAAACTCATCCTCAATACGAAGGAAAAAACACATCGAGGACTCACTATAACTCAAGTACATATACCAACAAAATCCTCAGATCTATCTATCCTAGCTTTGGCAAAGAAGTCTGCTACTGCATTAGCAGACGTCACATGTCTAAAGGGTACATCTTGGTTCCAACATCAAGTGATGTCTCGAACAACACAGAGGAGCCTCCTTCTTACCCGATGCCCAACCAATGACATTGGAAGAATCTCCTTCAATGATGAGTTTTAGTTCCCTCCTTTCCCTCTAAGGAGTGATTGCTCGGCTAATGCCCAAGCAAAGAAATCTGCTTGAGGATTTATTGTTGACATCAGATTGGTGTTATCCTGTTGATGGAAAAACAGATGGAGGGACCTTTCAAAAAAAAAACAGATAGAGGAGTTTAGAAAAAGGAATTCAGTGGGATCTTTTCACGTAAGCCTTTGTTCGCTTTCCTTAAAGCAATAAACCAAATCTTATTTCTTATTTCCCTTCTAAATCCCTTACGAGCTCTTGCTCCTGTCCGAGGTCAAAATCTTTGTTGGTGTTCCTTTTCTTAATAAGATCTTGATCACTGACAATCTTAAATTAAGGAATTTTTCCACCTTTAACATTTGATTCCTTTGTTGGAGGAATGAGGAATTCATTGATCATTTGTTTATCCATTGCCTTTTTGTCTTCCACATTTGCTATTACTCTCTCTCCTTTTTCTCCTTTTCATAGGTGATTCTCTCTTCACCTGTGTTCTCATTTCCAGATGGGGACTGGGTCTTTTCCCAAAGTGAAGCCAAGTCGTATGGAAAATGTTTGCTTTGGCCATCATTTGGTCTCTCTGGCTTAAGCAGAATAGAAGGATTTTTTAAGATAAAGCTTTGCCTAAGAAAGTTGTGATTCACAAAATCAAGTTAAATATCACTCAATGAGCTTTGGTTGCCAATTCATTTAATGGTTTTGAAGTTGTTAGCTTAATGGTAGCTGGAAAGCCTTAATCTCATCTTTATTTTTTATTAGGTGTGCCTTTCCTTCGATCCTTTTCTTTTCTTTTGCAGTTAAGCTTCTTTGTATTGAAGGCCAGCTCTTCACTGGGCCTGTCATTGTCCTCTATTTTCATCAATATTTTTTTTTTGGTTATCCAAAAACAAAGTATTTACAACATGCAAATCTTTGAAGTTCATTTTAGTTAATGGAGTTTTGTTTTCAAAATTTCATTTTATTTTTGCACATTATCATGACTGATCCTTCTCTCCTGCAACTTAATTTTACCTTCTTCATGGATTTCTAGAAGTGTTCTCTACCTATTGTTTGCAACTTAGCTTCTAAATTATTAAAATAGATGCATCTGGGCTATCCAAAAAAGGTCATGTTATTGCTTCTTTGTGTGTTTTAAGTATTTTTTATGGTCACGACTCATGATCTATTATTCATTGTCTTTGCCTCTCTGGGGCTGTGTGGTTACTCATTTGCTTATGCAATGGCTTGGTCTTCCAAACAATACCAGGTATTCTTCTCCTCCTTTTACATTCTTCAAAAATTTGATAATACTCTAATTGAAGTGTTTGAATTCCATTTCAAGCTCTTTGGTAATGGAAGCATTTACTGGAGTTGATGGAATAGATCAGGACAATATTGACTGCATGATACCCATGGCATTTGAAGGACTTTTGGTTCTATGTAAGGTATGCATTTACTCATGAACTGGCTTGATCTTTCAAATAATACTGTATACATGACATGTTTATGACCTAATTCTCTTCTTCTCCTCCCATTGAAGTGATTTTACCCCATTGCAGGGCCCTTGACTGTGGAAGCATTTACTGGATCTCATGAAATAGATAATGACATGGTTGCCCACATAATTCCCAAGGCATTTGAAGGATCTAGAATGATATTAGAGCTGGAATTTAGCAAGAAGTATCTGTAACATGTTAAAATGAACTTCATGCAATTGACTAAACAAAAATATCATTTTATTTTTTATAGCTAATTTTGTCAATTATGTTGGTAATTGAAAATTCATTTAAATGTAACCTTTCATTGTTGATTTTAATCTAATTGCAGTATTATCCATTTTTAATTAATTGGTTGACCATTTTGTGAAGGAACTCTAACTAGCAAAATGTTCTTAAAGAAGGGTTGTGCAACTATATCTATATGAGGCCTTGTACAACACTCTTTGATTATAAGGCAATTGAATGTAGTTTTAATCTGCATTAAAAAGAGGTCTCCATGAGCATTTTGGCCATGGCCCTTGATTCTGTTCTACTGCTGCTCACTTGATGTGTTTTTTAAGGAATATTTTGTATTTAAGTAATTTTTTATAGGATTTTGAGGATCAAAATCTTTGTTGGCTTAACAAAGATGGCAGTTCCTGTTGGCTTAAAAACTAATTAAAGATAGTTTTGTAATATGGGTAAACTTTGAATGATAGAAATAAAAATGATCGCATTAGAGATGGTTAATATTAACTCCAATAGAAACATATTTAAGGTGGATTTTTAAAATAACTTCAATATAAAATAAATTTAGAAACATATTTAAGGTAGTTTGGACATATGACCGGAAGATCAAAGACAACCCATTATGCAGAGTTGAGAAGTTACAAGCATAGAGAGAAGATGAGGGGTATATCTCTAGGAATATTGATTGAAGAATAAATACACGAAAGGTAGTAAAATGTTGACTTTATAGTTTATGATGGGGAATTGGGATTTAAAACTTGAAAAGTCGACTCTAGATAAATGAGATAACTTTGATTATGATGATGATCTAAATATATGCAGCTTATGTGGGATTCTTATGTGGCCTAATTTGATTGGTCAATTAGAAAAACCTATGTATGAATATGAAGTTCAAAAAATAGTATTTTGTTCCAATCATTAAATTCACACCTTTTGGACACTTTAAATTTTAATAACTTTAAATTATTTTTAATTTTGTTTTATAATCTCAAAATGTTTGTATCCAAATCATTTCAATCCATTCAAAAGATCTTTAGATGAATATAAGGCTAAAAGTCACTTCATCGAATCTTTAAAGCCATATAACCAATAAAATTCTAATGATATTAAATTTATTTTGATAGATTAATTATTATCAGAGTAAATAAGAAAAATGGCTTATTCATTTATAGCTCCCGTCTTTCCTTTATTTATGGAGCTTTCACGACTTGTATGAACGAGTCTATTGGTACTTGGTATGATTAAAAAGTAATAACAAATTTATTAATTGAAAAATATAATTAGTTGCAAAGGTTTGAAGAGTTTTTCATTGTATGATTTGATTAAAAATGGTGCAATAATATCTCATCTTAGAATATAAAAATAAACTTACAAATTGTATCATCACATTGATATAAAAGATTTTAGTAAAATAAACTATTAATTACATTTATAACATAAAATAAAAAGTGCATCAACTGATTTTGAATAAATAGATTTTTTATATGATTTAGAATTACAATAAAATGGTGCAATAATAATTCTTTTTAAAAGATAAAAAAATTACTAATTACATAATCTATTTACATTGATATAAAATATTTTAATTTAATTACATTTATTTCTTTTTAGAACAGAAAAATAAATGTACTAACTATATAATATTATAATCTATTTTTTTTTGAAAGGTAAAAACTATATAATCTATTTTATATAAATCTTCTATTTCATTGATATAAAAGATTTAGTAAAACAAACAACCTTTATATTACTTACATTTATGACATAAAATAAAAAGACTATCAATTAATTTTGAATAAATGGTTTTAATAAAAAAAAAGAACTTTTACATTTCTATTTCACATTGATATAAAAGATTTTAGTAAAACAAACAACCTTTATATGACTTACATTTATGACAAAATAAAAATACTATCAATTAATTTTGAATAAATGGTTTTAATAAAAACAAAGAAATTTTACATTAATTACATAAAACTAAAAAAATTGTTTTAATAAAAACAAAGAACTTTTACATTAATTACATAAAACTAAAACAAAAATAGCAATGTCTGAGCCCGGGTTCGAACCGGGGACCTCCAGTGTGTGAGACTGGCGTGATAACCAACTACACCACCCAGACAGATATGTTTTCGTTTTAACTTTAATATATCTAAAAATATGGAACTAGTTGAAATTCCCGCCTCCCCTAGTTCGGCTTCACTACCGTATAGTTTATGAAAGCTGAAGAGCACTGCTTATCCTTGTTTTGGGAGTCTAGGGTTTTGCGTTTCCTTTTTCCGAACATCATGGCGACCCAGATGAGCAAGAAGAGGAAGGTATCGTTTTGAACTATTTCCATCCGTTCATTCTACTGATTCACCTCCTTGGTCCCAAATGGAAGGATCTTCTGATCTTCCATTTATTCTGGATTTTGATGTTTTTTTGGATTTGGCTTTAGTTCGTAGCGGATGGAGTATTCTTTGCTGAGCTGAATGAAGTGCTGACGAGAGAGCTGGCGGAGGACGGCTACTCTGGCGTCGAGGTTCGAGTCACTCCAATGCGCACTGAGATCATCATCCGTGCCACCCGTACTCAGAACGTTCTCGGTAAGCTCCATCGTTTCTCTTAATCAATTCTCAACTTATATTCTTATGAAAATGATGTTTTCATGATGTGTGCAGATCACTGTTTTGACGCCGATCTTTCAGAAATTATAAAGGTGTAACATGGTATATTTGTGTGCACATTGATCTGCTCTAATGGGAGGGGATTCTTTCTGGATTCTCCTCAGACTAAATTCATGTCATATAGAAGTTTTAGCTATTTGATCTAAGGGCGAAAAATAGATGGTTCTGTCTCCCTACACTTTTCTACTTCATCGATCCACTGTCCATTCTGTGACAGTAGATCTGGTGGCCAGCAGCTCCAGATGACCTGAATTTGGTATAGGGCTGCACTAGACATAATAATGCCTTCCATTTGAGCAGATTAGTGTTTCATGCTTTGAAATGCTGCAGGGAAATCCCAATGAAATTTTTATAGATAGTGCTGACTCCATTCTGTAATGGTCCCTAGGGTGTTTTATACAAACATGACAAATAAAACATTATGATTTTTTTGAAGTATAATATGGTGCGACTTTTGAGAAAGGGATTTCAGCTAGCTTTAGTCGGAAACTTGAAACCATGCAATAGTTTTGGAAGATATCATTACATAAGGTCTATGTATCACAACCACAACAATAACTTTCATCTTAATAATTCGTTCATGTTTTATGTTGCCTCAAATTTGGATATACTGATTATGTAGAAGTTATATTAATGCTTCTGCAAATTGAATTAGATGTATGGTTCAGACTGTGTTTGGTTATCCTCATAAAGCACATTCGTTGGGATGTGTTTTCACTCTTGTTCCCAATTATTAGAAGGACCTTGGGAAATTGCTTGAATAAAGGCAGTCCCTTTTTTTGCTGGGTATTAGGGCATTGATTACCAATAATTATTTAGTGAAGAGAAGCTTAAGAAACAATATTCAAACATGTATGAATTCCAAACTCTTTTATGCTGTTCCACATACATGAAAGAACCAATAACCATTCAGTCTGAATATTCTAGCAAATTGCAGTTTGGGTACCATGCATCACGAGATATTTATTCTGAGAGTACTCTCCTCTTGCTCGCTCTCACACACACACATAAACAATCAAGTGACATGAAATGAAAGAAGGTTGATTACTGTTTGTTTTCTTGGTAATATAGGCGAGAAAGGGAGGAGAATCAGGGAATTGACCTCTGTTGTACAAAAGAGATTCAACTTCCCAGAGAACAGTGTGGAGTTGTATGCTGAGAAGGTTAACAACAGAGGACTTTGTGCAATTGCTCAAGCTGAGTCCCTCCGGTACAAGCTTCTTGGTGGTCTTGCTGTCCGAAGGTATTGGATTTCATGTCAATATGTTCCATTGAAATCAATCCTATATACCATGTGTTTAACTATTTATTGTATCTTTTTGAGTGACATTAAAGCACTTGATGATCTGCATTCAAGTATAAATTTCATTGTTGTTATTATTATTACTATTACCGTTGATAACTTTTTTTTGTGTGGTTTATTTCTATTTGTTTATATATTATTGCATAATGGACTCAGTTCCCATATTTGGTTTGTGAATTGTTGGATTGGTTTGACCAATGTGGACATACCTATTTGTGGATGTGAGATGACCAGCGTTTGAGATTCCAAGTTTCCAACTGGTCTAAGCAGTGGAACGTCCTGACTTCAAGATTTAAGGGATGGGATGGGAACAGTGTTGTTTATTTGGTTAGTGCACTCTGTTGTGACTTTTGATCCCCCTCAAACTATGTTGCATGGACTCTTCAAGATGTGTGACACACTTTTGTTGGACAGCCACACTTGTGTTTCACACTTGCACCCATTCTTATTGGACTTTTTTTAGTGTTTTTTAACATTGTTTTCCTAGATCACTAAAATACTTTCACATTTCTCTCCTCTTGAAATCCAATTAACGTAACAATATGTTGATTGTTTAGAGCAGTGTTGTTAAAATTATTCGATTCACGATACGAATTGTACGATTCGTATCGTTTTAGGGGCGTTTTTTCCCTTTTAAAGATTTTAGTTCATCTTTATCTTACATGATTAATGTATATGTATTAATATACACTTAATCACTTATATTACTGCTCTATACATGCATCTTACAATATATGAGCAGTAACAGCCCTTTCAGAGGTTAGCCCAAAAAATAGACTCATTTTTACTATCAAGCTCTAGACCCCTGAACTCAAGGTGTGTAAACTTTACACTGGGCTTGAGCTTAGTACTGAATGTATCTGCTGAGCTCAAGCTAAGGCTCCTCCTGGCTTGCTAAAATCCCTAGACTCATGTGGGTGATGAATCAGTCAAGTCTCATTTCATGTAGCATGTACATCATTCAATGGGCAACTCATTTTGTTTTCTAGTGAAACAAAGTGACTTTTGTGGCTGAGGTCCTTGCTTTAAACACATTAATGCATGTGCGTTGTTAAGGCTGTTTTAGTTTTTACCATTTTGGACTTGAGTGACAGTAAGAAGAACAGCCACTGATTTAGTGATTCAGTTCCACTTTTTTTTTTTTTTTTGAAAAAAAATCTTGCATCATGTTCAAGAGGGGCATACAACAAGGATTCTAAAAACATTTTTTTGAATGATATTCAAAACAATCTTTCAAGATACATTTATTATTTATTCTAAAAAAATTAGTAACATAAAAGACATAGTTCCAGGCCATCATTGAGCAGATTTAGCTTTGGGTCCACACCTGGACATAATCTTGCATATACACACAATGATGCATATATTCATTGATAGATAAATTGCATGGATACACTTGTTTGTATGCATTGCATACACAGGAGCCTGGAGATTTCTGCATGCATGTATCTGTAAGTCTTGCACCAGTTGATTGTTAAGGCCTTTCTAATTAATAGTGGGGCTTTTGAGCTACGGTGCACAAAGGAAATGCTGTTCTGTCAGCAGCGGCCAGACAACCGTAGAGATGGATCCACAGGTCAAGGGCCCTAAGTGCCACTTGTCTACTGATTCCATCTCACATTTGCTCAACTATTTGTAATCTGTGACGTGGATTTTTACCCGTATATTGTATACACAATGAGATTCTTCTGTCTTTAAGCAAGAAGAAATTTCTTTCTGCAATCATGAAGCACTGGGCTTATGATATATATGACATTGTAGCGGCAGTGCTTCTTCTTCCACAACTCTCTTTTGCACAACCTTTTTTTCATTTAATTTTCACTTTAGTAGCACTTTTTCTTGTTTTGGTAAATGATAATCTGTGCAAATTTGATGAAAACAAGAGAAGTCCTCATGGATGTGGCTGACTGAGATCTTTATTGTAGTGATATTGTATAAGGTAAAGATGTATTAGAAAAAAGAACAAAAGCAAAGAATATTAACAATGTTGTCCTTATAACAGCTCAAGCAAAATTGTCATTAAAAAAAAAAAAACTCAAACAAAAATTGTATAGAAAATGATAACCACTTAAAATAAAAAAACTTCTCACAAAAATCTTAATGGAATGGATCCATCAATGCCTATATGACAAAAGAAGCAATTTTCATGTTTTCACATTGTCCCAAATAATGTCTGTGCATTAATGGGTATCACTTGCTTAAATGTGATCAAGGTGAGTTTTACTTGGCCAAAATTATTCTCAATTATAAATTAGCACTGAAGGATCCTCCTGAATGTCCTGATGTCTGTTTTTTGCTGGTGTCAGACATTGAGTTAGGGTTCAGCACGCTCCCCAAAATGTCTTGTTGATGCCACTTTGTATTTTAGGTGCTACTGTAGTCATTTTTGGCACTTTACCTATATATTATTTCAAATTTAGATGAGAGTTGTATTTTAGATGCCAAGATCCCCACCAACACACACACACACACACACACACACACAAAGAGGAGTTATAAGATCCCAACTAATAAGGTGAATACTAGACATTTTAGAGTAATGTACTTGGGCCATTTCTGTTACAAATGTACATGTAGAGTTGTTCTATTTTTAATTTTCTTTTAAAATTTCTGTTTTATCTTAATCACATTCTTCCTCACTCAGCAGTTTATCTGATTTGCCTTTCACAATTCAGGGCTTGTTATGGAGTACTCCGGTTCATTATGGAAAGTGGTGCGAAAGGCTGTGAGGTGAGTTCTGGACATGGGGATTTTCTTAAATAATTGGATAACCGAACTTCTAACTAAGCAAATGAGTTCCTATCCAGGTCATAGTGAGTGGAAAACTTAGGGCTCAACGTGCAAAATCAATGAAATTCAAGGATGGCTACATGATTTCTTCGGGTCAGCCAGTCAATGAATACATAGACTCTGCTGTGAGGCATGTCTTGCTGAGACAGGTTAGTTGTTTTACATGTCCTTTTTGGTTTTTCAATAGAGTCTATTCAATTAGAAGGAAATTCGAGAAGTTGAATTTGTCCATCAATAGTGTGTGCAGCAGTTGGTGTACAATGATATATTGCAATTAGATGGTTAAATTATTTACAATTGATCTTAACAGCATAGCCTTTAGGATCCATCAGCCTAAGAGAAAGTGTGTAGGCAATCTGTAGGGAAAAATAAAATGGGAAGAAATGGATGGCAGGTAAAGGCAAATGAGTATAAAACTATGATTAGGTTGATCAACTATTGTCCATTACATCATTCCCATGAAAGCATAGTAGCATTCACTCAGGACATTGTTGACCCAAGTTTCTTAGTCAAGTATTTTACTCGGTGCCCCATTCCATTCGGAAAGAATCTATGAGGAGATTGATAAGCTACTTAATTATGTGTAATGAAAAAGGATTCTTGCTTGGAGATTAGTGTTTGCCATGTATTTGGTTTGGATTACCAATGACATATTGAGGATAGTGCTATAGGGGAATATTAGGGAGGCCCCCTTAGAACTCCTTTACCTGCATCATTTGTTTAATATAATGCATATGTGATTATTTCATAATGCTCAGAAATAATTATTTCTTATTTTGAGGACTGTTCTCTTCACTGAATTGTCTCAAACAAATACAGGGAGTTCTTGGGATCAAAGTGAAGATCATGTTGGACTGGGATCCCAAAGGTAAGCAGGGCCCCACAACTCCATTGCCAGATCTTGTCACCATCCACTCTCCAAAAGATGAAGAGGAGTTTATTAAGCCACTGGTGGCAATAGAAATTGAAGTCCCTCAATGAAGCATTTGAGGAATGTTTCTTTGCGGGATACTTTTTTCTGGAGAGCAGCTTTTTGGAAATGGTTTTCTTTTCTACTGAACAAATATTTGAACTAGGACGAGTTTCAAGAAATTAGCATTTTGTTAGTTTAATTGTATTGTAGTTTTATCAGTATTTTTTCATTCCCATCATTTATGGTAGGAAAACAGATAGGGCCCTGCGGTTTTGACTATTTGCATGAAACTCCTCTTTGTGATAAATAATCATCTGATGTCCTCCTTTTGACTGCAGTTGATTGTTGTCTCTAATCTGTAGTTGTGTGGGATATGTTGTAACCCTCTGTTGATATTTGGGGTTTTTACTGATATTAATTTGCTTAAAAATTGAGTCTAAAATGAAATAAAAGGGCTACTCTTTTATTAATGTTTTCTCCTTTTATAATTACAAAGTAAAATTACAAAAGAAAAAACCTCAGAAAAGCTACTTCATTCAGGGAGGTCTCAACCAAGTCACTTGATGGAAAAAAAAGGAGAGGGAAATCATTCTCTGGACAGCTGTAGCATACAATGGCTCCAAGTTGATGCATGTGAGACATGGTGGGCACATGTATGGGCGATTGATATCTAACAGGTCGTACCTAGTTCATAAGATACTCTCTCTATAAAAGAATATCGGGGTTATTCTTCTTAGGCATGGGTAGAAATCTTGGTATCAATCAATAAATTTCTCTCTTATTTTTTTTTTCAAAGACCACTAATATCGGCAATATATATTAGATATCGGCCGATATGTAAAGCTTTAAAAGACCGATATATATTGGTCAATACGGAGTGATAATCAAAGGTTTAAAAGATTGATATATATTGGCCAATACGGGCTGATATTATCACTGCTCTTAGGTTTTTATTACTTTTATAACATTTTGTCAAACAAAGAAGATATGATCTATGATGGGATTTAATATATATCAGTGGATGAAAAACGTAATGAATATTTGGAAAGTTTAAAAATAAATTTAATTACTAATATTTAATTTTTTTTTATTTTTGGAATTTATTCATATCTAATGTTCTATCTATCTATTTATTATATATAAAAGAGTTTTAGAGATTATTAAACAAGTTTTGATTATTTATACAATTTATTGTTGAGATGATTTAGTAAATACTTCAAAATAGAGAAAATTTATTGAAATAAGTAGTTGAAAAAGATATTAGAGATTTAGAAATAGAATTGGTGATTTTAATCGATTTATCACACTTTCATGATGGACTTAGAAATACATAACATTGTGTAAAAATGAATAAGAATAAAAAAGAAGAAGAAAATATTGGATTTGGTGAGTTAAAAGGAATTTGCTAGTCTTGATATAAAAAATAAGAAAAAATTGTGAAAACGTTTTAAAAATAGAAAACTAAGTTTATAAAGGATCTGATAGTGGGAAGCATTTGACTGGAGTTTATTACATCAATAATTAAAAATAGAGAAAATTTACATAAAAAATAATTAAAAAAATAAAAGAGTCTTAAGATTGAATTTGGTGAGTTAGAAGGTTTGAATCTATCCGTACCTAAAAATAAAGAATATGAAAAACCATAAAACAGTGATGTTGTGAATTAATTTAATGAATTTAAAATTTGTGAGATAGCGATTAAAAAGATGCATCTATATAGACCATCCATTTACAATAAAAATAAAATTTAGTTTTTTTAACTACCCAAGTTTTGTTTGAATTTTATATCATATATTTTTTTGTTGTTTTATGTAAATTTCCCTCTTCTTCAATTTCATGAATGGGTTTGTTTCATTTTCATTTTACTTTTTACAAACAAATTGTCAAATAAATAAATTATTCATTTTAATTGATACTAAAAGTTCCAATAAATAACATTTCAAATAAATATTTTTATGAATTAATTTTTTAATTATAAAATAAATCTCTTTACTTACCACAGGTAAACTACAAAGTGACAACACAATGGTTACCTTCTTCCATATCTGCTGCAAAATTGTGGATTGTGCTGAATTGTGACTCGTAGCCTCAAGCATTTCCATTCATATACTTTGATGGACCCCAATTTGATAAGACTGTCCTCACTATTTAAAGGCCTCAATCAATTGTGTGGCTAAAAATATAAAAATTTCAATTTATTAAGAAAGAGTAGATGGTTAAGGTTTACCAATTTCAATTTTGGACAAGATTGTTTGTTCATGTATAAGGACTATACATAGGGCCATTTAATAATAATTTAATTTATTTAAATACTTTTTAAATTTAGATCTATTTTTTTATGTTTATTTGATGTATATTCACTATTAAATTGAATATTATTGATATAAATATTAATTTATTTTAGTATTAAAAAATTAAGGAATTAAATAATTTAATAAATTTTACTTTCTACTTCGATCTGCAAGAGCATTTAAACTTTTTAGCTCTGTACGACAAAGGAATTAAATATTTTTTTATTCTTTGATAATTAAGAAGTTAGATGCTGGGTGGGTAAACCACCTAAGGTCCTAAGTTGTGCTGATGCATTTTATAGCTAGTCTACCTCGGGAGAACGTGGTTTAAATCTATTTTATTTAAAGAAATATTATTTTAATTAAAAATATATATTTAAGTGAGATGTGTATGAAGTGATATGAATAGATAAATAAAATTTTATTTTAACTTCTTTATCTAAAGTTTTTTGCTTTTCAAGTTTAAATTTTTGATTAATATAATTCATTAATTTTAAGATCTTCATCTTATTAAATTAAAATGTCTAAATAAAAGAGTTTCTCCATAATACTCGTATACTTTCGAGAGGTTGTGAGTTTCAGCCTCTAAGACCTAATCTTAGTGTGTCGAACGAGTAGTGAGCTCATCTTTAGAGGTTTAAAGAGCAGTATCCGACAGTTTTCTCCATATAAATTTTAAAAAAATATATATATTTCTTTCTCTAAAATTACTGAAAATAAATAAAAAATCTCTATTTAAAAGAATAGAAAAAATTCATCTGAACAACTACTACATTCAAATGGAGCCCACCAAGACTCGTGTTCACACTCTTCTTCTCTAACACTCATTTATTTTTGTGAATGGTACCAGTGTCCAATTGAAATATATTTTGAATTAGTCTCACCATTTAATTAAAAATTCATCTAAGATTAATACTACTTTAACTGTTAATTTTTTTAATTCTTTAAAATTATGAGTTTTCTACTAATAATTTTTTTTTATGAAAGATACAATTATAAAATTACATTTTTTAACAGAAAATAACTTCTACTCTTCAGAGACTCGCCTCTGCATATCTGTTAAGGTTGAAGGGTGACTTTCATTGATCCAAAAAGGATACCCTGCTGTCTCTATCTCAGACAAATCCATGAAAGCTCCGATGGAGTTAGAACTTTTTATGAGCACTTTTATAAAGATCGATGATATTTTTAAATTTAAATATAAATATTTATCAGTACTATCGTAAATTTTTAATAAAATTATGTTAAAAATATGATAAATGGTAATATTGTAATAATATCCTAATCATTTTTGATAAATTACTGATAAATTCTTTATTACTGTTTTATTATTTTTTAAATATTATATTTTCTACAAAATTTTCCTATTAATTTCTCAGTAAAAATTTAAGAATATAAAAATATTTTAATATTATTAATCACTATTAATATCTTAAGAACAATAATTGGCATTATGAAGCTGAGCTGACACCAAATTATATTACTATTGGGATAAACACATAATAAATTCTGGTCTGTTCTTGCATATGACCAGCCTTAATTAGTTGCCAAGTTTGCATCAAACAATCGATTAAAGAACAACTAGCAAATTCCAATTCAACTTCTAATGGCCAATTTATTCTTCATGCAGTAAGGCCCACAATTTGAACGGTGTGGATTGGCATTTCCTGTGACATGTTGATCATGAGCGTAAGACAGTTCACACATCGGTTCCGGTGTGCAAGACTCACATTGTAGTCTCCTACCTTCCTTCTCGATATAGGCTTTCTCGTTTCCTCCGTTCACAAATTTCGTCGAGTTCCCTAAGCTCAACGGAAGAGAGATGGGGTTGAAGGTAAGTCCATGCTTCTCTCTCTCTTTCTCTCCATTTTCATCAGTTAATCGATAATTGATTTCGTTTTCCGCATTCCTGTTGTAGAAATCTCCTTCTTTGTTTGTCACTTGTTTTTGTAGAAATTTCTGATTTTCTTAAAGATCTTCTCGTTCGGATTCACCTGATCTGTGTCTGTTTCATGGTTGAGTTTGGTGAATTTGCATTTCTTCGTTGAGAATGTTCCTTTCTTTGCACAATTTTTTTTTTCTTTGAAAATGGAAAAGAAATGAAGTGGAATGAAAGTGACAGCTGACAAGAAATTGATGCTGAAACTTTGACAGATCTAGTGCTCCATATGATGGATGGATGGGTGGAACTGAATTTTTTAAGGAGAATAACCATTTCAATTAGCAAAAGAAGTAGGCTTTATTTTATTTTGTTGAGAAATAGTTGTTTTCAGGTGCTTTTCTTTCCATGCATCCAACAAAGCAACTGAGGTTTTAACTTTTAGATCTACTGCTGGTTTTGAATCTCTTTTAGCCTTGCTAGATTGTCTAACGATTATTTCAAGCAGAAGGCCATTTTTTCCTTGATTTTGAGATAACAAGTAGATGTGTTATAATCAGATAAATATGATAGAAGAGTAGAAATTGGAAATCTAACTTCAGATTGACGGGACAAATGCCTTGATGATGATGACGATGATGATGGTGATGATGATCTATACTTAAGCAATGACAGAAATTGGGTATGTAACCAGGAAAAAAACCATTCTTAAAGTCAAGTTTAATCATGGATGATTTGGCCGTTTTCTGAAAAGGACGAAAATCCACGAATCTGTCATTAGAGCATGGTTACATGGATGGGAAGCAGATGGGAAGAATGAATGAATAAGGAGAAAGAAAAGAAGATAGGTTTTCAATACTTATTTTCATTTGTTTCGTCACTTCAACGGTACACTGTTTGTCTATCATTTTTAGACTGTACTTTTACAAGGGTAAAATTGGAATAGAAAGACAAACAAAAAAAATTACAGGCTCATATCTTATTAGAAGAGCAATATCATTGAAAAGACTGGTTCACCCATATTATGCTCCAAACAGAATTGCCCTGTAGCAGGGATTGGCCTATTGTATTTCAGTTAAGACTGAAAATACTCCAGCAAAGACATCTGGTATACCGGGAACCTACTTGTAGTGTAAAGGACAGTATGCTATAGCATGGTAAAATAGAGCTTTAATTTGGAAAAAAAAATTACCTATTAAATCTGGTGGTGATTTCATCAGATTTGGGATTTGAGTAAATTTTGGCTTCTCTATAACATTTTTGTGGTAATTACTCCAAGACAAATTGTAATTCTTATCAAAGAACTCTTCTGCATAGTATCTCTGTGGTATGCATTAACGATCTCTTCAGAACATTGAAGGGAACTTCCACAAGGTTCCTATTAAGGAAGGCATAAACATTATTTGCAGCTCGATGAGCCTTTTTCTTGCATGTTTTTACTTATGACTCTCTTGGTTGAAAGAGTGCATGGATTGTTTCTGAGATGGCTGGTGGTCTAGACAGATGGTGGAGATGGTATCTTTCTTATAGGAAGGTTTCATCTCTCCTTACAAACATGCCATTATTACCCTTGAGAGTTTTCATCAAGACAAACTCCCCCATTAATTCTAATCTGTTCTAGCACAAGTAACTAACATCATGGATTTGTTTGGAACAGGAAGACTTTGAAGAATACGCTGAGAAAGCGAAGACGCTCCCTGAAACCACAACAAATGAAAGCAAACTCATTCTGTATGGACTCTACAAGCAAGCAACAGTGGGGGCTGTAAGCACCAGTATGTGACCACCCACTTTTGCCTTTCATACTGGTTTTCGTTCTAGATTGTTTTTTCCCATCTTGATTTTCATTTGAAGTTTGGTGTCTTTAAGGAAACGTAGTCCTGCATAACATTAGAGCATTTGGTTTCAATGTGATATATGAAGTGTTCTAGTCTCTTTCATTATATATTTTCCTAATTAAGGAAATGCAGCACTGCAGCTTTTCTATTTTTCTGCTTTTCTTCTGGATAATCAAAATCTCTCTCTCATTATACAAATATCCAAAAAAAGATCTAAAAGATTTTTTTTTCAAAAAAAGAAAAGAACAAGAAATTTAACATGGTCTTGAGCATTTGAGTTGATGCATCATGTTTTTTGAACGAAGATCTGAAATATTTATTTTAGCAGTATTGGGTTTTCAGGTTTTTGAAGTGACTAGAAATCGGGTTACAACTAAAGTGAATGCTTATGATTTCATTTGTTCTGCAATTGGTTAGTCTATTTCTTGAATTTGTTGCTACTACCTCTACAGGCAGACCGGGAATGTTCAGTCCGAAGGATAGAGCCAAGTGGGATGCATGGAAAGCTGTTGAAGGTAATGGGAAGCAAGCGTGCATTCGATGTCATTGATGTTCTCTTGATGTTTGCTTTGATTAATTAATTGCTTTTAAAATTTTCCTCACAGGAAAATCAAAGGATGAAGCAATGAATGACTACATTACCAAGGTAAAGCAGCTGCAAGAGGAAGCTGCTGCTGCTTGATTTTCTCCTCCATTTATCAGATGAAATGGGTACTTTACTTGTTTATGTAATGAACCTAAAGAAATCTATGCTAGACTACTTGTTATGGTACTGAACCTTGCTCTTGGTTTTTACATTGGTCTGGAGTCTGGACTATTGCTATTGCTTGCTTTGCAGAATTTAAAGTAGGATAAAGATATTTATGATTCGATCCTCATTTTGTATGTAATCACGATGAAGGGTGAATTCTGTTTGTGTTTACTGACTTTGGTTGGAAAAATTGAGGACTGGCTTGTCGAAGTAATGTCCTAATTCTCGGTAAATAGTAATATTAAGATAATATCTTGATAAATTTATAATAAATTCCTGGTAAAATACTGATAAGGGGAGGTTGCGGGTTTGAGCCCCATGGCTAACCTTGGTGTGTCTTAAGATGTAGTGGGCTCACCAGTGGGGGTTTTACACTGAGTGTCTTGTGGTTTTTCACACGTAAATTCAAAAAAAAAAAAATCACTTCGGTTTTTTATTTTTTAATATTATATTTTATGTGAGATTTTTCTGTTAATTTTCAATAAAAATCTAAAAATTTGAAAATATTTTGATATTATTAAATCACTGATAATATCTTGAGAACGATATTTGTGACTAGTACTAGACCTTTCACAGGGAAGGGTTGAAATTGTTGGGAAAACACGATCATTAGCTTAAATAATTATTTTTTCACATCTTAACTTGATTATATTAAGGGCTAACGATCCTTCCACGGACATTTTGTGTTTAGGGATACGAGTTTTAGTGTATTTTCGATTTTATCCTTTGCATGGACAGTAAAATTTCGATGGGTTGATTTTTACTGTTCATGTGAATTTCGGTGAGTCGATTTAAAATTTCGGAGAGCCGAATTGTACTATTCATAAATTTTAGCGAGCCAATTTGCAATTCTGGTGAGCCAATTTGCACTGTTCATAAATTTTGGAGAGCCGATTGCACTGTTCATGAATTTTGGCATAATTTTTTTTTTCAGTATGGTAGGTGGAGGACAAATTGGGCATTACGATAAAATATGTGTCTGTATACACAAAATGTCTGTGTGAAGATCGTTGGCCTATATTGATGTATAGATTGTTATTATGTTTAAAGTTTTTTATTTAAATATTTGTTCTCAATTGACTTAAGTAAATAGATAATTACTAGTAAGTATCATTTTAAATCAGATGTCAACATATGTTGAATGAAATATTTTTTTTTTAATTCTCACATAAAAAGTATTTACTTCATTTTACAAGATGAATGGAACTCTATTTTACTATAAAATACTATTTAATTTGATTTGAGTCACAGGAATCTCTAGAAATATGAAATTTAGGATTACGATGATTTGAGTTACAAGGATCTGGTGACTCATCGGTGTTAGGTTAACACACTCCAAGCGCTGATGGGGATGACATGTGGTCCTGACTCCTGACTACCTTCTAAATTCTAATAAAAGGGTTGTCTGTAGTTGGGTCTGGGAATTCTCTTTGAAAATGATGCCCAACCTAACCTAGTCTCGCTTTCTGCAAACAATCACAGATTCTCCAAGCTTTAGAGCTCTACGTGAGTTTCATCTCTAATCATGGATTAGAAAGATCTATGTAGTGTTTGTATATTGCATATAAAAGTTGGCCAGATTGAACGATTCTATCCATGGCTTTGGAGGACTAAAAACCAACTTTAGCAGGACCTACAATTTTATAAAAGTTTAATTTAATGGTGGATATAATTTAATTTTATAATCTAATTGGGTAGAAATCAAATTTATAGATGAATAGAGTTCCTGTTTATATACAAAAGAACATGTATCAATATGTAATGGGGCAATGATCACCTACGCATGGTTGCTCAAGTTTTAATGTGGACTTATTTTGGTGTGCTTGTACCACTCGTGGGAATTTTAATAGAACTGTGTCTAAAAAATTTCACACCTAAATAATTTTTTTTTATAAAGTATTTGACTTTTACGAGAATTAAATTTTCTACCTGTTAAGCTGCTAATAGATGAAGCAGCAGCCCTCATATTCCTCTCTATAAGTGAATTAAATTTGTAAGCAAGACAACAGGTCAGCTGACCTGCCACCATTAGCTGACTTGGCATTTTATAAATGTATTTTGAATCTTTTAATTTCATTAGATCACAATCAATTTTTTTTTTTTTACATCTTTATTTATCTATTTATTGAACAACATGCATGTCTCCCAGAAAGCCAGCCCCAATTGACCCGAAGAAATTGATGTTGACCTAATGTGACAATTTCTAAATCCCTTAGGATGTTGTAAAGATCAACCTATGCATATTGTTATGTCCAACTTCTGGTAATTTTTCATCGTTTAGAGTTCGTCGTGTTCAAGTAGAAAATTTAAGATCTCACATAGTCAAGCAGAAGATAGGGTAAAAAAAATTTCTTCACTTACAGGTATTGGGTTTTATAGAAAATTAACCTGTTAACACACATTTCTTCAATGTATGTGCTCGGGCACCAATAGTCTTAAAATATATATATTAGAAAACTATAACTTGATAACATTATTTAGATAGAACTTGCTAAAAAAACTAGTCAAGTCATTGGTTTAACAAATTAACCGATGTGGGAATTTTTATCGCTTCACATCCATCCTGATATCATGTTAGAAAATCACGAGTTGATAATATTCTTGAAGTAGAATTCACTCTCCAAAACTAACTATTAAGAAATGTTGCGTCAAGTATTATATACAGTCATTGGTCTCACAAATTAATCAATATGTGATTTTTTGTCACTTTACAATATACATCTGACTTGATTGACTGAGTGGAGTCAGTCTGGCCAGTTCCTCCTAAATTCAATGCACATCAGTTGATATACATATTGTTATCGGCTGATTTTTAATACTTCGTTGCAATCATCATCCAAGGCTACAAACCAAGACAAGCTCCAGTGCATAAAAGTAGAAGCTGATTAATTCTGAATCCGAATCTACTCAATGCTATTATTTTCTTGTAGAAATTCATTTCATATTTTGTAATTTTTGAAGATATTCAAACTTGAAATTATTGATGAATTCCATTTTGGAATGCTTCGTTCATTTTGTTTCACAAATATGGCATGAATACTTTAACCATCTAGGAGGTTTTTCCTACATTTTACTCATTGAGGGGATGATCATACCGATGGTTCGGATAAACAATCTTATATCAATTAATAAATAACTTAATCCCTTGTTCTTAAAACAATAATTACAGTTGAACAAGCAATAATCACTTGATAGTCATTCAATTTTCTATCAGCAGATGTTTAATGATCAAACAACATGCTCTATACACATCTTAGTTCTTACAGTATAAAGAAGTCTTTAAGAATCTCTAGCTAAACTTTATACATTTAACTGAGTACAAAACTAGCTCTGTTCTGATGATTCCTTTCACAGCTTTTCTTCTACATATAATGCATCTTCAAATCCAAGTCACTTCCCTTAACACCATAGATTTCATGGTTTCCTTTCTCGTTGAGATCAAATAGGATTGACCCACCTTCAACATTGAGCTTGGTTTCTTGATTTTCTCGAATATGATCCCCACGATACAGATGAAGAACCGAATTTTGAGTTTCGGCATTGTCATCCAGTAACATGCTCTTCCCAAGATCTTGATTCCTTACTTCTACTTGGTTCATGTTTTCCATGAGGCCTGAGAGGGCCATGTTAAAGTCAGTCAATTGAGCTCTTGTTGCTTCTAGGTTTCTCGGGCTGTTAACATCGGCAGATAGGCTCTTCTGGGCTTTTTCTAGTATGGCCTGTAGATACTTCCCTTGGGCTTCAATTCTCATTTGTAATTTCTTTTGTACCTGCAAAGTGGAAGGGAAAATTTGACTAACATACACAATTGAATACGTCGACGACGGAAAGCAAAATTTATGATCCTGATGAATTGATGATTGGAATATGGTAAGTTACCTCTAGTTGCTCATGCAGTCGTCTCTGTACTTCAATCTGGTACCTCAGTGTCTCTGTCACTGGAATTTCTCTGTTTGCACCAATGAAGAATTCAAATTGATACTCTTTACAACAAAGATTTAAATAATTATGAGTTGAATTTGCTGAAGTTTGTAGAAGTATTAGCAGCTGAACCCAAACAGATGAAGTAGCTGTGACTGACAATGACAAGGATGATATCTCTAGATGATGAACACAGAAAAAAGAATCCTACTTCTTTTGGCATGAACTGTAAAGTTAGTAAAAGATTAAAATCTTAAAAATATCATTGACAGGCTATTGAAATCCAATCTCCCTCTTCATACTAGCATGAAATGTGTGAGATTGTTGACAAACGAACACTTCAATAAACTTATAGGTGCTGTACTTGCTTCAAAGAAGTATTTGATTGAATCAGATGGACCTACAATGGCTGATTTGACAATGAGTTTCTTAGTTATTAAGATCAAATGGCAAAGTTTTATAGGTTGCCTAAATGTTCTTGTTAGTTATCGATTCATGAGAAAAAAAAAATGCACACGCACACGCACACACATAGGGAGAGAGACTTTAGGTGGGCATATACCTTTCATTGTATCCCGTCGTGGCACTGGATGAATGACTATAGTTGTGTCCATCTGAATTCTCTGTAACAATGAAACGCAGAGATCAAAGAATTATATAATTAGCCAATAGGTGTCTTTCTGTTTATCTTGATAAATCAACCACATTGAATTTTACATCCAATTTTACTAAAAAATCGATTTGTGCACCGCTAGATGTGCAGTTCAGATCTATTACATTCATCCAAGAACATACGTGGTCTAGAAGAAAATAATATTAGTGATACAAGGATGATTATCTCACCTTCTTTCTGGTCTTCCTGGTTGGTTTCTTTCTTTGCTTGCTTTCCAAGTCTATACTTCTGTATACCAATAACATGAGCATGAGAAATAAGAATTAAATACAGAGTACTCAGAGTAGAGAGAGAGAGAGAAACTGGCTGTTTGGACTAACAGACCTGCAAATGGCTCTTCAAATGGTACAGTGTCAAGCCCTTCAGACCCATCACTCTCAAAACCGATTTAGGAGTTGCTTCTGAAGCATATACATTACGAAAAATTAAGCAATGTAATTAACTGTAAAGCACTATAATGTATTAATCAGTTCTTTTTTTGAAGATCAAGGTATTCAGGCGTCTCACTTGATTAATCCTTAGGACATGTGTAAACTTTCCATTCTGCACATGCCGAATACAAAGCAATGGGGAGTGACACCTTTTGTGTCTAAAGACATGCCAATGATAGAAGGTTTGAAGGGCTTTTTTAGGGGATAAACACCCTCATCCATAGTGGGTCCCATTAGTTAATGGTCAGGATTAGCAAACCATTGGTCCCACTTTCTGGAGCCTCTCAAACATATGATAATTCTACCTTGGCAAGTGGATCCTTTCCACAAATCTAAACAAAGTATTTGATTAGGGTAAAAAATGCTGCTTGTTTATAGGGATAGGTGGGGGTCTTGGATTTCTTCGTTAAAAGAAAAAATGACCCTTGTCTAGATTTTCTAGACAGATTTAAACAAGCAAAAGTGGCAAACTCACTGTCAGGCCCTCCTAGCTTGGTAACTGCATCGACGAATCGGTCATGGAGGTCAGGCGTCCATCTCAGCCGGGGCTTTGGGTCTCTGGAAAGAGACACCATACCCGTCTCGCACGGATAGCTCCCACAAGCCCTCTCCATCTGCCCAAACATCTCTCTGTTTCTCACTCTGAACTACCTTCAGGGCCTTTGAAGGCCCTATCAAAGGCCCAAGATTTCAACTTTCCCTCCAAAGCATATATCCAATTCTTCTCAGCTTTCACTTTTTTCCCTACTTCGGTTCACCTAATTGCTCTGATTCTCTCCCTCCTCTTTATCAGAAGATTCGTTCAAGAATGTTGAAAAGCAAAAGGAGAACGCGTTCGATGTCAGGCTAGCACCAAAAAAGCCCAAAATTCAGATTCTCATTCTCACTGATCGGTCTAATGGATAAAATAAAGGGAGCAAAAGGCTATGAAATATAGCTGTAAATCTCAAGCAAGACAACTTTTATCTTGCAGAGGGATTTTTTTTTTGTGTCAATGAAGCTCTCAGTTTCTTTGTACAACCGCGTAAACAAAAGTAGATGCTCAATCTCTGGCAAAAGTTGTAGCGAATCAAAGCACTCCAATCCTCACAGGAACGTTCAAGATGGAGACGAAGGCTTCAAGAAATTCCCAGAAAGATGAAAGAATCAGTAGAGATGTTAAAGTTGTGGATTCAGCCAGTATTAGCTTCGATCACAGGGAATCTAATTGAACAAGTGAAAAGAAATGAACTTCAACGAGAGCCAGCATAGCGCAGCAGAAGGCTCTCTGTGTTGCAATCTCTTAAGTTTTGATTTGAGTCTCTGTTTTCCTTCAAAGAGAATTGGGCTTTCAACCATTGTCGATATCGAACTGGGTTGAGCTTTCTAAGTTCTACTTTTTTCCTCTTCGTGTAAAACATACAAAATTTTGAAAATTCAAGTGAATTAAATCGATAAAAAAGGGAAGAAAATAGGAGAAATGGTAGTAGAATATGGTTTTAAATAGAACAAGTGGCGAGGAAGTGAAGATCTCAATTGCAAAAGAAATGAGTTTATATAGAACGAGAAACTCTTAAGGCCTGATTTCAAGCAACCAATAGATGGGTTGAATTAAAGAGTAATTTCTCTCCTTTTCTCTTGTGTATGTATAGTAAGAAGCTGAAACCAAAGGCAGAAGAATGGAGAAGAAAAAGGAGCTGAATTATAAAGGATGATGGGTCTGAATTCTGAAAGGCAGGACTGGGAATGGAAGGAGAAGAGTTGCAGAAAGCAAGAAAGAGAGGATTATGATTATGATTTTTTTTCTTCAAGAGCAGAGGAGGAGAAAAATAAACAGAGCAGGGAGGAAGAACCAACACGAAGGCTCCACGAATAAAGGCACGGACACGTAGGTGCCATCGTGGAATATTCGCCCGGCAAATACGGCAGAGGAATATTCGGCGGCCACGTGCCACGTCGGCAGAGAGTCCGGCGCGGCACGCGGGGTGGCGTGATGGTGGGCCCAGACAAGAATATTCGCGGCGATCGCTCTGACAAGCAATGCCTTCTTCGTGATCCTCTTTGGCCATGTTTGCCGATTTTTATCTTTTTGGGAGGCTGATGAGGCAAGTGTCGTCCATTTTCTCTCTTTCTACATTTTTCTCCTTTAAATTATTTTAAAATATAAAAAAATAAAATATTTATATATATTTTTTGAATTTAAGTGTAAAACTCTCACAGATGAGTCAATTACCTCTAGAACACACCAAAGTTAAGTTATTGAAGTTCAAATCCAACCTCTTGCTTTCTAAGACAGGAGGGAACCAGCTGAATTATATCCATGTAAATTATATACATTAAAATTTACATTTGACAAGATGTCCGTACGATATATTAAAATTTAGTTTTAACAAATTATTTGAAGTATAATTTTAAAATTTTAAAAAGTTAAAATGCCTATAAAACTTAAATTTAATTCAATAATAAACATATTTTGAGATGAATTCAAACTTTAAACTGAGTATACATTTAAAATAGAGAATGAAATAATTTAAGAGATATTTTATCTTTGAGTAAGTTGTACTCTTTTATGACATAAATTAACAAAACTAAAATGTAAGTATAATTTAGTAATGCGAATGTTCAAAATAGCCACTCAATGGTGTATAAATGTGTACTGTATAAGTTATAATTTTGGGCTTTTTATAATTCATATTAGGCCCCAATTCAAACAGGGAAGTTTAAACTTGAACATGCCGAATTTGCAGCACAAGAAGAAAGGGTTAATTTGGTAAATAGTCCAAATATAAATTCTCAATTGAAGCGATAAAATCTAAGCAAAAACAACCAAAAATAAGGCAAAAGCAATGGCATATTCACTTCATCATTCGTCAACGTTTAACATCAAAGATATCACATCAATGGATGCTGATAGAGATACCATCTTCATATTTATTTTGGCCAAAATGTTCGAAAGCATGAAGAAATTGGTCCAATGAGCATAAATTTTTAGGAATCATTTCAAGAGATGGGAGTTACGAGTTTGATTCTTCACGTCATTTCAATGGGTCATTTTCCATAGGGTTATTCAATATATGTGGGTGGGTAGAGAAATTTATACATGATTCAATTAACCAGAGTTACTCAATGTGTATAAAAGAGAGGCTTTCATGTGCTCCGAAGATTAGTTTACTCAGATGCTCGAGGCCCAGACACCTTGACTATAAAAAATTAATCAATTTAGGGTTTGGATAAATTTTGAAGTTTAATTGTTAGTTTGGCTTTTAAAGTTTAATTGTTAGTTTGGCATGGCTGGGCTTATATGTCTTAACATGAAAGCTCAAATTCAGCCGGTTTTGTTGATCGAGAAATAAGGTTATATATTACACTTGTTTCATTTTTTAAAAAAACTTTTTTGAGAATTATGAAAACCCAATCAATTGGATTAAAAGCTTACTAAGTTCATATGAAAGCCACATGATCGAAATCAGTATTGTCCTTTTCTTCCTCATGATATTCGGTGATTTTGATAATTAAAATTATTTGACTTCAATTTCTATTTTGAGTTAAAATTTGGCCCAATGCAAGACATCCATTTAGCTTTTATTCCTTTTTGTTGGATTTATATTATTCTTAAAAATAAATAGAAAAATACTTAACTCTTTCTTAATTTTTACTTTTTAAAAAAAAAATTTAGTTGAATCTCTTTTGATTCAATTAGATTTTGAGTTAAGTTTAAATTTCGAATGTATATAATTTTTTTATGACGAAGAACCTCAAGACGTCTACCTCTCTCCAAGTACGAGAGCGTTGGGCAAAACTCTAAATACAAGTCCTTGCAAACTATCCTATGCAATGTAATGCATATCCATTAAGTAGGGGTAAAAAAAATGGCCCATTTGAGATCTCAACTGAGACGCCGAGATCTCGGGCCCGCCGAATATCGGCAGATATTTCTTTCTCTCTCCTTTTTTTTTTTTAATAAATCTCGCCTGTATCGGCCGATATTGGTGAGATCTCGGTCATATCGGTCGAGATCTCGCCTGTACGGCCGATACATCTCATATCGGCCGAGATATCTCAGCCGTTCAAAATTCGAAATATCTCAGCCAATACTAGATGTATCAGCCGAGATTTCGACCCCTGCCATTAAGACAAACTAACTCAATTACTTATGTACTTCCACCTTTAGTACCTCTCTATCTATTAATATATGAATCGTTTCAGAAAAAAAAAAAAAAAAAACTCAATTGCTTGAGTAGATATTCTCCTATTAAAAGTTCAAACCAACAAATTTGAAACTCTAGTTCTAGGGAATAGATTGCGGTAGTCACATGGCTAATGTTTTAACCTTGAGCCTAATCCAAAATGAATACTACCTAATTAAAAATTAGACATTACAGATGATCAGTGGGTTTTGCCTAGGTATTTCTGTGAGAGTTTGGACATATTTGTATTTTGAAAGCTCAAGTTCCTCATGAAGCCTAGGTATTTCTGTGAGAGTTTGGACATATTTGTATTTTGAAAGCTCAAGTTCCTCATGAAGCCCAATGGGCTTTTTAGATGGTCAAGTTTGAGCTCACTTGTATAAATTATTTCAAACCTCAGCCTACCCATTTAAAGTCAGTTTATTTTTAAGAATTAATACTATCAGGGTTACTCAATTAAAGTTTGTTGTCCAAAATTGAGTTTCAGTACACACACACAAGTCCTGTTGTATCTTACACATCAGAGGATGTTTTCGCAAATTTAAATGAAACAATGAGAGTATAACAAGCATTTAACCCAAGATTGGACACAATCCAATTGTTTAATGAGCTCGGCTTCTGGGCTCAAACACAGCCTGTCACTTATTATGGCCAAACTCGAGCTGGACTCAGCCCTGTTATCTCTAAAATTAGTTTTAAGAAAGTCAATGTTTTTTTTTTTATGATGGAGGGAGAACCTCGAGTACAGCTCTACTAAATCCCACTTCGGGTGACGTCCTACACTCCTACAGGATAGACACCGGGTTGTGTCATGGGGATTCGAACCCGCACCATCCCATTTTCTGAAGCAGAATGTTACCAGCTGAGCTACCCTGTATGGAGTAGAAAGTCGATGTTTTATAAGAGTGTAAAATTACATAGGCCCAAGATCTGATAATCTAAATAAATGGAGGGCATTCATGTGGTTGGATAGTAACCATGGGAATAAGCCATTTAAGAAAATCTCACTACTGGGAGTAGTCAATGTACCAAATCCATCCGGTGAACAAGTTGTAGTACTTGGATTCTTAGGGATGGGCTTTGTTAATGATAATAGTTATGAGTCTGCCAAACTTTTTATGTTAAATGTATAATTTATGATAAATGACTTTAATTGGATCAATGAAGTTGATTGGTTGGTGAAAACCCGGTTCAATCACTCATGGTGAGGAAAGCCTTCTCCTTTCTTACCTCACCATATCCAGAAGTCTAGAAAGAAAGACAAAACTGTCATAGAATTAACTCGTCTAAGCTCTTTTATTAATTACTCCAATTGCAAACAAAATGGATCTGATGCTCTCAGACGCACTCGAGGTGATAAATCGAATATGATTTGTGGAGGTTCGTGGTGATCTGGTGTGAATCCATCATTTTAGAGCTCCATCGTCAAAGCAGTTCAGAAAGTTGTTTCGAACATTGAGAAGTCCACTTTTCGTTTTTCTTTTCCTGTTTTGAGCCTGTTGCAATATATTGAATTGTATGGTTTTTTCTTTTATTTTTCTTTCTTATATCTCCGGTGCTCTTTTTTTATTAATACATGATAACCATTCAAAAAAAAAAAAGATTTAGTTATGAAAAATAATTTAAATTAATTAAAAAACTATAAAGTTGAACAACATATTCTTTTTTTATTATGAAAAAAAAACATAATTAATTAATTCAATTATAATATATATATATTTTTAAAAAAATACACATTCAAATTAAAATTTTACAATGAATCAATACCCATCAATCTAAATCAATACAAGCACAAAGAATCAGTAGAAAAACCTCCTTCTGATGTTGGACTCTTGACGCTCCTCATACTCTCTCCATATTTCATGAGCATCTTTTGTTGTACACTTGTATTTTTATTTAAATAAATCATTTTTTTTATTTGGTTCCTTGATTTATGCTGATTGGTTGGTGATGTAATGAATTAGAACTAGCCCATTGGTTGGCAATTCAATGAATTTGAATGATTCATATCTCATAATGTTAGATGTTAAAAATCTCACTTTTCATGTAGAAACAACGAAAACATTGTCTGATAATACAGATCCCTTGACAATTCCCCATTGATTGCTCATCTATTTTCTTCCTTCATCGACATGCTTTTGAAAATTAAATGTGATCCACTCAATCACTCAACTTAATTTTTATTATGGTCGACTCAAATCGATTAAGCCAATTGAAACAATAAGCACTGTATAATTTAAAAGTAAGTTCATTGAAAGTGTGATGTGGTATTTAAGGATTACATGCGTTTTAAAAGGTTGTAAGATAACGCTTTTAAGAAATCTAAATGGATTGGAGTAATGGTCAGAAACCAGTTTTTAGAAGTGGGAGTTTTTAGTTCAAATATCACTCTATCTCAAAGGTTAGTCCTTATAAAATTATTCAGTGTATGTAGGTAGAGAGACTTACAAATGACTCGAAAATTAATCGAGTGCTAAAAAAGGCACGAAGACCTTGATCATAAAAAAAAGGCTTTTAAAACACAAAAAAAAAAGAACTTTTAAAGGTGACACCTTTTCATGATCTTGACCATAAACACCTTAATACACAATGAAGTCTATACTCCTACATTTTTACACGAAGGTTTTTATTTTTATTTTTCTATCAATTTTGAATTGGTCTTTATGCATAAATTAGTAGATACAACTTGATTTTCATGTCCAAATAGTCCTGTGAAGATAACCACAACCAATAGAATTCACTTATAAGACCTTAGATGTTTAAGAATTATATTTAGCTGATGATGGGTTGTGATTTTTGGTTACATGTTACACTTTAAAGAAATAATAAGGGTATTAGTCTTTAATTCTACTGAAGCTCACCTTAAAAAAAGATAAAAAAAAAAAGAAAGAAAAGTGATGATATACGATCACAATTCACAGCATTATCAGGTCTCAAACATCAAAAGTAGCATTCTAAAGGTGAGAAGAAAAAACACTCACAAAGGGCTTTCATCATTTCATTTGTGTTAAAATTTCGATTTAACAGTGGCTCGGTGGCTCCCCAGGCCCAACTCGCCTCCACATGGGCCCAGGCTCATATATGTTTGAACGGGATTCAATTCTAGTGCAAGTGGGTTCATTAGACTGAGCTTGGGGTCCCCTCTTTCCTCCATCCATCTGTGCCTGGATTCAGATAACAAACTCATCAATTTGATCTAATTGGACCGGCTCGTCTTCGGTTGGGCTCGCACTGGGTTTATCGTGTTCAACGCCTGCATTAATTGATCGGTTCCTTAACGATTGATATCAGAGCGAGCCACACCCGTGTTTGACTCTTGATAAAGGCAATGAGAGGTGGCAAGGACTACTAGTTCTGCAACATAAAGATTTGTTGTTTAATGAGTCACTGATGAAGCAAAGTGTTAAGTATTCATTGCTAACTTAATATGAAAGGTCTAAGTTCACAGGTTCCATCAGCTATGGAGTTTTTGACGTATTTCCTAGGGCCTTAACATGAGAAAGATAAGTACCTTATGATTTGGCATTTGAACGAGAAGATTAAAGAGGTTCATCGGGGGTAGAAGAGTTTTTGCCTATCTTCTCTTCTTTTGGATTATGTTTGGACAATGAGAAAGGAAGAGACTTCTCTATAAGTTTAGATCCATTCTATGAGAAAAAGTGGAACCTGCAATAGTGAATCTCCCTCTTTCCATAGATGAGATGGTGTTCTCCACCTCTGCTAGGAGAATACCATCTTCTCCAAAAGCAGTGAAGATAGATAGAAATTCTCTTGCTCTTGTAGAATTTTCTACTTAGAGTTTTTCTGTTTCAAACATCATTTTTCTTGAAGAGAAAGAGAAGATTCATTGCTTTCAGACCTTAATTTTTATTGGAGAATGAATTTAAATAAGAGATATATCCCCTTCAATTCTCTCCGTCCAAACATAGCCTAAGAGTGAAGATGGCACCAAGAGAGAAAGAGAGCATATATTATAGGAGAGAAAGAGAGTAAAAAGACAAAATTTGTAGAAAATAGATTTCTCACACTTAAAAACATTGATGAACTCTTAATATGAACTCTATTATTTAATATGATAATTCAATATTACAAAATAAACACAAAGAACCGTTAATAACTTTAATATAACATGATCAAATACACATCCTTAAGGATCTTAAATTAGAGCTAATAACACATAAATATCAATTTTCATATAAAGGACAAGTGGATGATAATTACATTACTTAACCCCATTTTAAAACCACAGAGAGACACCTGTTGCAAATGTTACAGAATGCTCACTAGTACTATTACTACTCTTCACTGTTCTGCAGGTTACGGACAACGTCCGTATAAATCGCCTACTAATTATGCCTTCGATCCTCTCTTATCTGGTCTGACCCGTCTCTTCTGTCTCTCTCTCATTCTTTCGTAGTCAAAATCCCCCTTTTCACTTTTCCTCTTCTTCCATGCTCGCAATCTCAATCTCAGTCTCTTTCTCTACATTGAATCTTGAATTTTTCTTCAGATATCTCAAAACCCTAGCTTTTGGATCTTTCTCCAGAGATCTGAAGCTCGCAACTGTCGGCATCTGCAGATTGGCGCTTCGGTAATGGCGGATTCCTGAGAAAGGCGAGATTAAACTCCTTCCATGGCGTTTCTCCACAAAGGCGAGATTTTTCTGCTTCTTCTCTTCCTTTTCTTTTCCTTCCATTCGTCTCGTTTTAGCTTCTTTGCATGTTGCTTCTCTACAAAGGATAATGAAAACGAACACGAACGCGAACAGCTAGAACAGCAGGAGCATGAAAACGATCTTTTGTCCATCTCGGATAGGCAAGAAATCCAATTGAGGAGACTCGAGAACCTGATCGAAAATCTCACCGAGACAGTTTCCAGGCTCCAATCGTCCTTATCAAGTTCCCGTGGTTTTGGATCTGCCGAAAAGAAGCAGCAGATTGACGCCGATAAGTCCAAGGTGAAATACAGCAATGATGATGAGAAATTTCCGAAAGGGCAGGATTTTCGACCTGGCAAAGTGGAATCGGAATCACAAGAGGGGGAGAGAAGAGAAGGGGGAATTACAGTGGCAAAATACAAGCCATCCTGGACGGATAGGTTTCATTTCATGTCAGCCGTGAAGCTGGAAGCAGAAGCAACATGCTTGAACACCTTGCCATATGAGGATTATGAGGGCTCCAGCAAGTATGTTGCGGTGGGCGATGAGCATGGGCGGGTATACATCTTATTGTCAAATGGTGAAGTGCTTGTCCAATTCGATACCCTCTCGGACACGCCTGTCACCTCAATGCTCTCTTACATGTCAATTTGGAAGAATGAGAGCTTTCTGATTACCGGGCATCGAGATGGGTCAATCTTGGTTCATCGGGTCTGGGAGGCAGCGAATGGAGAAGACTGGCATTCTCTTTCTATGGGGAACTTGCGGGCATTCGTCTTGCCAGAGAAAGGGGAAGAGGACATGTCAGTGATGATTTTGGAATTGCATCTGGTGGGGAGAATGAAGTACATTATTTGCTCAGATGTTAGCGGGAGGATTAGGGTCTTTCGAGAGAATGGCACACTACATGGAACAGCCACTTCTCAGAGCATACCACTTGCGTTCTTGAAGCAGAGGCTTCTGTTCCTGACAGAGAATGGTGTGGGCTCACTTGACTTGAGGAGCATGACAGTTAGAGAATCTGAATGTGAAGGATTGAATGGGTCACTTGTGAGGAACTATGTGTTTGATGCCTCAGAGCGGTCTAAGGCCTATGGCTTCACAGCCGAGGGTGATTTGATTAATGTTGTGCTTTTGGGTGATATGACTAATTTCAAATGCATGGTTAGAGCCAAGAAAAAGTTCGAAATGGGTGCAGTTGGGCTTCTTTCAATTCAGACAGTTAAGGGGTATTTGCTTGTCATCAGCCATGAGAAGGTGTTTGTGTATAATGTTTCTTCTCCGAGTTACAATAGCAGGCTTGCGGCACCACGGCCTCTTTTTTACGCAACTCTAGCTGAAATAAAATCTGCATTTCTAAATTCCCTTGATATGCCAGAAAGCTCAATAGCTAGAAAGCCTTTAATCTCAAGTGACCGTGAAAAGCTTGTGGTCCTTGGGCTTGGAAATGGGTATGTTGGAATATATCGCTCAAATCTTCCAGTTTTCAAGGCAGAGTTCAGTACTGTGCTATGGAGCAGTCCTGTGGTGCTTTGCATCCTGTTTCTGATTGGGGCATGGCAGTTCTTTGGCAAGAAAAGAGAATCAGTGCTCACACCATGGAATCCTGATGACCCCTTTAGTGCCACTTCGATGACAACAGGAGTGTCATTAGGAACTGGGTCTGGAGACAGAACTTTTGCAGATTCTTCAAGAGCTTCTGGCGATCGTAGGGACCTGATGGGTGGTTCTCTTATGGGCCCACCAAGAAGGTATGTCTCCCCATCTCGTTATCCTGGTGGAACTGCTACTTCTTTTAGGGCTGCTTCTGCTGACCCCAGTTTCAGAACAGCTGCTGAACTGAAATATAGGGGGCAGAATTTAGACATTTCAGGTTTTCCCAAAAGAAGAGATCCTTTATTTTCAAATACTCAACCTGTAGAGGACAATGTTGAATGACCAGCTGAGTCTTAGAAAAAGTGTAAGGGCTTTTTATATGTGAACTAGAGGTCTTCAAGTTTTGATTTTTTGGTTCATCCATTTAGCAGATTCAAGATCCCTCCATGTTTGTTACTCAGTTATGTGAGGATATATACATGACAGAATTTGAAGAAATCTGTTACGGTCACCGTTTCCTTTACCTATCCTAATTTTTTATCAATCAAGTTTCTGTTCAATTCTTCTTGAGTAGATTTGGTTGAGTGAACTACTTTCTTCACTCCCAGTGCTGACTTATCCGTCTTGAAATTTATTTTCTTTTATCCAATGGCATGATTCTGTTGATTGATCTAAATATATGCAGTGAATGCTGTTTTTAAGGGCAATGGTTTAAATATTTGCCTTGCAAAAATTCCAGAACTTGAAGAAGTAGCAGCAGAGAACACAGTCTAATCTGTTGTCTGATATGTTAATTTTAGGGTTCATATACAAAGGTTTGATCTTAAATGTTTGGAGCTGAACTTCTCATTACTGTTAAGTTGTTTATGGTTGAAAGATGAATGCCTTAATATAGGAGTGGTAATGCATTGGGTATCTAATAACAGATTTTTTCTCTGACCCAAGCCAACTGAAACTGAATTTTTTGAAGTCTTTTCTGACATGGATTTCAGTTTTACTCAACCCAACCGGACTTGACCCATTCTTTGTAAAAATAGATAAAAATGAAATTAAATGAAAAAAAAAAACTTTTAATAGAAAATGAAAGAGAGATGGGCATTCATTTCCTTTGGGGGCATTGGGTATGAGGAATGGAAGCATTGGATTAGGAATTTTGTGCTTAGGGTTGGGATGCATGGGTTAACATCATTGGATTAAGAAAATTGGGAATTACATAGGTATTTATAAATAGGATTGGGTCAAGTGAGACTCCAATACCCAACCCATCCTGCATTATGTAGAGTTGCGTTGGGTCGTCGGATTAATTTTTTTTAGGATATACTAGACCTAAACCTAGATTTTTTCGGGTTGGGTTGGATCAGTTCACATATTGGGTAAGAATTGCCACACTTACCTAAATATGCTCTGAACTTTATAAAATTATATTCATTCAAGGTTAGCTCCTTGTTCTTTTTCACTAAGTAAGGGTCCTACCATCTTAACAAATCTAGTTTTGAGCAATATTTCATCTTGGATTTTGACAGTAATTTTTTTTCATTATTTGGAAGTTTCACAGTACATTTAGAAAAGTTACACCAAAATACTACATGGATTTACTATATATACAATTTTGGGTTTTGTTGGGTGAAACAGGAACGGGTTCGGTAGCTAGACTATTTGATAAAATCTTGAGTATAATGTTAGAAGAACAACTAAAAAATATTGTGGCCCCCTATAGAAGAATAAAGGGGATACTTAAAATGTGTTTACTACCATGGAAATTTGGGAGATATTAGTAGATCAATGCCTATGATATGAGAGAGAGAGAGAGAGAGAGAGAGAGAGAGAGAGAGAGAGAGAGAGGTTTTGGTTTACATATGCTTTTATTGATGCAAAAAAGCCTATAATAAGGAGAAGAGGCAATTAATTTGGCAAACTTTGAAGAAGAAATACATCCAAAATAATTTTCAAATAAGAAATACATCCAAAATAGATATATTGAGAGAGAGAGAGGTTTTGGTTTACATATGCTTTTATTGATGCAAAAAAGCCTATAATAAGGAGAAGAGGCAATTAATTTGGCAAACTTTGAAGAAGAAATACATCCAAAATAATTTTCAAATAAGAAATACATCCAAAATAGATATATTGAGAGAGTTGAGAGTGTAAGAACAATGAAATAGAGTTCTCAGTTGGAGTTGGACTTCACCAAGAGTCTCCGTTAAAATTGACTGGAATCCAAGATAAAATTTCTTATATGGTGCTAATTAGTGAGACAAATCAGTTAAATAATAAGCTGGAAATGTGGAGGAAATTTTTTGATGCCAATACTTAAAAATCAGTAGGACAATTCAACATTAGAAATCCAAGATGAAATTCCTTGTATGTTGCTAATTAGTGAGAGAATATATTAGTTAAACAATGAGTTGGAAATGTTAGAAATGTGGCATGATAACGGGGTTTGTGGTTGGAGTGGGACTCCAAGAATTTGCTTTGAGCTCATATAGACAACTTAATAGTAGAAATCTAAGACAAAGTGTTGAGGTGTATGTTGTTTACAAATAATATAGTAATAGTTAGTGAAACAAAACAAAAATCACATAATAATTTGAAAGTATGAAGGAATTTTTTTGACTAATGTTTTAAAAATTAGTAGAACAAAGACTGAATAAATGGAGTGTAACTTTGGTGGACCAAAAGAAAAAGAAAAAGAAAACAATTCAATTAAAAATTGAAAATGATTTTGTGTTGAACTAACATAAATTTTAGATACTTGGGCTAATGGAGGATCTAATCTAGATATAGCCAATGGGATGGGCTCTCTCTCTCTTCCCCACCCCCATCTCTTCCTAGCCATCTAGAATTCCTTTTATTGGGCTTTTGCTTTCCATCAAGCTTGGGCTTTCTATTTGTGAAATCTAACGGTCTATAAGAGAATAGGATGGATACAAAATTGGAACATATTCCAATTCACGGTTGGTAAGTACAAAATAAAGAATTGTTATGGAGTCCACTTGGGTGCATCTCAATCAATTGGTAGAGGTAGAGTTTCTATTTGTGAAATCTAACAGTCTATAAGAGGAGAATATGAGGTGAAAAATTGGAACATATTCCAATTCATGGTTGGTAGGTGCTTCAGAAGGGTTTGGATTGATCATGCCTTCCCCCCGCCCCCCCCCCCCCCCCCCCCCCCCCCCCCTCTCTCTGAAAATAGTTTATTTTGAGTGCCCATGTTATCCCCACTCCACATTGGAGGTAAGACTAATCCCACGGATACACGAAACCACCCACAAGTTTTGTCTGCCCGAAAATAGTTTATTATAAAATTCTTTAGAAAAGTTCATTAGAAAATCTAATACACACACAAACTGGTTAAAACCATATATTTAAATTTTAGAGATTGTAAATGCAATCTTGTCAAATTCTTTAAAAAAAAATGTAGATTCTGAAGTGCTGGTGATTTCAGTATCTGTCAGCTTCAGGATAATTTATTTATGTTGTGGCAAGAATATTCTATTATGAAAATAATAGCAATGATCATATGATGTATGATTGAATCCACCATCCATTTTGAAGCAGACAAATCAAACCATTGATGAAAAGCTATTTGAAAGTTGGGATGGATAGTGGATTAACTCATCCTCGGATGAAAGCATCTGATCATTTCACCTTCTGTAATAGTGGCATTTTTTTTTCTTGTTGGAGGGATCATAGTAGTGGAAATATTTGTTGCTATAAATTGTGCAGAACAGGCAATAGGATTTTAACCCAAATGAACGTCTTTCTTATTGCCTTGATTTGAATTTCAAAGCATAAATTCAATGTGAAGGGAAAAAAATACTCAAGGGCAGTATAAAAACAAAGAAAAAAAAAAGTTTTATCGAACAAAGAGTCTATCTCAGTAGGCTTCCCTAATAGATCTATTGTGAACAGCAATCAAGCCAGGCTTATTGTGACCAATTGCAATCTTCTTGCAACCCTTCCCTTAAGTCATGTTAGCTCGACTTCATTTTCCATAAGCATACTCCAATCAAGCATCAATTTGCCTTCTCACTAAAAAAAATGAGTGTCAGTTTACCTTCACCAAAGATGAATGAATTGTCCTAGCCGTCTACATTTTTTAATCCTTTTAATGAAAGACTATCTTGTAATGTGTATGGGTGAAGCCTTGCAGTAATTCTAGCTTGAATCTGTAGTAACTAGAAACACCCATTTGGTATTCATAGTAAAACTGGCTACCTTCTTTTTTAATGCTTCTACAGAAACCAATTTGTCTATCCAAAGTTGCAATACCTGGGCTTCTGATTCTGTCAAGGGATTGCATTCAATCTCTGTAACATTGTAAATGCAATCTCTGTAACATTGTATAATGTTGTTTCGAGGAATTTTAAAACTGCTTCAATGCAGGTTTTGAGCATGGATGACAATCAAAAACTCAACTGAATTGCGGAAGAAGGAAACTCTGGATCTTTCTCTTGCAAATCTTTATTCGTTTTGGTTAGACCCCCTTTCTCATCTTCATCTTCATCTTCATTCCCTTTTAAACCCATTCAGAAACCTTTGATCTGATCCAAAGTCAAAAGTTTTTGATGGATGTCATATCTTAACAAAATCTTGACCTCTGAGAATCTCAAATCTAGAAAAATTTCCTTCCCAACATTTGTTACCTTTGTTTGAGGAATGAAGAATCTGTCTATCGTCTTTACATTCAAATTCCTTTTGTTCTTCCCATTTGGGATCATTTTCTTTCATTCTTTTTCCCCCCTCATGGGCATTGTCAGGTATTATGGAAATGCCTAGTATTATGGGAAATGGTTCCCTTGGTGATCATTTGGTTTGTTTGGCTGAAAAAGAATAGAAGAATATTTGAAGACAAATATTTGCCCATGGAGGTTGTGTGTCAAAGGATCAAGTCTAACCTCATTCAATGGGCTTTGCTTTCTAAACCTTTTTATGGAGTTTCAGCCCAACAACAGTTCATGGGTAGTGGTGGCTGGAAATCATTTCCATGAGTTTGTATTCTTTTGAGTTTTGAGCTGTAAGTTTCCTTTGTTGGCCCAATTCCTTACCAGGCCTGTTTCTTATTTAGTACTATTGGTTTTTTTAATAAAATTTTATGTTACCTCTAACAAGAACAAAAAAAGTGAGTGTGTATTCACTGTATCCACTATGATACACCCATATTTTTCTGCTTAAAAAATTTATGGTTGCTGCAATGTTGGATTTTACTCTTGAAGTGTTCTATATCCCAATTAACATAGGAACAGCCGTCCCTGCTGTTACACAATTAATCAGAGTATCAGACTACCATCAGTAAGCTGATAGCATTGTGTAAAAGAGCAGCAGCAGCAAGGAAATATCCAGATCTCTCTTTCTTCACTTGTTTTTGAACATGGGTTAATCTATAACATTCCTTTATAGTTTCTCAACCGGTACCCTAATAAGCCATCTACCTGTTAATTGTGCTGCGTTTGGGTGGGAGGTAACGGGGGTAATGGAGGGTAACCCTTCATTACCTTGTTTGGTAACTAAGGGGGAGGGGTAAAGAATCAACTTTTTACTACTCTCCCTCAACTTTTGAAAACCCTTTTCAAGGGAGGGGTTTTCATATTACTTGGGCTGTGTTTGGATTGGGGGTAAAGGGGGTGATGGAGGGTAACCCCCCAATATCCTTGTTTGGTAATTGGGGTAATGTTACCCCTGGATGCACCCCCCTAAAAATTTACCTTCCATCCAAATGCAGTTCTTACCCCTCCAAAATTTACCCCCCATCTAAATGCAGTGGAGTAAGTGTCCAAACTCCAAACCTACCACACCATCCAAACGCAGTGGATATGATTCTCTCTCATCTTTTTTTTTAAACATCGGTATTATTTTATTATTTTATTTTTTTGAATTAAAAAATATAAAAAACCAAAAAAGATGCTGTTTTTAAAAAAAAATTGAAAATGTAAATATCGGCTGATATTTGCATCTTGGGCCTATCACCGTTTTGATTTTTTTTTTTAAAAAAAATTTCGATATTAATCATATCGGCCAATATCGGACTTATATGATTCGGCGATATATCGGCCGATATGATTGCTATACGGCTGATACAATACGTATCAGCCGTTTTTATTCGGCAGTTCAAAGTCGAATGATATCGGCCAATATCTATCCCCTTTGTGGAATTATCAAGGAGTTAGTGCAATAAAGATAAGAGAAAAAGAAAAAGAAAATGACATGTCACCCGTAGAGTGTCACTTCTTACATTTTTGACAAAGTTGTCAATTTTATTTGTATTAATTATTTACAACTTTAAATTTTAAAATTCTAAGATAAAATTTGCTGAAGAGATCTATTTCCAACGGTTGCAATTCCTTCCCACAAGTGGACAATTAGACCTTCCATACTTTGCAATTCAACTACCGTTAGCAACTTAGCATTGTATAAAAAAAATATTTTATATATGTTTAAGATAATGATCATTAATTATTTATTTATTTCATCTGAACATTATAATCTTATCTTATTAAAGTGCTGTATCAAGACATCTTTACGCACGTATTGTGAATCACACTAGCCAAAACTCTATTGCATGCCATCAGCATGTCCCAACATTTGATTTATCTTTTTGACTTTTAATAAAATTTAATCATTCATTCATTAAATAGTTATAATTTATTTTCATATTATCAAGTGAAAAATTAAAAAAATGTCGCAAAAAAAGAAATTTTAAAATTTGATTTAGTATTTTGAAGGATTTGACCTATTACGAAAAAGGGGAAATTTTGAGTAGAAAGTACTAAATTTTTTGGAAAATGAACTTTAGGATTAGATGTTGTAAGTCGGAAGATACACTCTTATATTGTTATAATCTAAAAAAAATAAGAAAGTCATGCAAAATGACTAAAAATAAAAATACTTTTTTTTTTATTAAATCTATTGGTCATGTTCTTTATACAGTAAAATTCATAAAAAAAATATGAACAAATGAGGAAAAACAGCGAAAAGTTAAATTTGATTTGTTGAGTTTGAAGAATTTGATTTACTTTTTATCAATAGGAAAAACTTGAGCTAAAGGACAAAAAACTAAAAATACATTTCAAGAATAAATTTGGTAAGATGGAATAAATTGATCTAATCTTATTATGTTATTATTTAAAGGTACGAGAAATTTATGAAAAAAGATTAGGAATAAAAGAAATCTTCTTAATAAATTTAATGAGTTTGATTGATTTAAGGCACTTTTTACATTAGTACTAACAATGAATATTTCGTGCAAAAAATTATAAAATAGATAACAATTAATTTACTAGGAGTGTATTAACTAATTTCACTCGCTGAAACACACTCTTCACACTATTAAATTGAAAAAAAAAATTATATATCATCTTGTGTATTTTACTGATTGAATTTCAAAAGAAATCACTTTGTTAATTATCTGAATAGCTTAAAATTGTTGAAAGCAGTGGTGGAGAAGCTCTCATGAGATAAAACAATAGGTATCTTATTTCTTTTGTAGAATGTAATAGAGACATTGATATGGTTTACAATAAAGAAAATTTAATTTATTATTTGATATCTTTCTTCTTTTTTTTTTGAATTTACGTGTGAAAAACTGCAAAAAATCCAACGTAAAATCTCCACGGGTGATATCCACTGCCCTTAAGGCACACCACGTGAGTATATGGAGGCTCCACCTAGCACCTCTCATTTCATGAAGTGGGAGATTACCAGTTGAGCTACACCTGTGGACTATTATTTGATATCTTGATTAGGTGAGTGATTGAAAGATTATCATCAAAACACCCTTCTTCTAACGTGGCCTTAACGTCAAGAACCCATCTTAGAAAGCACGGTCTTATATTCAAATTTAGATTCAATTTCAAAGAATCACTCTCCATTCAACTTATCCCACATTTAGGTAAAAGAAAAGGCTAGCAATCCCCCCACATGCACTTTGTGTATACAGATACGGGTTTTCCGTGATGCCTATTTTGTCTTTCACTTGCCGTACCGAAAATATAAAAGTTTGGAATATCAGAAATCGGCTCACCAATTGGTTCCCCTATTAGTTTTTGGCAAGCCGATTTACTGTTCACTGGTGATTCAGAGAGCCAATTTTATTGTTCACAAGTGATTCGGCTAGTCGATTTTACTGTTCACGAGTGATCCAGTGAGCTGATTTTACTGTTCATAAAAATCCACTCGCCAAGCGGATCACTTGCGAACATCTTGGTGAACAGAATTTACTGGTCACAAGTGATTCAGTGAGCCAATTTTACTGTTCAGAAAAATCAGCTCACTAATCGGATCATTTGCGAACATCTTGGCGGGTCGATCCGTTTTACATTTTTAGTATGACAAGTAAAAGACAAAATGAGCATCATATAAAAATCCATATCCCTATACACAGAGCGCCTGGAAAATGATCGAGAGAAAATCCTCTATTCTACTCGCTTCTTTTTCTATTTGAGTGGCCAGTAAATTTATGTGCCCACCAATAGGCTTTAAAGTACTTTGAGTGCTCAGTGGTCAGATTGTATGGGCAAAGAGTAAAGACTAAAGCAGTAGTCAGATTTTCTTTAAGACACTTCACTTCTCATCTACTCAAGATCTCTGCTCCCATTTTGCTTCAACTTTCTTACACCTAAGGATTTCTTACTTTTGAGTTCTGACAGTATGGAGAGGAAAGCTGTTGGGGTCTGCCTCTCTGTTGGTTTTCTCGGGGTCTTGGCTACAGCTTTGGCTTTTGCTGCAGAGGCCACAAGGATTAAGGTAATGACTGATCAGCTAATCTCTCTCTCTTTTTTTTTTTTTCTTTCTCCTTTTCTATTTTGTATTGGATTAACACTAATCGATTTCTTCACTACTGTCACATTCTTTTATAGACTGGTTTCAATTCTTCTACTGTGTTTTACTCTTTTTTTTTTCAAAGTTGGGATGCCTTCCTTTCGTTCATTTTCATATTTACTATTGAAACGGATTCCTCTTAATAATTTATTCAAGATTTTGACATTAGAGCTGTATTTAAGGGCGCACTGCTATTTGATTTTTTATGCAACGTGGGTGTAAGTGAGGGGTAAAAAATAGCAAAAAAATGTTTTATTATTTGTTATTATAGTATTTGTAATTTCAATATGATTTTTAACTTTTATATTTTTTATTATTTTATTTCTGATATTACACTTTCATTCTCGAATATGGTTTGAGTCAGCAGTTGTATTCAAAACTTCAAATTATTATTAAAAATAGTTTAATTAACAACTTAATTTTTAAAATATTATTTTCATCTTGATATCTGGTCCCTGTCCACTCCCATGCCTCCCGTCTGTGTACACGCAAGAAATATATTCAGATGACTAGCAATGCTGTTGGCATTTATATTGAGTTAGACTAATATCATCCGATGGATGGTGGGTGTTACACATTTACATTGTCAATTAATATCAAAGTTATATAATCTTGATTTTTAAATTTTGACAAGTATAGGCAATTAATTTTAAAAGTTTAAAATCAAAATATAAGATTATCATATAAAGTTAAAACTTTATACAGAAACTATTCACATGATCGTCTTTACATCGGATCCAATGTCAAATTCTAAAATGAATTATTTTTAGAGTATATCTCAAATGTGTCAGTACAGTTTTCATTTTAATTGAGTTTGGAATGTGGCAATTTGATTGCTTTGGCATAAGGAGATGATGTGTCTTTTGCTCCACTTGTGCCAAAAATTTAGCTGCCACTTTTTGACCTTTTCTAGCCCAAATTATTATCAACGTGATCATTGATAATGATTTCAATCCACAAAAGTCAGAGATACAGTATTACCATAGGATGCCATTTCCTGTTTCCCCGTCTCCTCCTACATCTTCCCTAATAATTTTTGCAGGTTTTGATTTGTAATATGTAAGGTGTTTTTTTTTTTTTTTTTTCATTTTTTATGTCCGGATTTCATTCAATTAGTTTCTGCATGGTAAAGATACGGAGAGTGACCCTTTAGAATTGAACGTGAATCGAATGTTAAGCTTTTATTTTCTTAGATGGGTTCTTAACCATCGGACCAATCTTGATAAGATAATAACATCCTTGTTGTATATTGCCTAACCAATGCAACTAAGGCATATTGGCCCTCTGCAGATCAATGCAGAATTTTATACAAGTCCAATGCTTCTTGTCATGACCCTTTTATCTAAAACTTTGCTGGATTATTATCTTACATGAGTTTTTGGATGCCTTTTAATTTTTAATCAGTCCATGTTTCATCGAAAAACAGATATATTTTGTTTAAGGCAGCCATTGAGGCACTGACTTCCGGTGTTTCCAGTTATGATAAACTGGACCCATCGGGTTTTTAGGGTGGTTAGATTTGTGGGAATATTAATTTAATTTAATTAAAATCAATACTCATTAAGACCCAAAATGTCTAAGAGCTAGCGGCTATCAGCATTAAGCCTCAACGTTCATGTAATTCATGGAGAAATCCAAATCACTGAGAATATAAAGGTCAAATGGAAAGTATTGTCAACCTCCTAACTAGTAATTTGAGAAAAATCCTGGGTGTTAGATCACCAGTTGAACGGCATTCGCTCTCCGATTTGAATTCATTCCATTCAATCTCATTATCATTTTTTTCAAGATTTAAGGACAGCCAGCTTTAAGCATGATCTTACATGTTTGGTCGTGTGCTACATAATGACAGAGGTTTGCATGAGATTATGTGAAGTGATTACCCCTAAAACTAAAACTTACACAAGGAACTAGCCCCTAATGACATTACGCAAGGAGGTAGCCTTGTTCATTAACTTGGTGCGAGTGTGAAAGCAACTATAAAGGTGGAAAGGGCTACATGGTCCAAGGTGAGAGCTGCGATAGAATGGGCTATTGGAATGTTGGCAAGCCATAGAGTGGGATATTAGAATGTTGGCAAAGAAGCATGAAAAATTATTATGGGAGTATTAGATTCATCAATGACTTGCCACGTGCCTCTTGGCACTCAACATAGGGTCTAGGCATCAAGTTAGGCAAGCCTAGTATGGAATAGGTTAAAAATTACCAAAGGTCGGTCAACAATAACTTGAGAAAGAAGTAACCACTAGCTTGGTAATATTCATTTATTCCTTTTGAATATCTACAGTTTTCATCAATTTCAAACAATAGGCCTAATGACTAGTAGAGTTAAAATGTCCGTTGTTCGAATACAGATGAGACCCTTGGACACTTTAATCGTAAAAAAAACAATAGGCCTAATGTTCTAAAAAAAAAATACCATCTTCGTACTCTAAGTTTGTCATCGTTTCCCATTATGATCCACCTTTAAGTTGATAATGCTCACCAGAATAGTTTGCTGTTGCAGGTTTCTGATGTTAAAGTGGCTACTAGAGATGCATGCTCATACCCCAAAACCCCTGCTTTAGCTCTTGGATTAACGTCAGGAATTGCACTTTTGACAGCACAAGTAATCATCAACACTGCTGCTGGTTGCATTTGTTGCAGGAAAGACACACATCCTTCAGCTTCCAAGTGGGCAATAGCATTGATCTGCTTTGTCGTCTCTTGGTAATATTTACCCAATGACTAGAGGTTGCTCATATGATATTACTTACCATGGTTACATTTATTAGCTGAAAAATCTCTTCTATAGAAACTCAAACGGATTAGAGTGATGGTCAGAAACCATCTTAAGAAGAGGGAGTCCCGAGTTCGATTTACACTCTTTCCCAAAGGGTCACTCCTCATAACATTACCCAGTATGTGTAGATAGAGAGTCTTACACAAGCTCCGAGAATTCGTCAAGTGCTCTAAGAGGCACCTTGATCATAAAAAAAATCTCTTCCACAGGGATTGATGGATATCTATGAATTTTCTTTTCTTCTTGGATTTTTATTTAGTTCAGCTAGCTTCTTTATTTCCATGGAACTAATTTTAACTGTCCATCTCTACAAATAACAAAATAATAATAAAAATAACGACAACAATGAAGGCACTTCCAAACTTAGGATATTCACTACTCAAACTAGATCATTTCTCCAAATGTTGTGGCTGGGTATGTGTTGAATAATTCTATACTCTTTGCAATGGACTGGATCTATTGGATTAGTGGGTTTCTTCCTTCCTTAATGGCCTGAAGTGTCCAAGAACATATGTCCTTCACTAAGTTGCCTTTGAAGCCACACGATCCGTCATCTTGAGACAGGAGAACAATGAAATTATTACCCTCCACTATACTCTGAAAACTACATGTATCTGATGACACAAGTAGAATCATAGGAGGTCTATGAATCATTGTTTCTGATTTTTTTTCTATGACCAAAGTGTCCAGGTTTCTTAGAGCATCCGACTAATCCTCAAAACATGTACAAGTCTCATTTCCACACACACCAGGTAACTCTACGGAGAGTAACCCTTTAAGGTGAAGTAGGAATCGAACTAAGAATTGCTGCTTCCTAAGGCAGATTCCTAACCATCACTCCAATTCCTTTGAGTTCATTATTTGTGATTATTCAAGCATTTTCTATAAGATTATGATTTTTTTTTACAATGAAGTTTGACACGTTTCTTTTTATGCTAAGTTTTGTTTCATGATTATGTTGAATCACCAAAGCAATTATGCATGACTATCAGTTATGGGTCTTTTCTCCTAGAAATGCTAGTTTGACACAGAGTGAATCACAGCAAGCCTCCACCAAGCCATACCCCCACTTATACTACAGGCTAAAGCGTTGTGCATATCAGCCGTTGCTGTCTGTGATTGTACATCCTATTTTCCCACAGTTTCATGTTTAAATTTTCATTGGCAGTGATACATTGGAGATGAAATGGTGCACACCAATCAATCCCAACTTTATCTGTTTTAAATTAAGAAACAGACAGATCTTTTTTGTAATAAGCAGGGTGTCGTTCATAATCGCATTTCTTCTGTTGCTGACCGGAGCTGCACTGAATGATCAACACGGCAAAGAACAGGTTTATTTTGGTAACTACTGTTTCGTCGTCAAGGCCGGAGTCTTTGCCGGAGGTGCCATATTGTCTCTTACAAGTGTTACTCTTGGGATCATCTACTATATTGCTTTATCTTTGACGAAGAACACAGAGCCCTGGGGTCCTCGCAGCAACCAAGGTATTGCATTGGCACAGCCACAACACCCACCGCAGAGCATGCAACCGGTTTTTGTACATGAAGACACATACAACAGGCAGCAATTTCCTTGATTATTTCACCTTTTCAGCATGTCAAAACCCCAATAGCATATGCAAACATCACTTAGGTCTAGAAATTTGCTGGATTTATTCTTCCCAGTTATGTGAGATCGCTTCAGATTAACTGCACCATGTTTTTGAGTTGGATAGAGATGCGAAGGATACACAACTCAAGAGTACTGGACTGTTATTGCACATTGCACAAAGGACTGGAAACATAAAATTCAGAAAGTCAATGATGACGATGGTGATGACAATGGGGAAGAATTGATGAATTGCCAACAAATTTTGTGGATAAATCTCTCAAAAGGATATGGTTTTTTTCATAACGAAAGATATCCCTAAAGTATTTTACCCAACAAGGATATGATTATTGAATAGTCTCAAGTTAAAGATGATGCTAGAGGTCAATTGTCAATGAACATGATTACAGACTTTTTGCAAATGAGTTTCAACCTTGCAGATGAACTTTAACAACATAATTCACTGTAAGGTTTAATTGTGTCTGCTCCATTCATTACATGCCCCATAGCACATTACTTTCTTCATACTCGGCCGTGAGGTTACTTAACCATCCATAATCGTGTTCACAATCGTCTTTTAGACCACTTAATCCTGCCCTTGCAATGAGTTTGAACTAGTTTTTTTTTTTTTTCCCAAAAAAATCCTGATTACTGAGACCCTAGCTGGACGTTGTTTGCTACTTGTGCTCACTTTTTATTATCATCATCATCATCATCAAAATCATTCATTCAAACCATTAGACAAATCAAATCATAAATTTATTCAAATAAACCAAATTCACAATTAGAAACTACTTAGATCATCTAAAGTACTAAGGTTCTATTGACATGACATGCAACATTTAAATGTGGTTGACCATGCTATCCTTCTAATACCAAAGTTTTAAGATAAAGAGTTTCTTTGCCTCTCAGTGGTCAATTACTTTCGAATTTGGCACTACCTAGTTTGCAACTTAATTTGATAAGGCAGCCAACAGCATTATTTTTCCATTAACATCAAGGCTGCCCACTTGAACAGATTGGATTGTGTAATGTATTTGTGTGTATTATGTGTATATTAATATCCATTTGTGTTATTAAAAAAAAACCCTCACTTGATAACTGAGTAGTTCAGATTAGCATTTATATGTAATGAAATTGTACAAATAGTAATAACCCTAGATCATCACCGATATTCTCCACAATCTCCATTCTTTCAATGTTGCGGTTTTGGTATGCTGATGTTATGGGAACTCCAGAAATAGGCAATCCCACCATTCATGGAAGTCCACAATCTGATCCAAAGAATGAGAAGCTACATGATCCAGTCACTGAAGAAGATGCATAGCTGTGGAAAGAGCTTTCACACTAAACAACCCTTGAAGCCTTTCCTCAATGCAGCTTCATTCAAGTTTCTTCCAATGAATACGAGCTTGTTTACCCTTTTCTCATCAGGGCCCCACGGTTTGGAGGGGCAGCCATCAAGTGTGGAATGCACACCCTGAAATAACAGAGACATAATATTGAATATAGACTGTTGGCTCACACACTGATTCCATCGAAAAAGAAGATAACAGTAAGCAAAAAATGTTGTGGATCTAGTACGAAGTTATAATAAGCAGGGCCTCACTCTGGTCAATCCATGCTGCCTCAAACAAACAGTTCTTAGCTTAGCCTGCTATTATCAGCTGTAAATATTCTAGGTAGTGTATTTAGCAAGCCTAATGATCAAGTGCCAGCCCACATGGACCAAAACATATGCTTACGCTCCACATGTGGCAGTTGGGACCATTTGTCCAGAGGGCCAGCCGATGCCATTTTCAGCTCTAGTTCCAAAAAAGATAACAACGCAGGATATAGGAGAACCTGGAAAATATAACGTGTATCGGAACCTTCAATAGATAAAACCCCCTTCATCCTGTACAAATCATCTCCTTTTTCTTCAATCAGTCTCTCCAACCAATCATCAACCTGAGCAAATGAGGTGGTGATGTGATAAGTAAATGCACTTCACTGTAGAGTTTCATGGAGAATCCATGAAAACCAAAACTAAAACAAAAACGTAGGTGGAGATTCAATCGGAAGTTTGTGTGAATTTGTTCTTTGGTGCTGATAACTAATTGCTAATTACAGCAGGAGGGTTATACACTAAGAACATTCATCTCAAATGATGAAAGGCTAAATAAGAGAAGAATTTGTTCAAGTCAACAAAGGACACCATGGAATACTTGAGATAACTCAAGAAGTAGCCTATGAAATTATTTCTTTGACCATGGACAATCGTGTTTTACAAAACTACTTAATGATCCTAGTTCCTGAGCTGTGAACTGAACTATTGCACAACCATGATATAACCAGGAAATAGGAACCATACAAACAGGACTTTGTTCATGGGAAAATGCTTTTTTTAATCACAAAGTCTAAACCATTCTAGTATGCCATGAAGAATATCCCAAAATAAACTATAAAGGATAACCCTGTTGTGATGATACAAAATAGACAGATGAAAAGATTGATAATGTGAAGATTTGCAAGGTTCCAGCAGACTTAGAACAGCATTTTCTTCTTTGATAGGTTATCCACACTAGAAGTGCGTGGATGATAAGAGTACCAGGGAATAGAGACAGCATTACCAACCTCCACAAAAGAATCATAGCGGCAGCACTATCTATGCACCCAGGTCATCACTGACAAATGATAACTTAGATGCAGAATAATAAAGGTGAAATGATCACCCACACACTGGTGTGCACAGTATAATTATGCACACCTAGACATGGGGCTCAACAGTAGAGGTCGTGATGGGTTTGTTGAGAAGTTCTTTCTTTGAATGTGTCCCACTGAAAATCACCTTGATTCAATTACTCAAGCCATGTATCTTAATCTCTTCAAAATTTGATCGGTTTAATTTTTTTTATCTTTAAACTTTGTGGCCTTAAAAAGCATCGCTTAATTGATCCGGCCAAGGTATTTTTTTGTAAGTTTCATACTCAACAAAGACCTTTCCAACACACCCACAACCAACTGATTTTCTCGGTCCCATGCATAGGTGTATAGGGTAATAGTGCCATACTAGTGTGTGGGTGATCATCCTTAGCTCATTGACTATCATAAAATTTGGCACTAGTTTAGAAAATAAGATTGAATATTACCTCATCCAGATCCAGGGTGCCCTCAGAAACTATGCTAACACTGGATACAGCAGAATCATGTACATGATCATGATGATGCCCTCCATTGTGTTCTGCTAGAAAACAATAGAACATAGGAGAAAATTAATTAAAAAAAAAAAGAAGATAAGGACAGGACCATAAATAAGCTTTTAAGCTACCAACAAAAATTAAAATTACAAGGTATTCAAACTACAAGCATATCCTTTTGCCAACACCGACAAGAGGTTCTTACTCTAAGCTCCCTATATATATTGAAACAGGAGTTCCCTATGTAACTATAGGATTAAATATGAATAAAAAGACAAGCAGCTGCCTCCCTCAGTAACAATTACAATGGCTCCCTATACACTTCTTGTACAAGGGGCAGTTGAGATTACACATACTTTACCCAACGTTGGATAGCTCAACTGGTTACTTCCCGCCTCAAGAAGCGGGAGGTCACAAGTTCGAGTCCCAGCGGCTTTAAATGGGGGCGTCCTATGTGGGTGTGGGGCGTCCCCCCGAGGAGTTTTGGAGTGGCTGTTGCCAAAAGGCGTAAGTTGGGGTAGGGTCAGGAGTTTCCCCGAGGTCTCAAAAAAAAAAAAAAGATTACACATACTTCCATCTAACAAGTGTCGTCAGTTGCCACTCATCAATATAGTCAAATTGTGGATGACGATGCAAACTGCCTGTTCATGGGTAGTAATGGACAACAATCATGATGAAAATTTCACCTTCTCTCATCCAGTTGTTTCCACCCCATAATTACTCATGCATCTGTGGTGGACTTGGTGAAATCCATGCAGGCCTCTATCTATCCCACCCAACGATATGCCGCCCATCTAATGATAAATGTGCAGTATCCCCATTTAAATGTGTACCTAAATCTCCCTAGAGCTGCTCAGCAATAAAACATTACCATGGCCATCGTGGTGCTCATGAGCTGTACCATGTGAGGCATCAACTTCTGACTCAACTCTGCAAAGGAACCACAGTCATCAACATATTACATAATAACTTAATTCACCACAGTAATACTCCAAATACACACCTATAAAACATCAATGCTTATCAAGAGATTAATGTCACTAGATAAATTAAACTGTCTTGCGAGAAACAAAATAAGTAACTGACCTCTCAAGATCATATCCTCCCACTCCTAAGACGAAGTCGATGTCAACAACTCCAAATTTTGCCTGTTTAATTTGTGCCACTCCATTGATATGCTGCAATGCAAAAAGTATAACAATTTTAGAGTCAAATGGAAAAGAAGGTACGATGCATGAAGGTACAAACTTCTAACTACAAGTGAAAGTCCCAACCTTAATTTTCTTGGTCAATGACTCCAAGTCAGCCTCATTAACCAAATCTACCTGCCCAAACAAATCAAAGGGTAGAGCAAAATTATGGAATATGAACTCCTTAGAATAATCAGAAGTGAAAAAAAAATGTAGTGACACATGATCACAGAATAAAAAGGTAAGAAAAATAATTTTGTACAAAGAAACTGATGTATGTATTCTCTCGCCTTGTTCAATATGATACGATCTGCATATGCCACTTGCTCTTCAGCCTCATTCACCACCCATCTTGGTTTCACTTCATTCAGATGCTGCATAGCATGCTTACAGTCCACCAAAGTAACAACACCATCCAGCTTCATGTACCTTGTAACCAAATCGTCCGTACAGAATGTTTCTATAATAGGAGCTGGTTTTGCGAAGGCCTGAAAGAGAGCACCCAATTGTAATGCAATTCAATTAGACTCTCATGTATTAAAACATGCAATTTACTATTTTTCATATGGTGATCATTATTCTGGAACCGCATGCCATGCAGAGCTAAAATACTGCCTTAAGATAGAAAAGAAATATAAATACAAATCCTCTTGTGCAAGAATAGTGAACAAGGAACAATGAAACACCAACAGCTTACCAAGCCACCAAAACAAAATCATTTATCAATTTATGTACAAAGATAAAATATATGGCATAGAGGGATCATGTAAATCAACATGGAGGCATAAGCAACAATTTGCTACCGGATGATGCAGAGTTCTATAGAATTTTTAGACAATAAACGTTATTTACTGTAGTATTCTCTTGAGACTAAAGGAACATATGAGCTGAAAGTGAAAATGCATTTAAGCATTTTCCTAATGTATGTTTTTTAAGGGCAAGAAATTTTGCCAAAGGAAAAGAAAGAGCACAAAAACTCAAGATGAGTCTTGGGCCTTACAAACAGCACATATATAGTATTCAGCAGGGCTAATAACTGAATTACATCATCCAGAACTCATGAATCAATCCCCTAGTTAACAAACTGCTCATAAATGCAAAAGCTAAAAAAATTACGGATCCCATGTAATCATCCTTGCTTTCTTAGCAAATGTGTCTGCTAATAAATTCAGGGAATATCTGCATCACATATTTGAAGGATTTCTTCTTCCTAGGTACAAAAAGAGCTTTACCTGTTGTCTCTATGACAATGTGGTCAAACTTGTCCCTTTTCTTCTTAACCAACTCCAAAAGCATTTTGACTAGATCCCCTCTCACAGTACAACATAGGCAACCATTGTTAACCATAACAATATCCTCAGCCACAGATGAATGACTAGCAACCAATGATCCATCAATATCCACCTCCCCAAACTGCAATATGAAAGGCAATGAATTGACTTAGGACGTTTGTGATGCTCATCCCAAGGCATCATCGAAGACAATGAAGATGATGTGTACCTCATTCTCAATGACAGCAATTCGCTTTCCATGTTGAGAAGTTAATATGTGGTTTAAGAGAGTTGTCTGCAAATAAATAAATAATGTAAAATAATATAACAGCAAGACAAAGAATTCTTTAGAAAGGCAAACAGTTGGTGTACTAACAAATTAGAAAGGCAGAAAGCAAAAATAGTACTAGAAGAATATGGAAGATAATGACATCTTCATGTTAGGCAAATGGTAATAGAACCAAAAAGATGATGAGAACTTTTTCTTTTGTGAGCAAGAACTATAACAAGACAGATGAGAATAATACAGTACCCAAGAAAAATGTCGGTGAGAAATGGCAGTGATATTTTCCTCAAGTATATAAGGTAATAGCAAACAAGTCAATCCAGGGGAAAAATCATTCATTTTCTCACACATGTATCACAAGAGAATTACTGATTTTGGAAGTACACATTAAAATTTGGTTAACGAATACAACAGTGAATTGTCAAAGAATATTGAAGTGGAACTTTTTTAATGGAATTTAGTGATATTTGAAGAACGTTATTCAGCAACAGGAATTGAAATTGAAATATGAATTCTAAGGGTAGGTTGTAAAGGTTTGCTTGGTGGGTCCGAAGGTAAGATGAGGTAACATAAGAAAGCATGATAGTAGCAAGCATATTTTTCTTTATATTCTTCCATTTATATTTTGTATTTTATTTTTTGTTTTTGGTAGTCGGTAATGTGACTCAAACCTGCAATACTTGTCATGGTACAGAGAACATCAAAAGGTAATCGATGAAAGGAAATATATTTTGTGGATTGAAACTGCAAGAAATACAGATGGTTATAAGCCAATGGTAATTTTGAATATTCAGGTGAGAACTGAGTCAGATGCCTAGAGTAGATTGTTGCTGCTCGCCAGGGCCAGTCCTGGCTATAAACGGAGTAGGCCGCCGCAGGCTCCCACTAATGCGACCAATGACTTTACTCACAATCTCAGGGCCTGCACTGCACCTAGGGCCCCTGAGATTTCAGGGCATCTCAGGGCCAGCACTGCTGCTCTCTGCAATCTACTTATTAGAGCACTTGACAAGTTAAAAAAAAATGGAGAAGGCTTCAAAATCCTTAAACAATCTGTTCACTTTCTAAAGAAACAATTAAGAGAATAAAGAAAATTCAACCACCCAGAAATTCCATCTGGGTGACCGGTTACAAATAAAATACTAACTGCTTTCAAGAGGAAGGCAAAACAGACAATCATCAGTTGTGTTTCACATTTGTGATGGCAGATAAACTGATATCAGTAGTATCCAGTATTATTAAGTTACCTTTTTTTTTTCTCTTACCAAAATCCCAAATTAATATAAGTAACCAGCGCTAAATAAGATATCATGTAGAATAGACAAAAGGGTATCTCTTTTTCGGAAAAATTAGCCTTTTTCTCAAAAGATGAACTCTTTTCTCTTTCTAAGAGGTGATTTTCCTATTCTCCTTCAAATTGACTACCCTATGTTTGCAAGACTAGCCAATTTTCCGAGAAAATCCACATTTAGCATTGTGCAAAAAGTAGACTTCCCTCTCTTTTTCCGACTTTCCATTTAAACCATTTCCTTAGCAGGGATAGAAAACCATTTTTTTTTTAGCATGGGTATCCCTACGGCACATTGAAGATGTGACTAATTCCGTGGATACAAGGAACCACCCGCAAGCCTCCTGTAAGGTAAGTCCGAAAGGAGTCGAACTCAAGACCTCTAGACTCTAGTCTAATCCTAGAAGCTTAGAAGAACTTGTGGGTTGATAGAAAACCATTTTCCTACCATGACATGAACGAACAAATGAAATAACAGAACCATTCTTCTCAAATAGAGGGCATTACAAGAAGAAGAAGATGATGATGTTGACTGTACCTTTCCAGCGCCGAGGAAGCCAGTGATTACAGTGGCAGGGACCCGATTATCAATGTTAAGAGCGGCCGCTGACAGAGCGTCGGCAGCATCGGACTTGGGAAGAGATGAAGTGACCATGGTCCTGGCCCTAGAACCGCTCCATCCATGTAATTGTTTCGCGGTTACCGTTATCAAATCCAGAGCCATGCAAGAGTGAGGAGTGAAGGAATCTAAGGAAGGAAGAAATGGGCTGATGGGATTGGAGGAGGGATTTCGGAGACGATGATGCTGCTCTTGAAATAAGAACCCTTACAGCCATGTATGTACACAGAAAGAAAGAAATCAGAAAGATGGGAAGAGAAGAGGGGAGTTGCAGGTGTCGCGTATTCGCAAATGGCGCCTTAAACCTTAAAACCTAAAGTATAAAACAGGGTTTTATATTTCTCGTCTCGTCTTAGATACATGGATAACATGTGGCAAATGCCACAGAGTCCAGTTTCATGACGCGTAGCATCATTATTGGACCTACATAATTAGAGGTTAGCACCATAATCTCATTCACAGTAAACAACCGACGCCAGATTTCATAAGCTCAATTTTCCTCATCCAACTGAATTTGATGAATCTCATTTTACATACTTGATAAATAATTATGTATAGATAAGGCTCATTATTATATTCTAAATTATTATTTAATTTTATAGACATTAAATAGGCAAATTATAATCTATAGGAGTGTAGTTCAAGTGGTTGCCTCCTGCTTCAGGAATTGGGAAGCTGCAAGTTCGAGTCCATATCGGTTGATATATATCATTATCGGCCGATATTCACCTTCTCGGTCGATATATCGGCCGTATCATATCGGCCAATATCAACTGGAGAGAGAAAAATATCAGACAATATATCGGCCGATAACGGTATTTAAACCCCTGGTCTTAGAGGTAGTGGACTCATCCGTGAGAATTTTAGTAGGACTATGTCTAAGCTTCCCACTAGTTAATAAAAAATAAATAAACATTATAAAAAGAAATTTTAACTCTAAATTCAAATCCAAATAAAAAGACGTTCAGTATAGTCCTGGCAAAGAGAAATTGGTAAGGGGAATGGATTTAGGTCAATTGGAAAGGATGGCTAAAATGAATTGCATTGTAAACAGATCATTTTATGCCAACACAGTTGATAGTTTCACCACTTATTATTAGAAATCATATCCTAGCTTGACTTGATTATGAAATGTTTTTGTCTGGACATACCTGAATCCCATCCAGGATCTGATTACTCAGGACCAAGCCCATCGAGCTTTCCTTGAGCCTCGACCCATCTCCGACTGACTGGCCCATTACACAGGCCTCCTGTAGTCCTGTGAGACCCGAACCCAGCACTGGCCCTCCTCTCCTGTTTATTTCAAATTCAAATCTTCTCTCCTTTCCGACACAACATCTGCCATGCTCTTCCTCTTCCGTCGCTTCCCTGCTCCTCTTGCCACCTCTGCAACTCCTCCATCTGCCGTTGACTTCCCATGTGAGGCTTTTTTGCCGCATGTCGCATGAGCCAACGGTCGATTTTCCACCGTCCCCTGTTCCAACAGCCACTGAGCTTGGCTTTTCTTTGAGAGTTCCGATCTAATGTTTTCCGGGGCGATGTTTCTTCCAGTAGATGCTCCTTGATTGCTACTTCAAAGGATTCTTCTTTCAAATATAACAACACCACTGTTGGTATCAACTCTAATACCGAACAATCTTCCATCATCAGGTTCTGGTCATCGATTTCCACCTACTTTCCAAACTTATTGTCGAAGGCCCTGATCGTTCTCTTCGTCCAACCGTGAATTGGGTAGCCATAGCAATATAGCCATGCCCTTCTTGTATGAACAAAAAAGTTTGAGGCGCCACCTTCCGATCATCCGAAGTTTACTCGACATTTTGGAGACTCTCTCAAGCTTCTTCACCACCTCCTCCCATGCCAGAACTACAGGAAACAGTTATTATCGATCATGAAATATTAAGAATTCTTGCTGATTTTAACAAGCCCAAAATCACTGCATTTCAGGCCCATAATCTGTTTACATGTCTAAGACTCTAAGCAAGGAGTATCTAAAAATGGGCTTTCTAAATTGGGCCCAAGCAGTCCCAAACGCCCAGGCCTCCTATTTTGGATAGATTTCAGTCCAAAATGACATTCATATAGGCATTGACGTGGCATCTGACATTAAATTCGAGTGTATAATTGGACTCGTCGTCTTCAGCTGAGTCCAATTATAATTAAATAATGATATTGAGTGAAATAAAATAAATAGATTCACAATACTGATAACAAATTTCCTATATCAGCACGAGGGGTTGAGTATATCTAAAAAATTTCTCGACCGAGTGCCCGCTAAACAAACTTTTTCCTACTATAAAATAAATAAAATTTGCTACTAAACAGTGCGAGTTTAAGAAATGCTGTGTCGCGAGACCATCGCATTTGGATTTTGAAGGAGCCCATCTCAGTCGTTCGGTTTGACATTAGGCCAATAACAAAAGCCACGTGGCCTACTAAGAAGACATTCTCCAGAAAATTACGTGGAAAGTTTATCCAGATATCATAGTTCCTGCCGCCCTCTTTATCATAATAGATAGGGTTCTTGAAAGAAGACAAAGCGAACAAACCTTTCTTCTTCTTCTTCTTCTTCCCTGCTTGCCGCCATTTCTTGTCCTTGATCCTGAAGCTTCTCCTATCATTGCATGGCAGCTAACTTGCAGAGGCGAGGGCTCGTGAGCCGTGGGAAAGCGATTCGTGGAAGCGAATCGGACCGCTCTAGCCCGAGATCCAACTCCTTTTTCTGCTTCCTGGTAATTAGTTCTATCTCCGACTTCTCTCAAATAGTTTCCCTTCAATTCAAGAATCTCATTGTCTCTGTTCGTTGGATCTGATTTCCAGCTGTTGAGGATCTTGAACGTTCGATTTCTTGCCATTTGTGCTTTTAGGTTCCTCTCTGCCACTACCTGCCGTCTAGACTCTGAAATCAGCTCAAATCAATTTTCTTTTTTTTTTAACAATTTCTTTTTGATTTCTTCCGAAATCTCTCACACGAAGCACTAATGTTGAGATTTTCTCAAATACTTCACTTCAACACACTCTACTTTGCCTTCCAGTTGTTATATGAGCAATACTTAAAAATGGATTTAAAATATGATTTTCTTTTTTAAAAATAATCTCTGAAATCAGTTTGGCTGTTGGGAGAAAAATCAAAGATCTTTTCTGGAAAAGTAAAAGATCAATTGTTTTCGTATTAAAACGGTGTATGAAGTTCTTTCCTGTTTCCTGATGCCACTGCTCTTGTCTAATTTGACTGGAAAATTGTATCGTGCGCATCCACCGGTGCATCTTAGCAAAAAGTTGCCCGTACATTTGGGAATGGCACAGTTGCCGACAGCGGGCGTGCTGTATTTTATTTTATTTTAAGGTTTCAACTTTGCTCCCATCCTTTTGTCGTTTATTGCCATGCTTTTGTGGTACTCATCGGTGGAAGCACCGTATATGTCGGTTTCGTACCTTCTCGTGTCCGGGCCAGCTTTGATTACTCCGCCGCACCGACCCACTTGTGGAATAAGTCTCCAAAATCTTAGCTTTTTATAAAGAATTATTTATTTTCTTTATCCCAAAGGTCTAGGAGCTTTTTATACTTAATCCCTGTCAAGTTCAGTTTCTTTTATTCTTGGTCTTTTAAGTATGCATTGTTACAAGTTTATCTAGCTGACTTTGTTCCGCTAATCTTGAATAAATGTCTACAAATATAACAAAAGGGTATCATTGCACTGAGTATGTTTTATTTATTTAATTAACTTTTTAACTTTGACAATAAAGTTCGTTATTTTTTTTTTTACCGGAAATTGAAGTTTCTTAATCTTAAAAGAAATGAAGTGTTCTAAGAAATTTATTGTGATTACTAAGTAAATGGGATTAATGGGTACATGAAATGTGATTAACAGGACGGGCGTACACTTGTCGACGTATGACAAGAACGTTGAGGAAGAGGTGCGGCCGAGTATGGTGCCAGACAGTGCGATCGATCCCGAGCTGGACAAGTACTGGGCCCCAAACCCAAAAACAGGAGTCTTTGGACCTGCTGATGACAAGCAGCGGCGGCGGTGAGGAGCTGGCACCGCCCGCTGACGGTTCTGTCCTTGAAGAGAAGGCCTGGTTCCGACCATTGGAGGACGTGGAGAAGCCCCCGCCCCCTCTCACACTTGAATGAAAAAAGAGCTTCCAATCCCATTAAATACCTGCTTAATCTTACTAATGTTTTATACTACGCAATGTAAATGGAACTCGTGCAACAACTCTTATATCTTCTAAGTATATCCACGTCAGTCTCTTTTGCAGTTTTTTGCTTGGATATTATTGGTTATGTAATATGAATCGTCTCTCTTGTTAGAGAGAGAGATATGACACATGAAAAATAGATAAATATTTGGTGAATTTTATCTGCATTTGTGCTTATTTTACTTGGAAAGTTCATTTTAATAAATTTTATTTATAGTTTCATTTTATGAAGATAAAATAATTCGAATTATTATAGTAAATTATGTTATTAGTATTTGGTGATTTTTATCTGCATTAATGCTACATGTAAATCATGTTATTTTAGTTGGAAAAATTATTTTAATAAATTTTATGTTATTGAAAATATCTTTTGATGTAAAAGTTTTGAATATTAAAGGATATTTTAAATATTTAGATTATTAGAATGGAGATTTTGTAACTAATCTAATTTTTTTTTATAAGAATGGATTTCTCAATATGCTAAAAAGATACAGAAGTATTTGTTAGCGAAGCATTAGCACAGTAAAACAACTATGTCAATCTTTGTAGGTATAGAAACTGGTGTAAAAGATGATGCCAGGCTTTTTTCTTTCGTACGGACGAAGAAATTCACTACAGATCCATGATAAAATAGAAAATTCCTAGTAAATTAGTGTGAATTTTTTATTAATTAGGAAATTTTATAAAAGATAATTTTTCTCATTCAGAACAGTTATTTATAAAAACCCTTTAAATTCAGCTGACCCATTGTGAACCGATTCACAAATTCTAAGAAGAAAACCCCTTCTAAATTGGAAGAAAAAACATTTGCACTTTCGTTTTTACATAATCAAAATGATTTTTTTTTTTTTTAGTTATTGCTTTATTACTATTTTATATAGAGAATCTCTTTATCATTAGCCTTCTTATTTCTACATGTCATATGACTGTTTCATTGGATGAGATTTCAAGTATTATTTTGTCAAGTATTCACTTGTGCAACAGCAAACATGCAGATTCAACTCTAAAAGCCAGGCATTCTATAGAGGATGTTATAGTGCCATAAAAAAGAATCCACTGGTTTTGTCATTCTGCAACATCAGTTATCAGTTCAGAATATCTAATAAATCACCTATGGCTCTGAAATGCATCTCATTCAATATAGCAAAGAATTCCCCATCATCTTTCATCCAGAAACTCTTGTTCTGCACCAGCCCATAAATATGACTTCGGATGGAGACATCATGCATAAAATAGAAAGCAAACTTGATCCATTCGATGGATCTCCAAGATTTAATTGAGTATGGGAGACATATTGGTGCCAAAGACCCACATTTTCAGCCCCAAAAGCCACCCAAATTGACTTTAAATTCATCAAATTAAACCTCAATTGACCCTTTTAGCAATCCAAATCCATGCAATTAAGAGCTATTTACACAAATTTCTCGTTCACATGCATGGAGGAAAGCTGGATAGAGAAAATGTTTGGAAAATAGCAAGGGAATAGCGTGGATCTAAGGAAAAGTCAGCCATGTCGGGATTTAATAACTTAGATAGTATGGCTAGGATTCATCCTCAAGTGAGGAGGTAGAATATGTATGGCTAGGATTCCATGTCGGGATTTAATAACTTAGATAGTATGGCGTAGAATAGGTATGGCTAGGATTCATCCTCAAGTGAGGATGTAGAATAGCAATCCTTGTAAATATTTTTTGAGTTATTGTGTATAACTAGACGCCTTTGGATATAGTACAAAACACACAAACAATACAAAGTAAATTTGACTGAGTTTGAAGTCTCAACTTTGACTGAGTTTGAAGTCTCGTCTCTCTCTCTTTAGGTTCTTGTTTTTTTGGTTTTTCTAAGTTCTACTTTCAATTTTTGTCCAATTCCCTTAGACGAACTATATGATTAGTTTTAGGAGTTGACTTAAGGAATCAATTCTAGAATTCCATATTTTCTTAGGTGATCTTTGTATGATATCAATTTTCGTTCAAGGAAGTTCTTGACCTTATATCATTATTCTAGTGAGAATTTAAAGTTTCAGCTCATCCTCTTTGAAACTTCATTTACCATCAATCCAGGTGAACTATCTGAAACTTCATCTACCATCAATCCAGGTGAACTATCAAGAGATAGTAGTCGTTGACATTGGAATTCTTTGATACCAAGTTCTCTTGGAATCCTCCTATTTATGCCCGGTTATGAGCCATTTGCAGAAAGAGATGAACACCTACAAGGGCCTCTCTGTTTTTCAGTTACACAGAGTGAAATGAAAGGACCCAAAGCTTCTCTTGTAGCCACGATCAGCTTCACTAACTTGAATAGTTCTTTTGACTGTTTTAGCTTTTAGGGTGAGTTACACAAATACGACTTTTGAATAAACAATGCAACTTAAGCTTTAATGGAGTTTTCAAAGTTAATGAATTTAGCCTTGTTTCATTCATAGAATTGCCCAATACAGATAACAACTCAAAAATGCTTCTATCAAGGAGAAAAAAAGTGCTTGAGAAAAGGGAGGAAACGAGCTTCGGAGATCATACAGCAGAACGGTTCTTTTGGACTGCTGTCTTGGCACAGTCCACCAACATATTAGCCTCCTTTGAGGAGTAAGAGTAAGACTAATGATCCATTTGGTAGTTCATTCCATTCAAAAAATTAGATAGTTGACATCTATCGGTCTCCCTCCCAATCTAGAGGAAAAAACAATCGTAAATGAACGTTCTAAATCGGTGGCACTATTGGTTTTAGAAACTTGCCCTTCACCAGGTTTCTCAATATGCATAGTTTTGCAAGGAGTCATGACACTGTCATGAAGGAGAGACCATATTTACATTGTTTTGATTATTGAGCTTAACTGAATTGAATGGAATCAAAAGATTATCAAAGCAAATTCTTGGGTCTTCTCTCTCCACGTGTGTGTGGGCATGGTGGTGGTGTTGGGCGTGAAGGGTGGAGTAGGTTTCATGACTATGGGTGTGTTCATGTATATAAAATTTGGGTGTTGGAAACTTTATATCCAACAACTACATTTGTTTGTGTCTTGAGAAAAAAAAAAGGTTGGTTTCTTTTGTATGAGGCTCATGTGTGGTGTCAAAACATCATTGACGCTAGATTTATCGTATCAACTCCTTTTTTTTTGGGAATATCATAGGCCTATCCAACCCACATTGGACATGAAATGAATCCCACGGGTACAAGAAACCGCATGCAGGCCTCGATTATCATATCGACTCTGTCGAAGCAAATGGTATCGAAGTGTGATATTATACAGATTGAGAAATAGTGTAAGTTCCCATACTCCACTCCCAACAAATCTTAAAACTCTTAACATATCTCAGAATCTAATTTTAATCTAATATTTGTCCTGTGACATTCTACACTGCACCCTAATTGTAATGCAATTGTCTTGCCCCACCTTGCCACACTGTGTTTTCCTTGAATAAAGAAAATAATGGAATCATATATTCATATTAAATTATAATTCCTTATCTCGACAATTTTATAAATAATCAAATTATCCTAGAAATACTGTTCTAGGCTTGATCCATAAACAATTTCAACTGGCTGAAGGGAGAGCTGATGGAATATCCAACTTGATGTCATGTCATACCTACCAATGGGTAAAATGGCTTCTGCCATAAAGAGGTCACAGATCCATTCAAACTTTACAAAGGGGATAATGGTGTTGGATATAAGAAATAATGGATGAAACATCAAACTTGATGCCAGGTCATGGATCAAGTAGGTTTACTGATTGAAAGTACAGATTGGCAATTCGGTTTGGAAGTTAATCCAGCCCTCAGAAAGCATTTAGAATGTGGAAAGCGATTTGTGCTTGTGTTGACAGATTCAAGCAAGGCATCCGTATCGATGTTGCCAATGGTAATAGGACCCACTTTTGGCTAGATCCTTGGTGTGATCCCTCCCCTTTCTTGCACCCTTCCAATTATCTTCATCACTTGAAGCTCAGGTAGGTAATTGTTTCTTCGACTTGGGTCTGTGGGATGTTCATTCCGAGGGAACCTCTCAGACCAGGAAACTGTTGATTTTGCCTCTTCCCTTCACCTTTTGAGCCTAAACTACATTTCCCCTGGGAGGAGGATTCCTGATATTGGTGGCATGATCCTTTCAGGCATTTTCTCTGTGACATCTTTCTTTTTGTGGAGCAACCAGGGCAACTCTATCCCCGTCGTTGACCAGGCCATATGGTCCTCAAATACTTCTCCTCGGGCCATTAGCTTCTTCTGGACTACCAGTCCAGGGAAAATCCTCGCCCAAGGCGACATCACAAAGATAGAGTCATGGTGACTGCTTGCCCTCTTTGCATCCATGCTTCCAAAGATGTCAATCACCTCCTCATCCATTGCTCTCTCTTCATTGATATGGAATTATACCTTAGTCCTCTTTGATGTTTAGTGGATTACGCCTTCTTTTGTTGCCCATCTCTCTTGTGCTTGGATGATCTACAAGGGGCCCTCTAGGTTTTCCATTATGTGGCAATTGGCTCTTTTTACGACTATTTGGAGTCTTTAGTGGGACAAACGAATAGAGCTTTTAGGAACAAAGAAGAATCCTATGTTGATCTCAGCTGAAGAATCAAGGCGAAATGTGTTGCATGGGCCTCTCCCTCAAGAGTTTCCAGGATCTTTTCATTTTTAATTTCTACGAAACTTGGAAGAAGTGCATTGGATTGATGTGGCTTGTGGAGCCTCCTTTGTTTTGTCTTGTCTCATGTTCCTTTTTGTCTTTTTTTTTTTGGGGGGGAGGGGGTTGGGGCTCTTTTGTTTGTACTCTCTTTTGTGCATTTCTTGTGTCCGTTATGAAAGTTACCATTTAAAAAAAAAATCTAATATAATAAGAATAAATGAATATAAATCCAACTTGTTGTCAAGTCCAATCTAGTGAAACCTACCAATGGATAAATAGTGTTTGTTATCATATGCTATAATGAAACATGTCAAAGACTATTGAACAAGCATAGAATGGGACTTTCCCAGATTCACAAATCCTATAGGAACTACAACGAAAACGAGGTAAATTTCATTTAGGAACTGCTTGAGATCATGGACTACGACGACTCTAAATAAAAGAACAAAATTACAAAAAAAAGAAGAAGTAAGCACCAAGAAAGGAAATGAAGAAAGTAACACTTGCACAAGCATGTATTTTTCAGACAATTCAATGGAAAATATCATATTTACTAAACCAAGAAAATGGAGAAGGAAACCACACAAGGTGTGGTGGTTGATTATACGTGAACTATAATATGAAGTATCAAATGCATGAAATTAAGAAGCGGGTTAAATAGGACGTGAAAACATAAATATATTGGAGAAAGTTTTATGTTGACAAAGAATAACGTTAATACTCTGAATGATTAAATGGGCATTTTAGGACGTTGTTGCGACAAACTGGACTTCAACATGAAGGACTAAAAGACAGCTGAACCCCGGTCTTCGACGAGCCTGGCATTAGCGACAAACAAATAACAAAACAGACAAAGAAAGACAAGTCAGAATGGAACTATCCAGATAACACACAAAGACACAGGTGCATGCAAGCACTCACGCACACATGCACGCGCGTGCACACACACACCAAAAAAAAAAGAGAGAGAAAGCTTTAACTAAAATCTATTACACGTACTCCAAAACCCTTTTTTTTTTTAAATTTACTCCAAAACCTAAATCATCAGATTGCAGATGAAAGAGTATACTGAAGATTTCTGTTCCCATTTAAAATATACGTTTGTTTACCTAATTCAGCCGCCTCCTTTGTTGTGCATGATGAACTCCCCCATCTACATCTAAAGAGCTGGAGCCACCATTTCTTCTCCTCCTCCTAAGAGAACGGGAAGAGCCGGCAGCACTAGCTTCCCCAGGCATATTCAAAACTTCAACATCTCCCTGTATCACCGCCATTGTGCTCGATGCTGAAGCCTGATCTGCCCCAGGTGTTGCTCCTCGTGTTTCTTGCAGAGGTTCAGGGTTCTCAGGATTTACTGATGCAGGGGCACCAGAATGGTTGGTGACGCTGGCCATCCTCTCCATTACACCAGTTAAGGCAGCAATTCCTTCAGTGGTAGGCAGGCTGATAAGAGCAACACGATGCCAAAAATCAATTCCTTCAGGGACAAATGAACTAGTTCTTGATCCTCTTGGACCCACATCATTAGGAGAATTACTATTTTGAGAGTTTGATGCACCCTCAGTATTATTTCTAGCCAACCTTGTAGCCCCTAAGTTCAGTCCATTTTCTGAACTGCCCTCCCTCCGCAGCCGCTGAGCATCTCTCAACCTAGCAAGTACTCTACGGGGAGCACCATCAAAAATTCTCTGCAGAGCCATGTCCTGTCCCTCTACACGATATCCATTTCTTATTTCTTCATCTACAATACGCCTCCATGAACTGATTTCATGCCCCAACCTTCTTGAAGAAGGCCTCCGTATCTGCTGCCTCAGACTCTCAAATCTATGCCCACGGGGTCGTGGGGGTATCTTCACACCTGAATCCCCTACTTCACCAGTTGTCTTCTCAACACCAGTTTCAGAGCTACCCCTGCCATAAATGGGAGTAATATTTGACTCTGTTACCTCCCCTTTGCACACAGGGCATTCTTTATGATCACTGTGGACATGCAGCCACTGATAGAGACACGACCAACAAAATAGATGGCCACAAGAAGTAACAACTGGTTCCTTAGCTATATCCAAACAGATGTTACACTCGAAGTTTGCAGCAGCCCTGTCTTGATCCGTTTTTTCCTCTTCTGCATCTCCAGCAACAAGACTTACAGCACTTACCTTTTGGCTCCCAGAGGTTTCAACAGATCTCTCAGAACTCACAATTTCTTGAAGAATGTGTTCCATGCCAAGGGAAGATGCACCTAAATTAGGAGCTACCCTGTATGGAGCTGTGGATCTGAATCTCCTGGTCCGGAGTAAATGGCGGTTGGAGTCTATCAGTCTTTGGAAACGGACTTCTGGGTAATGAAGGCTTCTTTGTTGTGAAGGGCCTTCCTGGGCCAATGGGTCACTGGTTTGTATAGATGTTTCATATGGATTAACTGCTCTGGCAGGCTGTAAATTATTATCATTGGAGCGACCATCATGGACTAGCTCAACAGGGGTATATGATGGTGAGTATGGGGTATGAAAATTGACTTCTTCAGGGTCTAAACTTTCAATTGGTTGCCCAGGAGCAGCAGCTGTGACTGAGTCCAGGACATGCTCCACATGACCATTGCCACCTATATGAACACTATCTTCTTCCCCGGTTGTAGAAACAGGTGCTGCATATGATGGTGAGTATGGAATATGCTCAACAGGGTTATTAGCTTCCAGGTGCAAAGGTTCAGCTCTGGTCTCTTGTGTCACTGACAAGTTAGGAATGTAAGTTACGGCACATGGGCAGTACTCAACATGGGAACTGCTGTTTGGTTCATCACGGGACAATGGCGGAAGTGATCCATAGGACGTTGGTGGATGGTATAGTCTGTATTCAACACCAGGAATTTGAATTCCTGTACGGTCTAAAGGTTCAACAGACACCTCATCGGGTGTAAAAGAGGCATGGGTCGGTGAATATGGAGCATGTGAATCAACGGTGGGTTCAATAAAACCAGACATACTTGTCGATGAATTATGGGTCTCCTCACTAAGTATTGAAATCGATCCTAAAGCAAGATCTGAACCAAGATCCGATCCGCGACGAATTGGCGAATGAGGAAGGCCCAGATAAAGATTCAGATCCATTCTCCTACTTCAGCTTTCATTCCCAAAACTTCCCAATTGGGATAAAAAAAAAAAAAAAGTGGAAAATCCGAATGACGTGAGACCCTAACTAAATCAGGAAACCAAAGACCCAAATCCAAGAAAACCCAAAATCTCTACTCAGTTCTGCAAATTCAAGGAACCCTCCAAAGACTGATTTTTATGCCCGTGCACCGCCGAAATCCTCAAGAACCCAAATTCAAGAAAACCCAAATCTTGTCACTAGTTTGCAGATTGAAGGAAGCCCAAAGATTGGATTTTTTATTTTTTGTGGCCCATCTTATTGAGCATGGAACTTTAGGGTTTTCTTTGATAGATGCAAGGAAAGAAAAAATGCGATGCCCGACATTAGACATGAAACAAAACCCAAATTGAGCCACTTATCCGCTGATGGAAAAGGGTTGGAATTGGAGGAGAGAAAGAAGAAACCTGCTTATCATGTGGAAGCGCAGCACAGGAGATACCATGCTTTCAGGTTGGAACGAAATCTGGCAAAGCAGTGGAATTTTCAACCAAGGATGCGAAGCCAGTCCAATAAAAGGGACCGCCCCACATAGAAGGTATCCAAGTGTCCTGCCAACACGTTTATATAAAACGCTTATGAAGTAATGACACGTGGCATGGACTTGGAGGCTAGAAATATCAATAAAAAAATCTAATATAAGATTAAATTTCTAATTTAGTAATTTAAATATAATTAAGATTTCAAATCATCTCTATAATTTATTCTCAATTTGAAATTAGTGTAATGAGAATGAGTTTTTCAAAGAGAAAATTTAATTTCTAAAGATGACAATTTTAATCTAAACTCATCAATGGATAAAACTTGAATTAAATAATCTAATTTACTTACTAATATAATTTACTTTGAGAAAAAAAGTATAAATTGAATGCGTTCACTCATTAATAAATAAATTAACATATTTGAATTTAATGAGTAAATGAGAAGATTCAGAGATGGTTCAGATAAATGTTTCTATAATACATATGAATTATTGACTATGTTGCTAAGACTTTTTAAAAAAGAAAAGAAAAAAAAAAAGAATATTAAGTGGTCATAGTCTTACTTTTTAGATATTACGTCATTTTTATGATTTATTTATTCACTAAATAGGAGAAAAACTTTGCCAATGACCAATTTTGGCTTTTGAATTCTCTATAGAATGAGGTTCACTTCTCATCTCCTTAATGGAAGACGAGTTGAAATATATCAATCGGTGTTAATAGGGTTAATAGAGGTAATTTTATGATTTTATTAATTCAATACAACAGTAACTAAATGTACACTAATCTGAGTGAAATTGAGATCTTATTAACTAAAGAAACAGATATTAGAGTTTGATTTGAAAATAATTAGTTCTTACATATAGAATTAGTGCAAAAGAGCAAATGCAGTAAAGAGAAAAAAGAGAATCCAAAATTCAACAAATAATATCAAAAAAGGAGAAAAAAAAAATTATGATCTTTAGGAATCCATTGATCAGTATTCAGTACTACATTCACATGAACATTAAAGATTTTGGCTGAACAAATGGTTTTTTCTGCTCCATTGACGTGAATCGATTTATAATAAATTGGTGTTGACTTTCAATCTCAACCTTTAATTTGAAATACTTGTTGAATTTAAAAATAAAACATGACAGCTTTTTGCTTATCTATAATTTCAGTGCTAGAAAGATTGATAGTGGTTGGTTTTTTAGTGAGATATTTTTCTCTTTTCTGAAGAGTTTATTTTTAATAGAGGAGATAAAATTATAGAAAGATTTTATAAAGAAAAGAGCGAGGTCAATATAATGTTTCATTCACATTAAATAAAATTAAAGATTTTGATTCAAACAACAAAAACATCAAACTTTTATAATATGACACGATATCGGATTTCATAAGACCTTTGGAATGATATGACAAAAGATAATTTTTTTATCAAATATTTTTTTTTTAAATAAATAGACAGCCAATATCAGAAAAGTGAAAAAGGTCAGAATAATTTCAACAACTTTACCCACCACCTGCAAGTCCTTGAATTTTCCATTTATTGTATGATTTTAACTCTTGATTTATGGCCATTCATGGCCATCAACGTGTCACATTGTATGCATTATGTACACAGCCAAACTTGTATTATGTTCAAAAACTTGAAATTCCTATTGAATTTAAAATTACATAAGTCAAAAAATTCAAGTGAACTTTTCAAAAATTGAAAAATTTAGAAATAATTGTCGACTTGCTCAATTTAAAATTTTATTGAGTCACTTATCATAATTAAATAATTATATATTACTTTAAGTCTTTTATATTATCTTAGATTTTATTATCTATTGTATGTGTCATATCTGTATTTTTCCCAATTATAGCTCATTGAAGTTTTCATCAATATATAAGAAAATGCGAGAGAAATGTCTTTTGTATAATTCATTATTTATAATTAGTTATATAGTTTTATCTTAGTTGACTTATTTTTCGTATTTTGAACTTCAAAATTGAAAGATATAAATTTTATATTTGTAAACAATATGAATTAAGGCACAAATTCGAGCTTTTTGAACTAAGCTCAATCACTATGAACTAATATTTAAACACAAAAATGAGGTTGAGCCAAGTTAGGTTCAATACAAACCCAAATTTGTTTTAGATTTTTCTATACATGCATGAATTAGGTCCAGCCAAAGTTGAACCCCAGGTTATGTGGCTCTTGAGATGGCTAATGACTCATCTACCCCATATTTAAAGCCACTTTTTCTTCAAAAGAAACATATTCCATTTTTAGCAATAATGGGTCTTCAAGGCTGTAGGGTTTACTAAATGAAATAATGATGAACGGTTGAAATAGTATTTTCTTCAATATATTATTTACCAAAAGTAATTGATTGACAAGTCATACTTGTAAAGGCTATAAAATTTATCAATAAAAGAATAATTTAAAAATGATAAAATTTTAAAGACTTAAAAATATGATTTGATAAATTCAATTATACAATAAAACATGATAATATATTGAAGGAAAGATCCTTTCAACATATTTATCACCATCTCATTTGGTGGGCTCTAGGCCCAATACACAAGTAACTATTTAATCATAATAGATTACTTAGAATAAAAGAAAGAAAATGTCGGGGATCATGATACCCATCTGCATTCTTCATCGAAGCACTGTAATTGGACGTTAGGATCATGTGATTTAATGGACCATGGACCCACTTTATAGGATTTGTAGAAGGTCCATTATATTGGTTCGTTGTAGACGGTAAAAATCTGATGGGACCCTTAAGTTGGTCTGTGGATGAGATGTCAGAATAGCCAGAATGATGAAAAAGTGTTGCAGCTTGATCAATGGTCCGAAAATGGATAATTGAAAGAGTAAAATTTTCATGAAAAAATGGAATAATTATAAAAATAAAAATAATAAGTTAATAAGAAATATCAGAGTATCATTTCACTACTTAAATGACGATGGGTGAATAATAAAGAGAAAATCTAATATCTATTATAATAAAAACACTAATATTCCTATTAATGACTTTCGGGCTATCATCAACTCATGTTGGATCTCATTATATGATAAATGAGTGATTTTGAATGCTTAGAGAAAGTGGACCTTATAAATTCCTCAAATGCATATTCATCGATCATTATAACCCACTTATCTTATCTAATTTGAAATGAAAATTATAGTTAAATTTGATCTAACGTGTATATGATTTGAACGTATAATGTTTATAATACACAACAGACCAATTCTGATCTTTCACTGACCGGATTGAGAGTGGGTTGCTCTTTGAAGCTCTCCTCCAGATAGCAAGATTGCTCTTTGGACAGTCTTGGCTTCTTTCTAGTTGATCCACCTTCTTCATCACTGCACCTTGACGAATTCCTCTCAATATCTCTCTCCAAATCTTGTTTCCGACGAGTACGGCCGGAAATCCAAATATGAAGCCCCCCCGCAGTTGTAATCAAAAGAAGAATAAGAAATATTGCATCTGTAGACCTGGTTATTTGTAACAACTGTATGAAATGAACACTGCGTAACCATTTACAATTCCATGTGCTTAACTAAAGCATTGAAACTTGAAGAAGAAGAAAAAAATAATCATCTCGTATTCAAATTAGCAAAACTTTGGTATAACTGGCAGTCTGACACAATAAAAACTAGTTGGTAAGATAAAAATCACCGACAGCAGTTCATATGTTAATCATATGGAATTAACAGTTCAAATAGTGGCACGTTCTAACTACAAGGAGGATAATGTTTATTATTCTTTTATGTTTTCTAGTTTGTTGTCATTTATGTTGGATAAGCCTTTTAGATCTTGTAAATTCCTTTTGTTTTATTTTCAATGAAAATCTTCTCTTTATGCTCAAAAAAAATTATGGCATTAAGAGTTACATAAACCATCAGAAACACTTTACTGGTTAACTGGCATACGTCAGAGTAAAAGGTGAGTTTTCCAATATTATTGATTGGAGCTGCCGGACCCAAGAAAGTGTTCCACATGTTGTGCTACAGACAGGGCTAGGCTGTCTGAAGCTTCCTGTGTGGATGCCTCTGCATATACACGTACAACATCCTCTGTTCCTGATGGTCGTATAAAACATCGTCCCTGTGGGTACTTCGCTGCAAAAACATTTGGATACAGAACATGGTGGAATCAACCAATCTTAGATTGTCTAATGAAAATCAGGAAAAGATAATAAAAAAAATTCTTGCAACTTTTCAGTGACTATTCTCATGCATGCATGTCTGGAATCTGAGACATTCATCTCCCAAGTCCTGCAAAGGACAGGCCATAGTAACTTTCAAAGGAAAAAAACGATGGGCGAAAAGTGCATAAACACACATTGCTAGAACATGTGTACTTGGTAAGTATAATGAGCAGATTCACGTGGAATGATCATCCAGACAAGTGGAATTTCATTTACTTAAATGGGAGCAGATTTGCAAGCCTTAAGAGGGAGGGGCACGGGCATCATCCTTCAATGTGGCTAACCAAGCCATACTTGGTAAAATATGGAATGATCGCCTGGACAACCGGAAATTTCATCTACTCAAATGGGAGCCATTTGCAAGCCTAATGAAGAGGAAGGGACGAGAATTCGTCCTTTCATGTGGCTACCAAAGCTATGCTTGGTAATGGCTATAGGGGGTGGGAGATGAGGGGGATCACCTATGGACAGATATCACCATGAAAACCTATGGAGTTTCAGACAATAAAGAGCATATTTTTCTTTCAGACAGAAGGGCTTCAGGCCTTTAGAAAGGTGTTCGTAGCATATGTACCAAATTCGAAGTTTCTACTTCATATAGAGCAAACAAAAAACACTAAAATCCTAATTTCCTAGGCTGCTTCTAATTTCTTCAAATGGTGAGGCCATGATAAGCAACTGTTGTGAAACCAGGAATAGGGAGTTCACTGGGCTCCTACATTTTGGAGAAATCTGGCTAATTGGGAGGGTATCTGACTGGTCCTCTCAGATGCAGCTATGGAGCTTTATTTATCATTCTCTGCACATGCACTTCATCCATCGTCCTGGACATGATCCACTGTCCAGTTACCATAGCCCCATTGCCAAGCCTATATTTAGTGATAACAATGGCCATCCATAAAAATCCCTCACCATTTTTTAGTGAGAATGATAAATAAACCTTCCTAATCGGTTCTTTAGCAATCATTCTTCTTCCCCAAGGAAAATGATTAAGATTGGCTGAGATCTTGCACATACTCATCATGTGGACAGAAACCAAAATAGCCATTATAAATTAGAGACAAATGGAATGGTGATATGCACCATAGCCTCAACCAAGCTATTACACAACATTAAAAAGAAAAGGATATAAAATCAGAAAAATCAGCAAACAATAGGGTGATGTGATTTTCACTGTTGTAAAAACAGACAGAATAGAGTCAGTCACTCACTCTATTATATATTTCTGAATTTGAAATGTGCAATTTTACCAGTTTATTTTTTTCTGAATTTGATAACGAACACTTTTACTAGTTTATTTTATTTTACAACTATCTTCTTTAAGTGACTTACCAATTTCCTTGTTGATGAACTCCTGAAGGCCCAATGGCTTTACGACTACTGTTTCTGCACTTGTTGTAACAACTGTTGTTCTGTCAGCAACTTTTACCTGCAAGTAGAAAGAATAAAAAGGCCAATTAGTTTGCCTGCATATTTTTTTAAGCAATAAGACATTGTTTATAAAAGAGAAGAATGGAATATACAATACAAAAAAGAATGCCCATGGAAAGGTCGGGCAGAAAACTAGGCATAATTGAAAACTAGGAATGCCCAATGGAATGCGTAACAATAACTCCAAAGTTACAATTGCAACTCCACAATTGAAAATACTTGTTACACTTGCCTAATTTTCTTAGCAGCTCGTCAAACACATGCATTAAACTCCATGCCCCGTGAACGATGCTTGATCTGATTATGGCATGTGTATTCTATAAATGAGTCTTCTTCTTTAAATATAATCATATTTATTTCTCTCCAAACATTCTGAGCAATCACCGGAGGAACTGATTTCTATGGTATTTACCCATGTGAATGAGCCAAAATCCCACCGTTCATGAAGCAGGAATAACCCAACAGATTGAGAAAAGAAATAAGAAAGTAGACCATAAAGGTGACAAAGGGCAATGCAAAAGAATATTTTTTGATGAACTAATTCCTCACAATTCCAACAGAAAATGTAAATGTTGGGAATGAGGCAAGTTCTAAGACTTTTAAGTTGTCAATGGTGGGGATTTAGTTTAATGTGTCTGTATAGCAGAAACCTTTGACCCTTGATGGCTTTGGAGAGGAAAGAATAGTGAGGATGGCTTCATAAGAGTATATATAGATTTACTGGGACATGTCCCACTAAATTCGTTGTTCCAAATCCTTCTGTCTACATCTCTCAAAGATGGGAGTGTCTCCACTAATCAGAACGAGAGGAACTCCCAATTGCAGTATTTCATACTCCATCAAATTCCTCTAGAAAGTCATTGCCGAAACAACCTTGTCTTCTAAGATCTCAATGAAATCCTTTACAAGACTAATTTTTATTTTATTTTATACGGATTATAATCAGTCTTATACGGATTATAATCAGTCAAACATTAGTTTCAAGTATTGATCCTCCACTATCAATCTCGTCCATTCCCTCATATTGTCACCTACTACATGTCCCCTCATCCCCAACTTTGAGAGATCCTTCCATAGGATAATGTGCCATTCCTGGAAATCCACCTCCTATCCACTTCCCAATTTGTTAGACCCACCTCTATAATGCGCGCTTCAGGAAACTCAACTCCTATTCACTTGCCCATATGGAAACTCAACTCCTAAACCCTATTTTATAACTTCTTCCCAGTTAGAACCATTCTCTCCTCCCCAAACCTCCACTGAATCTTTGAAGTTTGAACTATAATCCATAACCCTAGTCCTCCATTTTCTATAGGGAGTCTCAATATCTTGGTGAATTGAAAGACGTCCCACACCATCCCAAAGTAAATAAATACCTTCGATATTATCCTAGATACTTTGATCCAGACTTCAGATAGAAACATCGCAAGCTGGTAGATTGGTTAGTGTGGATTTACAAACCTGACCACTCAAAGATGGATAGGTTTTTTTACGAAGCTAACTTTTGTTTGAATCTTAGAATAATAGGTTACCACATGGATATAGATTAGGGATTAGCACGAATGGAAAGCCTAAATCAAAGAGAGAAAATTTTACCTCCAATGGGCAAAGCTAATTAATGGATTCTGCCATCCTGTAAGGAATCCATGTGGTACCTGTCTTACCACCTCCAATGGGCAAGGCTAACTAATGGATTCTGCCATCCGATTTGGTCATGAAAAGCCAAATACAAAAAGGTAGTGCCCTGAGCCTCAGAAGCTTCCCCTTCCCAATCCCTAAATTCTTTTTATGTCAGGCCCATTTTTTGAAGGTCTTTGAAACACAAATGTGGCCCTTTTTTGAAAAAAGAAACAAGTATTCCTCAAAGAAACGAATGTAGACAAGACATAACCCTAAGGAAAGAAAATGTTTATTAAGCTACACAAAGCACAACCCTCGCTTTTCTTAGTAGTAAATATTGCAATTATGTCTAAAATCTCAATACATCCCACAAGCATTTCCATGACTTCAACCTCATCAGACCTCAACTGGAAAAAGGCCTCAGAAACTCTTAAAAATCCCATTGTTGTTTCGTTTTCTAGGTGCTGTAAGTCTCTTTTGTAGAGAAAACACTTTGTGCCTCGTCTTTTCAATAAATTTAAGTTATCACTTCCAAAAACAAAAAACAGAAGTAGATAAAACCATCAATAACTCATGTTTCCTCGCATACCACCTTCAGTTAATTCCACATTGAACTACCATCAAACTGAAGCTTAAACACTCTCGCATGCCTTTTCTTTTAAAGAACATAGTGAATAGAATAACTTCCATCAGACTTAAGAGGAACATGCCCTTTTTTTTTTTACTTCTTTCTACAAGCAGTAATATGCCCTTTAATCAAAAGCATGGAAACAAAGAGCACAATAATAATCATCAGTAACGCAAGAGTCAAAGAACTATTTAAATCAGACTGAATTAGCATGGTTCATTTTAGTGACTTGTAATCAACTAAATTACAAATAATAAGTAAATAAATAAGAATTATCCAATTGTGAATAATAACACAATTACTGATACTTAACATCTTACTTTGGAGGGCATATGACTAGGCAAATAAATAAAGCATATGACTTTGCAGTACTAACATGTATTGTAAGGAACAACTGACCTTCAACTGCTTACTAGGCAAATCCTTGTAAAGCTCACTCCATTTTTCCATGGACCATCCCATATATTTTAGAACAGCCTCGACTAGAAGCAACCCACTCAAAGCATCTCCAACTGCTTGATTGATTAATTTACTGACTGCCAACAATCTCAAAGCGGCCTTATGATGCTCAGAACCTGTCACAATGAATTACACAATTCATGTTTCTAGAAGTAAAATGAGTAGCAATGAGTAAAACACATGAGAAACGCTATCGTTACCTGCAGATCTAGAAGCAAGTTTGTTCTCTCTAGCCTCCAACCAACACAGGAACTGCTCAGAAAATAGAATTGTTCCATGCCCATTTGCCTCAAAATAAATCCCAATATCATACTCAGTAGCTTTCTTGTGCAGGTGTTTCACACCAGTGGCAGTGAACACAACTTCTAGACCCAACCGTTTAAGATAATCTGTTGATGCTCCATTTGCATATGCAGTCTGCACAACACCAATCCTTACAGGATAATCATTGTTTGGTTCTGTTCCCTTTTCATTAAGAACATGCAGCTGCTTCTTGATAAATAACGCAAAAAGTGTAAGTATCTTGTCTCCATCAGCAAGATCAATGCTGTTACTAGTAGAAAAGACACGGAAATAGACAAGCCTGTCAGCATCTCCATCCAGACTTGCACACCTGAAACACAAAAATGTTCTCTGCAGTAAGCAATCAACAAAGACTCAACAGAAAACCAGGTTCAAAATATCTCACAGATGCACAGAAACAAAAAAATATGACCTCATCCCAACATCATTCGGACCAAACCCACTTGGAACAACCTTCTCCTTCTGCACGTAATCTGCACCAACTCCTTCATTAAGAATTCCCTCTCCATCTTTACCTGAATTCCTGACCTGTACTGCTAAACCCTTCAACAGTTTCTTCAATTCTTCAAGCTTCTCTCCACCTACACCGTTTGCTCCATCTATCAACAATTTTTCATCCATTGCATCTGCCATCATTTCCTTTGGGACTAAATCCATCAAGCATCTGCAACCAACTTGTACATTCTTAGCAAAAATTGGCAATTTAAGAGATAAGAAATATGAAAATAAATTATTTTCATTAATCAATGTAACTCGCAAACTGGGTTCTTTCAAACTGACCCAAAGGAGCTTGAGAGTTGTGTAAAATAATCACATTCTGTTGCACTCATGCCCTTGTTTCTACAACGAACCATCCAATGAAGTTGTGGGGTTGTCAAAATTCCCATGTCAATGGCCACTGAGCCAATTACAGCATTAATTCCCTATAACCAAACAAGAACATTGAGCATTCACATAGAATACAAACGACCAATACATGAATGTGACTTCTTAGTAACTCTAGAGGAAGGCATACTTGTTTTGCAGCTCCAAGGAGAACTTCTCCACTAGGTCTTGTATCTCTTCCTAACAAGACCTCTGCATGCTGAGTACCTCCAAATGGTATATTCTCCTTCTTAACAAACTGAATAATCAACTGTTTAAAAGACTCAACTTCATAAGATTTAAGTAAAGTGAAAATGTCCATCAAAGGAATGTAAAGAGAAAACGTTTTATTGACCTTTTAGGCAATCACCTGAAAAAACATGAAAAAATATTTTGACTGAAACCAAAGGCACATTACAGCATTTGCCTCATTTATCTAGATATAAGCTCAGGTTACTAAAACTCATTTGAAGAATGTGACGTCGAATAAAATTTTGTGAAGTTGAATAAATGAAATTAAGAAAAAAAAAGAGTGAAAGAGAAGAAAATGTAACTGGAAAATTTAAAATCTTTGGGTACCCTCATAGATGCAAAAAAATTATTTACTCAGTTGGGAATTTTAACAACTAAACAAGCAATATATAGACAGTTTCTATTCTCACAGAAGATAAAGGGCGAAAAAACCAATCAAGGATTCAACCACTATTCCCATCTGTCATCTTAATTGGTACCCTGATTCTTCCTTTCCTAAACATATTTCGTCATCAGTATCATAGAAGTACATCTATCTGCAGGTAACTTTCTAATTCTACTTTCCAATCAACTCTATCTAAAGCCATGTTCTCTGTAACTCTATAATGTAGCATTTCATACTTACTACTTAAATCCAAATCTTTATAGTCTATCTGATGGGCTGAAAAGAACAACTAAACTTGGATGATGGTCAAATTGACTGGATGGCAGTAGCAGACAAGATGGGCAAATCTACTAGGAATTGGGTGCTTGTCACCTTGTTCATTCAAAATTTGCCAAAAAAATGCTACAAGTAGGTGGTTTTGGAATGTATTTGGATGTTTTGGAAAGTTCGAGATGCGTACATTCCTCAAAAGAGGGATATACAAGGGTTTTTTATGTATCAAGTTTTGGTAGTCCAAGAGCGAGATTTTTTTAGAGCTTTGTTTTTTGTTTAAAAAAAAAACTGTTTTTTTTTTCCACAATAGTCCTGATTTTCACTAAAAAAAAGTCCATTTTCATTGAAATTGGCCATCGTCGTATGAAGTTGGGCCACGAAACAGATCAAACAAATAAATGAATAGACAAAATATGAAAGATAAAAGAAAAGAATTTGGAATTCCAATAATCTCCTTCCTATCAACGCAACTGCCAGAACACACCAAAATTCATGAATGCCACAGAGACACCTACAACCTGAAATGTCGAGTTCTCATCGAAAACTGACCTGCAAAATATCATCAGGATCACTGGCATTCGCAATTGCATCGGCAAAGGGCTCCCAGTCCTGTGTCATCATGCCACCGTCGGGGTCGGCGATTTTGACGCCATTATCAGAGACCTGATTGTGGGAGGCCGTGATCATGAGGCCGACGACCGATTGGGTCTTGAGCGATCTCAGTGCAGCCAAAATCCCGACTCGGAAAACAGTCGATGATAGGATCGAAGCGTCCGAGCGGAATCCAGACGTTCCATATGAGAATTTCACCCCTAAATGGATAGGAACCGAATTACAGAATGGATGTAAAGAATTACTAGATCACGAACAGAAAAAAAGAAATATATATTGTACAGACCTGGAGGGGGAGGGAAGAAGGAAGCGTAATCGAGAAGGATGGATCGTTGTTTCTCTTCCCCCATGGATTGAAATTTGGGAACCGGAGTCGGAGCTTGCGGCCTTCAGGTTGCTTTCTGAGTTCCGAGAAAAGAGCTGACGATCTCTCCGACGAGGTCAACTTTTTACAGTCGACAGTGAAAGGAAAGCGGGCGTGCAGAGACACAGTGGAACCAGAACAACGTAGTCACTTTACAAGTGTTAATATTGGCACAAAGTGAAAAAAAAAAAAACTCGTATCTATTAAAAGAATATTTTCATATTAGGATGGCATTCTTTTTAACTGATTTTTTGAATAATAGTAGATCTTTTAATATATTTTTAATTTGAATAGTTAAATTTATAACTTATAAAATAAAATTTTAAAAGAAAATAAAGAAATGCAAAATGCAAAATAAGTAGACTTTAAATGACGAACTCGACTTTAATTTTATAAAACTTGATTATCTTTAAATAAATTAATACCTTTTGTAAATATAAATAGGCTCATTTTTTTTTAATAAGTATATTCAAGCATCACATCTGATTGATTTTGTATGTATAAATTTTTCAATCTACGTACACTAGATAAATTTAATGGAAAGCAATCTTTTAGTATTGAGTACAAATTAAAAACAAAACTCTCGTACCAATCTCTAGGACAAAAATGAAAATAGAATAAATAAGGATACTCAAGGTCTAGCTTTCCTATCATATCTCTAAATTTTTTTTTACTTAAACTTAGTTAAATGGTATTACAATTCAACTATCTATTTTAGAAAATTGAAGAAAGTAAGTATAACTTTCACTTTGAATTTTGTGAAAGTGATTTACAATGAAACTTAAATTTCATGAGAATATTTCAATTTAGAATTTTTTTTTATTGAAAAACTCATATTTCACTGTTGTCTTGGGTCGAAGTCTCAATTGTCTCTAATCTTAGACTAGCCTTGAACTTTTGTGGTAAAGAAAGATTTACTTTGTAATTAAAGTTTTAAAATTTAAATTCATAACATGAATTAACTAATGAGTACTTGAGTAGTGTAGTTGCACTTTGAGATCATCTACTTTGTCCTTAGTGGGTCTTATAATGTATGAAGAAAGGGAGCACTTACACACATCCGGAAATTCTGCCTCTACACACCCGTTTTTGAAATTTGGTGGCAAATTATCATTTTACCCCCGTATTTCCAATCATTCAAATGAATGTCCAGTTCATTTTGACATTCATTCAAATGAATGGGCTGAACAGTAACACAGAATACTGTTCAGCCCAATTAATTCGAGGTCTTTTGACACTTCCAAATATATTTTCGACACAGCCTAGGGATACCCTTATTTGTAAAATACTGTGTTTTAAATATTTAGGAGTATCAAAACACCTTTAAGTCTTAAGGTATTTTTATCAGGTTATTGTAATTAGTCTAAATATTCAATTTGACAAATTTTGGAAATATACAATGCTTAAAAAATAAGTTTAAAGTTTTAAAAATAAATATTTAAATAATTTTACTGCTTGCTGAATGAAGCAGCTGTCCGAATGAATGAAGCTCATAACGAATGAATGAATCGCATAATGGAATCATTTGAATGAATGGAATTCATTCATTCGAATAAATCAACATATATTCATTGATAAACACTATTCATTCGAATGAATGCATACATTCATTATTAAACACTATTCATTTGAATGAATGAAGTCCATTCATTCAAATGAATGGGGTTGAACAGTATTTCGTGTTACTGTTCAGCCCATTCATTCGAATGAATGCCAAAATAAACTGAGCATTCATTCGAATGATTGGAAATACGGGGTAAAATGGTAATTTGCCACCAAATTTCAAAAACGGGTGTGTAGAGGCAGGATTTCCGGGTGTGTAAGTGCTCCCCATAAAGGACAAAATTATATTGGAATTTGAATTCGATATAAAATTTTATTGTTTCAACTAAAAATTTTATTCAGTCAAATCAATTCAAATTTATTCATTTAATTTTATATTTTAATTTACGTGTGAGAAACCTCAGGAAATCCGTCTCGTAAAATCTCCACAGGTGATACCCACTATCCTTAGAGTACACCAACTTAAGCCATGGGGGCTCAAACTTTATTGTCATTTTTTATCAATAATTCTCATCACCTAAATGCTAAGATTTTGTGATTTACTAAAGCTTCTCATTTTTGGTGAGGAGATTAGATATTAATGCTTGGATTATCTAAAATTTCAAAACAATGACCATGCTGCATTGATCACATGCCCAACTTGGGCGGAATCAGGAATAACAACATCTGCCGATACCCTTCTCACAAATATCGGCGGTATTTTCAAATTTACCGCGTTTTTATCTGCAAAATACCATTACCGTGTTAAAAACGCGTTTTATCGCCACGCCGATAAAAATCCGGTAAATTCCCGATAAAATCGTGTTAAAAACGCGATAAACGTTAATAACACGATAAATTCCCAGTAAATTCCCTATATCATTTTTATTTCATTAATTTTTTTATTTATTCTATTTTTTTATTTTTTAAATATTATAATTTCCGCGAGATTTTCCCGTTAAATTCCCGGTAAAAATCTGAGAATTTAAAAATATCCTGTTATTACCAATTGCCGTTAATATCCCGAGAACGGTATTTGTCACAATGGCCGTACAGATATATTATCGACTGATATTATTAATATAGGTATTTTTTTAAAAAAAATTCAAATCGGTGGTGGGTCCGAGCTGATATCTGGGTTCATATTGGACCAATATTAGTCCAGATATCGACCAATATTTATGTTTTTATTTTTATTTTTTTAAAAAACCAGCTTCCTTTTGGGTTTTTGTTTATTTTTTAATTCAAAAAATAAAATATATAAGAATATCGATATTTTTAAAAAAAAAAAAGAGAGAAATTTATCAGCAGATATCTCGACTAATATGGCATAATTATTCTAAGTAGACTTTTGAAGTCTTTGTACTTCTAGGGGGACACTTGACCAATATACCCACGTAACACGCTCAAATCATCAATATTATTTTTAATTAACAACTTCGTTATTATTTTTAAGATTTTCATTTTCAAATCACGACTTGTATTCCTCATTGACTTTCAATCCTATTCTAAATACCACATAATTAAGTTAATCTGCGCTGTCTTACCTTATTTGAGTTGATTGGTTAATTCACATCCACTTGTATTATACGATTCTCAATGCCAGCGCACGATAAGACACAAGTTGGGCACTTCCTGTATAAAATTTATCTACCATGTGTGTTTACTATTAAAAAAAATTAGTAAAGCTCAATAATAAATAAATTATATGAAATTATTATGATGAATTTTAGAATGAAATACTATAATTTAGTATTTTATTTATTTTACAAAATATTTTTTGAATATTTTGTATTATATTTTTGCCTCTCTCATAGAGCAATATTGACTCCAAGTCTTCTCTCTCAACCAACAAACAAGTGGATGAGAATTAGAGACAACATGACCTTTCATCAAGTTTGAAATTTCTATTCAAGTGAAATTATCCTCATCAAAACTCTGACTATTAATTAGAGATGAGAGAAGTAGAATTCGTGTATCAATAGAAGAATTCTTGTTATTAAAATATATTTAGATGTTAAGATAAAAATAAATACTGTATTTCTCCGTTTAGAGATTTTCTCTTTGTTTGTTCTTCTTATTTATATTTCAGTTTCTCTTCCACACTTCTAAAGAAAATGGAGGAAGTTCAGCATGCAGGGCAGGTGCATTTCCACAACATGCCTCTCACTGAGAAAGACCATGTTGGGAAAATGTTCAGGGACATGGACATCGACGGCGACGGGAGAATTTCCAAAGAAGAACTCCTCAGTCGGCTTAACAGAGCCATGCCGGCGAACAAGATACCGACCCTGTTCGCCAAACTCGACAGGGATCGGAGTGGCTCACTTGATTTCTCCGAGTTTGTGACACTTTACTATGTCCACATTAGCAGGCCAATATGTGACTGTTGCAAGGATGTGGCGACTGGTTTGCGTTCAGTGCTGGAAAAGGTACATTAATGGTGAAGGGTTATCTGAGCCGTATGAGCTTTGTTCCGATTGCTACTATGGGAGGAAGTTCAGGCACGTACACAATGAGTTCTTGGACAACTATGTCTTGTTTCGAAGGAAGGCGAATTTGGTAACGCTTCTAAAGATTTATTATTGCAGTAATATTTTTTTTTTCCTTTTTTATAGAATTATTTTCTTGCTTAGACTTAATTGGAACTGCGAACGAGCTCTATATTAAAAGTGCGGAAGAAAATTTAAATATTTATAAACGACTTAGGTCATTCCATCTAAAAAAGCTAGTCTTTAGAGCTACCCAATCTTCTACCTACTTACGAACAATATCCATATTACCATCTCTGATTTTCTTCTTCTTCTTCTTCTTCTTCGTATTTTTTCTTCTAGCACTACCATCTAAGCATGCGTTCCTCCATTTGATGATAGGGGAGGCCAACATAAACTAAATTTGACAAAAAAAAAAAAATTAGATGGAGATTATTTAATCTTAATGATTTCTTAATGAATAATGACACTTGGTGATTTTGACCACTTAAATCATGTAGTTTCAATTTTAAGTTTTGAAATAGAAATTAGAATCACAAGTACAATATTCAGTTAGTTTTCAATATATTCAATTGGATTTTCATTATTCTGTCGAAAAAGTAAAAGGAAAAAAAGTATACTCGACTTGACCCTATTATTGATTACATAGTTTACTTAATTTTTATTCTAATAACTTAATAATTAGATAATAATTAATAATATGTACTTCCTAACTAACACAATTTACTTATTATGTTTTGAATTATTATTTGTACTTGTATACTTCTATTCTCAACATTTATTTATTTGATCCAGAAAGAATTGTTAGACTGCACTGAAGTTCATTATACTCTTCTCCAAACATGATTTCAGGGGCAGGCCCTAGATATAGGCGGCGTCATCCACAGCCTAGGGCCCCTAGACTGAAAGGCCTCTCACACACTTAAATTCCTTTAATGTACCAGTAATAATGGCCCTCCAAATCTTACTCCGCCTAGGGCCCCTGAAATTTTAGGAGATCTCAGGGCCGACCCTGCATGACTTCATACATTAATAAGTGAAAGGAGCCCAAAGCCTCAAACTCGATTCTGTAACATCAATTGGTTTCTTATTTTGTTCTTGATGGGTGGATAGTTTCGCCATATTCACAGGAAGAGGGGAGTGAGAAACCGAAGCAGAGTACAACAGAGGAAATACTGAAAGCTGGTCGATTATATTTCCAAGCTCTCTCTACATCTGACATGAGAGTTGCAAGTAGATTGTTCATGGAGATGGACTTGGATAGGGATGGAAGGGTCACCTCAGATGAAGTCGTCAACTTCCTAAGCGAAAAGGGCTTGCCTCGAATGGAGGCTTTCAAGGTCATCCAAGACACGGGCATAACTAGAAACAGGTACCTCCACATTGAGGATGTGGTAGCTCTGTGGTATGCCTATGTGATGAGACCTTGTTGTAATGGATGCAAGACTATGATCACTGGTTCATACTATACTTGTGTAACATGCTTCAACATTTCAGTAAATGATGGTGATGCAGATACCTGTGACCTTTGTCCAGAGTGTCACAGTAGCGGAAAGTTCTGGCACCAACACAATTTCTTCTTGGACAACTATGTCATGCTGCATATGAAAAATCACTCGGTAAGAATTTGATTTTGCAAATCATTTTTCTGTAGAGGATAAGTAAATGTTGGAGTTTTTTTTTTTTTTTTAAATTTGACGAAAGTCCCACGTTACTAAATCTATGAGGATTAATTTGGCACTCAAGAACTCGTTTGTGATGTATAAGGTCTTAAGTTCAAGTCACTCTCAACACAAAATGGACACTCTCGGTCTGTGTGGATAAGGTGGTTTGCACATGCCCTTGGTCAAGTACTCTAAGAAGACTGGACACTTTGGTCTTTCAAAAAAAAAGCCACAGGTCACTGGGGTGCCTCAAGTGTTTCATAGAGTCATTGATTTTATAGTCCAGACGAGGTGAGACTTTTGTCAACTTCACACCCACCCTCATGGTATAAAGCATGTGGAACAGCTACACGTGAGGAGGGGTGAACAACTACAGCTGTGTTTGGATGGGGGGTAATGGGGAAATTGGGGTAATCTCCTATTACCCTTGTTTGGTAACTAAGGGGTAGAGTCTCCTCTCCCACTATTGAAAACTCTTTCTAAGCAAAGGGTATTCATAATATCCAAGATAATCACTGGTCAAGGGTAACCCCTGTAAAATTTACCTCTTGTCCAAACACAGCCGTACACACCACGTACAATAAGTAGTTGACAAAAGTCCTATATTACCTAGACCGAAAAACTGGCTCTATATAACACTTGAGCACCCTCCTCTCAATAACTAACGTGTGAGATCTCTAACTTATCATGTCATAGGTGAGCCCAACTTTTAACGTGGCCAACCAATCGATGAGATACGTAATCATTTTGATGATTAAGATAAGAAACGAAGTTTATTTGAATAATTCACATTTATACTAACCAATCCAGATTCCCAACCATCCAAATGGATTATATCCCAGAATCTATGCCTTCAGTAAGGAAAAAGAAAAAAAGAAAATCAACTATCCAACATTAGAATGTGAGAATGGAAGGTTAGCATAAACTGATCAGATGTTATGAAAATGAGTACTATCACAAATGGAAATGAAACTGGTCAGATGTTAGCCAATCTTTGGACATGTTTCTTAATTGACACTGAAAATTTTACTATGTTAGGGAAATCTAACATTTGGGCAGCAAGGGATGGGATCAAGCTCTGGAGTGGTGCAAGGAACAGAAATTGGAGGGCGATATGTCATACGAAAGATTATGGAAATGATGGTAAAAGTCTCTGTTGAAGTGGTATTGGGTGCAGCTGCTAGCTCAATAGTTTGTACTATCATGTGATTAAATGCATAAATCATGTTTGAATATATTTAAATATTAGATATATTTATATATTAAGCTATATTTAGATGTTGCTATGTATGTCCTCTTTTAGTAATTTTACTTTTATTTACTTTTTCTTATTTGTATTTTCTTTATTCTATAAATAAATCCGAGGTCTCTCCTTGATTAAAAAAAGACTCACCAAATCTTTTGTGTGTTATTCTACAAATCATGATCACAGATCTGAGTCTCTCAAACTGCACTTCGGCTGTATTCACTAGATTCTGGTTTTGTGCTTCTTGTGTTTGGCATCGTATCTTATTTCCCTCATATAATTCATCGTTGTGAATTGTTTGAAAATTAAAAATCTTTGATGGGTTAACTATTCTCGTTAGGTTTTGTGAAGCTTGATCTTCAGAGATGTATTATCGACTCAATCTACATTGTTAAGGCTGCAACTCGGGTCAAGTCGAGAGTTTCTGGTCAGTGGGTCAGGTCGGGTTGAGAAGATAAAACTCACATGGAATTCGAATCGGGTTGGATTGAGGATTTTACAAGTTAACCCGACCTTATCTGACCTAACCCAACCCGACCCAGCTAAAATTAAGCTAAAATGGGTTCAGAATGCAGGTCGAGCCAGAATTCAGGTTGATTCGAGTTAGATTTTGAGTCGGGTCGGGTCATGAAGTTTGAGTTGAGAATTCGGATCAGATGGGGTCGGGTTGTGAAGTTCAGGTTAAGAATTCGGATTGAATTGAGTTCTATAAATATCAACTAGGGTCGAGTTGAGTTTTAAGGAATCTGACCCGCCCGACTTGAGTTGCAACCTGTCTACCAAGAACTAGACTAGACATCCAATTTATTATGGCTGCGTGGCTCTTGATGTAGATTTTTTTTAATGAATAAATGACACTTAAAAATATGAAGCTGTATGAAAGGAAAGAATTCTTAAATTTTAGTTAAATAGTTGTGCTGGATAGGTTGGAGTGAGCAACTCTTTCTACCAAGAAACACATTTTGCCATTAATTTGTTTAGCTCATCGTTGTTCGTGAATATGATTCAATTAGGTTGAATCTTAATAAATCACTTCTTGTATGGTATTCTTTTACATGTGTTTTGACCTTTTTTTAAAAAAAAAAAAAAATATACAACGATTTTAAAGATAGTGATAAAAACATCACTCTTTTTATAATAAGGGATATTTAGTTTGCCTTTTTGTCTACTACTCATCATTTAAATAGTATAAAAGGTACACCAATATTATTTATATGAAGGCCTAGGGTAGAATTAATGCAAACTTAGGATGTCAAAATAAGACAAATTTTAGATTCGTGATTTTAAGTAAAATCAAGGAGTTCAATGATAAAAACCCTAAGAAATACAACTCTCAAGATAAGAAAGATATTACTAATTTCAAAAAGATAATTTTCACTTGGTCAAAATGGAAGCTATTTTGTAACACACACCAAAAAAAACCCAAAAGCCCATCCAAACACAGCAAAATAAACCCAAAAATTATCGACACATCCACCTATAATTGTCCCAGTAATCAATGCTAAATCCTGAAAAAGTACAAAAATAAATAAAACGAACTTACACCATAGACCATCCAAAAAAAATAAATCCAAATCAAACTACCAAGTATCCGATTAGAAATTAGAACCGAGCGCCGCTATTTACCTGCTGATTGTCTGTTTAGCGATTCCTGCAATTTTGATACTTTGGGAGTCAAATTTGGGATGACAGTACGGCCGTCTCCACTGCTAGCGATCCTCACCTGCTTTGTGGAAGGAAATGAAGGCAATCGGAATTGGAATCTAATATTGGAGAGTTGCAGAAGAAGCGCGCTTTGAAAGTAATATAAACAAGAGCAGTAGGCAACATTATTTCCAGTTAATAACGGATCTCAAATTCCCAATTAGTGCAATCCACAATGCTAGCCTTAAATGGAGCAACGATGTCCCTGAGGTGCACCGAGACCAAAGTCAAAGTGAACCCAGTGGGAACTGACCCCTCCAGACCACTCGTCACAAGGTTACTCTCCCGTTGCGTTGACTGACTAAGTGTGGATTGCAAGATTTATTTATACTCGTGCCTCTAATTTAGAGGAATACCTACCTATGATTTAAAATAGATTGATTTTATAATTTATTATAAAGGCTCAAGTGTGAATATAAAATTTGAAAAAGTTTTACCCTTTTTAAGCTTTTAAAAAAAATTATCATTTGAGATTATTTTTTAATTGTGAAACTTTAATATTCAATTTAGAGTCTACTTTGGGACAATCTAATAATTTGATAATTGATAATGGAACATTTTTTTTAACAAAATTTCACTTTGATTTTTTTTTTTGGAACTCTTGAATTAATATAGAAACAATGAAAACAAAAATGACCGATATGAATTCTAGCGGCCATTTTGATTTGATTTTTTTAACTGAATCTTAACGACCGATACAATATATATTATTTATCAGCCAATAAGACCGATAAAATGATTTTTTTATCGGTTAAATATTGATCGATATTATACATATAGATCAATTTTTTTTAAAAAAAAAAATTCAATTCGGTGGTGGACCTAGGCCGAATTTTCTACCCCTGTTTAGAAAGACTAAATTTTTCACTACAATGGGAAAAAAAGTAGTCCACTTTGACTCATTTTAATTCATCTAAAAAATTCCAATACAATTTTAATTAAAAACATATTGGCCAAAATAGCTAATAAGACCAAAAAAAATTCATCCCCCAAAGGCTTAAAAAATAGTTTTTGGTTGAAATAATATGACTTTTTTTAAAAAAAAAAGGTCACTCGCTAGACTTTATGCATGGTTACACATAAATACTGGGGATTCAATTTTGGATAAATTGATATTTTTTATTTTGTCTTTCATTTTATTATACTAAATCATAAGATAAGTTTAAAGTAAAGAGTAAAATGGGAAAAATATCAATTTATCACATTATAATACCCACAATTAGTAATAATATTGGTGTCCAAATCAATTCTAAAAAACTAAATAAAGAAAAAGCACCCATTAAGGCAAACATGGAGTAAAAGAACTTGTCACAACAGCCACCATACAAATCCACTGATTTTTTCCATGGAAGGTTCAGTATTCCTGGTAAAAGAATTATCACATTGCAGACATCTGAAACAATTAAGTGTTGTGCCTCTTTTCACATAAGATTGTTTTACAGATCTGTTCCACCTACCAAGCTTCTCTCTCCCATGAAAAATAATTGCTCCAGTTTTTTCAGAATTATTCAAGTAGGATGTGAACTCTAAAGAATAGTTGTTTTATATGAGATATGATACTTGTATGATTTCAAAATTCCTCAAATTACCATAGGAAATGACATGGTTTTGTGCTCTATAATGTTTTATTAGAAATAAGTAACTATACAATAAGCAAGATTAATATAAATATTTTTTTTACACAATAGTAAAGATGGGGGTCAGTAATTTCAACACCTTGACCTGTACAGCAAACAGTGAAGGTCTTATATTTTCTAACTGTTGAACAAGCAAATTTGCATGACAAAACATTTATCAGAAAATTCTGCTATACTAGATATTTCAAGAGATTACTGCAGTAATAATCAAGGAAGCCTACATGTCACTGCTTCTTTCTGTTGATTTTCATGACATGATAACACCTTAAAAGAAAGGAAAAAAGGGGAGGAAGAAGAAAAGAAACACCTAGAGAGACTGCATGAGATACTTAAATAGAAGAGGACTACGAGAACATCTAATGTGATACAAGGAGAAGAAACAATTGAAGAGACCCACTAGACCCATAATAGACCCATAATAAACATACTTAAATATCAAAGTTTTACACTATATAATGCATTACAATCTCGTAATATTATTATAAAACTATAAATGAACAATAAAAAGAATTATTGTAATATGAAAGTTTTTAAGTCAGCTACTCAGCTAGTATTTAAACACTCAGTTATTAAAATTTCAATTTTTAATCTCTTTAAATAAAAAAAATTGTCTACATTTTTGTGGCATTTAAAATTATATGAAATTTATAATTTGGATGAATCCAAAACTCTATATTACTGAATGATGTTATAAATTATGTACTAATGTAATATTACAAAATTTTAATTTTAATTTTACATCCTAAAATTTTCTATGTACTTAAATTGACTTCTCAAAACTTCTTCACATGTCAAAAGATATTTCAAGCAAGAATTTGAAGAGTGTGGCACCAACCCAAACGGCAATGAATAATAGGTTCTATACCAGCCAAATCAAACGATTGAATGGGTGGGGTAGAAAAAAGTATTGCATCTCTGAATGGGTATCTCAGGCTTTCAGCACTCAATAGGAAATTGGAAAAGTCCCACATCCGTTAAGTAAGAAAAGACATGCCATTAGCAAAGCTATAAATGGGCTGAGATGGGGTTTATCCCGTTCGAGTTGGAATAATAAAATAAAATTAATATTTTTATTTTTATGACTGGTTTTTGAGTTGCACTAAACTCGGTTTTCTTTCATGTAAGGGTTTTACTGGGACTTGGCCTATGAAAGAGCCGGTTATGGTTGAACCACCAGTTCAACCACAGGTTGAGTCGAGTTTGATAACATTGAGCCAAACAATGCAACTCTATCCCATCAATTTCTTAGGCAGATGATGCCAAAATGATTAAAAAAAAAACACACGCACAAATAGCCTTGTTTAAAGGGTTATTTATTACCTATCAACGATCTAATTCTTTCAAGAGTTCCAAATGTTGACAAATTGTAATGATGAAAATTCACTCCAAAAGAATAAGACAAAGGATTAGGTAGCAATCCTCCCACGAGCGCTTTGCGTAACCCAACAAGAGTTTTACTGTATTGCCCATTTTGCCTTTCAAATCGACTCGCCGGATCACTGACCGTTCTATTGCAATATAAATCGACTTACTGAGAGGATCACTTAAATTTATCTAAGTGAGACTGTTTTTCTATACAAAACAACAAATCGAATTACCAACAGGATCACTAAGTTTTTTTAAAATGCTTTCGTACAACACTGGATGGGTAAAATGGCCAATACCCTAAATCCCGTATCTTGTTACACAAAATGTCCGTGAGAGGATCGCTACCCTATGTGTTTAAATACATGTATATGAAATGTAAAGGAGTTATGAAGAGTAAAATGTACAATACTCTAAATCCCGTGTCTCGTTACACAAAATGCCCGTGAGAAGATCACTATCCTATGTTTTTATATATATGTATATGTATATGGATTTGAGGGATTTATGCATTTAATGTCACTGCAAAAAATTGAATATGCTCTCTCAAATTTTCTTCAGATATTGTTAAAAAGAAGATCTGCAAAATATTTATTCAGAAAATTATGTTTCAAAAAATATACTAAATAAATTATACATGAATAATTTCAGCTACTAAATGCACCTTCCGTGGTTTAATGGCAAAGTCATTATCCATCACAGAGATTGCCTTAAAACCCATGGGATGCAACACTTCCTCATAGCTCCCAAAGAGAAAGAACTTAAAAGGATCAGTATTTATTAAAAGTACTTAAAGAAGGGAAAAAAAATGTTTCAAGGTTTCAACCTCTCACCGATTAATGAAATATTACATTATAGCAATATTTAATACCACATCCTTTGATATTAAATATTTTGCATGGGGCTTTCACCACTACAGTCATACAAAGATATTTTGATCTAGAAATTTTAGTTGAAAGCTTCACTGAATAATAAAAGATACGATGGAATGTGTTCTTAAAAAATAGTTCGAAGGCATGAACTTACTTAGTCACAAAAACTTTATATGGAGGACCTCCTATATGATCGCCGATATGCAATAAAAATAACATTAACCCTAAAATATAGTTACAGTATAATGTGAATAAAAGGATTTACTTCAGGACTCGAACCTAGAATTTCTTATTCCTAAGCCAAAGTGTCTACCGGTTGATTTACCCCATGCGGGGTGTGTTAGTAGTAATATATGGGGAAATTCACATGCAATGCCCACAAGGAGCTCATTATGTTATTTGGTCTCATCATGTTGTGTATGGAGTTGATAGCTCTTAACCTTCCATGCAGTTACATGGTTTTCAATCGTCGATTTCATGTCAAACTTTCTGATCCTGCCACAACCTTTTCTAGGAATGGGCTTCTTCTTATCTTAGTTTTTCCTGCCAAGTAGGTTAGATGAAGGGCATTCTTCTTTAACATCAGAAAATAAAATGGTTAACAACAGAACACCATATATTTTCAAACAACAAGAACAGTGGGAGGACATAAAATGACCAGTCCTTACTGGAAACATAAATGTTATAAGCGCTCCATCTGGCTTCAAACAATCTCGTACTTGTCTTGCTCAAGTTAACCTCATGCTAGGTTCAATTGCAATCAATTGCACATAAGAACTTGCCACTTTACTCTTTTAAAATAAGCTTCAAAATAATTTTCCCTAGAAATATACTAATATAATGTTATCCAAGCACTTAAAAATGGAATGGCCAAAACCCGTTTATAAGATTTCCAAGTGTAATAAGTGACACATGCCCAATACAATACCCAGGTAATATAGTGGATTGAATGTAGGGATGAAAGTAATAACTTCAACCTAGAGGTCAAAGCTTACGTGTAATAAAAAATGAGATCAAACAACTCAGTTGGACGCCATGTGAAGAAGTCAGCCTTAAGAAAGGTGATATTGTCTGCATTTGGCGAAAGAGAAGCAAGCAATCTGTCCTACCATTTAATGCTAAATGTCAGGAATATATCCCCTTTAAAAATGTTCCTTTTCTTGAGAGGTGAAGAGGGTAATGTTAATAAACATGAAATTTCTTTAAAGCAAGTTCTAAAAACATAAAATACAGGGGATCAGCTGAGGCCTTTTTCACTAGAAACTCAGGTAAGTATTGGCTAATGTTTTAAAATGCTAATTCTTTATGGACCAAATTATCATGTTTTAAAATTACTTGAAGTGTTATTACTTCTTTCAGGTTTTAGATAAAATAAGTAATTCGCTTACCTCGAGCAGTCTTAATCAAGTCAAATTTATTCTGATTTTGAGGTTTTTCAAACTTAAAAGCATCCAATGAGTCTACTAAGTCAAAGAAAGACAAATGGAAAATTCAAAGTTTCTCAATTTTGGTATACTGTTACATTTCTCATAATTTGGGGTTCTTCAAACTTCAAAGCATCCAATGAGTCAACTTAGAAAGAAAAATGGAAAACTTCAAAGTTTCTCAATTTAGGTATACTGTTATATTTCTCATAATTTGAGGTTCTTCAAACTTCAAAGCATCCACTGAGTCAACATAGAAAGAAAAATGGAAAACTTCAATGTTTCCCAACTTTGGCACACAAATACATTTCTCATCCCCAAAAAATATACCAAACAGCATATATTACTCCTAAGTAGCCTCAAGAAAGAAACAAATAAAGGATGAAGTTAAATACAATCTCTAATTGCAACTCAAATTTTCGTGCTGGGTTGAAACGTCTCCCGTGATCATAAGCCCACATAAACACAAAATTTGGTCCTCAGACATCAGAGAAAGACATAGATACTATGCATCCAGTCCATACAACTGGGCTCAAGATATCTAATGAATTGAGGCTATCACATTGACTACGCACAATTGCAGATGACAAACATCTGGTATATGTCCTTTTCTTCTCCACTATAACATGTTCTGTTCAGAGCATTGGAATCTGGAGGAGTACTTACTGTCAAGGAAGATTTTTGGATCATAACCATAACGTAGACTAGAGCAGAATTCATCACTCAATCAAACCTATCCATTGCCACCCTGAGATAAAATGTAATATCATGTGTTGGAAAAGTGAAGATCACCTGATACTCACAGAAAGTATCACTTTGATTTGAGGGCATAGTTGAAATTTTGATACAAAAGTTTACCTCGATGAGAAGTGGGTCCAGTACACTCCACTATGATCCAAAAGTTGACAAATGAAGCACACCAACCTTATAGATAAATAAAATACTATTTGGTCACATTTCATTAGGATGTGTTTAGAACGTTGTGCATCCATTTTATACAAGCTCATACTTTAGTGAACTGAATAGCTCTATTGTGTATAAGAGACGCCTGGAAACTAAGATTTGAAAACCTTCTTTTCAAACACATGTATTTTCAGCGTGCCATCTATGTGGAGCCTTGATGACTCTTCTTTATTTCCTTTCTTCTTCTTCTTCTTTTTATTTTTTAAAGGCTATTCAAAGCTCAATCAATTATAAAAGGAAAAAGGCCAACATTTATTAAATTCATTTTTTAGCCAACCCCCCTCTTCCCCTTCTTTACTCTCAGCCACTACCACCAAATGCAAAAAACCAAAAAAAAAGGAGGAGAGCGCCTTGCATAAAAACAAATATAGTGTCAGTGCATCGGCTTGGTCAAGACCGTATGTTTGCCAATTTCATGACTAAGAAAGAACCACTTGCAGGAAGCTTGAAGACCCAAGATGATCAAGAGTAAAGATCATGCTCCACTGGATTTAAACTCATCGTTATGGCAGTTACAAAACAAGTAAAATGGTCATAGATGACTTTAGGTGGTACCCACACCTTAAAGAGGATTATCCCTAGGCTTAGTGGAACAAATGGTTAAATCATATAAAGCCTAGAGAGAAAAGTTGGCAGTGAATTGGAACCCAACTTGGAAATATGTATTTGATTTCACTGTCAGCTCGACCAATCTTATCTCACCGACCCCTCGGTGCAGTCAGGATCGACCCATTGTGTTCAGAGACTGGTCAGCCCGAATGACATTAGGTTCTGGAACATTAAACTGTCATTCTGGGTTTACCTCTGATCGATAGTCTCGTATGCACCGACCCTTCGGTAGCCTAGGGAACAAATGGTTAAATCATAAAAAGCCTCGACAAGAAAGTTGAGAGTAAATTGGAACCCAACTTGGAAATATGTATTTGGTTTCACTATTAGCTCGACTAGTCTTATCTCACCGACCCCTCGATGCAGTTAAGATCGACCCATCGTGGTCAAAAACTAGTCGGCCCGAATGACATTAGGCTCTGGAAAATTAAACTGTCATTCTGGGTTTGCCTCTGATCGAGAGTCTCATATGTACCGACCCTTCGGTGAAAAGCTGAAACGACCCCTCGTAGTCAACGACTCGTCAATCAAGATCTTGAGTTCTAAAACCTTGAACTCATATGGACTCTCGAAGAAACGGACATATCGGCAATCAAAGACCGGTCGAGAGTCTTAAGACCGACCCCTCGGTAATGGGCGACAGGTCGTTCTGGGTAACAGGTTTCCAAAGTTAAAACTACTGTCAAGCATGTTTTGCACCAAAACGAGCCTCTCGTATGGACCAACCTCTCAGTACCATAGTGTCGACCCATCGGCGACAACGATATGTCGACCGGGAAAGAATATTACCGTTGGGAGTGCACTTAACGCACAACGGTCAGAAATGTAACAGTAACATTTCTAGTCACCGACCTCTCGGTGCGATCAACATGTCGGTACATTACCACTACTTCAACTAGTTGCCTTCGCTATGTAAAGCAATCTTTATGCAACCAGTTGGGATTCTTCAGACGGATCAGTTGGACCTTCATCTTGACCAGTGAGCTTAAACAAGAGCCAACAGAAGGATCACTCTCTCTCTCGTGCTTCCACTAGGGGAATCAAATACAACCAATCAAATAGATTGAGTTGTGAGAGAGAGAGGCAAGATGATGAAAAACTCATAGCCAACTAATCTGAGGCATACATGGGTGGGATCTCAAAAAGCACACATCAGAAGAGAGAGCTTCAAAGACAAGTGCTTCTTGGTTTTAATTTTATTTAAACCTTTGTTCCAAAGTGGATTAAGGGGAGGTACCCCGGAACCACTATAAAAAATTTTGGAGAGGTGTCTCCAGCAGAGGTGGGTTGAACTCCCAGCCAAATGGATAGGTGGAGTATCTATTCGACAGTGGTGGGTGAAATTCTCAGACGATTGAGTGAGGTGGAATTCATACTCTAATTGTGAGGGTGTAAGTCCCACTTAGTGAATTTTGGAGATAGCTCAAGGTTGAGTGAGTCCTAACAGTGGATGTAGGTTGGCTAACCGAACTACTTTAAAATGGACTTATGGTGTTTTGTATTTAGTCTTTAAGTACTCTTCTTAAGACACATCGCTTTGCATATTAATTATTTTACTCTACACATTGTATACAATCATTGATAATCAAACTTTATCTAAAGGGTCATTATCTTAGTGTGATCGATCAATGAAATTATCACACTAAACAAATCACTTCATTAAATAATCCGTTGCACTTTAAATAATCAAGAAATTTGTAAACACCATTAAAAATGGGATTGACCTATTCACCCCCCTCTAGGGTCAATCACGATGTTCTAGCACATTGAAAATTGGAACTTTCAATTGGTATGAGAGCCTGATGCTCTTGAGAAATGATCAAACCATCTGAGTTGATCCGTGCCACCCGTACTTTTATAATATCACGCCTTTATATTCCTTGGTATCCGCCACCACCAGGATTACTCAAACTAAACATCAATGGTAGGTTATGGATGTTATTTGAGATATTGAAAAACGGTGTTCAAAACATATATGATTTTGTTGCTTGTATGCCCTTCCCCAATCAAACGACCTACGCAAAAACTGGGCACAAGCTATTGAACCAATATCGTACAACTCATCCAAAGTCGAAATTCAAGAATCTCTCCTTCTACTCAAAATTAAGAGCCAACCAAATTTCTATCAAATCGGGCACTTCAAGGTTTTAGATTTTCGAGCTCAATAACCATTTCTACTTCCACCAGATAGATGATGTCAATGTCGAAATGTCTGTACCGAACCAATGAACGATGATGTCAATGTCGAAATGTTTGTACCGAACCAATGAACCTAAATCAAATCTGGGAATTTCAATGATTTCCACTTAAAAATAGATATTGGCCTGACACCAAAAGACAACGTTGTTTTTATATGCCCTTCCCAACCAAGTAACCTAACCAAAATAGAGCATCAATAAGGGTATCCACTCAATATTGAATAAAATTATAATTCAATCTTATTTGAGATATTGAAATACAGTCTTCAAAACATATATGATGTTGTTTCTTCTACGCCCTTTCCCAATCAATAGACCTAAACCAAAAATGGGCATTGACAAACATATGAACCAATATCCTACAACTCCACTGAAGTTGAATTTCATTGAAATCATTTTGAACCCAAATTTAGAGCTAATCCAAATTTAATTCAATTCGGGCACTTCAAATATGATGAAGTCATTATGGAAATGTCAATTCCCAACCAGTGAACCAAAACCAAAATTAGACATTTCATTGATTTCTATTTACAAAGAAAACGTTATTGTTTAGATGCCCATCCCAACTGAGGAACCTAACAAAAATAGGGCATTAATAAGGCTACTCCACACAATATCCAATAAAAATATATCGCAATCTTATTTAAGATATTTAAATACGGTCTTCACAACATATATGATGATCTTGCTTGTATACCATTTCCCAATCAATAGACGTTGACAAAAAATGGACATTGACAAGCTTTTGAACTAATGTCCTACAACTCATCTAAAGTTGAATTTCATAAAAATATCTTTCTAACTCACAAAATTAAGAGCAAAGCCAAATTTCTTTCAAATTGGGCTTTTCAAGCGTTCAGATTTTGTACAAAACAAACATCTCTACTTCCACGAAATTGAAGATGTCATTGTCGAAATGCCTGTCCCCAACCAATGAACCTAAACCAAAATTGGGCATTTCATTGATTTTCATTTAATAGTAGATATTTGCCTGACACCACATAAACAACTTCGTTGTATGGATGCCTATCCCAACTAAGGAACCGAATCAAAATAGGGCATCGATACGGCGTTCTACTCAATTTCCAATAAAAATATATTTCAATCTTATGAGAGAGATTGAAATACGGTGTTTAAAACATATATGATATTGTTGCTTGTATGCTCTTCCCCAATCAAACGACCTACACAAAAAATGGGTAATGACAAGCTATTGAACCAATATCATACAACTCATCCAGAGTTGAAATTCATGAATTTCTCTTTGAACTCAAAATTAAGAGCCAAGCAAATTTCTATTGAATCGGGCACTTCAAGGTTTTAGATTTTCAAGCTTAATAACCATTTCTACTTCCACCAGATTGATGATGTCGATGTCGAAATGCATGTCACCAACAAATGGACCTAAATCAAATCTGGGCATTTCAATGATTTCAACTTAATAGTAGCTATTCGCCTGACACCAAAAGACAACGTTGTTTTTATATGCCCTTCCCAACTAAGAAACCTAACCAAAATAGGGCATCAATATAGCTATCCATTCAATGTACCATAAAAATTAAGAGCTAAGCAAAATTTCTTTCGAATCGCGCTATTCAAGATTTCAAATTTTGAGCTAAACAACTATCTCTACTTCCACCAGATTGATGTTGTCATTGTCGAAATGCTTGCCCCCAACCATTAAACCTAAACAAAAACTGGGAATTTCAACGATTTCCACTAAATAATAGATATTGGGCAGACACCATAAGACTAACGTTATTTTTATATGCCCATCCCAACCAAGGAACCAACCAAAATAGGGCATCAATATGGCTCTCCACTCAATATCGAATGAAAATATAACTCAACTTATTTGAGATATTGAAATACAGTCTTCAAAACATAAAATGATGTTGTTGCTTCTATGCGCTTTCCCAATCAATGGAACTACACCAAAAATGGGCATTGACAACCATATGTACCAATATCCTACAAATCAACTGAAGTTGAATTTTAGGTAAATCATTTTGAACTCAAAATGAAGAGCTAAGCCAAATTTAATTCGAATCAGGCACTTCAAGCTTTCAAATTTTTCGAGCTCAATAACTATCTCAACTTCTACCAGATTGATGATGGCATTGTCGAAATGCCAAATCCAAACTAATTAATCAAAACCAAAATTGGACAATTCATTGATTTCCACTTGCATAGAAAATGTTGTTGTTTAGATGCCTATCCCAACCGAGGAATCTAACCAAAATAGGGCATCAATAAGGCTTCTCCATAAATTATCCAAAAATAATATATCTCAATCTTATTTAAGATATTCAAATACAGTCTGCACAACATATATGACGTTGTTGCTTGTATGTCCTTCGCCAATATATAAATGTAAACAAAAAATGGGCATTGACAAGCTTTTAAACCAACATCCTACAACTTATCTAAAGTGTGAAAATCTCTTTCAACAAACAAAATTAAGAGCAAAGCCAAATTTCTTACGAATCAGGCTCTTCAAGCGTACAGATTTTTTACTAAACAATCATCTCTACTTCCACCAAATTGATGAGGTCATTGTCGAAATGTCCGTCCCCAACCAATTAACCAAAACCAAAATTAAGCATTTCATTGATTTCCATTTAATAGTAGATATTTGCCTGACACCACATAAACAACATTGTTGTATGGATGCCCATCCCAGCCAAGGAACCTAATTAAACTGGGGCATCAATACGGAGTTCCACTCAATTTCCAATAAAAATATATTTCAATCTTATTTGAGATATTGAAATACGGTGTTCAAAACATATATGAGGTTGTTGCTTGTATGCCTTTCCCCAATCAAATGGGCATTGACAAGCTTTTGAACCAATATCCTAGAACTCATCTAAAGTAGAATTTCATGAATATGTCTTTGAATTCAAAATTAAGAGCCAAGCCAAATAATATTCGAATCGGGCACTTCAAGGTTTCCGATTTTCAAGCTTAATAACCATCTCTACATCCACCAGATTGATAATGTCGTCGTAGAAATGCTTGTCCCCAACCAATGAACCAAAACCAAAACATGGCATTTCACTGATTTCCCCTTAATAGTAGATATTGGTCTGACACCACATAAACAACTTTGTTTTTATACGCCCATCCCAGCGAAGGAACCTAACCAACATTGGGCATCAATACAGCTCTCCACTGAATATCCAACAAAAAATAAGAACCAATCCAAATTTCTTACGAATCAAAATATTCAAGATTTCATATCTTCGAGCATAATAACCATTTGTATTTCCACCCGATTGATGATGTCGATGTCGAAATGCTTGTCCCCTACAAATGTACCAAATAAAAAACTGGGCATTTCAATGATTTCTAGTTAATAGTATATATTACCCATCCCAACCAAGGAACCTAACCAAAATAAGGCATCAATATGGCTCTCCACTCAATGTACCATAAAAATTAAAAGCCAAGCCAATTTTTTTTCGAATTGCAAGGTTTCAGATTTTTGAGCTAAACAATCACCTCTACTACCATCAGATTAATGATATCTATCGAAATGCATGTCCCCAACCAATGAACCTAAACCAAAACTGGGCATTTTAGTGATTTCCACTTAATAATACAGCTCTTCACTCAATATTGCATAAAAATATAATTTAATCTTATTTGAGATATTGAAATACAGTCTTCAAAATATATATATATATATATCTGATGTTATTACTTGTATGCCCTAAACCAAAAATGGCCATTGACAAACATATAAACCAATATCCTAAAACTCAACTGAAGTTGAATTTCATGGAAGTCATTGTGAACTCATAACTAAGAGCTAAGCCAAATTTATTTTAAATTGGGCTCTTCAAGCTTTCAGATTTTTTTGAGCTAAATTGCCATCTCGACTTCCACGAGATTGATGGTGTCATTGTGGAAACGCCAATTCTCAACCAGTGAACCTAAACCAAAATTGGAAATTTGATTGATTTCCACTTACGACAATGTTGTCGTTTCGATACCTATCCCAACTAAGGAACCTGACCAAAATAGGGCATCAAAAAGGCTTTTCCACACAATATCCACTAAAAATATATTTCTATCTTATTTAAGATATTCAAATACGATATTCACAACACATGATGATGTTGCTTGCATGTCCTTCCCCAATCAATAGACGTAAACAAAAAATGGGCATTGACAAGCTTTTGAACCAATATCCTACATCTCATCTAAAGTTGAATTTTATGAAAACCTCTGTGAACTCTCAAAATTAAGAGCAGAGCCAAATTTCTTTCAAATCAAACTCTTCAAGCGGTCAGATTTTCGACCAAAACAGCCATCTCCACTTCCACCATATTGATGAAGTCATTGTTGAAATGCCCGTCCAATTGGACATTTCATTTATTTCCGCTTAATAGTAGATATTGGCATGACACCACACATACACAACGTTGTTCTTTGGATGCCCATCGCAACAAAAGAACCTAATGACAATTGGGCATCAATACGGTTGTCCTCTCAATATCAAATAAAAATAGATTTCAATACTATTTGAGATATTGAAATAGGGCTTTCACGACACACATGATGTTGTCACTTAGATACCTGATGTAGGCTAGATAGAATAAGAATACTTAGCCTCAACTTGTGTACAAAAACCTGAATGATCAACTGAATTTGATTCAAATAGAAAATAGTTCCCAACCTTGATTGAGTCGGTGAGGAAATTGCCGATTGCGATTGACTCTGGTTAGGATCAGTCCAGAACTGATGTATGTCCTGGCTGAATGGGTCGAGTAGGGAGTAGGTCCTATACAACCTGAATATGACTCTTGTCCCAAAAGCAAACAGATCCACACAATCTAGAATAGATCTGTAACAAATAATCAACCTGGGTGGAGCATAAGATTGGAAAATTAGGTCCAAGACAGATTCACAACAGAAATCAAAGAGCAAACCGGGTCTGGGCTGATTGAAAATCTCAGATAAGTCCGTCTATAGGAATCGGTTGACGCCTGGTTCGTTGGCACTTACCTGTTCACAGAAGGACAACACCACAATCTGGGAAGTGTCTTGCTGATTTCCAAAGCAGAAAAGCCTGGATTTGAACCAATAGAGAAGGTCCACTACTGTACCAGAGCAGGGTTCAACGGGCTCCAAAATAGGGGTGCGAATCACGTCCACACATGGGACTGAATTCCAAGTTCTGCAAAGCACTGTGGCCTAAGTTGTGGCCAACAACCTGTCATAGTCTTCACAACGCCAAAGCTAGGCCAACCTGACGTTCTTGGGTCTGGTTGTACCCAACGACACTGGCTGCTGACAGCAAAACCTTGTTGCTGGTTGTTGCAGCAAGGATTCACAAACAAACCACCGTTTGTTCAAGGGAAATAAAAGAAACTTTTATTGATAAAATCTGGTAATATTCCATGGCCAAATTGGCTGAAATACAACTCTTTAAATACAGAAAAAGACGAAACTGACTCTTTGCTAATCAATAGGAAAAAAACTGTCCCTAATTAAATATAGGAACAAAACTGTCTCAAATTAAATATACATCATATATAACTGACCCTAAAACTTAAACAACGGTAACTGACCCTAAATATTGTAACAAACAAACTCAAAGAACTGTGTGTGACTGCAGCACAGCAGTTTGGGCTTGTGGGGCCAACCTTGTGTTGGGCCTCTGACCTGGATCAAAAACACTATTCTCTTCACCATCACAGATCCCCGCATCAATACCCTTCCCCAATCAATTGACCAAAATCAAAAATGGGCATTGACAAACTTTTGAACAAATCTAATAGAACACATCTAAAATTGAATTTCATGAAAATCTCTTTTAACTCAAAATTAAAAGCCAAGCCCAAATTCTTTCAAATTGGGCTCTTCAAGCATTCAGATTTTCGAGCTAAACAACCTTCACAACTTTGACCAGACTAATAATGACATTGATTTACACTTACATAGACAACGTTGTTGTTTGGATACCCATCTCAACCAAAGAACTTAACCAAAATTGAACTTAAAATCATCATTGTTAAACGTAAATCCCTAACCAATGGATTTAATAATGACGTAGCTTGTATGCCATTCCCCAATCGATGGACCTGAACTAAAAATGGGCATTAACAAATCTTCTATTTTTTCGAAGACCAAGGTGCCCATGCTTCTTAGACCACCTAACTAATCCTTGGAGTAGGTGCAAACCTCTCAATCCACACACGCATCATAAAAATATGGAGAGTGGCCCTTTGGGAAGAGTAGAATTGAACTCAAGACCTCCCACTTATAGAAGTGGGTTCTTGGCCATCACTCCAACCCCATTGGGTTGGCACTGACAAGAATTGGAACCAATATCCTACTACTCATCTAATGTTGAATTTCATGAAAATCTCTTTGAACTTAAATAAAGTTCCAAGCCAAATTTATTTCGAATCGGGCGCTTCAAGTTTTCAAATTCTCGAGCTAAATAGCCATCTCTACTTCCACCATATTGATGATGCCATTGTGGAAATACCCATCGCCAATCAATGAACATCAGCCAAGATTGGGCATTTCATTAGTTTCCATGTATTAGTGGATATTGGCCAGACACCACATAGACAACATTGTTATTTGGATGCCAATCCTAACCAAGGAACCTAACCAAAATGGGAATCAATAGAGCTTTGCACTCAATATCCGATAAAAATATATTACAATCTTAGATATTAAAATACACTCCTCACAACATATATGACGTTGTTGCTTGTATGTCCCTCCCAATGAACATAAATCAAATGTGAGTCTTCAAATGAAAAGAAGAACTTTCAAGAACATAACAAGATTTCTAAGAAGAAAAATAAGAGCCTTTAACAAGTAAAAAGAAATATTAATAATTAAATGATAAAGTTTCAAAAGAAAATCAATGTTTTTAGTCGAAAATAAGACTTTTTAGAAGAAATTGCCAGCTCCTAAAAAAAGGGAGTGCAACAAAAAGAAATATATGGCTTTCAGAAGAACAAGGAATGTTCTCAGAAGGAACTTCATAATTATTCAAAAGGGGAGTGTTTCTAATAAGGAAACAAAAATTTTAGAAGAAAGAAAAAGAGCAAAAATGAGAGAATTAAGAAGATAAGGTGAGAGTTTAAAAAATAAATATAAAAGTGTTTTGAATGAGAAATGGAGAGTTTTAAGAAGAAATGGGGAATTTAAAAAGAAAAAAGGAAGCATCAGAACTTTTCTAAAGAAAAAGAGAATTTTAAGAAGAAAGTTAGCTTTAAAGAAGAAACGGAGACCATTCAGAAAAAAATTGAGAGTAACTTAGAGGAAAAGAAGTTTAAGAAAAAAACAAGAAATCATAGTTGAAATAAAAGTTTAGAAAGGAAAAGGAAAAAAAACATCTCTTACAAACGAGTGTATTAATCAGAGACAATTAAGAGTTATTTAGAAGAAAGAGTATAAGAAAATGAGAAATATGGTATAAAATGACAGTTTCAGAAGAAAATGAGAGATATTCATCCAGAAAAAAGGGGAATGTTCCAAGAAGAAACTGAGGCTTTTAAGAAGAAACATGTGAGTTCTTACGACAGTTTTGAATAGAAAAAAAATTTCATCAAGAAAAGTAGAGTACTAAGAAAAGAACAATGAACTTTTAAGAATCGATTGAGATTTAAAAAAAAAAAAAGATATTGAAGAAGACAGACAAATATTAAGAAAAAGGAAAACGAAAGTTAAAAGGACAAATTTCCAAGGAAAAAGCTAAAATTTTAAAGAAGAAAAGAAGAGTATTAAGCAAAATATAGATTTTAATGAATTAAAAAAGAGTGCATTAATCAAACAATAATAGTTTTTAAGAAGAAAAGGAAAACTCCAAAAATAGAGAAGAGGTTTAACTAGAAAATGACAGTTACAAAAATAAATGAGTTACATAGAAGAAAGAGTTTTAAGGAAAAAAAAAACTATAGATTTGATAAGAAAATGAGAGATCGAGAGAAGAAAGTCTTAGTTTTAAGAAGATTGTTTTCAACGGGGGGGAAAAGGATGACCCTTCGGTGACCGAGAAAGAAAATGAGAACTTTAGAAAGGAAATGAGAGTCTTTTAATGAAAAGGAGAGCTTTCACCTATAGCCTTTCAATGCTGTACAGTTTTAGAAAGAAAAAGAGAACTTTAGAAAGGAAATGAGAGTCTTTGAATGAAAAGAAGAGCTTTCAAGAACAAAACAAGTTTTCTAAGAAGAAAACGAAAATTTTTAAGTAAAAAGAAATTTTTAGAATTAAAAGATATGGTTTAGAAAGAAAATCAATGTTTTTAGGCCTAAAATGAGACTTTTTAAAAGAAATTGTAAGCTTGTCAAAAGAAAAGGAGTGATACAAGAAGAAAGTGATAGCTTCCAGAAGAAAAGGGAGAGTACTTAGAAAGTACTTGAGAGTTACTCAAAAGACAAGTGTTTTTAAGAAAAAAGATATAGTTTTAGAAGAAAATCAGTGATAAAATCAGAGACTTAAGATGAAAATATGAGTGATTAACAAATAAAGAAGGGTTTCTAATAAGAAATGGGGAATTTTAAAAGAAAACGTTAAGAAGAAAACAAGAAAATGTAGAGCTTTAGTAAAAAAGAAAAGTTCCCGTAGATGAGAAGAAGAGTTTCAACAATAACAACAAAGCATTTAGTCAAAAAATGAGAGATCTTTTCAGAAGAAAGGAAGTCTTTTAATTAGAAATTATAACTTTTTAATAAGAAAACAAGAGCATCAAAAAGAAGATGAGAGTTGTTATTAAGAAAATGAGAGTTTTCTAAAAGGAAAATGATTGCTATTCAAAAGAAAAGAGAGCTTTTAATAAGGATTAGAGATTTTGAAGAAGAATATAGATTTAAAAAAGAATATAATAGTTTTAAAAATAAAGTGAAAGCATTTCAGGAAAAAAAAAAGGTTTTATTAAAGAAAGAAAAACCTTTCATAAGAAATTATACCTTTATGATAAAGTTTAGAGTTGATCAAAAGAAAAGCAGAGTTCTAAGAGGAAAAGATGAGTTTTTAGAAAAAAATGACGGTTTTAAGAACAAAATGAGAGTTCTACTAAAAACATGAGAGCCTTATGAAAAAGTCAAAGTTTATAAAAGAAAAAGCAGAGGATTTAGTACAAACTGAGAGTTTTTTAAAAAAGAAAGATAGCATTTTTTTATAAATAAGTTGTGAGTTTTTAAGAAGAAAAATGGGAGAAGAATATGATAGTCTTAAAAATAAAGATGATGCAGTCTCATTAACAACATACAAGTCCATGTATTGGATAAAAGAAATTGGATTTTCTCAAAATATTCATTAGGTCGAAGAATTGTTAATTTGATAAGTTTTTGAGCTAAAACAATGAAATAGTGGGCTAAGGCCCAAAATAGTTCATGGGCTTTTCAACCCATAATCCATGTGAATCCATGACTTTTGGGCCCTAAAATCTTAGATTCACATGGATTTTGAGTCGAAAACCCCCATGGACCTATGTATATTGAACATTGGCCTGTTATTTCATCAACTTTACCTTAAAAACTCATCAAAATAACAAATTTTTAAACTAACGAATTTCTTTTATAAAATATATGAACCTGTGTTTTATTGGTAGGTGTGCCTACATCAACATATAAGTGTTTTTAGATGAAAAAATACCTTTAAGAAGAAAAAAACTATAGCTTTTATAAGAAAATGAGAGTTTGTATAAAGAAAGTCAGAGTTTTAAGAAGATTGTTTTCAAGAGGGGGAAAAAGGATGACCCTTCAGTCACAACCGGTTACCTAAAAAGAAAATGAGAACTAAGGAAATGAGAGTCTTTGAATGAAAAGGAAAGCTTTCACCTATAGCCTTTCAATTCTATAGAGTTTTAGAAAGGAAATAAGAGTCTTTGAATGAAAAGAAGAGCTTTCAAGAACAAAACAAGTTTTCTAAGAAAATAACGAAATTTTTTAAGAAGTCAAAAGAAATTTTTAGAATTAAAAGATAAGGTTTTAAAAGAAAATCAATGTTTTTAGTATAAAATGAGACTTTTTAGAAGAAAATGTCAGCTAGTCAAAAGAAAAGGAGTGATAGAAGAAGAAAGTGATCGCTTCCAGAAGAAAAGGAAGAGTTCTTAGAAGGCACTTGAGAGTTAATCAAAAGAGAAGTGTTTTTAAGAAAAAAGCCATAGTTTTAGGAAAACAAAAAGGTGCAAAAATCAGAGACTTAAGATGAAAATGTGAGTGATTAACAAATAAAAAGGGGTTTCTAATAAGAAATAGGGAATTTTAAAAAAAAACTACAGCCTTAAGAAGTATAAGAAAGCTTCTCTAAATAAAAAGAGAGTATTAAGAAGAAAGTTTTCAATAAGAAAAGGGGAGCGTTTAGAAAAAAAATTAGTGCATTTTAGAAGTTTAAGAAGAAAATTAGAAATTATAGTAGAAAGTGAGTTTTTAGAAGAAAATGAGAGTTATTCAGATTCTGTTTTGAAAATAAAAAAATGTTTCATGAAAAAAGGAAGAGTATTAAGAAGCAAATGAAGAATTTTTAAGAATCGATTGAGAGTTTTCATAAGAAAATGAGAGACTTCAAAAAGACAAAGAAAGTTTTAGAAAAAGGAAATGAAAGTTAAAGTTTTCAAGAAGAAAGTATAAGTTTTAAGAAGCAGGAATAATTTCTTTAAAAGGACGAAGTTCAAAGGAAAAAGCTAAAAGTATTAAGAAAAAAATAGACAGCCACCAAGCATCACCATGCCGAACCTGAATGAGACAACATCCAAAATCATGATTGGCGACGGGTTCAAATCCAATGTTCAATTGGATCAAAGTCATATCAGCCAAGTCAACTAAAACTCAATTGATTTTTATAACAGTGCCTAATAATACCTAATACACCGTCTCTAAAATTCCACATTTACCCCTTACACTTACTCGCTGAAATGGCATTTGAGGAGCTTCCTTTCCATTCTGGCCTAGAAAAGGTACCGGGGAAAAAAAGCATAAAGAATGGAAGAAAGGGAGCCTTGGATTAGAAGCCACCATTGATCTCAATGGGTGGCCGACATGGCAACTCTAATGGATAATGAAAGACCATTCACCGCCTCAATCCATGTCTTTAACAACCTATCCTCCTAGTACTTTCTACTTGCAGTCTTTTGACTCTTTATACTGGAGTTTCTTTAATTATTGCTTGTGCACAACGTTTTAAGATCATGGTTTGCAACACAATAGCATTTCATAAAGCAAAACATCAACAAAATAAAACCTCATTTATGGTCATCTTGTTATTTGAAGCATCAAGGAGAAGGATCTTCTCACTTTTCTAAGTTCAAGGAAAAGGAACATTAAGACCCAGACACAAAATGGGGTAAGCAAGGTGCAAAAGGGGTATGGATCCTAGGTGAGGGCCTAGGTGCAACTAAACACTCCTTCAATTACTATGTTTGTTATTGCTAAAGCAAAATAAACACTAAGATACAGCATGCCATCAATGAACCTGAAAACAAGTGCAATATTCATGCTAACCATTTAGAACAAAAATTTGGGCTCATTTCAAGGCACCAAATATTTCATATCATGACAATAAAAAGTCTTTAAGTACAAGAAATAAATTCATCATACGTATGTTTGTTAATATTAAAGCAAAGTAAACACAAGCATGTCACAAATAAACCTGAAAACAAGTGCAATATTCATGCTAACCATTTAGAACAAAACTGGACTCATTTCAAGGTACCAAATGTTTCATATCATGACAATAAAAAGGTTACGTACAAGAAATAAATTCAATGCAGAAAAATCAGATGAGTACAAGAAATAAATTCAACGCAGAAAAATCAGATGAGTCTGATGCAGCACCTAGAGCTTTGGTATCAATTTAATAGTAGATATTAGCCTGACAGCACAGAAACGACTTTTTGTATGCATGCCCATCCCAACCAAGGAACCTAAACCAAAATGGGGCATCAATACGGCGTTCCACTAAATTTCCAATAAAAATATATTTTAATCTTATTTCAGATATTGAAAAATGGTGCTCAAAACATATATTGTTGTTGATTGTATACCCTTTCCCAATCAAACGACTTACAGTAAAAATGGGCATTGACAAGCTACTTAACCAATATCGTACAACTCATCCAAAGTTGACATTCATGAATATCTATTTGAACTCAAAATTAAGAGCCAAGTCAAACTTCCATTGAATCGGGTTGTTTAAGGTTTCAGATTTTCAAGCTTAATAATCATTTCTACTCCCACCAGATTCATGATGTCGATGTCGAAATGCATGTCCCAAACAATCAACCAAAACCAAAATTGGGCATTCCAATGATTTTCACTTAATTGAAAATATTGACCTGCACCAAAAGACAACGTTGTTTGTATATGCACATCCCAGTCAAGGAACCTAACCAAAATAGAGCATCAATATGGCTCTTCACTCAATGTAACATAAAAAATAAGAGCCAAGCCAAATTTCTTACGAATCGGGCTATTCAAGATTTTAGATTTCCGAGCTAAACAACCATCTCTATTTCCACAAGATTGAGGGTGTCATTGTCGAAATGCATGCCCCCAACCAATGAAGCTAAACAAAAACTGAGCATTTCAATGATTCCACTTCATAATAGATATAGGCCAGACATGAAAAGACAACTTTGTTCTTATACGCCCATCCCAACCAAGGAACCTAACCAAAATAGGGCATCAATATGGCTCTCCACTCAATGTACCATAAAAATTAACAGCCAAGCCAAGTTTCTCTCGAATCGGACTACTCAAGGTTTCAGATTTTCAAGCTAAACAACAATCTCTACTTCCACCAGATTGATGGTGTCATTGTCGAAATGCATGTCCCCAACTAGTCAACGAAAGCGAAAATTGGGCATTTCGTTGATTTCATCTTACAGAGACAAGGTGGTTGTTTGGACGCCCTCCCAACTGAGGAACCTAATCAAAATAGGGCATCAATATGGCTCTCCACTCAATGTACCATAAAAATTAAGAGCCAATCCAAATTTCTTTTGAATCTGGCTATTCAAGATTTTAGATTTTCGAGCTAAATAACCAAATCTACTTCCACCAAATTCATGGTGTCATTGTCGAAATGCATGTCCCCAAACAATGAACCTAAGCAAAAACTGAGCATTTCAATAATTTCCACTTAATAATAGATATTGGCCAGACACGAAAAGACAACGTTGTTTTTATATGCCCCCATCCAAACCAATGAACCTAACCAAAATAGGGCATCAATACGGCTCTCCACTCAATATCGAATAAAAATATAATTCAATCTTATTTGAGATATTGAAATACAGTCTTCAAAACATATAAGATGATGTTGCTTGTATGCCATTTCCCAAAAAATGGGCATGACAAACATATGAACCAATATCCTACAACTCAACTGAAGTTGAATTTCATGGATATCATTCTGAACTCAAAATTAAGAGCTTAGCCAAATTCAATTCGGATCGGGCACTTTAAGCTTTCAGATTTTTTGAGCTAAATAGCTATCTCAACTTCAACAAGATTGATGACATCATTGTCGAAATACCCAATCCCAACCAGTGAACCAAAACCAAAATTGGACATTTCATGGATTTCCACTTACATAGACAACGTTGTTGTTTAGATGTCCATCTCAACCAAGGAACCTAACCAAAATGAAGCATCAATATGGCGTTCCACCCAATTTCCAATAAAAATATATTTCAATCTTATTTGAGATAATGAAATACGGTGTTCAAAACATATATGATGATGTTTGTATGCCCTTCCCCAATCAAATGACCTACACAAAAAAAGGGCATTGACAAGCTTTTGAACCAATATCCTAGAACTCATCTAAAGTAGAATTTCATGAATACGTCTTTGAACTCAAAATTAAGAGACAAGCCAAATATCATTCGAATCGGCAGTTCAAGGTTTTAAATTTTCAAGCTTAATACCCATCTCTGCATCCACCAGATTGATGATGACGTTGTTGAAATGCTTGTCCCCAACCAATCAACCAAAACCAAAAATGGACACTTCATTGATTTCCACATAATAGTAGATATAGGTCTGACACCACATAAACAACTTTGTTGTATGGATGCCCATCCCAGCCAAAGTACCTAATCAAAATGGGGCATCAATACGGCGTTCCACTTAATTTCCATATATTGCAATCTTATTTGAGATATTGAAATACGGTGTTTAAAACATATATGATATTATTGCTTGTATGCCCTTCCCCAATCAAACGACCTAAACAAAAAATGGGCATTGACAAGCGTTTGAACCAATATCGTACAACTCATCCAAAGTTGAAATTCATGAATAACTCTTTGAACTCAAAATCAAGTGCCAAGCCAAATTTATTTGGAATCGGGCTCTTCCTGGTTTCAGATTTTGGAGCTTAATAACCATCTCTGCATCCACCAGATTGATGAAGTCGTTGTCGAATGCTTGTCCCCAGCCAATGAACTTGAACCAAAACTGGACATTTCATTGATTTCGACTTAATAGTAGATACTGGTCTGACACCACATAAACAACTTTGTTTTTATACGCCCATCCTAGCCAAGGAACCTAACCAACATTGGGCATCAATACAGCTCTGCACTCAATATCCTACAAAAAATAAGAGCCAATCCAAATTTCTTACGAATCGGGATATTTCAAGATTTCATATTTTCGAGCTTAATAACCATTTCTATTTCCACCCGATTGATGATGTCGATGTCGAAATGCCTGTCCCCTACCAATGAACCAAATAAAAAATTAGGCATTCCAATGATTTCCAGTTAATAGCAGATATTGGCTGACACGAAAAATCATCGTTGTTTTTATATGCTCATCCCAACCAAGGAACCTAACCAAAATAGGGCATCAAATATAGCTCTCCACTCAATGTATAATAAAAATTAAGAGCCAAGCCAAATTTCTATCGAATTACAAGGTTTCAAATTTTCGAGTTAAACTATCATCTCTACTTCCACCAGATTGATGGTGTAATTGTCGAAATGCATGTACCCAACTAATGAACCTAAACAAAAACTGGGCATTTCAATGATTTCCACTTCATAATAGATAATAGGATTCTCCACACAATATCCAATAAAAATATATCACAATCTTATTTAAGATATTCAAATATGGTCTTCACAACATAGATGATGTTGTTGCATGCATACCCTTCCCCAATCAACAGACGTAAAAAAAAAAAAGAGGAGATTGACAAACTTTTGAACCAATAACCTACAACTCATCTCAATTTGAATTTCAAGAAAATCTCTTTCAACTCACAAAATTAAAAGCTAAGCCAAATTTCTTTCGAATCGGGCTCTTCAAGCGTTAAGATTTTGTACTAAACAACCATCTCTACTTCCACCAAATTGATGATGTCATTGTCGAAATGCTCGTCCCCAACCAATGAACCTAAAACATAACTGGGCATTTCAATGATTTCCATTTAATAATAGATATTTGCCTGACACCACATAAACAACTTTGCTGTATGGATGCCCATCCCAACCAAGGAACCTAACCAAAATAAGGCATTAATACGGCTCTCCACTAAATATCGAATAAAAATATAACTAAATCTTATTTGAGCTATTGAAATACAATCTTCAAAACATATATATGATGTTGTTGCTTGTATGCCCTAAACAACAAATGGTCGTTGACAAACATATAAACCAATATCTTAAAACTCAACTGAAGTTGAATTTCATGGAAGTCACCGTGAACTCGAAATTAAGAGCAAAGCCAAATTTATTTTGAATCGGGCTCTTCAAGCTTTCAGATTTTTTTGAGCAAAATTGCCATCTGAACTTCTACGAAATTGATGGTCATTGTGCAAATGTCAATTCCCAACCAATGAACCTAAACCAAAATTGGACATTTGATTGATTTCCACTTACATAGACAATGTTGTCGTTTCGATACCCATCCCAACCAAGGAACCTAACCAAAATAGGCCATCAATAAGGCTTCTCCACACAATATCCACTAAAAATATATCTCAATCTTATTTAAAATATTCAAATACGGTCTTCACAACATATATGATGTTGTTGCTTGTATGCCCTTCGCCAATAAATAGACGTAAACAAAAACTATCTCAATCGACACACACATCGTAAAACTATGAAGAGTGGCCCTTTGAGAAGAATGGGAATTGAACTCAAGATCTCCCACTTAAAGAAGTGGGTTCTTGGCCATCACTCCAACCCCATTCGATTGGCATTGACAAGCGTTGGAACCAATATCCTACTACTGATCTAAAGTTGAATTTCATAAAAATCTCTTTGAACTTAAAATGTAAGTTCCAAGCCAAGTTTATTTCGAAGCGGGTGCTTCAAGTTTTCAAATTTTCGAGCTAAATAGCCATCTCTACTTCCACCATATTGATGATGTCATTGTGGCAATGCTTATCCCCAACCAATAAACCTAAACCAAAATTGGACATGTCATTAGTTTCCATTTATTAGTGGCTATTGGCCTGACACCACGTAGACAATGTTGTTGTTTGGATGTCCATCCCAACCAAGGAACTGAACCAAAATGGGAATCAATATGGCTTTGCACTCGATGTCCGATAAAAATATATTACAATCTTATTTAAGATATTAAAATACACTCTTCACAACATATATGATGTTGTTGCTTGTATACCCTTCCCAATGAACATAAACCAAATGGGAGTCCTCAAATGAAAAGAAGAACTTTCAACAACAAAACAAGATTTCTAAGATGAAAAATAAGAGCTTTTAACAAGTAAAAAGAAATATTAATAATTAAATGATAAATTTTAAAAAGAAAATCAATGTTTTTAGTCGAAAATGAGACTTTTTAGAAGAAATTGACAGCTCCTAAAAAGAAAAGGAGTGCAACAAGAAGAAAGAGATAGCTTTCAGAGGAACAAGGAGTGTTCTTAGAAAGAACTTGATTGTTACTCAAAAGAGGAGCGTTTCTAATAAAGAAACCAAAGTTTTAGAAGAAATGAGCAAATATGAGAGACTTAATATGATAAGATGAGAGTTTAAAAGCTAAAAAAAGTGTTTTGAATGAGAAATGGAGAGTTTTAAGAAGAAATAGGGAATTTAAAAAAAAAAATCAACAACATTAAGAAGCATGAGAGGGCTTTTCTAAAGAAAAAGAGAATTTTAAGAAGAAGGTTAGATTTAAAGAAGAACTGGAGACCATTCAGGAAAAAAAATTGAGAGTAACTTAGAGGAAAAGAAGTTTAAGAAGAAAACAAGAAATTATAGTTCAAATAAAAGTTTTAAAAGCAAAAGGAAAAAAAACATCTCTTACAAATAAAAGAGTGTATTAACCAGACAATTAAGAGTTTTTATGAAGAGAAGATGCTTATCTAAAAAATGAGAGTTACTTAGAAGAAAGAGTATATGAAAATGAGAAGGGAAGCTTAAGAGGAAAACGAGAAACTATAGTATAAACTGAGAGTTTGTAGAAGAAAATGAAAGATATTCATCCAGAAGAAGGGGATTATTCCAAGAAGAAAGTGAGGCTTTTAAGAAGAAAAATGTGAGTTCTAAGGAGGAAAGGACAGTTTTAAATAGGAAAAACAAAAAAGTTTCACGAAGAAAAGTAGAGTATTAAGAAACAAACAAAGAACTTCTAAGAATCAATTGAGAGATTTTCAACCAAAAAAAAGAGATATTGAAGAAGAAAGACAAATATTAAGAAAAAAGAAGACGAAAGTTAAAAGGACAAATTTCCAAGGAAAAGCTAAAACTTTAAACAAGAAAAGAAGAGTTTTAAGGAAAATATAGATTTAAAATAATTAAAAAAGACTAATAATCAGACAATAATAGTTTTTAAGAAGAAAAGGAAAACTCCGAAAAAGAGAAAAGGTTTAACTAAAAAATGAGAGTTACTTAAAAGAAAGAGTTTTAAGGAAAAAAACTATAACTTTTATAAGAAAATGAGAGTTTGTAAGAAGAAAGTCAGAGTTTCAAGAAGATTGTTTTCAAGAGGGGGAAAAAGGATAACCCTTCGGTGACAACCGGTGACCGAGAAAGAAAATGAGAACTTTAAAAAGGAAATGAGAGTCTTTGAATGAAAAGGAGAGCGTTCACCTATAGCCTTTCAACTCTATAGAGTTTTGGAAAGAAAAAGAGAACTTTAGACAGGAAATGAGAGTCTTTGAATGAAAAGAAGAGCTTTCAAGAACAAAACAAGTTTTCTACGGAGAAAAAAATAATTTAAGAAGTAAAAAGAAATTTTTAGAAGTAAAAGATAAGGTTTAGAAAGAAAATCAATGTTTTTAGTATAAAATGAGACGTTTTAGAAGAAATTGTAAGCTCGTCAAAAGAAAAAGGAGGGATACAAGAAGAAAGCGATAGCTTCCAGAAGAAAAGGGAGAGTACTTAGAAGGCACCTGAGAGTTACTCAAAAGACGAGTGTTTTTAAGAAAAAAAGCCATAGTTTTAAAAGAAAAACAGTGCTAAAATCAGAGACCTAAGATGAAAATATGAGTGATTAACAAATAAAGAAGGGTTTCTAATAAGAAATGGGAAATTTTAAAAGACAATGTTAAAGAAGAAAACGTAGAGCTTTAGTACAAAATAAAAGTTCCCGTCGATGAGAAGAAGAGTTTCAACAATAACAACAGAGCATTTAATCGAAAATGAGAGATCTTTTCAGAAGAAATGAAGTCTTTTAACTAGAAATAAGAAAGGAAGTCTTTTAATTAGAAATTATAACTTTTTAATAAGAAAACAAGAGCATCAAAAAGAAGATGAGAGTTTTCTAAAAGGAAAATGATTGCTATTCAAAAGAAAAGAGAGCTTTTAATAAGGATTCGAGATTTTGAAGAAGAATATGAGATTTTAAAAAGAATATAAGAGTTTTAAAAATAAAATGAAAGTATTTCAGGAAAAAAAAGGTTTTATTAAAGAAAGAAAAACCTTTGATAAAAAACTAGAGCTTTATGATAAAGGTTGATCAAAAGAAGAGGAGAGTTCTAAGAGGAAAAGATGAGTTTGTAGAAAAAAATGAGGGTTTTAAGAACAAAATGAGAGTTCTACTAAACACATGAGAGCCTTATGAACAGGTCAAAGTTTATAAAAGAAAAAGGAGAAGATTTAGTACAAACTGAGAGTTTTTTAAAAAAGAAAGATAGCATTTTTTATAAATAAGTTGTGAGTTTTTAAGAAGAAAAATGGGAGAAGAATATGAGAGTCTTAAAAATGAAGATGATGTAGTCTCATTAACAACATACAAGTCCATGTATTGGATAAAAGAAATTGGATTTTCTCAAAATATTCATTAGGTCGAAGAATTGTTAATTTGATAAATTTTTGAGCTAAAATGATGAAATAGTGGGCTAAGGCCCAAAATGGTCCATGGGCTTTTCCACCCATAATCCAGGTGAATCCATGACTTTTGGGCCCTAAAATCTTAGATTCACATGGATTTTGAGTCGAAAACCCCCATGGACCTATGTATATTGAACCCTAGCCTGTTATTTCATCAACTTTACCTCAAAAACTCATCAAAATAACAAATTTTTAAACTAATGAATTTTTCAAAAATTTCGATTTCTTTTATAAAATATATGAACCTGTGTTTTATTGGTAGGTGTGCCTACACCAACAGATAAGTGTTTTTAGATGAAAAAATACCTTTAAGAAGAAAAAAACTATAGCTTTTATAAGAAAATGAGAGTTTGTAAGAAGAAAGTCAAAGTTTTAAGAAGATTGTTTTCAAGAAGGGGAAAAAGGATGACCCTTCAGTCACAACCGGTTACCTACAAAGAAAATGAGAACTAAGGAAATGAGAGTCTTTGAATGAAAAGGAGAGCTTTCACCTATAGCCCTTCAATTCTATAGAGTTTTAGAAAGGAAATTAGAACTTTAGAAAGTAAATGAGAGTATTTGAATGAAAAGAAGAGCTTTCAAGAACAAAACAAGTTTTCTAAGAAAATAACGAAATTTTTTAAGAAGTAAAAAGAAAGTTTTAGAATTAAAAGATAAGATTTTAAAAGAAAATCAATGTTTTAGTCTAAAATGAGACTTTTTAGAAGAAAATGTCAGCTCGTCAAAAGAAAAGGAGTGATACAAGAAGAAAGTGCTCGCTTCCAGAAGAAAAGGGAGAGTTCTTAGAAGGCACTTGAGAGTTACTCAAAAGAGGAGTGTTTTTAAGAAAAAAGCCATAGTTTTAGAAGAAAAAAAGGTGCAAAAATCAGAGACTTAAGATGAACATGTGAGTGATTAACAAATAAAATGGGGTTTCTAATAAGAAATGGGGAATTTAAAAAAACTACAGCCTTAAGAAGTATAAGAGAGCTTCTCTAAATAAAAAGAGAGTATTAAGAAGAAATTTATCACAAAAAAAGGAGACCGTTTAGGGAAAAAATAGAGTATTTTAGAAGTTTAAGAAGAAAATGAGAAATTATAGTAAAAAGTGAGTTTTTAGAAAAAAATGAGAGTTATTCAGATTCTGTTTTTAAAAAAAAAAAGTTTCATGAGAAAAGGAAGAGTATTAAGAAACAAATGAAGAATTTTTAAGAATCGATAGAGTTTTTTCATAAGAAAATGAGACTTCAAAAAGACAGAGAAAGTTTTAGAAAAAGGAAATGAAAGTTAAAGTTTTGAAGAAGTAGAAGTTTTAAGAAGCAGGAATAATTTCTTTAAAAGGACGAAGTTCAAAAGAAAAAGCTAAAAGTATTAAGAAGAAAAGAAGAGTATTAAGAAAAAAATAGGCAGCCACCAAGCATCACCATGCCGGACCTAAATGAGATAACATCCAAAATCATGATTGGTGACGGGTTCAAAATCCCATGTTCAAGTGGATCAAAGTCAATATCAGCCAAGTCAACTAAAACTCAATTGGTTATCAAATCCAATGTTCAACTGGATCAAAGTCATATCAGCCAAGTCAACTAACAACTGATTTTTATAACAGTGTCTATCAATGATTCCACATAATAATAGATATAGGTCAGACACGAAAAAACGACTTTGTTCTTATATGCCCACCCCAACCAAGGAACCTAACCAAAATAGGACATCGATATGGCTCTCCACTCAATGTACCATAAAAATTAAGAGCCAAGCCAAATTTCTCTCAAATCGGACGACTCAAAGTTTCAGATTTTCGAGCTAAACAACAATCACTACTTTTACGAGATTGATGGTGTCATTGTCGAAATGCCTGTCCCCAACCAGTAAACCAAAGCAAAAATTGGACGTTTCATTGATTTCATCTTACATAGACAACGTGGTTGTTTAGATGCCCATCCCAACCAAGGAACCTAACCAAAATAGGGCATCAATAAGGATTCTCCACACAATATCCAATAAAAATATATCTCAATCTTATTTAAGATATTCAAATACGGTCTTCACAACATATACAATGTTGTTGCTTGTATGCCCTTCCCCAATCAATAGACGTAAACAAAAAAATGGCATTGACAAACTTTTGAACCAATATCCTACAACTCATCTCAAGTTGAATTTCAAGAAAATATCTTTCACCTCACAAAATTAAGAACAAAGCCAAATTTCTTAAGAATCAGGCTCTTCAACCGTTCAGATTTTGTACCAAACAACCATCTCTACTTCTATCAAATTGATAATGGCATTGTCGAAATACCCGTCCCCATCCAATGAACCTAAACCAAAATTGGGTATTTCATTGATTTCCATTTAATGGTAGATATTAGCCTGACACCACATAAACAACTTTATTATATGAATGCCCATCCCAAACAAGGAACCTAATCAAAATGGGGCATCAATACGGCGCTCTACTCAATTTCCAATAAAAATATATTTCAATCTAATTTGAGATATTGAAATACGGTGTTCACAATATTTAGGATGTTGTTGCTTGTATGCCATTCCCCAATAAAAAGACCTACACAAAAAATGGGCATTCATAAGCTTTTAAACCTACAACTCATCGAAAGTTCAATTTCATAAATCTCTCTTTCAACTCACAATTAAGAGCAAAGCCAAATATCTTTCGAATCGGGCTCTTCAAGGTTTCAAATTTTCAAGTTTAATAACCATCTTTACATCCACCAGATTTGATGATGTCGTTGACGAAATGCTTGTCCCCAACCAAAACTAAGCATTTCATAAATTTCTACATAATAGTGGATATTGGTCTGACACCGCATAAACAACGTTGTTTTTATATGCCCATCCCAGCCAAGGAACCGAACCAAAATTGGGCATCCATACAGCTCTCCACTCAATATCCAACAAAAAATAATAGCCAATCCAAATTTCTTTTGAATCGGGCCATTCAAGATTTCAGATTTTTGACCTAAATAACCTCTCTACTTCCATAAAATTCATGGTGTCATTGTCGAAATGCATGTCCCCAACTAATGAACCCAAACAAAAATTGAGCATGTCAATGATTTCCACTTAATAATAGATATTTGCCAGACACGAAAAGACAACGTTGTTTTTATATGCCCCCATCCAAACAAATGAACCTAAACAAAATAGCGCATTAATACGGCTCTCCACTCAATATCAAATAAAAATATAATTCAATCTTATTTGAGATATTGAAATACAGTCTTCAAAACATATATGATGTTGTTGCTTGTATGCCCTTTCCCACTCAATGGACCTAAATCAAAAATGGGCATGACAAACATATGAACCAATATCCTACAACTTAACAGAAGTTGAATTTCATGGAAATCATTTTGAACACAAAATTACGAGCTTACCCATAATTAATACGAATCAGTCACTTCAAACTTTCAGATTTTTCGAGCTAAATAGTTATCGCAACTTCCACAAGATTGAAGACATCATTGTCGAAATACGCAAGATCCCAACCAGTGAACCAAAACAAGAATTGGATATTTCATTGATTTCCACTTACATAGACAACGTTGTTGTTTAGATGCCCATCCCAACCGAGAAATCTAACCAAAATAGGGCATCAATAAGGATTCTCCATACAATATCCAATAAAAATATATCTCAATCTTATTCAAGATATTCAAATACGATCTTCACAAGATATATGATGTTGTTGTATGTATGCCCTTCCCCAATCAACAGACGTAAAAAAAAAAAAGGGACATTGACAAACTTTTGAACCAACATCCTACAACTCATCTCAAGTTGAATTCAAGAAAATCTCTTTCAACTCACAAAATTCAGAGCAAAGCCAAATTTCTTTCTAATCGGGCTCTTCAAGCGTTCAGATTTTATATTAAACAACCATCTCTACTTTCACCAGATTGATGATGTCATTGTCGAAATGCACGTCCCCAACCAATGAACCTAAATCATAACTGGGCATTTCCATTTAATAGTAGATATTTGCCCGACACCACATAAACAACTTTGTTGTATGGATGCCCATCCCAACCAAGGAACCTAATCAAAATGGGGCATCAATACGGCGTTCAACTCAATTTCCAATAAAAATATATTTCAATCTAATTTGAAATATTGAAATACGGTGTTCAAAACATATATGATATTGTTGCTTGTATGCCCTTCCCCAATCAAACGACCTACACAAAAAAATGGGCATTTACAAGGTTTTGAACCTACAACTCATGTGAAGTCGAATTTTATGAACCTCTCTTTCAACTCAAAATTAAGAGCCAAGCCAAATATCTTTCGAATCGGGCTCTTCAAGGTTTTAAATTTTCAAGTTTTATAACCATCTCTACATCTGACGATGTCGTCGTCGAAATGCTTGTCCCCAACCAATGAACGTAAACCAAAACTGAGCATTTCGTTGATTTCCACTTAATAGTAGATATTGGTTTGACACAGCATAAATAACGTTATTTTTATATGCCTATCGCAGCCAAAGAACCTAACCAAAATTGGGCATCAATACAGTTCTCCACTCAATATAAAACAAAAAATAATAGGCAATCCAAATTTCTTGCGAATCGGGCTATTTAAGATTTCAGATTTTCGACCTAAATAACCATCTTTACTTCCACCAAATTCATGGTACCATTGTCGAAATGCATGTCCCCAACCAATGAACCTAAACAAAAACTGAGCATTCCAATGATTTCCACTTAATAATAAACATTGGCCAGACACGAAAAGACATCGTTGTTTTTATATGCCCCCGTCCAAACCAATGAACCTAACCAAAATAGGGCATCAATACGGCTCTCCACTCAATATCAAATAAAAATATAATTCAATCCTATTTGAGAGATTGAAATACAGTCTTCAAAACATATATGATGTTGTTGGTTGTATGCCCTTTCCCAATCAATGGACCTAACCAAAAATGGGCATAAAAAACATATGAACCAATATCCTACAACTCAACTGAAGTTGAATTTCTTGAAAATCATTTTGAACTCAAAATTAAGAGCTTAGCCATATTTAATTTGAATCGGTCACTTCAAGCTTTCAGATTTTTTGAGCTAAATAGCTATCTCAACTTCAACAAGATTGATAACATTATTGTCGAAATACCCATTCCCAACCAGTGAATCAAAACCAAAATTGGACATTTCATTGATATCCACTTACATAGACAACGTTATTGTTTAGATGTCGATCCCAATCGAGAAACCTAACCAAAATAGGGCATCAATAAGGATTCTCCACACAATATCAATAAAAATATATCTCAATCTTATTTAAGATATTCAAATATGGTTTTCACAACATATATGATTGTTGCATGTATGCCCTTCCCCAATCAACAGACGTGAAAAAAAAAATGGAGATTGACAAACTTTTGAACCAATATCATTCAACTCATCTCAATTTGAATTTCAAGAAAATCTCTTTCATCTCACAAAATTAAGAGCAAAACCAAATTTCTTTCGGCTCTTCAAGAATTCAGATTTTGTACTAAACAACCATCTCTACTTCCACCAAATTGATGATGTCATTGTCGAAATGCTCGTCCCCAACCAATGAACCTAAAACATAACTGGGCATTTCATTGATTTCCATTTAATATTGGATATTTGCCTGACACCACATAAACGACTTTGTTGTATGGATGCCCATCCCAACCAAGGAACCTAATCAAAATGGGGCATCAATACGGCGTTCTACTCAATTTCCAATCAATCTGATTTGAGCTATTGAAATACAGTGTTCAAAACGTATATGATATTGTTGTTTGTATACCCTTCCCCAATCAAATGACCTACACAAAAAAATGGGCATTGAAAAGCTTTTGAACCAACAACTCATCTAAAGTTGAATTTCATGAATCTCTCTTTCAACTCAAAACTAAGAGCCAAGCCAAATATCTTTCGAATCGGGCTCTTCAAGGTTTTTAATTTTCAAGTTTATTAACCATCTCTACATCCACCAGATTGACGATGTCGTTGTCGAAATGCCTGTCCCCAACCAATGAACCTAAACCAGAACTGAGCATTTCATTGATCTACACTTAATAGTAAATATTGGACTGACACCGCATAAACAACGTTGTTTTTATATGCCCATCCCAGCCAAAGAACCTAACCAAAATTAGGCATCAGTACAGCTCTCCACTCAATATCCAACAAAAAATAATAGCCAATCCAAATTTCTTTTGAATCGGACCATTCAAGATTTCAGATTTTCGACCTAAATAACCATCTCTATTTCCACAAAATTCATGGTGTCATTGTCGAAATGCATGTCCCCAACCAATGAACCTAAACAAAAACTAAGCATTTCAATGATTTCCACTTAATAATAGACATTGGCCAAACACGAAAAGGCAACGCTGTTTTTATATGCCCCCATCCAAACAAATGAACCTAACCAAAATAGGGCATCAATACAGCTCTCCACTCAATATCGAATAAAAATATAATTCAATCTTATTTGAGATATTGAAATATAGTCTTCAAAACATATATGATGTTGTTGCTTGTATGCCCTTTCCCAATCAATGGACCTAACCAAAAATGGGCATGACAAACATATGAACCAATATCCTACAACTTAACAAAAGTTGAATTTCATGGAAATCATTTTGAACACAAAATTACGAGCTTACCCATAATTAATACGAATCAGTCACTTCAAACTTTCAGATTTTTCGAGCTAAATAGTTATCGCAACTTCCACAAGATTGAAGACATCATTGTCAAAATACCCAAGATCCCAACCAGTGAACCAAAACAAGAATTGGACATTTCATTGATTTCCACTTACATAGACAACGTTGTTGTTTAGATGCCCATCCCAACCGAGAAACCTAACCAAAATAGGGCATCAATAAGGATTCTCCACATAATTTCCAATAAAATATATCTCAATCTTATTTAAGATATTCAAATATGGTCTTCACAACATATATGATGTTGTTGCATGTAAGTCCTTCCCCAACCAACAGACGTAAAAAAAAAAGGACATTGACAAACTTTTGAACCAATATCCTGCAACTCATCTCAAGTTGAATTTCATGAAAATCTCTTTCAACTCACAAACTTAAGAGCAAAGCCAAATTTCTTTCGAATCGGGCTCTTCAAGCGTTCAGATTTTGTACTAAACAAACATCTCTACTTCCACCAAATTGTTGGTGTCATTGTCGAAATGCCCGTCCCCAACCAATAAACCTAAAACATAACTGGCATTTCATTGATTTCCATTTAATATTAGATATTTGCCTGACACCACATAAACAACTTTGTTGTATGGATGCCCATCCCAACCAAGGAACCTAATCAAAATGGGGCATCAATACAGCGTTCTACTCAATTTCCAATAAAAATATATTTCAATCTGATTTGAGATATTGAAATACGGTGTTCAAAACAAAAATGATATTATTGCTTGTATGCCCTTCCCCGATAAAATGACCTACACAAAAAAATGGGCATTTACAAGCTTTTGAACCTACAACTCATCTAAAGTTGAATTTCATGAATCTCTCTTTCAACTCAAAATTAAGAGCCAAGCCAAATATCTTTCGAATCGGGCTCTTCAAGGTTTTAAATTTTCATGTTTAATAACCATCTCGACATCCACCAGATTGACGATGTCGTTGCCGAAATGCCTGTCCCCAACCAATGAACCTAAACCAAAACTGAGCTTTTCATTGATCTCCACTTAATAGTAGATATTGGTCTGACACCGCATAAACAACGTTGTTTTTATATGCTCATCCCAGCAAAGGAACCTAACCAAAATTGGGCATCAATACAACTCTCCACTCAATATCCAACAAACATAATAGCCAATCCAAATTTCTTTCGAATCAGGCTATTCAAGATTTCAGATTTTCGACCTAAATAACCATCTCTACTTCCACCAAATTCATGGTGTTATTGTTGAAATGCGTGTCCCCAACCAATGAACCTAAACAAAAATTGAGACATTTCAATGATTTCCACTTAATAATAGACATTGGTCAGACACGAAAAGACAATGTTGTTTTTATATACCCCCATCCAAACCAATGAACCTAACCAAAATAGGGCATCAATACGGCTCTCCACTCAATATCGAATAAAAATATAATTCAATCTTATTTGAGATATTGAAATACAGTCTTCAAAACATATATGATGATGTTGCTTGTATGCCCTTTCTCAATCAATGGACCTAACCAAAAATGGGATGACAAACATATGAACCAATATCCTACAACTCAACTGAAGTTGAATTTCTTGGAAATCATTTTGAACTCAAAATTAAGACCTAAGCAAAATTTATTTTGAATAGGGCTCTTCAAGCTTTCAGATTTTTCTAAACTAAATTGCCATCTCAACTTCCACGAGATTGATAATGTCTTTGTGGAAAGTCCAATTCCCAACTAGTGAACCTAAACCAAAATTGGACATTTGATTGATTTCCACTTACATAGACGATGTTGTGGTTTCGATTCCCAACCCAATCAAGGAAGCTATCCAAAATAGAGCATCAATAAGGCTTCTCCCCTCAATATCCAATAAAAGAATATTGCAATCTTATTTAAATATTGAAATACAGTCTTCAGTGAAGACTCTTCACAACATATATGATGTTGCTTGTATGCCCTTCCCCAATCAATGGACGTAAACAAAAAATGGGCATTGACAAGGTTTTGAACCAATATCCTACAACACATCTAAGGCTGAATTTCATGAAGATCACTTTGAACTCAAAATTAAGAGCAAAAACAAATTTCTTTTGAATCGAGCTCCTCAAGCTTTCAGATTTTCGACCAAAACAACCATCTCCACTTCCACCAGATTGATGAAGTCATGTTTAAATGCCCGTCCAATTGGACATTTCATTGATTTCCGCTTAATGGTGGGTATTGTCCCGACACCACATAGACAATGTTGTTCTTTGGATGCCCATCCCAACAAAAGAATCTAACCAAAACTGGGCATCAATGCGGTTGTCCTCTCAATATCAAATAAAAATAGATTTTAATCCTATTTGAGATATTGAAATAGGGCTTTCACAACAGATGTTGTCACTTGGATACCCTTCCTCAATCAATTGACCTAAACCAAAAATGGGGCATTGACAAACTTTTGAACAAATATAATAAAACTCATCTAAAGTTGAATTTCATGAAAATCTCTCTAAACTCAAAATTAAAAGCCAATCCAAAATTCTTTCAAATTGGGCCCTTCGAGCATTTAGATTTTTGAGCTAAACAGCCATCACTACTTCGACCGAGCTAAACAGCCATCACTACTTCGACCGAGCTAAACATAACATTGATTTACACTTACATAAGCAACGTTGTTGTTTGGATACCCATCCTAACCAAGGAACATAACTAAAATTGAATTTAAAATCATCGTTGTTAAACGCACATCCCTAACCAACGGATTTAATGATGTCGTATATGCCCTTTCCCCAATCAATGGACCTAAACCAAAAATGGACAAGCTTTTTTTTTTTTAAAAGACTAATGTGCCTAGGCCTCTTAAAGCACCTGATTAATCTTTGGAGCATATGCAAACCTCTCTATCCACACACACATCATAAAACTATGGAGAGTGGTCCTTTAGGGAGAGTGGGAATTGAACTCAAGACCTCCCACTTATAGAAGTGGGTTATTGCCCATCACTCCATCCCCATTGGATTGGCATGGACAAGCTTTGAAACCAATATCCTACTACTGATCTAAAGTTGAATTTCTGAAAAACTCTTTAACCTTAAAATTAAGTTCCAAGCATCAAATCAGACGCTTCAAACTTTCGAGCTAACAATAATAGTTTTTTAAGAAGAAAAAGAAAACTCCAAAAAAAGAGAAGAGGTTTAACTAGAAAATGACAGTTAAAAAAAAATGAGAGTTACTTAGAAGAAAGAGTTTTTAAGAAAAAAAACTATAGATTTGATAAGAAGATGAGAGTTTGTAAGAAGAAAGTTAAAGTTTTAAGAAGATTGTTTTCAAGAACAAAATAAGTATTCCCAGAAGAACGAGAATTTAAGAAGTAAAAAGAAATTTTCAGAATTAAAAGATAAGGTTTAAAAAAAAAAATCAATGGTTTTTGGTCTAAAATGAGACTTTTTAGAAGAAATTGCATGCTCATCAAAAGAAAAGGAGTGATACAAGAAGAAAGTGATAGCTTCCAGAAGAAAAGGGAGAGTTCTTAGAAGACACTTGAGAGTTACTCAAAAGAGGAGGGTTTGTAAGAAAAAAGCCATAGTTTTAGAAAAAAAAAAGTGCTAAAAATCAGAGACTTAAGATGAAAATGTGAGTGATTAACAAAAAAAGAAGGGTTTCTAATAAAAAAGGGGGAATTTTAAAAAAAAAATTACAGCCTTAAGAAGTATAACAGAGCTTCTCTAAATAAAAAGAGAGTATTAAGAAGAAAGTTTTCAAGAAGAAAAGGAAAGCGTTTAGAAAAAATTAGAGTATTTTAGAAGTTTAAGAAGAAAACGAGAAATTATATAGAAAGTGAGTTTTTAGAAGAAAATGAGAGTTATTCGGATTCCAGAAGAAAAACGAGAAATTTTTAAGAAGAAAGGAGAGTTTTGAAAAAAAAAAAAAAAAAGTTTCATGAAGAAAGGAAGAGCATTAAGAAACAAATGAAGAATTTTTAAGAAACGATTGAGAGTTTTTCATAAGAAAAGGAGAGACTTTAAGAAGAGAAACAAAAATTTAGAAAAAGTAAAACGAGAGTTTTGAAGAAGAAAGTAGAAGTTTTAAGAAGCATAGGAATAATTTCTTTAAAAGGACGAAGTTCCAAGGTATTAAGAAAAAAATAGACAGCCACCAAGCATCACCATGCCGGACCCGGATGAGATAACATTCAAAATCATGATCGGAAACGGGTTCAAATACAATGTTCAATAGGATCCAAGTCATATCAGCCAAGTTAACTAAAACTCAATTGATTTTTATAACAATGCCTAATACACCGTCTGCAAAATTGCACATTTACCCCTTACCCCCCTCTCCCCCCACACATAAGGAGGCAGTTTCTACATGCATTAGGGGACCTTATTTAGAACCCCCTATAAATACTCGCTGAAATGGCATTTGAGGAGCTTCCTTTCCATTCTGGCTGTAGAAAAGGAACCAGGAAAAAAGAGCAAAAAGAATGGAAGAAAGGGAGACCCCTAGATTAGAAGCCACCATTGATCTCAATCCGTGGCCGACATGGCAACTCTAATGGATAATGAAACACCATTCACCACCTCAATCCATGTCTTTAACAACCTATCTTCCAAGTACTTTCTACTTATAGTCTTTTGACTCTTCATACTAGAGTTTCTTTAGTTATTGCTTGTGCACAACTTTTAAAGATCATGGTTTGCAACACAATAGCATTTCATAAAGCAAAACTAATCAACAAAATAAAACCTCATTCATGGTGATCTTGTTATTTGAGGCATCAAGGAGAAGGATCTCCTCACTTTTCTAGGTTCAAGGAGAAGGATCTTCTCACTTTTCTAAGTTCAAGGAAAAGGAACATCAAGACCCAGGCACAAAATGGGGTAAGCAAGGTGCAAAAGGGGTATCGATCCTATGTGAGGGCCTGGGTGCAACTAAGACACTCCTTCAACTACTATGTTTGTTATTGCTAAAGCAAAATAAACACAAAGATACAGCATGTCACCAATAGACCTGAAAACAAGTGCAATATTCATGCTAACCATTTAGAACAAATTTGGGCTCATTTCAAGGTACCAAATGTTTTATATCATGACAAAAAAAAAAAAAAAGGCTACGTACAAGAAATAAATTCAACATATGTATGTTTGATATTGCTAAAGCAAAGTAAACACAAAGATGCAGCATGTCATAAATAAACCTGAAAACAAGTGCAATATTCATGCTAATCATTTAGAACAAAATTGGGCTCATTTCAAGGTACCAAATGTTTCATATCATGACAATAAAAAGGCTACGTACAAGAAATAAACTCAACATACGCTGAAAAATCAACTGAGTCTGATGCAGCACGTAGAGCATTGGTATCAAGGCAGAAACTCCAAACAGCACTCTTATGCCCTTCAAATGTAACAATCCAGTCACCAAGAGGAAGGTACTTCTTGTTCCAAGAATTCAAGATTCTGGGTGGACAACTAAAATGCAACAAACCTTGATGTCAAAATTTGATCATAAGGTGAAATTCTGTATATTTGAATTTTGAAATTTGAGAGGTTCTCACTTATAAATGGTATACGATATTTCTTCACTTTAATGCCTCAAGGTAGTGTTCGACTTGATGTCATTTTCAGAGACAATAAATCATTTTCACAAGGAAAAGAAAATTCTAGGGTTCAAAGAACGAAGGAGGCAAATAAAGGATGAAAGAGTCTCAGGTAATCACAATTACAACCTTTCACGTACCAAGATTCAAGAATCAGAAGAAAAAAAGTCGGAAAAAAAAAAAAACAAGATCCTTTAATACCAAAGAATACAGAGCTTCTGAGATTTTGTAGAGATCAAATGGAACAAGGGAAAAAAAACAAGTGAACGGAGAATGAGAAGAGAGAATTCAAGAACCTAAAACCCTAATCCTAATAGAACATATCTAAAACGAAAACCCTAGATCCAAATTGTTGGGAGTATCATTTGTGCAGAAAGAAATTTACAAGAATAAAAAAGAAAAAGAAAAATGGAGACATTTTAGACGCAGGAGAAAATGAGAGGGGAAGCAGCATCTTATGGGACTTGAATTTCCTTATCATAGGCTCACTTGTCCTCTTATAGGGTTTGCAATGTTCTAATTTTGGTAGACGAAAAGAGCAATGAAATGAAGGGAAGAGCACTTACCCTTGCTGGTGCTGTTGAGACAGAAGCCATCGGGCGTAATGGGACTGTAAAACAGATCTTCAACGGGTCGCGAATGCCCGTGGCACCCGACAGGGATGGCCACCTTTCTCTTATCAATCCCAAAATACCCAGAAAAAAAAAATAACCCTGGATTCAAATATTTCAACACAAACAAAAAAAACACGCTACTGAGATTTTGTAGAGATCAAATGGTAGAGGGGGAAAAAGCAAGTGAACCGAGAATGAGAAGAGAGAATTCAAGAACCAAAAACCCTAATCCTGATAGAACAGATCGAAAACGAAAACCCTAGATGGAAAGTGTTGGAGAATCGTTTGTGCAGAAAGAAAGAACGAAAATGGGGCGTTTAGACGCAGGAGAACATGAGAGGGGAAGGAGAAACTGTCGTCCTGCGGTCACTTGTCGAGTTGTCCTCTTTAAATTGAGTCGGGCGATGATTTTGAAATTTAAAAATTGTAGTCAAAATGATTTTTTTTTAAATGAAAGTCTGTATAAAATGATTAGAATACAGACAAAAAGAATTAGGTCCTCACCAAAAATTGAAACATCGATTCAAATTTTTTGTATGAAAACTTGTTAAATAATAAGTTTGGTGTATTTGAAAATTCTATGAAAATTTTAAAATATAAAATCTGCATTGAAAGTCTTTTGATTAAGAGCCTTATATATTATAAAATCTCTTTTAATGATGGTTTCTCCTGCCTCAATTAGAAAATCACCCACTTAATAAATGAATAACCTATATAAATTATGAAAATATGGTTTACTTAAAAAATTCTTACACTTTCTAATCATATTTTCATAGTCATTCATAAAATTTATAAAATAGACAGTTGTAGTTAAATTTTACAAATTTCAAATCTTTTCAGAAAATACTATTTTCTAAGTAAACCTTTCAGCTTTTGGGTCTGAGCCCAATTGATGAATGGGTATGGGACTATTTCTGGTCTATTTCAGCCGGCGATGGAGGTCTGTCGATTTCATGTTTCAACAAATCTATGACAATAAACAAGGAAAAGGAAATGAAGAATGAAAAATCTCAATGCCTTATTTCAGGTCATATTTTCATTTTTATCATGAAAATATCGACAAATTAACTTTTCCACGTTAAAAATCTGAATTTATCAGGTGTGCCGTATTTAACGGTAAATTCTCGTTAAAACACACGCTTTTATCACAAAAAATGATAAATTCTCATTAAAATCGTGAAATTTTACTATTAAATTCCCGTTAAAAATGCTTAGGCCAAATATACATTTTTTATTTTTTACATATCATCTGCGTTTTCAAACTCGGGTCACATTATTTATTTTTTATTTTTATTTTTTTTATTTTTATTTTTATTTTTTAAATAATATATTTTTCTGTGAGATTTTTCCATTAAATTCTCGATAAAAATTCAAGAATTTGAAAATATCTCGCTATTAACAATTGCTGTTAATATCCTGAGAATGAGATTTGTGACAATGATTATGAGTAATACAACAGAAATTGATTTGGAGATTGATGTTTATTTCTATAATATGAGATATCAGACTTATTCTTCCAAACACTTGTCAATATATAATATAAGTGCTGTAAAGTTACATCATTATTCCTTGATATTAAAAATATCGGTCCGAGTTATTCCTCCAATACAAGTGATTTTTTTTTAATTTACGTGTGAGAAATAGTAGAATACCCAGTGTAAAACCCCCATGGGTGAGCCTACTATCCTTAGAACACAATGTTAGACCATGGAGGCTCAAATTTCTAACCTCCCACTTCCTAAGATGGGAAGCAACCAACTGAGGTACAACCATATAGGCAATACAAGTGATATTTTCCAAGAGATTTTTTCCAAGAGATTGAATTGAACTCTTAAGATTTACATGATAGAGATAAATTTTGATACGCTTGAGTTAAGAAGACTGATGCAAACACAGGGAAATCATCACTCTGATCGGTGTTTCCTCCATGCGAGCATTGTCATAGGCTGCGTTTGGATTGGGGTAACCCCTTTACCCTTGTTTGGTAATAGAGATGTGAGGATAAAAATTCAAAATTTTATTTATCTCCCTCCTTTTATAAATACCCTTAAGCATGGGGGTTTTCATGAAACTCTTGCCCCTCTTTACCCTTCTTTTATCTCATTTATCCCTCTTTGCACCTATGAAGCAAAAATACTTTAAAATATTTTTAATTGATAAATATTATTTATTAATTATATTTCATAAAATTTTATTTTTATTTATATTATATGAATTTAATAAAAAATGTTAATAAATTACCCTCCGTACCCCATCTTTGCACCTATGTGTCAAAAATATTTTAAAACATTTTTAATTGATGAATATTATTTAATAATTATGTTTAATATTTTTTTTATTTTTATATAAATTTAATAAAAATTATTAATTCTAATAAACCCTCTTTACCCTTTTTTACCCCTCTAAACCCTTTTTACCCTTCTTTACCCCTCTAAATCTTTTTTACCTTTTTTTACCCTCCTTTACCCCTCTTTGCACCTATTACTCATCTTTACACCTATTACCTTTATTTACCCTCCTTTGCACTTATTACCCTTCTAAACCTTCTTTACCCCTCTTTGCTTCTATTATTCTTATTTACCCCTCTTTACACATATTACCCTCTTTACCCCTCTTTACCCCTCTTTATCCCTCTTTGCACCTATTACCCTTATTTATCACTCTAAACCCTCTCTACCCCTATTTGCACATATTACCTCTTTTTGCACCTATTATCCTTCTTTACCCCTCTAAATCCTCTTTAACCCTCTTTCCACTTATAGAGCAAAAATATTTTAAAATATTATTTAATTGATGAATATTATTTAATAATTATATTTTATTATTTTTTATGTATTCATCAATCAATACCATATTTATTAGTCAATTGGAAAGTGGAGAAGAAATATTAGTCATATTTTTAAATTACTAAATTTTTGTCGTCAAAACACTATTACTGTATTGATAATGCATAAAATTTAAACTGTGAATATGTCGACCGCAACACATCGATTCATTGCAGTCGGGCCTGAATAGGTGATAGATAGATGCTGATGGGTGACAGATGGGTGTGGACATGGGTGTAACGGCGGTTACTTTGCATTGGTGTCTATAGGCTCTATACAGCTGTATCAACGTCTCTTATGGTTACAACGGATTTTTTACTCCAGAATTTATTCTTTACAGCCTTAAATCTGTAATCTAAGTTATGTATTTGAAGTTTTGAACTGAACTGTAAGTCTCACACAAGAAAAAACATCTTCAAAGTTCAAACAATTCATTGCCACAGTTTAAAGTGATTCCACTCAGAAGTTCTGAATGAAATCCCAGTGAAAAATATCCATAACTCGTGTAGACTTTCCTCCAAACGGCATGCATAGAATTGGTGAGATATCTTTTTACTCTCGTGTACATGTCCCATACGGGACTAATTTGGGATAAATTTAAATTATTCAAAATGTTATTTTTTTATTAAAATTTAGATTCAATGTTTGAAGTATTTCTGTACAAAAATCCCTTTCTAAAAAAGTAAAAGTTTTATTTATATTTTACTTCCCCATGTACAAATACTTATCTAGGAAAATGGAAGTTCATCAACTCAACGTGTAAATATCTTAACATTCTTAATAAATAAAAAATCGTTTCCTTTGATGAAGTATACATACATCAGAGAAAGGAACTTACATGAATCAACGTCTAAGCTTTCCAGTGTCTCGTGAAGTCCCACGTAGATCTCTGTCTTATCTTGATACAAATGCCATCACCATCACACCAGTATTTATTTTTGGCCACGACCTCACTGACATAATAATTGAGTCACAAAATTAAGTTTACATAATAAAAACTAGTTATTAATGTAAAAATTTAATAGAAAAAAAGGGTTAATCTCATCAAGTCAAGTGCTCTGTCGATGACAGGTTATTATTTTTTTGTTTATATCAAATTCTTAAAAATGTTTTTAAAGAAATTATTTTCTTATAATTATTATATCAACAATCTTTAATTTAATTTGATAAAATGATTTTATGCAACTAATTACTATGTATTATTCAAATAAGAGCCTCAGGAAGTGGTGATGCAGACATTATATAAGAGTTTTTTTTTGTACGACTCATATTTACTAATGCTTGTAAGGAATCCACGTTGAGAGTTTGAGACCAGGATCGGAATCCAACAAATATTGATGGATTCAATTGGAAAGTGGAGAAGAAATATCTCCGGTTTACGTATGAATCTCATATTCTTATGGGCACAGGAAACTAACTATAGAAACATAGTTTAGATGATAATGACATATGTGGGGGGCTGGCCACCATTAAATAAAAGTTGGTTTGGTAATTGGTAGAATTAATTAATCATCAGGAGCCGCCGCGGCTGCAAGAAATCCACCAGTAATGGTTAAAAAGTTTTTTAGAGGTCCGCCAAATGGTAACAAAAGTCTCATTCTCAAGTCCCACTAAAGTTCTAATTAAATATATATATATATATATATATATATATATATATATATATATATATATATATATATATATATATATATTTTAAAAAAAGGTCAGTACATGTTTAAATTTCAAACTTTGGAAAATTGCTTGCTTCATATAATTAATTCAAATGGTTTTTAATAGACCAAATTCAAGCATAAATGACTGCCAGATGCCAATAACAGGTTACAGCCGCAGTCTATCAGAGCATTTTATGCAACAAAAAGAATATCCAGTTGGCCAAATTCTACACGCTGGAGCGTTTCTTGCTATTTTGGAAAAGCAAATTAATTAAAGGAAAAAGGAAATATAATGGTATTGATTGATTTTAGAATATGAAAAATGATGTGGAAAAGCACATCCGATTTTATCTGTCGGCAACCATGTTACCGATTGAAACGGGTGACAAAGACATCGTCGTCTTATCCACAAGACAATAGAATAGAGACGCACGCAGTCCATACAATAATCGAAAAGAATAGATGAAACCCCTTCTTGTCTTGACCAACTCTCGTGACATTGATTTTTCTGCTCCAAAAAATATAAAGATGATAAGGGAGTATGGCACCGGTCGGCCCCACATACAAGTGAGTAAAAATGGAGAATCTCAACCAAATTAAATTGATTGATACTAACCCACAAATTCAAACATTTGAGGGACCGACCCTTTTTCCACTTGCACCCTTCACCATCATAGTCATGCCAATTGAAAGGAAGAAACAACCTTAAAAATAAATAAATAAATAAATAAACCAGTTTGGTACACAATCGCCTAAATTCAAACTCAATTGAAAAAAATAGGCCGCCCAATCATTGGTCTAAAATCATCCAACAATTTTAAAGTGACACAGCTAATTGAATTGACATTTTAAACCGACCAAGGAAACGAGAAATGGATCTAACGATGGAAAGAATTTTGATTTGAATTACGAATGACGTGAACTGCACAATTACTTTTTTCACAGGAATGGATTTGCACACCGGCACTAGACGTAATTCTGAGAATTTTTTATTTTACTGGATTTCATAATTTTGTAAAAGACAACAAGAAAACTCTCAAAATTATCAGGTGTGCCTTCTTTATAGAAAAAGTAAGGATGTACAAATCAATTCCGCTTTAAAAATAAAATAATATCAAACATCATTTTAGCCCTTACTTTATATCCTACTTGATGGATAATCAAAAGAACAAATGCTATTGCGGACAGGTAGGTAGTCTAAATTGAAGAATCCATGCAACATAGGTGAGTGAGAAACAATCGGGAAACAAACAAACAAACAAAGATCAAACACAGACAGATAAAAGAAGGAACATTGATGCAGTGTAGTAGTAACCGCTGGCTGCTAGAAACAGCAAAACCCAACCTTTCTTGATGATACCCATATACTTTCTTGATAATCTATCGGGACGTGAATAACATAGCAACAGCATCATGTTAATTTCTATGAGAAAATGATACAGCAAAACAGAAGGAAACAATCTCAAAATGGAGGGTAAGGGAAAGAGAGACCCAGTGCCCTGGTGTTCTCATGTGTCTCGTACAAAACCCATACATCCGGTGTAGTGAGAACAGCAATCACGTACAGACAATACAACCGACCTCTTACCTCCCGGGATTTCAATCTCATTGATACGATTTACACGATGAAATTTCCATTTCAGACCCTGACATCTTTACAACAATAACATATATAGATAACTATTTGACAACCCACTGCATGGCGCCAGATGAAAAAGGAGATCGCCACTGCAGCAGAGAGGGTCTGCCTCTTGCTTTCTAACGGGAGTCGCAGTTGCTGTCATAGTCACCTCGATGGGGGTTCAGATGCCTGGCTACTCAATGCGGGATTTGAGGGGATAGAAGGAAGAGTCCCATTATCCTGAGGGGGAGAGGCACCCCATTTTGGTTCAGCATCTGATGGCTCAATCACGTGGACCGCACCATCACTCATACCTAAAGCAATCTGATTGGGCTCTGATGGGTGAGCGGCAATCACCAACGGACAGACGGCGTTGTTGCTGCAAAAACAAACCCAACGCCAAAGTTTTTCATCAGCACTGAAATAGAAATACAGCCAATGACCCAAATGCCATTTAACAGAAGCAATGTGCAATAAAGCAGTGCGAATGAAGATGGATACATGAAACATGGTTCTACAAACAACTGTAATCTTCGCCTTGTGGCCAACCCAAAAACATCAATCAACATCAGACATTCATCAGTTTTAACAAACAATTGCTTGAATAACAATCAATTAGCATACCTAGCAACAGCAGTAGGAATATAAGCTGAAGGTGCTATTCGACAACGCAACCTCAAACTGTCAGCATCAAATACTCCAACAGCACCATCACAGAACCCAGCATACACCAGCAGGCCATCACATGAGTAAATCGCACTTGAAAGTGGTGCAGAGAGCGCATCTCTACAAGTCCACTGTTTAAAAGAAATATCAATCAGTAAAAACCACATGTCCGGTAAAAACACAAAGGAGTACACCAGATAATAGAAAACCCATGCACTTCAAATATTGCAGATAACTGAAAATCCATTCATGCAATTATTATATTTTTCCCAACTGCTGCTTCTTTTTTGCTGAAGGTGAGAAACTTGTAACCAAATCCTAATGTTTGTTCTTTGAATCATGACGTAATTTCAAATAATCACCCTCAGATTCTTTTTCTTTTTTTATGATGAATCATCTGAGATTGTTAATGGATTATATTAGTGCACTTCCTGCAATTCGAGCTCAAGTGTCTGCTTGGAATTTATGTTTCGCATGTAATTAAAAAATATATACTAAAGAGTTCGCAAAATAAATAACAGCTCAATTATTAAAATAGTAATCAATTCTATGTGACAATTTACATGATTCAGCAAATTCCTTAGTGGAAAATAAATGGCACTGGTTCAAAATTGATAAAGAACTTACCGAGCGCAAACAATCAAGCTTCCCATCATAGATAGCAATCTGACTTTCATGGACCACTAACAGATGTGTCTGATCATTGTGGAATTGAACTTTTGTTTCGCCAGCAAGTGGAGTTGTTCGACCTGGAGGAGCTTGTATAAACCTTGATTTCTTCTTCTCCCACCCATCAATGCTCCATAGACAAAGCTACAAATAAATCAAAATTGGGAAATAAAAGTCAGGCACAGATGAACACCATAATCCACAGTAAACCACAAAAACAGAAATACAAGAATTAACAATTCAATGTATTCTGCATATGTATACATGACCGACCACCTACTCAAATTGACCAACTACTTCATCTATCACCTTATTCTTAAATAGAGGGCCAGGTTTTTTTTTCTTTACTTTTTGTGTGTGCAAGCACTTGTGGTTGTGGGTAGGTAGGCGGGTGGAGTAGCTATTTCGAATATCGATTATTGGAATAAACCATACATCCTGTGGTACATAAGAATCATACCAGAATAGTATCATAATATCTAAAAGCACAGAGCCTTTTTAAATGGTAAAATGACTAAACATGCATCCCTTGTGTTGCAAAAATAAGCATTTGCTAACTCATAGCTGGTACTCGTGAAACAGGGATCATATCCCAGAACAATAGCCAGTATAACGAATAAAAACGTCGATTATACTTACATGTGTATCAGCTCCTGAAGACACAAGCACATTCATGGACTGTGAAAATGCAAGGCCTGTTATCTTCTTTTGGTGGCCCTTGAGCTTGATTTTAACCTGTCGAGTGTATAAAAGAAAAGGTAATCATTACTCCAGTATATCACTAGATAGATGGCTATGAGTTAGCAACGAATGTCAAAATCATAGCATAAGAAATACAATACTAATTCAACAGAAAATATAACAGTAGCAACAGGAAAAGCACCATCAGCTCCACAAATCCAAAAAACACAGACCAGCAAAAAACCGAAATGAAGGGGTTAAAAATGAGAATGAGCACAACAAAAAAAAATGGGTTTTAAGGCTTCCATAAACTGAAGTGCTCAAAAAAAAATTAATATCATTAAAAAAACCCAAAAGCTAAAGTTCACCAACCTCATCAATCCGGACATTGTATATTTGAATGGTAGAATCATCCATTCCAATAGCAATGATATTATTATCTTGTGGATGAAATGCCAAAAAGGTAGCAGCAGGAGGTGGCGACATGAAAGTTGTCATGACCTGAGATCACACATCATGAGGTCAGATTCAGCATTTCAGAAATAAGTTTTCCCCCCTTTTGGGGGTAATATTGAAGAATATAAAACAAGAAAAAGGCAGTTTACGAAATGAGAAATAACGGACCTTGAATGTCATCATGTTGAACAAAGAAACCTTCCCACCAGATGCAGACATTACATATGAGTCATTTTTTGACAAAGCAATACAAGCTGCTGAATCCTCGGCTGGGTTAGTCTCACTAACATCATTTGTCATAAGGGTTCCACTAGTAGGTTGCCACAATTGAGGAACAACTGAGGCAGTAGACTGAAAAAAGAAGAAGATATACAATAAAGCAATTATTGTGGAAAAAATAACAGAGAGACATCATTTTGAAATTCTACAATGGTGAAACCGAACCTTCCCAGATGGATTCCTATCTGTGCGTTGCCATTTCCAAAGTTTATGGACAGCATTGGATGCAAGGGCTAAGACGGCTAGTCCTGAGTTTGTGTAGATCAGTCGAACAACCTGCAACTCAATATCATTAGTAAGTCTCATTGTCTGGAGAACTTACATGGAGTGAGCATGCCTATACATGAACAAAGAGCAAATGTTGAATTTATCATGACCACACCATCCATCACCTGACCATCTATCATGTCTTTCTTTATCCGTTCCCACATTTCCAATGGTCTTACTCACCTTGCACCTTCAATTTGTAACTTCTCAACTCTTATGTACCGAAGGAACAATTCAAGCTTATCAAAATTATACTCTAGGCATACCTTCACAGTATTCACCAATTTGACAAACCAGAAAGTTTCAAGTGTTCAAAATAATTGTCTATGGGACACTTCGTCAAGGAAAAACAGGATTGAACCACCAGTGCACAATCAGGGAGGTAAGAAAAAAGGATTCATTATCCAACAGATTCTAAGCATTTATCTTGAGAGTTAAAGAATGTGGATGGTAAGATCAAGATTCCAATCCTAGCATGGCTAACCAGCCCACCAGAGAAATACAACAACGACAATCTCTTTCTTTTTTTTCCTTCACAAAAGTTAGTGTCCTTAAATTTTCTTATTTGATAAAATCCATTCTATCGAACACTAATATCTAATTTCCATACCTTTCCAGATGTCAAGGGGTCAGGCAACCGTAGAGCTTTCAGCTGAGCTGAATCAACAATATCAGCCAATTTCCAGCTTTTGATTTTATCCTCTTCAGTAATCCTTGGTTTAACATCTGCAGTCCTGCTGGCCATGGTTGCCTGCAAATTCATTCAGCCATGTTATCTCAAAGACTTGGAGATCAATTACCAAAAAGGAAATCAGTGAGTAAAAGCCAATGCACAGACAGCATACCAGACTACCGAGAGATACAGGTGGAGGAATTCTATCAGAACGTTCAAGGTTGCCAGCTAGTGGGGCAGAAACATTTGTGGCAGAAGCCAGTGCATTAACTATGGGAGGCTGCAGCATGAAACAAAAGCATTAACATGCAAGTAGTAGATATCACATTATAAACAATACATAACTTACAATCTCTATGAAGATAAAAGCAGAATCACATTCAAACTTGCCTTTGTGTTCATTGGCTCAGAAGGGCCTCGAGAGCCCTCAAAAGTCCTGTTCTCCAGCATCCTAATCAGGCGTTGTCCATCGGAATTTGCTAATATTTTAATACCATTGTCACTTGTTGTGACTGCCAACAATGAGCCCTCCTTGTTGAATCTCAGCCGGGGGCTGGCCTGCAAGAAGCAACAATAACATAGAACATGTAAAAATGAAAAATTATTCCCACACCCAGCTTTTCTTCAAATCATTCAACTTCATTGGGTTTTATACTAACCGGCAATCCACCATCTGCATCAGTGGTGGTTAATATATTGGGATTCTCCATATCCCAAAACTTTATCTGAAATTCATCGCCAGCTGCTAGGAAACGGTTTCTGGTCGTGTCAAATTGGACAACCCCTAAAGATCGCTTCCTAAAACCAGAAAATGTTCTTTTAATAGCTCCTTCACTCTCATTCCACTCAACCAAGTGAGAATCACCTTCTTTACTAGTTCCACAAGAGAAGAGCCTACAGAAGGATGGAAGTAAGACAATAAGATGAACTACAATAAATTTCTTTCTATATTGGTTAAATTACTGTCATTATAATGTGGAATTTTTTGTAATTCAAGAGATTCACCTGGTTCCATCTGCACTATATGCCATTGTAGTACACCAGAGTCCAGGAGCATCATAATCGACTCTAGATCCCAAGCAATCATATAGCCATGCTTTAATTTTACCATCAATAGCTGTAGAGAAAATAAACTGCATAGAAATTTTTTTTTAAGTTAGAAGAACTTTACGGGACTGGCAATGGATGATAACCTTCAGGTGACATCACTACATATCCCATCATATCCAACTAATGCTTGATGCACTTAAATACAACTTCTGATGAAAATGGTGACAAACCTGAATAGTCTCTTTATGGTGAGGACAGACAGAATAGACAGGGGCTTCATGACCTTCAAATATATACTGCCGACGTCCAGCCACAGCATCCCATACCTTCCAATTACAGTACCAAGTCAATGCATGCTCTTCCCAACTATAAATTCAGAATCTCAAGGACATCATCATTACCTTAATTGTTTTGTCATCACCACATGTGATTATACACAGTTGCTTATTGGGATGAGCAAAGGCAATATCATTAACACCACCAATATGAGCATCAATCTACATCATCATTAGAAGAATCAGTAACATGCCCTGCTGTTCTTCAACAATGAAGTGTACTTAGACTCACCTCTAAGTGCTGTCTCAATTCACCTGTAGGATTGTACGTGTATATTTGGACAATATGTTTTGAAAATGCAACACCTAGAAGGAGAGAAAAACAGAAAATGTAACTATGAGAAACAAAATGACTGCAAAGGCATGCAAATGTCTTTCCATTAAAAGGAGATTCGACAAATAAAACAAAAAACTAATTGACAGCATACCAAGAATAGATCCATCTGGTCCCCATACACATCGGTTGACAGATACTGAGGGATCTTTCACCAATGCTGACTGGAAAACGATCAAACCAAATAATAACAAAGGCCACAAAAAATTACAGCACTTCCAGATAATTTCAACACAAATAATAGAAAGCCATGCAATACAATGAATAGTACCTGTAATGGCACTGAACAGGCTGTCGTGTCCCAAACCTTGAAGGTTTTATGTGCAAGCCTTTCTCGGGAACCAATTTCCCATATACCAATATCACCAACATTTGTTCCAACTGAAAGAGGATAATAAAAAAATTATTAAGTTCAGAAGTCATTCAAACCAGCAGAAGATTTGAGAACAAATAAATAACTGACTAATAAAGTTAGTTGCTAAATAAACATGTCAAGCAACTTTACAAACTAACCAAGAAGTATTGTCTGCTGCTGTGGATGAAAATCCATGCTCATGACATTCGAACCCTGGTTGAGAGTCCGCACGACAGTTTTAGGAAGGTCATCTTGTGAGTAGATATTGGGAGGGTGTGATGCACCAGAAAACGACACCTGTGAGACATTCAAGTAAATGATTGGTTACACAAGAACGCTTACAACAAAAACTAAAGCCAACATTATTCATGTGCAGAAACAAAAACTAAAGCCAACATTATTCATGACCAGCAAGGAGCCAATTTAGTGAATTCCCAAGTATAAACCATGCAAGTTTAATCCTTACCTCATCAGATTGACCAGTGCGTATCCGCTTCATCAAGTGTTCAGAATCAGCTGATTGATAATCCATCCCAGGAGCACTTGTAGGAGTCCTTGGATGTTTTAAAAATGCAGCTGCAGGAAATGCAAAATCAAGTTTTAATTTGGAATACCCCTAGAGTTTCAGAAGTTCATAGCTTAAGAGGGCAGGACATTCAATAAAAGTCTAACCAGCATTAGGAGGCTGCACAAGACCAGGGGGACCTGCTGCAACAGCAGCATGTGGTAAAGATGGGTTAGTACCAGACATCCATCCTGCAATAGCACTAGGAGATGGAGAAACAACAGGTTGAAATGGCTGCATAAAAGAGAGGAGTTTAATATGAGTATGCAATGACAATTTATGAACTATATTAAAGAGGGATGGATATGGTTCTCTTACACTATGAGCACCAAGGGGGGGAAATGCCCCTGCCTTGGGTATAGGTCCTACAAGAGGGCTGTTGGTCGGTGGTGGAGCACGGGCTCCATTACTAGGAGTACATGTGTGATCCGTAAAAAGCGTTTTGATGTCCGGGTTAGGCCGAGGGTTCTTGCAAAGTTGGTGCTGCCAATTGAGACTGAAAAGGGTAATATAAATGACTGAGTAATGCACACAGAGAAGAAGAAACAAATGGTAAGAAGGTGCTGAGAAAAAATTCCAGAATTGATTGAAATATATGTGGTGCTGCAAAAAAATCCATCATTACAACCTAATAAACCGAAGGCAACAGAACAATGTCTCAATGGTGATAATACAAATCAAGTGTGAACATTGATAGATGTATTCTCAGAATTGCATAAAGGAACTAAGTCAAAACAAATAGAATTAAATAGTATATCTAACATAAATTACCTCTGGTTAATCAAAGTCCTAAGTCGGGAAGTTTTGAAGGGTGGAAAAGTAAGCTTGTCCCGGAATAATGGGTTTGCTTCAATGAGCTTTTTAAGTTCCAAGAGCATGATATTTCGAGCCGATTTCGTGTCTCCATACTTGGAAAGCTGCTCATTTTGCCTACACACAAGTAGAAAATAATTAAATTTGAGGTCTACATTAAAAGATGATATTTATTTTAGCAATCACCAAATGCAGACCTCCAACACGGAAGGATTCAACAACAAATGTTCAAGTACCTGAAGTTCTCAAGAGTCAGCAACTGGGTGATCTCTTTGAAGAGATCTTCATTGAAGGATGCAAAAACCTTGAGATCCTTCACAAGTATTTCCACTGCCTTTGCACGATCCTGCCTGGAATGAATAACAAATACTAGTTTTAATGACCAACAAACTCATATATATTTGACAGTTACGAAAAGAGACAAAACTCACCTGTCTAGAGCTTCAAGATACTTCTGTTTCCTTATCTCAAAAAAGATCTTCATCGAGTAACGATTGTCTTCAACCTTTGTGAACCCACATAGATAACGTTCCACTTCATCCCATTCCCCTGCCTGAACTTGATCCTCGAAGTGTTTCATATTGAAGAAGAAACCTGACTCTTGCTCCAATCTAAAATCCCAAGACGGAAAGAGGCCACACAATAATATAAAATAAAAGAAGAGAATTAACTTCTATTTCCATTACTGTTCTAGAGAAACGAAACGTTTTAAGTCCACTAGTTGGACTGCAGTTACACTTCACACTAGCTGGGGGCTGGGGGGCATCTTGGCCCACCACCTCCATTGTGTGTTAACCAGTTGGATGGGAAGATCTTTTTATTAAAGTGCATAATAACCTAAAATAACCTTAATTTGATTTAATAATGATACTCATTTAAGAGACATTAACATAATTGCAGAATAATCAAGTCCAACTGTTCAAATTATATGCCTTAAATTCAAATACTTAGAATCATCAAATCAAAGTAAGAATTTACATTAATCTACCCATTCAATATGCACATAAGTGCTAATGGACCCCACAATGCGGGTAAGACCCATCGTACTTAATGATTCTTTTTTGTAAGCTCAAGACAGCTGAAAAGAAAAAACTTACTTATGGACAGTTTCCTTGAACTTTTCCTCGTCCAAGAACTGCAAGATTAGGAAAACCAGTTCCCTACTCAAGGAAGACATAGTTCCCGGTATCCCTAACCGCTCCAGTGCAAAGACCTAAGTATCCGACGCCAGCAATAAAAAATACACAGGCACCCAAAACCCAAAAACGGGCTCACCCTTTTTATGCTCTTTTCCTCTGTTTTACCCAACTTCCTTCTCAAAACTCTTTACGTAACAAACTTCAAGACAAGTCCCTTTCCACCTTAACTCATCCAAATCCTCTTTCCTTCTCGCAAGTTGAAAAAACGGATCTTTTCCTTCCCCTATTTCTTGATGTAATCTGCGCTATACTTCCACAAAATACCTCAAAATCAAAGCTAGCTCCCTCTCTTTTTTATAGAGCCTTACTGCGTCAGAGATCTGCTCGGAACCGAGAGAAAACCCTCACTTTCTAACAACACAAAGTACAATAAACCTCCTTTCGTCTTCTCCTCTTCAAAACCCAAAGATCTGATCTGAAGCAACAACAAAAAATCCAAATCCTCCTCCTCTCCGCTCTTCCACCGAACGCCTTGATCAGAACCCTAGCTTTCAGCCTCAGGACGCGCCCAAACCGAGATCTGACCAGGAAAAAGCGAAAAATCGCGGAAATGAGCGAGGAAGAGCAAGTTCCACCGATCGATGGCCCCGATCTAGATGAGGTAGCGGCTGTCCGTCATGGAGCAGAGATGAGCTTGCTGATCTGACGATCCTACGGATTTAATGCATGAAAAAGGGCGGAAATGATGAGATTTGAAGAGAAGAAACGGCCTTACTCGCGATTTAGCGCAGGAAAGAGGCGATTTCTAGAGTTCCGATGCTTCTCTTTCTCTTCTTCACCCTTTCTCTCTCGTCTTCTTCTCTTCAACAATGGCCGCCTGTTCTGTTCTCTTCTTCTGCTTCTCTTGTTCTGATCTTTCTCTCTCTCTCTCTCCTTTCTGCTTTTATATCTCTCTCATGGGAGGCTTTTATAGGTGAAGAATGCGATTAGGTCGCACCCCTCTTTCCCTAACCCAACCCTCGGGTTAAAACTGAAATTACTAAAATGACCTCTGACTCCACTGCGATTACCATTTTATCCTTGTGGTCCATTGAATTGACAGTTCTTCCCTTTTGTACAATCCTCGGGCCGAGTTTCCCCCATGATTTCTTCGATCTTCTGTTTCGGGGCCCACCAGTCCGGTCGACAAGGTAATGGATGTGGGTGGACTTGTGGCTGCTATTAAGAAAATCTCGTGATTTTAAATATTGTACTCGGTGACGGGTTCGGAAGGGTTCATCTTGAGTTATATATATTATTATCAAATCTATTTAAATATATATTTCATTTTTAAAAATATATTTTATTTATGAAACATAAAATCACAAAAATAAATAACTGAATCTAAATTTAAAATTTTCTTCCATTAACAAGGATAGTATATTGTTCAGCACTTCAGCTAGTTGATGAAAAGAAATGAGTTACTCCAAAAACTAAAGAGAAAATAAATAAAAAATATTACTTTGGTCTTAAAAGAAATATTGTGAAATTATTCCAAGAAAATTCTTATAACTCAACACAAATTAATAATAAATATGTAAATTAAAAAGTAGAATATTGAATAAAAGAGTGAGGGATGTTTAAAAGAAGGCGGTGGGATCTAGAGAGAAAAAAAGGGCAGAAAGGTAGAATAATAGTAGCGGGTGAGGATTAAGATAAGAAATGAGTCCCAATTAGATGTAGGATAAAATGGATATGGTATAAATTGAGTAGCAAAAGACACGGCGTAAATAAAGAGAAACATGGTTGTTGAGTACAGAGTCTAAAACTCTAAATAGTTATTGATGAAAAGAGATTTCCTTTTTTGGAAATGATAAAACACAATGAAATAAAAAGATTTAGATGGTTAAAAGATAGGTAAAAAGGTAGCTAATAAAGTTGTAAGTTAAACTAAATATAAAGCATATAATAATTTAATAATTTGTATGCACAATTAAAACTCATATACGTTAGACTTAGGGTTGCAGGTCGAGTCAGGTCGGATTTTAAGATACTTGACCCAATCAAACTTAATAATTATAGAACCCAACCCGAATTTTAACACAAATCAACCCGAATTCTAACCCGACCCGTATCTTGAATCCACTTTAGTCGGGTCAAGTTAATTTGTAAAATCCTCAATCCAACCTGACTCGAATTCTATGAGGGTTTTTGTCTTCTCAACCCGACCCACTGATCCAAAATTCTCAATCCGACCCGCATAATTTCTCGAGTCAAAACCCGACCCAAGTTGCAACCCTATGTTGATGGTAGTGCATCCATTCAAAAGACTTAAGCTTGAACTTATAGTCTACAACAAATCATCTTGATTGAATCGATCAAGTCATGTTTCTCGAGTCCTCAAAATACAAAATCTATCACTTTTGTAACCTTTAAAATTTTATGTTTTTGAAAATTATGATTTTATTTATCTGATCAATATGATTTTTTTATAAGTCATAAGTTAAAGACTAAATATTTTTTAATAAATCCACTGTCATCAATATAGGTAGGTCTCGTATAGATAGGTTCACAAAAAATGCAGCATAAGAAGGACTGCGGGGATCATCATCTTATAATCTTATATATCTATGCCTTTATGTTATAAAGTGGATGGAGAGAGTATCGCATCATCACATAGTCATTTCAATTTTAAAATTACACTTCTTTCAGTGGCACTTATTTCACTCAATAGTTACTTATTACTGTTACTACTACTACTATTATTATTAAATAGTCACTCAACTAAAATAGGTCATATCAAAATTCTTTATTCATTGAATAGAATTTATCTAAGTCATTAATAGATTAGTCACTGATTAAAATAAGTTAATATCAAACTTTTCATAAACTTGATCTAAGGCCAAAAAAAATAAACTAGTTAGATTAGAAAATATATTCATATTAAACAAGTTTGTATAAAATTTGATGCAAATTTTGAATTATAGAGCTCACATGGAAACAACTTTATTCATTTCCGACGCGCCCCTCACCATCCAACGACCTTTATATAAGGTGGATGGAGAGAATACCATGCATACATGTTCTCTCCACAGAGCAATATGTCAAGTGTTCTTAATAGAGTTTCATGTCATCATACAGTCATTTCAAATTTAGAATTACACCTCTTCAATGGCACTTAATTTTCTCAATGTAACTCTTGCATAATTAATAATAATAATGCTATTATTATTATTATTATTATCAAAGTCACTCAACTAAAATAGTTCATATCAAAGTTTTTTATTCACTAAATAGAGTTGATTTAAGTCATTAAAGTGAAAGTGAGATCTTTAGATTGGTCACTCAGAATAAAATAAGCTAATATCAAACTTTTCATAAGCTTGATCTAAGTTCAATCTAGGAAAAAATTAAGCTAGTTAGATTAGTTATTTTAGGAAAATCGATTCATATTAAACAAGTTTACATGAAGTTTAGTGTACACTTTGAATTCTGGGGCCCATAGTGGATTATGTAGATCCATTTCTCCCCTCCTTACAAAACACCCACCTAGCCCCCGTGAACACCAATTTGATTTTTAAAGCCTATTGATCTAACCCAATGTATAATAAGAATCCATAACAATAGTTTTCATGAGAATGGCCAATGGATGACACTTGGGCCCATTTGGATTGGTAGATTTGAAATGTCTTGGCTTTTATACAGTGTCTATAAAATTCCATCTTCAATGGATAAGACAAGTCCAGCGTTCTCAAAATTTCACATTTATCTAATAGTGAAAATTCATCGAGTTAAATTAATGGGTTTTAAAGGTCAAACTAGTGACAAATTTGATATGGGTGCAATTCACGGGGATAGGTGGGTGTGGATAAGAATTGGATGTATTAAGTCTACTCTGAGCCTTACAAACCAAAGTTCTCACAAGAGTCTTATGAGAACTATTCTTAGAAGATTTTTATTAAACATTTTATATATTAGCATTTCTTTGAATAAGTTTGTACTAAATTTAGTGCAAACACCTTGATGACCCACTTGGATCTACATGGATGGGGTGTTTAAACCACATCCACATCTATACGGATGAGAGAAACCACATTTTTTAAGGTCATTAAAATTTCATAAACTAAAGACCTCGATCATATAACATATATTTAAAATAAAGCTCAAATAGTCTTAGTTAATAAAAAGGTAATAAAGATAGATGGAAAATGCATTCCAAAGACTTACTAAATATAGAATACATGATTGAAACTAGCATAGAAATGGAAGCAAATAAGGGCTTGTAACTAGAATGTCTAAAATTGAAGTTAAGTTGGCATTGAATAAGATGAAGAAAAAATGGATTTATTGGTTGAGATTATGATTAGATGACTATATTATTTAATAAAATTTTAGATTTAAAAACAATTTTTAAATAATGGTTTAAAAGTATAGCAGTCCCCCTTTTACAAGATTAAAGAAGATATATAAAACTATGTTAATCATTGAGGCGTTATAGTTATGAGTTATACAAAAAATTCGCAATTTAAAATAACAAAACAATGATTAAGACAAGAGTAAGTATCTTGAAAAATGAATTTATATTTATACCAAATAAGTCAACAACAAAGAGATAATATTGGGGTATTTTTTTTTGTTTTTTTAAATAATATTGTGTTAGCTGTTGAAATAAGGAATTAATTAAATTTGAACTTGAAATGATGCAGAAAAAGCCTTAGAGACTGAGGGGCTGAAAATTAATAGAGCAAATACAACATATTTGGATTGATTTTAACTGAAATTTATCCTATGATCAAGTCAATGTTGCATATGGGTCGAATTAGCCCAAGCCCAGCTCACTTGGCATGTGATGTGGGTTAACCTTTTTAAGGCTGTGAGGTGAATCTATGGTTTCATTATTTCACTCCAATAGCTAAATGAGTTAAGACTTGGACAAATAGGGGAAAATGGTTATTCAAGGAGATGCTTGCCAATGCACCACAAACAAGGAAAATGATGTTATCTTCAATTCTTCCTTGATAGATTTTCAATTATGTATTTTGCACTAAGATCTGATAAACATTTGGTAACGTCATGGTTAATCTATCTCGATAGACAATTCAAAGGGAATCTATCTCAGGAAACAGAAGTCCTAAATTCGATTTTACTCTACCTAAAATGATCACTCCTCGTAGAGTTATCCTGTGTGTGAATAGAGGAGTTGCACATGCTCCGAAAATTAGTCAAGTACATTATGAAGCTTGGACACTTTGATTGTAAGAAAATATCAATTTGTCTAGGCTCTCCTAGATGAGAGAAATTTTGCAAGGACACTATTGAGATTATGAAGAAAATCGAGTGTTTCATATTTTAAATGATGTGGCAAACATATAATTTAATTGCATTAAAGAAATTTTAAATCTAAAGTTCTGCAGAGTCAGGTGTTTCAGTTCATTATTGGGTTTTTTTTTTTTTTGTTAATGCAGTAATATAAGTTTTATTTAGGCACAGAGGTTTTTCTTTCTTTCTTGAAGGATTGTAATTGATTTTAAAGTTATTTAGGTGTTTCTTTACAGTGTAAAGAACAAATGGACAGAAAAATAAAAAGATGAATGAATGTCTCGAAGCCAACAGAAACTAAAGGAGACAGGAGAGACCCACTTAATCAATATTAGATTTTCAACAATTTAAAATTATTTTTATTAGTTAGATGAAGCAATTCAATCCACAGCCATCAAATGAAAAAGTCAGTGTCTTGTAGTTTCTAAATGGCCTTTGTGAGCTTAAAACTAATGTCTAATGTCTTAGTTTCTAATTCTATCATTTAAAGTTAAATTACTCATCTAATGTTGTAACATATGCATCTCCGCTTTCTTGATTTTGTTTATTTTAGGATCTCTGAAATGATATTATTAGTAAATTGTTATCAACATTTATTATAAATAATAAAAAGATTATTATCACAACAAAAATTAAATTTGATGGTTGCACTTGTTTCTCCTTGGTCAGTGTCATTCTCCATTACAACGACTTCTCAGTGATATAATATATATTTAAAAAAATTATCCCATTCTACCAGAAAAAAAAAAAGGAAAATTCAACTAAAGGGCTATATATTATTTTTCATAAAAAGAAAGAACACAGTCAATGAATATTGATAAACATACATTTAATAAACGTCACACATGGAAAGATAAAGTTCACCTTTGAAAATTAGCAATGCCACGTTGAGATGTGTACTTTAGATATTTTGTTTTATCGTGAAAAACAAGTAGAAATAAACAAGCATAGTCAATCTTTTAAAAAATAAAAATAAAATAAAATAATAATAATAATAATAATAGTTTAGTAGTTGATGAACTTTTATGTGGAGTGAAGAAGATGATGTGTACATATGAAAAGTAGATAGGTTTACTTAAACTTCGGTGTTCTAACGAGTTATATTAAATAAAAATATAATTTATAAATAATAATGGATAAACAAATTATTATAGAATTGTCAAACTATTTAGCATGAGATCTCTACATTACTTTGGTTTTTAGTTTTAAAATAAATAACAATTTCTTAAATAAATATTTTATTTATTATGAATTTATGATCGATTTAATAATGATGATGCATCAAATGGACATTAATTTTTGAGAGATCAAAGTCTAAAGATAACATTTTTAAAAGTTTGAATTCATCATTTTGTGGCCTGCACCATGCAAATTTTGTGCAAAGACTTTTAGTATATAAGCGATTTTCATAATATCTTTAAAGGAAAATTCAATTTTTTCTTTTATTTTTGGGAAAGATGAAAAGAGGGGGAATGAGAAAAGTATGGGCAAATTGAATTTTCTTTTAAAGGTGATATATACGAGAGAAAATGGTGGTACAAAAATTTGTACCCTTCTTTTAATGATATAACAACATACATTTTAATTTGACTTCTAAAAGGTATATTAGATTATCGAGAAATGCTCGTTTTCTTTATAAGCAATCTAAGAATTTAGAGTTAACAAGTGAGAGGGGATAAGCAAACACTTAATTTAGAAGTTCAAACACTCTTGCAAATCATGTTAGTAAGTGGGTCTCATCCTAGGATAAAAATAAATGCATGAAAATTAACACTTAATTTAGAAGTTCAAGCGCTCTTGCAAATCATGTTAGTAAGTGGGTCTCACCCCGTAATAAAAATGAATGCATAAAAATTATCTTAAAAGCTAACATAATATTTAGAATGAAATTTGTTGAATTGTTCTAACTTTTCATCTTTTAAGAGAAAAACAAACAATTTAATAAAAAAGATTTCTCACAATTAAAATATATTAAACAGATATAAAAGTAATCATATCTAAATTTAAAATAAAATAAACAATTTCAACAATTTAATTTTTCCTTAATTGAGTCTAGGTCTTCAAATTTTTATTTTTTTTTGAGATCCCGAGGTGTTTAGGGCATCGCACCCGACTAGTCTTCAGGGGTGTATGAAAATCTCCTTATCCACATATACTGAGTAAATCGATGGAACCTTACTCTATACATATTCTCATGGGAAGTGATCCTTCATCAGGACTTTCATCGGTTAAACCCAAGTTCTTGCTCTAGATCAATTGAGTGTAGGTCTCCAATTTTCCACCTGACAAGTGAGGATTTTCACATCATGGTCCGTCCATCAAGAGGCACATTAAATTATCCCACATGGGTTGCAAGTTTCAATGTATGAAAATTATTATTCATTTTAACCATAGAGATTTATTCTTTTAGAATATATGATAGTTTACATTAGGCTTTTTGTTTTTAATTTATTATAAATAAACTTTTTAGTTTTAAATAATTGTAAGGGAGATGCTACATTTAGGTTCTGATTAATATCTAAAATGATAAAGAATCATTGAGAAATATAAATGATTTTAATTTCTAAGAGAGTGTATTTAGTGAAAATAATGGTTTTGAAAAAGTGAAATGGGAATCAATTGGATTTTTATTATTTTTATCACTTTCAGTCTCTTTGAAAATAAAGTATTATTTTCATTCTAAATAAAAACCATCTTTTTTTCTAAATTAAAAAAAAAACAAATTTATGTTACCATTTTAAAGGTTAATTGGAAGTTATAATCTAAGAATTTTTTAAATTTAGAGACCTAAGTACAAAATACCTTAAAATAAAAATGTTAAATATATTTTAAAATTATACTCTTTTTAGTTTATTGGTTCGGTAAGTTATCTAACAGATGTCTTAACTCTCCTCTCTAGAAATTAATATAGTGATTATTTATTGTACAAACATAAAAAAATAATATATATTATATATTATATGTCTATTATCTAGAAAGCAACAAACATTACTATGGCACTATTTTTATATGCTTTAGACTAAGATTGACAACAAATAAAATCCGTGATTCTTTGTATCCAAATCTAAATATTGTTCACATCTACATCAAATCAATCTGACGGTTGATATTCATTGAAGATGGGCCCACCGACATTTTAATCACCCGCAGCAGTCACTTTAGTTAAGACATCGCCGTATAAACGTCAATTTAACATAAGATGCGGGGCATTTGCGTCTTCGACAATGACAACCAGGGGCTCATCAGTAATTTCACATTTGTGACACGTTATCCTTTGTCGTAGGCAATTACTCCTCTAATTTATCACCTCTTTTTTCTCTCCCGCAGATATTTTTTAATTTCTTCTTTCCTTTTCGATTTTCTTTTCTTTTTTTAAACTTAAGATCTCGTCGATCAATGAACCCGTCATTTTCTCGTGTAATGCGCGGTAGCTGTCCAGTCAGGGATAAGTCCATGATCTTATTAGTGATAAGCACATCGGACTTATCTGACATCTGTCCTGGTTCTAATTTGGCGTAGTGAAGAATAAAAGCGTACGGCCAGAACAGACGAGGCAGGCGCGCTCGATTCTCACTCCCAGCCGAACAGACAGCTGTCCTTTGCTGGGCAGTGCTGACCGACACTTGTCCAGGAATGGTGCTAAACTGGGTAACACGTGCCAACTCCTCCCTCTCCGTCTGTCTCGGATAGGCAGCTGCCCGATTGTTGGTCATGGTTCAGTGTTTCATTGCCCCTTCTTATTTTCAAACAAGTCTACATGAAAAGAACGAGGAAACCCTAGTCGTAGATGTGGGGCCACTTGGTTAATTATAAAATAGCATTGAGTGTTATAGAATTATATTCTAGTGTCATTGGTATAATTTGTAATATATCTACCTAATTTTTTAAGGTTTTTTTTTAACTTAATTAAAGTCAGATTTTCTAATATAATCTTTATTTGGAGTTTATTATTAAAAAATTAATGAAATCCAATAATAATGTTTATGGAATTAAATGAATAGTCTTTAATGTGATTGATATAATTTTGAAAATATCTGTGGTTTTTCTAATATGTTTTTTATGGTATTCAAAATTTTTTATAGTGAAAGAATTATGGATTGTAATTACAGAGACATATTATCGTAGTTCATATTAGGTGTCTTCTCATATTAATTTCCTATTTTCTAAAAAAATAAAATATAATATATTCGTATCAAAATTACGACTTTCAATGATTTAATACTCATAAAAAGTGTCTGTTTTTTACCAATATATGATGAAAGCCTCAGACAAGATTTTTCAAATTTCTCCATTTTTCTCATATTTTTTGTATTTAAAAATTGAGAGAAAATATGTAATGACATTAAATCACCACGATGATACGTATCAAGTATATGATTGTATCAACCGATATGTATTGTAAGACATTATTTTAACTCTAAGTGTTATTTCAAATGTAATTATAGTTAAAAAATAATTGAGAGAAATGATAAAACTAATAATAAGCATGAAACATCTGTATTTCTTATCAGTATAAATATTTTGATATCATTACTTTGCTTCACAGGTTATTATTATGATTTTTATAAATCATTACCCTTTTTCATTATTAACCCCCAATGGAAATAATTTAATTGATAAAAATAATCATATTTCATCTGTACAATTTGGTTCAGTTGGATGGAAAACCATGACTAACCTGTGAATAACACTTAAAAAGTCTCAGTCCTTGAATGCCATAAATAATTAATATGGTCCAATCGAATCGCCCCACATTTTCATAGTGTCTTAGTTAATAAAGAAAAGTTATAAAGTTGAGTGACATTATAAGATTTAATGGTAAAATCATTTGCATGAATGGGAATGCATTTAATTAGGTTCCATAAATATAAATGATGGCTTAGCCCAGACAATATTATTATTTATACAAAGCACTGAATTGATGCCTTCTTTTAGCAGTCCAATATCATGGACCACGTCGTCCTTTGAGGATCACAGTTTGAAGTGCACCCGAGGTGCACTTGTCTTTTCGAGAGAAACTATGCAGAGTTCTTTTGGGATCTCGGAAACAACTCGTGCCTCAAGAGATACCTGTAAGAGGAAGGAGACGAAAATAATACACACGATAATAGAGATAAATAATATATTTTTTTTTTTTATATTTATCTATCTAACACTTCTCACTCACTATATGTACTTTTTTGAAAAAAATATTTGTTCTTTATTTCGATTCTCCATGTCATCGTCTTATTTTTTAAATTTCTCTAAAACACTTATTTAAGTCATTTTAGATGACTACTAATTTAAATATATTTTAATCAAATATTTAACAGTCACTTTTTATCTCAATTTTTTATTAGAATTTTTTTATTTGAAGTGATGAAGTTCATTAATCCATTATATATCACATATCAAACAGAGAACTTCTGTTATTTTTGAAATAGTCTAATGTCTATTATATAATAACAACTTTTAGTTCGAAAACACAGCGACTGCTCTTGGCCCCTATAATGCCTGTAAGAGTGGGGTCTAATGTTGAGAGATGGGTGAGTTTAAAAGATATCTTTTAAGACGATGCTTCTTATAAAATATCAACTTCGTTTGATTAAAAAAAATATCTACAATATTCATAGGTCCATTAATCAATAGTCAAAATAAAGTAAGTTGGAGATGAATTTTAATCTAACAGTGAAATGAAGTTAAAATGAGTTCAAATTGGATTTATATACATCTTACGAAGTGCATAGGTGTGACCAAAAGTGTAATTTTAATAAACTTTATGTGAGAGTCCATGTAACATCATCGTCCGATCAGGTGAATTTTTTTTACTTATGTTACTTATAAAAATATAGCTCATACAATGGTAAAATTATAAAATGCTCTAGCATTTTTATTCTAGAGCCGCATTTGGATGAGGGATAAATGTTGGAGGGATAACCCCTGGTTACCACAAGTAATATGAAATCCAAGAGTTTTTAAAAGTTGAGAGGAGAGATACAAAGTTCATTTTTTACCTCTCCTTCTTAGTTATCAAACAGCAGTAATGGGAGTTACCCTCTGTTATCTCCTATCCAAACGAAGCCAGGTGAAAAGGCTCTAGGTGGAATCTAATTAATTTTGAATTTACTTTATAATTTTTTTTAAATATATATCTAACATTTTATAATTTTGGTTTGATATATTTTTAGTATTGAATTAATTATAATATTTTAATATTAAAACTATATATATATTAGTCTAACAATTAGTAAGAGTTTTTAAACCTTGCTGCTTACTATAAATTAAAAATCTAGAAGGGACGTCTCGTACCGCTTATCAAACTATGAAGCTTTTTTTCTTTAACAACGGTTTAACATCTCTTCTGTAATTGCTTTTGAAATGATAAGCCGATGGACTTATATATTGATAAAAATATTAGAAGAATATAAAAAAGTATAATGATGGGAAGAGAGAAAAAGAGCGAGCCAGAGAGAGAGAGAGAGAGAGAGAGAGAGAGAGAGAGAGGTCACAGTCAACAATGAATGGCCTCACTGAAGCCACACCCCACATAAAGTGTGGAGATCTTGGAAACCAGGAAAATTGGTGAATTTGTCAAAAACAAGCAAAATGCAGATTACCTTCTCTCATGTCATAATCTAATCCCATAATAATTTTAAATGCTCACATGAGCTGGTAATGGTATTTTCGTACTTGGAAAAGGGAAGATATGAGTCCAAATCACTAGATACGACAAATCACATGAAATGAAATGGAAGATGCCTACCTCTCTCCTCTCCTCGCAGGACTGAAATCAGTCGAGTCCAGTTAGGTGATTCAACTAAAGTCAATATTTATAAAACTTGATTCAATTCAATTTATTAATTTGAAATTCTCGACATTAATTGATATAAATTTTAATTGACTCAATCATATTTCTGATTTAACCTGCATCTTAAATCCATTTTAACCTCATTTTAACTGTTTTGGATCAGATCGAATTAACTTGAAAATTCCTAAATCTGATCTGACCCAAATGTCAAGCAGTTTTTTTGTCTTCACAATACGACTCTATCCGATGACTCGACTCCCATGATCCAACCCTCATGATTTTTCGGGTCGGATTTTGATTCGACCCTAGTTTTACCCCTACTCGAGTTTAGTGAATTTGAATTATATATTTGTATATTTTAGATAGAGTTGGATTGATTTTTTTTTTTTTATGAAATTTGGATCAAAGTGAATTGAGAAATTTAAAATCAATCTAACATAATTTGACTTAACGCGATTGCACCAAGTTATAATACAATAGCATGTGGTTTGAGTGAGATTAAAAATTCAAATCAAATTTAATTCAATAATTTGAATAAGATGGAGTTGAATTTATTAAATTTTGACGTTGATTGAATTATATTTATTAAAATCTAACCAGACTTATCTAAGTTTCAGCCCTACTTCTCCTCCTCTACTCCTTTCTAACTTTGACGGGTGTAGTTTAGAATATGCATTTTACCCTTTTATGTATTTATATTTATATAAGCATTTGATTTTTGTTTGAGGAAACAAAAGGACTTGAAAAGGAAGGAATATGTTCTCTCCCTGTCTCTCCCTTTCAGCTTTGGAAACTTTTGTTGAAGATGACCCAAGTCATGCTAACTCTCCTGCCTAGACAGATTGATGCGTGTAGGGTTAAAATACCCTTTAAAAAATGCCTCCCTTTTCCCGAGACTTGTATGCCACTTTGGACTTGTGTGGTCCCAGACAGCACTCTTGCCTGTCACAATTAACGAGGAAATTTAGCTTTCCAAAACTTCATTTATAATTTAATACTTCTTTTGGAATTTTCTTGGAAAATCATGGTAGAAAAATAATCAAACTATCCAATCTATTAAAAATGGGGTCCTCATACAAGAATACTATTTTAGGAAACATGAGCTTTTTCAAACTTTCTACTTTATTTTCATCTAGTTCTACCAAAACTATATATCAGAAATCAGATTACTTACGATTAGTGAAATTATTTTTTATTCAGAATAGTAAATCAGTTTATTTATTGAATTATTTATCAGATCACTGACATTCTTTTTTTTTTAAATACTTTCATACTGTAAAGGTGAATGATAAAGTGGAAAATCCACGAAATCTCGTGTTTCGTAAAAGACTATTTTCGTATTAGGATAACCACCCTAAAAATATTTTATGTATATGAATTTAAATTTAAAATATGGTGACTTTTAGTATAAGACAGTAATCTTATTTAAAAGAATTTTATCTATTTATTTACTATAGTTTAGTAAAAATATATAAAAATAATGGCTTAGTTACATTCTTTAAGATCTAAAATTTTAGTTAGAATAATTAGAAAAGGGTAAAAATTTATTCACATATTATTCTTCCTATTACACACATTCCAATCGAAGTTATGAGCCACTTAAGTTTTAATAAACAGTATTCCTAATGGGAAAAATCCTTCCAGAATTGTTGTTCCATCTATATTTAGGGGGGTATTCTTTCTTTTAATGTGTTGCCACATTGATACTCCTACATTAGGCCCACTTCATCATAATATTTAAATAGAATCTACAAAAAATTATCTTGATTTACCTAATAAAGTTATGTATTTTAAACACTTTAAATTCTGATTATAGAAATGACTATTTTTTGTTGGACATATTTGAATATGAGATTTAAATTTTTTATTGAATTATTTAAGTTATATTTTAGAACAAGATAATTAAAATTCAAAATTGAATAAAATATAATTTTATTGACATTGACGATAATTTTGTCCAAGGCCGTTATTGAAACAATTATTACATGTGATCAAGGTGACATCAATACAATTGTGCATTAAATGACACTACAAGTAAGTGCCTCTTAAAGAAAGGGCACATTTGTCATTGAAAGTAAGGTGGTATCCAGTATTAAAACCACAATAAATCTTAATTAGGGATCTTAGTTCAAACCTTGTTATTAATTTGAATTGCTTATAAATAGTAGGTTGTGTGAAAATGGTAGAATAAATGTTAACAACATTTGTATCGTGAAAGATTTTTTTCTTTCTTTAATTTATGTGTGGAAAATTCAAACACAGTTCTGCTAAAATTTTATAGGTAAACTCACTACCCCTAGAACACACCAATGTTAGACCATGAGAGTTTGAATCCACAACCTCCCACTTTATGAGGTGGGAGACAACGATTTGAGCTACATTGAAAGACTTTTGTACGTTGAATGAGTGATGATATAAAATGATAATAATGTTAACAATGTTATATAATTAAAACGTTAGGTAGCAATGAAATCTAATTAATTAAATTAATGATAAGAAGAGAAAGGATTAAGTCTTACTTTCGGCCGTATGCATTTAATGGAGCGAAGACAAATCCTTTAGAATGTGGATATGTGCTCTTTCTGGGTCCCATGAGATATACATTTATTTACTTTTTTATCAAATCTATATAAATATGAAAATATATTTTAAAAAATATTTTGGCTTTTAGATATAAAGTCATAAAATGAATTTTCAAGTTTCAAAAAAAAAAAAAATTTAACTCAAAAAGAATTGTGAAACATGTGTCCAAACTTATCTATATAATTTTTGTATTATATCATAAAAAATAAATATATTTTAAAATACTTTTTATAGACATAAAATATGATTCAATGATATAATTAATGAAACTCAATCACAGAACACGTGTCAAAAATTTAATATATACTTCCTCCGTCCCATGTTAGCTGTCTCATTTGAAATATTTGTATTTTTTAAAGAACTCTCTATATAAGGCTAGCACTCATGTGATCTTATTTATTTTCAACACATTTTATACTACTCAAGTATAAATGAGACAACTATTTTTAGACAATTTCAAAATCCATATAGGACAATTAATTTGGGACAAAGAGAGTATTTTTTTGCCGGGGTCTATGTCAAGATACACATGGTTGAGACAAAGTTGAAAAAGAAATCAAGAAATCCTATTTTAGTATTTAGAGGAAGAGATCTACCTGCCCCAAATGGAGGGGTTAAAGGTTAATTTTATTTTTGTAATTCTTTTTATTTAAGTAAAGTTTTTTTTTTTTGGGTTCAGATTGGGTTTCTTGTTTCAACTAATTGAATTGGTAGTTGGAGGGGAGATTGTATTTGAACTGATTTTTAATTTCTTTTAACATCTTCAATATTTATGATTGGCTTGTGACATATGTTGGGTGTCTCTTCACAAAAATGATAAATATTAATAATTTCAAAATTATACTCAGTAGATGAGAACAAAAAATAGTATTTTATCCGTTTCATTTTAGTTGTCTCATTTGAAATATTTGTATTTTTTAAAAACTCTCTATATAAAGCTAGCACTCCATATAATATCATTTATTTTTAACACAGTTTATACTATTCCAATATAAATGAGACAACTATTTTGAGACAAATCTAAAATCTATATATGACAGTTAATTTGAGACAAAGGGAGTATCATTTATGATAGTTTGCCATTCACAATCCAAAATTATTAGATAAATATGTCAAAATTATTAAATTTTAGGAGCTCTTAGAGCCGACCCTCCCTATAGTCTATCACAATGACCATGCTTCTGTATTGACATCCCAATGACCTACTCTACAGTGACTCTCATTTCGAGATATATTGCATTTTCCACCATTTAAATAGCTTTTGCATGGACACCAAATTACTCTTTTTCAAAGTTGCCTTCTTGCAGATCAAGCATGAGATATGGTACATACTTTAATACCATATTATTTATGGGTAGTAATTTAGATATCTCACTTTTTTTTTTTTGAGAGATATTTTATTTTAAAATTTTATATAAAAGTATCATTTTACCTTTCAATTTTGTATAGAAGAATTATATTTTTTTAAAAAATTAAAGGATAAAATAATAATTTTTATATAAAATTTTAAAATGAGATGCCACTTAAGAAAAAAATATAGAGTGCCTAGATAGCCGCCTATTATTTAACTAATAAATACACCAACAACTTTAGACCGGAAGAAACACACAAAAACCAAAAAAAGTGACACTTTGTTATATTCTTTATTAGAGTGACCCAATTTGACACCCACTTGAGTCATTATATAAAAATCAAAATCGAGTCACGGGGTTCTTGGGACTCAGTTACGTTAGTGTAGTGCAGTCCGTATCCATTCCAACGTTCGAATTCTCCGAGAGGATACGAAATTTAGAAAGTATCGTGACGAGATGGTGCTAATATGGCGTGGAAAAGCTGTGGTCAATGTCGGCTGTCAGATGCAGTATGCAGTCATGTAGGCCAAAGGAAACGCGTGTTTAAGTAGTAAAGAAAGACCGGAAATTCTCGTCTGTTTCCTGTGCTTAATTTCGAGAGAAATTAAAGATCTCGGATCGTGATGCGTTGGATTTGAGGGAAGACGTCGACATCCATTAAGTTACTAATCTAGTGATTAATAATAAAATAATAATGATAGAATCTCAAATCGTGAGCCTTTTTTTCCTCTCGTTTGAAAAAGGAAAAGATGTATTTGATATTTTAGATACTCCCTGAGCGTACCAAGAGATAAAGTGCAGCAATAACCACGACATAAGAATGAAATCTCGGTCAATACGTATCAAACCTATAGTGATATTTTGAATTTTTTAAATTAAATTATCTCAGCCATTACAATAAGTATCATCCGTATCAATTAAATATTGACCGATACATATGATCAAATATGGGCCTATATTCAACTGTGTCATTTTTTTAATCAGGTTTTGACTGTGGGCTCAAGTCGATATCAGCTGATATTTTTTTTTTATTATTTTAAATAAGTCTTCTTTCAAATTTTTTATTTTTTAATTCAAAATAAATAAAAACAATGTAAAAAGAATTGTATTGTTGAGATTTCGGCCGATATCAACATATCAACCAATAACTCGAGCCAATGAGATTTGCATCCCTCGCCAAGACAACTGTATCTGTATTTTAATTTTTCTAATTTTCGCTATTTAGCAGCAATGGGTGCCTCTCAATTCTCATCAACAGCTTATTCAAATCATGATATCACTTTTGGACATAAATTTCATTATTCATGAAAGACATCACAGAGCAAGTTGGCACAAAATAATAGCATTGCCAAACAGGGTTAGAAAGTTGAAAATTATGTGGCAGCCTTACTAATAAATTGCATTCTACTGTCTAGATAGATAAAGCCAATTTACCTAATATTTCTCTTCTTAGGATGTAAATCATGGGAAGCAGTCATGTGCATAAGTTTAAGAATATTTTAATAATTATTATTGTCAAAATTATTTATTTTATTCTATTAAAATTATCCTTTATTATTTTACAATCTAACATATTTTTAATATTTCTAATCAACTTTTAAAAGGTCTTTCTTTTTCTCTTTGTTCCTTTCTTTTATTTGTATACTTTCAAATTTTCCACGGGCATGTTTGTTTGCACATATTTTTTTTAACATTGTGAAAAAATTCATATTAATTTATGCACTTTTTTTGAAGAAAGATTTTTTAGGTTAATTTTTTTAAGAAAATAGTTAAAAAACCACAATCATGATCTATAGAGAAATGCTTTTTCTAATAAAATATATGAAGTACGAATTCAAGAGTAATCAAATAAAACTTAAACATCTTGATTAGATATTTATATACATATCTGACTTAACCCATTTACTGAAGAGGCCAACATACTCCAATTAAGCTTAGAATGAATTGACTCAACTAAATTCGCTTACAAAATCAATTGACCAATGAATCTTAATTCATTTATTAAATAAGTAGACTTCATTTAAATAGTCAATCAAATTTAACAGGTTAATCAAACTTTACCTATTTATTATAAGCTTGACCAACCTAATTAGAGGTGAAATTTAGGCTAACTCTTAGTTGAATCAAAATATAAACGAAAAAAGTTGATTCGAATTGATATAATAACAAGTCAAGTTCATTTTTGACCTAAAAATATCAAACCTATGATAAAATTTGGATCAAATGGAGCCTATACATGAATCCAAAGTATACTTTAATACTTGGGCTTTCTTTCATTCTTGAATCTGTTTTAGCTTATTATACTCTTCCATCTATGAATATTTGTCACCATTAATTTAACTATTTTTCTATAAAATAAAGTTCATTGAGCGATTGTCTTGTAAGATCTCTGTAATATACTCTTTAATCATTATAAATAAATCTTTGTATCTTCTACATAATTGAAATTGAATTTGAAATTATCAAAACACTATTTATTTACTTTTATGGATAAATGGCTAATTGAGTGAGGAAAGACAGGACAAAGTGTAGGAAAGCCATGTGAAGTGGTGGACCACCAAACTCACGCGAGATACCAAATAGGACACAGTTAATATCACAGCGTTCCACGTGTTTCTATCACGGCCGTTGAGCTGTGGACCTGTGGAAGGGTGACATGCTTAGGTGCTCCTCTGCCTTCTCTCCATCATTCATTTGGAGTAGGTGCAATCCAAGCATGGTCTCATTCTCCTATTCAGATAGGCCTGCACAACTTCCAAACAATAGAATCGTTGTCAAAATTCAGATGGGCCCCATAATGTTATTGTTATTATTATTTTCAATCTATAGAAATACATCACATCGATCCTACTCTCCAGTGATAATTGAAAAAAATTCGAATTCATAATATTACTTACTAACATTATAGATCAAGTAAGGCATTTCAAGAGATTGAGGATGAGACCTCTCACATAAAGTAGAGATACCTAACCATTCAAACATATAAAATGGTAAAATTGATTTTGTGAGGCATGAAGTAGAAAAAAAAGCTTTAAAATTAATTTCAAGGTAAAAAGTAAATGATGATGAATGATATAAAATAGATTGGAATATTAAACATACATTACATTGAAAGTCAACTTTTTAAATATAATTTTTACCATTGTATTATATTATATTTTTTATATTTTTATCCCTTCTCTCAATATTTACACTGGATCTCACATGTCATTGATCCTAATAAATTCATAACCCTTTAAATCCTAGAATAAGAGTTAATTCATTATTTTATACGAGGGTCAAAATGCCCTCTCTCTTTCATTTTTTTTTTTCTATCAAGACTATTTTCAAGATCCAATGAATCATCAAACATTTTTAATGCTGTAACATTAGACAATTTCAAGTGTCATTAACACTACTTACCATGTAAATCAATTAAGAGTGAATTGTCCATTTTAGCTTAATAAAAAGTTTCTAAACTTTTCATTATGACTAGCTTATTCTTGCATTATTCACGTGACAAGTGGTGATTGATGGCATTTTAAATTGATTAGTGCTATAAAACTAGATGACCCAGTTGGAAATAGTGACTTCCAATATTATTTTTTCAAAATATCCTACAAATTATTCTTAACATATTCATTTTATAAACTAATTTTTTGTTTATTTGAGTTTTATTTTCGTCAACTAGCATTCAACACCATAAGTCAGGGGTCGAAATTTCGGTATCGACCGATATCTCGGCCAATATTTTTCTCTCTTTTATTTTTATTTTTAATAAAATCCATTAATATCGACGATATATATCAAATATCAGCCGATATATATAGATTTTAAAAGCCGATATCTCGACTTCTGCCATAAGCCATTATGGATTGAATAGTTGTTTTAAAAATTCTAGTTATGAAATATTGAAACAAAAAAAAAAGACAAGCATTTTAACTATTGGAATATGAATGATTTTGTGAATTCAAACCATTCGATTTAATAAATACCATTTTTAAATTAATAAGATAAACAATTTAAATATAATAATAAATGTTCATCAATTCAAACTCCAACAAAGTGACAAGTCAAGAGTCTCCATCTGAAAACCCTAAAGTGCACTGGCTTTTGTCTTTGATTAAGTGACAGTTCAACCACAATTAACAATTCAAACAATCATTAACCTTTCCTTATTGCATGTGACGTCAATACGAACTAAGAAACATGACAAGTAATGAAATGTAGCTATCAATATTTTGGTTTTAGTTAATGCTTTCAATCAATTATTTATGAATCTGGATATTTATATATCTAAATACGAATAATAAGATATTGATATGTCACACTGATTAAGTTATACTAACCCATCAAAGTTATTAATAAACTACATATTGAAGAATAATTTTATTTTATATCCATTGATTTTAAGGACACGAAAGTGTTGCTACAATTGTTCCATTTCAACCATTATTTCTTTTCATGGAAATGGATGACTAAATTTTTTTAATGAAAATATTTTCCACATGTAAAAAATTCACGTTCTATACTACTTATTTCAAGCCATATTTGTTGGAATTGACCGTAAACGAATTTCACATTGGAAGTTTATAAAAGATTTGAGTCAATTCACCTAATAAATTAATATTTTAGACTAAATACTCAAGTCCTAAAAATATTTATATAAAAAATATAATTAGTAGGCCATACTGCTATTCCGGTACAATTTTTGAAAAAAATATTGAATATATGATTAACTCTGAATGAGATCATGTTTTTAATTATCAAATATTTTTCTTAAAAGAGAGTTTGAAATTAAAATTATATATTAAAAACTTTTATCAATTGTTCTCTCTTACTTGTTTTAGTATTTGAACTCTCAGTGCACAGTGTAAGAGTGCACCAAATTAGCTCTTAAATAATTAAGCCTAATAAATCGAACTTGTGTTATTGAAACGTACCATGTTTAAGAAAACGACACGTGATTTTAGGAAACATCATTACTTAATTTAATTGAGGTAATGACATTAGTCTTTAGTTTAAGGCCTTAAATTAGAATTAAAGTACGAAGTTAGAGCAAGTGAGTTAGTGACATGTCTCCCTCTATCTACAATGTATCTATCTCTGCTGACGTTGGCAATAGGTCTGTTTCAATTTATCTGATGTGACCCTTTCAAAGGGCAAAGGAAAGTCACATGCATGATGTCTTTGCCTCATTGGTCCCCATACCAATAAAGAAATCCTCACATTTATTTTCTATTATTTGGTAATCTCAGCCGTCCATTTGATGGGCCTACCTTGCACATATATTTAAATCAATAATAAATATTCAAATATCATTTACATCATAAAACAAATCTGGAGATTTGAAACATCAATCAATATCTGATAATATCATTGACATTGGTCAATAAAAGTGGCTTAAAAAATAAAACAAAAGAGATCATTTAAATCCTATTCTACGACATAAAGATAACTTTTCAAATGGAGAATTGAAATTTGTTGAAACTTTTACCATAATTTTAAAATTAACTGGGGCACTGATGCTTTTATCAATAGAGGGCACCCTTTTACTCTTTATTTTATTACAGTAAATAAAAAAAAACAAAAAGTAAATTAGAGAAATTATTAATTTATTCTGAAATGAATGACTAAATAACAGTGGTGTTACGTACTAGTAAAAATATTAGCGTCTAAGTTAATTTCAAAGAATTTCATACTATATATATATATATATTCAAATGTACAACATCAACATTTACTTTCTGCAGTTCGAGTTAACAGAAAAAATATTTTATTAGTTTTTTATCTAGACAGAGTTTTAAAAAATGATATATACAGTGATTTATAATTTACAAGAGAAACTCTTTATTTAATATGATTTTATACCTTTATATTAAAAAATCTACATTTGAAAGTTGAATCACCCATAATGATTATTACCAGTTTACCACCATATTTAATATAATTTTTAATTTTTGAAACTAAAATAAAAGGTCACGATCAATATATAAATTCAGAATTATCGAGCCAAGATATATTATAGTGATTTCTATGTATTATACTTTTAGAAGTTTTAAAAAATATTCCTTTTTTAATGTTTTATTTTAATTTTTAACTTTGAGTTTAACCTACAATTGACATGAGACTTTCACACATGTCATCGTTAAGAATATCATATATTTTTTTTTAATATTAATCATTAAATCAGTAAAAATAATATATGTGAATTGAGATATTTACACATACTCCTTAGATTAGTAAGGTGAGACACAAGGAGTGTATATATCAGGTTTTAAGGATATAGGCCATATCGATTGATACTTTAAATATTGAATATCATTTGATATTGGATGTATCGACCGATATACTGATAGAATAAGTCAACATTTTTCAATTTTTTTTTAAATATCAGGTGATAATAATAATATCAGCAATATATCCATCGTATCAACTGATATACAATTGATACATATCATTTTATATGCATTGACTCTTAAAAAAATATACATATCGATCAATATTTTGACCTTTAGGTAGAACAACTAAACACTTTATAATAAGATGTAAAATAACGGTATCGAATTAAAACTAATGGGTAATTTTTCTCGCACTAAAAATTACGCTATATTTGAAATCATTACAAAAGCAAATATGTTTTCGAAAGCAACATTCTTGTTTATCACCCTATAATGGTGGTGGACCTACACACGAAATAAAAAAAATAAAAAAACACTAAGCCCTCAAATTCATTGTCACATCAACAACCTGCAGCAACAAACTGTTGGCCGACGTGTACTGAAAGAGACATGTGTCGATATTTTGACGGTATTTTGGAAGAGGGGGATATCGTATCGTAGTGCGAGAAGAGGTGGGAGGGTCCGTGATTCGTGCATGTTGTTTTGACACGTCAGTTGGAAATGGATGAGTTGTTGACGCCTTTTCTGACGTCATTATCTGAAGGAATCCGTCAATTTCAAAGTTGGAATGGCAGAAAGCCCAACCCGCCTCTTTTCCCACTTTTGACGCCTCCAATCGTGACACCCAGGAAACATCTTTGCCCTTTACTCTGCTTCGTCTAACCCCACACCATCAATCGCAATAAATGTGACACGTGGCTCTGTGGGGACAATTTTCTCTAAAAGGTAAACACCTCGCTCAAAGCATCTCACGTAGAGACTATTTTTACGTGAATCTAAATAGTAAAAATTTGTTTTTAATTTAACTTAATTTTATTTTATATAATTTAGTATTTAATACTTCCTCCATCTCAAAATTCTTATCCCATTTCAAAAAAAATATATTTAGAAATTCTTTTAATAAAATATTATTTTTTAAATATTAATGTTTTATTATTTTGACTATTTCCATTATATTATAATTTAATTTGAAGTTGAAAATAAATGAATTAGTCAAGTAATTTGAGACAATTATAAATTGTGTATAGAACAAGTATTTTAGAACAGAGAGAGTATATTTCTTCTGATTGAGTTGATTATAATTTCTAAATTTTCTTATTTAATATTTTATCTTAAAAATCAAAATTTAGAATGATACATTAAAATTTAATTTAAATATTTGGATAGTACTTTCATAATAATTTATTTATTTTTTCAATTATAACATAATATCATATCGGGGTGGATCTGACGTTGGGCCATTTAATGAAACATCTAATTTGGTAAAATGATTTTTTTATAAATTTAGATCAATCAAAATAATTAATCATTTGATGTATACTTACCATTAGATAGAGCATTATTAATAAAAATGTACAAATATTTAATGTTGATTTTAAATTTTAATGACAAAAATAATTTGATCAGCCTCATTCTTGATAGTTTGATATTCTCTCATCTAAAATTTTACCATTGACTTGATTCCTCTCTCCATCATATTTAGATATTTAGAAAATAAAATATATTGAATATTGATATTTTCAATGGAGAGTGCTTCTATCACTATCTTTGAAATTTTTACTCCTTACATATTGTTAGTTTAAATTGCAAAGAATATTAAATTCAACTTTTTTTATTGATTGAGATATTCTAAATAATTGAAATCTTTATCTTTAACTAATTAACGTGATTACTTTTGATGTTAAGTAAAATAATTTTAAAAGTTGAAAATGAATATTACTTTCTCATTACTCATTATTTTATTATTATTGAGAATTTGAGATAATTATTTTAAAATATTAAAAGTATATTTTCTTCTTTTTACATGTAATAATGTGATTTTTCGTTTTTAATAAATATAATTAAAAATAAAAAGTACTTTTGATATTTAAAATATAATGTTTTAAAAATAAGAAAACAACTGATGTTCTCACTGATGAGGTTTATTTAATATTTGGATTTATTCTGACAAGTGAATAATTACATGACATGTGCCCCTTTTTCTTTAGATTAGTAAGTTACGGTGGAACTTCAATGGAGTTTATTTATTTGTTTTCAACGTAGTGGGCTAATGGGAAAGGGACCGCACTACGGTGACGACGTGATTGAGTTATTACATTTTGTTATTAAGATTAAGTTAAATATTTTTCATGATGAAATGAAATTAAAATGCCTTAAAAATTTAAAGAAACTATTATTAATATAAGTTTTTTATAAAATTTTAATTTCATCAAATATATAAAGCTAGTGGATTTAAGAGGCTAATTAAAGTATTTTTGGTGTCGGATACAAAGGTTTTACATAGTATATAGGCCCGTAAAGGGACCCAAATTCATCTCGACGGTCATGATTTGATCTGGCCTGGCCCGGCCCGATAGGATAATCGGATTGTCCGCAGCTCATCCCAATAACACAGGGTCTAACTAGTCTTAAACCTGATAAGCCTATCGGATTGCAATTAAAATTATATTCTATTTTTTAAATTTAGATCCAACATTTCATAATTTTTATTTCATGTATCTTTGATTATTAGATTAATTATGACAGGTCAAAATATTAATCTAATAATTTTTAAGTTTAAAAATTATGAATTAACATATTTCAGTAAACCTCATTTTTTAACAATAAGATAATCTTTATTATAATTTTTTTTTTTTTATCAAATGATATTCATTATCTGACAAGATCAGTAAAAGTTAGAACAACTCTTTATTTAAAGTAAGATTCTCTTTTCTTCAAATGAAGCTCTTTATTAATTTTAAAGTTTATTTACTTATTTAAAATAAATAAAATTATTCTCCAGTCATAATACATTAATACTATAAATTTCAAATTTATCATAATTATAAATATTTTTAATGTACTAATATATTACGTCATATTGGAGATTTCGATGTAAAAGGACAGTAGGGAGAGACGTCGCTTTCGGCCATGTAACCGGAGCTTCTGCCGCGACTTCTTTTGATTCTCCAGTCTCTATCTGCTTTCTATTTCCGACGTTGTCTTCAATTACCAAAATGCCCATTCTTTGTTTTACCACTGCCAACACAGAATAGAATCAAAGTCCCACTGCCTACCTCTCCCTTCATAAGACTGAAGTGTCAGTGGTTACACTGTATATTTAATTAAAATATAAATAAATATAATTTTATTTATTTATTAAAGTTAGTAGAGGTAGATAAGTGCGTCTAAATTTCTAAGATTATATTTGATATTTTTTATTAAACTCATCTCGGACTTACAAAAGGCTCAGGGAGTAAATTTGTGTTTAAGTAAGATCAGTCTTAATTTTAATATAGAATAATAATATCAATATTATTAAAAATATATATATTATTAATTTTCATTTATATTTTCAAAAACCACAATGATTCAATAAATTAGTTTTTCTCATATTATTATATTAAAAAATATTTTATTCATCTCATTTAATCTTATTTAATTATACAGTACTCAATCTAGAGTACAAATGAAGACGTTGAGGAAAAAAAAAATTCCTAAATCTCTTGAGTAACCACTTTTTATTTTTATTTTTATAAATGAATTTAAAATTTTTGTTTTTTAAGTCAAATTTATGCATTGTCACACTGTTATTTATACAAAAAATCAAATTGATTCTCGATATTTTTTTTTATATAATATAAGATTAATTTCACAAAGAAATAGTCACTCAAAACTCATTTTTCATCTGCACTTATAAATTTGATCAAGTTTTTTAAAATTTATTTTACGCTTTTTTCATTTCATATTTCTCATGGATGTAAATGTCTTTTTAATTATTTAGGTACATGGGTACGAGTCGGGTAAAGTCAACCCAAACCCAATTAATCAAATTTAAAATATGTGACTCCATTAAAGCCGAAAGAAACTTGACTCAATTTTAATTTGGACTCGACTATACTTATAATTTATACAACCCAATTTGTCCAAATTACTCGAATTATATAAAATAAATTAAAAAAAAACAAAAATCGGAAATGCAACTGCCAAGGCCTAAATCTAATTGAAATCCAATTATGCAAAAAATTAAGTTTCTACCACTTAAGGTTTGATTTTTCTGACTTGAACCCATTTTGTCACTATGTGAAATTCAAGGATTCAAGTTTGGTGCTTTTGCCAAGAGAGTTAGTGAAGAAAAAGAGGTCTATTAGATTGATATTAAAACAAGATGGGCTGGTAGAAATGAAGATGGGAGGTAGATTTTCATTTGTTTTTGAATTTTTGGGTTCTTATAAAAATAATGGAGGAAGATGGAAGATAGGGATTGGAGAGATTGCTACTAAAGCACAAGAATCAACACCTCTAGGTTGGAAGGTTGTGTTGCATAGGATTGGATGGTCTATGTTTTTAATTTTTAGAGATTGATGTATATAATTATAAATATAAATTCTCATTTTCTTATATCATTATCGTAAAACACAGTTCTAACGTGTAGAGTTGAGAGACTGTAAATTGAATATACTATAAAAAGAGAAGATAACTTTTGAAAATATCGAGAGAAAAGATAAAAATATGACAGAATCAATTGAAAAAAATAAATAATTATAAAATTAACTGTAAATTAATAAGATATTGATTTATAGATTTAGTTATTTATTGAAATATTGTGAAAATTATTATAAGGGAAGCCTACGGTCAGACCAGCTGACCACTTGGGGCAGCCCTGCCCTTATCACAAAAAGCATTCATAGTGATTGATTATTGAATGATGATAAATAAAACATTATTTTAATATTTATGAAAAAAAAAAAAGTACATTAGCTTTCGACACATCATTGGTTGATATTAGATGTGGGCCCTACCCTAAAGATGATGGCACGACCCTCTTCTCTCTTGTCTGTAGTTTGCTACTACTGCATTAAATCAATATTTTGAACTTATGTGGATGAGCCTCTCTCATTAAAGGGTATAAATGAAAAAATTTGAAAAATAGTTGTCATTGATAATGACCTCACTGATGTGAGACTTGATGATCTATTGCACATTAGAGATTTTATATTTTATAATATCTCTTTTTATAGTGCCACCCAATGGTAGTAGTGTCATTATCTTGTTCTTTGGGTCAATATAATATAATATTATGAGGCTCTAATTATTTTTTTTCATTTTTAATATTAATAGATTTTTTTTTGAATTTAAATATAAAAAATCACAGAAAATCAAACGTAAAACCTTCACAAGTGATACCCACCGTCTTTATAACACACCAGATGAAGTCATTGAGGAGTTCGAATTTGACACCTCCACTTCTTAAAAATTAATATACATAAGTATATTTGTTTGAAAAAGATTATATCAAGTTGACAAAAATATTGCAAAAATTAATGCAATAGTATTATCATATTTATCATCAATATGAAAAAATATTGAGATAAAATTGTTACATTACCATGAGATTTATTTTAATGTAGATGGAATGCGTGACTAAACAATTTTACTTATTTTAAAAAGTTAAAAGGGCTATTTTCACAATTAACAGAAAAAAGAAAAATACTTTTAATTTCTCAAAACACATAAAGACATAGAGACAAAACACAAGAGTCTTCATAATTTATATCAATTTTTTATTCATGTAATTTATTTAAGAAAATAAATCACTTTTTTCTTTTATAATATTGAAGTAAAATGATCACCCACGAAGTGGGGCTCTTGGTATTATTGTGCATGTCTAAGTGTAAGATTCATGAATTGTGGTCAATAAAAAATTATATTTATAAAGGTTATAAAATATATAATTAATAAAATTAATTTAAAGTGATTAAATTTTGAATAATTTTAAAATATAATTCGATCAATTTAATTAAAATAGTTTTTAATAAATTATGTATTTAAATAACAACCTTATTATAAAATTCATCACTACTTAGTGTGCAAATCATTATTTGCTTTGTCTTTTGCTGCAAATAAAAAGTCACATCATTAGCCTTAGAGGAACTATATATATAGTTATCATTGCTTAGATTGCCATTATTTTATTCTTCTTAGAAGTGCAACTTGCAAGCGCGAAGAGATGTCAAGGGATAATTTTTTTTTTAATTTACGTGCAAGACTTATCATAAAAATTCTACTAGTGATATTCATTATTCTTAAGACATATTAGATAAAGTCATGAGAATTTGAATCTTACACCTCTCACTTTTAGAGACAAAAAATTAGCACTTGAACTACACCCCTAAAGGTTGAAATATCGGCCGATACATATCGTATCGGCCGATATGTATTGGTATTTTAATACTGAATGATATCAGTCGATACGATATGTATCGGCCGTACATACCGAATATCGGCTGATATCATTTCACAGTTTTTTGCTGTTTTTAACGGTTTTTTCGCAGGTTATTTACGGTTTTTAACGGTTCAGGGTTTATGGCTTTCACGGGTTCTTCACGGTTTTCTGTTTTTTCACGGTTCCGATTTCGGAGGAGAGAGAAATGCCAATATCGAAGAAGAGAGAAAATTATCGGCCCATATATCGGTGGAGGCGTTTATTAAACCCCTGCTGCACCCATCTGAATCATTAATAATTGATTCTACCATTAACAAAAGAAAATCATGTGGTAGTGTCCACATCTTTCACTAGATAAAACAATTATTGCAAAATAGAAGAAGACTGTTTCTTAATGATTTGAAAAGAAGAATGATTTCTTTCCTGTTTCTTAATTGGAATAAATGTGCTAAGTATTAACTACTGAGATAATAGTCTCAGTGTCCTTCCTTCTACTTTCTAAATATCTCAGTCAAAATTCAAATTTGCTTTCAAAATTAATTGAGTTGAAAAAATCAATTACATAAAAAATATTATTTGGCTTGACTTAAATTTTTCTATTTAGTCAAAAGTCATTTTAAAATTTAAAAGAATAATTCAGAGACTCTTACCTTTTGCAGTCTCTTACAAGTTAGAAATGGGAATCCAAAGAAGTGGTTTGGTCATCACTAATCAGGAGAGGGTCTCACGGCACCCAAAGTTCGGCCACCAAACAGAAATGTGTACTAGAAAGTCTGTAAAGTTGAGGAAAGAATCAAATCAATTTCCCTGAAAGTGGATATTTTGTATTTTAATCTTCAGCTTTTGTTTTTAGAAAGAGACTGACACCATTCCCTTTTAAACTCTACAATAATAGTGTGTATTTAATAAAAGGGTGAGTTTTCTGTCTTAGATCTTTTAAAGTATTTGACTAATTTTCAAATTATGTACAAGTCTCATTATCCATACGGGTTGAATGATTTTACAGAGATTTATCCTTTAAAATTGAGTGAGAATCAAACTAAAAATTTCAATTTCTAAGCCACACTTTATTTTTTATAAGGTAGAGTAAGAAAATATTTTACTTTTTAAGAGTATTACTATTAATAAGGATCTTTTAACCTGTAATGCAGTCATACAGGTTTCATGTGTAAAAGAATTTTTCATTCTTTAAATGTTATTTACTTAATTAATGATAATTTTTTTGAAAAAAAATTGGTGAGAAACAGACAGCAGAGAGCAAATGAAGAAGCTTGAATACTAAAACCTGCTAAAAATTGAGTGGTTTCACTGTCAATGGCAATTTTCGTAAAGAACTGAAAGAGGGTTGTTGCTTCCTTGCGTCTTTAATGGGGTAGCGAGCCTCCTTCCATTGTCACATCAACATCGTCATCTCTCCCAAGCCCTATCTCGTCTTTGGACCATCCTCTCTCTCTCTCTCTCTCTCTCTCTCTCTCTCTCTCTCTCATACAGTTAATATTAAATAATTTCAACTCATTTAATAATTATTTGACTTGTTATAGCCTCAAGTAAGTTCAAAATTGACGTGACTGAAATTTATGATGGAACCCACCTATCAAAAAAAAAGAAAGAAAAAACCCAACTTGGTAGAGAGATGGGCCTAAATTCCTAAACCCAAATCCAAATCATTTAATAAATGACAAAATTCGACTTGGAAGTCCAAAATATCAGGTCCACCATCCATACTATTAAAGCCCATCATATTGTGTGTGTTTTTTTTTTTTCAAAAAGAAAATGAAATATTCTATGATGGGTTTGGTAATGAATTTTTGTTAACTAGAAAGGATTGTATGATAGAGCTTTCTGGATAGTCCATGAGAGAAAACAGATGGGCTCAGGGTACAAAAAACTCGGGGCTTTTGGGAAACAAACAGGCTGATGCTTGGACAGAAGAGATCCAAACTCGGCCTACTGTCCCTCATCGGGCCTATTAATCTCCTCACCAGCTTTCAGGTTTTAGACTGGAAGACTGCCAAACTATTTACCAATGAATATATGATCCGTCAATCTTGTGTGGGCCCACATTGGTTTTATGATGAAGAGGTACATTGCTGGCCCACTTCAGCTCATACGTCTTGATTTCTTGGAAAATCATGAAGAAATGCAGATGCATTGACTGAGTCGGTAGGTACTTTTTGGATCCACTGAATGATGTACTGAAACCATTAATTGCTTAATAAAATATAAAAGCACACCTTTAATTTTTTCCACGACAAAACAGTTGTTTGTGAAAAATGGGTCAAAGTCGAAAAGTGTCAGCTCGGCGTGATTTTAATTTTTATAAAATTGAGTTGCAGTGACAGCCAACAACCTTCTTCAAAGAGCAGAAGTCTCGTGTTTAATTTATGTTTAACCCTAAGGATTATTCTCCGTAGCTTTATCCAATGTATGCAGATTGAGAGGTTTTCGCATGTCCTGATAAATTAATCGCGAGAGATGCCTGGACACCTTTTGCCTATCAAAAACAAAAAAAAAGTAACTTCTTCGAACTACTAAATGGTGTCGAATGCTCATGTCTTGTTTACTGGTTAGGTTGAATGGGAAATGATATTTCTAGCTCACACTCATTTTGTAAGTGGACCTCCTATTTAAATAATTTCTTCCTTTCCGGGCTCAGAATCAGATCCGGCCCCAGATGCTTCCTTAGTTTGTATGCTTGAGAATTAGGTCCAGAGCAGGGACTAGAAGTTTGAAGAATTGGCCCATCCATTTCTTTTCTTAGAAAAACTAAGAAATAATGGGCTTCCTCGAGATACTTAGGTGACTTGGGCCAGTGCCACAGCATACAGGCTCACCTGTTACAATAGGATATTGGTCATTGTGGTCAAAGTTGGGCCAGGCCCAGAAGTCCAAAATTACCAAACAGGCCCATAACTGAGCCCAATGAACTGCACCAAATGGGAAAAAAAAATCAGAATCAGAAATGCTAGAGCATCTGTATATGTGGGCCACTACTGGTGCAGTCACATCTATTGAGGTACATATATTCTCTACCATTATTATTATTATTATTTTAAATAAAGTAAGAATAAGTTGCTTTAGATAGTAAGAAGAGAGGAAATGAGTGGGAAAATGCTTTCAGTTTTTACTAATTTGGGCTATCATTGTCACGCCCATCAATGGAAAGCAACTTTAGTCTTAGCCACATGGATCACTAAATTTTTTGGTGGTATTATAACACTTTTTGTCTCCTCTATACCTAGTAGCATATTATGGTTTTGTTTTTGTTTAATACCCTTTTAAATGAGTATTTTGATGAGTTTGGTCTGCCATATATTGAAGGAACCGATATACTATATATATGGTAATTGATATGGCCATCCATCCTAAACAGGTGTTTTTTTTTAAGACACACGGAATTTGAAAAATTTACGTGAAAACTCCATTTTATCTTTCACTCTTTTTCACCTTTTAAAAAATGAAATTCTAGGTGTACTGCTCAGAATTATAGGTACACCGCTCATAATTATAGATGCATCGCTAGTTAATTTTAAAATTATAGGTGCACTGCTCAGAATTATATGTACACCGCTCATAATTATAGGTACACTGCTATGGATTCTGCACACCAAACTTATAGTTAATTTCAAAATTATAGGTGCATCACTCAGAATTATAGGTACACCGCTCATAATATAGGTGCATCGTTGTAGATGGGTTCTGCATGTCAAAGTTATATTTAATTTTGAAATGATCGGTGCACCGCTCATAATTATAGGTACACCGCTCATAGGTACACCGCTCATAATTATAGGTAGGGCTGCAACTCGGGTTGGGCGGGTTAGGTTTTAAAGAAGCCAACCCGCCCCGCCTCGAATTCTCAATCCAAATCTCACAACCCGACCTGACCCGAATCTCACAACTCGATCCGACCCACATTTTGAACCCATTTTAGGCTAATTTTAGTCGGGTTGGGCCAAGTTGTGTCGGGTCGGATCGAGTTAACTTATAAAATCCTCAACCCGACCCGATCTGAATTTCATGTAGGTTTTTATTTTCTTAGCCAGACCCGACCCGCTGACCTGAAATTCTAGACCCGACCCGCATGATTTCTCAGGTCGGGCCAAAATCTGACCCGAGTTGCAGCCCTAATTATAGGTGCACCCAGGGGTAAAAAATTCGGTATCGACCGATACGTATCATATTAGCCGATATTTGGACCTCTGGGTGCACCGCTGTGCTCTACTTAAGATCTGCATGTAGAAGGGCGAGGCAAAGTGGAAATTTCACTTTATCATGTGTTTCCTAAAAAAGAAACACATGTGTTAGGAGGGGCGGCCTGTTGATACCATCACATTCTTATGTAATTTTTTTTCTATTAGATCATAATTATTTATGTTGTGTTGACGGAGTTTTCCTAATTATATGTGAATTAATATAAAAAAATGAAGATAATCATAGCAGAAAATAGAATATAAAATAAAGCTAAAAATAACAAGTCATAAAATCACGGAATAAAATTTTGTATCGAAGACCATCTAATCCAAAGGGAAAAACAATGAAATGAATTTGAAAGTATATTACAGAAAAGAAGGGTAATGATTTTCATATCAGCAACTTTGGCAGTTGCACACCATACCAAAAGAAATCTCATTATTATCCTTTTTCTTTCCCTCCTTTCGAAGCAAGTTGCACTTTAAGTAACAAAAGGTAATAATGAAATTTCCTTTTGTTATGGTGTGGAACTATCAAAGTTGCTGGTGTGAAAATCATTATCCGAAAAAAAAGGAGAAAATGAGGAATTCAATAACATTTTGGTTTTTTGGATAAAAGATCTTCCTATATTATATCGAGTCTCATTTTAATTGTCTCATTTAAAATATTTATATTTTTTAAGGAACTCTCTATATAAGACTAACACTCTATGTGATTTCATTCATTTTCAACACACTTTATACTACTCTAATATAAACGAGAAAACTATTTTAAGACAATTTCAAAATCCATATAGAACAATTAATTTGAGATAGAAGAAGAAATACTATTTAATTCTCGACAATGAATTGGTTTGATAGATTATTCATGATATTGATACAATTCATTATCATCAAGATGCAACAGGAGCCCATTGCAGAGAAAGACTTATCATGTCTATGGTATTAGATCTCGAGTTCTTGCGAAGCAAAATAATAACAATAATAATGAGATTATAGAGCTCAATATTCACATTTATTGCTACTCTTTTGTTCATTTTAGTTCCTACCGTTTTGTATTTATCATCTAAAAAAGAAGTCCACGTGATTAATTTGAATGAAATTAAATTTTTAATTCTTATTAATGATTGAAAATTGAAAGAAAGAGACTCAAATTGCAAGTCTTAAATGAAATGATCGGGTTAAAGTCAACATTATAATTATACCATGAAGAGAAAAATCCAGGCCCGATTAGGATGAATACCGTAGCATCTTTTAAATCACCATCACAAGCAACGTCATATCATGTTTATCGTGAGATTGATGCAAAGACATGCATTTGCATTGGTTCAAAACTTCAAATGATTGAAATGGAGCATCCTCTACATGGTTTAGACTCAAATTATCCATTCAAATCTTAGATGGACTAGATAAACAATCCACCAAAATCCAATTTAACCTACGAAATAGTCCTTCAAATTCTGATGGACCCACCAAATAATCTATCCAACTAAAGATGAGTCCAATAATTTTAGATATTTCAATTCATAAAAGATCCAATAAATAATCTTGAAAAACATAAATATTATTTAGATTTTTGTTGATTTTGAAAGGACAACATAAATAATCTTTATTTGGTGAGGCTATTAACATAATATATCAATCAAAAGAAAATTGAATGGGAAAATCTAAGAAGAGTGGAAATTTGTTCTTTTAGTTTAAAATGCACTGATTTGGTGTATGTATCTAGGTGTAGTCAAGACCTTTTATTTTGTCAAATTGGTGAAATTAGTTTAAAGAAAGTCCAATTGAGTCTGAATTTGAAAATTTTAAAACTACGGCCATGAATGATGAAGCAGAGCTTTTGATATTAATTAATCAAATTACAGAACAACAGTATTGCTAAATTAACTCCAGAGATTACTAAGACCAATCTGAGGCTTTCAACCCCAACCAAGTCCCCATCCCATTTTTGTAAAATTTATCAACTTGGGAGGTTGAAAATTACAAAAAAGAAAGAAAAGAAAGAAGGGCAAGTCCTTAAACCCTGAAGGGACAAGGGTAGGGTGGAGAATTACTAAAATACCCAAAAATCATCATCATCTTACCGGAGAAATGGCGAGGTGGATCAATCGTCACCGTAGGCGCGGAAGCGGTAGCGTTCCTCGTAGGGGCCATCGAAGAAGAGGTCGGCCTCGAACCACTTGGGGTAGCGGACAAGGTCACCGGCTTTGAAGCTCATGAACCGATCGCTGCTTCCGCCGTCCGGCACCACCCTCACCTCACCTTCCACGACGTACACCTGCTGCTCGGCATGCCAGTCCCATGGTAACCGGCACTTTCCGGTCTTCCACATGGACCAGCGGCCGACACCAAGCGCCTCGAGCCTCTCCTTGCTCACCCCTCTCTCCACCTTCACATTGTACACCTCCTCCAAAGGCTTCTCGAATCTTCCCTTTATTACCTTTCCCGGCCGGCCGTTGTTCCGGGTCCGGATCTGGTACACGGACGGGAGGAGGAGAGATGTGCCGGTGCCCAGAGCCATACACGCCATCTGATTCCCGGGATATCCAGTGCTGTTCTCTCTCTCTCTGAAATTCTTTTTGTTAATTATCTCTAAGATGATATTTATAAAAAAAAATGCCGGAGAAGAGAAAATTAGCGTTACAGAAGGAATTGACACCAACACTGACTTTATTTTAATAAGAGGTAGGCTAGTGAGACATTAATAAAATAAATCATAAAGGTTTCGTATATTTGAATTGATTGAATAGGTGATTATATATAAAATCTTATTATTAATTAATAATTTTGACATTTAAATTTTAATGAATATAGATTATGATTTAAAAATTTTAAATCAAGAGGTAAAATGATTAGATGAACATGAAAGTTAATATACAAACTATTTATATAGTTCTCTTTATGTTACGTCTAATTAAATTGGTCTTAAAGATATAACTAATGACATCTCATTGGTATATTTATTAATAAGATATTTCAATATTTTTTTTGATTTTATAATAAAAGGTATTCATGTAATATTAATAGAGTTGATAAGAATACTAGTATTTTTTACAATAAAAGATATTAATTTCATCAATTACAATGACAAATGAATAAAAAAATAAATTTATATTTAGTTTAAATTTAACCCAAAGAGATTTGAATGATGGCTAAAAACCCACTTAAGAAAGAAGGTAATTTAGAAAATTTAAAATAGCAAACCAACCAAAACCTGTGGATAAGTCGCATGTCAAGTCATTTGTTGATGTAAGGGGAGGATTAAGTGGTTATTAATGTTCATTTTTGGAGAGTGTTTCTTGGATTACCATTTATTGAATATAAGGAAAATGCTTATGTAAAATTAGCTGCATGAAGGCCCGTCACGGGCTAGGCTTTATAAAAAAAAGCCCAAACTCGTCCAAAGTCCGAGCCCCTGTTTATTTTATAATTTGAAAAATCTAATTATAGAGAAAATGTCTATAAAGATCTAGCGTTAGCTAAAATTTCAATTCAAACTTCAATGTCTAGCCACTTGATATTAAAAGTCAAAATTGACAAACTTCTTTGAAAAAAATTGAAATCTAATGATTTTGACTGTTAAAATAAAGTGGTATAAATTTACTTTTGAGATGGAATTTCACAGATAATGGGTCTTGAAGTTCACTTCAATTTGTATTGTTAAATTTTCAATTTATAAAATAAATCTTTTAAAAATAATATCAAATATAACCTTGTAACATAAAAAGCCACACAGCCCGTTCGACAAAAATCTTGCCCAAGTACATTAATTTAAGTTGAATTCAGACCGGTCACTGGCCGATTTCAAATAAATGACCACTCCCAGCAGCATACAAGAGACATGGGATGGAACTTTTGGACACTAACCTGTCTACAGAGCCCATTAACCCACGAGATAAAAAATCATAATCTCATTCCTTTACTACTCAATACTCATCACCAGTGGATCCAGTCCATTTTCCATCTTTGTACCCATTTGTTTTTCATGAATTACATTTATACCCAATTTAACATCAATCCAATTTTATAACCCATTAGTCTGAATGAATTTTCATCATAAAAAAAAGTTGTATTTTTTATAACCATGACTTCACTTATCTAATTAAGATAAAATTTTATATACCCCGTATACAAACAAAGACGTTTCAAACCTATTTATCCATATGGGTCTAGGTACAGCCCACTAGATTGTGTACAAGGACATCCTTGCAGCCTGGTTCTTAGGAGGGACCCACCAAAGAAATAGATAATCAAAACTTACTTTCATTTTAACCATGCATTTCATAACCTTCAAAAGGGACGATTAAATTTTTTGGATGAAACCGATGTTTGATATATAAATTCACTCCTTTTCTATGGTCTGATCAATGGTTTTCATGGACATGCAATGTATCAGAAACCCAATCACAAGCCTCCGGGACTCTACTCAGAAAGCTGTGCAAATGCAAGAAAAAAAAACAAGACCAATTTCTTTTCTTTTTCTAATTTACTTGAAGAAAACCACGGAATACCCAACGTAAAATCTCCACGGATAAGCCCACTACACATAGGCACACCAAGATTAGACCATGAGGGCTCGAACCCACAACCTCTCACTTTCTGAAGCGGGAGGCAACCAGTTGAGCTACACCCATGTGGAGAAGACCAATTATTTCAGATGTTTAACATTGTATCTTTAAATTAAAAAAAAAAAAGGTAGGTTTCGTGAAGAGGACAATCATTTCGGATGTTTAACATTGTCTTGATCCTGATATATAAAATCATGGACTCTCACAAGTTTTTGAATTTGCCTCAGTTTAATGTACAGAACTTATACCAAGGGCATGGAGTCCAGAATGGCCAAGAGGCACCCTCCATATCTACCTACCAAGTACCAACCAATAAATACCTTACTGCAAAGCTTTTAAATCCATCATATTCTACTGCAAGTGTTCCATTTTACACTCACATTCTATACAATAAGGGGCCCAACAACCTAAAAAAAGGCAATTCCTCTCCCAAATTACTTTCCATCCGAATTATGTGCATCCCACAGACTAAGCCCCACATATCCAATTAACCGTATAAAATATAGCCCCTCAAGTCAATTAAAGGAAAACAGATTTTCAAGCATGTTAAGGGCTGAATGAAGTCTCTGACATTCCACTAGCCCAAAAGAAAATTCTTACACAACCAACTTGAATGCTGCTCTGACAATACAGTCTTGTTTTAGATTTAACCCAGCCATCACAGGAGGCAGAAGTTCAAGATGCAAGCAATCCTGTAAAGAGCAAATGAGATCTGAAATTGCAAATAGGACATATGTTTCATAATCTTTGTCTAGGCAGAGAAAGTACCTGGGAAGAAGTTAGGAGGAGGTGCCAACAACAGTGGAATATCCTGCCGCTTTTATCTCCTTCAGAGTTTCCGACAACCAGTCTAAGCCCTCATACAGGCCATCGCCTTTAAGAGCACAAGTTCCTTGGATATGCCACCTCCTGTTCTTCAGACCATGGAGACCAAGCCCTTCGCCCACCTCCACTGGGGTCATGGCTCCTTTCTGCATGGAAGATTTCTCCTTTATGACCCAAGTCAATTTTCAAAACATTTATCTTTTAAGTTATCCATGATCACATGTAATCGGCAGGCTGTATACGCGACTTTCTTTCTATAATCTTGAACAATGTTTACATGAATGATAATCAAGTTTTTCATATGATAATATCATCAGTTTATTTATCATTTTACCGGGAATGTTTTAAATACCAAATGCATAGAATTTGAAAAACTTACTTCTTTTTTTACTTTTAAATTTTTTAAAAGAGATTTCACCCTTTATTGAGAAAATCATAAAACATTTACAATTTACTGATATGATTTGTGATTTGATGATCAAAACAATTTCTATATAATTTCAAATTTCAAAACATCATCTGTAAGCAATTCTGAGGTGTACATGATGAATACCAGGAAAAAGTTCCTGGATGGTTGCAAATGAATACCAAGTTTGATACATGGTATTTGCATGTTATTTAGGAAAATGCAAATATATGCATTCTTGCACAGCATACATGAGATTGTGAATGCATGCAAAATTACAAATTCAACAAACCATGTCCTGCTTGTTTGCGAACACCAAGATAGCACTGTTCAACATGAAAGGATCCTTGATAATGGCCTGAAAGAAAATAAATGGGTCAGCCATAAGACATTCACAACACCAGAATTTAAAATTTAGAAAAGGAAGTCTCATTGATTAAAAGTAACCTGAAACTCTGCCTTTGCCTTTCCAATTCTCTCTCTGTCCAAAGAATCAACAACATAGATCTGCACGTAAAAGAAAACTATGTCAACCAACCACACCAACATGTATAACTATTAAAACACTTCCACCTTCATCATATCTGAAAATTTCAACGGAAAGCAAGACCCCTGGAAGGGAGTCAAGGCAGCAGACATGCAAATTGTTTGTAATTTACCAATATAACTAAATTCAGTATTTTTTGCAGAATGTGTTTGGCTGTTTAATAAAGGTCCACAAATCACTTGGCCAAGCATGTGGATATTTTTAAAGATAGCCAATGAGATTCATTGATTTAAATGAACAGCTTAAAGACCCACGTAAAATGAACCAATGCAAGAAAAATTCAAAGCCATCAACCAATACCATCTAGAGAAGCGTCTATCATAGAAAAGAAGAGGAAATAAATGACTAACAAAAAAATCAGCATGACAGAGCACAGTATTTGGCAGCAGTTTCTAAATGCAAGCAAGACTAGCAATTTTATCTTTCTAAAAGTTACTAAGGCAAGTTTGTGCATAACATTTTAATGAAAAGTCATGGAAATATAAAATGATTTCCACATAGACCATTTTCCGTTGTTTTGTGCTAACTTTTTCCATGAAGAATCATTTTTGAGGCTCAGGCATTTTTCACAATTTTGTGGAAACCAAATTATGAGGTGGTCCCTTCTTTTTTTTTCCTTCTTCTGCTGCTGCTGCTGCTTATTCTTCTCCTCCTTTTCTTCTTCTGGAAGAAAACAGTACTACTTATCTACTTTGTACAGGATAGTAAACAGTATCTCCTCCTTCTGCAACTTTGCGACAATTGCTGCATCTAATTTTACATCGTTGCTTCATCTTACATTTCTCTTTTGTTTCTTCTATTGCTACTACTCTTGCTTTTTTTCCTTTTTTTCATCTATCATTCCTTTTCTGCTTAGTTTATTCACTCTTTTGTTGTTGTTTCTTCTGTTGCTGTTATTGTTGCATTTTCCATATGCTTTGCCGCATGAATGGTGCCTTTTTTTCCTTTTTTGAGTGACATGGTTACATACTTAGTCATCTATATAATTACAAGAGTCTACAATTGAGTCTCTTCTTGTAATCCTAGATACAATTGACATTAATTAGCAGATTGTTCTAGGTAGGTGGTTGTTACTGTGTTTTATAATTTCATTTGTGGCTTACATAAAAAACCAGGGATTGTGAATTTGTTGACTTTCTTTTCTAAGATTTTAGATATTGTCTCTGATATTCAAGTTCTAAAAAATATTCTAATTTAAGATGCAACACAAAGCTGAAAACAATTTATGATGCAATTTCATCATAAAAACATTGCTTGAGATAAACAATGTAATGATACAATTGACATGAAGCAATCAAGAAAGATGGGTCAAAAATCGACGTGAGGTCATGATGTTGTAATGGCTACAGTGGGGGTGGGGGACCTATACCACTCCACTGTTTTCAACTTCTATTCTAGACTGATTGATACATGTTATAGCTCTACATATTTGACTTTAAACGGAATGAGGGCTGAGCCAGTAGAATTTGGAAGAGAATTTGCAAAAAGAAGGCAACAATGAATACTACTAATTTAGAGAAGACAATCCAAATGTTAGAGAATATTTTTTGAGGAGTCATAAACCCATTAAGGTCCCACATTTTCAGTTACTCATTGTTTGGAAAGAAAACCATTTCTAATTAGGACTTGATATTTAGATCAACAGATATCTAAAGATCCTATCTATTGAAGAAGGGAAAGAGTACTATTTTTTCTTATATTTTCAAATCCATAAGAGGCACCATTAATGCATTTGCATTTTAATCTAAACAAACTCTCACACATCTTAACCATTCTCCAACAGGATCAAAACCCATTGCACTAAAAGACAAAACATATGAATCAAAGTACACCCTTCTCCCTTTAATGATATAGTAACAGATGACCCAAACCATGTACGTACCATTGCCCAACCCATGACCTGAACTCACCAACTTTGGTCCAATCTATGACCGCGGCTTGCCAGACACAACTCGCAACTCAATTCCTAGGCTTTTGTTCTTCTTAGGGTTGTTGGTCCTACCCGCATCAATTTGACTCCTATTCCAACCCATAGGCTTATCAAGAATAAGCTTACCAATTTTTTAGTGAAATTGACATGGGTTGGACCAACAATCAAACCAAGTTGCATCCTCTATTGCATAAAATCGACACAATATTGATCATAAAATTATGCAATGTTTACAGTTATATGTTTACACTATGACTTTTAGTCCAGAATCAGATGGGATTTAGCCAGAACCTAGGCATTGCATGACTCAACAGAAGACACAAATTCCATTGATTTATCACTGTGGAAACTCTCTGCAATCGATAATTGTGGAAAACAAAATCTTTAGATTTCATTTTTATATAAAAGAAACCAAATTCCTAAGTTGCATGAGTACATGTAGAAGCATCGGAGTCTGACATATGGTGTGAGGTGTCACACTTAGCAAACCAAAAAATAGGACTCAAGGACATAACGCCATATTTAAATAAATTCAAGTTCAAATTTATTTTAAATGAAATAATGTGTGAAAATAATATTGATAGAAAATAGTATACTAGCTTTACTCTAAACAATCAAGTGATAAACATGACAATATTTAAAGCATCAAAAGGAATAACATGTGGTAATATTTCAATCATCATGAAGAATAATGTTAAAAAGTACTAGAACAGTCCATGAAGAGTCCGAACATGGGTGCAATTGTCCGACACGGGCACAACACAAAGTTTGAAGAGTCTATGAAACATAGCAAATTTCATGGAGAATGCTTGCTCCCAATGTGGCCTCAAATACTAGGAAGTTGAAAGGTTTCAATAGAGTTCTTTAAAATAACAAACATAAGATTACAAGTATGTATCACATATAAATTATTACCAATCCGTCTGTATTGTTAAAGTAATGCCGCCAAAGAGGCCTTAGTTTCTCTTGCCCACCTACGTCCCACACTGTGAATACAACATTTTTGTATTGAACCTTCTCTACATTGAAACCTACACAACATTTAAAAGAAAAACACTTAGTAAGGGCCTCATGATATTTAAATGGTTGAAAAAAAATGCACATAATGGAGCCAATATGGACAGCTAAAATCAATGCTGTTACTTAATGAAAAACCAAAAAAAAACAGGCAAAATGAAGGCTAAAAGTCAAAAAGTCCTTTTTCCATATATGCTAATTCAAGGATTGCACCATTCATATACAAATAGTTTTCAAATGATGGAACTGAGGGTATGTGATTGGAAGTTCGAACATGAAAACATGGGTGGAACGGTATATGACTCATTGCTCAACAATTTGCATTTTGCCTACATTTTCCACTCATTTGGATGGTTTTAGATTAGAGCCAAAATATATACTATTTGAACCAATGAGTCAATGACAATGTGCTTGGAAATTGGCATCAGGCCAAACAGATTAACAGCCAAGACTTCAGTGCATGCAACTAAAATACATGTATATATTATTTCCTAATGCTAGAGAACATATGGCAATGCATTAGCAACAAAATTCCAAATATTGCCTAGAATAGAAGGTTTCCTTCCACGTGCATCACTGATATTTTGGGGATGAGAGGGACTGACTGAGTGCTGTTTAAACACAGCAATTAACCATCAATTAGCGGCTGGAAATCCACTCAAACCAATGCAACAGAAGGAAATCAGCAAGCAAGTGAAACATGCAGATTGGGATCTTGGACAAGGAGCCTGGGGCGGTTTTGCAAGGCAAGGTGATTTGATCTGTGGCTGGGATTTTAGCCTCAATATTGCCTTGATTAGGGATGATTTTGAGGCTCTCAGCAACCTCTTGGATCTCGTGACTGAAGATAGCAAGGAAATCCAAGTCCAGACGTGGCAGAATTGGGCTTGATTCTTGACCTGATTTTTGGCAACTTCTTGCAGGGAAAGAATGAGTATGTAAGGCTGAGATTAAGAGTTGAGTTTAGGCGTGTATCACAGCAATATTATCTTCTGTCTTCTGTTTTTATAAGCCAAATTAAGGTCAAAGTCTAAGTTCGTAGTAAGGTCCAGATTTGCAAGGCCTAGCATGTGAGACTAATTAGACAGCAAGTTTTATTTTTTCTTAATTTTTATTTTCTTGTTTTTAGTTGCTGGAATCATTACAGATACCAGCATGGATGCACATTGTAAAGACACAGTCGAATTGAGAGAAATTTCTGAGCGTAGTTGCTTTTTTGAGTCTCCAAGTTGGTGAGTCTCTTATTTATGTTTCATGAATTTGATTTGATTTATATGTTTGAATTTAAATTTAATTTAAGTATTGATTGTCTTTGCACAGTGAATGTTTACTGATGTCTTGCATTTATCGAATGCTTGATTAAATTTTAATTCCACATTCAAATTGATTCATTAAAAGGTTCTTTGAGTTTCAATCCGAATTTGAGCCAGATTAGAATTAATGCATGTTTAAATTTTTAATTGCATTCAATGCAGTTAATTAGTGCGTTAAAATTTAACATTCGGATTCCCAATTCCTTATTCGAATTAAATTCCTAGAACACCTAATTTCTTTAGTGAATTTTGATTTTTGTCTAACTATTGTTGAAATTAATGTCATTTTTCTTTTCTTGAGAATGATCGAGAAGATTGAGAGTTGGTTTTCAAGATTTCCATTATCGAAATCCTTGATTTGAATTGTAGAATTCAGATCTAAAATTTATCTTTAAGTTGGAGATTTAAGGAAGTGTGTGAGATTTCAACAGTCACCAGTTGGTGATCAAGATCTCTTGCAGTCATGCCCCTTATCCCTACATCATCTACTTTCTAGTGTGTGGAAACAAACAAACATGCCCTTAGCAAACTGCAAAAGTAATGCAAATCAATATCAACAAGTCTACACTCCATTCCAAAAATAGGTCACGTTTTACGTTGAATGCGCGTGTATAGAAAAGATTCAATGAGCCTAATCCAGCAATTACATAAACATATCAATGCCATCACTAAAGTGACTTAACAGCTATTGCAATAATTGGCAAAAATAATGCAGATCAATATCAGCAAGTCATCAGTCTATTCCAGAGAGAGAGAGAGTCAACAAGCCAGTTTCTATCATAAGAATGCTTTTGAGTGATGTCACTATCACGAGAAAGACCTACCAATTGTTGGAACAGTAGATAAAACTTCTCCAATGTGCAGTTTGTACAATATAGTTGTTTTACCCGCAGCATCCAACCCAAGCATTACAACCTAAGACAGGTAAACTGAGACGTAATTAAGAATGAGAGCATCCATGCCGGAAAAAATGAAAATATTACAATGGGACAACAGATAAAACACAACAGATGTGAGTGTCATTTGCCAGGTAGTTTTAACATTAAGGTAATAAAAATTGATTTCTTTTTACTATTAAAAAAAATTATGGTAACAAGAGAACAAAATTGATATAAGAGAACAATTCCATAACTGTAATCATAATAAGAAAATATCAGCATTTATAAAAACATTCAAAAAAAAATCAACATTTACAAACAATGATACAATCGACTTAAAAAACAATTTTTTTTTTTTTTGAAATGGTTCATATATTAAAAATATTAAAAAACATTTTAAGGGTCACCTAAATGAACAATGGATGCAGCTTTTGAAGAATTTCCTTATGACACATGTCTTATTGTTGTTTGTCTGTTGCCTAATCAATAAACAGCTCCATACGACAACAACCAGCACCTTATGAAAGGGCCCTTTAATTAAAGTGGTACTTGACAATCGGATTAGGGTTATTGAAATAGCATTAGTGATGTGGGAGGTGGCAAGTTAGTGGTGAAGGGAGATTCATTAAATGCCATTAGGTAGGTTAGTGGTAAGATTTCTCCCCCTTGGAGGTTAACTCGTGTGCTTAGGGACATTTGGAGATTGGTGGGTCAAGAAGAGGTCACATTCAGTATGTCAGATGATCAACGAATGGAGTATCACATTTTTGGGCCAACGCAGTAGAGGGAAGGTCTGAGTTCTTTGTGGGCTGGATGTAATTGTTTTTTGTGGTTCCTTTTTTTTAGGTGGACCTGGTTGTAATTGTAGTGAGGTCTGAGATCCTTGTGGGTTGATTTATTTGTTTGCTTTTTTCTCTTGTTCTTTGTTCCTATACTAGTATTTACCTCTTATACTGAGGTGGCTGTATATAGTTTTTTAATTAATTAATCCCTTTACTTTATCTATATATAAAAAGACAGTTCAAATGACTGTCAAATGAATCTCAGCCATTAGTTTAATCAATGGAATAATTTATTTTCTACTTCCATTCTATTGTCAATTTAAAATTGCTGTCTCCTTTCACTCTCTACATTTGATTCTTATAACAAAGATAAACAATCTTCTCTCTCTCAACTCCATCCACAATCCACAAGCTCTTTCTCTCCCTCATTCTCTTCATGCAGTGGTTCAAGATCTGTTTGAACGAAGGCAAAATCGATGCTCAGATGTTGAAACTTCCATGGCTATCATATCTGGAAGCATTCATTCGTTTGTAGTTTAGTTACACTCATTATGAATTTTCTCTAATCAATAGGATAAACCTCCATCCACTACAAAAACTAAATAAATAAAACTGTACAAACAACATCTGGGAACTCCATCTCTAATGTAACATGGCAGATCTAATATGGCTTTCGTGTTTAATGTAGCATTGCATCCATCACATAACAGCACTACATTTTCTTTTTTGAAACCATGTGTTGTAAAGAAGAATCCATGAAAGGGACCTAGGATCCTTCACCTCTGATTGAGAGAGAGAGAGAGAGAGAGAATGCGTTCTTTTTAGCAGTAACAAAGAATGAATATATTAATAGAAAAAAATAAAGATACAAAAACAACAATATTAGGTCTAAGAGACACAAACCTAAGACCTGAGAACAAGAAGAAAAAATACATCCAACAAGATATTAAAAAAACTAAAACATGAAAACAATCTCTCTGCGCAACATGTCAAGAACTCAAAGATAGAAAACGTTTGCAACCGTGGAGTCCACCTTGTTCTTTGCGAAGAAATCAGTCACTCTGTTTGCAGATCTCCTAACTAGTGCAAAAAAAATCTTGCAACCCAAATACAATGCCCTTATCTCCCTTACAATTGAGATTCAGTTTCCAAGAGGGCTGCTTCAACCCCTTGGACCACTTGATTGCATTTGTCGAGTCACCTTCAATGATTAGTTTCCCCTTGATGAAATCTATAAGGACAAAGCTCTTCTATTACTAAGAAGTTCTATCCTCATTTAAATCCCTTCGTCTAACCGGCTCAAAAAAAACTATGGACACTATACCATTGTAATCGTGAAAAGCTTCACTTATTCCTACGAGACCTGGTTTTTCCCTTGCTGCCCCATCGACATTAAATTTGTAAGCACCCGACTGAGGAGGAGACCAAGAGATGTGGACTCTAACCTTCCTCGGGCCCTTGCTTAAACAACCCTCACAAGAGCTGTAAAAGTTCATCGTTCTGTAACCCTTGAACTCTTTACCGGATAGAAGCCACGTACAAAGCCTCCATTTGCCTTTTTGAAAGATCTCACTCTCCTCTGACTCCTTGTTCTCGAAAATCCTAGAATATCTCTCCTTCCACATAGACCATGAGATCGCCGCTAGTATGGTGTTCAAGGCGGCCTTGATCTTAGGACCTGAGACGAGGGAGAAACCAGGACCCGATGACTCCTCCATAAGTCCAATAAAATACCCAAGATACTCCCATCAAGTTTGCAAAACTTATCCATAGTGGTACTAGTGATCCCTTCCCTCATTAAGTATCTTTGAAAGAGTGGAGTCCAAATCAAAGTAGAACCAGATCAAGATATATAACCCGCCACTTTGCAATCCTAATGGAAAGTTATATGATATAAAGAACAACTTTACGAAGAATGGATTCAAGGAGAATGGCCCTAAAAAACGATCACTCGAGCATATAATTAGATGGGAAGTGTAAAAGAACACATGGATAGAGTGTGGGTGTAATTTCATGCTTTTCAAATCAGCCACCTCACCAATGAGCATATAAAATCAACAAGCTTACAATATTTTTCAAAAAAGAAAAAATCAACGGCTTACAAGATCACAATTTTTAAGGATCAAGATCACAAAGCTAAAATGATCAAATAGACAAACACATCCCATCTATATGGTCCCTTATATATTTTACCCGATTATATGACCCTCTGATCACTTTTTAGGACCATTCTCGTCATCCCATTCTCCGTAGAGTTTTTCTTATATAAAAGAGAACACTGCAAACTCAAAGGAGAACTTTTGCAAGTCCAAGCATCTATGTAGAAGAATGTAGAGAGCTCGTTCCCAACTTAATAACGGGTGAAATCATTGAAGATATGGGAAATCGAAGAATGGATCTCAAATGCCTGAGGAAGAAATGAGTGAGTTCATCACCTGTCATCCATTAGGAGCCAGCCTATATTAAAAAATGAGAGTGGATTTCCAAAGCCCCAGTGTACCATGTCCTGAATGTCAAAGACACTTCTCGCGCATTGCCTCATTCATACTAGCTAAACAGCAAATTCACAATCCCCCCTCACTAATGGATGACAAACAGCCTACCAATCAAGCAAAGGGTATTTCCTCTTTTCCACTAAATCATTACAAAGGAAATTCCTCTAGATCCTTTTTACCCTTGCCACAACACCTCTTGGGCAACAAAAAGGGAAAAGGATAAATCAAGATGCTATGTAAACCGATTTTATCATAGTGATTCTCCCTTTTGGTGAAGGATATCAGCCTCACAACCAAATAATATTCTTTCAGTTCTCTCCAAGAAGGGATTTGAAGACTCTTTCTTGGGAAGGCTGACACCAAAAAGGAGTCACCAAGTAGTAGAAGGGAAAAAAACTAACCTCACAGTCCAATAGCCTGCAAAAAAGGGACAAAATTCCCTTGACTTAAAACAATGCCAAACACCTAGCATTCATTGTACTTAATCTTGAGACCATAGAAAGCTTAAAACCATTTATAGAAAAAAAGACTACAATTCATTACTTGATCAAAATCCACATACAAAATATAGTTGTGTTACCTGCGGACCATAGGTAAGTAATCTCCAAATCAAACGGAGAATTTTGAAACTACAAATCAAACCATGATTATAGCCGCTCTGAAGAATTTTGTTCGACACCTTCAGCTAAAGAACAAACGAGGAGGACAACCCTCACACAAACCTCTGGAACTCCCAAAGTGGCCATTAGTAGCAATTCTAACCATCATAAGTGGTTTTGCTACCTTCTAGATTTTTCTAGTTCATTCTTTCATTAGGTATTGCTTAGGGTCTCTTAACCACGTGTGTGATTTTCATCACGAAATTGTAATTCAAGTGGTAGAAGTCTCCCAAATCATTGTGACTCATAATATCAATGGCTCAAGCTGGGACGAGGGATGAACCCAATTGATTCTAAAGAATTGAAAACAAGAGCTCAAACCTTAGAAGTAAATGGGCAATGGATAGAAGATGGTTGACCTCTGCATCACTAGATCTTCTAGAATCATGAACTAGTTTTTAGATTGCATCTCTTCTTTGTTCTTGATGGACTTATCTTCATCTGGAAGCAAATTCACTTGGTCGAAGGGCAAGATTTCTTGTTTTGTTTTTAGAACAGTGTCTAATGGCAAGACAATCTCATTATTTCCATATTAGACAGATCTTTAGATTCAGCCGAATGGCTGGATTTAGGCATTTATTTCAACATTCTCATGTTACTAATTTCCCTAGACCTGTGTCAGACCATTGGTCCTTTTTGCTTGATTATTTTGAGGAACCTCGGGGACCCTCCCTTTCGTTTGAACTCATTGCTTCGATTGCAACGGATTGAGAGAGAGTTTCTCTAGAGAGATTCCCAAGAAAATAAGAAGGATCACCTCGTCAATTAGCACCAAATTTGTCTCCTTATCAATGAAGGTAGTCTCGATGTGAGATCAATTGGTGATGTCAAAGTGGCCCTTCTCTCCAAGTGGCTTTAGAGGCTAGGTTTGGATGAGGAGGCTCCTTGGAAATCTTTACTGAATTCAAAGTATGGCATTAGTAATTTGAGGTGGGAGGGTTAATCTCAATCCTAGGAAAGCCTCTGGCATGTGGAGAGCCATGAGTGCTTCTGTTGACAAATTTAATCAGAATATCTATTATAGAGTGGGCCCAAGAATAGAGTACACTTCTGGAATGATATCTAGTGTGGCTCATCTACTCTTGCCTCTCGTTTTCCTTCTATGTTTGGCTCACCTCGCCCTGATGCTTTTGTTGTTGATTGTTTCTCTATTTTTAGATAGTAACTGGTTCAAAACATTTGGTTTTGAAGGAAATCTCTCAGACTCTATAGTTGATGATTTCACCTCCTTGGTAGCAACCATCACTTTCCCTCTAATGAGGACTCCAAAATTTAGTGGCATAATCCTTCAGGACTATTCTCAATGAAATCCTCTTTTTATTGGAGCAACCGGAGTGGATCCTCCCCTATCATGAATCCTGCCATTCGGTCTTCTTTAGCTCTGTCTAAGGCTATTAGTTTCTTCAGGATTGCTAACCTTGGAAAAATCCTTACTCAAAAAACATCCATAGAGGCATCAAGTTATGGTCAATGCTTGCTCCCATGTCTTCGTGATTCCGAAGATGTTGATCACCTCCTTCTTCATTGCAATTTTTCTTCTACAGTTAGTTTCTTTGATGTTCAGTGTGTGATAGCCCTTCTCTCCTACTCTTGGATGATCTTCTAGGCACCTTCGAGGTTTTGAACTCTTTGGTAGTTGGCCCTTTTTGCCACAATTTGGAGCTTGGTGGGAATGCAACAACCACATCTTTTATAATAAGCTAATAGTCCTTCTATGGTTGGTTGAATAGTCAAAGCAAAGTGCCTTGCATGGGCGACTTCCCTTAAGGAGTTTCAAGGCTTCTCCTTTTCTAATCTCTTTAGAGCTTGGAATGAGTGTATTGATTTAATTTAGACTCTTGTATTTGTGCCTCCTTTCTGTTTTGGTGGCCTGTTGTTGTTTGGTGTTATTGTTTTAGGGTGCTCTTCCCTTTTGGCTATCTTTATGTAGTAATGTACTGTCCCTTGGTGCAGCACTTGTGCCCTTCTTCTAATGAAGTTACCATTTGAAAAAAAAAGAAAAAATCACTTCTCCTTATACTAGGACATTTTGAATTGTATCTTCAATGCACCTAAAATGGTCAAGATCCCTAATTTTCCTTTCCACCAACCTCGGCAACCTTGTACATACCCTCCCCTCCTTAGTTCCAACTAAACATATAGGTTGTCATAAGCTTGATGATTAGTCAAAGTTACAGCTTTTAGCATCACCTTTTATAGCTAAACGCCCTTGGCACCAATGCCTGACACCAATGCAATCATTAACTCAAGAGTCTGATTTGGGTTCCATTGATTAGTGGGCAATTACTCCTGGAAGTAAAGTCTTCCACACTATGCAACAAAAGCAACCAAATCATGAGAAACCCAATAAGCAATCAAAAACAACGAGGGCAACCGAATCCCATGAAAGACTGGATACCCGTTAAGGTTTTGAAACCAGGAACAGAACTATCTGGATGAAAAAATAAATAAATAAAAAGGGAACCCACTAGAAACAAAGAAATTAAAAGAGACGCAAATGGAAATGAAAAGGAACGTACCCTCATCTCGGTGTTGCCGAAGAATCTATCAAACAGCTTGCGGAAGGTATTGCCCATGTTCGAGCCCTCAAGAAGAAACCCCCAAGATAGCGTCAACAAATGGAAGAGAGGGCTTCGAAAAGATTGCCAGGCACATGGATTGATTTCTGATTCGAGGATCCAACAAAGCAAATGTAAGAAAAGGAAATGAGTGGAGAGCCGGGAAGGTTCCCTCTCCGGAATTTCTTTCCGGTAGTTGGAGTATTCTCCTCTCTCAAATGTAAAAAAGAAAAAAAAAAAAAAGAATTTGGGTCCGCCTAGTGTCTTGGCCAATCAGAAGAACGCATGTGGGTGAAAACTCACCTGGAATCGAAAATGGTGATGATGGGCCAACTGGCCTAGTAACTCATTGTGGACCCACTAGAAAAAAAAGAGTTTAAAATATAGGGTAAAGTGAGATGTTAATCATGTGTATAGAATTTTGTGATCACTTTAATTGTAACAGAGCACTTACACACTCAGATTTTCTGTCTTTACACACTTATTTTTTAAATTTTAAGTGAAATTATGATTTTACCCCTACATTTTCAATCATTCGAATGAATGTCCAGTTCATTTTGGCATTCATTCGAATGAATGCCCATGTGTAATTTCAATTCATTTGAATGAATGGGCTGAACAGTAACACGGAATACTGCTCAGCCCAATTCATTCCAATGAATGAATGATTCGTTCGAATGAATAGTAATAAAATGACCTTCATTCCATCTATGAACAGACCATTCATTCGAATGAACAGACGTTCATTCGAATGAACATGAAGGGAATGACCGTCACGAATCATTCGAATGATTCAGATTCGAACATGAAGGGAGTGACCGTCACGAATCATTCTAATAATTCATCACAAATCATTCAGTATACAGTATATAGTAAATTTATTTAAATTCTTTTAAAATTTTAAAATTATTTTTTAAGCACTGCGTATTTCCAAAAATTTTCAAATTGAATATCTAAACTAATTAAAATAACCTGATAAAAATACTTTAAGACACAGTATTTTACAAATAAGGGTATCCCTAGGCTGTGTCGAAAACACATTTAAGAGTGTCAAAAGACCTAGAAGTCTTAAGGTATTTTTATCAGGTTATTTTAATTAGTTTAGATATTCAATTTGAGAAATTTTAGAAATACACAGTGCTTAAAAAATAACGGTCTATTTTTAAAACATAGACCATTATTTTTTAAGCACGGTGTATTTTTAAAATTTCTCAAATTGAATATTTAGACTAATCAAAATAACCGGATAAAAATACCTTAAGACTTCAAGGTCTTTTGACACTCCTAAATGTGTTTTCGACACAGCCTTGGGATACCCTTATTTGTAAAATACTGTGTTTTAAATATTTAGGAGTGTTAAAAGACCTTGACATCTTAAGATATTTTTATCAGGTATATTCAATTTGAGAAATTTTGGAAATACACAGTACTTAAAAAATAACGGTCTATGTTTTAAAATATAGACAGTTATTTTTAAGCACTGTGTATTTTCAAAATTTCTCAAATTGAATATCTAGACTAATTAAAATAACCTGATAAAAATACCTTAAGACTTTAAGGTCTTTGACACTTCCAAATGTGTTTTCGACACAGCCTAGGAATACCCTTATTTGTAAAATACTGTGTTTTAAATATTTAGGAGTGTCAAAAGACCTTAAAGTCTTAAGGTATTTTTATCAGGTTATTTTAATTAGTCTAGATATTCAATTTGAGAAATTTTAGAAATACACAGTGTTAAAAAAATAAGTTTAAAGTTTTAAAAATAAATATTTAAATAATGTTATGTTTACTGCTTTCGAATGAATGAACGGCTGAAGGGCTGAAGGAATCATTCATTCGAATGGGCTTCATTCATTCACCCGAAATTTCAAAAACGGGTGTGTAGAGGCAGGAAAATCTGGGTGTGTGTAAGTGCTCCCTTTTTTAAGACTCTAATTTTTTTATGATGATTATAAATTTTATTGTTAAAAACAAATTAACGACATGATTTTTATTTCTCCTTTTGTCGAAGTAATTAACTATGACTGATTTATAAAAACAAAAGTTCACCACTTTACACTTACTGTGTCTCCTACCATAAATGTTAGGTTTATTAGATTATGATTGAAGCAATGGTGGGGAGATTTACATATTATATCTACATTTGTTTTTCAAGATAATAATGAATAAAATTAAATTAAATTAGAGTATGCAAGAAAGATTTGAGCGAGAATCAAACTCAAGATTTTTTTTTTTAAAGGAATTTCTTGACTATCTATTCAACACCGTTTGAATTTAGATTTAAACAAAATAGATTTATAATACAAAACATTAAACACAGAGTATCCAATGTTAATGTCAACTGCACTTTAAATAATGAAAGCTTTAGAGGAATCCCAACACCATTTGTTCTTCTTTTATATTTTGGTCATTCAAATATGGCATCAGTTTAATCTCAAATTTATATCAATCATCAATCATGCAACCCATCACTATCTGTGAACCAAAAAAATCTTGAGAGAAACTTATTTCTTCTATGGGAAACTTGATTGAGCAAAAATATATAAAAAAGTTTCAACAAGCTCCCATCTGTTCTGCTCAGATCTTGTACTAAGGCCTCTAATAAGAAAAATGAATTTCAGTTGTCTAGACCTGTTCATGGCATTTCTAAGTTAGATAAGCTCTCTAAGATTAGATTACCTGTAATGGAGAATATTAAATCAATTTTGATAGATTATCCAATTTATCTAATGGAGAAGGTAGAGGTGGGGATCTCTTCTTTAGTCACAATGAAAATATTTTATTGACATCTTATTTATGTATTCAAAAGATTAGCCTTCTTGCATAGTAGAAAACTGAGATTGCAATGAGAATTGCAACCATTACATTGATCTTACGGTTTACGAGTGATGACCAAGAACTCAGTTTTAGAAAGTGGGAGTTCTGATTTCGATTTTCAAATGGGCCACTTCTCGTAAATTTATCCAGTGTGTGTGGGTAGTAAGGCTTATAGATGCTCCAAAAATTATTTAAATAGTCTAAGAAATCTGAACATCTTAGTTATTAGGGAAAAAATTGGTGTATACACTTGTACCGTAGAGAAATGATGATTCACACTAGGTCTATTTTCCTTAATTTTTCTATTTTTAATAAACACAGTCCATATTTTGTAACTAGAATTAGTGAAACATAAATGATCAAATTTTAGTTTGAAAATCAATTTATAGTCACTCGACTCTAGACCCTAAAATTACCGAGTGTTTCAATGATGTATTGTAATTTCGACTATTAAGATTGAATGACAAAAAATTGAACGTAAGGTTAAAATTTGGTCTACTTGCATCACATTTAAGTTCAATTTCAATCTATATGATTGATTTTTTAATAAGACAAATGAAAATGAAAATTACCAGTTCAATGAAATAAATAGATCTCTTTAACTAAATATTATTATTTTTCTCTTGTTTTTATTATGTTTTATGTTTTTTTTTGCCACATATACCTTATATTTTTTCCCATGCATCTATATTTTATTTTTATTTTTTGATCTTATATGTTTTTAGGTTTATGTAGAAATATCAACAACGGCGCTTCAATTTAATGTTTTAGATCTACAATTTTTTATCGTTTATAATTTTGTAGAAAATTTACATTTGTCAAAGTTATATGTAGTTTTATCTGTTTTTAAAAAAAAAAAGAAATTACGTAAAGTTTAAATTTTGAAAGAATTTAATACTAACAAGTGGCTTTATAAGAGAGGGGTATCAAACTTTGATAACCCAATTTTATATACAGTATTTTTTTTTTTAAACTAGTTCTCATAAGATTTTTATACAAATTTTGATTTGTAGAGCTCACATTAGACACAATAAATACTTGTATGAAATACTCTTGCTTTTCTATTGACCATTGATTGTAAGAAATAGAACAATAAACATGTTTAATTGAATTTGTCAAATTTCAAGTTTGACCTCGTGCGCAATACTAAAATAAAAAAAAAAGTTATAAAAGGAAATAATTAAGGTAGGTTGGTTGTGTTAAATAAGAAAAACTTAAATGGGAGATCTTCCAAGCTAGTAGAGGTGAAGAACATTATGTATATTTTTCTATTAAATAAAGAGAAATTTATTACTTGTATACTCCACTTTCTCAAATAGAAGAAGTTTGGACATTTTCACCACAAGTCTACTTACTAAAAGAATATAGATTTTATAAAGTCCAAGTGCTTGATGATAATGAAAATAAATAATAAAATAATAAAATAAAATACATATTTTAAGAAGGATAAGTTGAACAAGAATAAAAGGTAAAATTAAAAGATTTTTTTTTTCATGATACTTGCCTCACATATTCCTCTCTACACCAGGCGTATGTGGTTATGCGTGGAAATGTAGATCCAATGGCACGTGCAAGCTAAACTCCACACGTACGACTATAAGAAAGATTTCCAGAGAGGCACAGGTGGTTCCGGTGGAGGAGGGAAGCTGGAAAGAGAGATGGCTTCGCTATTGAGGAGCGCTCTCCAAGCAGTGAGAGAGAAAGGCATTGGTGGCGTTTTCAGAGAACTGAAAGAAGCAGGATACACGTGAGTTTCCGTGTATATCATTTTATTTCCATTATTTCCTCCGTTTAAGATGAATTGAGCATGAATCTGACGATCTCATGCCTCGGAAGATGGCTTTGTCTGCATCTACATCTGAATCATGTTATTGATAAAGATTTCTGCTTTATGAAAAATTAATTTCATTTATCACATCAGGTTTGCAGGTTTCTGCGATTTAAGCCCCTATTCTCTGTTTGGATGCACGGAAAGGAAAGCTCTGTTTTGGAAAATAATAATTTTTATCATTTCTGAATGATACACACTTACCTTTTTTCGTTCAAATGATTTTTACCGAAATTAGAAACGGATTTTATCTTTTTTTTTTTTTGGTTAAAATAGTTATTTTCCCCGTAAGTGTTTTTTTTCTTCTTCTTTGATGCGTCCAAATAGATCCTACAATCTATGGATTTGAAACAGAAATTAGTTTTGTACAATTGATGTATCGACAGCGAATAGCATACTTTTTTTTTGCCGGTAATTTTTTATATGTTTTTATTCAATTCCGTTTTGTTGTGCTGAAGATTTAGGATATTCAGCTTTATCTCGAGAAGGAATGGGAATAGTTCTGTTCAAGGAACTGCTTTGAGACAATAGTATTTGTATGTAATCCTATTAATTTAATCTGCCAATGTACTATATATACAGATGGGTTGGGTAGAAGTGCAGAACTGATGAAGTAGTGCCACGACATGTCACAATAATTTTTTTTCTCACCACTTTTTTGTGAGTTAATTTAGAATGTCTAAATAGAATTTATTTTGGAGAGTAACTGCTTTAAATAGGATTGGGTTTACAATAAGTTGGATTGGTACTATTTCAAGGTTTTGATGATTTTTTAGGACTTCAAATACAGGTGTATGTAGAGTGATGAATTATAGAGTGAATTATTAGAGTTAATTTTGGTTGTCTCTTTCTTTCTCAGTCTTCTGCTTTTCTTTCTAAACTCTTTCTCTAAGGTATCATCTTCTCTTATTCTATTCTTTAAGGTTTCTCCTCTTATTCGTTCTCTTCCATTTTTTTCTTTTCTTTATTTCATTGTATCTCACTGCATTACTTTGATAATCAAAGTAGGTTCCAATCTACTCAAGTTTTTCTTTCTTTCTTTTTTTTTTTTTTCTGTGAAAAATTAGAAAATATGGATTTTTACAAAGAAAGTGACAAAGAGGAATTCAGCAATCTATCTTATAGAGGTGATGAATTAGTGAAGAAAGTTGTAGGACTGGCTGAAAATCAATAATTTTGTTTGACAAAAGATCAACTTAAAAGATTATCTTTCAAAAAAAAAAAAAAAATTCAACTTAAAAGATCTCTAGATCCAATCACTAAAGTTTCGGCTGAAATGAGTAAAAACTTTATTGAGATTTTGCAATCAAGCAAGGTTGATCCACTAGAGGATCTTGTGAGAAAATATCGTATGATGAAAGATCGTACATAGGAAGACCTTATGACAATAGATCTGTTAGAAAAGAATCTTGCAAGATTAGAGATCGGAGATCCAACGAAAGGAAAAATTTATAGAAATGCATCAATGGTGGAGGATTTTACACCAATATTGACAAAAATCAACAAGATCTAAGATTGAATTGATTTTTGTTGTCAAATCATATGCTCCATTTGAATTCATTAAGGAAGACTTTATGTTGATGGTCAGAAATGACAATAAGTTGAACATCTAATGGTTAGAATAAAACGTGGATGTCAAGGTAAGATGGAGACTACAATGTCATCTAACCATCACACATCGATTAATTTCTGATGAAGAATCGAATGGAAAATCACAAAACCATCTATGGCCAAAGCATGATCCCAAACACAACATTTGCCGATACTCACTATGACTATTTATATCTTTGATTTTGGAGGAAAATATTATGAATTCGAGGTTGAATTCTCTCCAACAAGGGGAGAATAATGTAGTGGTGACATGTTTGGATCATATGGCAAGAAATTTTTTGTTGTTGTCGTAACAAAGCCAGAATTGTTGTTGTCCTTGTTGATGTTGTTAAACAGAAGGTGGTTGCTTGGGTGATGGCAGTTAAACGTTATGTAGGATTCTATGGCAGAGGTGGTTAGGCTTTGGACTCACGTTAGGAGTCAGGACCTATGGACTGTCTGTTTTGGCTAGTGTTCCTCTTTGGAATACCCTCGAAGTGGGAAAAAGAAACTAAATTTTGACAGAAGCGGTATAAAGGAATCCAATAAAATTGGATCTGCTGGGGTTATTAGAGATTTAAAGGTAAAATTGATGCGGAGCATTTTGGAGCATATGATTCTATCATTTTTATTTTATTACTTATTTGATTTGATTTATTTTTTATTTATTTATCTGAGGGTATTTTGTTTTATTTTACATTTAGGGGTATTTTCGTCATTTTATTGGTGTGTTTATTATAAATACATTGTAAGCCTCTTTAGGGCAATCAGTTGATGAATGAAATTTAAGTTTTCTTTCGCTTGTGCGATGAAATACTTGGGAGAGATTCCTGTGGCGTGAGGCCCTTCTTTTGGCGTGAAGCCTAGCGTGAGGCTACCATTTTTCCTATCTCCAGGTACTATTCATCCTCTTCTTCTCTTTTCTCTCTTTCTTTTTTTTCCTTTTTCTCCTTGCCCAATCCCACGTACCTTGCCGTGAACCCTTCCAAACCTTCCCCTTACTGCCAAAGCCACTAGATCCCAACCAGTTGTCTTTCCTTTAACACCCTATCAGCCCATTGGCTCCCTTCCTAGACCCTTTTCTCCTTGTCGCCATCCCTAAATATTCTTCCCTCCTAGCTTCCGTGGCCCCCACAAGCCCTTACTACTTTCCCCACCCCAAACACACCCCATCAGCCTTGCCGTTATCTCCAGATCTGCTGTAGTAAACCATAGTAGGTCTTTCCTTAGCCCAGACACCTTTTGTCACCCTTATAATCCTATTATTTGCTATCACCAGTCCCTTTTATTAATTAGAATTTTAATTTCAGCCCATATTAGTTTTAAGTGCATTATTTTTATCCCTTTTTAACTTTTAGGAAACCAATTTAGACATTTAAGGTCACCCTATTAGTTGTCCTGCATAAAAATCCTCTTGGAATTTGGCATGCCCTCCCACTCTTGTCATGCTTATGGATTGGGATCAAGTTAGCTGGCCAAGATAGGTGAAAATGGGGATATAATCAAAGGGATTCTTTAGCTGTGATCTATTGTGTGACAGGAGACAGAGGTCCTTAGTTCTGTCTGGTGTGATTGAAGAAATCAAAAAATTTGTTCAAACAAAAAATTCTCCTGAAGGCATTTTTTTAACATCAGCCAATGATAGCGTTGACATGTTGGCTAAAGAGGGTGTGGGGTTGAATTCTTTAAGCATGGTTTCTTTGTAAGCTAATTTCAGGTGGGGCCCCATTGTATTTTTTTTTCTTGACTTTTTTTTTTTTTTCTTTCTTTTGGGTGTATTCTTTCTCAATTCAATAGAATTGCAACCTTTCGAGGGGAAAAAAGGATTTAGTTGTGCCATGGCATGTCACCATAAGTGTTATTTTTTCACTTTTTTTGTGAGTTAATTTAGAAGGTCTAAGTAGAGTTGAATTTGGATTGTGATTGCTTTAGTTAGAACTTGCATGGGTAGCTCAATTGATGTAAGCTTCTAGGATTAGATTAGCGCTCTTGGGTTTGACTCTTCTCAGGCTTACCTGATACACGAGGCTTGCGAGTGATTTCGTGCATTTGTAGAATTACTCTCACCTCCAATGTAGGGTGGGATACCCATGTTATCCCCCACCCCCCACACACACAAAAAAAAAAAAAAAAAGAAGAAAAAAAAGAAGAAAAGAAAAAAGAAGAAGCTTTAGTTAGGCTTCGGTTTATACTAAGTTGGATATGAAATCTTTTTATAAGTAGAAAGTTAGGATATTTTAAGGTATTTAGATATGGGTTCGTGTAAAATGATCAATTGTGAAGTCAGTTATTATTGTTAAGTTTCTCTCTCTCTCTCTAGTGGATGGATTCTCACTATCCTTTTCCGTCTCATCTCCTTGTTTAAGGTAACCATTTTCTTTTCTCTTCTCTAAGGTTTTTCCTTTTGTTCCCTTATATTTTTTTCTTTTCTATCACGTGCTCTTTCTCATTACATGAAGGTCTGCATTGGAGGTTTTTGGCATCTTATACTACCATGTTTGTCATCAGTGTAGGCAGTTGACTTTTAGAATTTTTTTATAATATGGTTTGTTGTGATGTGCATTTTATTTACTAAATGGTCGTTTATTCCAAGGAGGGGAGAAAAACCCAAAAGACATCAACAAGCCAACCCCTATCCTAGGGAAACAAACCAAAGTTGTCAAGGACAATGACATCAAAGGAGATGAGCCCACTATCCTGCTGGGGAAACCAAAAGAGAAATGTACATTCGAACAAAAGGAGGGAAAGACATTAGGCTAGGACCCAAGCAAAAGGCATTTACCTAGAGGCTCCTATTACATGGAGAAATCACTGATACTACCAGCTCGGTTGATGATTGTTAACCAAAAGGCCCTAAATTGGATAGTTTGGATTTTGGAAGGAATTCTTGCATTTTTCCTATTTTGACAATGTAGTTTGAATGCACCCACTGTTTGGATACACATATCACCATGGACACAACTATAGGAGTATGGATATGATACCCCTTTTTCCAAAATCCATGACATAGATATAGACACAAATATCCCAAAAGTAGCATTCTTTTAAACTTTTAAATTATTTCTAATCTTTTTTTCCCGTTGAAATGTTCTACCTATGCCTTTTTTTTTTTTTCCTTTTTTAAGTGGCAACTGTAACACCCCACCCACATGGGGGTGTGAGAAAAAAAGTCCCATATCTCCCATGAGGGGAGGGGGTGTGGGGCTTATGAAAGAGGGTACTCCCCTCTCCTTAGCACAAGGCCTACAAGACCAGACCCAATGCAAAGCCTTGCGGGCCGCCCCACGTGTGGCCCAAAGCGGACAATATTGTGCTGAAGGGACGGGTTGTTACAGTAACTAATTTAATGGTAGTACCAAACTACACTTAAATTAAGGAAAGGATCTTCTTTTCCTTGAAAAATTCTCTTTCCAGCCCGATAGACCAAACTAGACTTAGTAGTAGTAGTCCAAAGAGTTCATCGAAAAGAAGACCCTGACATCACCACCACTTCCTTAAAAAAAAAAACTAATTTAATGGTAGATGTTTTACCTATGCTACTAATTCCTTTACTTTTAGAGGTAGTAGTCTTCTTTTTTCCCCCTTTTGGTGGAAATCATAGCCTTTCCTTTCATGGGAGGGGATATTAAATGTCACATGATTCTTGGTCTTATGAAGCTTATTATAGTAAGATCTTTTTACTTTTCTTTAATATATTTCCTTTGATGAAATTATACTAAAATCATTATGAGTTCCTTCTTAAAACATAACAAATCTGAGGAAACAAGAGTTTTTTTTTTTTTTGAATGAGAGGAGTGTTTATTTTAAGCATATTGTCATATTCTACCAAGTATACTGTAAGTATCAAGTTACTTACCTTGGATATGTGTCTCTAGAATGTTACTTGAGCACATACAAGTACCTAGGTATCTATGCAAGCATTTGGGTCTCTTGGAGAGTACTATTTAGCACAACTTATATTTGAAGAGACCATATTTTTGGATACTGCAATTTTTTTTATCATCGTTATTTTCTTTAGGTTTTCTCAGTTTGGGGTATGATGTTTATCCATTGCTGGCTACAGTCTATAGACAAATTTTTTTCAATAAGCATGTTGATTAACTTCTTTTTTTACTTCAGATTTCTGAGGTCTTCTTTTTTGTTTCTTTTTCTTCCTTTTGCAGGAAATGCCTTTTGGATGGAAACCTTTTGTAAGTACTTATGTCACCAATTTCACAAAATTCTGATACGCGAGGCTTGCGGGCGGTTTCCATAATCCGTGGGATTAATCTTGCCTCCAACGTGGAGTGGGGGTACCCATGATATTAAAAAAATCACAAATTTTGAAGTCCACAAATATTGTATACTTTATTGAATTTAAACATGATGTTGAAATTGCATCTACATCTATCTGCAGCCATGGCTTGCCAAAAGTGAGTGTTACTGTCATCTTGCCTTCTTGGCCAGGCTTTGAAACTTGGTTTATCAGCTGATATAGGCTAATACAGTGCCTATCGGCCCATTAAATCATTTTTATTTTTCAAAGAAAATGAAACATGGAAGTATGGCTTGTATTGGCAGATCAGCTTTTATTGTATGGGTATGTGGGGCGCCTCAATGTGAGTCGGTGATATATATATTAGCCAAGCAACGATATGTATCATATCGGTCAATATTTGAAACCTAGCTTCTTGGATAGCTTGATTTGTAGAGTTCAATTGAGGGTTGCTTCATTCATCAAGAGCTTTTTTTAGAATCACGGTATTTCTTTTATTTATTTAGTTGACTTTAAGCTGGGCCATTTTTTGAGCGAAGCTCAATCTTTTTTTATTTTTTTGAAATTGTTCAAAATTCAAGCATAAAGCTTTCTCAGACTCTCTTAAGTTATCACAGCAAAAAATCTTTCTCAGTCTCCAATCGTAACATATAATAGCTCTATAATTTACCTTGGTTCGCCCAACAAAGATTCCTGGTTCCACCTCTATGACTTCTGGTCTGATTTCCAGCAAAGTGGGACATGGCTAAAGGAAAGAAGAAGTTCCTGCAAGAGAACACGAGGGAAAAGAACATCTTATTGCTGTTCTTGTCAACTGTAGTCCAACCAAAATATTGATTACATTCTTCTTGCTTGCTCTCTAAATTGCGACCATCTTCCATCAATGACAACAAGTGGCATTGATGTTCAAGGAATGGTCAAGTGCAACTGGTTGTATTGTAACACTGTCTGACCTACATTAGAGGCCCCATTTAGTTGTCTTACACACTTACTTATATGTAGGCCCCTCATTAGAAGATCATCAAATCAAGGTGGTCTTTTTTCATTGTCCATCTCTTCTTCCTGTTCTTTATACCTGAACTGATTGTGATGCTGCTAAAAACCTAGAGAATATGTAATTTATTTTCAGAAATGTCATTTACTAATTTGCTGCTACACTCGATCTTAGTAGGATATGTTCCTTGTGAGTTTCTATACTCCTTTGTGTATCCAATAGCTTCTTCCTCTTTTTATCCTCATTTAATCCAGCTACTGCTGCCCAACTGATGAATGATATTTAAGTTCCCATTAATTTTAATCCTAATTCACTGATCTTTCCAGGCAAACCAAAATCCACAATATAGGTGCAACACTTGTTGGAGTTGATAAATTTGGGAATAAATATTACGAGGAACTGGAAAATACTCAATACGGTCTGTATGTTTGTTCTTCATTTGTTTCATGTTACTTACCCATGTTGCACCTGTTCCAAATGCATTAGCATAAAGAATCAGTCAGAAACTAGGTACAGTTGGTTTAGAGCTGCTTTGTTTACTGCACGGAATGCAGACAGCACATTAAGCATGGTTCCAATTTCAACCAAAAACTGGTCATTGATTTCTGGTCGGGTCGTGCCTGATGGCAATCTACCATTAGATCTTGGGGGGTGTATGGCCCATGTGCAGTTACCAAAGGCATTCTGACTTGTCCAAAGATCTTGAGTATTCTTTCATTTGTTAAGATTTCCTCATTTCAATATGAGCAGTAATCCTGACGTAGACTTGTCAGAGGTGTGCAGGAAGACACAGGTGGGTGGAGTATGGAGATAAGGGCCGCTACAATGCATCTCAAGTACCAGCTGAGTGGCATGGTTGGCTGCATTTTATCACTGATCACACTGGAGATGAAGTAAGTTTTTTCCCCTTAATCTTAATAAGAAGTGTCCAAAGCTGATTGAACAAAAAACTGAGTAATATATCTTTTCCAGAAAAAAAAGAAAGATGGTTAGTCATGTCTCTAGAAAAAAACAAGGTTGGCTTTCACAGTGTTGTGGCTTTCATCATGTACTGCTTAGAAAATTTCAATATTCCTGTTGCGCTCTCTCTCTCTCTCTCTCTCTCTCTAAATGTGCTCATGAATACTATTTATATGATACTCAGTCCATTGTTAACAAGATATCCTTATATCTGTCCATTTGATACACCAATGCATACAAAATGGAAAGGAAATGCAACAGAGTCAAGTGATGGATTTCATCATCTTTGTTAATTAAAAAAATCACTGGCATTTGTTCACTTCTGGTGTACTAATGTCTTCTGCAATGGTTCAGAGCTTGTCCATTTTGACTGATTGCTAGTATGATCTATTGTATTTCATTCACTCCTGTCCGTTTCAGCAGATCTGTCTGTTCCTGTGGTTGTTGTGGACTAATGTTGCCTTTTGTGTTTCTTGGCAGCTCTTGATGCTGAAACCCAAGAGGTATGGAGTTGAACACAAGGAGAACTTCTCTGGTGAAGGTGAGGAGTTAATTTACCACTCCAAGGGCCACACTCTTAACCCTGGGCAGAGAGACTGGACCAGGTACCAGTCCTGGCAACCCACCAAAACCTAACTCTGCCTTGTATCGCTCTCAACGACTGAAATCCTCATGGGTTTTCAATGCTGAATCTACATAATCTTTCTCCACCTTTTTTGTGTGTGTGTTGAATTTGAATTCCAACTTTCTGTTTTTGGCAGCGGGTTCCATGAATTGCTATCAGTCAATTACAGATATGTGGGATGGCATTAATGCCAGTTTAGAACCTTAGTGTCGGATATGTTGGCATGCAATTTGAATAAAAATGTGATTGGTATGTTTCAGGGTTCCTGCTTCATTAGATTAACTTGAAGTTCTAAATGGTGATCTTGGGACAAAACCTTTTCTTTGCATCTTAATCTTTGAAAGTGGATCCTGCATACAGATGTGTAGCCTTGCTAGCATTAATCCACTTCACCATGAAATCTTGCATCTCAGATCATATGAAGTGCATCCTTCTTTCCTTGGCATATTACTACTACTGCTACTACTGTTTTTGTCATTAGGGAAAAACCTGACACAGCTCCTTTTTGAAAAAAAAAAAAAAACTAATACATCTGATGGAACAAGGAGTGTCAATCTTTAGGAATAAATTTTTTAGGTTAAGATTTCTCAAGGCAAAAATGACACATGCGTACTTATATTATGGTTCAAAGCCTTTAATTAACATTATTTGATGCTTTCAGACGACGTTTATGGATCCATCATGTGTTTCAAAACTGTTTATGGTATTCACAATGTGCTTCATAATGGTGGCTGTTATTGTGGAAATCTGGGGAAACTATTTTATTTTAACAGAACTATCAAAAGCGTGATACACAAACATCCTTTTTCCTGCTTTATGCAGTGCCAAGTTGGATTGTGCACTTACACTAGTGAACCATATTTCATCACTTTCTCCACATCCAGCTAGGGCTGTTCCGCACCCTAAACCCAGCTTGAGACTCACCCTAATCTGTCATAAACGTTGGGCTTGAACACATGTAACAGCTCGCTAGGCCGGGGTGAGGCTAAAATTGTGAGCCTATTTGGCTAAACGGTTGGGCTTGGACTTCACCAAGAAGCCTTTTAAAGCTTATAGGGCGTCTTGGCCTGTTTAGCTTTTATGTGTATGTGTATATGTAGTTTATTCTTTTTTTTTTTTTATAAAATTATTTTAGAATTTTATAAAAAACCGTTTAGATTGAAATTAAACTAGATAAACTATTTACACCGTTGGTAGTAAGTTGGGGTTATCTTTAACGTCTTCTCTTAATAGCATTTATGATCAGCTCTCTATTTTTTTTTTTTCTCCTTTTTAATGGTTTCTTTACCACTTTAGTATGTTGGCCGCTTTTCCTTATGGAGCTGCCGCTTTTATTGATCTTAACCCTTCCAAACAACCAATTTCTAAAAATTGAATTTGAATTAGCAGTCAAGCTGATACAAGTCCAACGCAACTAATATTGATTTTTTTTTTTTTATAATGATGTTCAGGTCTCTTAGAGCAATAATTAATATTGATTTCAACTCATACCCAAATCAATTCTATATGAAGAGTGTTTAAATGTGTTGAATGGGATTTTTTTTTAACTGATATTGATCTTGGTGAGCTCATATGATCAACTGACATTTGGAAGTCCAATATCTCTTCAAATGATTGGAATTAGGGATTTAAATCTCGGTACCCAAATATCGGCCGATATCTCAGCTGTGAAATTTCTTTCCATTTTTTATTTTTATTTTTATCTCGGCTGATATATATCGGATATCTACCGATATCTCAAATCTCGACTGATACGATATGTATCAGTCGAGATTTGTTTTCTTGATTGGAATACTAAAAATGAATAAAAACCACAATATATAAGAATAAAAATGGTTTCAAGTGATAACTAAGCCTTTGTTCCAAGAGTTTCCTAAAAATCTAATTGTTGCTGCAAATTGATCTAATTAAATAGACTCTTTTAGAAGCATGTGTTATTTTTATTTAAAAAACAATAATAGTATAATACACTTAACATGGTGCAACCCATTTATCACGTGACACAAGGTCAGCTTGTTTATTCTATATTAAGAAGTTCGAATGATCCACATTCCACAATACAATGTCGGTGAAAGGTGACATGTTACTGTTACTTTAATTTTGATAATAGAAATTAAAATTTTGACTTATGGTATATAATGAGTCATTGAGTCCTATAAATTAAAAAATATAATTATAGAATATTATGTACAAAAATTAAAATAAAAAAATATTTATTAGTGTTTTGATTTAAATATATTGAAATTAATAATTATTTCACTAATTTTGATGATTTTAAATTTAATGACTAAATATATACTCTAATTTTTAGATACTTCAAAGGTTGATCTTCAATATGATAAGTCTACTGATTCGCATAGTATATTAAATTATTAACAATTATCATTTTCCACTCACACGTGGGATAGCAGCTTCGTGCACCTCTTCCCACGTTTGGTACAGTGGACACGATTTCTTCATGTTTAAAAATTCCTGTTTGTTTCTGCCTTTTAAAAGTCCAACGTCTCTCGACCAACTTTTTTCTCTTCAATTTGATTGAATGTTGTACATGCATATGTTATGTTACATATGTGATTTAGTATTAAATAATAAAATTAAATAAATACAATAAAAATGTTTAAAAAATATCTTCAATCAATCACAAAATGACATAAATTCATTTAAGATAGTTCAGTGGTATAAGTAAAAAGCCAAATAAAGTCATAATGTGCAAATTTGAGAGGTTATAGATCAAAGACATTGAAAGAAAACAGCGAATTTTAAAAAAATAAAGTGAATGAATAAAAATTTATAATAAAGTTAATTGAAGAAGAAAAATTAATAAACTTAACTGTATAAATGAGATACTATCTAATGATAATGATGATGTTAGAGTAAATTTTATATTTTAATAATCGCTATTTACCTCTAAGTTATCTTTATATTATAATATCTAAATAATATTCTTTCTCTGTTGCAAAATAATTTATTAAAAAAGCATTGTCTAATATTAGTTTTCTAACTATTTTTGATAAAATATCTACTAATTTGATATTCAATTAATAAATACATCACCAAAACTCAAAGATGGATGATAATAGAAATGCTCACAGTTGTAATATTTATTTTAAACATGAAATAATGAAATGAGGATGATGAATCATTTAGATTAAATCTGTATGATATTTTAATTATTGATATTCTAAGATGTTCTAATGATTATTTAATATTAAAATTTTTAATTAGTCTGAAAAATGTACTGATGGGAAACCCCTAATTTCAACGAAGGGACATTTTTAAGGGTCTTTATTTATTTTGAAGGAAAAAATGTTCTTACATACTTTAGATATAAAATAAGAGAAAATAAATTTAATAAAAAATAAAGATTTAATGTAAAATGTGTCTCTTTTGCCGGTAAAAACGGCCGGGCATTTTTTTTTTTCGTAAAATCCAGTCTTCTTTTTAAATTTCAACGTCCCTGTGCTGGCCGCTGAGCAGCCGCACCGTTTCTTCTTAATTACGCTATGTGCGCACGATAAGCTTCACACTACATTTCTCTTCCATCCTACCGTCAGGACAGACCTGCACTGAAAGAGCAGAAACATCAAGTACGTAATACTTCGCTTCTTCTCGTTATCTTCTTCACAATCGCCGCTCTGCTACACCAGCTTGGATTCATAGGAATATCCTTGTCTCTCTGCTCGATGCGTTTTCCACCACCTAACAAAACGGATTATTCGATTGCAGCGTTTTCCACCATCACCACTATCTCTCGAAATAAAATTTTCCCAAATTGACGCTCTTTCATTTCAAGCACATTTTGTTTCTGCTATAAACTATAAATACCTCATGCTAACTGCCATTTGCGTTTCTCCATCCTCACCAATCTCTCGCTTGCCTAAGAAAGCCCTAAAATTGAACCATCCGAAGCCCTAGAAGAACTAGATTTCTTCTCTGTCAATGGAATTCGTGCTTTTCGGTCTTTGATTTTCATCTGACGGTTGTGTCTGTGTTTCAGATCAAGAAATGGCGTTGGAGGCAGTCGATCCGGAACAGCCCAAGCTGTTTTCCTTGGGAAGGGCTTTGAATAAGGAAGTGAGTGTTTTTCCCTGGAAGTTTGATCACGGCTTGTTTGAATTGGTGTTTGTCTGTGCTTTGCTTTGGATTGCCTTATTATTTGAAAAACGAATGGATTTCGATTATGAAATTGTGATTGTATTGTTGTTATTATTTTTGGTTGAATTACTTATAGGCGGGTGAAATTGATAGTGCAAGAGAGCCTCTAATCAACAGTTCCCGTACTTACGAAGAGTATTCAGCTTGGGCTGCGATTTTCCCGTGAGTTCATCTTTTGAAAAATTCCTCCTTTATCTTTGCATTTAGTTGGTATTGATTTTGATTGGATATTCACAATCTTTCGATTTTGGAAGAACTGTGTTTTTGTGTGGAATGTGGACATCTGATTCACTTCATTGGGAATTAAGATCCTGGCTTCTATAATTTATAACAAAAACAGATGGATCTTGAGATTTTGTCAACCACATCTTCTACTTAAAAGTAAGAACTCAATTTTCCACTTTGAATTTCTTGAGAAATGAATTTGAAGGGATGTGTTTTGTAGGTAAGGGTGTTCATTTGTCCGAACCCGTCTTGAGCCCGATCTAAATAAATGAGCCCGGACAAAGATTTTTGTCCGACGGACTGGATCCGGGCTTTAAGTTAAAGCCCATCGAGGCCCATTTATTTTTTAATATTTTTATTTTATATTTTATAAATTGAAAATCTAATTGTACAAATTGAAAGAAGATCTAAAAACCGAAAATATATTTAAATTTCATCTCAAAAATCAATTTTAAGCCATTCAATTTTAACAGTCAGTCACCAGGTGTTATATTTTCAAGTACGTTTGCCAACTTCGACTATCAAGATTAAGTGGATAGAATTAAATTTTAGATTGAAATTTTAACTGATGGTAGATATTTAAGTATATTTTCAAACTATATAGTTATATTTTCAATTTACATAACAATTTAAAAAAACAGTACTAGATGCAAAACAATCGGGCTTAATTGAACATGCTCGGGTTTTGGTAAAAATAACCAGGCTTGGGCTTTTTAGTGAAGCTTGGCCCGAGCCTGACCAAAGAACACCCCTATTTGTAGTGATGGAAACATCTAGGTTTGGCCTGGGTCAAAACCCGACCCAAGTTTCAACCCTAGATGTGGCATAAAATTTGATTAAGTTAAATTTTTTTTTTTTTTGATAGATCTGACTTGTAAAAGTGAAGATGTTAACAATTAATGTATGCATGTTACTCAAAACGATTGAATAATAAACATTTCAGTGTTTGAGTTCATTTCAAATAGAAGAGACAATGTCGTAACATTTGATCGTCATGCAAAACAATTTTAAGCTACTAGAAGAATCCGATACAGCGATGTATCCAACATGGGTGGCATCATCACTTCAAAGATTACATGTAATGAAGTCCCCCACAAATATGTATAAAGGGGGCAACAATTAAGAACGATCTACAAAGAGATTAATGAGTTCCCAATTGGAGCTGAGCCTCACCAAGGATCTGTCCCTTTTTTGCTTCTTTTAGGTTTTTTTTGAGCCCGTTTTTGTTTCTTTTTTTTTTTTTTTTTGAGTAGTGACAAAAAAATTTCATTAAAGAGAAAGAGAACAATTGCAAAGATAGCCAGGTCTAAAAGAATTAGACCAAGAGTGAAGAAAAGAGAGAAAAAAAAAACAAAAAACTAAAAAAGAAATAAAACTACAAAAATCGAATGATCCTCTGACTCAAAGGAGGAAAACGCCAAAGAAGGAATCCACAATACCGAGCATGGCAAAGTAGTCTGCCACACACCATTCGCTGTTCGACCGATATGGGCAATTGAAGATGAAGTTTCATGGTTTACATTGGTTGATGATGATATAGTTCTAGTTAATTACACAATGAAACTATTACAAGTAAATTGGAAGTGTGGAGGAAAACTTTGGAAGTGAGTGGTTTGAAAATCACTAGGGAAAAAAATAGAATATATGGAGCATGACTTTGATGGAGCTCAGAGTAAAGATGATGAACTCTTGAAAGTGGAAATGATCTAGTACCATGTTTTGGTAAGGTTTGATACTAGGTCCAATAGTTGAATTAGACAGAAGAATCGATTTGGATATAATCAATATGAACCAGGGTAGGATAGGTATAGGCAAGCTAGTGAAGTGTCATGTGGTAGAAGTATGGTATGCTGGTCAAAGGGGCAATTCTACAAGATGGCAATTAGAGTGATGCTATATCGAGTTGAATGTTGGACAATGAAGAAAAAAACAAATAGATACAGTAATCAAATATACGTTTGCTAAGATGGATGTGTCTAGAACGTTAAAAGAGAGAATTAAAAAATGTTGCATTACAGGAGCCTTAAAGGTAGCTTCAATAGGCGAGAAGATGATGGAATGCTGTTTAAGGTGCTTTCAACAGAAGTAGAAGACAAACTCCAAAGGGCGAGAAGATGATGGAATGCTTGTTTAAGGTGCTTTGAACACGAGTAGAAGACCAAAAACATCTCCGCTGCAGCAAATAAAAGTGATACACATGGAAGGTGCCAAGAGAACAGAGGGCCCTTAGATACTTGAATTAAGTGTGTCAAAAAGGACATGATAGATTTTGAAATGACCGAGTGATTTTTGATACTGAGAGTGGAAATCTAGAAATAAAAAAAACTAATGCGTAGATGAGAAAATGGACACAGTAATGATAATGATGTGGATGGGATAGGTCGATCTATTTATCAATCCATCTATCTTGCTACAAAACACACATACACAGTTTGCATGTGATATAGTTGTCTGCCCTTGCATATTGTCATTCAACTGCTAGATTACCTTTTGTTTAAATGCCCTTTCATATTGCCACTCAACTGCTAGATTACCTTTTGTTTAATGTGTTTTTGTGAGATAAAAATCATTGCCATTGCTCCTTTCTTATACTTGCGACAGTTGAAACCATCTGTCATTTTTCATCTTCTGGTAATGTTTAGTTTGTATGTGCTTTAGGTTCTTGTTCCCGGCTTTAGGAGGTCTGCTATATGGCTATGATATTGGTGCTACATCTGGGGCTACCATTTCATTAGAGGTTTGTGCCATCCAAAACTGTACAAATATTTTTTCCCTTATTTATACATTCCGGTTCAATGAAAAGTGATGGAGGACTTCGTAACTGGTGATATTGCATCTTGGATTATATTCTCTTTCGGCATGATATAAGAATTGTTGCCAACTGAACTTTTTCATCCTTTTTGCAATTTCAAATGTTAAATTCTAATGATGCTTATTTTCTTTTATTTCTGTGATTGTTTGGTATCTAACAAGAACTCTAACTTTGTTGCAGTCATCCACTTTAAGTGGAACAACATGGTATAACTTATCTTCAGTGGAAGTTGGGCTTGTGGTGAGTTGGTAGTCATATGACATTCCTCATACCTGCTAATGGTTAATGCTGTGAAAACATCCTAGGTTTGCTATATCTTTTCCTCTTAAGTGTCTCTTTTTGCAACTAACTGGTGCTGAAATGGACAGGTCAGTGGTTCATTATATGGAGCTTTGATTGGTTCGGGGCTGGCATTTACCATTGCTGACTTTTTAGGTTATTCTTTTTCTTCTTTATGAGCTCTTGATTTACAGTTCTTACTATTTCTTATATAATCTGAAAAACAAATTTTGATTGAAGGGAGACGAAGGGAGTTGATTCTTTCATCTCTCCTATATCTTGTTGGAGCTCTGGTGACTGCAATAGCACCTAACTTCCCTATTATGGTGATTGGGCGCTTTGTGTTTGGCATTGGCATTGGATTGGTAATTACTATTTCCCCTTTTGACTACGTTACAGGGCTCTTTGTAATGTGTAGTATACCCATGTTAGACACTTGCACCCGTGTCAGCCTCTTCATGGATTCTTCATGTACTCTTATAGCATTTAACATTATTTTCTAAAACCATACCTTTCTCTTGTTGTAAGCTAATTAAAATATTTGTCACTTGATTGTTATAATAAAATTAGTACATTATTTTCTGTGTGTTATTTTTGCACCTTATTTTCATTTAAAATAAATTTAAATCTAAGTTATATGGTGCCGAATACCCGTGTCCCTTATTTTTGGTTTGCTAACACTTTACATCCGTGTGTCTTTGGCACCCATACCCGTACAACTTAGACTTTTTCTATCAAGATTATGCTATCTTCAATTTGATCCAAAATTGTTTTTTACACTACTGATAAATGAAGTCCACTTTCTTGTGTACTCAAAAGAAATTGATAGGGTCTTTTTCCACTAATCAACAAGTAATGTTGAGCGTTACTGTACATGCATGATACTGTGCTTGGGGTCCTGTTTCATGGGGGTGGGTTCAAATCGAAAGTACTTTTAGGATGATTCTTCCTATAAAAATTCATATCCATCGGATTTGGAAAGCCATGATTTTCAAGGGTTTGAAAATCAATGGTTAAAATGGGGTTAGTTATGGATGAATTTTAAATGGTGTGATCAACTCAAAGGTGGGTTCAAATTGAAAATGGATCCAATTCACAGGGGTAGATGTGTGTGAAGGGGAGAGGGGGGGTGGCGTGGAGGGAAGGGGTGTTAGTGGGCCTAGGTGGGCCCTATTTGTGCCCCACAAGGTTTTGTTGCTCATATATATATATATATATATTTAACTCCCCCCTCCTCCTCCTCCTCCTCCTCCTCCTCCCCCCGCCCCCCCACAAAAAAAAAAGAGGAAAAAAAGAAGGGACATCGTTCATGAGGGGCAAGATAATTTTTTTTGTCCAAATGGGGGCCCACCTAGGCTGCACTCATGTCCTGTACTCCCTCACACCTTACCCTACCTCGTGAATTGGATCCCTACCTAATTTGAACCCATTCTAAGTTGACCTCACTGTTCAATTGAAATCCATGTAAAACTGCTCTCATTTCTAATGAACCCCACCCCTTGGACCCCATCAAAGTGGGCCCCACAGATCCACCTGCACAATGCCTTGCATGTGCACACCCATAAAGTGCTCTCATGATGAGATCTCTATATCAAGCTCACCTATGATCATGGGGTTAGGTGGGTTGAAAGATTTGTGTTTGTATATCGTGCTTCTAAAACATCAACAAAATTGAATGACTATCTATAGTTTTGAAGGACCCGAAAGTCAATGGTAGATGGGTGTGCAATTTTATCAAGTTTAATCCTATGGCCATAGTCATTTAATTAAGTTGATTCTTATAAGCATTACATACACACAGATCTTTCAAATCCCTCTAACCCTATGATCATTCATGGGATCCACATGGGTTCCCATTGTGGCAGCACTTTATGGGGTGCACAACTGATCACTTTCCTATGTATGCATGTATGTATGTATGTATACATGTATGTTATAATCTTCCATATGAGGTGACCACATGTAAGATCAGAATCCATGCCACAAATTGTTTCAACACTTTGCAGGCAGCGACTTGAGTCAATAGCCAAGCCTCAATGCATTTCATGTTGGCTAATCCTCAAAACCATAGCCATGGACTCCAATAGTGTCATTATGGTTAAGGAACCTTGAGATTGCTCAATGAGATTCATCTCTGTGGTATGTTAAGAACTGATTAAATGTTGCAAGGTAAAATACATACTAGCAAAATGTGTTTATCATAGCAATTGTTGCCAAGTGATGAATGAACTTGAGTCCACACAAAAGTATCCAGGGCTGAAACTGAAGGTGATGATCTATAATCCAGCAACATTAATCAAGATATCACTGTTAAGTGATGGGAATCCAATCCACACAAAGCTATCACAGCTGAAGAAGAATGGGATGCTTACATGCTCACCCCTCAACCTTATATTTTCATGAAGAAAATCTCAATAGTCAAAAATCATATCTCAATAACACAACCAGCCCTGTCCATGTGTTGCTTTTTATAGAGACAATCACAAAAAAAAAAAAAGGAAGGGAAAAAATAGAAGATCGGACCCCACTGGTGTCTTACTATGTTTAAACAAATCTGGATCTCCTAAGATATTTATCTCTTGATATGATTCTAAAATGGAATCTTAATTTAGAAAGTTGCAATAAAATCTTATATAAATGTAGAAATAATGAATTATGGATGCAATCTCTTGATAGGTCAATAAGAGGGCTACAACCTGACATTGGGCTTCATTACTCGAGCATGTTTCTTCTCATTTTATGATGGGTTCACTGGGCTTAAGTTCTTTTAGGCTTTAAATGGAATTCCACTCATCACTTTCTATTTAATTGTGGAACATTTTCTAAGTTCTTTTCCCGTTGTTATTCTTTTATCTGTACTGTGCTTGTAATGTTGGTAATGCACTAACCTCCTTAGGTTCCTTACCACTTAGATTTCAAAGAGGGATAAAGCTTAAATTCTGCAGTGTCCTTTACAATGTTTCCAATAACGATGGCCTTCTATCCATCATTGTTTCAATCTTCTAGAGCCAACAAAAAAACACAAATCAATGTGGAGTGACTCCTTTTGCTATTATTTCAAGTCATGAATTTGGCCCATACGCTGAAGTTTTTAATGTGTTTGTCTTTATGAGAGATGCACTTATTCATAGCCTTCTCAAGCTTTCAGGCCATGCATGCTGCCCCTATGTACATTGCCGAGACTGCACCATGTCAAATACGTGGAAGGTTAATCTCTCTTAAAGAGTTCTTTATAGTGCTTGGGATGCTTGTAAGTGTTCTGTTTCACCAAATTTGTCTTAGTAAGCTGTTAGACTTGCAAATGATGAGAGCTCATGTCCATTTTGCAGTTGGGCTATACTGCAGGCAGTCTTTATATAACTCTAGCTTCAGGATGGCGTTATATGTATGCCATTAGTGCACCTGTATCGCTCATTATGGGAATTGGAATGTGGTGGTTACCACCATCACCTCGATGGCTACTTCTACGCACCATACAGGCAAAAGGCAATTTGCAGGATGGAAGACAAAATGCTATATGTTACCTTTGCCGGCTGCGAGGTCGAAGCATTGATGATGTAGCTGCAGTACAAATAGATGAAATTCTGGTTGAGCTCTCTTACACTGATCAAGAGAAGGAAGCTTCAATAAGGGAGATTTTTCAAGGAAAGTGCTTGAAGGCCCTTATAATTGGTGCAGGATTGGTTTTCTTCCAGCAGGTGCCATTATGATGTTGTGCATTCTAAATATTTATTGCAGTTGTAGGTTCTTGTCCTTCATTTTTAACCTTGAATTGATCATGTTGGTTGTATTTCTTTCTATCACTTACCATGAAGGTGACAGGACAACCAAGTGTGCTGTATTATGCTGCCACCATTCTCAAGGTACTCTGAGGCGTCTTAGTGGTTGATATCATCATGGCTTTTGATTCCAGTAGTATCTCAAATTTGTGAACCACATTAGCCGAACACAGCTTGAATTTTCAACCTTACTGGATTCATTTAACAGACTGCAGGTTTTTCTGCGGCAACAGATGCTACACGGGTCTCAATTCTTCTTGGTTTGCTGAAGGTAGATTTATATTTCAGATATATTAGTTTGAATATAACAGGATTCTCTCTCTCTCTCTCTCTCTCTCTCTCTCTCTCTCTTTCCCTCCTTCCCTCCCTGTACTATTTATAGAATTACAGTAGGTCTTCTGTGAAGTTGGTTTGCATTTGGAAGGACTGATCTGCTATCTCTTCTGTAGTTGATCATGACTGGAGTAGCTGTTCTGGCCGTTGATAGGCTTGGAAGAAGACCTTTACTACTCGGAGGCATCAGTGGTATTGTAAGTCCCTTCTCCTTATGGAGGCCTAGCCGGTTAAATATTGTCTGGCAATATTGCTGATTTGGCTATGATGTATATATTTGATGCATGTTTTCATTTGTTATAAATCTATATCATAGTGGGTTGCTTCAAAAAAAAAATATTACTGAATTGTTACAAGGTCTTGAATTTATCTGATCTCTAATGGAGGACACAAAAATCATGTACTACATTTATTCTGGTATGTAAAAAAGTAAAATGTCCTATATGAGATGATATAGTCAGGTTTGCTTGAGTTCTACAAGTAAAGCATACTAATTTCTCATTTACTTTGTTCATGCATGTGACAGGTGATTTCTCTGTTCCTGCTTTCATCTTATTACACGTTCTTGAAGGATGCTCCCTTTGTGGCTGTAGTTGCATTGTTGTTGTATGTTGGGTGTTATCAGGTACCGATGAGATGTTTCCCTTTATTTTTGATTGATATTTCATCATCATCATCTTCATCGTTAAAACCATTTATCCCTACCTATCTGGTGTTGGCAATCATAATGAAATTTGGCAAGTTTGTTTTCTTGGCTGCTTGCCTATTGATACTGACTTGATTCCTATATGACACCCTTTTGACTTGAACCTGAAACCTTTATGGTTGCAACAATAAACAGTTCCATCCGCTTGAAAAAACAATGAGCACTCTCCATTTGTCCCTAATTGCCAACTGTGCTAAGGATCTTGTGACCCCTTTTTCACTTTATATGCATTTTCTTTATGTGATAGTTCTAACATACAACTGCTTCTATTTTGTTTTTTGGAAGATATATCAACTGCTTCTGTTTATTTATTTATTTATTGAGTGGTTAGTTATTTTTTGCCATATCGGAAAAGTATACACTGGGCACACAAACCAAGCAAAAACAAAAGGCTAAGACAAAATTATGATGTCTGAGAGAAAGGAACCATCTTTCATAATGGTTCTGCAATGTTCTTCGCTAAAAAGTTACATGTGACACTTTAAAATCCTCTATCTGAATCATACCTTATCTCTTGAACCTTGATCAAGAATTTCCAAGACGAATCACCCTCTAAGCAATTTCCCACAATCCAATGTTAGTTTGGTTAGCTATTCTGCTAGGCTATGGTTCACATAAAGAGATGAACAAGTTCCCTTCTTGACTGTTTTTGCATCCTATCAACATAAGAATATCACTTTACCCAAAACTCAGTTTTGGGTTCCCAGCTGAGGGTGGATTTTGATGGAAAAATGGCACCTCTACTTTCTATGGACAGGAGTGCTCAATCTGTCCACAATCAGTCCAAGTCTGCACCCAAGATTCCTTTGAATTCCATAAGAGAAGTGTCGGAGACAACTTTTTTTCTCTTTTTTTTTGAACGGTAACAAAAGTGATTCATTCATATTAGAAAAAGTACAAGAACGACAAAAAGAAAGGTCTAGAAGTGATAGACCTTAAAAAGAAACAAAACATAAAAATAGAGTACATCCATGAGATACAAAAAAGTAACCCTTGAAACCAAAATGCAACCAAATGGGAATCCATTGATGTCAAAGGAAGAAGACTCTTGAGAAGCCGTTATCAACTCACAGCTTAGCAAAATAGTCGGCCACACCATTCGCTGTACGACTACCCTGTCACCAAGGCTCTAATCTCCAAGGGGGACTCCTTTGTCCCTTGGCCCATTTAATTAGATTTGCTGAATCCCGTTCAATCACAAGTTTACCTTGCCCATGGAGTTTCCATATGATCAAAGCTCTCCTAATGCTAAGAAGTTTTGCCTCGTTAGAATCTCTAACTCCCACCGACTCATTAAACATGATTGTTGTACGGCCCATATGGTTCCTCAGTACTCCTCTATTCCCGCCGGTCCTGGTTTCCCCCTGCAGCCCCATCCACATTAAACTTCATAATATCCCTATCCAGAGGGTCCCAACTCTCCTCTGATCTCCCTTTCCAACTATAACTTCTCATACACCCCTCCCAATGTAACACCCCTCCCTCCCGAGAGTAGAATCAGAGTGAAATGGACAAAGATTTCCATGGAGGGAGGCGAGTGTCACGACGCGAGTCAAGTCCGAATCCGAAAAACTCGACCCTCGACTGGTCCAACCTAGCACGTGCATGGATCGTAGTCCATGATAACATTTACAAAATGCTAGAATAAATAGCGGAAAATAAAATCATAATTCATGATCATAACATACTCGCATCTTAAGCAAAAATAAAGTGTTCTCCATAAACCAAACACAAATATTCCAACGTACCAAGAATTAAGTTATTACAACTCCAAATTAAAATCTCCTATAAACTATATTGACTCCAATTAAATTAAACTACATAGAGCTAAACAATCTATGCATTCTCCTAGCGTCTATCTCGCTCACGCCTGACTTCCACTTGGTCTGGCCTCGCTTTCTTGTCCTTGATTTGCATTAGCATCTAAAAAGGGAAAAATTGTATGGTCTTAGTCAACTGCGCCCAGTAGGAGTTCCGATCAAAGGAAAATGCACCAAGAAGTGTTATAGCAAAATACATATAATTCGAAATCGACGTTAGGAAACTTACATTTTATAACATAATATGTTGCATAATAGAAATCTCATAATTCAAATCGTATTTATCGTGCAATGTCATGTCATGGGTGCTATGAATAATGAAAGCCTTTCATGTCCCATATATTGACTATAAGTCATATTCTCAATGGTTACTATCATTGGCCAATTATGTCCAGCATTTCAGGCGGCAACCACGAGGGTGTTGTTCCCTATTCACAAATTTAACAACCGAGACTATCAGTGGAGTGTGGTCTCCTCCCTCTGTGTAGGGGTTTCGGGACTGGTTACTCAGGAGTCTTTATGGCCCAATTCAATGTCGTATCTTCATTACAATGGACGCGGCCAAATATAAATATTTATTCAGTTTCATCAATTTATTTCCGAGACCAAAGAATGTCCGGACAGCTAAGCTTTGTCTCGGGTAATGCAATTCCCATCCCATGCTACATGCATGAGGTATATGAATGTATCATGATGCCAAATTCCATGCAATATACGTGACAATATCTCAAATATTTCAAAAGTAAATAAACATCATCTCTTTCACATAAATCTGAAGAAAAATCAATCATCACATTTATAATAACAAAATATCATATTTAAATCACAACTTTTAATGCTTCAATAATGTAGGAAAACCTACCTGATCGAGGGTGATCAGCGAAAAGATAGATCCACAGTATCTTTTGAACGTCAATTAGTTCAAAGTCCAAGGTTTGCTGCGAATAGTGTTATAAAGATTCCAAGCATAATCAATATGTGAATTATTTGGCCTCCTTGGCAATTTACATAACTTACAAGTACGGTTGCTGCCCCAACTATGATCTACGACTTATCCTAAGGTCAAGGTTAAGGATAAAACTTGGGTCCATGCCTTGCATGGCCGAACCATGCCTACTCCAACTTAGACAATGGAAAACGTTTTCCCTGAAGTGAATAACTGTTTTTTTTTTTAAGTTACTAATAGTTTTACTCAAAATATAATAAATAAATTAGCTATAGTTACAGATCCAAAATATTAAATAATTTGACTTAATAGAAAGGCCAAATATGAGCAGGTTTGATAGCAATATAATATCTCACTGATAATGATATGAAAATAATATCTTCACATTGTAGCTTATGTTCCTTTCTCAAAACAAGTTTAGGTACTTGCGAAGTAAATATCTGTAGCACAAGATTTTAAATCATAACCCAATTAGATATATATAGTTTCTTAAAAATAATAGTATAAAGGAATAATAGAAGTAGATTTCGCACTAATCATACTAAAGAGTAAGTATTCACTATAGATTCAAATCATGCTATTTTGGGACTGAAAATCAGTCCCCACTGTCAAAGCTTGGGACTTGGTTTCTTTCTTGGCATAACTTTTCCAGCAACAAATCCTAATAAGTTTACACTCCCTGATTTCAGCAGCCCGTAAAAATCTTAGCACAAAGATACAAGGTTGCAAGGTTAAATTTGGGAAGCCCAAAATAAAATTCACCACCATTTGTCTCTCCCATTCATCAATGTAAATATCATCATCTCGAATTACAGGTTCTTATTGTATGGTTGTGTGTGCCCTTTTTAAATGAAATCATTGCTTCATGTCATTTTGTGATGTAGTGTATAAAAGAAGATGAAACCCAAAATTGTATTCTTTTGTAAATTTTAGAAGATTACAAGTTTGGATTCTTAACATTTACATAAACCAATCACCCTAAAATAATCAATGAGCCAAAAGCACCAACCTTGAAAAAAATCAAGTAGAAAACTGATTGGAAAATCTGCTCCCAGAGGAAGACGGAAGGGGAGAGATGGAAAGTGAGAAGACGACTCAGGCCTACTGCTTCTTGAAAGTCTCCAACGTTGTTGCCGCCAGAGAAGGTTGGAAAACATCGAGGAAAGATGAAGAGAGAAATCCGAAGATTTTGCTACTGCTTCTTGAAGAGGATCGAAAATATAGAAAGGGGTTTGGCTGCCATTGCATCGATTTATAGAATCCATGTCGGTTGGGTTGTTCCGTGAAGGATTTGGATTTGAGGTGAGAGTTTCAGTTTTGGAGAAGGGAAAGAGAGAGATGAGGGGATCGAATTTGGGAAAACTTTCCCTCCTGCTGCAGCGGTGAAGAAGTGGAAGGGAAAGAGCTCCATCGTGAATGAGATTCACGAAGGTGTGAGTCTCTAAAGGGGTCCACATGGTTTAAGTGATTTATTTTATCAAAATTGCATTTTCTTAAAATACCCCCAACTAAATAACTTTTAATATGGAAGAAGTTATAATAAAACTAATTTTCCATTGTAAAATCAACCAACAAGTGTGGGTCCCACGGCCCACCTAAAATTATAAATTTCTAATTGTATAATTCCAATTAACATTCTAACCTTGGGAATTAAATACTAATTTAATCAATAAATTTTCCATTTAGATAAAATGAAATATCAAATTTGCATAGACAATATTAGTTTACTAAATTAATACCACTCACTGACTCGCTACTCTGGGTCGGGTCACTACACCCAAGACAGTAGAAGATAAGGTTGAAGACCCTTAAACTCTGTACTAGAAATAAGCCAAACACAAAGTCTCCATTTTGCAACCTGAAAGAGATCGCTAACATCTAATGATTTACCTTCAAAGATTCTAGATTTTCTCTCTTTCCAGAGTGACCACAATACTACTCCCGGGATCAAGTTCCAAGCCAATTTCATCCTAGGATGTAAACACCACAAAATCCACGAGTCTACACACCCCACACAAGTTTTATCCATAATCCACGGTCCATCTAAAATTTTGACAAAATTCATCCACAGACTCTAAGCAACTGGACAATTAACAAATCGATGATCTACATCCTCCTCCTCTAAAGCACAAAGTGGACAGAAAAGATCATCTTCAGCTCCTAGGAATCCTCTCTTCTTCAATTTAATTCTAGTCAACACCCTCCCTTTTAATACACACCATTCAAAGATGTGTACCTTGGAGGCACCGGCCCCCCTCCAAGCCTTAATGGTAGAGGGGGTTTGTTCCCCTCCCATCACCACATTGTATGCATGTTGGGTTCCTTGTGGGAACACCTATTATATTCATGTCTTTAAACAGATAGCAAAGCCAAGGAATTCCCATCCTTCTCATCATTTTGAAAGAATTGATCTGGAGACCTCTGTGTATGAGAGAGAGTCCACGCTCCAGTGAACGGGTGGTGGAGTTTGCAACCATTGATGATAGTGTGCTATCTACTGAGATGATTTACTGTCAAGACCTCTTCCAAGGCTTCCAACCAGCAATATTGCAAGTGCCCTTGGTGGATCCTTAATTTTCCAAATTTTGGGAGAAGCTGCAGGATTATTGTTCTTGAAAAGAGAGACCTGACAGAGAACTATCCATTGCCTCTAGGTTCAAAACCCTGTACGTTTCTCTGAATCAAGAAGGTAATAAGAAGAGCTGAAGAAGCAAACTCTAGCATAATAGAAATCTCCTCTATTAAATCATATGCTCTATCATCTGTTTCTCTCGTACGTGCTACTTCTCTCAACGTTATTCTTTCATTTATCCCCTCCATCCATATGTTGCCCAATCATTTATTTCTTATTTATCTTTTGTGTAATTTTAATTGTTGAATTTTATGGGTTTGAAACATTATCATGTTCCATGTACTTATCATGATATCAACTTGCTCCATTATGCTTGAATCCACCATTTAGAGTTCAAATTCAGGTAATCTCTCCCTTCATATCTATGCTGATCTCTACAAACGTGGATGCCTATATGAACTGATATGTAGTTGTGGTAAAATTACAAAGAATACGTAATTGAACCACAATCAGTTGCCTCCAAAGGCTGAAAGGATTACAGGGAGAGAGAAAAGTTCGAAGCGTACCTTTCTTAGAGATATATTGTTTGCCATTTTTATGCTTTTCAGGGATGCATTGTTTTATTTTTATGATCCATGTGCTTCTCGCATAGCAATGATAGCTACTTGACCTTCTGAGACTACTTTTGTAGCTTTCATTTGGTCCCATTGGTTGGCTGATGATTTCGGAGATCTTTCCTCTACGTCTTAGGGGACGTGCACTAAGCATCGCAGTTCTTGTAAATTTTTCCTCAAATGCACTGGTGACCTTCTCTTTCGCCCCACTTCAGGTATATATGGTTTCAACTTTTTCTTGCTTTTAGTAACCATCTAGAATGAAGTTTCTTCCTTTCTTCCTGATAGTATTCAACTGATTAACTGTCAGGTTAATATTTTTTTTATATGATTGTGGTATCAGTTCTTAATTGTAGATTTATCGGTGAATAAATGATTCTAATAATGTCAAGTTGTGTAAATAAATTATGGTTTGTGCTATAGAAATAATATTCTTGCAATATCACTTGGATGGTTATTATTTGGGAAGGTCAAAGCCAATTAAATCATCTTCTCTCTCTCTTTTTTAATTGAACCAGCTAGGTAAATTAGAAAGGATTTGGATTTGTAGGAACTGAACCAATTACTAGTTTCAAATGTAGTGTACCTTCATATGGTGCTGCTATGCAGCTCCTTTCAATAGGGTGAGCACCGGTGTCAATGATGTTGATGTGCTTCATCAAACACACAACAGAGCAGCTCATGTTACTGATGGTGGGAACACATGTAGAAAGACCTAAGTCGTCACTTCTTGTGCTACAGAAACTGCATGCAAAGACCAATGCAAATCTCACCAAGTTGGAGAACTATGGCTTGCTGCTGGAAGCAACCATTACATATCATGCACAATAACCTCCACACTCACATGCACAAATGACAAAAATCTAAAAGACACGTACGAGTCCAACCTAGTTGCTGTTGGGAATCAACCTTTCCTTCGATTGCATTGAATGGCTTTCACATTACAAAAACTACATGCATTACAACTCTTTATAGAGTTTCAATAGTGACCTTCTAACCTGTCCATCTTTTCCAAGCAACTTCTAATTTAATAACCTACCAATTCAAGGACTTATAAGCCTAAAACAAGTAGGATATAAGTACAGCTAGTCGTCTGACTCTTGTTAGCTCTTAAGATTAGCCTTTGTGGTAAGAAGTTGCCATGTTATTGCAAACTTCTATTTATTTTATGGAGCTAATATATTTTAGTGAAGTGCCTTTATTGCTATGAATAAGATCATCATCATTAGTCAAAGTCATCTTTTCCATCTATTTAGGTCAACTTTCTAATTTCTATATTTCCACTCTTCCCTATGAAAAATAATATTCTATCACTTCACAATAGCATCCTGTGTTTCTACCACTTAATTTTGAACAATAGATGGATCTTTATTGCTAGGTTATTTAGTAAACCAACTTAACATGCTCTATTAAAAATAGCTGTATTCTAAGGGGTATGAGCTGGATAGAAAAGGATATGTATCAGCAATAAATATCACTTATTTGTCGAATGACACCATATTGCTATGCTCTTTCTAAACCCCAAAAGAAACTATCCCATGTTGATGTAGGCCTTGAGCATGATATTATAAATGGTCATTATCAACAACTGATTTTTTGAAGTAGCTGGCACATGGCTGATTCGGGCTATTTGCCATCATTTATATACCATATATATGGCCTAATACTTCCAACCACTTCCAACCATGAAAAAATGTGCTGTTGTGATGCAGCGGGGATCGGGCTAAATAGGTTCGGGAAATGGTTTGGGAAAATTAGATAAACAATTGGAGCTGAATGGATTAAAAGGGGGAATGGGTTCCACATTGGTGAATGGAAATAGGGAAAAGTGGGTTATGTATGAAAGATGAGGGATGTATCTGGGTTTGAAACAGGTAATAGAGAGGGGGAAAGAGAATGGAAAGAAGATTAAAGAAATAGAAGAAGAAGATAGAATTAGAAGAAGGTAGCAGAAGTCGGAATCCACCGACGGGAGAAGAGAGGGACGGGCGCACCTGCAGAAAGGAAGGAGATAAAATCTCATAAACTTTTCATAATCAATAATCTGTCTATTACAATGCTAGAAAGGGGTTTTTATAAAAACCCAAAACTAAAAATAGCAATAAAAATAAAAAACGAAAATAAAGAAATAGTATCCTAAAAGAAATAGGAATACTATCCTAATAGGAATAATATTCTAAAAGAAATAGTATCCTAGAAGAACTAGTATCCTAAAAAATTAGAATTCTAAGCAAATTTAATCTTACAAATAAAGCAATGGAAATAAATAAAAATAGAAATTTCCCAGATTTCTTCGATTCTTGGCCGGGTTTCTACTTCGGGCAAGATTCTGATTTTCGGGTCGATACCCGTGCTACAATAGTCTCCCCTGGTTGAAGAAGAACTCGTTCTCGAGTTCGGACCCAATGTGAGAATCGCCGATACTTTATGAGATGTTTCTTGAACTTTGACGGTTCGAACGCGCAAATAATATGAGCCTGACATCCATGATGAACCTTGACGTTTGTGATTTCAATAGGCGTACGAGATTCTAAAATGACTGTAGGAACAAAATAATGCACGACGTCTTTAACAACAATGAAAAGTGGCTTCACATCAAAGGAGAACAAGCTCATCTTCTTTGACGCTTGTAATACTTGTGGTGCATATGACAACTGCAACAACAATGGTGGATCAATACTCGCCGATTGCAACGACTGAGACGCCGGCAATACAACTGATTGACTCTCCAAGATTGGCACTGGCAGTGGTGTTTGCACAGGTTGCAACTGTGGAGAGGACACTGTCTTTCGAAGAACTTGCATGAATGTCGATGTAGGTGGCACAACTGTCGAGACTGTCTCTGAAGGAATTGGCATGCACTTTGGAGATGTCTCTGTAGGAACAGGTGCGAGGTCCGAGATTGATGCAAGATGCGAGATTGTCTCCTGTTCAAGAGACCCTACGACTTCACTCGTTTCTTTAGACTTTTGTTCATTAACAGCAGAAAGGAAACGAGCACGTAACAACCTTTTCAACTGTGGCCATGATCTGATAGGAAGCTTATTCTTTCGCCTACGGTTGATTTGTATTGTCTCCCACCAAATATATGCTTCACTTAAGAATCGATAGGTCACGAACTGCACTTTCTTTGTCTCATCGATTTTCCAATAATTCAGGAAGCGCTCGACTTCCAAAAGCCAGTCGAGGAAGTCCTTGTTATAAAGTTGACCTCTGAAGGGCGGGAAATCAACCTCCATATGATAATCTTGAGTGACGGGATTATACCCATGTCGCATAAAAAATTCTTCAATCTCATCATCTTCGCTCGAATCACAAGAAGCCATAATTTTTTTTTTTTTTTAAATGTCGAGAAAAGTCTCACCCGATGAGAATCGGTGAGATCTGGCTCTGATACCAATTGATGCAGCGGGGATCGGGCTAAATAGGTTCGGGAAATGGTTTGGGAAAATTAGATAAACAATTGGAGCTGAATGGATTAAAAGGGGGAATGGGTCCCACGGTGGTGAATGGAAATAGGGAAAAGTGGGTTATGTATGAAAGATGAGGGATGTATCTGGGTTTGAAACAGGTAATAGAGAGGGGGAAAGAGAATGGAAAGAAGATTAAAGAAATAGAAGAAGAAGATAGAATTAGAAGAAGGTAGCAGAAGTCGGAATCTACCGACAGGAGAAGAGAGGGACGGGCGCACCTGCAGAAAGGAAGGAGATAAAATCTCATAAACTTTTCATAATCAATAATCTGTCTATTACAATGCTAGAAAGGGGTTTTTATAAAAACCCAAAACTAAAAATAGCAATAAAAATAAAAAACGAAAATAAAGAAATAGTATCCTAAAAGAAATAGGAATACTATCCTAATAGGAATAATATTCTAAAAGAAATAGTATCCTAGAAGAACTAGTATCCTAAAAAATTAGAATTCTAAGCAAATTTAATCTTACAAATAAAGCAATGGAAATAAATAAAAATAGAAATTTCTCAGATTTCTTCGATTCTTGGCCGGGTTTCTAATTCGGGCAAGATTCTGATTTTCGGGTCGATACCCGTGCTACATCATGTTGTATTATCGTCCCATCTTCTATATTTCAATACACTAAGCGCTGTAATTATGTAGCCAACTTTGATTTCCTCTTGATAGTCCATCCTACCAAAGGCCATTTTTTTAAAATGCCTAATCAAGTGCTTCTAATGGCCAATTCTAAGGGGCACTCTTTGGAAATGTCGGAATCAATGAACTCGACCGTCCATGATCATCCAAATTGGACCTGTAAAATACTGACTGATGTGAACAACAATTTGTGCTTATAAATGCATGCAGATCAACAGGGTCAAAGGAGGAAGTCTAGCTGTCCTAATATCTGTTGTTACCAACAATTGCATCTTTCTACTTCATTTCGATTTATAAAAGCCAAAAGATTCATTTGTTTTGCTGCAAATTGCAGACGCTACTGGGAGCTGGAATCCTGTTTGCCAGTTTTTGGGGTGATTGCTATATGTTCTCTCCTATTCATATTCTTCGTTGTACCAGAAACAAAGGGTCTCAGTCTTGAAGAAATCGAGGCCAAACTCCTTTAGAAGTAGTGTTCTAACATTCAAGTGTATGTTTCAACCAAAAGCATCTGGATGCCCCAATACTTAGAAATGTACTAGTGGGGTTTAACTGCCCTGTGCACCAAGCTTTCTTCCATGTACCACTGCCACATGTAAGCACTGGGTAATAACCTCTGTTCATATTTCCGTCTGAGTTATTCCTTCTTTTACATTTCTTGAATGAAATGAATCGTTCTTCATTTTCACTGGAAATTTGGAGTCTGAATCACAATGCTTTTTTTTTTTCCAAATAATTATTATGGTTTCAAAATGCTTGGGCATGGTTCACATGCCTGGAGAATATGAACAATGGACGATAGCAGCATCAAACTGTAATGCACAGTTGAAATGAAAAAATTATCTTTCTATTATTCGGATTTCGGGGTATTTGTGGACACTCAAGATGGGGTGAACTTTTATTGATTGGGGCTTCCAGGCATGTTATCTGCTGCTGGGAAAGAAGACATCCTTTTCAAATCTCTTGTTTGGAGGATTACAATGTTTTTTACTAATGTACTGAGCTCCGGTGCATTGGCACTATTGTTGATTTGTTTTGGTTCGCTTTCAACCATAATTTGCGAGGGTCGACTCTTTCAAAACTCAATAATTGGATCTCTTCATCAGTTGTTTTCCCTACTACTTTCATCAATTTTAGAGAGAGAATGATATATTAATTATATTTTCTATAACTTATACACATGAAAAATGTTAATAAAATATCTCTAATATCAGTTCTCATGAGATCTTGATGCAAATTTTAATTTGTACTTTGTAGGGCTCAAGAGTATATCAAATGGCTATTGCTTCCATCTCCTCCTCTCTTTTCTCCATTTACATTAACCCATCTTGTCAATTACATTCAGCCAATTTAACATTAATTCGACTTTTATAATTTGTTAAAAAAAAATGTTAAATCTTGAGGGTTTTAAAGAAATTTTATAGACATTCTACCCCAAGTCAAAATATTCAAATTCACTCATATATTGTGGGCCCTGGTTGGGTCCACTTGGTTGTGCCTACTAAAATCCATGACATGACACCTTGGTCTTATGAGATCTTCTCTGAAAAATATAAATTACAAAACATGGTATTTAAATTTATACATGTATTCAAATTATAGTTTATACGTAAGTTCATATCTATGGACCATGAGTTTAAATCTCGGTTTGGAACAATGGGTCCTATTTTTATTTTGTCATTCATTTTATCATAATAAATTAGAAATATAAAAATATTATCAATATATCATAATAAAATATAGAATAAATTATAGACAATGTCTGATATTAGTAAAATTGCCGGTGTCATCCCTTAGTTTAATTAGAGAAAATTAATTTACTTATAGAGAATTGGGTGGTTGGGATGTACCTTTCTGATCTTTGGTGTAAGGGCTTAAAGCCTTAAACTGTTCTAAAAGATTTTTCTTTTTCTTTTATTGTTTTTTCACTGAGTCGTTTATTTATTTTTCTAGGAATTTAAATATCATATAAATTATAAATTGATTGGAAATTAAAAAAAATTGTGCCAGCTCAAAAGTCAAAAGCCAAAAGCCTGGCTCAAGTCCTCAGTCTCTCTGTAAGTACTAGAAATATGAATTCCTTTCAATTTTTGTTCATTGTTATCTGGTACAGTCAGGTGGTGGATTCTACTTCAGCAACATGACCCTTTTCCATATGTTCTTTATTTTCAAAATAAGCATCATTAAAGACTTATCTTTAAGAATATTAAGAACAGAGAATTCTACTGAAATTATTATTATTTTTTTTTTAAAAAAAGGCTTCTAGGAAATAGAATTAATTCACAAAGGTGTGAAGAGTGAATTTTGAGTGTTTTTTTTTTTTTTTTGAAATTTACGAGTGGAAAACCATGAGAAACCCATCGTAAAACTCCTACTTGGTAATAACTACTGCCCTTAAGGTACATTAAGTGAGGCCATGGGGGCTCGAACTTGGCACCTCCTACTTCCTGATGCGAGAGATTAACAGTTGAACTATACCCATGTGGATTTGAGTCTACTTTGCTAGAACATTCGGTGCATGATTCAATGATCTAAACCATTGATCTCATAGGGAAAAATGTCATAGATGAAAATACCCAACACTTAGGGAAGGACTCTCTTAAATTTAACCATATGGCCTGCAAATAGATGATTAAACACAATATTTTAAAATCCAAACAGTAAATTAAACCATTTCTTATCAGGGTTTGGTTTAATTAAGTTTAACCATTGAATCAAACTATTTTGAACCGTTTTAAATTGTGATAGTATAATTTCATATAATATTATTATATTTGAACATAGATTTGTAAAAATATGAATAAATTAAAAATCATATTATAATCATTGTACTATAATGCATTTTCAATGAAAGAGAATAAGTGAAAATAAAATAAATAAAAACCGTAATAGTTTTTCAAAAACCCGAATCATTTTAAGAACCGACCTGCTGCTTTAAGATCAACTGGGTCGAACCATAGAATTTGAATCATTTTAAAAATACTGGTTAAGCACATAATAGTATAATCCATCAAATGATCCTCACAGAAAAGGCCAAAAAACAGATCTAGAGCTACATTTTTAGGGATAACTTGGGATTGTCCATGCAGTTCTTATAATAATAATAATAAAAATAAAAAAATAAAAAGGCTGGCAAAAAAAATGGTCTACCTTCATAGAGGAAAAGCTTGATATCAAAATATTTGCAGAGTCGCATGAGCCAGCCATGGACCCATTAGGCAAGATTACAGATTACTGGTGCTGGAGGAGAATGGCTTGGGAGACTTAGACTAGTAATGTCCAATAAAGGAAATTAGAAGGCAGGCTAGGCTTACTGTACCCATACACGAGTTGAAAATGATTTATATGATGAACTCAGCCAACTTAATAAGTTTTGTCATTCCATAGAAACCATAAAACGAAAAATTGGAATAAGATAACATTATTAATGCAGTTAATTTCATTGATTATTTTATATTAAGGTGTTTAGGCTTTTTAGAGCACTCACTAATTCTCGAAGCATGTTCAAGCCTCTTTACCTACACATCGATTAATTTTATAGAAAGTGGAGTGGAAATCGAACTCGAAGGGTTTGTGGTCATTCAACTAAAAAATATCTTCCTTTGTAAATAAAAAAAGGGAATCTCGCTCTTCCCTTTGATCTATTTTTTTTTTTTTTTTATGATCGAATGTTGACAGTGTCTTGTCCAACTAGTCCTTCAGGGTATATGCACGCCTCCCTACACACACATGCAGGATTCAAGTGGTAGACCTTACTTTATATATATCTCAGAGTGATTGACCCTTCATCAGAATTATCAGATATTGAAACTTCAATCTTGAAGTCTTTTGTCTCAATTACTAGGCCAACCCCCCTCCCTTTTTTTTAAGTGGGTTTCGTTAACTCTTTAATAACAATTTTTTTCATATTGAATACGTGAGGACCTTCATGGTACATTATTATTCAATATGTTTTATAGAAAAATTATAAAAATGAAAAAAAATACTTAAAATGTTTTTTCATATTGCATGCCAATCTTTTTCAAAATAAATAAATAAATACATCTTTACATTAGTTATTGTCACAAATTTGATATAGAAAAAGCGTTAGAAAACAATTTTCATAATTTACCAAGTTTTTGACCTACAACTAAAATTTACTCTCCACCCGCCTAATGATAAAAATGGATTAAACTAAAGATACCGATAATTGTGAAATTGTTTTTTATTCTTTAATTTTAAAAGACTCAAGAAATATAATATTCCTAAATAAAATGTATGAAAGACATCAAATAGCCTCATATTTGTCACTTCTCCACCTAACCAGCTGGTCGCCCTTATTAGTTTCCATCACTAAAAACTTTTGCAAACAGTCTTTTCTAATAATAATAATGATAGTAGTAAGCTTGGTAATCAACGGTCAATACAAGTCTGTAATTTTTATTTTTCAGACGTTGTCGGAGAGTTAATCTAGCTTTTGCTTAATTAATCCAATTCTTTGTATCAAACCTTTAATCACCAAGACATTAAGGACCTTAAACAGACACTGAACAAGACCATTTAAATAATTACATCGGGGGCTGACTGTTAAAAGTTTAAAATAATTAGCTTTCTGCTATTTTATTAAAATTATAAAAATTCATATTTAAGACAGGATTATGAAATGTTTAACCAAAAGAACAACAAGCATTTACACTGAGTTTTGAATATGGGTATCAAATCATTATGCTTTGAACATGGTACAGTTCTCTTATCCATCACTGTCCTCTTTCGTAAAATCAGCCTTTCATGAGTAAAATTTTACCATGAAGAGAGAAGTAGTCAGATCAAAGCAATCCTGGAACGTGGACCGTCGATCACTTTCTTCATTTGGAAAGTGCGTCCAATGTTCTCTCTGTCTGATTAGATTATCAATCTACAATGAGGCCCACCACTGAGACGGTTCAGATTGGTGTGATGGTATTGAATTACCACGAAGATCTTTGTGGGTCTTGAAAATCTTTTAGTAAATTTGGAAGTAAATCAGTAAACCCACTCACACACTTCCATTCAGGTTGGGACTTGGGAGGAGTCTCAGAAAAAATTACATGATCAACAGGAGAAAAGATAAAAGAAGTGCACTCAAACCTTTCCCCAAACTACTCCAACCCCAATCCATAACCAGTATTTTTTACACTAAAAAAGAGAACCCAATGAGCATACAAATGTGACAGAAAATGAAGAGAAAGAGAGAGCAATAGTAGCAGCACTAGTGGAACCAGAACTTTTCATGGATCCTATCCTTCTTGTGAGCTTCTCTCTCTTTTTCTCTCTGAATTATAATTCTATACCTGTATATTTTTGGGTATAATCTGCTAGCTCTCTCTTTCTCTCGTTAATTTTTATAATCATGCTTCTATCTTATTGTGATGGCAATTATGATTTCTGTTAATGGGGATTCTGCTGTTTTTGTTGCTCTGATCCATAACCCAGATGGTATATCATGTAGATTTTCTAGTTGGGACTCAATTTCATGGTTTTTAGTGGTTCTCTGTTGTGGGTTTTGGAAATTAACCCATATTTTTCTGCTTCAGTACATGTTTGGTTTGTTCATGGCTTCATGCGTTGTCATTTCTGTGCTGTAGTAGTTTTTAATGTGTAGGAGCATTCTCTCAGAAATGTGCATTTCACTTCCTGATCATCAAGTCTGCGGATTTTCTGGGTTAAATTTATGACCCAAATGATATATCATTTACGCTTTGCATCTTAACTGCTATTGTGAAGGTGTTTTTTCTTTTTACTTTCCTTTACTTTTTGATCTTCATATTCTGGCTGTGCAGGAATAACCAATCAATTTTACCACTGCATGACGCAATTAGCAGAAAGTTTTTGTTAATTTTAGCTAATGGTTCCTTTTTTTTGTAGTTTTCTCAAGTTTATGGCTAAAATGGTATATGAATTCTTCCATGTATAAAGTGGGTTTTGTCTTTTCATGTTTCAATTCTTTTTTTATTTTCTTTATGTGTGTATTTAAGGTTTTTCTTGATAAATCCATGCCTTGCCTGGCTAATCTACCGCCGTTAACTGGCTTTGAAGTGGGTTTTGGGTGGTTCATGGTGGTGGTGTGGTAGCTTGCTATTCTTTAATCGTACTTTATCTTTTGAAAATCTGATATTTTTGTGGTTGGATAGACAACCCATCTGATAGACATACCTTGAATTGGTTGTACAAGGGTCTCCACCCTTTGGTAACTTCTATTTGGTCTTTTTGCTGAAGGTATTTCTTCTTATGATCTCTCTTTCTAAGTTCATGATCCACTTGTCAGTGCCCTGTTTCCTAATTGATCTCAACTTTGAAATCTCTTTCTTATTTTTTGGAATTATTCTCAATTTCTACTTTTTAACTTCATACAGTATTTTCTTTATAATACCTTTTTATGTCTCAATCTGTTTCTTTTCTAGAAAGGACTTTTTAAAGCCCTCTTCTTTTGCAACAAAAAACTTCCTTTGTGTTGTTTGTGTATTTTGGACAGTTGTTACTAGTAGCTGACTGTAGGATGAATTCACAAAGGCTATGTGATTTTGGTTATTAAGTTTGGACTTATCCTATTACCAGAAATGGATTTGATTGGATGAACCCTTTGTCTTGTTTTTAGTTGCTTCATGGTGTTCTGCTGGTGGTTTGGCTTGGTGCTGTTCTATTTCCCAAGATATGTTTTACTGAATTTATGATGATTGGATGCAACTGCTTATCATTGAATACAGCTTTTGCAGTATGTGGGTTGAACAGGAAACTTATTGAGGTTTAGCATCTTCTTCCTCCTATATACATGGATGAGAAAGGTAGCTTAGGTATTAGAAATTGGAATTTCTCAGATCAGCCTGCAAGTGTGGATTCGGTGTTGAAGCCCATATCAGATGCTGGTGTCCATGTTGGGGACGTTTTGGATGGTCATTCTGGTGTTTCTGAACATCATGCGGCCTTTCTGAAAATGAATGCATTCCCAGATAGGAATTCCATGATATCTGAAGCTGCTGAGTTCTCTGATTGGGTTCATAATAGGAACTTCTCATCTTCCACCAAAGAGAGTTCTAATTCAATGCAAGCAAACCAAATTAACCATGAAATGGCTCTAGCTGAAATTCAGATGGTTCTTGGTTCATCTGTGGACACATCTCAAAATGAAGATTTTCAGACAAAACCCACTAAAATAAAAAAGCAGCAGCCTTCAGCAAAGAAGTCTAATCACGTTACCGCCAAGGTTTTAAGGCCAAAGCAATCAAAGAAAAAGCCCTCTTCTTCAACAAAAAAGAAGGGGAGTATTCCAGACACATTGAAACGTGAGAAAAAGAACCCAAATGCTGTTATTGATGGAACAACATTAGATTTTTCACATGTACCAACACCATTATGCTCTTGTACGGGAGTTCCTCGCCAGTGCTACAGGTGGGGTGCTGGAGGATGGCAATCATCCTGTTGCACCACAAGTATATCAGAATATCCTCTGCCCATGAGTTCATCAAGGCCAGGAGCTCGCACGGCAGGAAGGAAAATGAGCAATGGTGCATATGTAAAACTCCTACAGAGACTTGAAGCTGAAGGTTATGACCTTTCTAATCCAGTTGATTTGAAACACCATTGGGCTAGGCATGGTACAAATAAGTTTGTAACGATCAAGTAGCTACGGGTAGTTGGCTGTGCTGTCTATCTATATCCTGCTAATGGAACTTATTGTTTTTCCTCTAAAATGTGCATGTGTATTTTCAAGACATTTGACAAGAATGTTGTAATCATGTACTTTATTCTAATTAGCTATCCTGAGTTCCAGCAAGATCTCTTTGTTTGACAGATTGCAAGAACTTGAGAAGTTGCCATGCCATATCTGGTTCGATTGTGCGAAAGCATATTGATGGTTATCCAAACACATTAGTAGAATTGCAATATACAAAATATTCAAATTGGAGTTTCCATTGCCAAACATGGGTTTTGCTTAACATTGTTGGAAGGACATGCCTCAATGTTTGGGTTCCACTTGAATGTAGCCAAATTTCACAGAGCCACAGATGTATCAAGTGTCATCTTTTAATGTGGTTCCAACAAGGGGAGGAGCAGATCAAAGACTATGGGGAAAGAAAGCTAGATCAATCTATGGCTTTTAAAGCGGGAGTCATAGCATTCGCCTATTGCAAATCAGTTTTGAAATCGATGGCCCATTTCATGGCAGGTGGTGATAGAATACTGGTGTTTTTTAAAACGAGGGACATTGGACTTGTCTTTTTCTTTGCTTGTTATCATCTAAATGGTGAAACGATTCACCGGTTTCCATTGTTACCGAAAACTGTTTATTCCTATCATTTTCCTTTTATTGTGGCAAAGCTTTTTGTTGCAGACCAACTTCTAACAAAATCCTGGAATTTGTTGATCCCATTCTTTTGTGTTCCATTTCGTTAAGCCAAGTTGGTCCCATTTCCTTCTTAAGGTTGTCCCATGAACTTTTAGATCGCCACTGGATGGTTGGGGTTTAGGCCTTTTGATAGAAAAGATCAATTCTTGTGAGGAAACTATTCCATTATCCATAATTTGAAGAATTTGAAAGTGAGGGATGAGATAATTTTCTATACAAAGCATAATCATTGTTGACGTCAATCAAAATTTTCTGTTACTCAGTGGTGTTCTTATGAAAAAGAGATTTGATGATAATGATAACGAGTAAGTTGATTACTGTCACAAGTTGAAACTTCATCCATGCAAGATCCAAAATTTTGGTTACAAGCATTATTGTTTAAGTTAGAAGAGACAGAGAAGCCGGGGTTGAAAAATTGACTGATATATATCGTATTGATTGTACAATGGCCAATATGACTTGTAATTCGGCCATATTGTTGCAGCCATTATTGGCCGATACTACATGGTATCAGCCATTTTCAAAAAAAAAATTATTTTAAAAAATACTGGTATGACCAATTACCGAGTTGAATCTTGCATTGAGTATGATTTTAAGAATATTTAGAAGTAAGTTCTTTATGTGTGAAAGGTATTTGTTAATTCCAAATTTTTTTCCCTTAACTATCTTGAGTTATTCTCATTTTTTCTGTTTTTGAGTTTTTGCTCTAAGATAATCTTGATTTTGGAGTATTTTGTGACAATAATTCAATGAAATAATATTGAGTGCTTATTGAATTGTTGGAGATGTCTTAATGTGATTGTTATAGTTTATAGTTGTTTGTGTCATTTTTCAAGTTTTTTTTTTAAATTAATAAAAAGCTAGGCTTTCTAAGATAAATTCAATTTTGGCGTTTCTTGTGAAAGAAATGAATGAAATTATATACAAATATTTATGGAATCAAATAAAGAACCCTTAATGTGATTGATATAATTTTTAGGGTGTTTGTGTGATTTTTTAATATTTCAACATTTTTATGAAATTCATATTTTTTATAACAAAAAAATATAAATTGTAATAGAAGATATATGTCACTAGGAATTAGAGAACATGATTTTCATATAAGTGTTTTCTCATGTTGGTTACCTATTATCTAAAATTTTAGACATTTTTTAAAATTTTAGGACATACTTTATTTGTATCAAAGAGTCCTGATACTCTATAAAAATGCACATTTTAACAAAAATAGGGTCAAACTAGGTTTTTCATATTTTCATATTTTTGTATTTTTGTAATTTTTTATTTTTAAATAGATTAGAGAATGTGTCGGCGCCGCTGCGACTAATATGTCCATATCGGCCGATATATATCGGCGGACATTTTTTATACCTATGGAAGAAGATAAAGCAATATGGTAGATACATGTATTTTTTTATTTTTATAACGGAGAACTCTAAGAACGCACCTCTCCCTGACTACACAGGCATTGGGTAAATTCCAGATGCACACAACCTGAGAGAGGATATATGTATGTTAAGATTGGTTTGTTGAATAACAAGAAAATAGAATTAAAAATGGAATATAGTATCAAATACATTGCACATGAAATGCTTATAGTAAATCAAAGAAGTTCCATCAATTGCACATCAATGGACTTCTCAAACTATTCCACAAGAAACAACCGCCATCCAATTCACAATTCAGTCCCCATTGCTCATGTAGAAGAAGTAGCCAACCTTGGTTGATAACTGAGGAATGCTTTGAACCTCAGGGTGAAGATTTTCTTTCCAGGAGAAATCCCTCATAATGGGCACTGAAATCATGAATTATTATCAAGTGAATTTTTTCCAAATAGCTTTCAGGAGTAGTACTTTGAACATCAGACCCATTTGGTGAAGATTTTTCAAATAGCTTTTCATGAAAATTAAGCTATTTTGAAAAGAAAAAAGAATCCCTCGAACACAATTCAATTCTTTTCTATTCTACTGTGACACCGATGATAGCAGTATTTGCATGTAGACTGGAAGAGTGACAACGGGTAGGATGACATGAATGAACCATTACATACAACATTATTCAACATTCCAACATCAGAAATATTTTGGGGCTTTAATACAACTTCATCTCCTTTGATCTTATGTTACAGATCTCCATAGAATTATATAGAATGCATAAATTGCTTTCTTTGCTTGGAGCTACATTAACAGAATGAAGGGGAAAATTGGAGAGGTCTGAAATTTGTTGTGTCGACTATTTTCAAGCTTTGGTTGCTTGCAGTGTAGCTGTTGCCTTGGTTTCAGCAATAATCTGCTCATAAAGATCCCTAATCTTCATCCCAATTATGGTCTGGAAGAGACCAGTCCCATTGTTACTGCCCGGGAAATCTGCGTGCTTTAACATTTGCTGTGTGACTTCACCATAAAACTTAGTAGAGAGATTGCTAAGATGGCTTTCCACATAAATGAGTTCATCTAATCTGTCAAATTGCCCATCCATCTCTAAGACAGATACCTAAGGAAACAGATACAAGAATCAGATAATTGTGTAGGGAAAAAAACAATAAGATGATTCATGTTATCAAAGATTTATTCTATAACTGTGTAGGTGCTCCCTCAGTGTAGAGACCTTTCCATTTTTTTTAGATAAGAACCAGTGTGGGAATGAAATGCCTCTTCAAGCCATTGCTCCATTTTTATCTCTTGAATTGTTCAAGCCTTGGTCGGCTCCTTTCTTTTTTTTTCCTTTTCTTTTCTTGGAGTGATAGCTTGCTGGGAATAGTATTTTTGATTTTTTTTTAGTTCTTTGAAAGACAACGGGTTCCTTCAATGACCAATTCAAATCACTGTAACTCCTACAGAAGGCAAACTGTCCCATTCTTAAGGGTACTATATCATTGACTTGTGCCTCAAGAATCCTGATTGCTTTGGATCAATATGATAGGATGTAAAGAAATATGTGTTCTTCATAAATATTGAACCATTTACCTCATGGGAGAAGTAGCTGTCTGGTCCATAGAAGAATTTGATACCAGGATAGGAGCATGTCAGTTTCCTCCCACATGGTATCCATGATATGGTGGAGCCTTCATCAAACAGATAAACCGGGCTGAAATACTTCACCCCTTCTTTCATCACCAATTTTACCCTCAAGACCTTCCCCTCATTATCATCAGGAATTAGTTGCGTCGGCAGAACTTCAATCACTGCATCGGCATGCTGTTTTTGTGGATCTAAACAGAAAAATAGTGACACATTTTACATACTAGAACAGATCGTAGGCATCCAATTACCTAATATAACTATTAGTAGTGTGTATGTCGGTGCATGCATACATGCTTATCAGGAAGCATGGTTGAGTGCAAGAACCATATTCTTCATCACGAATGATTATTGCTTCTAGCCTCTGTTCATGAATCTTTTGATTAAGAGTTTTTTTTTTCCAAATTGAACAATGAACACTGATTAGATTTGGCTGTGATCAAGAAATATACCAATGTATGCATCAAAGTCTGGTTTCCGGGCTTCAATACTGGCTTTGATGCTCTCAAGACTGTGCCCACGTTCTGCCATATCTCTCTGCAAGTTTGTCATCAAGGTAAGAGAGAGAGAGAGAGAGAGAGAGAGAGAGAACTCTTAGATTATGACAGTCTGCTGACCTGAATTTTCCATGCAAACTTGACCTCATTGCTAATGTCCAAGTAGATACTAAAGTCCAAGAGTTCCCTCACTCGAGGATCATACCTAATAAATAGGAAGATATCTAAAAGTGTCAACATGAAGATCTTTGTCTGCTTGTAAATACAAATAGTTGATGTTAGCATTAATAACAAACGAATCTGATCACCGTTGCATAAATTGAATTGAAAATAAAAAAATGAGGTATTTTTTAATTGTTCTTTCCATCAGAGATCCTTATAATATTAGGATTTTTTATTTCCTTGCTTTTACCAATTGGACAAAAACACTAAAAAAGATTTGTAAGATCCTCAGTATCCAGATTTCATACAAACTACTAGTGGAAACCTGTTCATGTCTAAATGGTCATGGGAACTGCTCATATCTAAGTATTAATTCATTCATGATTCACCTCTAATTAGAAATAATAAACAACAAATCTCTCTCTCTCTCTCTCTCTCTCTCTCTCTCTCTCTCTTTAATGGTAACAGATATGTGAGTTTTGACTAGGAAATTCCAAACAACCTCATACCTATTTAAGAATTCAAAGAATATAAAGATTCAAGTATTCAACAGAAACAAAAAGTGTTCAATTTTGCTAATTAATAATTATATGTGATAGTTTAATCAAAACCAGAGTTTATTGCATAAATCAATTGAAGATTTAAATGGAAAACCGAAGAGCTTATTTTTGAAACAAAAAATAAAGAATTTTTTTTTTTATGTCAACTAGCTTCCAGCAAAGAAGAATGGATGAGATTCGTCTCTGTTACGAAACTAAATATAAAGATATGGCTTTAGCGAATTTTTTTGCATTGATCTGATTATAGTTTACATATTAATAAACCAATTGCCTCTATAGAAATCTACATAATGAGGACTTTTCGGCATGAAAACCAACTTAGAATTTAGGCATCAATAGGATTTCCCCTTTCATTCATATCTTTCTCAATGAGAACATTACAATTTATAGATACAAACCTAACTACAAATGAGGAAACAAATTATACAAGATCTGGAAGTAAATCAATCCTACAGGAATGCAAATTAATCAGTCAATCAGTTATTTTGTAAAATCTTCAACACTCCCCCTCAAGTTGGTGCATAGATATCACACATGCCCAACTTGTCTAAAAATTTGAGAACACTCGTTTTGAGACTTCTTTGGTGAGAATGTCAGCCAACTAATCCTCTGATCGAATCTTAGGTAACTCCAATATGTTCCCATCTAACTTCTCCTTGATGAAGAATCTGTCACATCTACATGCTTTGTACGATCATGTTGAACTGGATTGTGGGCAATATCACATGCAACTTTATTGTCACAATACAGTTGAATTGGTTGCCTAGATGGGTAACCCAAATCTTGCAAGAGAAGTCTTAACCACAATGTTTCACATAGGCCAAGGGCTATACCTCTGAATTCAGCTTCTGCACTTGAGCGAGCAACAACATTTTGTTTCTTGCTTCTCCATGTAACAAGATTACCACCTACAAAGGTAAAGTAACCAGAAGTCAATCGCCGATCATCTATTGCTTCCAGCCCAGTCAGCATCAGTATATGCATCTATGCGTTGATACTCTGTACTTTTAGTGAACAAAATTCCCTTTCCAGGTGTAGACTTCAAATATCTTAAAATGCGGATGACTGCATTCATATGTTGTTCTCTAGGATTATGCATAAATTGGCTGACCATACTTAGTGCATAAGCAAGATCCGGTCTTGTAGTGTGCTAAGTACATCAGTCTCCCTACAAGTCTCTGGTATCTTTCTTTATCAATTGGAACTCCCTCTAGTTCAACACATAACTTCAAGCCTTCTTCCACCGGTGTATCAACAGGCTGACATGCCAGTTTCCTGTAATAGGTCTAAGGCATACTTTCTTTGAGACAGAAAGAGTCCTTCATTGGATCTAGACGCCTCGATCCCAAGAAAATATTTCAAGGAACCAAGGTCCTTCATTTCGAATTTTCTGGACAAGTATTCTTGTAGTACCTTCCTTTCTACTGGATCATTTCCTGTAACTATCATGTCATCTACATATATAATGAGTGCAGTGATCTTACCATGTTGTTTCTTCAGAAATAAAGTGTGGTCTGAATTGCTCTGATGGTAGTCAAATGCTAACATGGACTTTGTGAACCTTCCAAACCATGCTCTCGGAGACTGTTTCAATCCGTACAATGATTTCTTCAATCTACACACCTTCTGACTGTGTCTTTCCGGAGTCATGCACCCTGGTGGGAGATCCATATAAACTTCTTCAGATAATTCTCCATGCAGAAGGGCATTTTTCACATCAAATTGTTGTAATGGCCAATCCAAGTTTGCAGCTAAAGACAACAATACTCAAACAGTGTTGATTTTAGCTACAGGTGCAAATGTCTCTGTGTAGTCGATCCCATAGGTTTGGGTGTACCCTTTTGCAACCAGTCTTGCTTTAAATCTTTCAACCACGTCATCTGCCTTGTACTTCACAGTGTAAATCTATCGACATCCCACTGGTTTCTTTCCTAGTGGGCAATCAGTGAGATCTCAGGTTTTATTTTTCTACAAGGCATTCATTTCCTCATTCATAGCAGCTTTCCACCTTGGGTCAGCTAAGGCTTCCTGCACACTGTTAGGAATAGATACAGTAGACAATTGATTTACAAATGATTGGTTTGATTCAGACAAACGGTGGTTAGACACATGATGACTCATGGGATATTTAACTTTACTAGAAGGTTCAAGTTCATATGTGGGTTTAGGAATACCTCTAGTATGACGTTGTGGTAGTTGTTTCTTTGGTGACTCAGACACAATATCAAGAACATCCTCAGTACATGACGATTGGTGTGGTACATCAATGAGAGGCTTGTACTCGACTGGTGGGAATTGACTTATTCCTTCTGGTAGTGTCACTCCTTCAATTTCTGGGCATTCATCACCACATTGATCCAAAGTTCTATCACTCAAATCCAATTCATCCACATCATCCTGGTTACCAGAATCAATTATCCATGTACTATTAGAAACATGTGTAGAAATATTTAAAAACTTACCATCAGTATTGGTAGTTGCTACTAATGCTGAGGTCTTTTCAGCAACATCATCATCTGTCTTTGTATCAACAGTAGCGGCAGTTACGGTCTTCTTTTTGAGGGAAGCACGACTATGATCCCACCATTCCGGATATTCCACAAGTTAAAAGCAACGATCTTTGGTATGCCCAGTCTGATTGCAATGGGTGCATTTATAAGCAAACTTATCGACACCATTGTTGCTCTTTGGACGATTGCCCCTTGAACGGTCCTGCCAGTTTTGGGTCGGTCGGTTTCGAGTCACCATGGCTGAAGCTTCAGAATTTTCAGACTCCCCTTTCAGAGTTGCACGACATACCATTTCTCGTCGAATGAACGCATAGTAGTCTTCCAAATCTAGAACTGGTTCTTTGCATAGAATCTCTCCGCGAACTTGTTCAAACGTTGCATCTAATCCGGCAAAAATATGTGCACCCTTAGTCGTTCAATGGACTTTTGGTATGCTACAATATCATCAGGATCCTTCATGATAACTTTATCTCGATGGTCCAGTTCTCGAAAAATCCCTGGTCAACTCTCCATAATATTCGGAAAGAGGCTTTCCATTTTGTGTGGCCGTGAAGGCCTTTTGGTTTAAGGCGAAAACTTGCAACTCATCACTTCCATCATAGAAGGCTTTTGACAGAGCACTCCAGATTTCATAAGCAGTGGGTAAGCGTAAGTAACGCTTCATAATATCTGGAGTCATGGACATCAATAGCCATCGTTTCACTTTCTGGTTCTCGGCATACCATTTTTCATATCCATTATCAGATTCTGCAGGTGGTCTCGTCTTACTATGAATATAGGAGAGTTTTTCCCTTTCGGCAATATGCATCTCCATTAACTGTGACCAAACATCATAATTTGATTAAGTAAGAATGATGTTTGGTCATTCTTCCTTGGACGCGGTTTTTTTTTTTTTTTTGTCGTTGCCGCTGCCGTGTCACGTGCCTCTCAAATCTGGTTCTCAGATCTGCCGCCGCGTCACGAGATCTGGCTGGTTTGCTGCCGCCGCCGCGTGCTGGTTTTTTTTCGGTGCCGCCACGGCGTCACGCGCCTCTGAGATCTGGCTGCCTCCGGTTTCTTCCCCTTTTTTTTTCCTTTGTTCTTCGGCGCTGCTCCTTTTCTGATTTCCGCCGCTGGTTTCAGAAAATCGCCGCTGGATTTTAACCCAGATCCTGGTGTTGCGGCTAGCTTCACCGATAAACGCACGGCCTTCTATTCTGATTTCCGCCGCTGGTTCTGATTTCCAGCTACGATTTCCGCCGTTGGTTCTGTGCCTGGTACGATGCCCTATTCTCAGATCTGATGTTGGCTAGCCGTGTGCTGCTCTCGCCGGTGCTGGAGATAAGATCTCCTGCGCACGGCTCTGGGTTTCGGCGCCTTCAGATCTTCTGCTACCGTCACCGCTTCAGATCTGAGCTGCTTCCTCCGGAAACCTCTACTGCTCGGCGCTTCAGATCTGAACTGCTTCCGCCGGAAACATCTACTGCTCGGCGCTTCCTCTTCTTCCGCTCAGATGGCTGGATTCTTGGGGAAAAAAGAAAAAAAAAAACGGGCGGTGGCTACCGCTTTCCCTTTTCTTCCGCCCTCTCTGTTTGCAATTTTTTTTTTTTTTTCGCCTCGGCTAGATTTTCCCCCTTCTTCTCTGGTCAGATCTGGCGATGGTGTCACTCGGAGAAAAAAATTCCCCTTGAAACCAACAAAAAAAAAAATCTCCTCCCTTTGTTTCTTTTTTTCAATCTCAGATCTCTCTGGTTTCACTTCAAAACCCTGTCTCAAGATCTACGAATTTAGAACCTGACTGTGATGCCAACTTAGAATTTAGGCATCATGGGATTTCCCCTTTCATTCATATCTTTCTCAATGAGAACATTACAATTTATAGATACAAACCTAACTACAAATAAGGAAACAAATTATACAAGATCTAGAAGTAAATCAATCAGTGAATCAGTTATTCTGTAAAATCTTCAACAAACCACACTAAAAAAAAAACTAAAACCAACTTACCTATCGTAGATATAATATGATCGGGTTCAAGAAATTCAAAAACAGAAGAAAGAGAACTCTACATATTACTGCTTTCAATCAACTAAGATACTAAAACCAAGAACTAACACAAACCAAATATCTTTCATGAGGCCATGGACGAATCAAAAGGCAAGAAAAACAGAGTAAAAAACAATCAGACCTTGCTTATTACAAACATTTTAAGCTATCAATAAAGGGTAATAGATTAAGAAGGCTCAATATGGTGGGTGGGGTTTCTCAAGGTGAATTGCAGCTTTCCTATGAAGGTGCAAACTGTTTATCTATTTATAACAATATCAGCAGGGCCTGGAAAGAAATGAAAGTTCCTATGAACAAGTAAAACACATGGAAGGCGATGACCGCTACAAGTAGAAACTTTAGAGATTGAGAAAAGAAAGAAAATTGGTAACTCACATTGGGTGAAGGCCTTCAATAACCAGAATCTTTGGAGGCTTAATAAGCTCAGGAGGATCCAACAGACCTGAGACATGGTTATATATGGGCTTCTCAACTGCAATTCCTTCCTTCAGAGCTTTCACTTGCTCATACATGAGATCAAAGTCATTGGCTCTTGGGTCAAGTGCAGTTACTCCCTTCTCCTTCCTGCCTGTCCTATCAAGGGAGTGATAATCGTCCAAGCAAATTACAGTGGTAGTGTCACTAATCAAGGTGTTGGAATCCGGATTCCCACCCTTGGGTGGCTCTGCTGCACCCCCAAAAACACTAGTCAGCCTCCTCATGAAAGTGCTCTTTCCACAACCTGAATCAGCTGCCAACCCAATTACTAATGTCTTGGAGTCCCCAGCAGAGCATGATATCTCATTGAAGTTGCTGCTCTTCCTGGTATTTTTGCCGGTTCTGTAGAAGAAAACCTGCTTCTGATGAAAACCCAAGTGGGTTTTTGTTGAAGTGGACACAGAACAGGTCGAGTGCAGTGAATTGGTTATGTAGACTGTGCAAACTGCCATTGTTGGTGGCCTAGCAGTTGCCTCTGAAGGGAGGAGGTGTCAATAGAATTTTCCTCTTCAGTTATGGTAGAGAGATGTAGGAGAGACTAGCTGATTTTAAGAGAAGATAAGAAGTGGGTTTACCTCCTCTGCCTTGCTATCAGAGCTGAAGAGAGGATGAGGTATGGAGAGAACTGCGGGTCTATTTCCCCCTGTTTCTGATATTTGAAGGTATAAAATTGCTATTCTACTACCCCTCAGTTTTTTAATTTTTGACCACATTGGAAAGTTTTTGAGGTCTGAGTAGTAGGGAGTGGGGATATGATTGGATAAAAAAAAAACTTAGGGAGGTCCAGTCGTCAGTTATTTTCCATTTTTTTTTTTGAATGAGTTATATAATAATGAATAGCTGATTTTTTTTCAGACCCAAACGTATGGAAAGAAGCTTGGTTGTGATTCATGGCTCCGGATATGGGCATGCCACGTGGGAAGAAGTGGGTGGTCAGTTGGAGATGAGGTAATGAATTGTGTGGAATGGAAAGAGATATGGGGCATGATCCAATTAAATTGCCTTTTGGGCCTTATCTATTGGTAAAAGATAAAAATTAGAGCAAGTATCTAAATTCACCATATTGACCTTTCTTTCAATACACTTGTATTTAAATGCTATGCAAACTAACAAGTGTTTTGTTACTTATATTTACGGTAATGGCTGCTGGATGAGATCAGTAGGTCAGGAGCTCAGTTACAAATTTCAGTTAAATTTGAAGTGGTGATAAAAAAAATTCAGATCAGAGGACAATGGAAATATGTAATTTCATAATAGAAGATATTTAACATAGAACGCCGCCTAAATCCTTCAAAATAGGTCTAAAAAATAACCTGCAAGTAGGCCCCTAAAATTTTAAGGACTCTGCAATAGGACTCATCTTAACAATTTTGCTTAGGACTCCTAAGATTTTAAGGTATATCAAGGCTGACACTAGTAAAAGAAAATAGTCTAACATGAAATTCAATTTTTTCTGTTACTTGGGAAAACCTCTTTGTGTCCTAAGGGAGGATAAGAAGGTTTTCAGCTAATTTTATTTATTTTTTATTCATGACCCTCTCATTTGAAGGTCCTAAGTTTTAAGTTTCATACACAACCGATCTACTTATTCAGGATTTATTAAGGTGAGCCACCCTCACTTGTGGAATCATATTACAAAAAAAAACCTATGGGAGAGTTATATAGCTAATCCAACCTTATCAAATTAATGAAAATACCTTGAATCATTTAATTACCAAAATTCAACCTTATATTAATTTTCTATCTATATGATCTAAAATAGTAAAAACTAAATTCTCGAGGCAGATATACGTGAGATCCGAAGCCACATACTCATCAAAGTTCAAGAGGCACGCGCAGTAGGCTCTCTACCGAATGGGCCATGATCTCATTTGCACATGTCAGTTGTAGAAATTTTTAAGTCAAAATTTGAAAATATTTATGAGTATTTAAATAAATATATATATATATATATATAATTTAAGTTAAAAACTTATTGATATTTTAAATTTGAATTAAATTTTATAGCTGAGTAGCGTTAGAGTAACTAAGGATCCTAGCCATCTAATTGATGCTTGCAAGCAGAGAGGTGCAATTGTTTTGATATGTTGACTGATGAGCAAACAAGACGACTGGCTACGATGATTGGGCAGCCATCAAGAGGGAGAAAGGTCATCAATCATGGTTCTAAGAGCCTCCGCATATTCATATTAGCTCATGTATTAGTTAAGTAATTTGTCTCTTTTTAAGAATTTTAAAAAGATTAAATATTAACTGTTGACAGCTATTAGGATATTTTCAACAAATAAATCGTTGAAAGTAAAAAAAAAAAATGGTGACAATGGCATTATACTATAATTTGAAATTTAGGATGAAAATGACATTTAATTATATATTATCAACCAATATAGTTATGTATCGACAATATAATCTAAATATCAACCAAAAGTTTAATCCTATGTTTGTTTAGATTTTGGCCTTTTATTTGCCCATTTGATTGGAATTAACTTTGGGTTTTTTCCCTTATCTTCCTTCTCTGTCATTTATAGCAGTAAAGTCCTCCTTGGAGAGTCTAAAAGGTTTTAAAGCCAAATTTCACCTCTTTTTTTTAATTTTTTTTGAAGATAAATCTCTGATTTAAGTTTTATGGAAATGTAATATTATGATCTAAGACAATTTGGACAATGTTTCTTTGCTTTTCTTAAAATTTGGAAACTGTTTGTAGAAAAACAAAAATCAATCCTACAGTTCCATGCTCATCAGCTAATCATCCATCAGAACTTCACATTCACAAGCACAAAATCTGACCGGGAAAATAAAAGCATGAAAAGAAAAATGGAAGACAGACCAAAGAAAAGCATTAACATGTCAGATAAGAACAGGAGTGGTAACATCCATCGTCAGTTCTTGGCTCCTCTGAAATACATGTATATTTTCTGCACGCACCAAAACATAAAAACAGATGATGAGAAGGTCTACAAATGGCAATACAAATATTATGAACATAGTCATTCAAATACTTTCCTGCAGTACCCACAAACTCAGCAACGTTTCAAGGCAAAATAGGGTGAAACCAACAAAGTAGAAAATCTGCAAGTAAAAACAAACAAATCACTACTATTTTTTAGCATGCCATAGGTAACAATTGAATGACTTTCACTCTCAAGGGAAGAAGTAATCGTGCAAGAAAACCAGAGGCTATCAGAGGCCTCTCTCGATGTTAATTTCATTTTCTTCACCCTGGACAGAAAATAAGAATCTTCTATTTGTAAACTAATAGGAAAAACAAGAAAATGAGGAATATGCAGTCCTTTCTTATAACAGTTGAGCAAAATTCAAGATTTGAAAGACACAACTTAGCAATAGATCTAAGGAACTCAATCATAGAAATGCCTGTTCAAAACTAAGCAGTCTTACCAGGAGAAGTGGTCAGAATAGAGTCAACTACACTGTGAGCTATAGTAAGATTGAGTAAGCTACTTGGATTTTCATGTGTAATCCATTTTCCATCAAAGAAAATCTTTGAATCTCAACATCCCATCAATCCAACAGGTCAATAATCCTCATGGAAAGCTGATACTGGGACCCATAGGAAATCAAGGTCCAAGGTTTTTCTTTCATGAAGAGGTGGACACCATATTCATAATTAACTCAGCCTAAGCATAGGAGGGAGAGGGAACAAATACAGAACTGTTGTCATTGGTCTTTCGTTTCATGCATACCTGCTATAAAATAACTTCCAGAAAAGAAATCTAATTATTTTCCTCTTTTCAAATCACTGATTTAAACAACAAACACGGTTCTCTCCAATAAATTAAAATATTGAAAAATTGTAACTTACTCCAACCAAGACATGATCTGAGAAGACATCAATTGTCGCAAGGATGCCCCTGGATACATAAAAAGAAACTACCGTAAATCCTGATAGATTTCTGCTTTAGAAGAAGAAGAAGAGAGAGCAAATTTATTACTCATCTAGTGTTGGCTCGTTGCTAAGCCTGAACTAAATCAAATGACCCTTAAAGCTACATTTTTTTTGACTCCTTAGAAATTGAGGTAGTTATCCAAGGAATTGCAAATGTATTAGAAATTGAGGTAGTTATCCAAGGAATTGCAAATGTATTAGAAATTGAGGTAGTCATCCAAGGAATTGCAAATGTATTAGAAATTGAGGTAGTTATCCAAGGAATTGCAAATGTATGTAGCAAGGAATGAAGGAACAAAAAGAGAAGTTCAACACAGAAAATCACTTATCCAAATGAAAGAGGTGATACACTGCTCCTTTCAAATTGGGATTTGAATGCAAAAATTTACAATAGAAAAATCAACCATTATGAAGTCACTATGTTCTCACAGTGCTACACTCATAACAGCACCTCTTTCCAGTTGAAAATCAAGTCAAGTTGGGATGCGAATACAAAAACATGAGATTGGAATGGACCAATCTATGACACAAAGATAAGATGATTAAGGACAGTTGCATGCTTGGCTCTCCTTCAAATTGGAACTAGGAAAATGAGACTGATTACTTACGTCAATGATTTCCCATGAAAGATAATTGGAGGGGCAATAGCAGCAAAAATGCAAAAGCCAATGTGGAACTGCACCATGAACATGTAGTACACAAGAAATTAACTGAGATCCCACAAGGATGCTTAACCAGAAATAATGCTCAAAAAATACCAAGTATAACAGGAAAAACCAGCCAAACTTCAGGGCACTCTCTGTCCTGTAAATCAGAAGCAACAAAGCAGTCATCATACAGAAGCAATGATAAGCGACTGTAATTTCATGCAGTTAATTTTGCATGTAAATTGAAGTAAAAAAATATGGGTATGTTAGGGAACTTTGGTCTGGGAAGAGAGCTTTTGGGATGATATTTGGATATAAAGTAATAAGTCATAGTTCCCAATTATGTATGGTGTTCTCACACCAGAGCAAGAGAGAGAGAGAGAGAGAGAGAGAGAAACTCTGTGGTGTTTTTTCCAATGTCGAAGTGTCAATCAGGTGTTTTTTAAAGGATTTTTTGCTGTCTTTCATTTTGAACTTGGAAGGTGATCATCTAAGTGGGCGTCTGTACAATATGCACCACAACTACATACCCTTGATGTTCTCATTCATGTGATATGGACAGAAAGATCTAGTGAAGTCCATATGGAGAGTTCACATCTTTTTTTAGGGCATGTTCATGGGTTTCTTGGATATGATCTCTAATGGGAAAATGGATTCTAATGGATTCATTCTGTTTAATCAGGGTAATCATGTGTTTGGTTTGCAGTGCAGTAGGTTACACAAATGTGTGTGCTTAACAATGGGAAAATTCAAAATATGGATGGAATTTAATAACTTAAACTATTATTTTATATGAAGCTAAAAAACTGATACTGGAGACAGCCTACCTCATAGCACGATAAAGGGGCCTATACCATAGGCACATATGAAAGAGGACATCCAAGTAAAGCATAGATGATTGCAAGGAAAAAGATCTTAACCCCTGAAAATGATGAACATCCACAGAACCCATCATAGGACTTCAATCTCCATGAAGCATCCTTGCTTGCAAATAAATCACATGCATTCTTAGTAGGAAATTAACGCCTACCTCCACCTCTGATCCAACAGACAGTTATAGCAACTATATTCCATATGAGACAAAGTACTATTCCTGCAGGGCCACTAAAAAACTATTATTTCTTAAATATTTCCAGCAGAAAGAACTATAACCCAAAACTAAACTAAACTTCAGGATAGTTAGAAGCAAAACTTTGAGAAGAATCTCCCAAGTAATTTAATGGCTCAAATGACCATGGAGAAAATTCAAGCTAAGGGCAGGGTGGGGTTCATCAGCTTCCTAGAAAGCGTATGAAACTTTGGAGGATACTTTAAGTGCTTAACCCTCACATTAGAAGTTCTAAAAGTAACAAAAGAGCACAAGTGAGAAGAGAAGAGTAACATGTTTGAGTTCAAAGCTGATATATGAATCGTCCAAAGATAATTCAGCAGGCAGAGTGGCAAGGAATGAACAAGCCCTACCTAGCCAACTTGCAAAAGCCAGATATTGCAACCTTTGAGCGTGGATTGGAATTTCATTTGCTATATCATGATGAATAATTGGAAAAAAAGGAGGCCAGTTTTTATCATCATTAGAAACTCCGGCTGTATTGACAAGTTGAAAAGCACATGTTATATACCATAGGATAATATGGAAATGGAACACACTCAGGACTTTAAAACTATAACAAAGCTGACCTCTTGCTAATGCACCTTCCCTCTGTTTTATGTCCTGTAATATATAAGTTGCGTTACTAATAAAAACAAAAAATGCATAACAAAATACTTTAAAAAAATTGCAGAGAGAAAAAAAATGATTGCGGAGTAGGTTCAATAACATGACAGTACTGCAAAGCCCGCCTAAGACGTATCTGATTCTTTAGATGGATAGGGCCCAGGATGCAATGAGTTTATGAGATGGTGAAGTCGCCCTAACCCCCACTTTCCCCAAATAAATAAATAAATCACTTTGGGTTGCAAAATTGGAACCTTGAGAATCAACACGTTCGCAACAATGATACAAACTACAGGTGAAACTCCCCTCCCAAGAAAACAAAAAAAAACAAAAAATCCAAGCTGTCTACCACATCGCACCGACCCCTATGCACAAGTGGTCCATCATCACTGTCAAAGCCTTATCCCATGAATCTAGGGTCATTGTTATAGCTAAAGTTACTGTAAAAAATAGTCATGGGCTGCCAACACTCTCCTTTTCTTTTGTATGATTTTGCTCATTTTCAGTGTCGGAACTTGTGCAAAAAACATGGTGGGAAATCATAACTAAACCATAATATATATTGAGTAATTTTTTAATACAGGAACCTTCTCTCTCCATTTCAAGTCTGCTTCCCAATCTGCCAGTTCTTTCTGTTTCTTCTTTGGATCCTGAAAGCATCCTCAACCATCAGATGAACAGCTCAGTAGTAAAACAAGAAAATTCAGGATATATGAGACATAGTAACTAATTAAACAACAGATGTTCATATTATCCAGTGGCATGTCCACAGTTGCACCATGTTGGTGGCTGAACCCAAAGGCTCAGATGCCAGTGTAGGTAAACGTGATTTTAAACCAGGACCAGCAGCACTCTGCAAAGGTCTAAGTTAGCATGCTGGCACCATGTATGCATAAAACAAATCAGCGGAAGAGATGAACATCATACTACAGTTATGGCAAGAATATATAATACATTTACAAGGCAAGTTGGAGCTGTAATCAAATAGAAGTGTATAGCAAACATAAGAATATGAAAAAAAGTGATAACAAATCATGTTCTTCTAGTTTGAGTTCTTGGTGAAGATCTAGTTCTAGTTGTAATTTGTCCCTCCCTTTGGGCAAATTTAGCTTCTGGTTCTAGGAATTGATTCAAGAAATCAATTCTGGAATTCTAGAATTCTTTTTTTTTTTGAAAGGTAATTCTAGAGTTCTTATTTTCTTTGGTGAATTTTGAATGGTATCAATTTCACCTAAGGAATTTTCAACCTTATTACATTCTTCCATTGAGAAGTTGGGGTTTTGGTTCATCTATTTGAAGTTCCATTTGCCCATTCAACTGGGGTGAGTGATCTGAGGATCTCCTTAGACATCATGATTCATTGAGTTTATGTTTTCTTGGATCTATACCGGGTTCGAGCCAAATCTTGTGAAATTTTACTTTCTTTTAATATATGGAGGCATAGGTAGGCATTAAACCCGATCCTACCCTCCATCAGTCTCCCATTAATCAAGAGAGTAATAGCATATAAACCAAAATCCATTGAGGTTTTAATAAAGAGCAAGGACAGGGTAGCAGTGAGGAAGCAATTAGAAACATATGACTGTATGAGATATTTCTATTTACACGTCACTTTCACTGAAGTACTGAATTATCTATATAGAGTATCGTAATCCATTTTAAAACATATTTAAGCCAAACTTTCATAATACTCAGCAAAAACAGCCCATCAGAAATGCAGAAATACACGTCGTGTGACTCAAACCTTTATTTTAACTGCACCATTAGTTCTCTGAAAAAAATTTCCAAATCACTTTGATTTTACCTTTTTGAGCATTCCACTTCAAGAGAAATATAAGATGGATACACATTCCAGGAAACTTGACAGAAAAAGAAATCTGAGTTTTATGGGAAAATATATTGTGCTGTTTCGTAATCTGGATAAAATTCCAATTGTCTCTCCTAGTGAGAATTGAGAATAAATCCAGACTTTCGATCCATCAAAACACTTGAGGTTAAAACAACTGAAAATTTTAGAATCCAGGATTCAAAATGTATGCATTAAAACAATCATATGAAATATAATAATTTCTAAATCACCGGAGACTCAACATTCCTAACTCAATTTCCAGAAGGTGTAAGTGTCTCGAACTTCTTGAGAAGAAAAAATAAGTATGTTTTGCATACGGACCGAAATGCTTTGGTCCTGTAAAGACACTCTGATTGAAAAGATGTAATCTCATCTTCGGAAAGAGAATTTCACAAGTAGCGAGAAGATGGACCGAATGAAATGAGAAGAAGAAGAATAATACTAAAAAACGATGGGCAAAACGGAGAAATCAAGGAGTTATAACGGAAACAGAGATTAGAGGACTGTTACCGGAAACGGATTCAATTCTTCCTCGTCAAAGGGGTTGGGATCGTTGTATGGTTGCATCTTCTCTTTTACGAATAAGAATCCAGGAAAACAAATTCCGCGGAAAGAGGAAGAAGTTTTCTTGAATGCGATGGCAAATGCTAAGCTGCGAGTGAAGTGCAGGTGGAGATAATGATGCTCATCTCTTTCCGCTTTTCATATTTGATTTAACAGAACGCGGGAAAATCTGAAATTTCTCTTTTCCGTTTTTGCCCCTGTGAAGATTAATTAGTTACGTGCACCCCGTCTTATGAGAGGAAATGAGAATTCAAAGCAATGGTAATGTCTACGGAGCCCATTATTTTATTGTTAAAAATGATATTTGTCTTTTTCATTAAAAATACGTCTATTAGCTATATATTTGACTCATAAAATGGATAAACAAAATAAAAATCAATAAATAATTCATGATTAAATTATAGAATGGTATTTGTTTTTTTTTTTTTATGAAAATGTAAATTCCATGCTCATGCTTGTTTATTCTCTTAATTTGTATGCTCGTAGATGTGTCACATCCTTAAAAATTGAGATTCTCATCACATTAGTGTTCATTATCTAATGTTTCAAAAATAATTGCTAAAAAACTTATTTCTCACTTCAAATGCATACATTTCTTCGAGCAACTCCAACTCTTCTAGTGTCCTTCCATGCTTGTTTTTGTCCTCTATGTTTATGTTTGATTTCGACCGACTTCCAACGGCCAGTAAGTTGAAAATTTTAATTTATCTTGAGTTAAGTCGGTTTCATATTGTGATTCCTATTCATATGAAAGAGATTTGGACATAATTTTAAATATTGGCAAATTCGGTGTAAATTCAGCTGATATAACTTCGACTCAGTCAATTAGGATTCAGCCATTTTTGCTTTATTTTAGTAATTTACAGTTAATTTGTGTCTCCTTTAACCAAAGCAACTCAAGCGTAACTTACTCGTAGAAATTGAATAAAAAAGACCAGTGTCCATTATTTAAATTTTGAATTACAGAGATAATTTACGTATGATCAGTGGTGGAATGTGGCAATGTGAAATATCTTTACATCATTTATACCCAGAAGCCGATGCCCTCCTTAATCTGAAACAACAGTAAATTTACAACTCCACAGGTCTGGATTGATGTCATTTCTGAAATAATTATGATCCACAAGTAAACAAGTTTCACCACTTCCCGTCTTACCAAATGTGCGGCAGATGTGAAAATAATCAGTATATGATTAGAACTTAAAAACCTTAAAATTCCCTCCACTCGAAGAGTTGCACTAGCTAGAGGCCCAATACAAAATGGTCACTTCTCAAAGGCATCTGCAAATCATTTCACTCGACTTCAGACATTGAAAGGCCATTTTCCTTCAGTCTCTGGAAGTGGACAGCTGATATTGGATGGAGTTGAAACTTCACCCTTCGCGTCATTATGCTGTAGAGATATTACACTCAACTACGTGGTCGCCTGTTCACTTTTGATTGGATTTTCACTGGCCAGAAACATACCCTACTTCTCACTAGAGCTTTTCTTACCCAAAAGACCTTTCATCATTCATCTGCTCCATGTTAAGCCTGATTGGATTTCAGTGGAACAGGAACTGGGCTGACTGCAATACTGCCCTACATAGCAGCTAATACGTGAATTATCAATCTTACCTTCAACTCTGCCTTTTATACCCGATGTAACAGCAGAAATCAAGAGCCATACGGTGTTACCATACCATATACAGTGATAATATATTCACTTCAGAACACAGATAGTCTCTTCTGAACTGCATTGTGTATATTTTCATCAAGGACACGACCATAGTTGCAATCATATTATCTCTGCGATCATATCTATAGACAAAGTTGCCTTGCCACTGTCATCACCGTATCATTTGATAAATTGTGATGCATCATCTTTGCCATGGGAAGCTACTTTAACATTTTAATTCAGAAGCAACAGCAGAAGGATCTCCATCAAGCTACTTTGGCTCTCATAGGTGTCATTGATATTCCTGAAATGCCACTACCAGATTTTGGGTTTTGCTGATAGAATTGCATGGTTTAAGTTGTTACCAGTTTCAGTTTGTGGGATCATTGATCTGTGTAAGCCTAGCATGAAAAAACCCACTGATTTGATACCTGCAAGCGCCCAAGTCCACATGCAGTCCACTAGGCAATTTCAAGTTTCAGAACTCGAATCACTGCTATCATCAACAAAGACGTTAAATAGATTTAGTTTTCGATCCAACTCTCAGGTTTTTCAGAAACACAAGTCCCTGTCTATTCATGAAATCTAGAATGCACCTAGCTTCAGTTTCCATGCCTGCAGACTCATAAAGATGTATGGCTGCACTTTGTACAAATGCATCTGGTTTTACAGATCCATTGATCTGCTCAAAGAAGGATATGCCTGTATCAACAAACCCATAGTTCATGTAGCCTCTTAGCATGGTTCGGCAAAATGGGAGATCAGGACTCAAACCAGCCTGCTCAATTTCCATATATAGACTTTCAGCCTCGCTGATCAGACCCACTTTTGCATAAGCAGAAAGGAGGACATCAAAATGAGAACAGGAAGGATTGACTCCTTGATTTTGCATCTTATAAATAATTTCCCTTGCTTCAGTATATTTCTGATTCCCGCTATATGCTCGAATGAGTGCCAGGTAGGTGAAAGAATCAGGAGAATAGCCATGTCTCAGCATGGTCAGAAAAAGCTCCTCCGCTTCAAGATAACATCCCGTGGAGGCGTAAACATTGATCATTGTATTGTAGCTGATCTGAATAACCAAAGGAAAAGACAATTTAACATTCTACATCTGCCATTTACCAGGAAAGAAAAAGAAAGTGTAAATCTGAAAATATAATGTCAAATCTGCATCCTCAAAACATAATGTTTATTCCCTTCTCTCTTGAGGTTCACAGAACTTGTGTCACTATGTAGCAGTGTCAGGTGTCTGACACTAGAAACCATAATATTGCAAAATTAAGCACGTCCCATAGAACCCAATTAACATTGGAGTGTGATGCATTTCTTCTCTTTGCTACTTAGGACAAGCCACGTTCATGAACACATCAAAACCAAAAGCTAGACCTAGACAAGCAAAATAGATGCAGAGCCACCTGAACAATTATTTCATAATATCAAATGATGGAAGGTTCTTTCGGTTCTGGGTCAGTTTTAGAGTCGTTTCCAATAGTCATGGCAAGATAAAGAAATGCATATGATTAGAGACACTAGTATCATATGAATGATAATAAAAACGAGTAAATACTTCTGTAAACTGATAGCCTTGGTTATCATCGATCAAAAAGGTGCCCAACTAGACCTTTTCAAGTGTATTCTTGTTAACCCACTTTGTTTTATGGAGAGAGAGCATGAGGAACTGAATAATAATACAGAACTACACACAAATTCCAATATGTAATCACAGGGGCAGAGGGAACAGGAACATGATTGTGTAACCACTGTATAAAGTAGAATGGGCTGCAGGAGCAACACCTGAAGGCTCTAGCAGAAGTCTAAGAATTGAACACCATCAAAGATAAGAGGCAAGGCCACAGGACTGAATTTTTTGAGAGACAGCCATAGGACTAAAGAGTAGGAAGGGAGAGAGAGAGTTGTATGATAAATTGTACGAACATGTATTTTATTCACTTAATGGAAAGTGTTCTACAGTTTAGGACAGCGAACTATACATGTGAGAGTTGACCTTCTATATTTGCCTGTATTTGTGTCTATAAATTTGAGTCCTTGTACACTGCTTTATTCATTCAAGGTATTATAAGATTTCTTCCACAATTCCATTCTATTCATTTTCTATTTTCAATTTCTTCAGTCAACAGGAGAGAGAGTTTCAGTCAGCCTGCAGAAAGTGTCAGTGATTGGAATCCTCTTTGGAATCTGAGAGGAGATGCCTTGTTTATTTTGATCCCCTCTCCTTCTCCCTCTTGGAGCAAGACCCCACTAGGTCCCCTCTGGAGATAGGTAGATCATCCAAATCATTGATCTCTGTTTATTGTCTTGACTTGTTGATCCAGATGTATGCAAGTTTTGACTACAAAGATCAAGAGAAAGAAAAGCACGACCAGAAGGGAATTCTTTTTTGTGTTATCACTCAAATAAGAAAAGAAAAGAAAAAAAAGGGTCATATGACTTAAATGACAAATGCATTAAACAAGAAAGCAAGCATATGGTTAACTTTTCTTAAAAAAAATCATTTTAAGTGTAGCATACCTTCCCAGGCTTTATCCCTTCCTCCTGCATCTTAATAAATAAACTAGATGCCTCTTGATACTTACCTGTAAAACGAGTAAGATATAATCATCAAATAAGTAATTACTTAAGCTAGAGCAGTGATACTTGATCAAATGCACGAATAAAATATATGCAGTGCAACTTATTCATCTCCAAAAGTTTTTTTTTCTTATTCTTTTTTTTTTTTGGTTGTTGGGTTGGGGGGGGGGGGGGGGGGGTGGGTACTTTTTATAGGTCGGTTAGTCATGCTGGATCATTTAGGTGGCAGTTTCTCACCTATTAAGTCCAAAATAAAAGGAATGACAAATAGTATGTTCAATATAAGAAAGGTTGACTTAAATGGATTTCAGCTTGTTTCTACAAGAGAAGGGTGAAAAAATGATCCAGCATGTAGCCATTGGAAGCCATTCATGTAAGATATGAAAGGACTCGTATAAGTTTGGGTCTATTATAGGCTAGCGGTTGGCAGAGGAATATGAGGCATGATTTTGGAGAAGTGAGATGTGTCATTTCAGGATCAATTTGAACAACTGATTCTTGATATGGTTGAGGTCTGCTTAGACAAATTTTCAAGGGTTGAAAATAAAAATAAAATAATAAATTGAGAAGTCCACAAAGATGATTCTTTCTATTGATATTTATCAATGATGATGGGTACAAAAATGTCCCAAGTCGTTAATTGCATCCTCCATAGAGAACAGCCTATCACCCTTTTAACAATGTGAAATGAGTACATCTTTTCCATATCCCAACTTCAACATCATGGTATTTTTCTTTTTTTCCCCTTTTTTTAAAATCGGGATTTTTATCCACGCCTCTCATGGTGGAAAACCCAAAGTTCCATCTTCTACTCAAGGAGATTGAAAGAATGATGTGGGAATTGTAAAACTTTATTCTAGTGGAGAACTCAAAGGTCTTTATCCACTCAAGAAAAAAAAATGGAATTCTCCTGAAGTATGTATCATGGGGAACAATCTTCAATTGATACAAAGAAACACGAAGAAAATTCTAGGATTTATCCAATCAGATCTAAAATGCTCTATGGAGCAAAGTGTTGGGTAATGAAGAAAAGATAAATAGACAGTTAGCATTAGGGAGATGCATATACAATGTTCAATAAGGCTTCAGCTAAAATGATGATACTCAAATTGCAAGTGACAACCAAACAGTTACCAGCTTTCCCATAATACACAATCATATTGGTATATGCCTTCTCATCAGGAGGGGAAGACAAACTGCACGCCATTTCAAACATCTCAATAGCCTTATCCAGCTTTTTGCCACGGCCATATACACTGCATCCATGAGGAGAACAAAAAATATGTTTCATTACGATGGAAGCATTACATGATGGAAATTACATGACCCTCAACCAGAGGATATCCACAGTACATTAGGATCTCCCCAATCAAAGGATTTTGGTACATTAGGATCTCACTTAAGCATGCATAAAATAGACTGCATGCTTAAGTGATCAAAGCAGATGATCTGGTTGGGATGGGCCATGGCTACACCATTCCTGAAGATCTCCTCAATTCAGACAATTGCAACCTTTAACTCAAGATCCTGCCAATGGACCAAAATACAAGAACTCCATATGCAGAGAAACAGATGGAAACATTCTTTTAGTTGAGATCATCCCATATGATCTTTTATTATGTATTCCATTTACAGCATCATAGGCCATTGTGAGGCCCATCAGGCCAAAGTTAGATAAAAAAAATGGATTCCATGTGTAAAAATATAGGTTCAAGGATATACAATGAATATCCTTGGGGCAGTTACCACATGATTCATCTTGCACTGAAGGGAAAGGAAAAAGAGAAATAAGATAAAATCATCATCATCATTAAAGTCACTTCTCTCATCTGAAATCAAACAAAATCTCCACCAATAAAAAAAATCTACCTAATAATTCACCCTTTTTTCTTGATGATTGATCGACAGAAATTTACCTTATCATGGTGCTATATGTCTGAATTGATGCAGCAACTCCCATGGATATCATGCGGCTGTATATGCTAGCTGCAAACTGCAATTTACCTGCAGGTATATTGTGAATTTGATAATAATGAGTCATAGTATAATTAGTTTTAAAAAAAAAAAAATCTCTTATGAAATTCTTTAGAGAACATTTCTCTGAACCTGCTTCTAGCATTGCCTTGATATAGGTGTTATATGCAACAGTGTCAAGCTCTATGCCATCCTGAAAACTGTCATGGATAATTTTTTCTGCTTCTAGGTGTTTGCCTGTAATAAAGGTTATCAGCAATTAAAATAGAATCAAGAAAGTACACGAGCATTAATAAAGAATCTCCAAAAGCAAACCCAAAGGGGTTGGAGTGATAGCTAGGAACTCGCAGCAGGAAGTGGGAGTCCGGAGTTCGGTTCTCACTCCATTGCATGGGGCCACTCCCCGTAGAGTTACTCGGTGTATGTGGGTAGGGAGGCTTGCACATGCCCCGAGGATTAGTCGGGTGCTCTAAGAGGCCTAGGACACCTTGGTCATCAAAAAAAAATCTCCAAAAGCATAACATTTACCAATCCATTCTAGGCCTCCATTTTAACCAATTAAACTATACTTTTTATTAGTATATATATAGGCCACTGATCAAGTGCACAGTTCTTCAAATGTACTCAATTTTTGGGCCAGGTCAGACAATTTTGTTGGCATTCAGACCCAACCCGTTATCCATTGGACCACAACTACAACCTATAGGCTTACATGGTGAGCCCAAATCCAGCCCAAGGTGGACTTGGCTCAGGCAGGTTGGGGCTGGCCCATCCCATGAACAGCCATATTCTTGTCAAATGTCACAGAATCCATACCAAACTAATCTACAGCCCAATAGAATCAAAGAAATATCACATAAGGTGCATAGAAGAATAATTACTATTGGGCTGTAGCTTTTTTATACATACCGTGGTTACTCAAAGCATTCACAATGACACTTATACTGACGACATCTGGATGATGCCCTTTCTCAACCATTTCTTTGTAAAGATGGTTTGCCTCATCCAGTTTACCACATTTTGCATAGGCATCAATCATAGATCTATACACAGGTCTTCCAATTGTTACTGAAATGGGTAAAGCAGAAAAAAAGTCTTGGGCTTGTCTCAGTTGCCGCTGCCTGCCGTAGAACATGATCAAAGAAGCAATTGCAGAATCCTCAGGCTGGTGACCTAGCTTGATTACTTGATCATAAAGAGAGACAGCTTTAGAAATATCACCTGTCACAGAAGAAAGAACCAATTTCAGTCCATATCCTTAGTTGCATGGGTACAGATGCAAGGTTTAGGACTCAGTAATCCAGAAAAAATTAGGACATTGAGATACTGGCAGCCGTGTTTAAAAAAATTTAAATCTTAATTTATTTTAAATGAAAATAAGGTGTAAACATAACACTGATAGAAAATAACATACTAGTTTTACTCTAAACAGTTAGGAAACAAACATATTGATATTTTAATTAGATTTTAAGAAGAGAAATGTGTTGTAACATTATATTTATCTTAGAAAACAATGTTAAAAGGCACTAGACGAGTCGATAAAGAACAGGTGTGAGTGTCTAACACGGGTGTGAGTATCTACAAGTGTCAGACACAGGTGCATCATCCCCTTGATGCGTCCGTGCAACATAGTCCATACCCCATAAGAAACTCGGACATTATGAAACCATGGAGTCATGGATTTTATGCATCGATTATGTGCTAGTTGCAATGGTCAGGTGTTACTTCTTTGGTCTTTTCCAGGAGGTTAGTACCAGGTTCAAGCCTGGGCCAGTGCTTCCCCCTGTGCACCATATTCTACTTCCCAGTCAATCAGTCACTGTGGCTACTTACCCAAAAAAATAAGGGTATCTCTGTGTAGTTTAGCAAGTCCACACAAATATCCAGTTTCAGCTTCATCAGTACTAGAATAGGGCATACAGAAACCTCAAACCCAACTTGACTTGATGTCTCACTGGGTTGGATCAACTCCAAGGTTGTATGTTAGTGAGGTGAAAATGAAAACTGATTATTCCCCTCCTAAACGGAGAGTAAATAAACAAAAATCTGGAAGAGACAAATCACAAGAGTCGAAATAGAAAATTCAACATAGTCGAATTAACTCAGCTAATTTTTTGTTAACTTGAGTTTAACACAATGCAAGGGAGAACTCATATCATAATTTCCTTGCCTTCTTTGATAAATTTGCATATGAGTTGACTGGTTACTGCTAGGCCACCAGCAGTCCCCAGAAGAGACTGCAGCATTTTGTTGGCATTATTGCTGTAGCCATTCCTCAAATACAGATTAAGCATCTGACAGAGAGCCAAAGAATCGGGTTGCTCAATGGTTTGGAATGTGTCCTCTGCTTTCTCAAGCCTTCCAGATTCACCATACATGACCATCATAGATGTTTGCATGAACTTATCCATGCCCAACCCAACACTCTTCATATCTTCTACTAATTTTTCATTATCACTTATCATCCCCTCTTTGCAGTATATTTTCATGACAGCCCTGTAAAGGTCTTCATCAAACTGTATTTGATCTTTCTTTATCTGCTCAATAAACACCTTGGCCTTTTCAAGCAAACCCAATCTAACATACAAATTAAGCATATCAGTACAGGATGCTGCATCCAGGAGGCCAGTCTTGGATAAACCCTGCAATGCAATCTCAGCAGATCCCACATCTCCCTTAATAGCATAACACTGAAGCAGGGCACAAAAAGCAAATCTAGAGAACTTCACATTCCTAGATCTCATGAGCTCTAAAACATCTAGAGCTTTCTCATGATTCCCAGCATTTAGATGAACTTGTGCCATTGCCACATATGTTCTCTCATCATTCAGAAGACCTGATTGCTCCATTTCTTCAAAGGTTCTCTGTGAATCCTCATATAGACCAAGTTTACCATATATTCTAACGAGTATACCATAGATGACTTCATCAGCAGTAATGTTATTTTTTTCCATCTCTGAAAACAGTTGAAGAGCTTTGGAATAATCCCCGTTTTTGTAGTGCAATGTGAGAAGAGAGGCACAGGTATAGTTACTTGGAATGATTCCTTGAGATTTCATGTCTTCATAGAGTCTTAAAGCCTCATCCCTATTGCTATTTTTAGCTATTAGACCGATCAAAAGGCTGTATGTTACTTCCTCAGGTATGAATCCAGATCTTTTCATTTTATTAAACGTATGAAAAGCTGCCTCCACGTAGGCCTTCTTTAGCATATGAGTTTATGGCAATTGTATATGTAAAATGGTTGGGCTCCACCCCTGCATCCACTATCTCCTTCCATAGTTGAATAACCTTGCCATGGCATGTCCCCTTTTGCAAAGAGGAAATCATGAAATTAAATACTGCAATTGAGGGAATAATCTCCCGTCGACGCACTGCAGAATAAAATGTTAGCATCTCTTTGTGGCGCCCCCATCTAGCATAAGCACACAGCATTGTACCACAAGCTACTTCATCTGGTTCACATCCTGCATCAAGCATCTCCAAAAAGGTCTGTTCAGCTAGTTTGATCTTTCCAATTTGACCATATATCCGTAGTATGATTGTGTAGGCAATGACACTGGGTCTATAACATAACTGCAAATTAAAAGGCAGTGCTTACAATGAGTTACATGAAGTTCTGCTTCTGTTTTCACTCAGAACATGAAAGCTGATGAACTCAATCATTTCAAAGAGCCAGAGAATCATCCATGATGCAGGAGTAGGATCTAAAACACCAATCAGATAATTCTTTGTATTAATTTCCCCCATAAAACAAGACCTAAACCTAAGTTAATGTGAAGCATCACTATTAAATTTCTTTCTTCTTCTTTTTTGAAAAGTAACTTCATTAATCAAAAAAGAGAAGAACAAAAGCAAAAGCAGGAAGAAAGAGCCTACCACCAGAAAACAGCCAAAAAAACCCAACACCCCCCTTCCCTTCACATTACCATCAATGTTGAATTTCAAAGCGCATATTCAAGATCAAATCAAGAATTCAACCCAATCTTGCCCTAAAAATGTCTGGAATGTCCACTCTACAATCAAACCAAATTGAAAATTTAAGTAAAAATAATAATTAATATGGAAAATCTATGCTGCTATAATGTTTTGCATCAAAGCAGGATAGATCAACCCTACCTCAAATTAAGCTTCATCATCATCGGTATTATGTGCCGATCAAATTCCAGGATTAAAATTAAAACAATATTGAAATTTTAATTAAAAAATTTCCCATAGTCTTATTGATGTTAGTTTAGAATTAATATTATGATAGGATTAGTTAGTTTAGATTAACTGTTTTGTCTTTGAATTTTAAATTTACTTGGAACTGCCATTTTCATTTATTATAAAGGACTCACCTGTCCATCCATATCGTGTGGAGAGTTTCGGTTCTTTCATGGTATCAGAACTGGGTCATCGTTGAACCTCCTTTCTCTTTTACTTCCGTTACTCTATTAATGAAGACAGAACCACACTCTTGTGTGGGATGGAATACCCACCACCAGACAATTAGTTGTGATTTCCTTTCTTCTCCTCCTTAATCTCTCGGACTTCTGTTTTCCAAGTTCCTGACACTCTTCCTTGCATTACAGTTACCACCTTTCACAGTTTTTGTCTCTCTTCTCTGTTTTCCATATCGACGGGCTCTGAATGACAATATTTGTTTTCCAGACATGATTGTTTCTGTCAAAACTCAAAAGGTTGTCAAACCATCTTTCAGGCCGAGAAACCGTTGCACCCGGCACTCGAAATGTGATGGAGAATGTTGGACACAACGGACTCCTCAAGTGACGAGGAAGAACTCTTCCACCACCACCGCGTCAAGCGCTACGTGAACGAGATCAGCATTGAGGCTGGCAAGATCTATGACATTGTTGCCATTCAGCTTCGAGGTCCTGATGCCCTCACCAACTTCGCCACCATTGCACTACCATTTTCCGGCAAAGTGGAGTATGGAGATGATTGCCAGTTTATGTTTCATTCAACGCCTCCCAGGCTCTAGCTTCCTGGCAAAACCAATCATATTCCAGATAGGACGGTCCAGATTCAATGGCGTGGCAGAACTTCCCCAAGGACGGTGAAGAGCAACCCGCTCTGGAGGACGGCTAGCCAGTCGATGCCAATGCCTCCAGTTTCAAGCCACATCCCTCTCCTGACAAGAAATCCGACACGGAATCCTCCCCTGACATGCTAGCCGTTGCTGCACATCTCCGTACCATAGGACAAAACTCCAGTTTTAGATATCTTTCTCCGACTCAGGCGATGGAAATCCAGTATCAGTTCTATGTTCTCTCTATAATCGATCTCTTTCCTTTATAGTCTTCTATTTTTCTTTTTTTCTTAGAAATTTTTTTTAACATTTAGAGAGTTAAACTCACACCAACTCTCCCTCTTTCAGCCTTTTAACTGTGGCAACAAAAGCCCCCTGTCAACTGGCCCAAATTAGCCTCCAGCAACACCGTCCACTTTTTCTCTATCATAGACTTTGCCTTCTCTCAAGACTTTAACTAGAATCACACTTGATTTGTTTTAGATCCCCTCGATTTAGAATTCGAGAACAATTTGTTTTCGACACCTTCTACTTATTTCTATTTCTTTTCCTACAAAAGTTCCTGGCATGCACCTTATGTCTCACTTGCAGAGCTTGAGTGTTATCTCTCTCTTTTTTTCTCCTATACCTTCTTCCTTTTCTCTTTCTCGAATATATTGGCATGACATGGTTGTCTCTTCTCTCTTTCTAAATTTGCAAGGGCATCAACCAAATCAACAATGATGACTAAAAGTATAACAAGTTAATACTCCTAAACCGTTGTCATTTGTCACCAAATTACCAGAGCAGAATCGGAACTAAATTGAAATCCAAGTGAGCCCATGCAAAACTAATCTAAGTAATAATAAAAAATTGAACCCACTCAGAACTGTTCTAAGTTATCAAATTCAAGTAGAACCCATTCAATATAAGTTACAACTCTAAGAAAGTCATCATCATTGCTGGAAAAGAAAAACACACACACATACATACACAGGAAACTAAATCGAGAACTTGACAAGAAGTCAAGAAGAAACAGCACCTGAAGTTTCATCCAGGCGAAGAAATCTCTGACCTGCCTCCACCCCTTCTGCTCCTTCAACACCACGCACATTTCTCGAAACGTCAGCTTTGTAACGAAGGAGCTCATCACCTCCCTCATATCATACGTCCCCTCCGCCCTTGCTGACAAGCTCCTCACCACCCGAACAGCCGCAACAACATGCTTACCATACAAATGCCCGTGCCTGTCGTCCTCCAAATACTGAATCATCTGCTCTGGCGTGCGACGAATCCATTTGGGAGTCTGGGCATGAGAGCCCTGGTTCTTCCTAAGCTGGCTGAGGTACTGAGCTTTGGCATTGATGATTCGACGAGCATTGTCGTCGGAGAGGGGCTTTTTGTGGTTTTTCTTGAAGGACTTTGGACGGTCGTTGTTGCCGGAACTGAGAGTCCAAGGGTCTGAGGAGAGGGAGCAGACGATTGGGGCGTTGTAGGTTTTGGGGGTTCTCCGTGTCGGGGTTAGGGAACTGTGAAATGGGTTTTGTGGGGCGAGAGGGAGGGGTGAGAGAATGGGGTTTTAATGGAATCCATACATGGATTGAATGTTTCACGCCTTCTTCTTCTTCTTCTTCGGAAGAGAACTAATGAGTAGTCTCCAGTTCACAATCAAACCACACGGTTGCAACACAGAGCACCTTCTACTTGCGTTAGATGCTTTAATTTCTTCTTGTTTTGAAATTGGATGCTGCTACTCTGCTGCCATTAGAGAAGATAAGGAAGCGTTCGAGTTGAAGACAGTTACACAAGTTAGCAGTCTTGGATCTCTTGTCCTTTTTGTTTGTATGCAACTCCGCATGCACTACCACAAGTGTAGATATTACTGGGCCGACTCGGCAATCGCCCGAGTTGATCTGAGTCGTTCATCTACCTTACGTGGATATCATAACCTTGGTGGGTCCAATTTCGATAGCATAGATATGTCTGCTGTTTTTATTTTGAACTTACTACGTCCATTTTATAGATTAATCATGCTTAGATCCATAATTAAATCCTAACAGTTCACTTAGGAGGCGTTTAAGAATCAGATACCATTTTAGCAGGAGCTGCATGTTTGGAGAGTAAGAAGCAAATTGCATATGTTTGATTAATAAAGAGTCAAATTTAAGTTGATGGAAATCTAAAAGTGTCTTCATTTTTATTAAATAAAAGTAAAATATTAAAAAAAAATAGTCTAAAAAGTTATTTAACTTAATTGAATTGAGTTATAGAAATTTTAATCTATGAATAGAACTATCAAAATGTTTATTGTGGGTTTTATTGAATTATTGGATTCATATTTTTATAAATAATTTGAAAATATTAAATAAATATTTATATTTAATACTTGGTGAAAATGAGTTGAATGAATATTGGCTCATGACAAAATTTGAATTCAAAATAAAATGCTGCAGGAAATAGTTTTAAGTCTCATAAGTCTCACTTAACAAGTGATATAATTAAGTAAATTTCTCTTGAATTTTATGCAACAGAGAAGGTATTTTTTGAGTAAAGAGCACAGTGGAAAATGTAAATTTATGGTGATCCAGGGGTTTAAATCTCGGCCGATAAAAAATAGTGATTTCTTTTTAAAAAAAAACAAATATCGGTTGTGGGCCTTGGTCTATATCTCAACCGATATTTATATTTTTTAATTTTTTTTTTAAAAAAAATTATTTTTTTTAAAAAAAATTATTTTTTAAATGAATTTTTCAATAAGAAAAGTCACCATAATTTTAAAAAAAAATTGAAGAGAGAGAAAGATCTCAGCCGATGTGAAAAATAGGCCGAAATCTCGGTCCGACTGATTTTTCGACCCTGTGGTGATCGAATAGCAAGGCCCAACATGGTGTAATTTGTTGGGCTCAACACTGTCCCATTGGGCTGAGACCTGGTAATGTAGAGCACGAATCTATGGTGGCCCATTCACCAAATAAGAATTTGCAAGCCCATATTCGAAAAATGGATCTACAGATCATAGCAATTGTCCGGTAGTTGAATCAGGTGGACAGGTGGTCAAAAATTGCCCAATGCATCAATTGAAATTAGATTTATAAAGTAAATAATCAGAGACAACTCCAGTACATAAATTTGAAAAGTTAAAAGTTACGATTATAAGAATGAAGGGTAAATAAAAAAATATAGAACGAATAAATAAAGAAATATATGATAAATTGTGGAATAATAGATTATATAAATATATAAAACAAATATACCATTGAAATAGATCATCTAACTAAAGGATTCAAATGCAAAGCAAAAAAATTGGCACATCAAAATTCAAATAGAGGTATAATGGTGAATGAACATTTGGGCTGGTTTAGATTAGGTAAAAAAATTTATCAGTTTTGACAAGTTAATATTTTTTTGGATTAACTTGTGAGAAACTTAGGCACAGTCCTACTAAAATCTCTATGGATGAGTCAACTATCTTTAAGGCATACCAAAGTTAGGTCATGAAGGCTTTAACCCGTAACCTACCTGCTTTCTGAGTGAGAGGCAATCAGTTGAGCTACAATCATGTAGGTCACATTTGTATAAAAAAAAAATTTGGTAAAATAATGATAAAATTTTCAACCAAAAATTAAAAAAATATAATGAAATTGAAATATCTTGATGACTCACTCAGTGACCAAATTTAAATAAAATAAAAAGAAAATTCTATGAAAATTTTAAAAATATATTTTCTCAGACAATTCAATATTTTTATTTAATGAAACATGGTTTGAATGAGTAAGTAGGTGTGTGCTATTGTCACCACAGCTGGTTCGGCCGACATGGGAGTGGCTGGAAACATGTTGCCCACAAGTGCTGCTTCATGTCACCATTACAAGAGACAGCTAGCTTGGAATTTTATGTAGTATTTATAAAGAAAGAGTGGAGCTTATGCTTTAATCTTAAATTAAATAATTTAGAAATAAAAACTATATGATAGAGCTAAAAACTCTAAAATCATTAAAATATTTAAGTAAGTTGAAATAATATCAATAAAAATTAAAAATTAAGAAAAATTATTGCAATAATCTATAAAAGCTTATAGCTCTCCTATGAGCACAAACTACGCTTTTTTTTTTTTTTTTTTTGAATTTATGTATGGAAAACCGTAGGATACCAGTGTAAAACTTTCACGGGTAAGTCCACTACCCTTAGGACACATCAAAGTTAGGCTATGAAGGTTCGAACCCGCAACCCCGTTCCTGAGACGCGGAATACTCACTTTGATAGATTAAACATTTCATAGCTTAGAGATCTACTGCAAAAGAATCACTTGAGACTTTGAGAGATGTAAGGAGTTAAAAAGAAGATTCATGACAGTGTGAGAAATGTAAAGAAACTATGAAATGTAAAAAGTGACATGAGATTTCCTGGTGCAATGGTATTATGGGAGAGAAACACCAAAAGTAATAAATAGAAAGATTCTAAGAAAACTTGTTAATGCTAAAAACAGATTCTTAAAAAAGTTAAAGAGGGGTAAGATTTTGAAGAGTCTTGTAATTGAAGAGATATTAAGGAAATGATCGAGGAGAAGAAAGAACATTCTAAGCGGTTGAGAGATTGAAGAATGAAGATTAAAAGCAAGGGCACAGATATCAGTTTTTAAGAACCGTTTAATATCGGCCAGTACGTATTGTATCGGTCGTACAACCTATTTATCAGTCGATATGGCCAATATATCGGCGATATATATCGGTCAATATGATTTATATCGGTATTTTTAAAAAAAAAAAATCAAAACGATGATGGGCCCGGATCGAAATATCAACCGATATCGGCCCAATATCGGCTGATATTTACGTTTTCATTTTTTTTTTAAAAAAAAAGTTTCTTTTTTCATTTTTTTTAATTTAGAAAAAATAAAATAATAAAATTATACTGATATTTACCAAAATAAAAGAGGAGAAAGAATCATATCGGCCGATATTTGCATATCAGCCGAGGCGTTTTCTGCACTCCTGATTAAGAGTTTGCAGATTGAAAAGTGGGTTGAAAGAAGAATCTCTTCGTGTAAAAGAATTATTTAAATTACTTTTAAGGTTTTTATTTTATAACAAAGAAATTTAAGACCATTTAACATTTCTCTCATTTCAAGAACATTAGATAAAACTCAAGATGCACATAATTTTTGCAAGTTATGGGTAAGATATATGATTCCTAAATTAAAGTACCTCCTATAAGATTGATCTATCGCATGAATACTCATTTCACAAGCATAAAACAAAATTCAAACTACTGATAATACAAGACATGATAGGCGTATTGATCTACCAATACAAAACTGCTTATTTTTTTTATCAAATTCAATATTAGTAACAATAATTAATTGTGAGTGAAATGACTATTATTGTAATAGTACTAGTTTTGAATCAATGTCTTAAATTATAATACTAATAATTTTATTTCTTATGATCATAAAATTGATTTTATATAGACAAAAATATCAGCAGTTCTATTTATATGTATACTATTGTTTAGTTAGTGTTTTAAAACAAAAAAATCAGACTTAACTTAAAATTAAATAAGTCAAGAAACTCAAAGAAGTATTAAAGAATTAAAAAAAAAAAAAAATACTTGTTCACTTATCTAATTCAAGATTTTATCATATATTTTTTAACATGCTTGTGTGGAATGAAAAAAAAAAATCTTCCATTAATCCAAAGACGGTGTCCGTCGAGACCACCCAACTCTATATTCGGAAGGTCCAAACAGAGTACGATATAAAATGAAGAAATCAACCAAATCGGCAATCGCAGTAGGTAAGAAAGTCTTGTATTTGGTCGTAAAATTAGAAATTTCTTTCTTTTTTGTCTACCCGGTGTTGGATTTCATCTCCCAACCACAGCAATTTCTACTCTATAAATATAAAAAAATGAGTAACAAATTGGAAGATGAGAAATGCAATTTTGAAGAATCCAAACAAGATCAGTCAGATCGAGAAACCTTCCCATCCCATCAGTAATTATCCAACCTAAGATTCAAACCAAACCCAGAAGGGAAATCTCTGAAACAGGAAGAAAGTCGTTTCAAGTTCATGTCTTTCTCTTCTTTGACTGATATACATTAGAGAGAGAGGGAGAGGGAGAGGGAGAGAGAGAGGATGGTGGGCATCTTCTCACGGTTCTCCAGAAGCGGGCATCGACGATCCCAAACTGCAATTGTAAGCAATGGATCAAGATGCCTTTTCACTTGCTCTGGACTTCTGAGTCTAATATTAGAAATGATTTGAGTTGTCACAGATTTCTGTTAGTTACCTTCTTTGCTTCGCTCTTTATTACTATACATTTTCATTTGCTTTTTTATCTGGGTTTTTGCTTTCTTTTCAAATGAGTGGTTTCTTCCCATATTTTTCTCTTAGATTTTTGTAGTAAACAAGTATTATGATTCTTGTTTCATCTGTGAAAGAAAATCTGGAAATAATTCATTCACCAATCTGCATCCTGATGTAGTTGTAATTTGTTGAGCATAGCTTAAGTTTTTTCTTTTCGGCAGCCACTGTGCACCAAATCTTCGCTCTTAAATTTGTCATTGATTAGGCATTTTCATCTGTTCCTCATATATTTAGATCTTTGGTTGTTTAGATGTGTTTGTATTATGCTAGATTCTTGCTATATTTGTTCCTCCTTCCTTGGGTCCTAGATTTTTCTTCTCTTTTGGAAATTCCTTTTTTAATGATTTGAACCTAGACAATTGGTTTCTTTTTCTAGTGCAATATATTTTTTATTGTTTTTGTCTGCTTAGTCCATGTTCCCTATATTCTTCGATACTGAATTTTTTTGTGGTGATTATTGTCTTAGCATTGTTCTCTAGAAGATGGTTAGCTTAAACCTCTGTCAGGTTCCAGCAAAAAGTGGTTTATAGATCATCAGAAGTGATCATTTTATCAATGTAATTGTTGATGTGATTTAATGTAATTAGATCCACTTAGATATTGTCATCTCTCACTTTGATGTTGAGTCCTGGTGTGTTTGAATGGATCTCTTTGGTCGATTTATATTGATATTCCTAGTGATGGTATATCTTGTACCTATCTTCTGACATTTGTAGAAGAATTATTTCATGATGTGATCGATTTCTCTTCTTGTGATTGTTGATTCTCCTGCATTTGTCAATTCTAGAAGTGATTCCACAACCCTCTTCTCCTATACTTGTACTTCTTGATCGTTTGAAGAGATAGTTTGATACTTCCATTTGGCTGGCCTTTTGTCTCCAAAGAAATTGCTTTTATCTTTCTATTGCGTCCCATTTTGGTTGGCTTTGAAACTCAATCAGTTGAAAATCATTTCTAATCTGTTTTTTTTCCTTGTCTTTGTTTATACGAGGAAGCATATTGTGCATTTGTACACGTTCTTATCAGTATATTGACATTACTTGGTTGTTTTGACATCATTTGTGGTGTACTGCTCAGGATCAGGGGCAAGTGTTACCACCAAACGAAGAGAGTGTGGGTTCTGATGCTACTGTTTCTGCTCCCCGTGGAATTGAAGTAATAGCAGAGTTTAAGCCAGTCGAGCACCCAATTGAGCCTCTTGACAATGATCAGCCAGTTAGATGTCCCCTACCAGAACCTTCAATTCTAAATGTAAGTGAAAACATAGTTACTAATATATTTACTGATACTTTCACCAATATTATAGTTTTTTTCTTGTCAATCATCTCAAGTAGCTTTATTCCTCAACCATTTTCAGTCATGGTTGGTTTGTCTTGGTATGGAAAAGAGAGGATTAAGCAGCACCAGATTGATCTTCATGCATATGTGGCTTCAATACCCAGCAAAGTCTTCTGTAATTTCCACTCTATGTTAGGAGCCACCATGAAAATAGTGTTAGGATCTCTTTTCAAGGGAAAGCAACTAATTGCATATATGCTTCATAGTTTCCATCCTGTAGTATTTCTGAAGGGCTTTCAAGCTAACCATGATATGCATTTCCTCTCATTCATTATTCATGCTCGTCTTTCTGAAGACTCTTTAGGAATGTGAAATGAATGATGGGTTCTTGTTAGATTCTTAAAGAAGCAAAATTTGTCCACTTCCCTGGGCCTTTGGAGTGAGAGATGGAGTTAACAACTATATGAGGCAGTGCCTCCTCAACCACTTCCTCACCCTAAAAGAACTGTTGGCTTAATTGTAGTAGCTGCATTTGGATTGGGAGAAAAAAGGAGAAAGGAGAAATCCCAGAAGTTTTCTCAAGACACCCTATTTTGTAATTATTTGAGGAGAAGCTATACCAAATTACATCATTTCACATCAACACTTTCCTACTTTAAGCACCCTGAGTTTTACTCCCATATTGGGCCAACTCACCAGCTCTTCTTTTTAGCCCAAGAACCCATAGTTAGTTAAGAGGACCCTGCCCTAGGTGATTGCCATTAATTTCTTTTCACCTCGTCGATTTGTATTCTTTGTTCTGTTTCTTTTGTAATTGCCTATTTCTTGGACTTAGATTGAATTAGCATTTTCCTAGTTGAATTTTCTCTACTAGGCTTCTTTTATCCACAGTTGGGTCCTAGCAGATTATTGGACAACCTAAATCACTGCTTGTGCATCCCATGTTTACAGATTAAATCTTTGAGGGTGCTTCTCATATCCTTGGGTTGAGGATCATATATCTCCTCCTCAGGCAGTGGTACCAATTAATTCTGGACAGAATTGTTTGTTTTATTCGATTGACTTGATTTACATTGTTTTTCTTATCATTATTTAGAATCTTGAAACATCACCACTTAAATTTTGGTGGATGTCACCTCCCAAATGGATTATATCCTTGAGATTTGAAGATTTGATACAATGAAGTAATCATACAAGACATTGTATGACTATTTTAAAAAATGGAGTGTTCCTTGTTATGTAGCCTCCTCATGTAAATTTTGAAGGGCATATTTTCAGTAATGGGCATTTCTTATGAAAGTCACTATCTGATTTTGGGTTGTGTGTCATTCAGGATGGGAGAATATGGAAGGAGCGGCTGTCTGCAAGTGTACAAAGGACAGCTGACCTGCCAGTTATGAAGGAAGGAGCCCACCATGAAGCTGAAGCTGCTGGAACAAAGGTGCAGCCAGGTCCAGCTAGTCGCTCAGCCCTACCGTCATCAATTAGTGCCCCTGAGCACAATATTATTGAATCTTTTGGAAGAATGTAAAGTTGCTGAAGAATAGATTTCCTGCTACTAAAAAGCTCTAGCAATACAGATGTTTAGGAATACAGATGTTTGGTGTCCCTTTTGCTATATCTTCAATATGTCCCTCTATTTTTTATTTGATTTATCGTATGAGTATGAAATTCTACTGGAACATAGGAAAAGAACAAGATCTGTAGTTTCTTTGTCATTAAAGAATCACATTCTGATACAAAATTTGTGTGCTTATCTGAATTAATGTCTGATTCAGGCAATGAATACGTTCTCACCTATTTGGCTACTGAATAGGTTTGCAGTCACTTTTTCTCTCATTGTGAATTAGATGGACCATATTGCCTACTATTATTTTAACACATTGAAAAGGTGTGCTTTTGTACCTATTTCTTGTTGTGGACAAAAGACCGAATTTTGACATTTGATGACGATGATGATAGGCAAACTTTTACAGGTAAGGAGGGAAAGAATATAAACAGTTGTAAAGGACAACCAAGAATAGCTTGGGTAGGTCATTCACCTCAGATGTGGTACATAACTCCTCTATATTGAAGTTGTGACGATCCGTCCCTACCCCATCATGATATTGTCCGCTTTGGACCCTACGTAACCCATAAGGTTTTGCTTTGGGCCCTGGCCCACATGGCCAGGCCCAAAAGGCCTCACAATGGGGAGGGTTGCCCCCTATCAAATAAAGCCCTCACCACCCATACTCCCAACCAATGTGGAACTTTTGGGTGGGGGTGCTACAGGAGTCAAAGCAGAACAAGTACAATGTAGCTCATATTAAATCCAGACCACTGAATTCTAAGTTTGTTTTTAGAACACCAGCAAAAATGTTCAACCCCAATAAATGATGTTGAGCTTGATCCTTTCATTACTCCGTGATGTGGCTTTGTCGTCAAAGAATCTCATGTTCCATCCAACAGAAGTAGCAGGCCACTTCCAGTTGTGTTAATTTCTGTAGAGCTTGACCCTTCTTTGAGAATGACCCATCACACTATTCTAGCATGAGAACCCCAAAAGGAGGGATACCCAATGGATAGGGAGGAAAGCAAAGAAGACCAGATGGGAACCACAAAGGACAATGAATGAATAAATGATCGACCCTCTTGTTTTTCGAGCAAAGAAAACAGATGTTGGGTAAAGCAATATTCCTTAGGTTTAAGATTGTGACAGGTGAGGATCTTGTTATGAAAAGCTTCCCAACAAAAACCTTTAACCATTGATGGAGCACTTGAGAGAAATTGGTGTTTCTTTGCCTTGACCTAAACTTCAAAAAATTAGAAAATCATTTGACAATCTAGTATGATCAATAAAAGGAAAGTCGGTTTGAGAGGGGGTTGAACTGTTGTATATCTGGACATGCATTGCAGTGGCAATTACTCTGACCAGTGGTGGGTCATGAACATAATAATGCAGTAGCATCCACTGGACTACTGGAGGGCAGATTGATGCCAAGACAATGTTTCCTTTCAATTGAATATTTTGTTAAAAAAGATTGTCAAATATCAGGTTACTGTTTTTCCAATACTTCCAGATTCATATCAGCATATTTGTCCTTAAGACCCAAAAAAAGTTGGCCTCGATTGTTCAGGGTGCAAAAGTGATAATCCAATATTCAACTTTTGGTGACCAGGCTTCATCCCAGTGCACTCCAAACTCACGATAATGAGCACAGATTGTGAATCGAATGCTGGGTCTGATCTGAATACACTGAAGAAGGTGTCAAAGATGTTTTTTGTTCAGCTGAAGGCTTGAGAAGTAAAACAAGAATATGGGTCTCCATGTTATGTGAGATTGGAAGGATTCTTTTTTTGGCAAATGAATGTTCAACAAACCACCTGGCCTCATTTCCTGTAAGATCAAGAAAAAGATGGTTCCCATTTACATATTAGATTGATCATTTTGGAGCTGACACCCATTCATTGAGAATAACACTCATGATGAAATTTTGATGCAAAAGCAAAAACCATAATGCATACATGTCTGCTATGATGGTTATGGTTTTGGTTGTATCAGAGTTTCTATTTGTTCTGTGTGAATTGGCAAAGACTAATCACTTAAAATTTAGGAGGATTTGGGTTGTAAGATTGCTGATGTTATACAGTTGGTTTCAATCACTTCAATCGAAGAGGATTTAAAACTTCTAATAAACCATCTATACTTTTTCTCTGTTTCAAATCCAACAAAAAATTTGTCTCCATACTACTTTTTTTCTAAAATGCTCCGAAATGCATTTCTTGTGAAATAAACACTTGTGAACAGCTGAGCTTGATCCATCACCAAACCAATACCGTCGACCATCGAACTTTACTCGCTCAGTAGCAGCTCTGCCACAAATATCAAGTAAATTGATTCCGGTGCTTGCTCGCTGGATTGGTGAGATGTTTTCCGTGAAAACTTCCATGGTTCATCCATGGTTTCTTTTGCCATATGGAGCGTTGCTTCGCCGTGTTCTTCTTTCCTGCCACCTGCATCCCAGTAGTCGTGTACATGGAGGTCAAGAAGATGAGGATGAAAAGGAAAAGAGACGAGATCAGCGCTTTAACAGGCATTCTCTTTTTTATCTATCGAAGAGGTAGCAGTACCGGAATGGTTTGTAAAAGATTCGAATGGATAGAGTTGGAATGATGGCCGAGAACTTGTCTCAGGAAGTGAGAGTCATGAGTTCGATTCTCACTCCACATTAAAGACTACTCCCCTTAAATTTTCCAGGTGTATATGAGGAGAAAGACTTGCACATGTTTTTAAGAGTAATCAAGTGCTTTAAAAAGTCTGAACACTTTGGTCATAATCCTTTCTTACTAAACATTACTCATACTTCCAGTGATACTGATTTATGAGTGGTAAAAGTGGGTTAGTTAATGTCCAATGATTTCACTTACAAAAACCAACTCCTAAAATGTCACCAATTTTTCTATTTACCAACGGGCACAATCAATTGAATTGCAAACGTGGGCCATTAAAGTAGATAAATTTCCCTCTTAATGGTGGGTCCTTTGAACCATAATTAAAACAAAATAAAATAATATGGCCTCAAGAAAAAATAGGCATCTTTGAAAGAAGTGGGCCTATCTTATCAGTGGCCTAGACTGTTTAAGATAGTAGGCTTGTTTTCTCAGAGGGGGTGAGTTTTTCAAGCATACAGTCCAATGCAAGTGAGAGAATACAATTTAAACCATGCTTTTTCTTTTTTATTTTATGATGGATGAAGAGAACCTCGAGCACAGCTTCACTAAACCTTTCTTCGAATGGCGTCCCATATCCTCACAGGATAGCCACCGGATTATACCACGGAGATTTGAACTTGCACCATCCCACTTCTTGAAGCAGAATCTAAACCATGTTTAGATAGGAGAATGGTGGAGGAAGTGCAAACTTTCCAAACAACCAAAATTTTATTGAAGATAGAGAAGGAAAATGTATTAGTAGTATTAGTGCTTGCTAATTTTTTGGATACCATAAGCCAATACCAAATGGCATCATACAACTATTTTCCCAATTTAAATAGTAGAAGTGTAGAACTTCTTATGAAAGAAGTAGAAATATCTTTTGGTAATTGAAAAATGATGTTGCAGTATTATGTTATCTTTTCTACATGATGCAGAAGGTAGATTCCCGGTAGTCAAAGAACTATCCACAATCCAAAAACAGATTCATTGAACTGTTTTGTATGAGTTAATTACCTTTGCTCAGAAATAGGGGTGTCCATTTCTCCTGCGATCTGCTCAAATCTGAGTTAAATAAATAAGCTTGGACAAGTTTTTTTTTTCTGACAGGCCAAAGTCGTTCTTTTACTTAAAGTCTCGAGGCCCGTCTGAATTTTAAGCCCTTACTTTTTACATATTATACAAATATATCACCAGGTCATATCTGATAATGATTTTATTTTTTAATTTTTGTTTTGTGAACTAAAAATTTAATCATTGAAAACAAACTTAAAGACCCACTACCCTTTTATCTCAAAAATCAATTGCTCGCCTTTCATTCTTAACCGTCAAAATCATCAAGAGTCGAATCTTTTAAAAAATGTCTGCCGACTTGTCTATTAAGATCAATGCTAAATGGATGTTATGCTCATGGCTTTGTACTAACAAGGAGTTCAAAGACTTGAAGGTTGGGGACTTGTTTCAGTCTTGGGAGGGTTGTATGATGTCTTGTCATAGTAAAAGGATGGTCCGGGCTATTTGGTCATCTCCGCCTGGTGGGGTGCTCAAATTTAATGTTGATGGAGCTTCTAAAGGCAAGCCGGGGCCAGCTGGGATTGGGGGAGTGCTTAGGGACCATTTGGGCGTCATTAGCATTGTTTTTTCGGAATCAGTGGGTGTTAAGGAATCAAACGAGGCGGAACTTCTTAGTATTCGGAGAGCTTTAACTCTAGGGTCTGATTTAAGGGGGGTTAGATTAATCATTGAGAGTGATTCCTCCAATGCTATCAAATGGGCCAGCGGGGAGAAGCGTCCTCCTTGGAGGCTTGTCACTTTGGTAAGGGAGATTAAGGTGTTGAAATCGGACTTGGAGGTGTCTTTTTCACTGGTTAGGCGCACTGCGAATGGTGTGGCGGATTTCTTTGCAAAAAATGGCGTGGATGGAGCTATTCAAGGCACTTTTGATTTATCAAGAGAATAGTCCTTGTCAGTTTTAGATTTTGTAGCATTCTCTTGGGGTTTGTGGGTTTAGGGTGGTGCTCACTTTGTGGTCTAATTCTCTTAGACATTTTTTATGGGTTATTTTTTGTATCTTTTCTTTTTCTTTTGTATCTTGTTCTTCTATTAATAAAATTTTTATTCATCGCTCAAAAAAAAGATCAAGTAGCAAAACTTAAATTTTGAACTAGAATTTTAATAGATGGTAGGTTTTTAAGTCTATTTTCATTTTTCAATATGTAATGTTAGATTTTTAAGTTGCAAAATAAAACATAAAAAATAAAAACAATGCTACGTACAAATTAAAAGAGCTTTAATGAGCTTGGTCTTAGGCCTTAAAAGCGCGACGGGTTTTGGACGGGCTCAGCTTTTGACAAAGCCCGGCAACATGCCTATTCAGTAATTGTCAGCAATCCAAAAAAAATAAACAGCCTCATGACATGATTTGGGATCATTTGCAAACCAACCACCTTCCCACCCCTACCTAAAAAAATTACAGCTACAGTCTCGGACTCTCCCTACTAGGCTGAGTTCCTGGTCGACCAGAAAACCTGGTCACTGGGTCAAACGAGGTGAACCGAATTTTAAACTGACTAAGACAAGTTGTTGCTTGACTCACCGAGCCAACCCAATTCAATCATATACTTGGTCACTGAGTAAGTTCAAATGAGGTGAAATAAAGGTTAATAGATTTAGATAAGCCAAACCAATTAAATCAAATTGTGATTGAATCACTCCTTTGATTAGATTAGATCTTGAAATAAAATCATGAATAAGAATTTGAGTTTACATAAATTGGCGTTAATAATTTTGAATAATGACTATAAGAGTATGAATGATATATGGCTTAGGATTATTCTTATTCTAGTACTCACATTAGAGGTTTCACAATATCTATTTTCATGATTTATTAACTACATAATTTTTTAACAATTTATATTTTTTGGCAATAAAAATAAACTAAAAATTTGGATTTGTCACCTAGTTGACTCAATGTAGTAACTTACCGAGTCTTGGTCAAAATTTTGAAACTACTTTTTTTTTAAAGTAATCTAACCCACCTAATTGACCCACTGAGTCTCCTGGTTGACTTGACCCATTAATTAACTGAGTCCCGGCACCGTTGCATGTTTGAATACTATGAGTACAGAAAAAGAAAAAGAAAAAGAAATTGCAGTGTCATGTTGTAGGATGAGTTTAACATTTTAGGGTACATATGCCATTGATCTCTGCAAAGCAGGCAAGTGCACCCAACAAGGATTTATTTTATGGCCCAGAGAAAAGGCTGCTGAGTGTGTGTGAGAGAGAGAGAGAGAGAGAGATAGAGTCATTGTGTTTCAGACTTCCAGGTATAACTTGTGAATATCTGATCAATAAATATATCAAAATTCCCCCAACAACTACAGGGAGAAAATTATGAGAGCAAAACATTGAAAAAATAAAACAAGAACAAAAAATAAAAGGCTTATGATCTCACCTACTTGTGTCTGATCATCTCTACGAAAAATAACAACCAAACAGCAAAACTGTTGACAGTACTTTAGCAGAAAGGGTAGGCAGTCGTCGCATTCTGCATTTGGCGCAGTGCAGAATTATGAAACAAAAACAGAAGGGCCATCACTTAACCGACTTTTCAATGACAACCAACATCCTTGGTGACACCAATGGTGATTTCCAATGAAGAGGAAGAAAGCATATCTCACCCAACAAGGTTGTAATCCTCAAACATAGGAAAATGGGTGCCAAACCATTCTGCCAAATGTTGATATTACCAGCAAGTATATTGAAAGAGAAGAACATCATCAGGTAGCAGCCCCCTCACCAGTGAACATGTGTCTCTGCTGATGCTCTGCAACCTTGTAATCCACCACCTCCCGGAACATGTTTGCATCAAGCTCACATTCCTCGCTTCCATATACAGCAGCCTGAACACTAGCCATCAGTTTTGCTATCTCCCTGCCAGAAAATCCTTCAGTTTTAACTGCAGCATCCCGAATAACCTCATCGGACAATCCTTCTATCTGTATTTTCTGCTGTGGCCGGCGGAAAAGGTTCAGCCAACCTGGTTTGTTGTTGCCTGCCTGGACAATGTATTTCTCTAGATAAAGTTTAAGCAGTTTGAAGCGTTCATCTTCACTGGGAAGGGGGAATTCAAGAACTTCATCGATACGATCAGTGACGGCAGAATCAAGGTCACCAGGGCGGTTGGTAGCAAGGGCAAGAACTATGTCTTTGGATTGATCTCCTGTACGAAAGAGAAGGGCATTCAGAGCACTTCGTTGGGCTTCACTCATGTAAGTCTTGTTACGCCTACAAAACCAGATAGTGAGACACAATACTCTCGTTCAGAGTGCAAAGCAGGCAGATAATGAGACAAATTTACTGTGTGCAAATTCAATTGTACCAAACTGTGAAATGATGATGAGATAATTTTGATAACGAAAGAATCCCACTTATTCCAAACAAATTTCTGCAAATTCCTTCCTTTTCTAGAAACTGCTTCATTTTGTTTTTTGATATCAAAATGGGATATGTGGTAGAAAAATAGTCTCTCTATTCCCTTATTTCTCCCAAAAATGATATTGGAGATTGCGTAATGCTTACTCTCAAACTCTTCATTTACAAATTAGTGATATTCTTTGTTTCTCTCTTCATCTTTGCATTCCTATCTAATGATCAAGGACATAATCCTGGGCTGAGAAATAAAAATTAATATTTTTTCATTTTTCCTTGCTTGATTTCTGAATTGGATTAGGATTTTTCCTATTCCATCCATTTAACTATGATAAGATCAACATAAATCAAGATTTTTTCAAATTTGAAAGAGAAATCTCAAATGATAGAGGGAACGGCCATTTTCCACGTTTTATTAAAAGGCATCGTTCCCCAATTAGTTTAGATCATTATTGTTAAAATCTTGCAATAAACGATTCATATCTTACAATTTATACAATATGACAAGAGAAATTATTATATATCTATTTAGAAATCTTACAATTCCTATGGATGACAGAATTATAGGACTATGGTATTTGAAAGCATGGAGCTTTGGATTTTGATAGTTTTTAAGGCTCGAGTTGTTAGGTGTCTAGGACTTCATTTTATTCCTTTATTTTTTTAAAGGTAACTTCATTTTATTCTTTTAGTGACTTTTTAGTTAATCATTAGTTTTTTACAATATTATTTGGAGTATATAGCGATTCCATACTTCTAGAAGTTGGACCATTGAAATTGAACTCCAACGAATAGTTATATATTGTTTTACCTCATTTTGTAACATATATGAATGATTCACTTACTTTTGGAAGAAAAAATAAAATTGCACATATTATTACTTTTTAGATATATCTCATTTCATATATTTATAAATTTTCAGCGTAAACACTCATGATTGTTATGATTCTTGGATTTACGATTCACAATTTGCAATTCAAAAAAAAATGATTTTAAGATACAATACAATTTTGACAACTTTGGTTTAGTTTCTCTTCTTCAGGAATTTATAACGGAACTGATGTCATTATGGCTGTGATTTGGGCTCTTTACATTGAAAGAGCATACAAACAACACCACCACCTCAGAATTTCATTTTCTATAAGGAAGAGCTTACAATCTAGATCTTAGTAACATCCACAAGCTTATTGCCAGTTGTTTCCAGTCACTGAAGATCAAATTTCTATACCTTCATGTGCCATCTTTTTGTTGATTTCCAATATCAATATATTCCATTTATATAGCTATGATGAATGTAACAATATTGACAGAACAGCAACAGCTGATCACTGGTAAAATAGTTCCAACTTCCAACTGTTAAAGATCGAACAGACAAGAGTGCAGAATCTGGGACTATTGGGTTTTGATATCACAATTAAAAATGAAAAATGAAAAAGAGTGGATAGTGTTTAAATTACAGGACAGGGATGATGGAGTGAATAGAGCAAAAACTTGGCAATAATAATAAACACTTAAGAGTTTGCAAGATATCTTGTGGTGGAAGCCAATTTGAATAATGAATGCAATAACTTCTTTTTTCTTTATCTGAGTGATAAAGACGAAGATAAAGTGGTAACACAAGTGAAAAAAAAAAAATCATGACCATGAAGATTGGCTGTGCTGGTAAATGAAATCAGAATGATCATAGTTGGCATGGAGGTCATAATTGAAGATATACCAGGACACTCAACGTGAGATAAGAATTTGTAGCACAATTGGTCAAGGCTCATTGTGTAGCCTAGAAGTCGTGGGTTCGAGTCCCACGAGCGTCATATAGGGCAATTGATCTATGGAAATAATTTACCAAATCCAAACTAAAGGCCCACTCTAGATTGATGGAATAAATGGCTTAGATGATAATGATGGTGACTCATTATGAGACCAATTCACTAGCCAGGGAAGGGGTCTGTCTGGGAATGAAATGATTCAAGAAATCCACCATAGGCAATGTGAGCAATTTCTTGTCTATAATCTAATTTGACATCACGTGTTCATTTTCATATGCTGCTTGTACATGTTTGCATACTTCGTTCTCTTTAACAGATCATTCTTAGTATAGATTTGACCACCATAAAAGTAATAGCTGTCATAGGATAAGGATCATAATCTTTTTCCTTTTCTTTTTTGTGGGTGGGGAGGGGTGGGGATCATGGGTTAAAAATCCGATCAAGAATGCATTTCAAAATGGGTAGAGATCCAATTCACAGAAGTAGGTAGAAGTTTGCGAGGCAGTAAGTGGACCAAAGGGGTTGCCTGGCATGCACAGACATTGCGGAACATTTGTTGTGTTTGCATTTTTTGATGATCTAAGGTGTCTTTTTGGTCGGGGTGGGGAGGGTGTGTTGAAGTGGTGACTCAAACTCACAACCAAGGGGTTGAAAACAAAAACACCTTCCATTGTGATACGCTAACATAACATTTTTATTGTTTTGAATGCTGTCTTCACTATTTATAATGTCAAGGATCTAGACAATTTCTTTTTTCATGATGAAACATAAGATCATGAACCCAGTATATGCAAGCGAAATCCCAGGTAAGTGATTGAGCTCATCCACTTGATGCTCCACCATGATTTATTTTTTATTTTTTCACTTTTTTGATAGAACAAACTGTGGTTGGAGGGATTGCTCCACCATGAATATGACAGTACAACAAAAGATCACTGATGGAAAATCTTAACCTATTGATCAAGGCCCTGCAACTAATGGTTGAGAAATGCAGCACATGTTTCAATATTTAAAAAAGAGAAAAAAGGAAAGGCCCATGCAAAATGGCTACAATATTCTAGGTGGGGATGTTTTTGGAATATATGGTCCATCAACAGTAAACCCACCCTTGAACACTTAAAACAGTTAAATATGGACCCAACATGTGCAACATTCATGCTCGATAGTAATATCACCATGTCAATCTCTCTTCTTACATCAGCTGTCTGGATTTTGCTTCTCCATTAAATCCTATTTAGAGTGTCAGTTAATAATCAGTATAAAATGGCTAGACTTACTCGCACAGAAAATGCATCTGCTTCATCGATGAAAAGCAGCAAACCGTTTCGAGACTTTTTAGCCCAATCAAATAACTGATGTATCTTGGTAACAGCCTGTGATCCCAAAGGTGCAACATCTCCACCAGTCATCAATGCATAGTCCAAGCCCTAGGAGAAAGTGATAAAAAATAAGATACAAATACAAGTTATTAACTGCTGACAATGGTAGCTCCACACAGTAACAAAGCTAGATATGATTAAGGCACACAAAGTCATGCAACACATGGACTCCAACATATTAGATGAGTTGATGTAAAATAGGCAAGCCAGTCATCAGTGGGTAACAGATGTGCATCAAATCAAAGAATCTTGGTGAGGTTTTATTTCCCCTAAAATACATCTACTTAACCTATGCTTCTATAGACCAACTAATGACTAAATTGTGTCAACTTTTGGGCCATGCCAAAAACTTGATGCAGTGCACCTGATAGCTGCCCCAATTCTCATGAAACTGGCATGTGTATTGAGTAGATATCAATGGCAAATTATGACATGAGAACTTACAGATTTATGAGCCATCTCTCTAGCAGCCATAGTTTTCCCCGTTCCAGGAGGACCATAAAACAGCATGTTGCGAAATGGCGCCTGATGAGATTTTGTATTTGCAGTAGCACCAGCAAGGAGTTCGATTCTCTTTTGAAGTGAAGGGTTTAGAATTACATCACAAAATCCATTTCCATTTTGCCCTGAACCGAGTCCATTTTCAGCTTTACGTGATAACGAGCTCATGGAGCGAGAGAACAAACCAGACCATGGGTATTTCCCCCTGGAGGATTCTCTAATCAAGGATGGTTGACCCAATATTCTGTCAACATAGCCCCAAACCACCCTAGCACCTTCTCTGCATGCACATAAATAAATACAATAATTAGTGCATAAATACCATTATAAGGTAATTGGTAAGCCTCAGTGTGTAAGAGGGTATTATTATAAGTGGCAGAGTAGAAACCTCTCTCCAAAAAAAAAAAAAAAGTGGCAGTGGATGCAGCCACAATTCACTGAGGTTCATCCTCATGTTGCACAGATTTCCAAATTATTTTCCAAAAGAATACCACGAAACCAAAATTAATTAAAAAAAAAAAAATTAAATCACAAGAAAGATGGCATAACTAAAATGTACATAAGATCAATGCCTACCACTTCACATGCTTCATTGAAACAGCTGATTAGACAACAGAGATCCATGAGTAAAGAAAGGAGAAAACAGAAGCACATAAATTGTCTGATGCACGGAAACACTAGATGGGTGGCTATGCCCTTCTTCAGCAAACCAAAACTTCAGATCCACTCTATAGACACAAAGTTTAAGTCTTCAAAACTTGAAAATCCACAAGTATGATTTTCTCTTTCCACTGGTATTTTTCAACTCAATGATTATAGATACAAAAGGATATAAGCATTTGGCTTCCCCATGGAAGACCAGCCTGTAATCCTATTGACAAGGAGCAAAATAAGTACTTTACATTTTCCAACATAAAAATCACACATCAAAACCTCTCCCAGTGGAGAACTTGAAGGTGCTTCGTCCATTCAAAGAGATTGAAAGAATGATGGAGGAATCCTTATGTTGCATTGACTCTTCAAGATGTGTGACGCACATGTGTCGAACACTCAAACACTTACACCCATGTTGGACACTTGCACACTTGCACCCATTCTTCATGGATCCTTCCCGTGCCTTTTAACCTTATTTTCCAAGATGGTGAAATTTATCACACTGCCTTTCTCCTCTCAAAACTTAATTAAAATATAAATATGTTTGTCAGTTAATTGTTTAGAGTAAAACTACTACATTCTTTTATATTTTTTGTTATTTTGACACCTTAGTTCATTTAAAATAAATTTATATTTAAAGTTACTCAAATATTGTGTTGTGTCCATGTGTCACTTTTTTTGGTTTGTCGAGTCCAACACCTCGCAACTATGGAAGACTCCAATACTCACACCCATACCTATGCAACTTAGAGTAATCTCACCTTTCTTCCAGTGGAAAACTTTAAAAAAAAAAAATTGTCCACTCAAAAAGGAAAATCAAAATTTCCCTCCTCAATTGACACAAAGAATTATGAAGAAAACTCTAGGATTTCCCCAATCTATCTATTGTGTGAGGTACAAAATGAGGTGGAAACTTCAAGAAGTACAATAACCCTCTATGGAGTTACTATTTCTATATAAAGTGTCCCTAGAGTAAAGACCCCAAACCACACTGTAAAATAAAATAAATAAAGAAATTAGAAAAGATTTGTAAGATTTATCCAAGTTCTCGAAACTTTTCTCAAGTCTTACAAGCATTTTTCTAAGTTTATCCAAGCTCTCTAAGTTACCCCTCAACATTCCCAAGTTCCCCTTAAAATTTCTTTCCAGCTTTCCTCCAAATTATAGGGATTAAAAACACCCCAAAAAGTAGTTCAATGCGGTGTTTGGTACATGCAGCCACCTCCCATAGGTAGGCAGCCTTACCATGGGTTGTCCGCAACGTATTTGGCACAAGCGACATGGTTCCCTGGCCGTGTCTATGTATATGTATATGTGTATATGTTTGTGTGTGTGTGAGTAGCGATCCCCCGCAAACTAGTTTTTTTTTTTTTTGAAAGATCTCCCGCAAACTAGTTTGCACCAAAGTTTGGTACAAACAGCCCGATGGTCTCACTTGAGCTCAAATGAATGGGTCCGTTTGAAAGGTTTTGGCTTGTGTATGGTTCCTATAAAATTTCAACCTGATTGGATAAGAGAAGCCATGTTTCTTAAGGCCCTCAAACTTTCACATTTATCTAATAGTGGAAATTCATCATTGTTAAATCAATGGACTTTAAGAGTCGGATTAGTGTCAAAGTGGTACTGGTGCAATTCACAGAGGGCAGGTAGGCGTGAAGGGGGAAAAGGATCTATTTGATCCAACATAAGTTCTACATTCCAAAGTTTGTACCAAAGTTCATACAAACTTGTTTGTGGGTGAACAAAGATCAGCCAAAAACTAGTTTGCATCAAATTTGGTGCAAACTATGGATTGTGTAGCCCATAGTAGATCCATTCCCCCCTCCCTCACACCATGGCTATCAATGCAAGAAATAAAAATTGCTTAAACTATTCATAATGGGGTATAACCCAAAACTTAAGGTGATTAGCTGGTCCCAAAGAGTAGATTCATTTGTTTTAGCATGCTGAATCATGAATTGAGTTCATATGAACCAGTTGATCATTTGGTTTGTTTTCTCTAGAATACTAAGTGTCCAAACAAGTAAAGTTGGGTGTTCTCAATGGGACTTGCAAAGCAAGGTAAGCAAAGCCATAAATAAAAGAATTTATGTTTTACTAGGCAAAGTAATCTTAATTGTAACAAAGATAAGAGCAGAGATGTTTTGCTCCAATACGATTAAAAGAAATAACAAAACAACTCTTTCTTTTACTTTTCAAAAAAAAACTCTTCCTTTTCATAGAGGTAAAAGAGATCTCCATTGTTCTTTAAAATAACAAAATCATCCTTTCAACTGATGCTTATTTACTTACAAAAACACCACATATATTTGTTATGCGGTGAGTAAATAATTCTAAAGAACAAGTTAACATGAAAACCTGGTAAGTAACCTGAGTGAACCAAATTTGAATTACAAAATTCTACCCCCCACGCAATCAAGTTCTCACCAACAAGTGGGTTAGTGTGGCAATTTCTTACCTGACCCATGAACCCATCTTGATCTGGGACTGGGTCATGCATAAATTAAAAGATTTTAAACTGACCCAACTCAACCTGATTTGAAATAAATCCAAGTCGGGTTGGGTAGAAGGTCCCAAACAGAACCCAGACCGACCCAAATTAAAAAATACCATACGAGCACTATATTCTTTCCCATTTGGCTTTAGCCCATGTACCCAATCCTAATTACAAAAAATTTAGGCCATTGCATAGCTGCCTCCAATTTCCAAAGTTCAATGTTCCCAAATGAAGGGGAAGCCCTCTTACCTTCATTTTCTATTAAAAATAATATGTTCATCTACTTTTTAGTATTTTCAAATTTTATAAAAATTTGAGTCGGGTCAGGTTGGGTCAATAACAAAAAAAATTGGATCAGATTAGGTCAGCCAAAGAATCTATTACTGCCCAAGTACCCATAGCCAACCCAACCCATTGGAGCCCCTACAAGTGGCGAATCGAGAGCCATGAACTCAGCCCCAAACCAAGCAATCTTTTGCCTTGTGAATTTGAAACTTCTTGATGACCATCCCCTCTTTTTCTATTTTTTTTTTTTTTTTTTTTGTGTGGGGGGGGGGGGGGGGGATTTGGAACTCAGAAACATCTGATCAGCATCAGATGACACTCATCCACATTCTACCAACAACAGCTTTGCTTTTTCTAGTTTGGGAAGCATGTATGAGGATGCCCATAAAGCTTTTCTATGTGGAAGATACATATTGGAGATAAAACAAAGGGCAAGACTAGTAAGTAAGAGCAAAACAACTGAAATTCAGTCATAAACAACAAACGCTCCCCCCACCAAAAAAAAAAATACAAACAGCAAAAGAACGTGTTAAATTCATGGAAATAATGCTAAGAACAAACAAATAGATAAAATGGAATTCAACCAGAAATTATCAAGTATTTGTTCAAATGATACCTAGTTGTGTAAATCCCTGCTGCAAGAGCTGTTACTCCCCCAACAGCTACAACCAGCTTATTCTGATCTGTCAGTATAGCCCGCAAGCCCCCTGCAAGATATTGGATTTCCCATGTGATAAAGCTTTAGTAAGTCTTGCTAACTCAGTATCATTATTGTCATATTCCAACATCCAAATTTGAGTCACTCAAGCTAGAAGGTCTTTATCTACGTGCTTCAGCAATAACTCTTGGAATGTAGTTACTCAAAATTTGCTGAAATAAGGTTGACATCAATGAAAAGCAGAAACTTACAACTATAAAGAGCATAATGCAGATCAGAACATGCAGATAATGATAATTCCTGTTTCTCAGTTTTCACACAAGGTCAAAAATGATCTTATAAGAGAAGTACAGAACACATTATCCACCTGTTTGGCAACTAGAATGGGAAGAATGGAATGGCAATGAGTGCTGATATGGCATTCATTCCCATTCAAGTTGTGCTTAGTAGCATTTGGAATGGTTCATTTTAAATGGCTTATTTGAGCCATCTCAAGGCACTCATTTTTAACAAGGGCATCATCCATTTAACAGTAAAGATCAATAGATGAAAAGCTTGAATGGCTTGGATGGGAATGGAGAACAGTGGCTGGAATCAATTTTTCCCACACTCATTCTTTAGAATGGCTACCAAATGGGGCCTAAGGCTCCACTAGATCGTGTACAAAGGAGGTTTCTCTTGGTGAAACCCCTTTCCAGTGTTGCACGTAGGTGGAAAAAGTCATGTTTAGGACTTTTCACTATTAAGATATTGCTGAGCATGGATCCTTTATTTTTTTATTTAAAAAAAAAAAGTATATATACTGCTCACTTAGATCGTATATGGTGAAGACCGTGATGTTTCAAATGAATGGAGCACTTAATCATGGGCCAGAATTATACAAAATTACAACTTGTGCAAACATGTGTCTAATCCCAGATCAAGCAATGCATATACTGAGGAAATGTTTGTGCCAGACGGGGGGGGGAAGGTGGGGGAAAGCAGCCAAGAAGACAAAGTTGTGCCCCCAAAAAAAATAAAAGGTAACTATGAAAAAGAAGTTCTTAAATGGAATGCAACTTCTTCAAAAACTCCACAGATGCATAACATCTCAACCTGTGCGAATGTGATGACATTGAACCATTTTAATATAAATGCTTAAATGTTTGCGCCATAAATGAAATCAAATTCACAACCTCCTATATGCTCAAATGTTGTGTTTATAGCTGCAACCCATTTCTCCCTCTCTGCGCTAGCTCGTTCTCCTAGCATCCTTCTATTTACCTCTTCAGCTAGTTTTGCTTCATGGGCTCTCCCTTCTGCTTCAGCAATAGCTCTAACTCTGATTGTTTCCCGATCTATTTCTGCCTTTTCCCTTTCTGTCTGCCTTCGTTGAGCGTGGATTTGTTCTTCTGTGAAGCGGCGAGCTTGCTCTTGTCTAATGGATGATTCTTCTTGCATTTTCACCAGGTCTTGATTTCTTGCTCTTTGAAGCTCATTCTCTGCCTGCAGGAGAAGAAGATGCTTGATTGTGATGCTCTAGATAGATATATGTTTGAGGACAAAACAAGTTGTAGGCATACCTGCATTCTCTTCCTTGCTAGTTCATCCTCATACCGAGCCATTTGAGCTTTTGTTTGTGCTTGTTGCTGAGCTAGTTTTTTCTGTTCTTCATAAATTAATCGTTGTCTGTCCTGCAAGATAAGAAAAATATACAACCCGTGCTTATATTAACAGATTAAAAATCTGTATAGCAACTATTTAGAAAGGTTTACTTTCACCTCTGTGAGGCAAAAGAAGTTTTGCTAGCTTGAGTTCATTCAATGAAAATTTCGTTGCATCCATATTTACCTACCATATAAGGCGGTGTTGGGTTTTCAGTGGTACCTGAACCAGGCACCACATGCGCATGAGTACAATATGGATGCTCAAAACCAATCCAAAGCTGCTGATTTTCATCGTATCAAGGACTCAAAGGCTATTACAAATGCAGATTATCAACATATTTGGATTGTTTACGGATACAATGTTCCACCAAACTTGTCTCTGCAGCAGGATTTAAATGCATCGACACAAATAAACAATGGGAAGGGGCGTGAATTACGGTTTCATGCTGTGCCCGTAATGCTGAGAACTCGGATTTCCTTGTTGCCAGGTCTGCATGTCTCGTCTCTTCTTGCTTTTTCATCACTTCAAATGCCTAACATGACACACCAAGGGAGAAAAACTGTAAATCCAAGAACAGCAAAGATCAGGCAGCAAGTTAGGGGCAAAGACAAAAGAAGCCCACACCTTTTTGGCATGTGGAGATTTTTCAAACCGTTTCAGCGCTTTGACGCCTCTCTCAAGTGCCTCCGGATCGAACCCCGCTGCTGTGGTCCTTGGGTTGTTGTTCCGTGGCCGGGGCTCCTCTGTTGCCACCTCTTCGGTGGCCGTAGCAGGAGTAGGTCCATCAGGAGAGGGTTGAGAAGGAATAGAAGAAGTTGAAGCAGAAGAGAACATGGGCAGTTTGAAGGAACTATCAGCGTATGCATGCTCTGCCGATAATGCAGCCGATGTCAGAGCAGAAACAAATCCCACTACACGAGCCTTAGACATTCTTCTCACCAAACTCTATAATTTAAAATTAATAATTGTGATAATAAATAAACAAATAAAAGAAAACCGAGTGTCTTCTTCAGCTGCAGAATCTCTTCTTCCTGGGAAAATAAAAACAGGTGAAGGAAGGTGAAAAATGGCTGAATTGAAGTAAGAATTGAGGAAAATGAAGAGAGTTTTGGACTACTAAGGAATTTTGCAGAGCCTTTATTAACTACTCTATGGCAGGGAAGCTGCTTGGACAGGAAGACAGAAGAAAGACGATGTCCTCGGACTCCTGTAGGGTTTTAGGAAGTTTCCAACTTGGGGTTTAAGGGTCCATAATTAAAAAAAAAAGATTGGCATTAGGCTTTGAGTAAGGCTGAAGCTCAGGTGGGTCAAACCCTACCCAAGTTTCACCCCTAGCTTTGAGTCTTTTTTTTTTGTCGAATAGAGGTGCAACTTGGATGGGGCGACCCGTGCCGATCCGACCAACTCGGGAATTTTAGAGCCTGAAGTCTATCCGATTAGGGTTTGGATCAAATTAAGATTCAAAAATTAAAATAATTTCAACTTGGGCTCAGACTTGAGCTTTGCATTAAAAAACCAATTCGAAGTTAAATTCTGAGAACCTATAATATCTAAAATATATTTTTATTTTATAATTAATATTGAACAATATAGTATGATTGATTAAAAAAATTAATTTCAACAAATTACTAACATTAGTCATTAATCTTAAACTTAATTTGTGATACCTTGCCCAACCGATGTGGGGAGTCCCACATCGGGTAAAAAGGAAGAGAAAGGGGTGTGTATAAGAGGCCAGCCCACTTTAAAACAGTGTGACGCGTTTTGGGTTGGCCGTGTGGGTTCCGGGCCCGAGAGAAAAAACAGTGCGGGCCCACTTGTGTGCGAGGCCCAAAGCGGACAATTTCACACTGAATTAGACCCTAAGCTTTGTGGTAGGGTCGGGTCGTTACAAATGGTATCAAAGCCTCAATTCTACACTCGGACTGTATGGGCCTTCCTTCTTCCTTGGTGTTGTGGAAATGGGCCGGGTCAAGTTGGGGGCAACTCAAGGCCTTAGGGGGGTGATTGTGATACCTTACCCAACCGATGTAGGGAGTCTCACATCGGTTAAAAAGGAAGAGAAATGGGTGTGTATAAGAGGCCAGCTTACCTTAAAACAGTGTGATGCTTTTTAGGTTGGGCCATGTGGGCCCAGGCCCAAGAGAAAAAATTGTGCTGGCTCGCTTGTGTACGAGGCCAAAGCAGACAATTTCACACTGAATTAGACCCTAAGCTTTGTGTTAGGGTCGGGTCGTTACATAATTCTAATCATTTATTAAAAAAAAAAACCAAAATTCAAACTGAAGGTATAAATATCAAGTATTGACCGATATATTTCTCTCTCTTATTTTTATTTTTATAAAATCCACTAATATCAACGATATATATCAGATATCGGCTGATATCTATGGCTCTGACCCAAACAACATAATAAGTGTGAAATGAAGCCTACGTATCTTACAAGAAAAACTCAAGCCTTTAAAATTAGAATAAAATACACTAGCATTGTAACTCAAAAATTTAAAATACAATTTCAATTCGAAATCCATGACTAAGGATTGACAAATGTCACTAAAGTGTCGAATCACTTCACTCGGGCAACAATCCTCTCTTTTATAAAAACTAAAAGAAATTGAATAAATAAACTAATACTCTCTCTCTCTGTCCCAATTTATTTGTCTTATATAGATTTAGAATTATCCCATTTAGCATAAAATGTCTTAAAAATAGATGAGATCACTTGAAGTGCTAGTCTTATATAGAGAATTTCTTAAAAAAATATAAATTTTTAAACGAGACAACTAAAATGGGACGGAGGGAGTAGAACTTATAACACATGGTATGCATTCGTCTATAGTCGATATTTGGCTCAAAATGATAAGTTTATAACTCCTTGGTTTTAATTGTTTGGAAAAAAAATCTCATAGTGGATCTTTTAAGTCATGTGATTTATAAATACATGGGCATTTTATCTTTAATGGTTAGTTTTTAAGGATGCATACTCATCTGCTTCACATGGTATCAGAGTGAGAGTACCACAGAGATGGATCATGTTCGTATCTCTAATTCTGCATGAAGGAGGCAAATGAGTGTCTCAAACCTTGACATTGAGGGATAATGCTAACAAGTCTTATATTTTCAGAGGACTTTTGAACTGTAGATTTATAAATACATGAGCACTCTCTTTTTAATAGTTGATTTTTAAGAATGAATTTTACTTATATGTCAACACATAAAATACTTTGTTATTGAATTTTTTTTTTATAAAAAAAATAACTTTATTAAATTACATTATACGTGTCTGTGGGACATAAAATATTTAAAGAACTTCAAGCAACTTTTTCTTTTCATAAGTTATATAAAATTCTAAAAGCCATCCAAAAACCCTCTATTTCATTACAAGGTACCACATCTAGCTAGAAACAACTTACCTACTCAGGTTCATTGAGAGCTGATTCATTAATCATTATGGTCACATCATCTCATACTTACACACATAAATGAATGGAATGTGTTTAAATATGACATGACATGTACATTCCACACTATATTTTGAGTTCATCTTCTATAATTATAATCAGTATAAATAAGATATTTTTAAGAAAATATGAATTATTACATTATTTATTATTTATTAATATATTAAAATTATTTAAAATTATTTATTTATTAGTTAATTAATATTATTATACAATATTACATTAATGTAATAAGTAGTTTGATCGAATTTGACCATGTTTAAACTCGGATTGAACTGTATCAAACTTGTTCTCTAGTGATTTGATCCACGAGTCGACTTTTAAAATAATCGATGAAGACAACATTGAACGTGCTATGGAGTATGTGCTGCATGGAGCATGTGCTACAGGTGATCCTTCTCTCTTTAGCTCCTTGCTTTGAAAAAAGGAAAACAAGAAAGACGAGGGTTTTGGTTTGGGACTTTGCTCCGTAAATCCAAAATCCCCAAATACCTTTCTCTTCTCCGGGGTCTTATTCTGCAAATTGTCTATACTTTCCTTTCCTCCTTCGGTCTTCAGCATCGTCGAATCGATGGCAGCTCTGCAATACCTAGAAACGCAGCGGCACAAGCAGCCGGAGCTCGCTGACTGGTACAATTCGTTTGCAGATCTGTACCAGAGGAAGCTTTGGCATCAGCTCACTCTCAAGCTTGACCAGTTCGTTGCTCTTGCGGTCTTTCAGGTTTCCTATCATTCCCTGTCTTATTTAATTGCGAATTGGTTCTCTTTATGCTGCCTTCTTCGGTTTTTTTTTTTTCTGAACAATGGGTAAGATTCATTCAAAGCGGGAAAAAATCCCAAATAATATACAAAATGAGCTCAAAACATGAGCAAGCAAAACCAAAACGCCCACAGCCCGGGGCAGATCATAAACAAACCCACAAGGGGCAAAAGGCGAACACTAAATGTCAGTGAAAACTCCCGTACCCAAAAAAGACAGAATGGGAGTATCTAAATTGTTAGCCTAAGAAATGAGATTCAGAACGGGAGAGTCATTTTTCTTTGCAAAGAACAAGTGATTAATATTGAGACTCCAAATGAGCCCGACAGTAGCATTTACATGGGACTTGAGGCTCCAATGGCAGGAAGACGGAACATTGAGAGTCAAAAAAATATCACGGTCAGTGATAAGAATTCTAACCACAGAGAGATGGAAAAGCACAGGAGCCCAAGATTAAGTCATGAGCCACAGAGAGATTTTGTCTCAAACATGATCTGAGAACCTTCTGGCAGGACAATAAAGAGAAATAGTTGCAGCTACTGGACTCAGCAGGAAAAGCACAGGAGCCCAAGATTAAGTCATGAGCCACAGAGAGATTTTGTCTCAAACATGATCTGAGAACCTTCTGGCAGGACAATAAAGAGAAATAGTTGCAGCTACTGGATTCAGCAGGAAAAGCACAGGAGCCCAAGATTAAGTCATGAGCATCACATAGCTGCGAACCAAAAAAGATGCGATTATGGGCAAGGAGAAAACCAAAGGTAAGGGTGGAAGAGAAAGAGAGGATGTGCGATGGAGGGTAGGGGTAAAGGAGAGAGGTTCGGGGGGGTTGGGGTGGGGGGGGGGGGGGGGGGGGGTGGTGGGTGGGGTGGTTGTGGTTGGGGAAGGTTCCAAAAAGAACAAAACAAACTTCCTGTCTTGGCAACGTCAAGGTTAGAGAGCAGGAAGAACCGATTGGAATTTCCAAATCAAAGTGACAAATTCGCAGAAAAGGAAGTGCCGATTGGATTCAGCAGCAGAGTGGCATAGCATGCAAGTAGTTTGGCAATTGACACCCAAACGAGCAAGCCGATGAGTAGTCTTGAGTCCACTATTAAAGAGAAACCAAGCAAAATTTTGCAGTTTGTTTAATCTATTGGAACTAGTTTTTTTTTTTTGTTTCTTAGGTTCTGTTTGGATGCATGGAAAGAAAATACTTTCCGTGGAAAGCAACTGATTTTTATCCAGAAATGTTTAAATGGCTGTTTTTGGCATTTTTTTTTTTTTTTAAATTTTCCAGGAAAGAAGTCCCCTCACAATGCATCCAAAATAGCGGTGGGTGTATGTGGTTTTTATGCACCGGTGTGTGAGAAAGCCGTGTTTTTGAAGAGGATTGGGGGTTTGGGATGTTGGACAGAGTTTTAGCTGTCAGGATAGTTGAAAGTTGATGAAATAGGGATTTTGTGCTTTTCGCTATTGCCATTTCTTGTAAGTTGTCTTGATTTTCTGGGTTTTGGGTTTCTTTCCTTTTTTTTGGTGACCGAAGGTGTCCAGGTGTCTCGGGGCATGTGTATGCCTCTCTACACACACATGCTGGGTTTAAGTGGTGGGATCTTACTCTATACATATCCCATGGAGAGTGACCCTTCATTGGAGTTACCAGGGATTGAACCCAAGACCTCAATTCTGAAGTCTTTTGTGTCTCAACCACTAGGCCAACCCCTTGGGTTGGGTTTTGGGTTTCTTGACAGCAAAGTTGAGGAGAACTTCTGTTTTTGAAAGGGTGAATTAGGTTTTTGAGACTTTGGTCAGGGAGAGTTTGGGGATAGGATTTATGTAAAGTTTGTGGAGGCCTCGAGGCAGCTGTATGGTTGTCAGTATGTATGGATAGAACAACCTAGATGTGGCTTTTGCAATTTGCAATGGACAAATTCTCTAAAGTGGAACTTACAAACATAAAGTTACATTTCAAGGTGGTCTTGTGCTCCTTGTTCATATTCACAATTTTTTTAAGGATTATTCATATCCATAATATTTATGATTCAAAACACAACAAAATATTGACATATCAATTCTAGCATAACTTAAATCCAAAGTAATCCAAAATTATTAAAATACTCCCAAATGTTATTCTAATTAACAAACTAGTCCCAAGTCAAACAAAATAGAATAAAATTCATGCAGAAAATAACCCATAATTAACCATAGGCTCTATTGGCTATGGTGTTGCTATAGTTTCTCCTGTATGTGTTGTGGACCATATACAGTAAGTTCAGGGCATTTAATTTACATGAGCTCAAGAGACCCCCTGAATTTGGTATCACTTTGAGGGCTCTAAGTGGTCTAGATAATATAGGGCAACGTCAAGAATGTAGCATTTATTAGTGGTGCGATCCACATTAGATAGCTGTAAATCCAAGGCAATTCTGATCCTAACTATTTGTTGGTAGGAACAGTGCCAAACTTCCTCACAGGTAGAGGTTTAAAGGACTGGTAGTTTCAACCACCTATTCATTGAGAAGCTTATCACATTTAATGGTTAATGTCCTTCTGCTGCTAACTGGAATCATCATATTCTAATCAAGGCAATTTAAAGTTTATGTTTAAGCTTAATCATGTCAAGGTAGCTCTTGGCAAAGCCAGCAAGATATCCTATGATAAGCTGTTGTTTTGGTTGTCTGGGGGAACAATCAACTCCAGAAGAAGCTGTGGAATTTTTGACAGCTCCTAAACTGCTCCTTCAGCTTGTCTGTTTTGCATTTGTTTTTGATAAACATGGTTAATCTTTTATTTCTGCTTGGCCTGAGCTGTGGGCTCTGTTCTTATCTTTTTCATCCATAGTCTGCTTGACTAGTAATTTCTTGGGGTGTTTCCCCTCTCTTTTGAAAGATACTTACCCAATTCATTCAAAAAAAAAAAAAAAAACTTAGTGAAACTCGAAAGTTTTTTGTACTGTGTGTTGTAGGGTTACATAATTTAGGACCTTGTGATTAAGATCCACATGGTTACGTCGGTGAACAGGTTTGTTGTTGCACCATTACAGTTTGTGATTGCATTTGTTGTATGAACATGACATTTTTGTCTTCTTGGCTTGCTTTGTGTTCATATGGAGGCAAGTTCAATCATTGATGGGTTACATTATTTGGGTGGGTGGGTGAAATGCTCTTCTCGATTCCTTAATCCTTATAGTTCATTCTTTTTGATGCATTAGACTATTTCAGATCCTATATGACTTAGGGTGCATTTACATATATATTAGATTCACATACTGTGAGATTCTACTAGTTGTAATAAATAAATACTTTATAATATAATATTGAAATATTGCACATGTCAATATGATCCTTTAGCATAGTTGGTAGTTGCTCGTTGTTTTCACCATAAAAGTTGTGGGTTTGTGTCATGTTTCCATTTCAGGAAAAAGAAAAAGGGAGCATATACTCCGCTGTTTTTCAATAATTTAATGGGTTATGAGCTGAACATTAAGCAGTTTGAGAAAATCTCTGGATAAAATATCTCAAAACCAACTGGGCACATACTCTTCTTCTCTTATGTTGTTCTTCTGTGGTCTTTTTCCTTTTAGTATTCTTGTATGCTCTCGTATTTAGTCTATTTCTCTAGCTTTCAAAAATAAAAAAGGTATAGAACAATATTTTCAAATGTTAACAACAAGTTCTGAGTTGTTGTCATCATCATCATTAAAGCAATTTATCCAATCTATTTAGGGTTGGCACTTGCAATTGGATTTGGCATACTTTTTCAATGGGCTGGCTACCTATTTGACACCAATAGGACTTGAACTCACAAGTAGAAATCAAAGTCATAAACTATTTTTTGATAGTTACAGAAAAACAAACAACAATTTTTAGACATGCATTTCTAAATGTGTATTGTTTGATTGAATTGGTTAAGATTTATATTATATGGCATCCAAAAACTTCTACTGTTTCTGAATTTGTCAACTTTAGTAACTCATTTATTAAATTTTCAGGCTGGTGATGCTCTCATACAATTGTATCATAATTTCATCACCGACTTTGAGACAAAGATAAATCTCCTAAAGCTTGCACATTTCGCTGTTATAGTTTCTCGACAGTATTCGGAGAAAGAAGCTGCCATTGCCTATCTCAATGGGGTGATTGAAAAGCTCGATGGTACCAAGGAGATGCGGATAGAGGAGCCAATCCTCTATATCAAGATGCAAGTAGCTGCATTCAAACTTGAGATGGGAAACCAGAAGGAGTGCAAGAAACTTTTTGAAGATGGGAAGACTACTTTAGATAGCATGACTGATATTGATCCTTCTGTTTATGCAAGCTATTACTGGGTCTCCTCTCAGTACCACAAGTCTTGTCAGGAATTTGCAGAGTTCTATAAAAGTTCTCTTCTCTATCTGTCTTACACAACAGTGGATTCTCTTTCAGAGGCATTTAAACTGGTATATTCCTTTTTAATCTATTTTTGTTCCATCACTTGTTCTTGAGCACTGGGGTTCAGCAATGTTTCATCTAGAATATTGGGATCTGTTATTTTTGGATGAACTTCCAATTGTTTGCAAGATATAAATGAGTGAATAAATTGTCATTAGGTTACCAATCTAGTTGCCATTCTATAGTTTGGTATTCTTTGAGAGAGAAAATATTACATAGTGAAATTGTTCGATCATCTTTGAATTATAGAGTTATTGCAGTATTCAAAGGCATTACATGCACTCACTTTTTATGTTCCTGGAGATAAATTTCGTGGGGATGGTTACAATGTATAGGAAGAAGTGACTTCTGTACTATAATCTGGTATGAAGACCTCCAGTTAAATTTTAGGTTTTGGAACTAATCTCCTGATGGCCTAAAGAGAGATAAAACAAGTCCTTTATGTAGAGTCTATAGAACAATGTAGTATGGGTGGTTAATACTTACCGTTGTAATCATAAAACATTATTTGGAGTCAAACAAGAGAAAAGGGAAAATAAGTGACTATACATTACCTTTAGAAGAAAAAAAAAAGATGACCATACATGAACACTGTAATAGGGAGAAGCATACATCTGAAGTTTTCTGTTGTTCTGTTTCCTTAGATGGCCTTGATGAATACTATTAATATATTTTTTCTGGAAATAACTGTATTCCACTCTGTGCTAATTGACATTACCTGTTTTGCACTTGGCTTATCCATGACATGTTCTCGGGACCCTCCCCTCCCCCTCTTCCCCAAAGCTTAGGTTGATTTTGGCAACTGAGAGATTCTGAGCTCGGAGATTAGCAGAAAATCTACTGACAATGGAATCTTGATAGTTGGCTGTCACCATTGAGGTGAGTTGGGGTTCCCAATGAAATACTTAGCGGAGGAGAAAATCTCCTTGTACGGGATCTGCCCCTTGGCTCAGAAGCTCTCACTTTGTTATATTTGGTTATTATCAATTACTTACCAAACACTTGGGTTGAACTCCCCAACTTTCTGGACATTGAAATTCCAAACATTGAAGACTTAGGGTTGCCACACACACATGCCCACTCTTATCCATGACAAGAGCTTCTAGCACAGTTGGCAATTGCTCCATGCTGCATGCATTTGGTTCATATTTTATATTCAACTTGGTTATAACACAAGGTGAGTTGTCCTCTCCTTCTCTCCCACCCAAAAAAAGTGAATTGTAATAAATAAAAGATCCATTTATAGCCTCATTTTACTCTCTGATGAGAAAGTATATGGTACGATAAGTCAAGCAAAGTGAATAAAGAATAGGACATTGACTTTTAACATTTCTTATTAAAAGATAAGTCCTCATATCCAATTTCACCCTATGATCCATTGTGATTTTTTAAAATACTTATTTAAACATGTAAACACACTTATGTATTTTGCAAGTTTTTATTATGTTCCTTTTGGATTACTGTTAAAATTGATGTGGATTTCTTTTCCTGTTTCACAATTTTCCTTTGCAAAATTCTAAATTGAGAGTCCTATGGAGATTTGCCTCACTTTGTATCATTTTGTGCTAATTTCCCTTTTATTATGCTTCATCAGGATTTGGCATTTGATCTGTCCCTTTCTGCATTACTGGGAGATAACATCTACAACTTTGGTGAACTGCTAGCCCACCCAATTGTAAGAAAACACAACTTGCTTAATACTTAGTTTTTTAAATTTTACTCCAAATCATGGTAGAATGTGATGGCTTTGTTCTCTTTGTTAAGATTATATTAGTTTTTTCTTCCTTCCCATTCATGCATTTTTTAGAGATGAATCTGCTCTTCCTCAAGTGGATTTGCAGCAATCTTCATCTTGGATGCATGTTTTCTTTCATCAGCATTCACAATTACTCTTTCTCTCTCTCTCTCTCTCTCTCTCTACACATGCATGCTCACTCATGCTGAGTTTGTATAATAATTGATTTGTTTTTTAAATGACAACTGCAGATTAAAAGTCTTCTTGGGACAAAAGTGGAGTGGCTTTATTACATGCTGCAGGCATTTAACACTGGTGATTTGGTTCGTTATCAAGAACTCTGCCATATTCATAAAGCTGCTCTGTGTGCACAACCTGCATTAGCAGAGAATGAGAGAAAATTACTGGAGAAAATCAACATTCTTTGTTTGATGGAAATCATATTTAGGTCAGCAACAAGAGGGATTTAGATTTATTTGGATATAATCAAGATTTGAGTTTATTTCTTCTAATTTGCCACAACATCGACGTTTTCCTTTCCTATCATGTATATCATGCATTTTAATGAACCTGAGGGTCTTGTTTTCATGCAGCCGCCCCTCTGAAGACCGAACAATTCCATTGACTGTCATTGCAGAACGAACTAAACTCTCTATAGAAGATGTGGAGTATCTTCTCATGAAAGGCCTATCTGTGAGTCTATACTGTAATTCTGTTAATTTCATCTTTGAAGATCAGTGTGCTCCCTTTTTGCTTGGTCTCATGTTTTACTAGAAGAATGTCCTGTATTTGAGTTGCATGGATTGTGTGGGAGTTTGCAGTCCCTGAGAGTTTATGGGTGCTTAGAAATGTCATGCAAGTTTTGTCACATCGGGAGTTACAGAGATTGTTGCATTTGTAATTTGTCCTTCACAGCCAATGTTTCACTTGGATGGACTTTTAATTTGTCTGTAGCTTTTTTCTCATTTGATGGTTGCCACAATCCACATTGTTCCTCAATCATGGTGGAAGATAAGTTTCTTCCATATGCATGCGCTGTTGTGTGCTAATTCCAATTTTCTGTACTAGAATTGAGCTATTCCTACACTGTGTCCCATGCCCATGTCATTTGAGATTTGTAAGCAACAAATTTTAAGATGCTGGGATAATACACTATTTGAATCTTTGATTTTGATCCAAGGTTCCGTAAAAATCTTAACCTCTGAATCTTCATTAACAGCTTTGTAGCAGACAGGTGTGCTCGCCATGTGTTGATTTTAGATATTATGAGACTTCTGTATATATATATATATATATATATTTCGAATGATGATAGTTCTTTTATTCACAAAGCAAAAAAGCCCCGAAAAGGGCCAAAGTTGAGAAAGGGCAGAAAGCACCTGAGAAAAGGATAGAATACAATCAGCTCATCCAAAGGAACACCCCTAACACAACATTGTGCTCACAGCCCGACGATACAGCTAGGAACTACACAAGTTTAGATCGCCGATAACCACCTGAGCTTTTAAACACCCCTTTGGGCAAGAGTATCAGCATCCACATTGACCTCTCTAGGAACATGAGAAAAGGGGACTGAATTACCTGAGCGAATGTCCAGAATTTCCTCTACAATATCGGCAATCTTCCAAGGAACAAATATTTTAATTTTCTTCTGCCTTATAGTGATTTTGGGTTGTTTTTGGTTGGATCACTATTTATAATTAGTACTTGTAAAAAATCAGGTAGAAAACTGACTGTAAACAATCAATGAATTAGATTTTATTTGTTAGAGGTGTTTTTGTTTTGTCATTTGGTTGTGACCCCAAATAGTTCTGAAAGCGCTTTTACTATTTTCATGATTCATGATCAAGAACAACCTTTGGGTCTCTTGATATATGTCACAGCTCAACCAATATTTTCTAGGATAGTGAGATGGATGTTTTGAAACAGTCACATAATCAGGAAGAATCTCTCTCTCAGAAGTGGAGATTATCTTTTAAAAAAAATAAAATAAACTAAATTAAAAGTCTAGATAATGTTCTTCTCTTTGAATGTGAAGTTTGGTAAGCTATATAAAATCATTAAATTAACTATGGCCAGACTTATTATGTATGTTGTTTATCTATTGTTATTCTGTTATCGTCATAGAAGTTTTATTCCATCCATCTGGGGTCATACATGTTTATTATTTATTGATATATGAAATTTAATATGATGTTTCGTAAGTGCTATAACAGAGCTGGTAAACTTTTAATGCAGGTTCATCTTATTGAGGGCATCATTGATCAAGTTGAGGGAACCATTTATGTCTCATGGGTACAACCCAGAGTTTTGGGAATACCACAGATCAAATCATTGTGCAGTCGGTTGGATAGTTGGGTGGATAAGGTGCACACCACTCTGTTATCTGTTGAAGCAGAGATTCCTGACCTAGTGGCTTCGTGATCGACATTTGATCGCGCCTCTCTTCATTTTCTGCAACAATTTACGGCTCCAGCAGTGACAATAGATATTGAGAGAACTGTGACTCCAACTTCAGATCCATCAACCTTTCTGCCTAATTTTACTCGAAACAATTTTTGTACGAGCAGCTTGCTTCATGGCAGTGAGACCTGTACCTTTTTCTAATTCATCTGCGTTGTTGAGTATATCCTTAAAGTTATGGTGAGCAGGGGTTATAATTGGGGGTATCTTCTACCTACTTGATGAACCACTTAGTCTTTATATTTATTTTCTTGGTGTTAAAATTTGTCTGGGAACTCAGAATTTGAGGCACCAATGTTCCCTGAAAACTAGAGGGTGTGATCAGTGAATTTGTTTGTCGACTAAAGCCGTAAAGTCTGCTGATGACACATGGCTTGGCTGCACTTATGGTTAAAAAAGTCTTGGTGTTCATTGATAAATATAGTTAATTGATTCATACCTTAAAGCCTATTACCCCTCTCTGATTCGACTGCTGCCTCTTCGAAGTGTCTGCTGGTGTTTCTCTAAATCATAAATAATGTGTTGCTCTTATGTGTGAGTTGATGCAGGTTATTGGGCCTCTTATGAAATGGCAACAGGTTGTGCGGAGTTGAACTCAGACTCGGCCAATATGACTACTGAGTCAGATAAATCTGATATTTAAAACACCGACTCTCTAAATCTACTGAGCTCTGCAAACTGGAGAAAGGAAATGCTTAACTGGTGGGTAGGTTGCCCTAGACTTCTAATTATATGGCCCAAAGTTAGATCAGGCCAACACACGCCCACGCCCTGATTATTTTAATTTGGGCTGATCCTAAAGGAAATAAGAGATCCTTGGTTTACTTTCTAGCTCCTATTCTCTCACTACTGTTCTAATATTGCTAATGGGGCACTTTTAATTTGACAAAAGCTTCTCTACATAAGCATGTGTGTTATTCCAGTTCTATTTAGAGATGTAGATGGAGAGTGATGGATTTAAGTATATCTGTATTAGGGATTATATGTTGAATTTAGCATTAGATAATTAGGATTTTAAATTACATAAATTAAATTTTTTCAAGAAATTAATGACAGTTGGATTTTCTAAGAATATTCAAATTTTGGAGTGTCTTGTACAAAATTTATTGAAATTATATATAAAAGTTAAAGAATTAAATAAAGAGCCCTTAATATGACTGATCTTTCTAATATTTAATATTTTCATGAAATTTAGATTTTTGTACGACAAAAAAAATTCTGAATTTTGAATCGTAATAGAAGATATATGTTACTATGAGATAGTAGAGAATATGAATTTCATATTAGATGTTTTCTTATATTGGTTTTTTATTTTAAATTATTCAAAATTTTAAGATATATTTTATTCGTATGGAAATTTTAACTCTCAATAGTTTAATACTTCATAAAAAAAATTTAATAAAAAATATACTCACAATAGATTTTTTATTTTTAAAAAAATTAAAAAAAGAGAGGAGAAATTGCATCATCGATAAGATACATATCGCCATACCAAATTTTGAGACCCTGTCTGAAACTTGAATTTAATCTAACAATGAGTATTAGCTCATGAAGTCAAATTGATCAAAGATATTTTATGAAGAAGATGTGTGTGTGAAGGGGGAGGAGACACTCGAAATGGAGACCCTTGTGTGGACCTCAGACTGGTTATTGTTGCTTGGCAGGTGAGGATTCCACGACTTCATTTCCCTCTAAAGTAAAACAAATTGATGGAAGACAAAAGTTAGATTGTGGAAGAATATAAGCCTTTATCTGTTGTTTTATATTTATATTTCCTCTATTCCTTGGAGAGGAAGAGAACGTCAAAACAAGTACCAATATGGTTCCTATCGTTCAATTCAAGTCAAGTATTTGCTAATTGCTACTATAAATGTCGAATGAAAAATTATTCTAGCTCTCTTCTCTCTCCCTCTAAAAAAATATCATATTTATGATCTATGAGGATTAAATATTTATACTGTTTTAATTAAATAAATTTAATATTATAAATGTATTTTTTTATGTTTAGATTGAATGACTATAAGTATCTATGCAAAAGTAATTACCAATAAGTCTTTATTTTATGAAAATTAAATAAAAATCTAGATTCCAATATTATTAATAGAAAGACTCACTTAAGACGGAAAGAAAACTATAATACACAAAATATATATAAAAAAAAATCTTTAAAGATGAGGTAAGGAGAGAATGTGATTGAAGGGTCGAGGATGGATTGATTGGAATTGGAAGGATGCAAGACGTTTCATGCTTGAACGGCGCTTCAACGCTGACATTTGGAAAAAAAAATGAGCGGCTCTTATTGTAAATTGATAGCGATTTGCTATTATTATTTTAAAATATACCACAAAACATTTATAAATAAAAGAAAATTTTGTATTAACAGTATTTTAATCTTTAGTCAAATCTAAGTTTTTATTATGATGTAGCATAATAAAATATTATTGCTCTATGTCAATAAATTCAAAATTTATAAATTCTAGATGAGTAATATTCTAATAATATTTATTTTTAATATAGTTATATTAAAAATGTTACTGAAGTTGTATTTTTAAAAATGGAAATATGCCATAAATGAGTCATGAGATTTTTGTAATTTATTTTTAATTTTTTAAGTCAATTTTTTTTTTTAGCTTTGAAAGTATTCAAACGTCACACTCGACCCGTCTTTCGAAGTGTGTGAAAACCTCCAATTTACATACAAGGGGTAAATCTGCGAGGAGTGACTCTCGATTGGAATTACTAAGGATTGAACTCAAAACTTCAATTCTGAAATCTTATGTCTCCACTACTAGACTAATTTATTGGAGTTAAATTAAAAATATTTATTATTGTTAACAATATTTTTTATTTTTAATGTAAAAAATGGTTTTATTTAAATATCTTTATCTAATTGTTTTGACTAAATAAAGTTTTTAAATGATAAGGAGCTATATTTCAATGCTAATTTAAGTTAAGAAATGATTATAAATATTTAATATAATTGTTATTTTTTATTAATTTTTACATCAACAACTATTTTTTTAATTTTATATAACCATTAGAATCCAACTGGCAATCAAATGGTTGTGTAACTCTGAAATTCTGATTTAGTAAAAATGTTCATAATTCAATTACGTCACCGCAATATTTAAGTCCTTCTCCAACCCCTTTCTTCGGCACGACTCAGGAAAGGAAGAAAAGGGTAGAAGAAAACGAGAACCATCGCCTCCTACCAAACTCCAAAACCCGACAAGAAATCCAAAACCCTAAAAGTATCTACGTCTTTACGTTTTCTCTGCAAAGATCTCCGTCTTCTCCAACTCACTGATTTCTCTCAGCGACTTTTGAGCATCGAATCAGATCGATGGCAGCTCTGCAGTACCTGGAATCGCAGCGGAACAAGCACCCGGAGCATGCTGATTGGTATAATTCTCTTGCAGATCTATATGAGAAGAAGCTTTGGCACCAGCTCACCCTCAAGCTCGAGGAGTTCATTGCCATTCAGGTCACCGTTTCTCTTCACTTGAGATTTGAACCTTCCTTTAGATGCATTTGTTCTAGTGGGCTTGGTTTTGGTGCGTTTACTTGTTTCTTGGTGAGGGAGGACTAGGGTATAAGGCACACGGTTGAGATTTTACTGCGACGGCATTGTTTAGTTGTTGATAGAGTTGTAATCTTTGATAGTGCTGTGTTTGGCCATTAAATCTTTTGTTATCTCCTAGTCGATCTAATTTTGTGCAGATTAATTGTCTTTTATGGGGAGGGAGGGTTAGGTTTTAAGCGTTAGGACCGAAATTTTGCTGTGTTTATTAGTTGGTCGTGTAAGTTACAATGTTTGATGGTTGTATTGCTGGTGATTCTATCTTTGCTACAATAGGTTGTTTCATTGCTTAGTGTTTCTTGGTAGGTTTTATTTCGGTGCCGTATTAAATGTCTCTGTAAGGAATGAGGTTAGGGTTTAAGGCCTAGGGCTGAGATTTTGCAGCAGATTGGTTGCTTTTGGATAATTTATAATCTTTGATGATTTGAATAGTTGGCTAGTTGATCTCTTGCTGTAATAGGTTTTTCATGCTGGTTTGTCAGTGCTGCCTGGTTGGCTTTGGTTAAATGGTGGTTGCCGCCTGTTTAGATCAAGGGATTGACAATTTGTAGTGGTGCTCATCGCTGATTGGTAGTTGGATTGGATCTTGTGGCTGTCTTGTACGTCTGACATGGTTTAAGTAGCACCCGTAATTGGCGGTGAAGATACACAATTTTACCAACAAATGAGTCTAGTAATCATCTTGGCGTGTTTCAGGGCATGCTTACCTAAATGAGAAGCAGATACAGCAAGCAAGAATCAAATGTGTGGAATGCCACATGTTGCAAAATTTTGAATAAAATCCATCTAGAAGTGTAAAGAGGATTCTAGAAACAGAAAATTTAAAAATTTGCCGGCAGTTGAGAGGTGAAACGAGTTTCCTGGCTGGTAGCTATGGTTTGGAAATAGCTTCTGAAGGCACATCCATAGTCCCAGTTTAGCTGTGTTAAATGGATAAAGGGGCAGGACTAATGCAAAGGCTACTTATACCCTTTAGTTAACAAGAATAAGCAACAAGGAAACTGAAGTATTTCTCTTCATGCATGGTTGCTGAGGAATTAATATACTTCTCCTTTCTTTCTATGAACTTGATGTGCCTGAAAGGATGTTATTTCAGGATGTTCTTTCAGAACTTTGATTGAGTTAGCTCCATATTTCTAATCATGGGAGGAATAAAGTACGGCATTTCATTGATGGTTGCATCGGAAGAAGCAATGCTTGCGTGCTTAGAAGGAATGAATATCTTGGAGGTCTTGTGTTTCATCAGGGACACAGAGTACAGATGGTTATGTACTCTCAATACCAGTAACGGTACTTGTCATGAAATGTGTGGCCTCTTCCTTTGTGGGCTATTGAGGCTTATTTGTTATGTATGCCGCAGGGGGAATTTTAATGTGCTAGGCATGACTATCTGCAACGGTGTAAATTAGTTTTTATAGATTGGTGAATCTGAGATGCTTGGGTTAGCTTCCTGTTAAAAAAGAGATTGGAGCTCTTAGATAGGGCTTGAGTTGTTATATTCTATGTTGTAGAATGAACTTCAAATGTTATAGATCACTGTGATTAATGCTCTGAGCAGTGAACAAGTTACTGTATGCATCAGCCAGTTTGTGATTCATTTAACGTGCACATCTGTCAGAGTTACTTTTCTGACTTTCATCATGTTCTTTGGGAAGATAATTGAATAAAACATGGATTTTTTCCATTATAATTTTGCTCATTTGTGTTAAAGCTTGTAGATTATCTTTTGTCAGCCAGATACAGATGACTTGTATATAGCTTGCACCCCTCTTTATGTCGCACTCTTTGTGAGCTCATCTATGTGGGGCCCACCTATTGTGATGATAATGGGTCCATTTGAGAAAGGTCTATGCTTGAACTTGTAACCCACAAAAAACAACTTGATTGCATATATGAAGCCATTGTTTTAAAAGCCGTAAAAAATTAAGAGTTAAAAAAAGGTTAAAAATTTTTGAGGCTTAAAAACATGGTCCAATCAATCCAATCAATACAATTTTTGGTGGATAACAAATTCAAGTTTAGACCTTTCCAATGGACCAATCACCATCAACATAGGTAGGCTTTCATGCAAACTTTGGTTTGAGGCCCACAATAGACCTAATGAATCTAATTCCCCAACCACACCCACACCCACCTCTGAATTGCACCCGAATCCAATTTGACACCAATTTGACTTTTAATGCCCATTGATCTAACTTGATGAACTTTTACCTTTAGATAAATGTGGAATTTTGAGGGATGTAAAAAACATGACTTTTCTTATCTAATCAATATGGAATTTTGGCACTATATACAAGTCAAGGCCTTTCAACTCATCCATCTATGTGGGCCCATGTGGCACCTGTTGGTGATTTGCACCAAATTTGGTGCAAAATTGTTCTTAGGGGAGAGGTCATATATATATATATATATATATAGTATTAATGTTTGAGCTGTTTTTCAGGTCATGAAGTGACTTATTTCCATATTTTCTATTGATGCTTGAATATTTGCTACTTTTAATAGACACTTGCTAAAACATCAAATCTTGTTTTCAGATCTCCTCTGCTGAGTTTGATCTGCATAATTTTTTTTTCTTTTGAAATGGTAATCTGTATAGTCTGTTAGACAGGTTTTATGTCACCTCTGCTGAAACGAATATAGCATGCAGTCTTGGATTATACTCTTCCTATCAATATCCTAAGTGGAGAATTTTCTTTCTTTTTTTAGTTCCTCCCACCCCCGCACCACAGTTTTGTCTTCTGTGCATCTTTAACTTCACTAGATTCTTTTCCTGACTGAATTTTTTTTATTTAACTTTTCAGGGTGGTGATGCCCTCATACAATTATATCATGATTTCATCACTGACTTTGAGACGAAGGTTAATCCCCTAAAGCTTGCACATTTCGCTGTTATAGTTTCCCGACAATATTCAGAGAAGGAAACTGCCATGGACTTTCTTGATGGTGTGATTGAAAAGCTCCGTGACACAAAGGAGATGCGGATAGAGGAGCCAATCCTCTATATCAAGATGCAAATAGCTGCATTCAAACTTGAGATGGGACACCAAAAGGAGTGCAAGAAACTTTTGGATGATGGGAAGACTACATTAGATAGCATGACTGATATTGATCCTTCTGTCTATTCAAGCTACTACTGGGTCTCCTCTCAGTATCATAAATATCGTCAGGAATTTGCAGAGTTTTATAGAAGTGCTCTTCTGTATTTGGCTTACACAACAGTGGAGTCCCTCTCTGAAGCATTTAAGCTGGTAAAAACCATTTTGCTGATTGCTTTTTTATTCGTAATTGTCTTATGATACTGGGATGCAATGTTTCATCTAGAATGTTGGATATCATAATCATAATTAAAAGCCAAAATCCCATTTAAGTTGAGTTGGGTTTTTGAGTTCTACTTCTCCATTTGACTCTATAAAAAACCATAGTGAAAGTCACTTGACTATCTATCATGTCTTTCTTTATCCCTTCTCTCCATGTTTTCAGAATGTGGGATATCGTGACTATTATTTGGACAATGAGTTGCCATTATAATGCTTGGTTGCCGTCTGCTGGTTCTGAGACAACATTTACTTTTGATCAGATGCAAGGACATTTTGACAGATTATCTTTTTGTTATTGAATTTCTCCAGTCTTACAGAAGAGGACTTTTGGAGCATAGTTCTTTTTTTTGGTTCCATCTATATGGCCTTGACAATACTTGACCATTGTCATCATCATCATAGCCATTTTACCCATTTGTTTTTGATCAAAATTTCAAGTTTTATACTTACATTTGACCCTATCAAAAGTCAATACCCAGAAACTCCAGAATCCTGTTCTGCTGCTTTGTTGTAGTTCTTACGAGTTGTTGATTCTTTTGATTGATTAAGCGCCTGTATTGGACTTGGCATGTCCATGACATTGGCAATTGCTTGACATGAAGTTGGAGAGCAGCATCGTTCTAACTTTTATATATATATATATATATATATATATATAAACATAATTCATATGTGCCATATTCTATTCAGTATGATTCATTTACTTGCAGTTCGTTGTGGTTTATATTATTTCTTTCAGTACTGGATAATCTTGGACAAAAATGCTGCTTGTTGAAATATGAATACAATTTTTTTTTTAAAAGAATAGAGGAAATCAATATATAACCATTTCAATAAAAAAGGAATACATTTTTTAGGTAAATACATAAAATAAATGAGAAGGATCAAACAACCTAACCATTTTGTAGATCAAATTATCTCCATGAGAAGAAAAGGGTGTCTTTTTGGAAGAAATTGATTGGTCCTATCAGTCAAACAAAGTGACTCATGAGAAGTGTATTGCTATTAAAATTTCTAGCTAAAGGTAGTTTTGATATCTAATTTGATAATATGGCCTTATATTCCCTATCCTTTTCTTCAAATTTGTAAAGTGCAGCTTTCAGTTGCTTGCCAGCTTTTATATGCATCAAAAAACTGATTGCATTAAGTAAACCCAGTTTTACAATTTGAATGGTAGACCTCCTTCTATAATCCACATGGATGCATTCCAATCATGGGGGAAGTGGCAATAGGAAGAAGCCATGTCAATAGTGAGAAGGAGAAATCTCTCATTTTAAGTTCTCAAGCCATGTTCTAATTGGCCCAAATTTCAATTATATTTGAGGGGCTGCAAATGGGTATCAAACTTGGATATGTGACAATTCATGAAGGATAGTCATGTTTGACTGTTTGGATTGATCGTAGGTGGGTCCTTTTGTGCTGTATAAAAACAGGCTGCACCATAAATCACATTTTTGGGAGGATAATCATGTATGTGCTTATTCAAAAGGTAGATAGAGGGTTAATATTGCCATTGACAATTACCTTATTTTATATTATTATAAAACTAATATAATCTTTTTTTTTTTTGGCCTCAATATTCCTTTCTTGCATCTTCAAAATTTTGAGGGTTTAATTTTTTTTTTTTATTGACAAATAATTTTTAAGGTAGATTGATATTTGCCTCATTGTGCACCTTTTGATGTTGATTATTATCTCTTTAATATGTTCATTGCAGGATTTGGCCTTTGATCTGTCACTTTCTGCGTTATTGGGAGATGACATCTACAACTTCGGTGAACTGTTAGCCCACCCTATTGTAAGTGAACATGTACTAATCCTGAGTTTCTCAAGAGTGTTATTTTCTCTTGAGCCTAATCATCATCTTGCCATTATGTTTGTATGCTTGAAGAGTGCCAACAAGAGGTCCAAGGTTAAGAATTGATGTATGGTCCCTGTCTCCTAATTTTATACCTATTTACTTAAAGTTGTTTGGTCCTTCGAATATAGAAATGGTTGTTGTTCACTTTGAGTTTTAGGATGGAAACATAGTTTATATATTATGTTTTTTTTTTTTTCAATTCTAGTTGAATAAGCTCATTCTAGTTTGCCTTTCTCAATAATTTTGAAATCTGACTTCTCTCTCTCTCTCTCTCTTTTTTCCGGGTGGGTGGTTGGGTCAAATTAGGTTGGGGTCCAATTCATGGGGGTAGGTATGTGTGGGGGGATGGGGTTCAAACGGGGCCTAAGGTGGACCCCATAGGATTGGCTCGCACAAAACCATGTTCAAGACACTAGTTGTAGGTTTTAACATATATGCGAAACATTTATTTAGTTGGGAACCTCATGAGGTGAGGTTCCTCACAGCAGGAACCCTTAATTTTGGGCTCATAGTTGGTCTCATTTGCTCCCTGCCCTCTTCTCACACCTACTGCCTTGTGTAAATTGGGTCCAAATTAGATGTCTTTACTGTGCTAAAGCCACTACAAGAACTTCTAGCACAACTAGTGAGAGACTAAGAGCTCATTGCTACAATCCAAAGGTTGTGGATTCAAGTCCTGTGAGCGTCAAGTAGGCAATTGACCCATGGGAAACAATTTTTTTTCCAGAGACTGAAATGAATTTTATTAAAAGTATAATCTAAAAGTACAATAATAAAATCTGGCTTGGTATAAGAGAGGTATGCGAGACCATACATTCAAATAAACAAAACAAAAGAGAACACGTATGAAGAGCTCCAAAATTGGGCCTGGTATGAGAGAGCTATGCAGGACCATACATTCAAATAAATAAATCAAAAGAGCATAAAGCCAGAAATCCTGGTCCCACTACACCCCAAAACCAGAAACCCAAAGTCACAAAAGTTCCACGATTGGCCATGGAGAACAATTTATATTACGATTGGTCATGGAGAACAATTTGCCAATATAAATGCTAGCTCTAGATGGATGGGATAAATGACTTGCAAATGATGGTGATACTGTGCTGAAACAACTGTTTGATTGAAGCTTGATAAATTGCATCCTTATCTACTGTTGGTCATTGGGGCCATAAAAACCATACTTGTAGTCATTTAATAACATACCCCAGCCACCTCATGGCTGGTACATTACCCACTTTTATAGTCATACTCTTGTATATATTGGTTTAAAAACTCTGCACTGGCCTCTGTGAATTGGTATATGGCCCACTGTTGCACCTGTTGCACCCACACTCTTGAATACTTTTATTTTTACAAATTTTAGAATCAAAAAAGAAAATGCCACTCACTAAAATGCTTACATTTTTGGATCCCACAATTCCGGGTTTGGGCCAAAAATTGGTCCAACTCTATAAGTGGGTGGGCTTAGCCAAGTGGGGGGTAGCAATCTCTAATAGAGATTAGTATCTCTTGATCACTTAAATCTAGGAAAGGCTTAGGCAAAAATCTTTCTTGAAACATACATCCTACAAGTGGTCCTATGTGGTGATCCATCAAAACCATCGCAAACACTACGCTAACCTTTGGATTCAAATCCAGCCTTGGCCAAGGCCAAGTGGACAAGCATAGAACCTGGCATCAACTCGTCCCATCTTGATTACTAGTGATTAGAAATTGACTTAGTCTTTTTAGACCTTTGACTCATTCTTGCTGTTGGATGAAGTATTTATAGTATGAATGTTTATATAATTGTTTAAGGACCATTGGTGTAGGCATCAAGATAGGTCACACCCCTTTCATTGAATTGAATGGGATATGGAAATTAAATTTATAGACTATAATTTATACACATAAAAATATTATACCAAAACATGGCTTTATTTAAATTTATACATTTATTTGAATTGTACTTTATATGTATATGCATATGTAGATTAACTTTGGACCAAAATGGGTCTCATCCAAAGTGTAAAGATTGGATATCCTATAACTACTAAAGCAGAAAAAGTGTGTAAGAATATTACATATTCAAAAAATAATTTAAAGTCATCAAATTGTTTGAGATTAAAAAGACATGGTTCTTTATTTTGAAAGATAAAAGAGATGGTTTCTAAGATTGGATTGCTTGACTTTTATGGGGTGGGCCATCAAATGGAGCTAAAGTGGGCCTCATGTAGGATGCAAATTGTTTGGATTTTTAAATAAAATAAAGTAATTAACATGTACGGAGCCTAAATAAATGAATGACTTCCATTATTGGATTGGTGTATTTTTTTTGGGTATTATGTTCTTGGATGAAAAGATCTATTCAAAGGATCCATCATATGAGGCAAAGTTGAGCCCCATATAGGATGCATAAGTTAACTGAATAAAAAATAATTTAAAGTTGTGGAATTGTGAGAGGTTAAAAAATGGCTTATATAATTGGATTGAGACAAATTTGTTTAGGTCTCATACGCAATTGAATTTTTTTTTTTAATTGGACCCATTGCAATAAATAAAGGTGGATCACTCATTTAAGGAGTTAACAGTCAACATTTTTTTGATGGACACCTAGAAATATCATATGGGAAGAATGTTGGAGTAGTTTGGACTTTCTAACTATGCTGTCTATTATAGTTATGTTAGGAGGTTAGGTTAAGCGGTTTCTTTTAGGTTTGGACTTTCTAACTATGCTGTCTATTATAGTTATGTTAGGAGGTTAGGTTAAGCGATTTCTTTTAGGCAGCCTTAAAAACCTCATAATTTTGTATCCACCATACTTGGTTGTTATAAGTTGGGCTCACCACTCTCTCTCTCTCTCTGTCTCTCTCGTGTACATATGCACGTGCAATGTTGATGTGGGTGTTGTCATGTGTATGGGTGGGTGGGTGTCTTGTGCTTGTGTGGGTGTGGGTGTGGGTGGGTGTCTTGTGCTGGTGTGGGTGTGGGTGCGTGCATGCATATGTACATATGCAGGATCTCTGCCCCCACACTTAAAAGAGTGTTTTGTCTCCCGCCTCATTTGATTCTATTACAAGTTCATTCATTTTTGGATTCATACCCCATTTTTATGTATTTCTTTTGCTGTGGGTCTTTAGGAGCTTTAGAACTAGTTGTAGCACCCCGAGGTAACAAGGGGCCTTTAATACCTTTTGTATGGTGGTGGAAACTACTTTCAAAGCAACTCACCTGAGTAGCTCTTTCATTTAACTGACATTTGTGATACTGAAACTAATTTGTGTATCCAGGTTGATCTCTGTGGAATTAGGTTAGCACTCCCTGCACTTGTCTTAGTTTCTATCTAGTTTCATGGACCTAATAATAAAGTGCTAGGGTGATTTGGCCATCACCTTTGCTGATGAAATGGCATTTCATGGAATCTCTTGAGCCAGGCCATGGAGGTTATGCAGATGATACTGAATCTTCTTTAGTGGCTAGGAAAGCAGGGGTCGCTTCTTACCATTTATCTTCTGGGGCTGTTTTCTTGCTGCTTTGCAGTGGGTTGTGTTCTTTCTCATTTTTGAATTAGTTGTCTTTAAGAAAAAAAAAATCTTATTTGATAGCTAGAACCTCCACCTATTGGAATACCTTCGCTCCCCAGACACAATAACATCAAAACTACCTTAGTGAACTGATTTTAACCTTTTCTCCAACACTTGATTGATCCAGATTCTGCTTTGAGCTACTATTGGAGTTTGAGTTTAGCTATTTGTGTGAACTTTTAAGTGTTTTTGGTGTGGCCCTGATCCTCACAATTGAGCCATCAATGAATAAAGCCAGTTCCTGATCTTCTGATAAATAAGCACTGTCAAAATCTGTGCTTGATATCCAACACATGGATAAAATTTGACAGTATCTGATTTGCAATCTCTGGGGAATTTGCAGATTAAGAGTCTTCTGGGGGCAAAAGTGGAGTGGCTTTATTATATACTGCAGGCATTTAATACTGGTGATTTGGTTCGTTATCAAGAACTCTGCCATGTCCATACAGCCGCATTGAGTGCACAACCTGCATTATTAGCGAATGAGAAGAAATTGTTGGAGAAAATCAACATTCTGTGTTTGATGGAAATCATCTTTAGGTGAGCAAAAAGGGTTGAGTTTGGACATGTTTAACTATCAGGTTAATTTTTTTTTGTAACTTGCAATTTTGATATTTCTTTGTTTATTATTTATATGCAGTCTCCATATGCCTTATTAAATATTAATGAAATGGACTATATCTTGTTTGCTTACAGTCGTCCTGCAGAAGATCGAACCATTCCATTAAGTGTCATTGCAGAGCGCACTAAACTCTCTATAGAAGATGTGGAATATCTTCTCATGAAAAGTCTCTCTGTAAGTATCCACCCTGAATTTGTAAGATTCATGTTTTGTAGCTTTGGGTTACAGCAATGGCTGAAATTCCTTTTAAAATAAATGCTGGATATTACTTAATTTTGTTATAAATTTGGAAAGCATAGTATATGATGCACTAGGTGAAAAACCACATTTTTTACCAAATTCTCCTAGAATAAAATTAGATTTTTTTTTTTTTGAAGTTATGATTAGAACCATAAGTGCATCTTATTCTGGCATTGAGAATCTGAATGATCTACTTAGAAGTTTTTAGGAATATGCAGCGAGAATTCTCTCTATATTGAAATCTTAAAGCAATGTACCATTCAGTTTTTTTCCCTTCTAAAAGCAATTTGTGTTTGATACGTTGAAGTTCTCTAGATCTTTATAGTTAGCAAAATATATCACTCGTGTTCTAGACTCTTTTTTGAGAGATATTATAAGCTTTAATGATTAAAAAAGACATTTACAAACACCTGCACTACCTCTCTAATGTGTGTGAACATATTTTATACACACACCCATGACCTATATAAGATTATCGAACCTGACATGGGACAGGAATTTAAATTTAAAGGTCAAGTCACAATTATATCACAGATGAAATAGGATTTTATTTCTATCTATCTAATCACTCAACAGTCAACACGACTGAATTACTTCCACTCAGACCCGTTGTTTCCTTTTGCTGATAAAATCCATTGGATCAGGGAAAAAAACTCTCCTCATCAACGAAATGTGCAATGTGGTTGTCTTGGAAAATCCTTCTGTTTTGCACCTTTCTTACTCCCTTACTCCCTTTTTAACCAATGCCAACCGTTTCCCCTTGTACAAGCCTCCCTTGGTAAATGGACAATGACCCCACCCATCCATAGGGTGTGGAAGGAGTCTTTAATTGGCCCCTGAAAAGAAGAGTGGTGAGATGCATGACCAAATTGGATGTGAGAAAGACTGTTGAATGAAAAGTTGGTCCTATGGATTCTCATCTGCCCAACAAAGAAAGCATACGTTAGGGATGGCAAAATTTCTTTTCTTGAGATTGTCCAATATGAGGATCCTGTCCAAGTACATGCCTTGAAAACACACCATAGTTGGTTTTATATTTTGATTGAATTGATACAATACTCCGTTTGGAAGTTCTCATAATTTCTTAATAATTATTCTGATAGTCAATTCCCTCTCAAATTTACCTCAAATGACTTCCACATAGTTAACTGAGGCACACCTCCACCTTCTCCCCACAGTTCCTCCCAAACCTCTTCCATATTTTTTGAAGGAAGAGACTGACTGATTCTTTTGGGATATGTTCCCCACCCCCAAGGCCTCCGTTATCCACTGGTAGATTGATTTTCTTCCAATTCACAAAATGTTTTCTCATTTTGTCCCCCAAACCAAAGTCCCTTTGGATCTTCTTGGGCTCCTTGTCCACCTTAGCATGGATTCAGAATAAAGTAAAAATTGTCAAGTTGGATACGGTTGCTTTTGAGTGTGATCAGCCACCAAAAGAAAGTTGCCAGTGACTGACATCCAAGTGGATGATGATTTAAGGTTGGCACCTGAGAGAGGGCCAAGGTACTTGAATGGAAAATGTACCATACCACAACCAATGGAGTGTGCAAATTCTTTGAATGCACCTTGTAAGTGAACTTTGGCAAGTGCAGCTTTTGTAATATTCACTCTGAATGGTTTTGGTGGCCCTTACCCACGTTCATTGTATATTGATTCTATCATTATTTAATTTTTCTCCTTTCTTGAAATGGTATGAACATTTGAATAATTTTGTATTGAAGGATATTAAAATGCTGGAAAACATACAATGCAGGTTCATCTTATTGAGGGCATAATTGATCAAGTTGAGGGAACTGTCTACGTATCTTGGGTACAACCAAGAGTGTTGGGAATACCACAGATCAAATCATTGCGCAGTCGGCTTGATAGCTGGATAGACAAGGTACACACTACTTTGTTATCTGTGGAAGCTGAAATCCCTGACTTGGTGGCATCGTGATCTGTGATATTTGGTCCATCATTTCTGTCCTCTGTAACAATCTCAGCTCACAAGAAATGCAGCAAAACAGAGATGTAGCTCCAGCTTCAGGTCCTTTACCGCCTACTTTTACTTGCAAATTTTGTGGTAGGGGCTGCTTGGTGCTTGCAGTGAGTTCTGTATTTTTTAATTCATCTGAATTGTCGTCAAATGGGGGATTAGAACAGTCATCTTTTCCCTATTTTCATGAACCATTGTGGCTTATATTGCTTGTGCTGGTGTCGAAGGTTCAAAGTGGAACACAAAAGATACATGCCCCTGTTCCCTGAAAACTAATTGTGCAATCGGTGAACTGGGTTTTGTCACTGACATTAGTTTCATCTGGACTCTCGAATTAAAGCATTCTGTTAGCATCCTGTTGGCAGTACCTACTTGATTGTGGTCAATTTTTATGATAGGTCCCAAGTGTTTATAGCTTGACTAGTAATTCTGCTTTCTAACAATCTGGTCTTCACTTGAAACGCTGCCAGGTATTGGTTATTGAGATTTGACATGCCTATGAAACTCACTAACTCCCTACTGGAGAGAGTGCAGCTAGGCAAGTGACCATCCCAGTCGTGTCTGAGCATGGTTTAGGAAGTGAAATTCAAGACTTGCCAGTCTTATTATTGTTGTTGTGGTTCGACAAATCTCAATAAACTTTGTTGACTCAACCAGATTCTGGCCTTAGATTAGTGAGCTTGTATACATGTGAAATGATCGTTCGTACATTTATCATACTTATTTAGACATAGGTTCTTTTAAGGATTTTTGTTGAATGTGACCCAATAAGAATCACCATAAGTCATTGTTTTGAAGTTTGTAAAATTTGATCAGTTTAAATTATTTTTTTCAATTTTTAAACTTATTCCATCTATATAATTTTGCTTTTCAAGTTCTATTTCGTCATTTCATCTAAACGTTAGTCACTTTATAATCTTAGCTTATTTTATTTTTATCTCATTTTTATAGGTTGATCTGTCCTTTTTATGCTTTTAATCTTTAAACCTCAGGGTCTTAAAAATATTGATTGATAATTTTTGGTGGATCTCACATTGTACCATCACTTTTGATGGGCTCCTACATAGTTGTGCCGGGCAATATCTTGAGACTCGGGTGCTTTTGCTCCGACCTTGAAATCACAATTGTAGGCCTCAACCAAAATGAGGATTATGGCTTCAGCCTATCCTTCTTTCTCACATTCACATCTCTCTCGTCACCCTTAATCTGAGTTATATAGCCTATTGATTTGACTTTGAATTTCCAGTGTTAGAATAAAATTAAAGCTTTGAATTCTTAAAAATTTATCTTTATTTTATTCAATTAACATAATTTTTGGCAAGAAAATAATTTTCTATAGTCTATTTCCTGAAGGCTTGTGGTCCAGAGTTTTTCTACCCTTAATAAAGTTCTTTTTTTTAAAAAAAAATTTGATACAGATTCATGAGAATTGGACAGACAATTTGATATAGGTTCATGAAAATTGGATAGATAAACTTAAATTTTTTATTTTAATTTAAAAAAAAAATTCTATTTTCATGTCCAACTTCCCATGCAAGGGTGTAAAAAACGCCTCCGCCGATATGATTCTCTCTCCTCTTTATTTTTTTTGTTTTTGTAAATATCGGTATTATTTTATTTTATTTTTGAATTAAAAAATATAAAAAAATAAAAAAAGAAACTGTTTTTTTTAAAAAAAATTGAAAACGTAAATATCGGTTGATATCGGCCGATATTTCGACTTGGGCTTATCACTTGTTTTTTTTTTTTAGAATACCGATATAAATTATATCTGTCGATATCGGATCGATATATATCGCCGATATATCGGCCATATCGGTTGATAAACAGGAGGTACAGTCGATACAATACGTATCGGCCGATATTAAACAGCTCTTAAAAATCGATATATATTGGCTGATACGTTTCGTATCGGCCGATACCTGTACCCCTGCTCCCGATTAGGTAATAATATTTTTAAATAAATTTTAATAACTAAATAAAGTTAAAAATATTTTATGATGAAGAGTGGAACTCAAAATATATCATGTGATGATTTATTAAAAATTGTACTTCCATATGACCTGTAGAACTATTAGAGTTGACCTTATCTTCTCCCTAATTTCAGGGATTAGTTTTGATTTCAATTAGTTGTAATTGATTGTAATTTATTTTTATTTCCTCTTCTGTATATCACAATTTGTTATTAATACAATGAAATCTGGCTCTCTCATTGTATTGGAGAGAAGACAAATTCCGTCTTTGTACGTAATTTAACATGGTATTGAGCCAGTGACATTTTTTTTCCGGCAACATCTCTCGGTTTCCCGTCTGCTCTTGCTCCATCATCTTGCAGTCGATTTTCCGGCCGTCTTGCCCCGCCTCTGCTTCACCGCATCCGGCCTCTGTTTTCCAGATCTGATTCATTGCCGCTCTGCTCGGCTACCGATCTGGTCCCATCATCCGGCCGTCTTGCCCGCCTCTGCTTCACCGACTCCGGCTTGGTCACTTTCTCTCATTGCCACGGCTCTGTTTTCCAGATCTGCTTCATTGCCGCTCTGCTCGGCTACCGGTCTGGTCCCATTACAGCTCTGTCCGGCCGTTCGTTGCCGCTCTGTTCGGCTACTGATCTGTCCCTACTGCTGCTTTCGCCGGATTTTTTTTCGGGCTGGTTTTCCGATTGGGATCGTTTTCGTTGCCTGCTTGCTGTCTCCATCTTCTCCAGCCAGTTTCCGCCGTCTGCCACAGCGCCGCTGGCAGATTTGCATCTGCCCTTCTTCCGCCCAGATCTGCACTTCTCCGACCCACATCCGGCATTGCGAGGCCTCCACTGGCGCGTCCCATCCGCCATCGGTTCTGCCTTCCAGATCTGTCGTTCCCAGCCCGATAGGCACCAGCCGCAGCCTGCTCTGTAGCAGTCTCGACCTCTCTGTGCTCCGTCCTTACGTCGGCTGATTTCAACTAGCCGTTGTTTTCTATGGCTGCAAAGGACGTTACCATACCTAATTCTTCGGGCAAGGCTGATGACGCCCCTGCTGATCCCTTTGCTATTCACCATTCGGATAGCCCCACCATGGTGCTAGTCTCGCCTCCATTATCAGGCGACAATTACGGCTCATGGTTGCGTGCCATCACAATGGCACTGCGTGCCAAGAACAAACTTGGCTTTGTGGATGGCTCCTTGACTGCTCCAACTACACCAGCTGACCTTGTTACCTGGCAGCGTTGCAATGACCTCGTTGGTTCTTGGCTTCTCAACTCTGTTGCTCCTGACATTCGCAGCAGTCTCATGTACTCGAACACTGCCAGGGCCATTTGGTTGGATCTTTCTGAACGCTTCTCTCAGTCAAACGATCCGCAAATTTTTCAGTTGCAAGAATCTATGTACTTACTTCGCCAAGAGGACTTATCTGTTTCCGCATATTACACTAAACTCAAGTCTATTTGGAATGAACTTGATTCCCTCATTAATATCCCACCTTGCACATGTGCCCATGGGCCCGCAGTTGTCGATCAACTTCAAAAGGCTCGCGCAATGAAATTTTTACAGGGTCTCCATCAGCGTTTTACAATTTTGCGGAGCCAGATCCTTCTTATGGAACCGTTTCCTACTATCACTAAAATTTATTCCTTACTCCGCCAAGAAGAGAAGCAGCAGGACCTCAATTCCTCTTCACCTCTCTTACCCGATGCCGCGGCTCTTGCTGCCAGGCCTATGTCTCGTGGCAGCTCTTCTTCACGCAACGCTTCATCCAACCGACGGCCTCGCCCCCATTGCACTCATTGTGGTCGTGCTGGCCACACTCGTGATCGCTGCTATAAGCTTGTTGGTTTTCCTCCTCGGACGACTGCCTCTCCCACACGCTCTGGCGATCACGCCTTGGTGTCTCAGCCAACTCATTCTGGCACTCCGTCCTCCGTGACTCCGCCAGCTTTTACTCAAGACCAGTATAATCAATTATTGGCCATGCTTTCTCCAGGTAGCACCAGTGTTCATCTTGCAGGTATTGCACTCACTATTCCTTCCCACTCTGTTTGGATTATTGACACCGGTGCCACAAATCACATGTGTTCTACATTATCCCTTTTCTCCTCCTACACACCTTGTTCTCACCCCTCTTCTGTTCAACTTCCCGATGGCTCTAACGCCCTTGTCACACACATTGGCACCATTCACCTCTCCCATTCTATTACACTTGAGCATGTTTTCTTCATTCCCTCTTTCAAATTCAATCTTCTCTCTGTTAGTAAGCTTACTACTTCCACTTCTTGTTCAGTGATTTTTTCTTCCTCTCATTGTCTTTTTCAGGACCCGTCAACGAGGAAGACGATTGGACAGGGTAATGCTCATGAGGGACTCTACTATTTCCATGCAGCTTCTGCACTGGCGGCCCTTCCTCCACCTCCCATTGATCTCTGGCATTTCCGCCTTGGACATTTGAATTTCCATAGTTTAAATAATTTAGCAAAGGATATTCCTTTTATTACATGTTTGAAACATACATATTGTGATATTTGTCCTCAGGCAAAACATCGACGTTTGCCTTTTCCTTCTAGTTCCATTACTACTAAAAGACCTTTTGCTTTAATACATTGTGATTTATGGGGTGCTTTTTCACAGCCTTCTTTGCATGGTTGTCGTTATTTTTTAACTATTGTGGACGATTTCACCCGATGCACATGGATTTATCTTATGCGTGTAAAATCTGAAACCCAGTCCATTTTAGCCTCTTTCTTTGCTATGGTTAGGACACAATTTCATTCTCCCATTCACTCCCTTTATTCGGGCACTGGCGGAGAACTCTTTCCCCTTATCCAACAAATCCGTTCGGATAATGGTACTGAGTTCCTTTCTTCCGCCATGCAGTCTTTCTTCTCTTCTCATGGGGTCATTCACCAGCGTAGTTGCGTTGCTACTCCGCAACAAAATGGCATCGTCGAGCGCAAACATCGCCACCTCCTTGAAGTTGCTCGTGCCCTTCGTTTCCAAGCCAATCTTCCCTTACAATTTTGGGGTGAGTGTGTCCTCACTGCTGCCTATCTCATTAACAAAATGCCCACCCCTTTGTTATCAGGCAAATCACCTCATGAAGTTATGTTTAACTCCAAACCTGATTATTCCCGCTTGCGTGTTTTTGGTAGTCTCTGTTTTCGTCACAACCCCCATATCACCCATAAATTTGACCAAAGAGCCAAACCCGGCATCTTCGTTGGCTACCCTTATGCTCAAAAGGGTTACCGTGTCTATGACATCGCCTCTAAAACCATCTACACTTCTCGTGATGTCTCTTTTCATGAAGGTGTCTTCCCTTATCGTGATTTGCCTCCATCCACCTCACCACCATTTCCTGTTACCCCTCTTCCCATAGTTGATGACCCCTCCTTTGATTTTCCTTCGGCGTTACCCCCTACCCCCCCAGTTACCATCCCCACTACCCCAGCGACTCCAAGTGCTACTCTTCTTGATATCCCTCCACCGGTTACCCGTCCCGACCGCGTTCGTCGCCCTCCACCTCATCTTGCAGATTATCACTGCTCCACTGCCTCTCATGAGCGTCCACCCTCTCCGTCTTCTTCCCAATTGACAGGTACGCCTTACCCTCTTCATCATTATCTTTCTGACTCTCATCTCTCTGTTGCACATCGAGCTTTTCTTTCTACTATTTGTTCTACAGATGAGCCTCGCACATTCTCCAAAGCTATACAATCTTCACACTGGAAAGCAGCCATGTCCGCTGAAATTGCAGCCTTAGAGAAGAATAACACATGGACCCTTACTCCTCTTCCCGTTGGCAAGAAACCCATTGGCTGTAAATGGGTTTACAAAATCAAGTATCGGTCCGATGGTGCTATTGAACGCTATAAAGCTCGCTTAGTTGCCAAAGGCTTTACCCAGATTGAAGGCCTTGATTTTCATGATACCTTTGCTCCTGTTGCCAAACTGGTGACGGTTCGTGCTCTTTTGTCTGTTGCTTCTGTTAAGCAATGGCCTCTTCATCAACTGGACGTCAACAATGCATTCTTGCAGGGGGACCTTGATGAGGAAGTATATATGACTCTTCCACCTGGTTTTTCCAGACAGGGGGAGCATCGCGTTTGTCGCTTAAACAAATCCATTTATGGTTTAAAACAAGCGTCTCGACAGTGGTTTGCCAAGTTCTCTTCCACTCTTATACAGGCAGGTTTTTCCCAATCAAAGTCTGATTATTCTTTGTTCACTCATCACTAAGGCAGCTCTTCCACATTTGTGCTGGTCTATGTTGACGACATTATCCTCACTGGTAATGATGCCTCTGCCATTCAACGCCTCAAGCAATTTCTTGACAGCAAATTCTATCTTAAAGATTTGGGCCGTCTGAAATATTTCCTCGGCATTGAGGTCGCTCGTTCTGGACAAGGTCTCTTTCTCTCTCAACGGAAATACTTTTTGGACATTCTCAAGGATACAGGTCTTACTGGAGGGCGTATTTCTGATTTTCCCATGGAACAACATTTACGCTTGTCACCTGATGATGGGACTCTACTCCCTAATCCTACTGCCTATCGCCGCCTCGTGGGCCGTCTTGTCTACCTCACCGTTACTCGGCCAGACATCAATTATGCAGTGCATATTCTTAGTCAATTTATGCATTCTCCTCGGACTGCCCACTTGGACGCTGCTCATCGTGTTATTCGCTACTTGAAAGGTTCCGTCTCTAACGGGATCCTGTTATCTTCCTCTAGCAACCTTCACCTTCGTGGCTACTGTGATTCAGATTGGGCTGGTTGTCCTACTACTCGGAGATCCACCACTGGATATTGTACCTTCCTCGGTTCCAATATCATCTCTTGGAAAACTAAGAAGCAGACCACCGTTTCTCGTTCTTCCGCTGAAGCCGAATATCGCGCGATGGCCACTTTAACTTGTGAACTTCAATGGTTGAAGTACCTACTCACTGATCTTGGCATTTCTCATTCCTCTCCAATCACTTTATTTTGTGATAATCAAGCTGCTCTTCACATTGCCAACAATCCCGTTTTTCACGAACGGACAAAACATATTGAACTTGATTGTCATTTTGTACGCGAAAAGCTTCAGTCTGGCCTTCTACTTCCTCGGCACATCCCTTCTTCTCATCAACTTGCGGATGTCTTCACTAAACCTTTGGGCAAGGACCCCTTTCATACTTTGATTCGCAAGTTGGGCGTTCTTCCCATACACACTCCAACTTGAGGGGGAGTATTAGAGTTGACCTTATCTTCTCCCTAATTTCAGGGATTAGTTTTGATTTCAATTAGTTGTAATTGATTGTAATTTATTTTTATTTCCTCTTCTGTATATCACAATTTGTTATTAATACAATGAAATCTGGCTCTCTCATTGTATTGGAGAGAAGACAAATTCCGTCTTTGTACGTAATTTAACAAGAACTGAATTAGACTACAGGTGTACAGTAATAGCTAAGAGAATTATGTTATTTTGTGGTGATCCCATAATGAAATTTTGTTGGAGGCACGAGTCTACTAAATGTGGTTGGTTCAAATGGCTCCTCTGTCATAACTAAGTCATTACTTAATTCTGAATCATATAATATTAAAAAAGAAGAAGTGAAATCCAATAATTTAAAAAGCATGAGAATTTAAAAAATAATAATTTTGTTAAATATTTACATGTCACCTTATTTCAGTAAAGTAAATAGACAGTTGAGTTGGAATTTCTCATCCGTTATCCACTATATAGTTTATTTCAAATTAATACATTGATAATATTTACTTATGATGATGACATGTTGTACATTTCAAAAAGGCCCGGCAATCTAACTAAACGATGTGGTTACATTTTAAAATTGTTGTGTTTTTTTTTTTCAGTTGAAGCAAAATATATGAGATATTTATAAATTATTTATTAAAGTGGCTATCTTATGAGGGTGTAGGATGTCACGCGCTGGGGCGTCTAGTAAAACTGTGCTCGAGATTTCTCCTTCCATCATAAAAAAAAAAAAAAAAAATCATTAAAATTCAGCCTAAAATTAACGAAAAAACTAATCAAATTCACTCAAATTAAATTGTTGAAACTTTTTCAAACTTTGAAACTCTGACCACACAACTCTTTATCGAGATCGAGAGGATCCACTAATTGTTAAAGTCATTAACAAGCCTGATGTAGGTTGCCTCTGGAGTCTGGCCCACTGTAAGGCTAACTCTGATCAACGGTTTGGATTTTACCAAAAAAATTGTGATAGCTGCAAATGAGTGGTGCAGATTACTAATAACCAAATTTATAGATTTTCATGCACAGAGCTCCGTAGACTTGTATATATTATATAGAAAATTTTATTTTAATTAAAAAATAAAGTAATATTTTTAAAGTGATCAAAATATTAATTTTATTAAACTATGTAAATTTAATAAACTAGATCAACATAATGTAGAAGCTGGATTGATATTAGCCATTTATAAGAAATAGACAAGTACGAGAGAGACTGAATTCGTTAGTTTTACTGTGGATCCATAACAAATTGATGCTGCATTCAAACTCTTCAAAAATTACAATCACTTTTCTCTTTCTCTCTCTCTTTTTGCCCTTTTTAAGCACCTTCCTTTTTCTTTGATCTATTCGTATACATTCTAAACCAAGGACCCCAATAATGATTTATTATTTTTTTAATGACTGAAGTGGTCAGATTTTGGAGAGCATCCGACTAATTTTTCTCAAAGCGTGTAGAAGTGTGTGTAAGTCTCCCTATCCATATATACCGAATAACAATTTCTGTTTCTTGAGGCGGTTTCTGACCATCACTCCAATCCCTTTAGGTTATCATCTATTAATTTTGATGGTTATTATGTAATCTCGTTATTAGAAAGAAATAAATGATATTGTCACTTTTTTATTAGGATAGATCTCAAAATTTTGAACATGTTGGTCAACGAAATGCATGAGCCTTGGGCTCAGCCAGGTCTCCATTTTCAGCTGGTGCTATTTAGTGGGCCCACTATTACAAATAAGGGGCAACTCAAAAAAAAAAAACTGTCACAGTGACAATCATAATGGTTCAAGTGTTGTCCTACATGTGGATGGTTCATATTCAACCAAAGAAAAAGGAGGATAGGATTTTGCAATTTCAAATATATCAAGAACATCCATATCCAAAATCAAGGCCCATCAGATCAACGGTCTGGATCCTTGATCCAAAGGCCCCACCTGTGTATTGTTAGGCCCAATGACGCTGTTGATATCCTCTCCTACCTTTATATCTTATTGGCTTATCTTATCCACATACCATATCCTTCATACTGTTTCAGGATTTTCTCTGCTTGATTTCCTTTAGAACTAGTTATGCGTCTCATGGATGACATACTATAATTGTCAAGATCATTTATTTTTGGACCTAAGAAATGGGGAAACGCTCAGACCACAGATTTCAGAGAAAGAAATTCTCCCTCTTTCTCCACCATTCGTTTCAAATGCCCAGCTGAATTCTCCAAATGAAGAAAGGTTCTTCTTCTGCTTTACTTCGCATCATATGATCACCACCTTAGGATCAGACCCAGAAAGCCATTTTCATCATCAACGACGAGGATTTCATGGTGATTATCTTCCTTTCTTTATATAGCATGCTAAATTTAGCTTCTTGATGATATGGCAATGATTTCTGGATGTGGTAACTATACAATGCTGATGGTAGTGGTTTTCTTTAGCATCGATGTCACTGAATTATGTTGTTGTTAATGATAATGATGATGGGTTGGTTGAAGTAATATTAATTATATCATGATAAGAGCCTCAGTTCTTTATCAGAATCAGACCCAACTATTTACAGCACCAGAAGAAATCATCCAGGGTTCAGAACTGAAAACAAAAGAGCAGGAGTGCTTCTCACTCCTGCACAAATCAAAGAACTTGGATGAATTCAAGCAGACCCATGCTCAAATTCTCAAGCTCGGGCTCAACCACAGTGACTATATAGCCAGCAATCTCATTGCTTCCTGTGCTCTTTCTTCATGGGGCAGCATGGGCTATGCCTGCTCAATCTTTCACCAGATTGATGACCCAACACCATTCATTTTTAACACCATCATCAGAGGCCATGTCATGGACCATGACCCAACTGCGGCGCTGCTCATGTATACAGAGATGATAATGAGGGAAGTGAAACCAGACAACTATACTTATCCATCTCTTCTAAAAGCATGTGCCCATCTATCAGCTCTTAGAGAAGGAATGCAGATTCATGGACATGCTGTCAAGTTTGGGTTTGAATCTGATATGTATGTGCAGAACAGTTTGATCAACATGTATGGAAAATGTGGGGATATCGAGCTTTCACGGACAGTATTCAAGAGGATGGAGCAAAGGAGTGTTGCTTCTTGGAGTGCCCTTATTGCATCATATACTAACTTGGGCCTGTGGGATGAGTGTCTTAGGTTGTTTGTGGAGATGACTTATAAGGGTTGGAGGCCTGATGAGAGTACCTTGGTCAGTGTTCTTTCTTCCTGTACCAATTTAGGTGCACTTGATTTGGGGAGGTATCTCCACGGCTCCTTGATCAGGAACACGTGTGAACTCAACATTGTAGTATTGACATCTCTAATTGACATGTATGTGAAATGTGGGTGCCTGGAAGAAGGACTGCGTGTTTTTGAGGACATGCCAAAGAAGAACATTGTATCTTACAGTGTCATGATATCAGGTCTTGCAATGCATGGGAAGGTGAAATGGCAATAAAGGTCTTCTCGGATATGCTCAAGGAAGGACTGAGACCAGATGATGTGGTTTATGTTGGTGTCTTGAGTGCATGTAGCCACGCTGGTCTCGTGGATGAAGGTCGCCGAATTTTTGCTAAAATGAGATTTGAGCATCAGATAGTGCCTACCATTCAACATTATGGATGTATGGTTGACCTGTTGGGGCGTGCAGGTTTACTCGACGAAGCATATGAGCTCATCAGGAACATGCCCATGGAACCAAATGATGTGTTGTGGCGTTGCCTGCTCAGTGCCTGTAAAGTTCACTATAACTTGGAACTGGCTGAGTGTGCAAGTAAAAGCCTGTTTCAATTGAAGCCGCATAATGTGGGTGACTATGTGCTTTTATCGAGTATATATGCACAGGCTCGAAGGTGGGATGATGCAGCAGAGATCAGAACAGAGATGGTGCAGAGGGGATTGTCGCAGTTGCCTGGATTTAGCAGGGTAGAGGTGAAGAGGAAGGTACACAAGTTTGTCTCACAAGACAAGTCACATCCAGAGAATACTGAAGTGTATGAAATGCTATATCAGATAGGATGGCAATTAAGGTTTGAAGGCTACTCTCCAGACACATCTCAGGTGTTGTTCGATGTAGACGAGGAGCAAAAGAAGCAACTTCTCAATGGCCACAGCCAAAAGCTTGCAATTGCATTTGCTTTCATCCACACAGATCAAGGAACGCCAATAAGAATAGTTAAAAATCTACGGATGTGTAATGATTGCCATACATTTACACGATTTGTTTCCAAGATATTCAAGCAAGTAATCACAGTTAGGGACCGGAGCCGATTCCACCACTTCAAGGATGGGATATGCTCCTGTGGAGATTACTGGTAAATGGATTGTCTGTTACTGCTCTTATAATTTATAGAGACAAGTGACACAATTCTCTCATTCTTGTGAGTCATTTCCTTTCACAATTTCATTGATAATCACTGCTTGGGTACACTTGGAACAAGTGTATCCAGGCTCAAAGCTGGAACAATGGGTTTTTTAATCTATCCAGGTTTTCCATGTAATACCAATGAGATTGTCTCCAATATCATCAAGCCTAAGACGGAAATTAATCAATAAAAAACTTATACTTGGTATGTACAATTCTGTATTGATAAAACTCAACGAAAGAATTATTTTTCCATTGGTGACTGATATTTTCTGGCAACAGCCATAGAATTCAGCATTCAGCTCCCACGTTTTCTTCTCAAATAAACATATTCAATGATGATCTATAAAAGGAGATACTTATTACAAATAAGGGAACAAAAGTGGCCTCATTAAATATGAACTGAAGAAATGGACGATGAGATTTTCATAACTTGTGGATCACTACTTTCTAAAGAAATGCTTTGTGGATCTTCTCTATCCAGCATTGGTAGGACACCAAGCTCACTCCAGAGGCTACATTGTTGCTGGATTTGCCAAAGTCAACAGCAAAACTTGCATCAAATCCATCTGCTCTCAGAACCCCAGCCAACAGTTAAGTTTGTGATTCAGGTTCTATCTGCAAATTATAGGAATAGAAGAAATAGTGGGACTGATGCAACATCAAGATAGAGGCATAAATTCTGACACATACAATACAAAGACTTCACAAATGTCTATAATATATAGATGCAGTCATGTAATAAATACGATCAGTAATATATGTACACCTAAAAAATGGGGGCAGAACACCCCCTCCCAACCCAGTTATCACCAGTAATAGGGGTTATGTGGGTGTGATCCATTCATGGAAACGGGTAGGTATACAATGGTATTCATAGGTGTGCTCGTTGTATGGTGTAAAAAACGGAGTGGGAGGTTTTTTTTTTTTTTTTTTTTTTAATTTTATTTTTATCCATATTTGAAGAGGGAGGGAAAGGAACTTGTCATTTATCTACTACTACCACTACTCAGCGAAAAAAAGATGGCTGCATACCATGATAGAACTGTAAACGATACTATCAGAGAGTCACCAGTTCACACTCATACCCAGACCACATCTTATATCCGTATATTGAGACATTCAAAATGCTTCTCTTAAATGGAAATGTACTTGGATTCAGTTTTTAATAAAATGACACCTCGTCCTATGACAAGATTTTTTTTTTTTAGATTGAGAGAACAGAAGACATGGGAGGAGAAATTGTACAATTGCCCCACAAGCATCTTTTGGTAATTCTTCTACTTAGAGGCACCTTCTCTTTTGCTGCTACCTTGGAAGAACTCATGTTCCACTTCTTTGCCCAAGGAGAACCTCCCAATCTCCCTACACATGAGGTAACTCGAATTCGTCTCTGTCCAATCAGGGCCGGCCCTGAGATTTCAGAGGTCCTACGCGAACTCTTAAAATGGGGCCTTTTGCCCTTATATATACTCATAAAAAAAAATCATATATATATTTTTTTATTTAGTGTGAAATATCCAAATAAAATATAAAAATTAAATTTATAATAAAGTATTATTTAAAACACCCATTAGGAATTCAAGATGACGGGATCGATGAAAAAAGTACCTGCAAGTCCGAAGTCTGCAACTGAGCAAACTAAAGGCGAGAGAGGATAGATAGAGGAGCGGCGAGAGAGACCACGGAGAGAGAGATTAGAGGAGAGCGAGAGAGAGCATAATGAGAGAGACTGAGAGAGCAGTGAGAGAGTCAGAGAGCAAGGAGAGAAGAGGCTGCTGCAATAGTCAGTTGGAGATTTTATTTGATTAATGTTTTCGGGTTTCAAAAACTGAAGGGCCTAAAGGAATGTGCTAGGTGTAAGGTGTAAATTTTGAGTGTTTCGAAAAGCGGAATGAATACTAAGCAATGCGGAATGGGAACCGCGTCCCATACGAACGCTGGAACGCGGAACCTTACGCGGATTCGAGTTTTTGTGGATTTTGGAGGCCCTACACGCGAAACCTTACGCGGATTCGAGTTTTTGTGGATCTTTGGAAGCCCTGCCTATTTGGAGGCCCTGCACGCGAAACCTTACACGGATTCGAGTTTTTGTGGATCTTTGGAAGCCCTGCCTATTTAGAGGACCTAAGCGACAGCCTACTTCGCCTATAGGCAGGGCCGGGCCGGGCCGGGCCTGTGTCCAATGCAATTCTAGTAGTCTCAACAATTGTTGCTTGTACATTTCCTCTGAGATTTTGGCAACTTTTTCTTCTTTGGAGTGGTTACAGCAGTTTTGTGAAGAGAGTGAAAATTATAGTCCATTACTCTACTAGAATATATGAATACATGTCAAGAATCTACCAAAACCCACAAACAAAACCTGTAAAAACTTAAGGAAACAGTCTGAACACCCAAAATTAGCCACCCAGTAGACTTGAATTCCAATCACTGTATAATTGTGTAGCTGATGCACCAATCATCTCCCTAGATGCAACACAACATTTGATGAGAGTACTGCTAAAAAAAACATTTGATGAGAGTAGATGATATTTCCAATCAAGGAGTTTCAGAAGGATGCTTTGTCTTCCAACTTCCAAGATTTTCTTACTGTGCTCTTTCTAATCCCTCCAAGCAAAAGCTAGCAGAACCATCTTCTCACGTATAAATCTTCCATTTGGGAAAAGGGCTGTGGCCCATCCATCCATGAAGAGCAAATTGAACTCAGAGAGGAGAAAAGAGGACAGAATTGACGAAAAATAACAGATGCGAAAGGAGAATGGAGGAATAAAAAACCAATGGATTTCTCTCACTGGACTAACAAGAAAGCAAATGCCGGGAATGGCTACTTCCTGGCTTTGAGGTTATCTGAAATGAGGATCTTGTTAGACGCAGCAGTCCAACCAAAAGCTCTAACTCAAATCCTTTACCTACACATCTTGTTAAGACTCCACACAATCCTCTACCAGCAGCCCCTTTTTATTTGAGATACTAGAGATTCTTTGAAATAAGGATCTCAAATCCTGGTTACCCACCCATGTTTCTACCTAAAATTTTATTCCTTAATCATTACCCAATACAAAATGAGTAGCTCTCTCATCAATGAACTCACTCGGTTCTCCCCCTCCCTCGATTTTGACATTGCTTTCCAGATCGCAGATTCTATCCTCCGGTACCTTTCGGAACACAACCTTGAGTTCCACATAGGAAACTTATAGAAAAAGTGTTTTTTATGAATAATAATTGGCCAAAGATTTGAACTTTTCATGATACTTGAAGTAGGGATTTTATCTGACTAATCCTCAGGGCATGTGAAGACCTCTCAATTCCACACACGCCGGGTAAACAACTATGGACAGTGGCTCGTTGGGATTAAATATGAATCAAACTCAAGGCCCCACTTCTTGAGACATGCTTCTTGACCGTCAGACCAACTCCTTTGGGAGTTCACAAACTACATTTTCAGCATACTGATCTTGGATTCTTAGTCCTGATTTTATGGTAGTATCAAATTTGGGAGGCATTGAGGAAGTGGATGCTAAGCTAGGCCTTATATGGATTTTCCACCTTGCTCGGCCTGAACTAACGTTGGTGAGGCTGAAAATGAATCAACCTAAATGAAAAGACTTGTTAAAAGCAATCAGCAGCTCACAAGAAGAAGTTATGGCCTATTACCTTACAGGCACTCCTGCTGCCCGGCCCATCTGTTGCATCTGAAATCTGGACACCTCCTTGCTATCTGAAATCAGCAGCTCACAAGAAGCATAAGTTACTTAGTTTTTAGAACATAAAGCCGACTTTTAGTAATTGAGGGTTGTATAGGCCCGATTAAAGTAGTGCCCAATATTATAATGGGTTCCCACTCTATACGTAAATTTAAAAAGAAAAATTAAAAATAATATCTTATTATGCTAAACTATTTGTTTTTATTGTTAAAAACTTTGATCAGAGTCAATTTTGTCCTTAGATTCAGATACTAATTTTCATTAGTGAGTCCTCAAACATTGTCATATACTCATATACACTTTCTGCAATTGCTGCATAGACCCATGTACCATATCCATGAGATCTCACAAGTCACAATCACTAGATTTTATGTTTTAAATGAAAATTTTAAGAAGCAATGTTAGAATAGTTTATGTTAGAAACTTGACACTTGTATAAATCTAATTGGCCATAATACATTGTAAGTTGACAATATGAAAAATAACTTCAAAGAACAAGCATAATATTGTAGAAGAATGAGTACGACAGTTCATTAGATCAAATGGATGATAATATATCACTATCATCAACAACAACATTATTTTATTTTTTTTGGATTTACATGTGAGAAATTCAAACACACCTACTAAAATCCCCGTGAGCCCACTACCCCTAAGGCACACCAAGGTTAAGCCATGGGGGTTCGAACCTGCAACCTCTCGCTTCCTGAAGCAGGAGGCAACCACTTGAGCTACACCCATGTGGGTTCAACAACATTATTATTGTTGTCATTATTATCTATTTAGTATCAGCTTTTCAAATTTTAAATTTTTATATGATTTTTTTTATCCCTCATTGGTTGCAATCTACAAAAGAAAAACAGTGATTTGGGGCTGCTGTTCGGGTTTTTTTTTTTTTCTCTTAAATAATTTGACAAGTGAGCTTTTTTGGGAGTATTAACCAGATCAAGAAAAGTGTATTTCTTCGATCTACTTTAATATGAATTTTTTTTTAAAAAATAAAATTTTATCTGATTTGAAGTATAAAATGAATGGTTGAATCTGAAAAATAATATTTTCACTTAAAATACGAATATTCAAATTTCTTTGCTTGCTTTTATATATTTCTAACAAATCTAAAACATTTATTTTAAAAATATATTTAAAAAAATCTAAGAAATATTTTATATTTGTCGATAGGATCCAAAACTACACCAAATGTTAAATAATTAAAAAAAAAAATTATTTAAAGGTCATATGCCGTCAGGGCAGCATCGAATCCACGATTGCAGAGTGATGTATCAAGGCAAGTCTACATAATGTTAGAGCGTTTTGGCAAAGGGTCTCATGTAGGGTCTAGTTTATAATCAATTTATACTATTAAAATTTTAAAAAATATTTTTTTATAATATTCATTTAATACATTTTTACTATTAAATTAATCATAATATATTAAAATATTTATCTTTATTATTAATTTAAAATTAGAAAACTAATAATGATTTTAGTCAAAATTTTAGTCTCTATAACTGCTCAAAAAAAAAAAAATAGTCTCTATGATGATTTTTGCATTTATAGAAAATCTAAAAGACATTTATATTTTCATAGTGAATGGGTGTAAAAGTGAGAAACTTTAGTTTAAATTCTAAATTTTATTTTTACTTTGCAGATACCGTGATATAATCATTATTAAAAAGTCCTTAAAATTGACCAAAAGTTGATCGGTAAAAAATATTTAGCCAAATTTGGGCATCACTTATTTAGAATCACTGCCATAACTTTCATGCATGCAAAGTTAGTAGTGTCAACAAGCAAAAAGTTTGGTTTGATTATTTATTGACTAAAGTCAAGTTAAGATAAAAGTAGGAAGTAACTTGAAGTCCGCTGGTTGTGGTGCCCTAAAATGGTTTACTATTACGGGTAGTGTTTACTCCTACTTATAAGTTCAAGTCTTTCCCAACACACATTTGATGCGGGATTCAACATACGCCCACATGACATGGTCCCCGGCCCAATCATTGGTGCCTTCGTCAGGGGAATCCATACCTCTTTTGTGTAGGTCCTACGCATCAAAGGGATCTCCACTGTAGTGCCCCTAAGCCCACACAATAGTGCCCTCGGGTTATCTCTGATATCCATGTCATGAAGGAGCTTCTCATCCCAAAATAGTCAACCACTATGTGATGTTGTCACCGGGGCACCGGAGTGTATTGGTTGAGGGCCATATGAGCCCGGTTTTGAGAGCAACCAAGGTAAGAATATCCTGAAGGTACTGTAGTTGATCGTCTGCTGAGACATCCTCACCTGACTAGTCATTTCGGAATTATAAGTGCGTGACGTCAAGCTTAATCATCACTCATCAGTATTTAATTAGGAATTTAAACTTGAGTTTGCTTAAAGATTAAACAAAGAATCTATTTTTAGCTCTATTAATATTAATAGTACACATTACTTGTGAACTACACTTGTGCTAAGTTCAAAAAGTATATGATACTGTATATATGTATATATAAAACTAAAGTTCAAACAGATTTGAGCCCAGAATAATATGAGTTGATTCGGACAGAATAAGCAGAGATAGAATCATAAATTTTGATTAAAGTTGTAAGAATTAAATTAGCTCACATGGGTCTAAGTCTAACTTAAGCTTGAATTATTCATCCACCAACAAGTCTTGATGTTGACTTTGATCCAGCTAATCTAAACCAACCCTCAAATCATCTTGTTCACAATTCTACCATTTTTCAGAGCTTGCATCATTTGTTGTATATCAGCACAAAGTTCTTTCTGCTCCTACTTTACTAGTTATTTGCCAATTTTTTTACATTCAATATTTAAAATTACTTCTTAATCAAATGTTGATTGTTGAGCAAGAAATTAGACATACAAATAACATTATATAAAAATCTCATTGATGTAATAAAAAACTTTTCAGGTGCTTGTATAATCGACAATCTAACTTCATCTTTTAATGAAGTCTGAATGTATTAACACAGAAGTAGAAAAAAAAATTGGACACAAATCTTATCGCGATACCCATTTTGCCTTTTACCTGCAATATCGAAAAAGTTTAGAATGTCAGAAATCGGCTGACCAATCAGTTCCCTTACTAGTTTTTGACGAGCCAGTTTACTGTTCACGGGTGATTCGGGGAGTCGATTTTACTGTTCACAGGTGATTCGGAGAGCCAATTCTACTCTTCACAGTCACAGGATTCGAAGAGCCGATTCTACTGTTCACGAGTGATCCAGTGAGCTAATTTTACTCTTGACAAGTCGATTTTTGACTTTCTTATTATTTTACATTTTCGGTACGGCAGATGAAGGGTAAAATGGATATCATAGTAAAACCCATGTCTGTATATATAACGTTCCCGTAGGAGGATCGCGCATCTTAATTTTTTTGTATTTGCATTCAATATTTAATATTTAATATTTGTTTCCTTTCTTAAATTAAAATGTTGAATATTAGATTTTAAGTGCAAAACATTAAATAAATCATAATTTCATCAATGCAAGATGATCCAAAGTCGATTAAACATGTCATTCGCTGCCCATGCATCAATCACTATAGAAACATGCAAAGCAGCAGATGATGGCGAAAGCTGCAGCTACCTACCACCCAAGCCTTCTAAGTAGTAACTGTCACGTGTTTGGAGTACCAATAACATTTATAATTCAAAATTACAAAAGGGGTTGGGAAATGATGATATTTCAACGGTGGATGGGTGGCATTTGCATAACATGGAATGTGCTATGTGTAATTATTTGGATGGAAATTATATTTTTATTATATGGTACACACTGCGTTTAGAGTATTTTGTTATTAATTTTGGTGGATGGAAATTTGATGGTTAAAGATAATTTTTAATTCTAAATTTTAATTTTAGAGTATTTTACATCTTCATATTTGATATGATAGGTTTTACCGTTGATGCACATGATATTTTATTATAGAAATTACATTTCAAAAATCTCAAACACAACTTGTTATAAAATTATGACGTGATAATATTTTTAAAGTAGAACTCGGAACTCACTCTCAAAAGTTAGATGTTGAGAAATGATGCCTCAAAGTGTTATAGGGAGTCGTTGATTTCATAAATAACCGATGTAATTTTTTTTTCTCACTTCACACTTGTACTCATGTGCAGCTGGACTCTATGGTTACATGTAGAAACTTGACACATATGCAGCTGTACTCTGTGGCTGTATGTGAAAACTTGAGCTCCACTCTAACATTCATTAGACACCCAGACCCTATTTTGCTATCATGTTAGAAAACTATGATTTGATAACATTCTTGAGATATAACTAACTCTCAAAAGTTAACCGTTGAGAAAATGATATTTCAAATATTATATAAAGTCATTGATTTCACAAATTAATCGACGTGAGACTTTTTATTACTCCATACAACTCTATTCGATTAATTAGAGTGAGTTTTTTTACTAAAATATTAAATATAATTTATAGACTAGTTTGATTTAAAATTTTATCAAATCGAGAGATCTAAAAGAGAAAACCTCGAGAATGAAGAGTTGTGGAAAGTGAAGAGGGGTATGTTGTGGAAGAGTGACACTGGGGATGAAGGGTGCGTTTCGATGGGGGTAAAGGAGTACAATGGAGAGTAACTCTCCGTCACCTTTGTTTGATCACTAAGAGCCACGAGAAAAAAAATTCCCTCCCCTCTCACATTTAGAAACCCTTTTCAACCAAGGGGTAACCCATGTAAAATTTACAATTTACAGTCATCCAAACTCAGCCTGAGAGTTGTGGGAAACGAAAGGGGTAAGTTGTGGAAGAGGGACGGTGGAGATTAAGAGTTGTGGGAAATGAAGGAGGGGGGTACGTTGCGGAAAAGGAACGTCGGGGATTAAGAGTTATGGGGAAATGAAGGTTAGGTAGGGACTGATGAGTAGGAAAGGTTGTGATTGTCTTGAAGGTGAGACGAGCGTGCTCCTTCCTCCACCTCATTTCACAGCTACCCCTTCGTGCCCATGTTTCCTACCTACTTCCGCCCGCTACTTCCTTTTCCTCCTCTGTATTTATTGTTCCCACTTTCTTTCTCTCTCATTTTCTAAGCTGAAACAGCTGATCAATTTCTCAATCTCTCTCTCTCCACTTTGCTGCTCAAAATTTTCTGGGTTCTTCCCAGATTCTAGTGTTGGCAGTTGGATTTCTTTCTTTACACTGTATCACTTACAGGGCCAGGTGTATTTGAGTTTCTGCAATTTTCTCTTTTTTACCAACTATCCTTGGGTTTCTCTCTTTTCCAGTTTCTATCATTGGAGGAGGAGTATAAGTTCCAAATCTCTAGGAATTCTTGATTGGTTGTAGCTCCTCTGTTTTTCATTGTATTTCAGTTCCAGCTCCTCTGTTTTTCATTTCTTGGAGAATAAAAACATTCAGAATTTTTCTTGTTCCTGAAGTAGAGAGCTCTCTCTTATTATTTGAAATTAGAATTTATTTTTTAGAAGCCAAGCTTGGTATTTGATCCACTTCAGTACAATCTTCTCTTTGATCATCAGAAATTTTAACCGGAGGAATCATGTTGTCTGTTGCTTCTCCTGAAACCCAAACACAAATCCCATCCACGACTCCGCCCCCTGAAAACCCACCACCCGAGACTTTCATCTTCCGATCAAAGCTTCCGGAGATACCCATCTCCAACCATCTCCCTCTCCACACGTACTGCTTTGAGAAAATTGCAGAGTTTCCAGATGCACCATGCTTGATATCGGGTTCCAGTGGCAGAGTATATACATTTGCAGAGACCCATCTCATATGCCAAAAATCTGTGGCAGGCCTATCGAAGCTCGGTATTGAGAAAGGCGACGTGATCATGGTCCTCCTCCAGAATTCCCCCGAATTTGTGTTCTCTTTTATGGGTGCCTCAATGATTGGTGCCATAACGACAGCTGCTAATCCATTCTGCACTCCCGCCGAGATCTTCAAGCAATTCACTGCATCAAACGCCAAGCTCATAATCACTCAATCCCAGTACATCGATAAACTCCGCAATGCAGGTGAAAAGTTCCCAAAGATCGGAGAAGATTTTAAAGTCATCACTGTCGACGACCCTCCCGAAAGTTGCCTGCATTTCTCTGTAATTTCTGACGCTGATGAGAGGGATGTTCCAACAGTTTCAATTGATGCAGATGATCCAGTTGCTCTTCCATTCTCGTCGGGAACGACCGGACTTCCGAAAGGAGTGATCCTAACCCACAAGAGCTTGATATCGAGTGTGGCCCAGCAAGTTGATGGAGAGAATCCAAATCTATATTTGACAACCGACGACGTGGTTCTGTGTGTGTTGCCTCTGTTTCATATATATTCCTTGAACTCTGTTCTCCTCTGTTCTTTAAGAGCTGGGGCCGGAGTTCTGTTGATGCAGAAGTTTGAGATTGGAACATTGTTGGATTTGATTCAGAGGCATCGGGTGTCAGTGGCAGCCGTCGTTCCGCCATTGGTTCTGGCACTGGCAAAGAATCCGATAGTTGAGAATTTTGATTTGAGCTCGATTCGTATCGTCTTGTCCGGAGCGGCGCCGCTTGGGAAAGAGTTGGAAGAGGCCCTCCGGACTCGGGTGCCGCAGGCTATTTTTGGGCAGGTAACGCTTCTCTATAATCTTTATCAGTTTTTTTATTTTTATTTTTAGCTGCTATATTTTTTTTATTGGAAAATTGGGTTACTTTTCTTGGAATTTTAAAATTTTCCATTTATGGCTATACTCCTGCAATTTAGGCGTGTGGGTCCATTCGAAATTTACTTTTTTAAGATAAAAGACGGAAAATCATAAAAATGAGTCTCTATTGACATGATAATCTAAAAAACTTGGATTTTGAATATAATAAAATAGATATATATAAAATAAAGTGTGTATATGCATATTTAAAATTTGAGTATATTGATCATATTAGCATGATCTTTAACTCAGTCTAAATAAAAAATAATCAATCTAATTATAGAACTAATAATTTGGGTTTTGAAATTTTGAGCATATTTTATACAGTTGAAATTATTAAAATATTTTTAAATTTGTCTACATGATATAATTTCATTAATTTTACTAAGTATTTTATGATGGAAATGCAGCAAATAATACACAATAATATTGGGATTCAACTTTATTTTAGCATACATTACTCCTATGAGTGATTTATATTCTTTTCTTACCTTATCTGTATAATCATAAAAATTATGGGTTTGAATTATATCAATAAAAAGTAGATAGTCAATCTCTAAAAAGTAATTTGTCAAATCAAACAGATAAGATAAACACTGTTGATGATAACGAGGAGGAAGGGAAAGATGTTAGGTGACCAGTGGTTTAAATCTAATTGATCAGTCGAAGAAATTTCTCTTAATTTTTTTTTTTTTACTAAAATCACTAATATCGGACAATATCTAATAGATATAAGTCGATATCAGTAAATATCGACCGATACGATACATATTAGCCATTATATATAAGTTTAAAAATCAATATATTGACTGATAGGATACATATGATCAATATTTATTTCCCTGGTGATACTAATTAGCCCCATAATTAAATATCAACTTGATAAATGTCGATTTTATTTAAAAATATAAAAAAAAACAATTCAGCACATATTAGCGAGATGGTAAATGTGTCTTTCTCTTGAAGAAGACAAATTGAAAATAATTTACGTCAGATGCCTTAATAATTCTTCAATGACATCTCAAATAGAGCATTGGGCATGTGACATAATTATGGAAATATAATGACTCTGTTAAATAGGAAATATGTTTTAAATTAGTCTCATGGTAGAAGTTAGCCTATTTAACTTATCATTTGATATTAAGCTAAAAATTGATTCATTAAATGATACTAACCATTGTTTTTTAGTTTTAAATCAAATGATAAATAATATTTATGAGTTAACCTTTTGAGATATGGTTAAATTATTAAGAAAATTGTTAAAGTTATCTTTAAGTTATATAATTTCTGTAAATTATAAGTTATCATAAAAAATACAAATATAAAAAGTCATAATTTCGTATGGGCTGGGCGACGCCCGAGTACCAGGGGTTTAAAATGCGATCTGGTGATACGTATCAACGGTACTATGATATCAACAATATGTACCTCTCTTTCCCTTTTTTTTTTTTTAAAAAAAAAAAATATAAAAAAATAAGAATAAATGGAAAACTTAGCGAGAGCATATATATTTTTTAAAAGTAATTATCATTTTTATAAAGTTTTAGATCTTTGAAAGTCTATATTTTGAGATATTTTAAAAAAAAATTAAATGTCTTAAGACTTTGAAAAATATCTAATTTTTTTATAAAGATGAAAACCAACATAAGGAAACACCTAATATGATCCTCTAATGACATGTATCTTTTATTATAATTTATAAATTTTCTAATTTCATAAAAATGTTAGAATATAAAGAAAGAGTTAGACATAGATCCTAAAATCTCTACTAATCGCATTGTGCTCTCTTTATTTAATTGTAGAAATATTTATATATCATTTCTTTTTTTTTTTTGTCAAAAAACTTGAAAATGAGAAGTATTTTAGAAATTCTGGTTTTATCAAATTATCAGAAGAATCTTGAAAAATCACGTAGACACCCTACAAATTATGTGAATGGCATTAATACATCAATGAAGGGTCGTGGGATATATACAAATTAAGATCCCATTGCTTGAATCTGGCACATGTGCAAGGAGGTGTACATGCCCCGAAGGACTAGTAGGGCAAGACACCTGGACATCTTCAGCCACAAAAAAAACATCTCCATTGAGTTCAATGAATACTAAAATTATTTTCACAAAAACTCGAAATTTAAGATTAACTTAGAACTAAAACTGGAAAAAAATATATGAAAAGAACACAAAATGATAAAAATTGATGAAAAGAACTAATTTTTTTTCTAAAATTGAATAACTTGCTTTTAAATCTTTTTAGATTAAAAAATATTGATGAGAATAATTTGAAAAATGGTCCAAACAATCTTTTTAAAAATAAAAAACTAACATATGTAGTATTTATCGATAAATCAGCGGGTATTAGCATTTTGCACCTTGTGCATGTATTAGGGAATGAAATCTCAGCTGATACGCATTATATTGGCCAAACTCAAGAAATATAAAAAAGAAAACAAATATCGGTTGTGGGCTCAGGATTATCTCGGCCAATATTTATATTTTTCATTTTTTTTTAAAAACAACTTTTTTATTTTCTTTTTTTCTATAAAAAAAAAAACTCAATTTTTTTTTTAACAAAATAGCCACCGAGATTGAAAAAATAAAAGATTGAGGAGAGAGAAACTGTCTCGACCGAGATCTCAGTCTCAATGATATTTAGACCACTAGTATGTATCAACCCATATTTTTAACTACGTCGGGCAAGAAAGCTCTACATGAGACCTACTTAATATCAAATCTAGTCAATTTTTTTTTCTGAGACTTAAATCCAATTATTTATAATTTTTATTTGATACATTCTCATTAATAAATGAACCAATAATATGTCAAAATATTAATTCAATAATTCATTTTAATCTTAAAAAAACCTAAAAACTAATTTTTTTCATTCATATAATTTCGAAGTGTCATAAAGATACTGAAATAGACACGACATCAAAGTATCAAACACATGGCTAAAGCTACAGGTGTAGAAGTGGGCCATGTAGATTAATGTCCATGCCTGGTTTAGTGGTTTGTATATGTGGCTCGATATGAAATCAAACACGTGGCTAAAGCTACAGGTGTAGAGTGGGCCACGTGGATTAATGTCCATGCGTGGTTTGTATATCTGGCTTGGTCCACAACCAAACGAGCCGGCGGCATGCATTCAAGTGGCTGTATAAGCTTAGGGCTTAGCTAATGTGAAAGGTGGGAAGTAGGCTGCAAATCGAGTGGGCTGGAATGGATTTTGGGCCTGTCCAAATCTAGACCCTAAGCTTGAGTTTGGGCCGGAGTTACTCTGAACTTGTCAAACCCAAGCCCAACCTGAAGTGTATCTGTAGGGCATGATTTCAAGCCTTAAATGTAAATGCAGGCTTATACACGCTCATGTTTCTTTGGGCCTAAAAAAATATTTTTGTATTAATACTATAAAATAAAAAATTATATACAGTATTACATAAATGTGGCTCAAAGTCAGGCTTTTAGACAAAACTCAAGCCGACCTGAATTCTAATTTGGCCCTAATATTTTTGAGTCTAAAAATGAGCCCAAACTGAGCCCAAGTCAATATAAAGTTATAAACCCATTTTTTTTAGATTTTTAGAGCAGGCTGAGCTAGGCCCGGCCCACTCTGGTTAGAAGGCTTTCGGATTGGATGAAGCAAATGCTGTAATTACTTTGGTAAGGAATTTTTTTCAGGTTTTATATAACTTGCGAGAAGCATGTATTGGAATCTGTTAATTATATTAAATAAGAGATATTTTGTATTTTATAGATTATTAATTTTTTAAACATTTTATCCACATGATTTAATGTATTGAAAATAGAAGATTTTAAGTTTGACCATCCAGTTTTATAATCTTATATCAAATGTATAAAAACATTGTGGATAATAAATTTAGATATTGTATCTTAATACATAATATTGGTTGACTTAGAAAATTATGCCATGTCTATGTTATATATGCTATAAAAAAATGTTAGATAATGACTTCGCTCCTCCAAATAATAATTTATTGTTTTTTATTTTATATATATTTTATTTGAAAGTATTTGAGCCACTTCAATATTTCAAGAACAACCTCTCTGTATGTAAAGAGTGGAGTCTTCTAAACCATTGTATACATTTTTCCTCACCACCAACCAAGAGTATTCTCTCTTCTCTTAATTTCTCCCCTGCTTTAGTATTAGGCTAGTAAGTGAATAACTTGAACATAAGAACACTGGTCTTTTCACTTACCAGTTGATGGGTTTTGGCAGGGCTATGGAATGACAGAAGCTGGTCCGGTGCTATCAATGTGCTCTGGATTTGCCAAGCAGCCATTCCCAACCAAGTCTGGCTCATGTGGCACCGTTGTACGGAATGCCGATCTCAAGATAATCGACCCAGAAACTGGTATCTCACTCAAGCATAACCAATCTGGAGAGATCTGCATTCGTGGGCCTCAGATCATGAAAGGTGGATCCAACACTCTCATGCTGCTTGTTTTTTTTTTTTTTTTTTCCGGATAACATGGATATCCTCACTCCACATTGGAGGTGAGACTAACCCCACGATATACGAAACCACCTGCAAGCCTCGTGTATCACATAAAAGCCCAGGAGTAGTCGAACCCAAGACTTCCAGTCCAATCCTAGAATCTTAGACCGACTAAATTACCCATGATGTGCTCATGTGCATGGTTCTCTGGCATAAAGGCCTATTTGGCATTTGGAATGGCGGATAAGAGTTGAAACTGGATATTTATAAATGACCTTTTATTCTACATTTTGCTGCGGATCCCCACTCCTTTCTCTTATCATTCTAAAACCCAATCACCAACATGTTAGAAGACTAGGACTGGATAATATTCTTGAATATAACTCACTCTCAAAAGCTGTCTATTGATAGAAGGGTGTCTCAAGTATTATATAGAGTCATTGGTTTCACAAATTAACCAATGTGGGACTTTTTGTCACTCTACACTCGCTCTCATGTGCAGCTATGCCTTGCGGCTACACGTGGAACCTGCTCTGATACCATATTAGAAAACCATGACTTGATAATATTTTTGAAGTAGAACTCACTTTTAAAAGCTGACTGTTGAGAGAAGAGTGTCTTAAGTGTTATATAGAGTCATTGGTTTCACAAATTAACCGATGTAGGATTTTTTGTCACTCCACATACCCATTGATAAGAATTGAATCATCGTACCAAATAGGCCCTACACAGTGACTGTACATATCTAGAGTGAAGCCCATACTTGTTTAAGTTGTATAGGCACCAAATACAGTATTTGAGATTTTGAATGACGCTGATTGTGTTCACCTTTCATCACCTTATATAGGATATTTGAATGATCCTGATGCCACTGCTTCCACGATCGATGCCGAGGGTTGGCTCCATACAGGTGACATTGGCTATGTCGACGACGATGAAGAAGTTTTCATAGTAGATAGAGTGAAGGAGCTCATAAAATTCAAAGGCTTTCAGGCAAGCTTAAGATTCCCCTTTCTTCCTTCTTGACTTCAATTTCTCTATTGTTTTCTCCCCAGCCTTTAATTTGCATTTGACGCGCACTATCTTTCTCTGCTTCATCAGGTACCCCCTGCAGAGCTTGAGTCTCTCCTGGTTAGTCATCCATCCATTGCAGATGCTGCTGTTGTTCCGTAAGTGTTGTCAACTTCATAATCAAGCACAATTCAGTCTATACAACATTTGCTTCTGATAATGCCTAAAATGAGTATCAACAATTTCTACTTAAATTTGTTGCTATCAGGCAAAAGGACGACGTTGCTGGGGAAGTTCCTGTTGCATTTGTTGTGCGATCCAACGGCTTTGAGGTCACTGAGGAGGCTATAAAAGAATTCATTGCTAAACAGGTAAGTTCATGGCAATTCTTTCCCGAAACAACGACATCAACAATAAAAACAGAGCTAGAACAGTTATGGAGTAATCTTTTGTATGTTCTTCTCAGTATGAAATCATTGTACCATCTAAAACTCTGAGACCTTCGCTAAAATAGTCTACACTTAGTTTTGGATGAATCAAGGCCCCTTTGCTCATTTTAACTCTACAGAAGCCACTGAGAAGATGATTTAGAAGTCTCAAATACAATGTTCTTTGTTAGTGAATGGTGAAAATTTACACCAAGACAAATAACTAGGCCCAGCCACAGCATCAACACTCTCTCCCATCTAAATAGGCAAGCCACCAATGTAATTGGTCTGTAAGAATGAGCTTGGGCCCATTTACCTAGCTCTCGATTTGGTCTAGGCGCAGTTGTTAGGACTGGGTATCCAGCCTATAAGGCTAGCCCTTTAGGTGGAGTGACCTAAGTCCTTTATAAGTCCCTCAACCTCCTTATTCACAATTAATGTGGGACTCGTTTGCTGCCCCAACAATCTCCTCCCCCCCCCCCTCTCCTTCTCTCATAAGGCTCTCTGGGTAGAAGGTCGCCAACCATCCCATCTGGCTAGGTCCCGTGAGTCCACATGCGTCGGCTTTGAGATATGCCTCTAATACCACTTGTTAGGATTTGGAATTCAACCCAAAAGACTAGCCCATTAGGTGGAGTGACCCATGTATTTTATAAGTCTCTAAATCTTTTCCTTCACAACCAATGTGGGACTCGTTTGCTGCTCCAACACCAGCATCATATATATTTTCTTCATTGTCAAAATATTATCAAGAAATACTCTAACTGCTAGATGGACTTGTGGAGTCTCATGATGTACCCTATCGGCTAATTGGGCCTTGTCGGAAAATGACAATTGGCATGTGTGGACTCGTGCTACAATGGCGAATAATAACTGGTGGTGTGGCTTGTGTTTGTAACAGGTGGTTTTCTACAAGAGACTGTACAAGGTCTACTTCGTCCATGCTATTCCAAAGTCTGCCTCTGGAAAGATATTGAGAAAAGACTTGAGAGCCAAACTGGCCACAACTTCAGTTTCCTAGATATCTTTCATGTTTGTATGCTCTCTCCACTTTCCTATATCTCAGCAATGTTTGAATGATCTCTCTCTCTCTCTCTCTCTCTCTCTCTCATTTTCCTTTGGAATCAAGGTGAAAAGAGTAAAATGGAGCTTCCAATTTGTTTTTTTTTAAAGTGCGACCTCATTTGCATTGAATTGTAAGTTGGTTTTGTATCTCTTGGATTTTTGCTTATTCATGGAGAGATTGTTTTCGACAATGCAGTGAGCCATTTATTCTACTCAACTTTATAATAATAAATCTACTGATCAAAGAAAGTAGGGATGGAATGAAGCATGAACATGTGTAGTGTGGCTTTTATGTTTGTACAATCAGGCTTCTTAGACAGGAACTATGTTGGTTATGTGATGAGATTGGAAGATCACAAGATTGGATCAATTCCAGGAATGTTTAAGAGAAATGATCAATTACAGCTAATAGGGCTATAGCTTTAGTCCCACCCACTTTTTTGGCCCATTTAGCAACCTACATGTAGAAATGGATGATTGGGTAGGAAATACTCATTGCTGTTTCTTATATGTTACAAAATACAATTTGACTTGATGATCATAACCATTGAATGAAGAACAAATAACTTGAATGGTTGGTTCTGATGTCTAGCCTTTCATTTTAGGTGCCTCTTTGAAATGGTTATGATCATCAAATCAAACTACCACTTTAAGATCCATGCAATGCCCTTCTTCTTCAACCATTCAAATGCATTTGTAGGTGGAGTCTAAAAGCCTCACGAGTTGGGTTGGACTACTGTTGTTGTACAATCAGTCGGGTCTTGATCATTTCTCATTTTTGCCTGGAGAAGGATTGGATTTACCCATTTGGTTTTGGAATTGGATGGTGAAAATCCTCTCCATTTTCACCTGACATGTTGATTCTTGCTTCTTGAAGCACCTGCACAGGTTGTGGAAACTACTTTTAACCTGGTTTAAACCATTCAATAAATGACTCTCCACATGGGAAAAAGACAGTAGAACACAACATGACATAACATTATAATTCCATACAGGGGGAGATAATAGGAAAAGAAAAAAGTATTTATGTAAAATGTGGTTTGCAAAAAAAAAAAAAATAAATAAGATTTACCCTAAAGAACAACCCCAACTTGTAATCGCAATCTTTAAAGAAAATCGAGAGATCAAATACTGATTAAAAAAAATCTAATGATGAAAGAAATAAACACCCAAGATTTGTTAGGATTTATCTGGTAAATTTATTATCAGCGATCTATAAATACTTTGCTCGTCTTACTTGAATAATGGACGTTGATCACTAGGATTTAAGGAATTTTTGTCCCATCTCAAGTGTTGAAGGTTTAAAGTCCAATCTCAAGTGGTGACGGTTCACCAAGCGCAATGTTGTTGATGATCTTTGACCTCACTTGGCCACTTTCACAATGATGGTTTGGTCCCTACAGAAGTCAGCAGCATGATTTGCTTATTCACCTGTTTAGGCTCTCTACATTCCCTTGAAATGCTTCCTCAACTTTCAAAGATTTGGTGGAATGGTTCATCCATTTCACCATTTTGTCCATGACTTTCTAATTGATTCCCTTATTCAAGAGGGCTCTGTATCTCTTTTAGATTGTTTATCTTGGATTAATGCCATTGCCATCCTTTTTTTAATGGATGACTTGTCAGATCTTTATCTCTTCTTTATAAAGACCAAGATTAGCCTCTCTTTAGCACTCATCAATAGTGAAGTTTTAGATAACTTTGTTCGCAAAGTTTAGGCTTTATGAAGAGAAAGGTGTGTGGAGGATTTGATATGCTTAAAAACTATAGTGATGGATGTCGGCCCTCTCTAACAAATAAATGAAGTTGTGGCTTCCGCTCAAAGCAAACTAAATATCTAAGTCTAGTTATGCATACATATTAAATGTAGTTGAGGAAAAGGTGTTTATTTTTTGAATTTATGTGTAGAAAACTCAGACACAATTCTATTAAAATTCCTACGGATGAACCCAAAAGTATGAGAATTGTGAGGAAAATAGATCTAAAACGAAGTATGTTCAATAGTATTTGATAAATACATGAGTAGAAATCATTTTTAAAAATTGATTTATAAGAAAATGGTGTCTATGTATTTATAAAGTCCAACACTCCAAAGCCCACAAGAGATGTGGGACATGCTAACACTCTCCCTCAGTGCTAGGGCTGGAGACTCTCTGCTCTCCCCTCTATATAGTGCTGGAGATACGAATCTGACCTATCTCTGCGCTATCTTGCTATGGTACTATGATAAATACATTGGTAGAACCAGATTATTTGATTCTAAACAATCTTAACCTATAAAAATAATCTATAAAATTTAATTATAAAATAAGAAAATAATTTTTTTAATATCGACAATGATTCAGTTCATATACGTCTCCAACCTTATTGATTGCCCTCGTTGCCCATGAACAGTGTCGATTGTTATCCTAACAGCATTTGACATTGGACAAGACAACGGGTATATAATTTAATTTATGTCAATTTCAATCTATTTATTCACAAAAGACATGCTTAGATTCCTATCTAACCATGTGAAGGTGGGCCATGACTCATGAGATGCAACCATCCATATATTCAAATCGTTGTGGGCCCAGTAGATTAACATACAAGAGAGGGCCCACAATTCTACTTGCCTTACAGCTCAGCTGAAAACGAAAATATGAATAGAAAGGCTTTCTTATCTTATTTATATCATCTTATTATATTAAATAATTGTGGGCGATTGGTTGTCCCCAGTCTCCGCTGCTTAACTAACCATTATTTTATTTTATCATTTAAAAACTTCTCTAAAACCATTTTTATTATACTTTATTAGAGGCATTTTATGATAGAAGGACCCACCTGTAGCTTGTTTGGAATGCAAGCAACGTCTCTAAAGTCTAAAGAACATGGATTAGTTCTGTGGGCAATCTGCCACGTGTAACAGTACACGTGGCTGATGATTATGAATCCTTATCACATACACTTTCTTAAATATTGAGCTTTCCAGTTCGGCTCAAGGGTTAAGGCAAACCCTAATTATAATTCATAATTATGGCTAGAAAAGATTAACACAATTGAGAAATGTTAATAACATCTCATTCTTAAAATTTTAGGCTGTACTGGTTCTGAATAATCTTTGGTCAGTCATTTTAATATAAACAAAATTTATTAGGAGACAGGAATGGAGTAAAATTCTCATTTTATTTCTATCGGTGTATCACTCATCAAGAATTGGTAAAGCGATAACACACCACTCTACATGTATATATTCTGTATATCGGTTCACTAGTACTTGATGAGCGGTACATCGGTAGAGGTAAAATGAAAATTTCACTCCATCCCATTTCTCCTAACAAATTTTACCTATGTTAGAATTGACGTCCATAACCTTTAATGGGTCATATTTTCCTTCCGAAGAATTCATCTGTTCTGTAAATAGTTTTTTTAATGTTTGAGAGTCGACTCAGTCGAGGTACAATATTGGATTAGAAACATCTACTGATTAAAGCTTAATAACACTTGAATTGGAATTGTATATCCATGGAAGTAAGGTGATGTCCCACTTTCTAATATGAGATCAGCATGTGGAAATGATATATAATTCATTGACATAATATGGGTTGTTTTGACTATTTAAACCATATGGATTGAAAAAAAAATAAACTTGATAAACTCTTAATTTAACCATTTTTTCTACTTTATATATATTCGGTCTTGGAAGCCTACAATAAGAAAATTAAACTATATGATTAATGCAAATATAGATTTACAAATAGAAGTCAATTTCACATGATAAATATCTTTTCATGAAAACCCATCAATAGCTTCTTAATAAAAGTAATATCACAACCTTAAATTATTTTTTCACCTTTTTAATTTATAAATTAATAAAAGTTATAAAGAATGAGAAAAAAACCTTTATTTTTACATTCAATACTCCTTCATTAAAAAATACCGGTGCCTAAATCAATTTTTTCTTTTTTAAATCAGGTGTGAAGTTCAAACTCCACCCCCATCCAATCCATGACTAGATAATCACTCTCAGTTGTTAGGCTAGAGAAGGCAGTCTGTCTACAATCTAACCTAATCCTACACGTGGGTCATATACTATTTTATTTGTCGAGTTCAAATATATGGATTAAACTTCAACAACTATGTTGATTTTGATTAAATATGCTTAGCCCATTTGCTTCATTTATAGATATTTTAAACTATAGTAGAAAATGTCAACAATATTCTCATATCTAACCCAATGTTATTACTTCTTACATGTTTTATGTCAAGTTCTCTAGCTCTTAACATTTTTCAATATATTTTTGTCTGTTTATTTAATTATCCTACTTTTATGATATTAAAAAAATACTAAAATATACTCTCTCCGTTCCATTTTAGTTATCCAATTTTTAAATTTTGAAATTTTTAAGAAAGAGCTCTCAAAAGGCTTATGAATTTCTCTCCAATATCCTATAACTCTTCCAATAAAGATGAGATAGATAATCAGAATAGATAGATAGAGAGAAAGAATCAAAATGACATATCAAACAACTAAATTAAGACAAACGGATTATTTTTAGTATATCCAGTGTTGTTCCAAATTTTTTTAAATAAAAATACAATGAAAATATGCATGTAGTCTTAAGTGCAATCTAATATCCAAAATAATAATATAATTTAAACTCAGAACTTCATTAGCTGGACTCACAGTGCAGCTTTTAAGGCAATGTTGACCCAACTCAGTGCCAACCAATTTAACCCAAACTGGTGGGGACCAGAAAGTATGGACAGGTATTCCTACTCCTTCAGACCACCAAATCATTTCTGTATTCAAAGCGAATTCAAAATTTAGTGCCAGCGTAATTGTTCTGGAACGCCGCTTGCTGGGTAAAGATTTTCTACCATCTTCCGTTGGGTAGAAAGCAATTTACCAAAATAACCTCAATTGAATGGCTAAAAAGGTAAATACAGTTCTGAAGCCGATCCCTATTCCTAAGGAGCGGATTTCTTTGTTCCGAGAAGGGTATTGTCGTCAGACAATTAGTCAAACTTGATCTGTCTCTTCCAGAAACATCCAAAAATATATTGCATGCAAAAATTTTGCATGGGCGACAGTGCCCCAAGAGCAACAAAATATCTTAGATGTGGTGGTTTTTAGGAGTTCAAATTTACAATTTTTTTTTATGTTCATCTATCTTTTATAAATTATATTTTTATCAATTTAAATTTATTTTAAAGTTAATTTTATTAATAATAAAACTATAAAATATACTAAATTAATTTAAAGAAGTTGGAGTGATGGACATAAATTTATTTTAGAAGTACTGAATTAATTCAAAAGGGGAGTCCTAAGTTTGATTACTTTAAAAGACTACTTCTCAGTAGAGTTATTCTGTGTAGGTTGGAAGACTTTCACGTAGTCGAAGAGACCTGAAAACCTTTAATCATTAAAAAAACAAAATATACTCAATTGCAAAATTCAAAGTTGAATATTAATCTAGTTGACAATCAAATGACATTATGAACCACTAGAGACATCAAGCATTTGGTCACATCAGGGACATAAATGGATGAGTAAATGTAAAATAAACTAAATGAATTCAACTCAAGTCTGTTGTAATGGTGGACTTTTACATTAGTGAATGGAGATTTATCTTGATTTGAATCTGCATTTTAAAAACCAAAAGCGTAAAATTCATTATCAAAATTAAAAAGATGAAATTTTAACAAAAGACCATTATTTTTATAATAAAATAACTAGAAATTAATTTACATCCCACTTCCCTCTCAACCCATGAACATATATAAAATTGATTGAAAACTTTAAATTCTATTAAGGAATTTAAAATAATTTTCTAATTTAATTAGCTTGAATTTTTAAAACACTTGATCCCCCTTCCAACGGTCTAGATTAGGTGCCATTTGAATTTGTTTGAACAGATAAGCTGCAATAAAATTGCCAGCCATGTAATATAGACACACTTACCTTTTACTTTCGCATGACTAAAAATATTTTACACGTGTAACGATCCTCGCCGACCTTTTACTTTTTTCACACAGAATCCTTGGTGATTTTGCTGGCCAACACGGCCTTTTTTCTCGCCGTCTCTCTTATATATTTGTAAAGAAAGACCCAGAGAGCGGAAAAGAAAGAGAAGATGGGTATCCCTCCTCTCTCTTCCACGCTCCTCTGTTGCTTCTTCCTCTCTTTCATTGTTGCATCTGCTCGCTCCTTTAACGTCTCTAGGCTCTCTTTCGACGACGGTTTCTCTCCTCTCTTCGGCGACGCCAACCTCGTCCGCTCTTCTGACCGGAACTCCGTCCGCCTCCTCCTCAACCGCTTTACAGGTATCACCTTTTACACTACGGACCAAGCGTTGCAAATTTGCAATCATTTTAAGTGATTTATGATTTTAATCATCAGAATTCCGGTTATATATTAACTATCGATTTTGTCCTTTTCAGGCTCTGGGTTTATATCTTCGTCTCTTTATAATCATGGGTTGTTTAGTGCTTCTATCAAGCTTCCGTCCGATTACACAGCCGGCGTGGTCGTCGCCTTCTACGTGAGTCATCTCTGCAAATATTTCATTCCTTTTGATCGTAAGAAGCTATATATTTGTCAATTGAACAATTATTCAATCAAATAAACGAAGAACGGCCTAAATTTGACAAATACAATATTTAGAAAGCACTAATTAAAGAAAATAATCTCAATATATCTTAATAACATGGATTTTCAGACATCAAACGGAGACATATTCGAGAAGACGCATGATGAATTGGATTTCGAGTTCCTGGGGAACATAGAGGGAAAGGAATGGAGGGTTCAGACGAACGTTTATGGAAACGGGAGCACGAGCCGAGGACGTGAAGAGAGATATCTCCTTTGGTTCGATCCAACCAAGGAATTCCATCGATACAGCATCCTCTGGACTGATAAGAACATCGTGTAAGTCTATCTCTCTCTTCTTTCTCTCTCTGTATTAGATGGTTTTTGGTAGATACTAGTCTATCTCTTTAATGGAAAAAGGAAATTTGTAATAAACACGTTTTCATTCATGGGAAAAAAGTTTACTTTTATCCCTACAAATGTGCCCACTTGCAATGAAAATATGTAATCTTAATTTGCAAATACATGCAAAAGTGGTCTATTACAAAGTATGTGAATTTTAAGAATTAAATAAATAAAAGATAAACGACTATGATATGATTAATGATAATTAAAGAGGTCCTAATAACAATTAATAGGGTTTTGGTTTTGACGGTCGTAGCTCGTAGCCGCCGGAAAAGCGGCCCGCCTACCGAACGTAGCGTAGAAGATTGCGGCGTGTTTGCTGCGTTTTGCCATCCGAACTTTTTTTTTTTTTTTTACCGGCGGACCAAAATTCAAGGGCTTCATAAAATGGCACTACCCATACCCACGTAATGTTTTCTTCTTTTCCTTATCACTTAAAATTAGAAAATTTTCATTTGTAAAAAAATAGAATTTAAAAGTGATTTTATGAAAACTAACTTTATTTAATAATTTTGAATGACAATTTGATTTAAATTTGCTACTCTATTTATTTTGAATTTACGTGTGGGAAACCGTGTGATACCCAACGTAAAACCCTCGCGGGTGAATCCACTACCTCTAAAGCACACCAAAATTATTTACTTTACAAGAATAAAACTTCGAACAACCTCCTATCTAATATTCATATAATCATATTTACAAAATCTCGATAAAGAGAGTTCTTTTATTCTTTTTATTAGTCCATAGCATGGATGAACAATGCATCTTGAGTCTCAATTGCACCCATCCAGCTAAATGTGAACCTCCAAATCATTGCTATATTAATTAAAGTTAATATTCTTGAACCTTGTGGGATTTGGTTTGGGTTCGAATTTGTTTGTATATTGGTTAGGTTAATTTAAGCCAAGTTCAATATTTATTATTCATCTGTTAGGCCAGAAACCAATGGTTGGTGGAGAAAGCTAGCTACTGCCCCCTTAATTTATAAAGTCCAAGGATGATGATAATTTAATGTTTGGTTTTGAGCTCTGTTTGGCAGGCCACCGGCCTTGACTACCATTATATTGCTCTCACATGCAAGGCACCAAAATTTTAAAAAGAAATTATTTATCTAATTTTATTGAACAATTTTTTTACCCAGATGATGTTCAAGGGACCCAAGTCATGTATTAATAGAGGGATCAATACTCAAATATAGCACAAAGTTAATATGATAAACAAAGATTTTGATTTTATTCTTTCTATTTTAGATTCTATATTGATGAGGTTCCAATTCGAGAGGTGGTCCGAAAAGAAGAGATGGGAGGTGACTATCCCTCCAAGCCCATGTCCATCTATGCCACAATATGGGACGGATCTCCTTGGGCCACTTCCGGCGGCCGGTACAGAGTGAATTACAAGTATGCGCCTTTTGTATCGGAGTTCACCGATCTAGTCCTCCACGGCTGCTCCGTCGACCCCATCCAGCAGCTACCCTCTTCTAAATGTGCCAACTTGGATGCCAGCATATCTAGTGCAGATTACGCCGTCATCACACCGGAGCGCCGCCTCGCCATGCGGAAATTCCGAGAGAAGTACGTGACCTACTCATACTGTTATGACACGCTGCGTTACCCGGCAACACTACCAGAGTGCGACGTCGTACCATCGGAAAAGCAGCGGTTCAAGGATTCCGGTCATTTGAAGTTCAGCACACGTCACCGCCGCCACCGTCGTTCGAAGCGGCAAAGCCGCATTCCGTCGGGGAGCTCTGGCAGCGAGGCCTCAATATGATGTGACATACGTGCGGGGTGATTGTGAATTTTTATTTTATGTTATTATGATTATTACAATTTTATTTATTAATGATAATTATTTTTTATTTTTTAGTTGTGTTTAAATAAATAGGCACATGGTTGCTTTACCATATTGTAGAGAAGTGGATTTTGCAGAGAACATCTCAATTTATGTGGTGGTTTGATTCTGTTCACTTTTGATTAGTTTGTCCTTTACAAATGGTCCCAAATAAAATTTTGTCAAATCATTCTAGCCATGAGATCAAAGGGGAAATAATTATTAATAGACTATTATCATTCTTTAATTTAAATTAAAAGAAATTTCAATGATATTGTTAATAATATGATGATGATAAAGGACAAGGAAAGAAAGGAACAAAGAGATATGATTATGATGTATGTGATTATTGTTTTTCTTATCCATGCAAATTGCAAAGAGGGATAATATGGGGGAATGGGTGTGGTTGATGCGTCTATTCTGATATTTAAAATGATATCAGGATGGTTTTCTGTGGGGGAAGTGAGTAACCCAATCATTTTCATTTAATAGAATTTAATAAAATGTTTCTCTATTTAAATGGTTGGGATTTGGTGGTTTCTGATAGTCATGGGGGAGCTATTGTCAGCTGGTTGGACCATGAACTCGGTTGAGTCAGATTGAATCGACTCAGTTTCATAGAATTAAAATTTTGATTTTTCAATACTCTAATTAAAGTTTTTTAATTTGATAGAATTTTTAATCGAATCTAAATTTCAAATTTTGACTTTTGAAAGACGATGGAAGCTGAGATTAGAACTTTCAAAGTCTACAAGTGCGTTGCTTTCTTCTCAATTAGTGAGAGAATAAATCTAGACAATGTCATAGGTTAGGTTTTAATGCTTGTTCATTATATAATTGATCGATATTAGACCATTATAATTCTTAAAATTTAAGTTAAAGTTATACTATTTGTTAAATATTTATAGTTTTGTGTTTAACACAAAAATGGGTGATAAGTCAAATGGAAGACAAATCTAAATTTGGAAAATAAAATCAATTTAAATGGTTTATATTTTATAGATCAATAAAAGGTTTACACTAATGAATTCTATGACTAAATGTCTTTTCATTTCTTTAAAATGACACGACAAGATCTTTAAAAGAAACATAGAGAAAAATTTGTCTTACCATTTCAGATTTTCAGTATTTCACCATTAAAGTGGTGACAACCTTAAGAAAATCTAATAATACCAATGCATTTATCCCAACCCAAGGGTTGAGAAGGGATAAGATTCTCCTCCCTTATATTACGGGTTTGAGTCTTCATTGCTTCAAATATTATCTGTGGAGATTTTTCATTGGATTTTTCACAATTTTTCACATGTAAATCTAAAAAAATATCTCTAAGAAAATTTAATTTATTTAGAAAAAATTCTAAATTATTAGTCAATTTTAACACGTGAATTTCGACTTTTTAAGAAAAAAAAAGGCCACCTCCTCGTACTTTTAAAAAACCAGCGTGCACCCAAAGTCAATGGTAAAACGTGAGCTCACGGGTCTCAATATGAACCCACGCCATTACAGTTCACAACTCATGCATTTAATATTTTAAGTTGACAATAACCACAATTGCTGGCCTTTCTTGGTCCTTAAGATACTTCAACTTCCACACCCATTGATCTTGTCGAACACACTTCTATCATCTTTATCATGATGGAAATTCACTAATTCTTTTATTTGTTTATTCTTTTTACACATTTTATATTTTCCAAATTATGGGTGAATTTTTTAAGAGATTTTTCAAAAAAAAATTATTTTTATTATTTTTATTCAAATCATCTCATGATTTTAGACTTTAAAATCTTAATTGCCATGAGTTGCTGACCTTTTTTTTATCTCAACTCATAAATTTATATTATGCATTAAGTTCTATATCCATCCCATCTAATTTTTATTGAACATGAATACCCAGTTTCTTTAAAACTAATTTAATCAATTTGATGTTTTTAATATTGCTTCTATCTATTTCATTCAATCCACAAGAGCCGAGGTTGACTGGAGATAATTTTGAAAGAAGAACATCGAGACAAGAAAAAAGAGCAATCTAGAAGTTCATGCCATAGATTTAAATAGAAAATAGAGACCTTCCATCATTTAAATAATCTAGAAGATAGATGGATTATAAATATTTGGGTAACACTAGGTACTAAAACTACTTTTGACAAGATTAAGATGTTTCTTCCTTGCTTAGAGAAAGACTCAACCACATTGAAAACAACTCTTCCTTTTTTTTTAATTTGTTCATGCAGATCATGTCCACACTCTGGAGATCCAACAACATTGGATTGATGGCGACACACCTACAAATTTTATAAGTAGAAACAGCAAAGTAGACACCATTTTATCCATATAGATGTAGTTCAACTGGTTGTCTCCTTTTTAGGAAGCAGGAGGTTGCGGGTTCGAGTCCTCATGGCCTAACATTGGTGTGCCCTAGGGGTAGTGAGCTCACTCGTAGGAGTTTTACGCTGTGTATTCCACTATTTTCCACACATAAATTCAAAAAAAAAAGTAGACACCAATTTTTATAATTAATAAAAAAGAAATAAATGTGTTGTGAGTTAAAAGACTATGTAACCTCACATATAGCTATGAGTCAAAGTGCCATCTGAGTTAAAATATTGCTTTCCCGACCTTATTTTCTGCATGTTCTCCGGGCAATTTTTATGCTAATTTCAAGGTGGGACATTCAAAACACAAATTACAAAACACTAATAAGACTTTAAGTTGAATATGGTTTAGATCCTAGGTCATGCAGGTCATTAGATTTATTCTTTAAGAAATTGATTTAAACAAACAATGTACTTTTAGAACGCCCATGTACTTTAATGTCTGAAATTCTGAATAACGGTGTTTTGGTTATACTACCAAAATATGTGTATCCTCATTTTATATTGGATGTGAGATTAAACTTTTCAATCCACATACACCAGTTAAATCTACATAGAATGAATAGTCCATTGAAGTTGAATGTAAATTGAGCTCAAGACTCTATTTCATGAAATGAATAATTTGACCGTCAAACTAGCCTCTTGAAATTAAATACGAAATTTTTTAATAGGCAAACATTGATTGTAAATTATTTTTCAGTTCTAGGCTTCCATGCAAAAACACAATAATGGTATAAGGTCAGCAGATACACTTTCGAAGAGAGAGAGAAAAAAAAGGTCTACAAAGAATAGGGAAGTAGGCATTAAAAGTTGGGAGAGAAAAAAAGGTGCATGCAGAAGTAGGTGTAAGCCAGAAGTCCAAATTATTATGCAGTCAGGAGAGGTTTAATGAGTATGGATTGCGTTTCTTCCAAGTTTGGGAAATTCGTTGGATTCAACTCTGCTCAGTCTTGAAGACATGTGTCCATGCATGAGCCCAATAATGCAATAAATTTGACTTAGTCTAAACAATCCAAATCCAAATTCAACAGTAATGACTGGGTCTATCTATCCAAAAGGGTTATTGTTGGGAATGTTTTTCTAACCTAAACGATTAATATGCTACTTGGAATAATTCAAGTCATTTATAAATTTCTAAATTTACATTTACATTTTTAATGTGGGACTTGTTCGCAGTAAGCTCTAATAATTTTCCTCTTGAATGAGATTCTTCCATAGATAAAATGTCGTCAAAACGTCAACTATTTTGTTCGGTTAAAGGATCTCTGAGTCCACATGCTATAGTTTGAAAACATATCTATGATATCACTTGTTGAGACTAGACTTACCACCCAAAAGACTAGCTTATTAAGTGGAGTGATGTAAGTTCTTATAAATCTCTCTACACTTTCAATATAAGACTCGTTCAGAGTAAACCTTAACAAATTCCAACAATTCTAATATCATATGTCACAATAAATAAATAAATCTTCGAGTCTTCTACGTTACCTGATAGGATATCGAGAATTCTAACATCCCATGTTACAAAATGAAAAATAAAAAGAAAGAGCATAATTACGAAAATATTAAAAATCTTACAATGGAAGGCCCTCCAACCCATCGTATGGATAGTATTTGAGCCGAAAGTTTTTATAATGAACAAAGTGTGTGGAAGTATTGTCGGCTGAAACGTAGAGTTAACTGGTCAAAGTTGGGGGAGGCTAATCCAATGGGGTTACAATTAATTCCTAGAGTGAGTTGGAAGCTAAGTCAAGTTCAATCAATTGAAGTCACAATTTGATGTAGAAGTCCAATTGAAAAGACATTTACCAAAGATGGATAAGATCAAGGATTGAGAAATGAAAATGGAAGAGAAATCAAATGTTCGATTTGGGTGATTGGTGAAGGTGACTAAACCACAAGTTTTCTCAAAAACAGAGAGGTAGAGTAATGCACTATGTATGGTCTAAATCAGGGGTCAAAATATCGGCCGATATGTATCGGTTTTGGAGAGCACTATATCGGCCGATATCATATCGTATCTGCTGATATTTACAATATCGGTCGATATATCGGCCGTATCATATCGCCGATATCAAAATATCAATCGATATATCAGCCGTATCATATCGGACAAACCCATATCGATCTCTAAGTTTTTAACCCGTGATTTATTGAATATCATATTTCTTTGAACTCTTTGATATTTCATCATGGGTTTATCTCAAAATAAGACAAAAGAAGTGAGCCACGCACCGGTTAGATAGTTCACCCAGTAATATATACATATAAAATAAATATCCCCACCCTACATTAGAGATGAAATTATCTTGCAAACATGCGTAAACCTCCTAATCCACACATATTAAGTAAATCAATAGAGAGTGACCTAGAGGATTGGACGAGAATCGAACTCAAGACCTTCATTCATGAGACGAGCGTACCAATCCTTCTAAGTTTCACCCAGTAATATTTGCTTCGCCCTAAAATGACTTCTACTTTTATTTTAAAAATACTACTGGGTATTATGGCTCGAAAAATGAATATGAAAAGGAGAAATACTAGCAGAACTAGACCTCAAATTCAGAATCCATGTGACTGATTGGCTTTAATGATGGGTATCTTTTAGGTATCAATTTTTTCCCCAATAATAATGAAATCATCCACACAGATTGTTTCTTACAAAAAACCAAAGGCACATCAACTACACTTCCATCATTTTCCACTCATTGGGTATAGTATTAGTAACTTCAACAAATTCCTGTACAAACACCATACCCTCCATAGCACCTTCCTTCTCTACTTTTCCTGCATGATGTGCACTGCGAGAACAATACTGCCATGCATCCAGGTCTCAAACAGTTCAGGCATTTGGGTAGCTGGAACTGGAATCTACAACAGCATCCGTTAGCCAAAGCGATGCAGTCAGGTCTCAAACAGTTCAGGCATTTGGGTCGCTGGAACTTGAATCTACAACAGCATCCGTTAGTCAAAGAGATGCATGTGGGCTGACGTATACTCTGCTTTATCTTTTTGAGACGTGTCGTTGTGGTTATATTCTCCATCTCTTGGATAAATCTGCAAAGGTGGTGGATGAAGTCTGGATACAACTCCAAGTTGCAGTGCCCACCCCCCTTGATCCATAAAGGCTCATAAGGTTCCTTTGCTAACCGCCAAAGCCCATTTCCATGAAACCACTTAACCACGTCATCTTCAGTACCCTGTGAATCGCAACAGATTCATTAACCAAAGATTAACAATACAAGTAGGAAGTTTTCTGTTAAGTGAACGTTACAATTCATAACAGAAAACAAAAGAACACAGTAGTTCCAAGAATATAGGTACAGACAAGGAGTCATTCTGCATTTGTGGAAATATAGAACAGGATATGAATTCATATTGTACCTAATGCTTCACTGCCTAAAAGTTATTAGTAGAATAGCAGAAACTTTCGTTGGAAGAGAACAAAATGCACAAAATGGTCCCATGATTAGAGGAATTTTATCCTAAATACAGTCTCCTTAATTAAAACGAATTTACAAAATAATCCCATGATTGGAGGGATTTTATACAACATGAAATCCCCATGATTAAAGGGATTTTAGTCCATCTACAGCCTGACAATAAACCTACCATTGCTAAATGTAGTGAGATTAAGTGAACAAAGTTGCCCAGTGAAAGTCTCCTTAGCACTCCCCTCAAGTTTGTGTGAATGTTAAAACAAGTTGCTTAGTGCTTAAATTGATCCCATTCAAGAGCTCTTGTGGAGATATCTGCCAGCTGACAAATTTTTTTTTTTTTTTTGAATTTACGTGTGGAAAATCGCAGGAAATCCAGCGTAAAATCCTCACGGGTGATATCCACACTGCCCTTAGGGTACACCAGGTTAGGCCAGCTGGAATTGGTATGAACATATGAAACACATATAGTTCTAAATTGTATTTCACTATTTATCTAATCCACATGAAAGTTGTATTGAATATGTTTGGTCATTTGTGAAAAATAAGGTTGGCAGCAGTATGAGGAGCACCTCGGTTGTCGCAAAAAAGACGATGGATATGAGGGTGAAAACTCCCAAATCATGACAGAGAGAAAAAGCTAATGGCATTAACCATGGGCCTATTCTCCATCTCAGCAAAAGACCAAGAAATAGTACTTTTCCTTTTTTCCATGAAATACAATTGTCACCCAGGTACAATATTCAGTGTAGACTGTCAGGTTTCAAGGCAACTAACCCAATCAGAATCACCAAATGCTTTAGCTGAAGATTACTGGCTGGGGACATTAAAAGACCTGCTACACAAAGGGCTGTGTCCAAGTGCGATATTGCATGAGCCATGAGGTTTGTGCTCATGCTGACTCAAAAAATGGACCAAATAAGGTATGTCATGTCAGGTGATGATGAGATAGACAATTGCCTAGCCAGCCAATGAGTTGAGAAGTGAAATTTACTAAGATGTCACTGTCTTAGGTGCTTCAAGATCCTTGTATTAGAAAAGCTTCCTGATACCAGAAATATGTATATAGCATCTCCATGCCTTCAACTTAGATGAAAAGTAGACCATTGGACTGATGATTCCCCATCAAAGATGCACATTATGGAACATATACCCATGAGTGCAATCATTACACCTCTACCATGACGATGATAATAGTGATGCTCACCTTTCATCCTCTTCATTGAAGCCTTAACCTAGGAGTAGGGAATCACAGATTAAAGATATAACTGCAAGATTCACCTAGGTAAGCAATGTACAAACTACAAACAAGGAAAAACTGAACTACATGTCTTGGGGCAATGGGTCAAGTTAAGTTGGGCTGGATTGGGTAGGCCATATATGATAACAGATTTTTTCTTGTCCCAACCCAACTTGGCCTGAATCTTTTGTAAGTTGACTCAATCCAACTTTATCCAAAATTTCGATAAGGGATGAGAGCTCTCTTTTTCATGTGTGGGCAAATTACAAAAGGAGAGGTCAACCTTGTTGGTCGACACACTCACAACTTCCTCCTTATTCTACTTTTTTTTCTCCCTTTCTGACAAATAGCAAGCATCACCACTGGTGTGCAGAGTGGGTTAGATCATACTTAAATATCATTAAATCTTGGCCTTCATCTCCTTACTACTACCTCCCCCACTCTACTATGAAACTCACCTATCCGTACAGCTGATATCATCACCATACGGACAGGGTTACTATATCGGTCTCCAGAAGTCCATCATCTGGTAAAGTGTGGTTTTAGGGGAATTTTTTGTGATTCTTATTTTCCATTTTAGACTCATTTCAGGTATGTAAAATCCTTTCAAATAAAAAATTCTTCCAAAAATCAGAAAAATTCAGATCTGATTGATTCTTCTTATGATGTGTATTTGCTCCTTTTCTGTCTATATATGATTCTTTGATTCTTGTTCTACAACATTTTTCACTTCCTTGACTTACTCTTTTTACATTCATCGTTCGGTAATCTTATGATAGGAATTTCTTTGAAAGTATTTTGCTGTATTGGCTGGCGAAGGAAATTTTAATCTTATGAAGCAGTTGGATTATTACTTAATGGTTCAGTGTCTGTTTCACAGCCACTGATCTCCAGAGATTTGATGTTCTAATCCATCATTTTAAGAAAATTTCCCTTTCCTTTTCTTTCTTTTTCTTTGATTTCTTGTCCTTCTTTCAGATAGGTAACAGAATCAGACATGTAATCTTGTGCTTGTGACACTGAGCACCTTCCAAGTGAGCTGCTGGCTCTTGTTAACCATTAGATACTTCAATTCAATTTATTATTCTCCCCTAAACCTGAAAAGAGAACTCAGATTGTCGATAACTTACATGTATTACAAGCACTGGACACTTCACTTTCTGAATTTTGTTGATGTTCTGCATTTACCAATGGAAGAATTAGGGAAGACCACCAAAGTGGGGGAAAAAGAAAGTGAAAAGGTATAAACATATGATCACAGAATTGTAAGAGCTGAGAGATGTAACTCACTTTGTATATGTCAAAGCACAATGTAAACCTCACATGGCAAGTACACGAAGACCCGACAATATACCACTGTGAAGAACCACACCTCGCAGCCTTGGCAAACGAGCTGCCAAGTGCAAAGTTGGGCCACTACCAACAGATTGCCCATATAAAATCAAATCTTCCTGACTAACCCCATACTCAGTTTCAAGGCACTGATATGCAGCCTCAATATCAGCATAAGTGTTTGATTCACTGGGCTGAATTCCAAAAATTACAAACAACTTCAGTACAATGTTTCATCTAAAATAAAAGCCACTAACCAATTCAAACTATAGAGTACACAACAGCAATTAATATTTCTATTTCATGAGGAAATTATTGTAGCTTTCCATACTTATAAGAAGCAAATAATATTGCAGATACACTTAATATGTTGTCCATACTTATATACGTTCTCATGAAGATCCTTATCAAATTTGAACCCATTCTAAGATGATCTCACCATTGGATTGAAATTCATGCAAAATTGCCCCCATTTCAGCTGTTGATTTTGAGACCTTCGAAGAACACGACTTTTGAAATCCAATAGATCTGGTTTTTGAAGAGTAGCATTATTCAGAAAATACATTTCTAATATAGTAAGCCATTCTTACATGGCACTGTCACATCAATGACAAAGGGAAGTAAAATTCAGCTTTTGGGACCTATCACCATCACTAGGGCCACATGCTTAGCTTAATACATCTTGGAGTATATAAGAATTTGTTATACACACACAACAAGCATATATGAAAGTTCTTCAGTGCACATCTAAAAGAATCACATCAATGGGTACTATTGCTAATTGAATTTCAAAAGGAGTCGTCCACAGCATGCTATAGTGTATTGAAAACTTCCTATATATATAGCTCATATTATAAATAATTAGATTTTTTGTTTTTTAATGCATAACAATAGCCTAATTTGGTAATGGATGGCATAGGATTTTGTTGTTGTTGTTGTTGTTGTGTGGGTAACTTCATTGAAGAGAAACTTGATGTGCAAGATGAATGACAACAGGGAAAAGTACAGAAAAACAAAAGAAGACTGTACAAAAATCACTAGAGAACAAAATGTCCAAATGATAGAATCAAAATAATGGAAACCGAAAAGCCAGTACACAACTAAGTTTAAGCATAGTCACTTCAATCTCATACAAATAAGACAAATATCATTTCAATGTATTCATACAAATGTATTCTTTTCTCTCTGGGATAACTAATGGCCAACACTCCCAAATAACACACAAGTATTACATTGATCTAAAAGAATAAACTGAAAGTGCAAATAAGAAAAGCCCAATTACAGACCAAAAGAGCATTGCCCACCTTACCAGTTGAAGCTCCATATCCAGAATAATCATATCTGCAGATTAAAACAGGTCATCTCCTAACTAAAACTTAGAAAATACAAGAACTTTATGTTAAATTAGAATTACAAGGCATGATACAAAAAGGTTGTAAAGCAGAAATAGACTGATGATGTAATATATAAATCTTAAAATGTTTTTTGAAAATGATAAACCTCTCATCCCTCACTCAAAAAAAGTAAGATAAATTTTATAAGTGTTTTGATGTCTTCAATCAAATGACAAATATCACTCCAAAGCCTTCTGCTTTACAGTAGGTAGGTGTCACTGAATGAGTTGGATTCACAAAAGTTTAGTCCTAGTGGGATGTCTCAAGTTGCAATATTGGTTCATTTCTCATATATTTGCAAACAACAAGTGGGTCGAATAGGTTGAAAAAAATCTATGCTTGAATAATAAGCCCAGTAAAAACCAGGTTGACTAGGTAAGTCTATATACAATTTTAAGACCTCAAAGATTATGATGGTGGATAGGGTTATTGGCTGAGGGAACCAACTGGATGGGTTCTGATGCAAGGATAAGAGTGGGTTTGACATGTCTATGCATGGATTGGGTCATAGCAAAAATCAGGTGCATTGGATCACACAGTGTGGATTCAAAGGGTCCCATAGATCAATGGTGCTATAGGATGTGATTTTCTATCCAACAAATAGTTTAACTAAACAATGGGTAGGGATCACAGAGAGAGAGAGAGAACAAACAGGAGCCATTTGACTTGGTCCTCACATGATCATATAAGCACCCATATGTGGAGCCTACTTGGAAACATAAATATAATATCATTGGAAAGGTCCACACATGACCATGGGGCATAAGAAATATCATCTTCATTTGAAAACTCAAATCATATTCTTGAAGACCCCAAGTTTTAGATTATTTTACATTTTTTAGGAGAGGGTTTTAATTCGACGGTGAGATTAATTCATAATGGGGTCAAATTGGCTGAAAATTAATTGATGTTAGGCAGATTTGGGGTTGGAAATCCAAATATGATCCATTGGTTCATGAAGGATTTAGATTGGTACTGGATGGACTCCACTGCTAGAAAATGATTGACAATGGCTTTTGAAGCCTTGTTTCTATAATTTTCCAAAAAGAAATGACACTAACACAAATGAGGCTCACTTATAATCAAAGAAGATCTTTAGATCTCATTGTCTTCCTATAATTGTTAATGGACTCCAATGTCAACTGTCAATAAGAAATATTCACTCTTAGATTGAGATGCACCATGGTGTGGTGGATTAAGAGACCCTGGTGAGTAGCTGATTTTACACTTGATTATCCATCATGACAAGGTGTTGAGATCTCATGGTTGTCTTTCAGATGCTAAAGTGGCAGAAATTTTTCTTTTATTTAATGTATCATGTGGACCAATGGACTCTATCTATTGAACATCTAGGTATAGAGTACTTCAAGATTAAAACTTAGGATCAATGGATATTTATATTTTTAGCTATTAGATTTAAATTCACAATTATATTTTCAGTATGGTCAGACCCAATAGCCCATTCCATGCCACATGTCAATAGAGATATATATATATATATATATATATCCACACACCATAACTGAGATACGACTAGCTGAGCATGGTCCGTTCTTTCACAGAAATGGCCCCACATATGAAATTACTCAACTTTATCATACCTTACAAGGTCAACCTCATATAACCATCCATCCTGTACAAAATCTAAAGAGAGACTCATTTAATCATTCATCCTCTAGAAAATCTAAAGAGAGACTATCTTCTCAACCAACCCCAACACACACAGACACACCCAAAAAAAAAAACAGAAACTACAATTTCTTATCAAATAAAAAACCATGTAGAGAAGGAACAAATTCAAACCATCAATCATCAAATAAAACTGCAAGAAACAGAGAAAATAAGAAGAAGGAACGGAATAAACTAAAGGAACACTTCAACTTTATTAAGCAAATGCCAAAAAAAAAAAAAAAGGGTAGAACCCAAAGTTTTCATTTTTTTGAACTTCAAGCTATAAACGGGCATAATATATGTTTTTTTGGAAAAGGTTATTTTTTAGAAAATTGCTCATGTTTTGCATGAATCCTCTCTGTAAAGGAAATTGCTTTCTTGAAAATAACTATTAAAAAAAAGGATCAAACCTCTTTCTTATTTTTAGCCATTCAATGTACCTAGAAAACAACGAAAATGGAAGCACTTTCCTGGAAGATAATCATTTCTTAGCGCCAAACCAATTTTATTTTAGGAAAAAAAAAAACTTAAGTAATCTCCATTCACTTTGGATTCCAAATGGGAAGAACAAGAGGCAATGAAAATGAGTGGACGAAATTACCCCATGAGATTAACCCTGAGATTGTGTTTGAGCTGAACGAAGAGATCGTATAGCTGACCCAGATCAGCTGCATTGCCATGTGAATAGAGCACCGTCAGTCGAGCGTATGGATTCCTCAGATAGACGGCTACGATCTTGTTTCCGTGCTTCGTGTCGATCAGCAAAACATCCATCGAACTGTCGGGAGGGATCCCAGAAACCACCACCCTCCCATCCTCCTCCTTCTTTACTCGGTACGTAGGAGGACTGGGCGGAAAGAAAGCGAATTTCGCCGCCAGGTGCGAAACCCAGCACCCCATTTCCCACTTAGAGCTTCAAGAGCGGGTCGGATCATCAACCCATATCGGAAAATACAGAGGAATGTGGGAAATGAGAACGTGGCTGTGAAATGAAAGGATTTTTGATATGGGTTTTTGATGCAGCAGCAACTTGCTGGAAAAAAACAAAAAACGGAATTAAAACTCGGAGATAAGAGCATCAAGAACGAGTCGGATCATCGACCCACATGGGAAAATGCAAGCGATTAGCATCTGGGGAAAGAAAGTGTGGAAGTGAAAAGCGAAAAGGGAAGGATTTCGGGTAAAAGTTTCTACTAAAACACTGGACACAAAGAAGGATTAGACACTCTTAGAGCTTGAAGAAGGGATTCAGGATCGGATCATCGACAAGCAAGAAGACATCCAAATGAATCAGTGGGAAAAGGAAGTCGGAAAGCAGGAAAATTTGGACTTAAGGAGTCAGAATTTGATTTTGTGACAAGTAAGTGTAGTCTTTCCCAAGGGTTCTGTACACTGTCAGAGAGAGAGAGAGAGAGATCTCTGGGACCTCTTGCTTCCCTTGTCCTTTTCTTCAGAGGGAGTACAGTGGAGTGATTTGAGGGTGTGACAGTGTCCTGTTGGTACAGAATAAGGAAGAGACTTGATTTCCTTGTCTTATTGAGATTTTTTAATTGAAATCCTAAGCTAAAATTATTTTAAATAAATAGAAATTTTGAATATAACTGTGCAAAATGTAGGGAATGCCGCGAAGAAGGATTGAAATTACACTCATATGTGATTTTTCTCATTTTAATTTTATAAATAAGTATTTATATATATTAAAATATTAAAAAACTAAATTATATGATTAGAATGATAAATTGAAGAAATGTTCTACTATGCCTACTTTACTACATAGAATCATAACTCATCTAAAAGATCATTTTAATACTAAATTTCTTTAAAATGTTTTATTATGAGAGGTTTTAATTTTCTGCATTTCGGGCAAAAGATTTTAAAAATTTTAGTTAAGAATTATTTATAATTTTTCAATAAAATAATAATTTTCAAAGGAGATTTAAAAGAATTCTTTTATTTATAGAGAAATGATCACGTGCAAATATGAAATTTAAAATTTAAAATATAAACATAAATAAATTAATAAACAGCAAATATGCATACTTTAATTTTATCACGAGATCCGGTTCTTCTATACTAAATCATATTTTTTTCTAATAATAATTTTATGTGATAATCATATGAATATTTAAATGTAAAATTTTACTGTCAATTGATTATTTAAATTATATAATCTTGATTTTTAATTTTTTATAAATATAAATTTTTAATTTTTAAAAATATAAAATTAAATCAAAACGAAGTTTCATATACTTTCCATCTATATAATAATCTTAACACTAAATTTAAGTATGTAGACCAAAGACTCCTTTAAGAGACAGTTTAAATTTTAAAATTCTGGTAGAGTTTTCCTTTCATAAATATGTGAATGTCTCACTCAAATTCTCAAACTAGAGTCTTTTGACTGCCACGTCAGTGTGTGACGTGGGTCATCTCAGCTCCAAGCACCGTGTCACTTTTTAAGCATCTGCATGACAACTCTATTGTTTTCATTAACAAAGAATTGTGGGATGGATGCATATGAAGACTTTGTTTTGATCACAATCAAATCTCATGAAATATATAAATTTATTAAAAAATTATAAATATTATTTTATCTTTTCTTAAATTTTAAAAAATTCATACATATTTAAAAGGAATAATAATTACAATGTAGTGAAATTAATAATCCTAAAAAGCAACCAAAATGAAATATCAGCACTGAATGCCACCAGTACAATTATTATTGTCACAATCAATTTTCCCACTTAAAATTTTCAAACTTCATATTTCACTTTATTATATGAAAATTTCTATTATGCATTATTTTAATTTTATAATTTACTCACCCAATCGGAGTTATTGAAAGTCATATTATCTTATTTTTCACATTTTTCTTATAAATTATACTTATTTATAATTTTATATTAATTGATGTCAGCGTCATATTTGAAAGTCTCTTTAAAAGTTAACAAATGATCATATTAATTTGTATCACTATTAAAACCATGAAATTTTATATATTAATAGTATCTCTCTTACTATATATTGATATCCTATTTCTCAACCATAGTCATTTTACATTAGTCTTTGACTATATTAATTGTATAAATAAAGTTAGATCGGAAGATAGTTCTATCATACAACTATAAAGACTACCTAAAGCAACTTGGTCGAGTTCAATAACATATTTATAGAGAAAAAATAAATAAATGACCAATGCTGAAGTTAGGCTCAAATTCAGATATAATTGAGCGAAGAAGAAAAAGCTTAAAAAAAAAATTGAGTTAAACCAAGCTTAAATTAGGCTCATTTAGATTTAAATTATTAAGCTTCAATTTGAAATTAGGCTAAGCCAAGACTGAGGTAAGAAAGTCTAAATTTGAGCTAAACTTTTTTAAGTAATTTTAAAAATAATGCATGTAAATTCATTTTGGGTTTTTTTTTTTTTTAAAAAAAAAAAAACGTAAATTGATCCTAATCAATTTTACCCAAAATCCATGGCCATCTACACCATAAGCTTGATTTGTAAAAATATAATTAGATGAGTAGAGTAGATTACAATGTAGCTTATTTAATTTTTATATTTGAGACTCATTTTTAATAAAAGAAATTGTATTTATTTAAATATTTCCACAATTGATAGTCATTTTTAAAATTATTTTTTAAGGAGTAAAAGAGTATCGTAGTTGGATTGAAGTACAATATAATATATCATTAGACCTCTATCGTGCCATCATTATATTTCAATTCAATGGTTACTTCTTCATTAAAAATAAGATTAGATTAGATTAGATAAGTGTAATTTAGGAACAAAATAAGTTAGATGCAATAATCGATTTGATATTAATTGATCTGCTGATTAAGATGATGATGATTAATTGTCCTGATGCTTAGGTGATTTTAAGCTCCATCGGCTAGTATGAAGGAAATACTCAAATTTAAAGATTTTCCATAACAATCATCGCCCTATCTTATCACTTGACCATTAGTAAATGATTCCCTAAATCTTTATACCCTTTTGACAACGATTGTCATTTTTCATATCATATAATACATAGTATGATTACTTGAACGAATAAAGAGTGAATATCATCAAGTGGCAATTAAAAATTTTAGAACATATCAAAAATTTCTTTTACGAGTTTTTTTTTAATGGATAAGCCAATCTTTATTAATTTTATTATAAAACTCATACTCCCTCCGTCTCATTTTAGTTGTCTCATTTGAAACATTTATAATTTTTAAAGAATTCTCTATATAAAACTAGCACTTCTTGTGATTTCATTAATTTTCAACACACTTTATATAACTCCAATATAAATGAGACAACTATTTTGAGATGATTTTAAAACTCATATAAGACAACAAAATTGAGACAGAGAGAGTATAATATACTGTCTGGATCCTCTTTATAACATTATCAACCATTGTATCAGAGTTATGAGAGCATCTATCATCTCCTAAGTTGTATTCAAGCATTTATTTTTACCAAAATTAATTTAAGGGGATCCATCTAATCAGATTAATATAGGGCAATGTTCGAAAGCTAGGTTAAGAGTAATTATAGGGCTTTCTTTTAAAGAGAGTTTTTATAAAGCTAATATTTAAAAAAAAAAAAAATTGCTGACACTTCTATTTAAAGTCAAGTTTTTAAATAATATTTTTCCATTCAACCTTATCTGCCCATCTACATAACAGATTTAAGAGAAGATAAAATAATTAAATTAGAAAAACTTTAATATATGTAGAGATTTTTTTATGTAATCTTTAAGAAAATACTGCAATATTATTGCAATGATCTCATATCTATGACAATATATTGAAAATTTTGCAACTATATCAGAAGATTTTTATATGGGTAAATTATGAATTTAATCAAAATATGTTGATGTTTGAGCACTGGATGTTACCAAAATCAGGAGATAGTTTGATCAACAGTTATGATACATCCCGGTGAAAATGATCATCTCTCATATAAAGAGGGGGTGTCTCATCCATTTCTGATCCATACTAGAAACTATGAGATCTCTAATAAATCGAGAAGTCTTTGTCTCATCGAGACACATCAACTATCAAGATTGAATTCCACCTTCAGAATACATTTCCCCAATAAAGGGAAGGAGATACTCAAAAAGAGAGCCAACATTGATGGAAATTATATAATAAGCTACAGCTACAGCTGAAGATAAGGAGATAAGTTTTTCATTGCTGCTGTTACCAGATTGTTCTGATTGGTTAAGGAATTACTCAAGGCCTGTATGAGACCTGCAATTCAGCACATGCAATTCTAGAATTAAGATAATGTAAAAGTGATCATGAAAATGCAAAAAAAAAAAAGAATCAAACCATTTTTTAAGAATAGGAATCCCTACTAAAGTATACTCTCTCTGTCCCAAAATACTCGTCTTATTTCAGAATTTTTTATTTCTTAAGAATAAAGTAAATATAGCTTTGATTTAATGGAAAAAAAAAAAGGAATAGAACAAGTAATTTGGGACAATTTCGAAGTCCATATAAGACAAGTATTTTGGGACAGAAGTTGTATTTTGTTTGCCCATCACCTGAACCTCCCTCAATGTAAATATGAAATGATAAGAGCCAGAAGTAAATTGCACCTCATTTTCTTTTTCAGCCATGGAAAGATTTAGATTTTTCACTCTAACAATGCAAGAGAGTAATTAGACCTGGTCTTTCTTTTAATTAAAAGGATGAAAAAAAAAAAAAAAAAAACTACACTGAAGATGGGACAGAAGATCAAAGACCTTGCATATACACTCCTCGACAAATAGGAAACAAAGAAAAAAGAACCATCACCAAGTATTGACTGAAAGATCCATAATTATAGCGATAAGGTTCCTAGGAGCCATTAAAATGAAGCAGTTTTTTTTGCATCCTATTTTATCAAATAGGATACTGACATCAGTTCTTGGTGGAAACTGAGAAGTATCCTCCGAAAGTCCTAAACCTTAAATTCAATATTTTTTTGTTCATATTATAGTGGCTACCAAAAACAAAATGGGACTTGGAAATTTTGTATTTATGTATCGTTCGACCACACAAAGAAATACATAATTTTCTTCCAAAGCTAAAAAACAAAGTTTTCTAAAGGTAATCTCTGTGAGATACCTTTCTCCATAATCCATATATGCACTCAACCCATGGAAAACAATTTTCCAAATTCAATTATGAGTGCCAAATCTAAATAGGCTTTGACGATGATGATGACCCTTCTTCAGAGAACTTACTATTAAGGTTGTCCATTGAAAAGTCATTTCCTCTTCCCTTGTTAGTCAAACTGATTGAGACGAAGAAATCAAAGAGAGCAATGACACACAAAGATAAATGGTTGAAGGTGAAAAAGAGGAAAATCCCCATAACAAAATGACAACCAGTCTCAATCCTACTCATTAGGTGCCTAATATATGGATTCACCAATTTCTCCTAAAAAGATTAAAAAAATCACATGATCATCCATTAGTCATTTTATTCTTATGATCTTAAAATGGTGTCCCTTAGAAGCAGAACCATATTACTCCGTAGATATGATATTCCTCCAAAGTATCAGAAAAGCAAAATTATTTCTTGTCTCTAATTGAAATCTCAAGTCCAATTGGGCTCCAAAAACCCGAAACTACCACTCGAGTACCACCTGTAATTATTATGTCCATCCAAGTGTGTGCTCCTAGTAGCTCTTCTTGTAACATTTCCACTCTTCATATTAGGGTTGTTTATAGTACTCTACTTGTGTGCTCAGATCATCCCCTCTTACAAACCCAAATGAGGGATCTATATTGAGATCATGTGGTTCTTACAGGAAACAAAATTCAAGAATTTCATACCCTGTCAACCACAAAAAGATGATCTAAAGAAGCCATAGCAGCATTAACAGCAACAGAACAAAGACATCCCTAATATAAAGCAACACATCCTACATGCACACACGTCTCCCCCCACATTAAATAATTGTCCAACTAGAAGATATGATAACTGTAATTATGTCTAAACCTATCAACCCAGTAAACAGAGATCTAACCCATGAGCTAATTAAAATTAGCGAATCCAAAATTCAGATAATTGTGATAAGAGGGATACCTCAGAACAAAGAGCTTGTAAAAATCATACTAATGGTGATTATTGCCATGGCTGTGATAGAGAGACAATAGAGTTTGACAAGTCCAATTCTTGATTGCTATGTATGGCAGATCTTAGCACATTGTATTGCTCAGTTACTGACTTAAACAAAGCTTGAGTAAATGCTGCCTTTGCCTGCAATAAAGCATAAAATTTTCAATTGAACAGGAAAAACATTGAAATATAGGACAACATCCAGATCAGAGCAGGTATCCATATGCATCTGTTTAAATTACAATTAACCTGTTTTTCATGTGTATGAAAGTAGAATAATTACTGGAAAAGATAGAACAACATGCATATCAAAGGAGGTATCTATATGCAATGTATCTGTTTAAATTGCAAATCCCCCCTCTATCATGTGTATGAAAGTAAATAGGTATTGGTGTTCTTCATTCAAACTAGGATTTCAATGAAAATTAGCTTCTGCACAAAAATCAAAGTAATTTCTACAAAAACTAAAGTGGTTTTCCAACCCAATTTTTATTTTCTCAAGTTTGGTAAAAGAAGGGATTTTCAATGAAAAAATGTATTGATACATGTGCAAAAAGTAGATTTTCCTGCTTAAAGGGGTCATTTTCGAGGAAACCACTTTCCCATGAGAGAGGGTAGGAAAGTTGGCATTCTTCTCTACTTTCTAATGTGTGGAAAGACAACCATTGTTCTGGCCTGTTCTTTCTTGGCCTGTTTGTGCCTTTCTCCCTTTTCTAACAAATTATCACTATCACTCAAAAAAAAATTAAGATGTTCTAAATTTAGTAATTGCATGGAAAGGGCAAAGTCTCTAATGAAGATGGTGGTGGTGGTCATGGTGATGAAATTGTAAACATAATGCCAAACACTAAAACCATAAAATACCAAAGTAATACTAGTCAACCTCTTCAGGGTGTCCAATGTCAGCAGCAATTTCATTGAAGCTCATTTCTGGAGCCACAGATAACCCAACTCCATGGTAGGAGATCAACCTTTTCTCACCAATTTGTTTTTCTACCTGAAAAATGAAGTTACCGTCAGGGAGAAAAATGTCCCTTACAAAGTTTCACCAAAATATTTAGAAAACTCAAAGGATAATTACTGAAGGAGAATGGACCAAAAAAGTGATTAGAAGATCACATGGTTGGATTGGACACGATGGGGAACACATGAATAGGAGTTAGGTGAAGTTTCAACCCCACACACCCACACTCTTCCTCTTTTCTGATCATCCTAGTGTTGTGATATTGGTCCTTAAAACTCTTAGTGGCATGAACTATTTTTCATGGCTCGTCTCTACCGTGGCTAGAAGGATCAATTGGGAATGGAACCTCCCCCCACCCACCATGTGCCCCCCTACAGATCTGACCTAACATTATGATCTCCAAGCAGTCCACTATCCACTTTCCAAAGTTGTTCTCCTAAAGAATCTCCTTATCACTGCATTTATTTGTACATACCTGAGGTGGAGGAGGCATGACATCATAGGATAGCAACGCCAGAGGATAGATATGCCCTGGCACACCTGAATGATCTGAAAGCCTCCTTATATTGTCAACTGATGATGCATCAAACGGTGCCTGGCACCCTTATATCAGTACCAACCACACGGAATGGCATTTAGCAATAGAAAAGAACGAGAGAAATGGGAACAAGAAATAAGTAGCAGAAACAATTTATAATAGAGTAAGAACCAAGCATGGTGACCATATTATGTGGAAGGAAAACATAATCTTTCAAAAATGATACAAAAACAAACAAAATACATTGGGCTAGTTTAATCTTGACTAATTAAGGAAAATAAATATTCACATCTAGACATTTCTATATGGCTAGGAAACCAACAATACTACAATTAAACAAACAAAAAAGGCACATTTTATTTCTATATATCACGGGAGGGTTGATTGAGGGGGAGCTTTAAGGAAAAGACCCTCACCCCTAGGTTACTCGAGTTAGAAACTAGGTTGGGTTGCATCATGGTTGATGGCGATAGAGGTTGTGTTCTATTAGATTTTAGCTCAACAAGACCCTCACTCCCAACTTAGCATGCATGCTATTCTTTTCCTAATTCAAATTTACATTATTAATTTCCTCGCATCCAACCCAACCTAAAATTGGGTTTGTTGGGTTTTGTGGGGTTCATACAAATGTCTTTTGGTTGGTTTTGGGTCAGGTTGCTTGAGTTAGAGACATGTTTCAGTTACGGTTAGGGTCAAGGGTGACAGCAGTTGGGTTGGATTAGGTTTAAGCTCAACTGACCCAACTTGAAATTACATACACCTTGGGTGTAATAGCAAGATGTAATTTGTTGCAACTAATTTGGGCGTTAATGATGGGCAGTTTGCTTTGAAAGTGATACTCAGACTTGTCTCTCATGCAATTTCTCAAGCACAAGCTTTCTTGATAAGGCAATACAAGTGGGCATTGGGGAAACTACAAAGACACTAGGGCCCCATGTGGTGCTCACTTCATGATAAATCCGAACTGTTGAAATTGTTAATTTCTCTTTCAAACTTAGATCCAACCTTTATGATATCCGTTTAATGCATACTTTCCATTGGATTGATCATGAATTCATGATAGGTAAAAACATTTATCCAATGGTTTGGTTTCTAATCTTAAAAAAATCAAGGGTTAGGGTACCCCATTACAATCTATACATCTATTAATTTTTTTTTATTTTTTTTGAAATGGTCTATTATTTTTTTATTATAGGGCAGGACCAGCCCTCTTACACAGCATGTCAAAAAACCTAGGCTTTTCAACCCAAGGGTCTCGTATACCTGCCCATAAGTCTGAGTTGTAACTTTGACGTTCCAAAGTGAAAGACATACACCTTTTGAAAATTGCCTTCATCTAAGCATTGCAACTTATAACAATAAATTTTTTGGATCCTCGTGTGGCACCTGCAAGGGCCCAACAAACACTCCTTCCCCCTCAAACCCAGCTACGCTCTATGAATTGGATCTCTACACAATTTAAACCTATTTTGAGTTGATCTCACCATAAAATTAATCTAAAAATGGCACAATTATGACCGTTAATTTTTTATCTTTAGAATTCATGGCTTTTCAAATCCCATGGACTTGAATCATCCTAAATTTACCTTTTAAATGCAGCTATCTTTGTGCAATAAGACCTTACCTTCTAAGCCCTAGAGGATCCAGATGCATTTACCGTCTATAAGCGGCAAGACCTAGTTTCAAGCGATTATTGTCTACAGCTTGAGAGAGAGAGAGAGAGATGCCCGCTGCAACTTAAAGCGGTTGAGAATTAGTGGCTGAACAATGGGGAAGCAATATGTATAATGCGATTATTTGTTGTAATGCTCTTCTTGAGAGCTCCATATGGAGCTCACCCATGATCATGGGATTAGGTGGGTTTGAAAAGATCTACATCTATATATGGTGCTTACAAAAAAAAAATCAGCTCCATTGAATAACTGCTATGGATTGCACTCCATAAAATCACTCTCATTTACTGTTGATTTTTGGGTTATCAAAAATCATGTATAGAGTCATTTAATGAAGCTGGTGTTTAATAAAAATGCTAAAGGACAAGTTTAGAAAGAGAAAATGGCATCAACATTGCAAGAAAATGGCAAGTCCAATAACACCACCAAGATGAACTACCAAGAACAAGTCTCTTATTGGAATAGCCACATGCTGAACAGGAAATAAAAGAATAGTAGAGAGGCTGCACAAGAACTTACTGGATACCACTCTCCAGTGTGAGGATCTGGCCGGTCCCTACCACCACTTGGTGCAATCCATATTATCTGTGATCCACTCCTACATTCAATTAACATTACCGTCATTCTCCAAGTCATTTTCCCATCCATTTGAGGCTGACACTCCCCAACTGGATTTGACAAACTGTTTTCCATGGGGCAACTGACATTTGACATATATGATTTAACCCGCAACTTTATGGTTGCAACAATGATCACTCACCAACTGTGTTCTACGTACTTCTCCTATAGAAAACCACCTTACAAAATGTATAGATAATCAGGTGTTGTTTTGTGTACGGTAAAAAAATTGGAGTTTCAAGAGAAAAATAAAATAAAAAGGGTAATCAACAACTGATCCAGATCACTCTGAAGAAATAAATGACAAACACGGAAAAAAAGTGGAACTAAGAGAAAGAGAAGACCAACAAGAAATGGTAAGGAAGGACATGCTATATTGTTGAATGATGACAAACATGAATTTTGATAGATTGGATAAGGCTTCAATGATGATGAGAATAACCTGTAACACAATTGGTACATGCTCATTATTACTACCAATAGCATGTGGCATAGTTGATCCACCACCTGTGAAAATTTCATGGTTTTTTGCACATTTTTTACTTTCAATAAAAATTTATTAATTTGATTCCTATGTCCCCCTAATGCTGTAGTCCTTGGACTACCAAGTCATGACTCAACAAGCTATGGTTTCAAGTGATTCCTAAAAGAATTCCAGATATTTAATGAGGTTTGAACCAACCTAGGCCCTGATCCAAACCATGGATCAATGTTCATCATAAAGGCACTTTTGTTCAAGGAGTATAAATACTTCAGATGGCACTGGCTTTGGTTTCGCTGACCTCATCTCAATATTACATTTCCAAGTGTATGATCAACAAATGGAAATAGAAAAATACCTTAAAAGTAAAGCCATCTCCTTCAAACTTCTGCTATTTGCTGTCTTCTTCATCTCAAAAAGCTCAGGAATATCATTCATATGCTTTTTTGAGTAAACACAAAGAAGATTCCTGGACATTAAAAAAAAAACTTGTAAACAGTCAATAAGTAATAGCCAAAGCACAAAATAGGAGTCTTTCTACTGTATATCAAGAGGCTTCTTTAACCTTCCCATGCTAAAGGGCTTGCAAACAGGATCTGTGATAACCCTATCTCCTGCAATATAGGTCTGTCTTACAGAAAACAACATTTAGTCTTTCATTCAATTTTTCTATATGATAAGTTGGCAATGTTTTCATTCAGTAGCAGCACATAAAAAGTTAGTTACCATCTTTTCAGCAAGATGTGGATTTGTTGTCTCAAGTAACAATGCAATAACTGCTGGATCTGCTTCTGATTGATGATTGGAGATCAAAACAATATTATGACCCTACAGCACACAAGCATTTATGACATCTGTTAGAAGTGCTAAAAATATGTGGGGGAGAAGAACAAACGTGAACTCATATGCTCATATCGGACAAGTTAAAAATCTGCTGTTCAGAGACGAAGGATCAAAAGTAGGTTTCCCTCCAACAACAATAGTCTAATAAGTGATAAGAAGACTAAGATACCACTTCATGACAAATAAAAAGCTAATGCACTTGTAATGAAAATAAACTTTAAAGTGCTGCTTCTTTTTGAAAAAAAATGGATGATGCATGGCATAGCATTCGTGTGAAACATTAAAGAATTGCAAGTTCCCAAACCAGGAAATATACACAAAAATGAAAGTGCAACTTGGCAGTATCAGGGAAAATAGAAATCTATAACATTGATATGGATGATTCCATCCAGCGATAGAATGCCAACGCGGTGACTAATCAAGGTTAGCTTGCCTCAGCACCTTGTTGGGCTCATTGTCACAAATAGACCAACTCACATTATCATAAGTTTTTTGGAAGTCCAGTTTACAGACCACACCAGGACCTCTTGATGCTTTGACTGTCCCTTGTGCCTTGACCATGATGGGAATGTTAATGAATTTATTGATGTCACTAGACATGTGAATTAAGCCCCTTAAAATGCTGATTGCACATGGTGTGGAACTTCTCTTCGTAGTTTTTTTAGTCCTTTAATTATTTGCTGAGTTTCAAAATTGGAAAACCTAAATTGGCACAAATTTGCTGCCAAACTAATCCAAAATCTTTTTCTTTTTTTTTGAATTTACATGTGAGAAACCACGGGATACCCAACGTAAAACCCCCATGGATAAGCCCACTACTCCTAGGGCACACCAAGGTTAGGTCATGGGGGCTCGAACCCGCAACCTCCCGCTTCCTAAGGCGGGAGGCAACCAGTTGAGCTACACCCATGTGTGTTAATCCAAAATCTCTCTAAATGCTTTACTGCAGAACCAACCCCAAATGTAAGAAGTGGAGTTGTTTTGGAAATCCCAGCTATCAAATATGATTCCCAAGGAAATCTAAAACAATTTCCACTCCAAGGTCCCAAATCTAACTCGGCACTCCATTAAGTTCATCAAAAACTGGGTTTCATCTATTCACCATCAAAATCAGAATTATCTATTATCTATTGTATTTTAATGATTTAATAAGAAATTGACTTTCTGAGTAGCAAGAGCTGACTCCTTGCCTTGCCTAACAAGTTAACTATGAATCATAATCATCAAGCCAATCATCCAAAACAAGAAACTCTATAATCATAAACATCACAAAATCATTCATACCAAAGAAAACAAAAATAAAACACAGAAGGATAAACCTGTCCGAACTCTGGCCACCAACAGTCAAGGCTAAAACAAATTTCTAGGCATCGAAGTATACAAGTAAAAATGATAACCAACTGAGAATAGGCACCTGCTGGAGCTTCTTTTCCATGTCGTGGAAACATGCAATGTTGCCAACATATGATCTTCTGAAGAACAAAAGATAACGTCATAAAAGGCAAACAAAATAAGTGAAAGAAAAACTTGATCACATATTTGCTTAAAAACTTGGAAAGTAGATAAATATATTGGTCATAGTTTTTCTTGCAAAACTTGTTAAAATTTTGCATAGACCAAGCAACCGGCTAGGTTGGGTTGAGTTCAGTGCGGGTTTAATTTTATTTTGGTTTACCAATCCCCAACCCATTACTCAATTATTAAAAGGGTTAGGCAGGTCGAGTCTAATTCTGGTTTTGATCACCAAGCCTCACCCATTAATTACTTATTTATTAAATGGGTCACCCCTTCTAAACACATGCCCCTTTAAAAATAATCAATTTGGATCTACCCAAACCATTTATTCATTTAATTAAACAAGTTGACTCATTTACCCAACCCAAACCCATTTACGCATTTAGCTCATTTTAAAGAATTACAAAAATATAAAATAAAAATACCTATAAGTCCAAAAAATATTAAAATTTGTCAAGGCGATGGATTTCCACACTCCTTAGTTAGGCAAAACAAAAACACAGTGTCCAAGTAGCATACAAGCTAGCCTAAATATCTCATATCACCCTTTTGCAAAGTAATTTACAAGTAAACATGAAGTATAAATCTCTTGAAGTGTATACACTCCAAAGGAAATACATATAAATACAAAGTTTTCTAACAAGCTGAGCTGACTTATAGTTCAGATCAGGTCTGCCCATTTATAAATAGATTTGGTTCAGGTCTAACCACTCAACAAATGAATAAAAAATCTTAGACCACTACTTTTCAAATGTCCATGTTTGGATTGGGTCAGATTTTGCCAAGTCTAGTTTTGCATGAATTATGTAATCAGATCCCGAGCAATAACGATAAAGTCTTCTCCTTTTTTTCCTTAGTGATAATGGACTTCACACTGGAAAGTAATCGACTTGCTATAAGCATCATCGATCCAATGAGTAGGGTGCGGAGTAGAAAGTTTTTGAACAGGGAGCTGTAACCTGTCGACCAAGGATTGGGAATGTCAAATTATCTTCACAACCGCTGTCAATGGAAAAGAGGCAAGGGAGGTCGTGAACTGTGCACGGAGCGCGAAAGAGATGATGGCGCGGAGATGGCGGCTCCAAGGAAGTAGGAGAGGAGGTGCGAATACACAGGAGACGTGTTCCCTCTTGAGTGCCATATGTAGGAGGAGGATCAGCTTCAGTATTCTCAATTGCATCATCATCTGCATCATGTTGAGTGTTGGGTGTGACAAGTGCCACATGGCTGCGACATTCATGGGAACGGTGCCCGGGACGGCCACACTTAAAGCACTTGGGAAGGTTAGGACGGGTGTAGGGATTGGAAGAGGAAGAGGAAGAGGATGATGGATTGGGCTTAGTAGGAGGTGGAGGGTTGTTGTATCGAGGAGGCCGGTTCGGAGGTGGTGGTTGTGATGCGGGAGGCTGATAAGAGGCCTAGGAAGGTACTGGTTCTGGTTGGTATGGGGGAGGGACATAGGAGTATGAGGGGTGGGATGAGGTGGGATGGCTAGTGGGCTGGGTTGGTGGGGGAGGGTCATCAGTGAATTCTTCGACATTTAAAGCGGCACTGATGGCGGCAGTTAAGGCGTAGTGGCAATGGGAAGCAAGTGCGCGGCGAATATCCCATCTCAGACCACGTAAAAAACAGGCAATCTTTTGCTCTTCCGTCTCATGAAGATCATTGAGAGAGAGAATGCGATAGAAGTCATCAACATATTCTTGAACAGAACGTGTACCTTGGTAGCAGTCCTGAAGTTTGTTGAATAAGACCTGCGAATAATGAGGAGGCAAATACCGAATTGTCAAAAGCTGCTTCATGCGGAACCATGTACGAACACGAGCCAAATTTTGTCGAGATCTATCCTGTTGAGTTTGCTCCCACCAAAAAGAAGCACCTTCAGTAAGTTTGAAAGCAACCAATGGAACTTGCTTTGCTTCAAGGACTCCCATATATTCAAAGAAACGCTCAACCTTGGTGACCCATTCCATAAATTCTTCGATGTGGAGAAGGCCATTGAATGAAGGAAGTTCAACCTTGGGTCGATAGTTATTGTTATCAGAAGATCGGCGAGAAGCGCGAGAATTCTGTTGATTGGAATTGGGTGGGAGGGTGGGTGTTGAGAACCAGTTGCTCAACGTCCTCATCATCCCAATCTTCCTGATGTGGTGGCTCTTCTTTTTTATTCTTGCCGGTGTTTCTGAAATCGGCAATCATGATTGCACGAAATTCTGTGAATAATTCTTTTATCTCTGCTTTCATCTCAGCTTTAAATATATCGAGCTGAGCGGTGCTGACAAACTGATTGTTGTTGGATGCCATCTGAAATTTTCCTCTCTTTTTTTTCAGATTTTTTTTTTCTTCAAATCGTCACTGGATACAGGAAACTTTGGCTCTGATACACTTAATGTAGCGGAAGCGGAGATAAAAATCAAATTAAGTCAAAAACCCGACTCGAAAAGAGTCACACATGTGAGTTGCTTCACACGTGCAGGAATTTAACTTAAAGGGACTGTTTGTGGCACATGAGACTTGTGAATTTAGGGCTGAATTACGAATGGAAGAAGGGGAAGAACAGAAAGGGAAGGGAATAAGGAAAGGGGGCAGCGGAAGAGAAGAAGGAAGCGGCGGAAGTGGGAGCAAAGGGAAGAGAGATCGAAGGGGAGAAGAAGAGAATGAAGAAGAAGATGAAGAAAAGGGTTGTAGTACCTGGATTAAGGATGTAGACAGCCAGAGAAGATGAAGTTGCTGCTGCGAGTGAAGGGAAAATCTGGGAGCAACGACGAGGAATAGGTGAAGGCGGAACTCTGGGATGAAGCCCAGGTAAGGAGATGATGTCTTCTTGGGATTAAGCCCAAGGAGATGCTGGATCTGGCCAGCCACCAGGATGTCTTGCAACAGGGCAAGGGTTCGTCTGCAACTCGGGCAGAAATAGGTAGGAGAAGCTCAACACCACCAGATAATTTCTTATTAATTCATATATTCCAAAAGGGGTGAATCCCTCTCTTACATCTACAACTATTTATAAGAATACTAGGAACTCAAAATAGCAAAGGACCTCTAAATCAAATAGGAAAGCTACCGACCTAGCTTCCTTGTGATACAAGAATTCTAAATTAAAAATAATGCGAAAATAGGAAATCCTAAGAGAGATGGGTCTCTCGTGTCCTATATCAGATAGCAGCAAGAAACTCATCAGCAAATGATCAAAACAAAAAAAAAAAAAAGGAACTGCAATGAATTTCAAACACATCTTCAAAGCTAAAAGTCTAAATGATCAAAGCTTGAACAACCTGAAATAAACCAATAATTCCATTATATTTCATATTACATAGATGAGTTTGGATTTAAACCTTAACATTTAGGGTGGCCATATTGAGCACATTTTTAACTAATGAATCAACTCCAAATCTAACAACAATTAGGAGATCACTTCCTACCCCACTATAACTTTTTTAAGCATACCATAAAAGCAAATAATCAAATGAAGACTTAAGATAGATGGAATACCCAAAATCTATCAGTGGCCGTATATAATTCTGACCAAACATGTAATAGTCAAATGGTTGTCGTATTGCTTTGTGATAAGGTGAAAAGGTAAAGGGATCCTGCAAGAATATAGTGTGTTATATAAGAACCTTGCAAGAAGACCTACATCATCAACTCAACATGCAAACCATGCAAGTACATCAGTCTGAAACACAAACAGCTTGAAAGGACATAAGCCAACGATTGAACCTCCACATCCAACAAAATGCGGTCAAATGTAACAGCCATGTTTGATAATATGATCTCATTTGCATTGGGATTTCCACTTTGCAAAACCTGACAAGTTACAAAAGACACAATAAAAATATAGAAGTGTAGAGATGCCAAATAAGTTAAGGAAGAAGTCATAATATGGAAGGATGAATCTCAACTGTAAATAATGTGTTCTCTCCTATAGACTATACTTAGGATTCTAACTGGCTAACAACCTAACCAATTGGCAACTTGCATACCTGGCACAGCAAGAAATCATCAAAAGTGATTGTTGTGAAATTGGATGATCAATTGTAATATCATCCACACACCATAATATTTTATCTACCACCACCAGAATCTACCACACAACAACAAAGATGTTTCCACAATGTTCACCAACGAAACCTCCCCTTAGATACCAATAAATTACCATTTAATAATATTATATATATACAAGTATCTTAGTTTCCAGCTTACCCCAAATTGATGGGATAAATAGCTAGATGACAAGATGACAAGTACCTTCTTTTTTCATTCATATATCAAGGACAAATTATCAAGCCAGTGATGAAGACCAATGTTGAATTTTCACTTTTCCAGGGTCTCCAACATATAAAATGAGAAATTTGAAGAAATCAAATCCGGCTCAATTTGAAGATTGAGAAACCCAAACCTATAATTCTTCAAGGAGTTGCCACAAATCCTCAGATTTGTATTGATTCCACACCAATGGCTAATCCATAACCCACTCGAATTCAGGTAATTGGATCTCAATTGGAATTTACCTAGGAATGATTTCACTCAGGAAGAAATGATCAAAGGCACAAAACCTCACTAGAAAATTGTCTTTGCAATTCTCCACAATAAGATTGAATAATTCTAATGCAAACTAGAATAATAATTGCATGAACTAGAAGGAAAATTCTATACAAAAATTAAACTAGAAACAAAAGAACTAGAAGGGAACTAGAAAACTTGCTTGCATAAAGGAAAAGAGAAAACTCAAACATGAATCCTGATGGTCTCCCATGGCTCCTCTATTATTTTCCAATGAAAAATATTTACAAGATTGTCATGACCTGGATTTGTGCCATGCGGCACTTGCTACATCTCAACCATTCAAACCATCTCCTTACTATTTTTGGACTCCTAAAACTTAGGAATTCTCCACCTACTTAACTCCAAATTCGTCCAAGCAACAAAACTCATGGATTTGGACCAAATAATTGGGTAGTTGTAGGCCCATAGGATTTAATTTCACCATTTTGTGGACACCAGGATTTTATTTCACCATTTTGCAGGTCTTATTAGATGGTTTTGACTCCACCTTGCCACGATAAAAAAATTGTAAAATTGGAGAGATAATTTGGTAACCTCATCTTCCTATTAGTCTTCATAATCTTCAATTGGGCCATAGGTGTCCAAACCATTCCCCTCTGGTTCAAAAGAACTAATCCTCAAGTTAAGATCAACGGTTGCTGGAGAGAATCCAATTGCAAACGGATATTTTCACCAATGTGTTCATTTTCTCATTAGCTTTGGACCATTAGATAGGACACAACCAATGTGTTGCATTCTTGAAGCCGAATTATTGTCTGTTATGAAATCTCTTGACATGTTAGTCACAAAAGAAAAAAAAATTGTTGCAAGCAGGAGATTGTATCATAAAATTTTCCCACATGGGATCTTTGTAGGGTTGAACATCAATGCCTGCATCAACTGTGATCATAAATTGTAGCTTCAATACTATTGCTTTAGAATAAGTCTCAACTATAGGCATTATAGCATTGCCTTGATTATCCACATGTTCAACTAATGTTTTATCACTCGAAAACCCTTCCTTGCCTAGTTCGAGAAAATGAGGAACAAGAATACCGGACTCGAACTCTTCTTGATGTTGCACTGCCAAAGCCTTATAAATTACACCTGGTGGATCAGGTTGTAGTGGAACCTTATCTAAAAACCACATTCTTCTTGTTGTCCACAAAAGATCCATAACTGGTCCTAGAGCAATCCTCATGCCATCCTTGCGAAAGGTGTAAGTGTTTTGTTTTCCATCATGCGTAGTGTTCATGTCATACTGCCAGGGTCTTCCCAATAACAATGACAAGTATTTATTGGTACCTACGTCACACCATACATCATCGAATATTTCCTCCCGGTAAGAAAGGAAATCAAACACTTTTTATCTACTGTTACCTCATTGCCCTTTTTGCGTCAAGAGATTTTATACGGACATGTGCTTTTTGAGGTTTCAATTTAAGCTTGTTGATCACCTCTTATTAGACCATGTTACTCCAGCTTCCATTGTCAATGATCAGGTGACACACTATTTCACCAATCGTGCACTTGGAGTGGAAGATGTTTGTACATAGCCAATCGTCCTTCAGCTCCTGCATTGGTGTCAGTAAGAAGTGTTGGATCATCAAGTTGGCTCATGAGTCACCATATGTCACATCTTCATCTGAGAAAGAGTATACTTCACTCTACTTGCCATCTGAATATTCGTTGTCATCATGGTTTGCCATGTGCACGCTCCTAATCAGACATTCTAATTTAAAATGCCCAACACTGATGCATTTGAAACACTTGACTTTTGCCGTACCCTTGGAATTTGAATATGTAGTCTTGCTTGGTTGCTTCTTAGAAGATGAATATTTTTATCAAGCAACTACACCTTGCTTGGAAAAATAGAACTACTGGATGAGAAAGGTGTAGGTATGCTTACCTTCTTTTGTAATTTATCGAACTAGATGACCTTTTGTATCCATCCGCCAACGCATAGAAGTCAAACGGAGCCATAGCATCAGCATTTGAGGGTCTCAATCCATCAATGAATCGGGTGACACTTTGTTCCTCCAACTTCATCAAGGGGTAACGGACGAGCAAGAGATTGAATTCCTGAGCATAGTTAGCTGCAGTTCAATCTCCTTGCTTCAGCTTCTGCAGACGATGGAAAAGATCCTGGGTATAGTTGGATAGAAGGAAAGTCTTCTACATCAACTTCTTAAGCTTTTCCCAAGACCGGATCTTTTATTTTCCAAGTTCATGTCACTCCATCTTGATCTTTTTGTACAAGCGAAGGTATGCTTACCTTCTTTTTGTAATTTATCGAACTAGATGACCTTTTGTATCCATCCGCCAACTCATAGAAGTCAAACAGAGCCATAGCATCAGCATTTGAGGGTCTCAATCCATCAATGAATCGGGCGACACTTTGTTCCTCCAACTTCATCAAGTGGTAACGGACGAGCAAGAGATCGAATTCCTCAGAATAGTTAGCTACAGTTCAATCTCCTTGCTTCAGCTTCTGCAGACGATGGAAGAGATCCTGGGTATAGTTGGATGGAAGGAAAGTCTTCTACATCAACTTCTTAAGCTTTTCCCAAGACCGGTTCTTCTATTTTCCAAGTTCATGTCACTCCATCTTGATCTTTTTGTACAAGCGAAGGCTCGGCATTTTGAGCTTGATGGCTGCCAGCTACACTTTCTTCAAATCTGGGACAATCTTGCATTCAAAATTATTCTCTATCTCGAGCCAATCCAAGAATTCATTGCCCAACATACCTCCAAAGTACTCGGGAATTTCCAGTTTGATCTCGAATGATTTGTCATCATCGTCTCTATCCGGTCTTCTATCACCACCATGATCATCTGGTCAATTCCTATGAGGGTTGCTATGAAAAGGTCATGTTGCTCCACTTTCTTTGGAAGATTCTTCGTGATATTCTACTGCTCCAGAAACTCTAGATCTATTTTAGGGAAATCAATCTCTCGGCGGAGAACTTTGTCTAATGTTCTAAACAGCTTTCAAAACTGTCACTATCTGTTGACTTAATACTAAAATTTGTGCTTCATTTGCATCCATTCTTGCTAGGTCTCTTTCTAGAATTTCTTGCACTAATGGATCTTGAATCTGGATTTTGCACTTCCTCCCGATCCACACTCTCTCTCTAATTGCGCCTTGTATTTCCTCCCACTGTTGGCGTATGAGAAAGTTCAAGATGCCTTGCAGAGATTTGAACAAAGATCTGGTTTACAAAGATAGAAATACTGCTTTCCGAAAATAGCAACTTTTCAAAATAGAAACTTTTAATTTTGGCAGTTTCTAAATATAGCACCTTCTAAATTAGCAACTTTAAAATTGATGCACTTACCAAATGTAGGAGATTCCCTTACACAATTTTCGCATGATCTACACTCTGATCACCAACTAATGAAGGCCAAGGTCGAATTTTTCACTCTTCCAAGGTCTCCAAAGTGTAAAATAAGGAAATTGAAGAAATCAAATCCGACTTCAAGGAGTCGCCACAAATCCTCAGATTTGTATTGATTCCATGCCAATTGCTAATCCACTCGAATTCAGGTACTTGGATCTCAATTGGAATTTACCTATGAATGGTTTCACTCCTGAAGAAATGATCAAAGGCACAAAACCTCACTGGAAAATTGTCTATGCAATTCTCCACAATAAGATTGAATAATTCTAATGCAAACGAATAATAATTGCATTAACTAGAAGGAAATTCTATGTGAATAAAACTAGAAACCAAAAAAAAATAGAAGGGAACTAGATAACTTGCTAGCACAAAGCAAAAGAGAAAACTTAAACTTGGATGCTCATGGTCTCCCATGGCTCCTCTATTTATAGATTTTCCAATGAAAAAATTATAAGATTTTCATGACTTGGATCTGTGCCATGTGGCACTGGTTACATCTCAACCACTCAAACCACCTCCTTAATATTTTTGGACTCCTACAGTTTAGGAATTCTCTAGCTACATTAACTATCTCCACCGACATTGACTAATTGACCACTTAATTGATTCCAAATTCGTCCAAGCAACAAAAATCATGGATTTTAACCACATAATTAGGTATTTGTAGGCCCAAATACACTAAACGAGGCCCACAACGCAAATAATTAGCCCATAGGCTTTTATTTCACCATTTTGTGGGTCTTACTGGACGTATTGACTCCACCTTGTCATGAATTAAAACTCTTGTAAAATTGTAGAGATAATTTGATAACTTCATCTTCCCATTAGTCTTCATAATCTTCAACTAGGCCATAGATGTCCACATCAGTCACAAACGCAACAACCATGTTTGATGTAAACAAAAAGCACTATAGAAAAAGAGAAAAGCGCTGCCCTTTATGAAAAACAAAGGAGATATTTAAAATTGAGCTATTAAACTTATGAGCCATGCTACCATGCACGGGTAGCTAAACTGGTAGACACTTTCATTCAAGAACCAGAGGTCCCAAGTTCAAGCCTCGTAGTAAGCCAATGCTCGTGACTTGCAGGGAGCTACGTGCATCCGAAGTTTTACCTGACACTCTCGTAGAGAGGTGGATCTTAGGGTTCTTCATGTCAAAAAAAAAACTTATGAGCCACGCTGTGAAACATTGAGAGAGGTAATAGAGGAGCACGTAGACAAGAATATAGTATGTAATAGAACCAATTTAGTTTTATGGCAAGTAGATTAACAATAAAAGTCACTTTTCTATTGAAACAACTCATAGAAAGAGAGAGAGAGAGAGAGAGAGAAAGAGAGAGAGAATAATTTTTATATGGTTTTTTTAATTAAAAAAAGCTAATGGGTGCCAACTGCCGAGAATTGCATCCTGGGCAGTTAGGATAAGGGGATGTAGACCACCTACTATGTGGACGCTCCTTCTCATAGTGTCCGGGTTAGCTACCTAAAACTGACAAGGTGTTGTTGGGTTTTGCATTGTTAGGTCGGGGAATTAATGGAGGGTTGGAGAGGGCACCCTTTAGATGTAGAGGTGCGTTAGTGTAGAATGCTATCCCAGCAGTAATATTTTGGTGGTGTGGAAAGAAAGAAATGCTAGCATTTTCAAAGGTAAGTCAAAGGAGGTTGGGGGAGTGGTTGAAGAGGCTAAATGGAGGCTAGCCTGTTGAGTTAGCCTTGTAAGGAATTTGCAGGTTACTTTTTTTTTTTTAGCAGTAACAGAAAGAACTTTTATTAAAAAACAAAACAGAAACAAGACAAAGTACACAAGGCCTAAGAGAATTAAGCCCAAAAAAGAATTTGCAGTTTACTTGATTTGTGTTGTCTATTTGTGTTTGGATGGGTGCCTAAGAGGATGCAGTAGGAAAAGAGGTCCTTGGAAAATTGGTCTAGACCCCTCATTAGGTTTTTCTAAGATTGATGTGGTTGAGGCAGCAAGAGAAAAGCCTGACCTTGCTGCCATTTTGGTGTGTTACATAATGATAAAGGGGATTTTTTTTTGTGATGCAGGTAGGGTGCATAGAGTCTAATGAGGCGGAATTGTTTGGCATTAGGAGGGCTTCTTAGTTGTGGGTTAGACATGATAGTGATAGTATGGCGATTGAAAGAGATTCAACTAATGCTATTTCTTGGCCTAGTGTCAAAAAACAACCTCTCTAGAGGTTGGTCCACATTGTTTGGGGCATTAGGAAGCCGAGCAAGGGCAAGGCAATTCTTTTCAGGCATGTTTACGCATTTGAAAAACGGCGTAGCGGATTTCTTAGCTAAGGTCAGATTATGTGGACTTTTTGTGACCAGCAGTTTTAAGGGACCGGCTTTTTTAGAATGTAGCTTGGCTTGGCATAGAGGTTGGCATCTTTTCCTTAGATAGGAGCTACACCAATGCAAAACAGAACAAAAAGGAGCAACAAGGAGATATCTACATTTTAGAGATGCATAGTCAATTCAAAGTACCGGCAGTTGTACCCTTAGCAACCCATCTAGGTGCTAAAGTAGAGAACATATAGCACATCTGAAAAAGGTGGAATCAATGTTATTCTGAAAGACAAAAGCACAGACAAGCAAGATATGTTTTCTTGTGTGTATGGACATATTTACTTACTGCATTCCGGTAATTTTTATATACTTCTTCCATCGCAGCAGCAACACTTGGAGGCAGCCTTCCATCTTCCATTTCCTTTGTAATGCCAAAAAGCAGCTCTGCAATTCAAGAACCATCATAATGAAAGCAGTGAAGCAAGTGTTCCGACATTAATGAAGAACAATGAAAGCACAGTGGATAAGGGCCAATCTAACTTCCAAATATATTTTTCTCCAGAAATTAATTGCATTGATGGTTCAACCCGGGTCCAGAGGCAAACGTAATGTTAAAGAATTAGATCATTGAAATTAATCTACAAAATTTAACAAACAGAGGATAATGAAAATCCTCTTTCCCATCCATTTGAGATCAGTTTTTTTATTGTACATTTCCACTCTCTTTTTTATCCTTGAAAAGCACATCTTTACTCTACTTTATCAAAAATAATATTCTCTATCGCTCTATAATTTGTCATATCCTTCTTTCTCACATCAATCTGAGCTTTTACAGCTCTTTCCCTTCTGCTAGTACGTTCTACTTGCAGCCCTTCAATTCTTCGTAGTTCGTATTGTGCGTGAGCATGTGCCCCTAAGCCATCATCAACAACGACATTCCTTCATCTTCTCTTCCATTGGAGCTACTACTAAGATTCCTCTAATTCAGTCATTTCCAGTTCTAGTGAGAACCTAACCATCTACATTCTATCCCTGACTGTAGCAATCCCCATGTACTAGATATCCATGCACTGAAACTTACATGATTTCATCTCCAATAAATCTCTCACTTTCCATAATTAAGTTTGATATAGGAATTAAGAACAGGATTATAATGCTAATCATCATACTAAAGATCTAAATATAAACTAGGTTATACTACGCATACAATCCACATTGAGTGGATCTTAGGCTAAACTCCAGATATGTTTGGGGCCCTAGGTTTCCATTCATTTTATGTGACTACAAGTTTCCAGAAATTGCAGAACCACCACATGTGGGGGTTGCAATTTCGCCCTCCACCATTCTTCTAATGTTTTTATGGAATAATTACGTCAAAAGATTAGAACTATAATGTACTGCAAGAAGGTGAAGGCCTTTGAAGGCTTAGATAGATGTAGTAAAAAGAGCATGGCAAATTGTAGATTTTTTATAGGGTAGTAGAACATATAAGAAAGGAAGAGATTGATACGATAAATGTTTTAAAGATGATAGTAATGATGATAAAATATACCAAGACATTCAAATTCCAAGATACGCCTCTACTTGACATTTCCACATTTTAATCATAGTTTAAAATTTGAATGAAAAAACGTTTCACTCACCCAAATAGACTTGACTTGATTGGATGTTGAGTCGTTAAGTTCTACTTAGTTTTCGAATCTAGTCAAGAACTTGCCCAAGTTACTCAACCCACTTCATTATGAATCAAGCTCAAGTTATGAGTTGTTATGCCATGCTTCGAATCATTTTCAGCATTCTGGAGATTCAAGCACTCCATGACAAAGCAATAGCACATTCAAAGAATAACAGGGAATTGGAACCAACCGCTACATGTAATACTATTAACAACGAAAAAACAATGAAATAGAAACCAAAAAAAATCGTACAATGAATATAGATGGAACAAAATATCAAAATGGGCAACAGACCGATAAAAAATGACTTACCTTCCTCACTCCGAGCATTAAGAAATGCTTGTGAGTGCCGAACCACGTCCTCCGACCCCGAACCCAAGTCAAGAACTTGAGCTCTCTTCGCTGATCTCATCACCCCCTCTGTCAATTCCTTATCCTCCAACAATTCTGCCATTACCCTCATATTTGATACAGAGACTGCGGCACAGGGCCAATGCCAACTGCTCAATCGAACAGATCGCACGCAATAAATAGAAGAAAACCTCTTCCAAGAGGTTAAAGGATTCGAAATCCTTGTCCTTGGAGAAAAGCCAGAAGCTGAACAGGTCAACATAGACCAAGAAACTGAGATCGATGGAGTGTGCTTCAAATCAGCTCAACCTCAGCTACAGAGCCAAACTCAAGCATTCGACAAGAAGAATAACCGGAAAAGAGAAATCAAGTGAAAGAAGGCGAAGCCTAGCTCTGGATTGGAAATAGAGAAGAGGGGAAAATCATTTCCGTGAGAAAGAAGTTGCAGATGTTCTTCTCGATCCGTTTGGTTGGAACCAGGAATTCTTGACTTCTCAGATAGGAAGCGAATCAGTGCTCTTCAGAGAAATTTCGGGCGAGGATTTTGTGGTCCATAGAAAATGGAATCAAACGCGAGAGAGAGACTGTAGTTTTTATCAACGGACTGAAATTTTTCCCACTCTACCCGAATGGCGGGCTATATTTGTTAATTTTATTAATATATTGAGTATAATAAATTACAGTACAATTAATTATATAGATTAAAATAACGATCATTAATGTAACATTTATCAATTTTTATATACTGATTTTTAGAATCGATTCATTAACGCCTTAATGACCATGTTTGTGTTTTTCTTCTGTGAAAGTTAGGAGGGCTGGTCACAGTGGTCGTGTTAGACTGCCAGTCTTATATTATAATGATAAAATTTATATAATTATACATTATTGTAAAAAAATCATTGAATTATTTTAACTATTGATATTTTAAGAATAAATATATATTATTAAATAAATATTTTAACGTATTATATTTAATTCAACTATTTTTTCTGAATTTATGTATAAAAAGCAGCAGAATATCCAGCGTAAAATCTCCTAATATCCAACCTAAGAGGACACCATATTTATCCAGATGGATTCGAATCCGGTCACGTCCAGCTTCCTCGTAAAAATTATAAAATATTATATTTAAATTCTAAAAATAATAATAAACTATTAAAATAATGAGCCACAAGGACCCATATGGTCCCCAAACGCCACACGCACAAAATTCCAGACAGATTTTGGATTTCCCAAAGTTAGAAATGTATAAATGATAAATAATACTTGCATGACAAGAAACTTTTGAAAAAGAAAATATATTTTTACACTATAACCAATATAACTTTTAATAAAAATGATCTGCTTCATAAAATCTACGTGCATAAAAAAGTGGAAATAACCTTTTTTTTTTCTTTTACAAATTTCATTTTTTTTATTATGTTATTTATTTTTATTAGAAATCAAGCATGTAAACTTGACTATGTGAAGAATATTTGTCCAACAGCTCTCTCAAAATGTGAATTATTGTTTGCTAATGGAGTCATTTAGCTTATCAACAAAATCCTTCACGTACCTTATTTAAACTCTCCATTATCATATTTGTCTCCACATGACGCAAAACTACAGTAACAGAACGCTCGAACACCTTTCACCTTTTTATAAGGTGCATCTTATTTTAGTAGCATTAGGGTTTTTTGAATTTTCTACTTTATTTTATATGTAGAAATTAGTTCATTTTTTCAGTGAATCGGTTTACTTCATCGGTGCACTAGTCCGATGCACCGATGAATGAACTGATTTACTAGAAAGATAACCGATTTATATGTAAAATGATCAGGTCAGTGTAGCGATTTAGACTCTTAACAAATCTATGCACTGATTTTCAAGTGATCTGATCGGTACACCGATAAGTGAACCGATTTCTGAGAATGGATGAGAGGCAAAATGGAAAGTTCATTAAAATCAGTGCCTCCTAAAAGATAACACCCGTGTTAGGATGGGACACCCCTTTTTATATTTGAGCATAAATGTCTTATATAGAGCTTAATTTATGATTAAGTTTAAATCATTAAAATTATTATTTTTTCGATTTAAATTCATTTTTTCTAATAATTGTTTGATGTATTCTCGTTATTTGATAAAAAAAAAAAAATCTAAATGATACCATTTTAATATGTTTAATGAATATATATATATAACATAATTCAGATATTATTTTACATTTTCCATTAAATGAAACTAATTTGAGTAATAATACAAGGCACTTATTTATATTATTGTTTAAAACTCAGAAAAACTCTTCCAAGTTAATCTAATTTATCTCAATTCAACAAGATTTTGAGTTGAGGGAGTCAATGAATTCTTTTTTAATTTTTCTAAAAACTCAGTCGAACTTCTCGACTCGATAATATTTTGAGTCGAGTTCAAATTTGACTTATACTAACAATGCTATGTGAGTTTATTTTTATTTCAGTTGAATTTGTTAGTTGAGATAGAAATAATACGTGTGATTGCAAATATACAAAGAATCTAAACTCCCTCTGTCATATGCACTGCTTTTTTTTCCTGTCAGTTGCTAAAGATCTTCACAGGAATGCCTGTTTTTTACTGTTATTTAAGAATAAAAATGTCATGCTTAGGAAAAGTATTATTTAATAAAACAATTTACATGTCCTTTCAGTTGAAACATCAAGCTCATCTTTTTCTAGAAAAGTAAATAATAAGCACAAGGAGGAGGACCACATAATTTGGTATAAACAATAATAGAAAAGAAATGACTTCATGCCAACTCCACACATTCTACACCTGTTCATCATCAAGTCACTGTATATTATAGCAACCTCACTGCCATTATTGAGCTCAGTAGCTTTCAGTTGATGTTTGTATTTGATATATATATATATTTTATATTTTAAATATTCTATAAAGACCATTCACTTTACTTTTACCAGTTTCAATCACAATCTTCAAATGAATATAACATTGTCAACTTTTATTTTTAAATTTATTCAATACCACACAGATCTCCATCCTCGACCACTTCAAATGAATATATTTTTTTATGCTACCATTGGAACACTAGTTCTGAATCAGAATGAGACCTCCTTACATTGTTTTCCTGCTAATCATGGGTATAATCACATGAAAAGAATTTATCGAATGAAACCATTAGTCAAGGACCTTAAGTCCTAAATCGAATTGCCGTCGTGCGGGTAGCCGAATCGATTGACGAATTCCCAATTCTTTTCCAAAACCCCGTATAAATTCAACTGCAACTGCAAGAGAATTAGTTGCTGCTAGGGAACTCAGTTCTGTCGACGACCACTTCTCTTCTCCCGCCAAATCTGAAACTCCTCTGAACACGATGACCGGCACTCCGGTAGACATGGAAGTCTGCAGAACATTAGCAACTTCATTTAACAATCACCCCAAAAGAAAAAAAATATATGAACTGTTTTTGACACTGAAACCTACTAAATTGTTCATGACAATAAGTTTTCTGCAAATGATATGAATTGCCTTTAATCTTATTAGAATTCAGTTCATTAATTTGATTGGAGACTGACCATAACAACTGCTGCACTCTCTTCATCTACCGTCGAGACCTCGAATTTCTTAAAAAGAAATTTCCGATATGCTGCATTGTCTACAAATACGTCGGCCGTCGAACCTTTAAGTCCAAAAACGACTTTGGGAGGTTGTGGCAGGCAAAAGGTCTCATTGACACACTGTTGCAATTCCAAATCCTGTAATTAACAAAGTGGCTTAGCTTGCATTGTATTCCCTCTGGGGCAGTCGAAAGTTTTGGTTATTTACGAGAGAGAGAGAGAGAGAGAGAGTTGATGGTGAGAAACTGAGTTTGAGAATATTTGTAATTTGTATGTCTTCATTTGATATTAGTGGATCTTTGTCTATTGCTACTGGTGGACTTGGGCCTTCGACTGAACTATAAAAGTATTTTCCCTCCTTACTCAATTCATGTATTTACATGTATATATATACTACACAGGAAGGATATCTCTACAAGGAAAACAGTGCGAAATTATCTCATGAGTATCGGTAAGGATAATCACGAGATTACGGGCGATATTATCGGGTATCGCTAATAGCTCCCCTCAAGCACAACGCACCATCGGTAAGGTTGAGCTTGTCACAAAGGAATTTGAAACGAGGCGAAGACAAGCCCTTGGTAAAAATATCAGCCAACTGATCTTTGGTAGAGATAATCTTAACAACCAACTGTTTACGAGCAACCATATCACAAACAAAATGAAAGTCAATTTCGACGTGTTTCGTGCGGGCATGAAAGACAGGATTAGCAGTGAGATAAGTAGCGCCAATATTATCACACCAAAGAATAGGAGAACCAGGAAGGGTAACACGCAATTCCCCAAGTAGAGAGAGTAACCAAGTGAGTTCAGCAGATGCAGAAGCAATGGCACGATATTCAGTTTCAGTGCTAGAACGAGCAGTAGTTTGTTGTTTCTTAGAGCTCCAAGAAATCAAGTTATTGCCGAGAAAAATAGCATAGCCACCCGTGGATTTACGATCATCCGGACAGCCAGCCCAATCAGCATCAGAAAAGGCTGAAAGAGTAAGTGGAGAAGAGCGATGAAACAGCAACCCAAAGGAGAGAGTCTGTTTGAGATACCGAACAATGCGCTTGACAAAGGCCCAATGATCTAAAGTAGGTTGGTGCATAAATTGACATGCCTTGTTGACAGCAAAGGCAATATCCGGACGTGTAATCTCGTGATTATCCTTACCGATTCTCATGAGATAATTTCGCACTGTTTTCCTTGTAGAGATATCCTTCCTGTGTAGTATATATACATGTAAATACATGAATTGAGTAAGAATACTTCTTACTCAATTCATGTATTTACATGTATATATATACTACACAGGAAGGATATCTCTACAAGGAAAATAGTGCGAAATTATCTCATGAGAATCGGTAAGGATAATCACGAGATTACGGGCGATATTATCGGGTATCGCTAATATGAACCACATAAATCTGTGTCTTTTCTCTTCTATAAATGATTGCTTGATGGTTTTTTTTGCATACTGCAACACGGAAGAAGTCGAACTCAAGACCGTGAGTCTAATCTTAGAAGCTCAGAACAAGTGAACTGCTCTTGCAGGTTTTGAACATCATCTGTAGTTCTGGCCAGTTTTATTGACTTTAAATATCATTAACTTAAAAAGGCAGTAAGCCTCAAGATTGGAAAAATGTTTTATGAAAGGGAACGATCTGTAAAACAGAACACAGAAAACAGACCACATGTACCTCAAGCTGCCCAGCTGCTTGAAACCATGCAGTATTGATTTCCAGCCAGAAAACCTCCTCCATGATTCTGTTTACGGACAAGAATTCCTCTGGCTTGAACTCTATACTACCCAACAAATTCTCACCCTCTTCTGGATAATTATATGATGCAAACTCTAATTCCGTCAGCTGTTCTTCCTCAGACTCATTGAATTTCTGCAGTTTAAAAAAAAAAAAAAAAAATCAAATGTTCAAATCTATATGAATGGTTATCATCTGTAAAAGAAAGCAGTTGTGCAAACTTATGAATTTTTTTTTTTCATTTTAATTTTTACCATCCATTTCCAAGAACCAGTGAAGGCAACAAATCTGGGGACGCAGACATCTCCAAATGACAACGAGTCGTTGGCACTTCCTGCAGTCCCGTAGTGAACGATTCCTTGGATGTCAAAGACATCTAGTAGGATTTGTACAGTAATCCCTGCATTCAACTACGGTTACCCAAAAAAACAATGAGAAGAATAGAAAAAAAAAGTTAATTTATAATCAGAAAATGAAATTATTTCTTATAAACTGGTTTAGGAAACAACTTGAAGATCGAAGCTCAACTGGTTGCCTTCCACCTCGAGAAATTGAAGGTTACGAGTTCGAGCCTCCATGGTCTAACCTTAGTGTGCCTTAGAGGTAGTAGGCTCATCCATGGGAATTTTACTAAGATTATGTCTGAATTTTTCCACATGTTAATTCAAAAAAAAAAATTGAATGTTAATTTACCCTTCTCTGCCCAGACATCACGTAGATTATATTTACGCCCCATATGGTCCCAATGTGGAATCTCCGTCCTACATAATCATGTCAGGCGAGTCTATTAAGAAATAAGAACAACAATAAAAGCAATAAAGATAATAATCATAATAATGATAAAATAAATAAAATTGCACTACCTTGATAAAAAAAATCATGTTCATGAAGTTGCTATAATTTTCTTTAATAATCAATTCACTCCTTTTATAATAATTAATTTACTCTTAAATTAATACATGTGACAGATATTAATTGATAACACTATAAATTTTCTAGTGCTACAGTTAGTAGACGATTCAAATTCAAAATAATTGCTATCAAAGTTAAAATTAGACTGAAGACATGTTGGACTTTTGATCTGATTACCCTTCTATAAGATATTGGGGGATCATGCATTTAGTAGCTGAAATTCAATTTCAGAAAACAGTCTTTAGTTCCATAAACCTCTCAGTGGGAAAGCAATTTGAGTTGGGGCTCAACTTGAGTCGACATGGAAAAATTTAGAAAATTTTGGTTTTGGATCGACCCTACCTCAAACCGAGCGCATCTCCAAGTCCATGAGAACATGCTCAAATTTGAAATTGGATTGGATGGGGTTTAGTGCAAAAATCCCGAGTTCAACCTTAAAGCTCGAATTTGAGAGAAAATCATAAAAATCTGGTTGAATACTATTACTCTATGTTCTAATTTAATTGTTTGATATGGATTTTGGAATTATCTCAAAATAGTTGTTTCAGTTATATCGAAATAGCATAAAGTGTGTTGAAAATTGATGAAAATCACCTCTCAGTTGCAGGGTGGTTTAAAGTCAAATTCAATTTTTTTTCTACAGACTGGTTTTTAACAGAGAGTTCTTAGATTCATCACGAGAATGCAAAGCCCCTTGGATTTTTAGACGGGAAAAAGAATGAAAAGACTTGAGTAACACTGGAACAAGAGCGAGCCAATTATGCGAATTGTTATTGTCGATCAATGTCAGTTTACTCGAGTCCATCTCAATTCTCAACTGAATAAGATTCTCTTTGGTGTCTTTATCACAAATTTGTAATAAAAATAATTTTATTTATTTATTTATAAAATTAGTATCTCCACTCTATGTAACGACCCGACCCGAACACAGGGACTTAGGGCTTGACTCAAGTAAGATATTATCCGCTTTAGGGCCTCGCACACAGCTCAAACCCGCACGGTTTTGCATTTGGGCCCAGGCCCACGTGGCCTGGCCCAAGAGGCCTCTTACATGAGTTTTTCAATTGGGTGGCTTTAATAAACCCACCCCTCCCTTTCATCCCACTGATGTGGGACTTTTTAGGGAGGGGGAGGGGTATCACACTCTACATATTAATTTTAGTATTAGATTTTAGATTCAACACTGAATCCAATAATTTTATAAAATCTAAAAAATATAAGGGATTTTTTAAAAATTTAACTTTGACTCTATCATGGTTTGCATTTGACGCGGTGACAGATTTAATTAAGATAATCAATTCAAACATTATTATTTTGTATTATTAAATATTATATTTTTCAAAACTAAAAAGCATTTTTATATACTAATTAATGTAATTTTATTTTTTTACAGATGACACAAAATTGAAATATTTTATATTCTAAATTCTAATTATAAAAATAGTAGTATTCAAATTGGTAACCATTATTAATTATTATTGAATTAGTTTTGAGCACGTGAATGAATATGGGCCTCACGCCCTCAAGTGCAGAATACCGACTTTGGATGAGATCTGCGGGTATTGAAAGACGGTGGGTACTGGGTGGAGCTGTGGAGCATAATCCAACCCAAAAGATTAAACTTCTCGCCGTCACGCCCTACAAATTTAATGGTCGAGATGGCAAGCTGGAAATGAACCAACGGTCGATTCAATTTAGAAACTTGTACGTCTATGATAATCTAAGGACCAATTATATCACGGCTTGTGTGTGAATAGAAAGATTTAGAGATTTATATAAGTCTTGGTTTACTCCATCTATAATCCTAATTTTTGGATTAAATACATATTCCTAATAAATGATATTAGAATTGAGTCTCAAAGCTATTGTATGTGGATTTAAGGATCCTCTAGCCCGATAGGATGGTCGGTGATATTTTATCCATCAGAGATCCTCATTCGAGTAGAGATTATTGGGCAACTGAACAAGTCTCACATCGATTGTGAGGAGAGATTTATATTGGACTTGAGTCACTCTACCTATCAGACTATTCTTTAGGATTAGATATCCAGTCCTAACATAAACAATGATTAAAATTCTACTCCCTCTGTCTCATTTTAGTTGTTTCATTTGAAATATTTATATTTTTTTAAAAAACTCTCTATATAAGATTAGCACTCATGTGATCTCATTCATTTTCAACACAGTTTATATTACTCAAATACAAATGAGACAACTCTTTTGGGACAATTCTAAAATTCATATAAGACAACTAATTTGAGACAAAAGGAGTAATAATTTTTATTAATTCAATTCAAATAATATTTTATAAACTACATGAGCATGTTAAAAGTATTAAAAGCAAATAAAGAACCCAGCCCAAAAGTATCACCTCCCATCATATTTGAAAATGCACTACACCGATGATAGCTTTTACCGGTTTTATAATTGCAAGGTAGGCTCGAGAATCAGCCAAATTAGCCAACTGGCAGAGGAGAAGAGCTTCCCTTCAGAATTCAGATCAGAGAGAGACAGAGAGAGAGAGAGGTACCTGACAAATCAATGGATGGCAGCTGAGAGGAAGATACGAAGAATCCAGAATCACGAAGGGCGTCTTCTTCAGCAGAGTATGCCATGACGAGTCCCACGAAAGGGCCATGGCCATTGATCTTGTCAACCACCTCCCGAAGAGGATGGTTGAAGTGAAGCTGAAAAGAATGGTCAAGGGAGGAGAGAAGACCCAGCAAAGCAATTTCAGCACAAATCCACAGCCGTCGGATTCCTGCCATTGAATGTACCATCTACGGTTGGCAGCTGGGCCGGCATAGAAGAAGACTCTGCTTTTGCAGAGTCTCACTTACTGCAGACGGCCGGCCCGGATTCGGGGAGGCGGCCGACCTTTGATTGGGGAATGGATGAAGAAGAACTAAAGAAGTGAGTGGACATGTAAATTGCTCCATCTAAATATGAATGTATCTTCAAATTGTCGTGATATTTCGTGATTAACATATCATGAGATCTCCAAAATATCACAGAAAATATATAATCGCTGCTGCATTTCAGAAGAAGAAAAATTAGGGAGGCTCTGGAATTTAGATTGTGTGGGAAGGCGGTCTCTTCTTTCTTTTTTTATGACAATACATGTCTTAAATATAAATTTGACTATTTCATTTTTTTCTTTATATAGAAATAATTTAAAGAAATAAAATGATTCTTAATTGTTAATTCATAAATACTTATGATTTGTATTATGTTTAATAAGAAAAAGAAATCTTTGTCTAAAGTACTTTTAAAACAAAAATGAATAAAAACTTCATCTGCTTCTCTCCTACACTCCAAGTCACACGATGTCTTATTAGGGTTTTCCTCACATGCTGCCTACAGAAGGCTACCCAACCACCCACATATCACGTGCACAGTCCTACCCACTTACTCGAATAACACAAGCACAATTCTCTCTCTTTTGCTTTTCTTTTTTTCTAATGGACGAAGCGTCCAAGCTTTCAGTGTTATCTATATATATTGAGTAAAACTATGATTAACAGTCCTTTTAGAATAAGATGGAATTCAAACTCAAAAACTCCTGTTTTCTCAAACGGATTCTTGATCAAAACACTTACTCCTTGAAATTAACACATGCACAATCTTCAATCCCTTAAGGAAAGAAGAGAATTGTTTTGAAGCTAATTATATTACAAAATAAAAATGGAAATTTTGAAAAAATGCTTTATATACTTCTATCCACATTTACAATGCTGTATAAGGTTTGATTCATATGTATCTACTACATTAATTGCCTATTTAAATGATGATGCATGCTCCATTCTTCACAGGAAGAAGATTTTCTTTCTTTCTATTCATATATGCGCCTTCCATTTTGATGCACTTATATTGCATTTTCTAATGGGTCTTTATGATCACAATTATACCTTTAATACATGATTAACGTTATACTCTTCTCTCTCGTATTTTCCTCTTTTTTTTTTACTTTTTTTAGATAATGAGGGTATCCCTGAGGTATTGACCCAATAAGACTAATCTCAAGGGACCCGCACCTGCCATTGTCCACACAGCTGGCTCGAATAAGTCATGTGGTAGCACCAAGGTTTGAACCCGGGACATGAGGGAGCAAACCCCACGCTAAGGACCACTTGAGCGAGCCCCTTTTTTTCTTGTTTTAGTATTCTTTACATTTGACTCTCTAAATTTGTAATTTAAAGTCAGTTAAAATAAGATCATTTTTTCATTATGATTAACATTTTTGAGAAATTTTTATTTTTAAGACACATATTTCTCAATGTCACACATTTCAAGATGCATAAAAAAATGCCATGAGAGGGTGAGGAAAATTCTAGTCTCATATGATTATTTTAACTTTTAACATGATAAAGTTAAGAAAAAATATCGCCATATTTTGAATTTTTTGTAAATGCCAAAAAAGAGGCAATTTCAGTGTTTATTTTGTCAAAGTTTTAGTTTATTTTGAACTTTTTGATCTAATATCTTTGAATTATAATTAAATTATATGTCATTTGAAATGGCTGATAAGATTAAGACCGACATTTTAGTCGAAATTTTAGTTCATCTAAGGACTAAAAATTGTACCATTCATTTATGTTCGAGATCAATTTAGTTTTAGATTTTAAAAGTAATAGACACGTGTGAGAAGGTATAATAATCTTCAAAGGAAGTATAATAATGTTCTTCTAAGTTGTTGGCAATGCTGCTATAGATATTAAACTTTCAAAGAACATTAGATACAGTGCACTATTATTGTGACAAGAATTGGTCCACATTCAAATTTGCTACGACAGGTTTTGGATCAAGGTCCGAGCCCAAGCCTGGCCGGTCGAACAAAATGCTTTATACGAACTAATCCGATTAGCTCGATGGCTGAGTCGTGTTCAGATTGGCATTTCCAAATGTAAATATTATGAAAATCCATTGTCATAATTATTGTTAAATGGTGTATATCTCATTTTGAATATTCTTCTATATTTATTCCATGTTCTGTAGATCCAAACCATTAATTTGGACCCACTGTTGACTAGCTCAAGATCTCCTAACGACACTGTCACATATTCAACAATCAAAACGACTACATGAAAGTAGATGGTTCAGAAAGAAATCGAGCAATAGTCCACATTCCCCATAGAAAAGATCTTGTTTGGGGGTCTGGTTCCACACCCATGCAGGTTCATCATTTTGAAAGATTGGATGGACTGAATCAAAGTTCTCTTGCCTACCAATCTGTCATTAATCTAGTTGCCCACCATGAAAATGACTAGCCTCAGCACAACTATTGGCCCATAACTACCATGAAATGAGCCGAAACAAGAAGTCGGTGCCACCGTCACAAACCAACAATGCCATCTGGCAACTATATTAGGGTTCAGAACTCAAATGTGATAATAAATTTGTCTATACAGTAAGACCGATTCAGATATAGTTATGATGAAAGGAACAAGATATATTTGCAGTTTTCTTGAACAAAATTATCCAACTTCAGAACCCATATTAACAGTATTCCAAGACCATCACAACTGATGCACATGCCTGTAATTCCAGACAGAACCTAACGTCGGCTCTTAGCAACAGGACTGCTCTGAGAGATACCTGCATTATAAGAAAGGTGCAAGTTTCAGTCAGTTGAACTATTAGAACTTAGAAGGCAGGCATGGTAGTTCACAACAAGACCGATAAATGTTTTAGTCAAAAACTTCCGCCAGCAACTCAAACACCATTGTTGTTTTCTGGCTGTTCACTACCAACCACTCATTCACATGCAGCAAGTGGAAAAAAATGATATTCAATTATGTAAAAAGATTTTCAGAAAGATCGAATCCCTGAAAACATCCATCGAAACATGAACCAATAATTTCATATCTTACTTGGCTGTGTAGAAGCCTGCCGAAAACCAAGCATTCAAAACAACAGAAAGGTCCATCTCTGAGCCAGGATTTTGCGAGAGCCCACCATCCAATGTACTCGAACTCTCTGGTTTTTCTGCATTTTTGAACATCCAAAAAAGCTTAGATGTTATAACATAAGTCTTTGTTAATTAAGTTTATATTGCTGATCAAACAACAGGAGTGCTAGAAATGCTTAGGGAGAAACCAACTAGATAGTTGCCAGATTTTTCAAGTTCAGAAAGGAATTTGGCAGCAAATGTATCCAATTCAAGAGGGTATTAGTGTATGATATAATTCATAAGAGCAATGGGTGTTGAAAATGGACAGCCGTTGACTGCCCATTAGGTTATTTTCCTTCCAAGATTTTTCCTAGCAACAATGATGATGATGATAACAACAATAGTAAAACATCAACACTACATTTTAGATTTGTATATGATATTCAACACCAAAGTAGGATTCTCTTTTAGAAACAAAGAAAGTGCATGGTTCAATATGACATTAGCAAAATTTCACAAGAGAAAATTTTAGACCACAATAAATGTACAACAAAATGAGAATGGAACAACAACAAGAGCCTGTAGCAGTTTACAAATGTTTCATGTTGCACTCATAAGTGTAACAAGTGCGAGTTACCTTACAATTTCACTACCATGAATCATGATCACCATCAGCCATTTCCCCATACATCTATGATCGGCCTTTTGAGTTCTCCATTTCCACTCAAAAATCTCATTGTCCATCACTCGGTGGACTATCATGTCCTTTCCCACATCAACTCATGTAAAGGCCTCCCCCTTCTCCAAGCAACTTCCAATTTCAACCTTTGAAATTACCCCAAACCAAACCCCCTCTCCCCGGAAATATATAGAGAAACGATCAGAGGCATACCCCCATGAAGTGCTCTCACAGTGAGAGCTCCATGTAAAGTCCACCTATGATCATTGGTTTGAATGGGTTTGAAAGATCATTTGTTGCCGAGGCTTCTACCCTTCTTCGGTAGCCTTAACTAGAAGGTGAGTGAATTTCCTGCCTATTATCATTGAAGGCAATTCAGCATGCACACACTATCAGGTGGGAGACTAATGTCGATTCTTCCTTGGATTATCACAGATAGTTGAAGAAATTTCTGATATTAGCAGACAAGGCATGGTATCATTTGTCCACTCTCCTAGAGAAGCCAGTGGAGAAGCTGAGAGCTGGCAACAAGAGGGGTTTCACATCACCGGGTCTTTTAGCCGCTCTTGATTCACAAGTTAAATCTGTTTTGGCTGTAGGAGTCTCCCCGTTTTGGGAGTGTTCTTTCTTTTAGCCTAACATTGGGCTTTTTTTGTTTTCTCTAGGCCTGTTTCAAGGCCCTGTTGGATTTCTTGCTTTCAGTTTTGACCCTGTTCTGGGCTTATTTGTCGTATCTGTTGCTGGTTTTTCTTTTCAATAAAATTATCATCATTCAGAGAGAGAGAGAGAGAGAGAGAGTACCTTAAAATCTTGAATGAATGGCAATATTCACTACTAAAGCATAGTGTGAGCATAACTTCAAGACAACTTTGAAATCAATCATTTCAGTCCCTAATTTGACTTGACTGGATCAGTGAAAAACTGGGTTATTAAGGAGGCTACCTGGCTGAGATACTGATTTTATTTCACCATCCACCTGACTAACACTGTTAATGGAAATAAATTTTGAACATGGTATCCAGAGCACCAAAGCAAGTCAAATGGCTAGTGAGTCAACCAATGCATGTAGAGTTCACTGCAATGGGCCAAGTCATATCCCAGCAAGTCTGGCAACTAAGAAGACTAAAATGCATATAATTAGCTAAGTGATGGTGGTACTAATTTCTCCTACCATCCTAATCAATCTCCGTGATCATATTGAATGGCAGAATTGGACTGAAACATGTATAAAGAGAGAAATCACAAGCCTACCACTCATTTTACAATCCCTCCCCCCTCCCCCCACCCTGGCAAAAAAAGGAAAGAGAGGGGGGGGGGGGGGGGGGGGGGTGGTGGGGTGGGGTGGGTGGGGTAAGAAGTTATAATTACAGACCAATCGATCGATTGGTTGAAAGATAGATAGAGATAAAGAGAGGAAAACACACACACAAAGTTGTTCCTCACCATCACATATATTTGATGTTGTAGGAGTATTCAATTCCATGGAAGAAGTGGCTGTCTTTGCAGTCTCTCTTGCTGCTTTCATAATGGTATCTTCTGCACCTGAGGATTGTCCCATGTGGATAGCTTTACATGCTGTAGAAATGGCCTGAGTGTCGTTTTCCATGAAACAGTGCCCACCCATGGCACACGTGGGTATTGAGGGGCATGGAGCTGAAAAGCAATGGCAAGTACATGCTGTGCAACTTGAGGCATGGCCTGGATAGGAGGCATCATTCTTGGGGAAAGAAGCAGCACAGCATGCATTCCATGGAACACATGAACCAGAGCCTTCAGTAAATGATTGGTAACTCCCATAACTTGCTTGATGAAGTTGATGTAAAATCTTTTGCCTCTGCTCCTCGAGTGCATAATACTGACCAACTAATTGGTTGTACTCTGCGCCTCGCAAGTCTTCTGTATGGTCCTCATAAGTTTCTTGCACCAAAGGACAACTTGATGAATTGTTGTAAGGTACTGGTGCAGATGATTCTTCACCAAGATGAATTTTTTGAATTGATGGATGTTCACCAGCTGTTCCTGCATTATGACAGGATGGAAACTCCTCCACTCTGTTTGATACATCATTGATGCTATCATTGAGCTCCACGTTTCTGTGCAAAAGAAAACAAAAGCAACACAAGCCAGTACAAAATAGCACATTTTTAGAAGGCGTCATGATGACATGATAGACTAAAAAGAATTATGACTTCGCAGAACTTCATATAGATTGCATAATTAGAAGGCAACAAGTCCAATTGTCCAACAAAATAATAAAATTTTACAAAATTACATTCAGTAAGCAGTACCATGGATAAGATTAGCAATTAGAAGCTGATCCCTAAAACAACACTTGGATTTGGAAGGTGATCCATGTTGTAACCACAAAGGAAAAGAATAGCATCCATAGGCATCATATTTTCTTAAGGATAACACTATGTGCATATAGCAATGGCATATGGATCAGACACCCTCTTGAAACAGGAAAGGGGTATTGCACCTTTTAGCACTTCCACAATAATCATCGCTACCTCCAAACTAGACCTCAGATGCCTATTGTTCTCTCTTTTTAATGGTAAAGTTGGTAAAACCCACAATCTTTAAGGTTGCACAATAAGCAATGGAACACTTGCAAGTGCACTTAAAGCAACTCGCACTTCCAAAATCCCCATGGTATCACTAAAAATGTAAACAAGGTAACAAGTCCATGGCAATGCATTTATCAATCTCCATATAGAAGATACCCACCTCAAAATAAAATTTTTGTCCATTGAGGAAGCCATGGGCAGCTAATAAAGAAGAGCTTAAGATGTAATCGTTGTTTATAAAAGTAGAAGTCGTTATCAAATAAATTACTTGCAATAAGATGGGATATGTGACATGTGTGGACGATGGCACGGGATTCCTGACTAGGGATGTTAATGAGTCAGTTTCAAGTCAGTTCAAGCATAAATTGCATCTGCATTCATGTCTTAAGAACCTAGATCTACATCCACATCCATGATATATGTAAAATTATATTCCAATCTAAATTTAAGAGGATAAATTTTTTTGCATTCAAACCCATTTTATTTCAGTTGGATTCCTCAGCTTATCGAATCATCGCAGTTCCATTGACAACTTCAGTTTAGGTGGAAATTGAAATTGTTGGGAATTGGGATTTGGTCATTTTTTAACTTAGAAAGGAAGAAATATCAAGTACTCTAAAATATAACATACATCAACATTATATACTACATGATGAGATAGACTTACAATTATTTATAAATACGAGTAATAGAGAGAACAGGTTAACGGATTTAATTCCAAGTAGATCCACAACCACTTCCACTTCCACGTGATGTACAGATTTGAATTCAGATCTAAATTTAAACAGATTAAAATTTTTGCATTCAAATCCATTTTATTTCGGATCAGATGCTTCAGCATATTTCTAGGTCCCATCCCCTTTGCATGTTTCATGAACACATCACGAGTCAAAAGGTTTCGTGAATGGGTTATCAGAATATTTGATGTTTGTTTAGATACCTATTCCTGACCCTTCAACTGGAAGACGTGAAGAATACAGTGGAGACAAAAACCAACAGTGTATGTCCAATCATCCAGGGCAATGGCTTAATCATCAATCATACAATGAGAATTGAAACAATGAGGTGCATTTGGCAGAGATTCCAACAAAATTTTATAATTTTTCAAATTTTGGAATTAGCAGATTTTGCTAATATTGGAATTTGAGAACTCTTGCACAACTGATTCTTTGTTGGGAATAAGGATTCAACTTCCACCAACCATGGAACTGTTCTTGGCAACTTAAGTTTTTTTTTTTTTTTTAACTAGTATTTTAAGTGATAATATTAAATGAAGGCACCAGAGGTGCAAAGATGTTGTACAATGTGAAAAAGCAAAAAGAACCCTGCAACACCATACACCCATCAGCCCAGGCATCAAAAAATGACAAACAACACTGAGCTAATAACGCCCAATACACTCTTACCAAGCTCGCAGAATATCTGTCATGGGAACATGCTGAAAGTTCGCAAGAAAAGATGCCCAAGCGGCACATTTTGCTAAAATCCAGTTTAAAACACGTTTCTGCCAGGTTTCTAAATACCCTATTATTATGCTCCCATCAAATGCCCCATAGGGTGGCAAAGAGGGCGAGGCGCCACAACGCCGAGCATTTTGAGGAACATAAGAGGGCATAACCCAGTGGAATGCTAAAATGGTCCAAGACAGCGTTCCAAACAGGTCGAGGAGATAGAGAAATGAATCAGGAAACTGATCCAAATCTTCAGTAGATGCCTGGAGACAAAGAGGGCAAGCACTACCAAGACTCTTCCCCACCTTTACATATTGTCCTGAGTTAAAATCTTCCCCAAACTCATTGTCCAGAGGAAGTTAATGGCCCTCGGTGGTGCTTTAGAGGACCCTATGGATGTATCCACTAGTGGTGTGGAGTCACAGCGGTTGTTCCGCTCATGGAATGACTTAACTATAAAGATGATGTACAATGTACTGAAATAGCTGCAGACACTTCTACTACAGTCACAAGAATTTTGCTGGCAGTGTTTTGCAGGAGGATCTATTCAGGCTAGAATTGATAGTCTATCAGAGATGTTCTTGTTGTTTACCAGGTAGCATTCAAATTCAAATGAAATTGAAGCAAAAGTTTTTTTTTTTCCAAGGTCATCAATACCTCGAGCAACTCAGCTTAACACATGCCGTAAATAAAAGGGACTCTTTCAGGCAGTTCAGTGGAACAGTAGAGGATCCCTCCTATCCTGTGGACTACATTGAAAAAATCAGCGACCTTATTCATAGATGCTTATGTGGTGCAGCATTTTGGCAGCTATTCCAATGGCTTGGCAGATTTTTTAGCTAGAGATGGACATCATCCAGGAATAAGAATGTATAATTTGTAATATGTGATTCCACTCTGTTTCTTGGGGTGTTTTGGACAATCTGCTGTTTTGGTTATTAATTTCTGCTTTGATGTTTCTCGCTTCTGTAGATTGGGATCTTGCCTTGAAATTTTCTGCTTCTGATCTTTTTCTTCTTCTCTTAATAAAAATCTTTCACCATTTCAAACCATAATAAATAAATAATAATTACAAATGAACTTAGCCAATACAATGATTTTCTAGTCATGACGTGATGGATAGAACTACAACCAATGTCTTTCTAAAATTAACACTGACAAGCACTATCCATGAATACTTGGCAACAAGCATAAATGGACACAAGTCATCTTGCCACTTGTAAAGCTGACTGGAAAATCCAAGGTTGAAGGTGGTTGAATGTAATCTGAAAGTATATGTGAACAACCAGCTGCAGTGGCAGTGGAAAGCTGACGAATGAAATGTCAACAGGGAAATGTAAGAGCGCATTAGAGTAAAATAGCATGGAACCGTTGGGAAAATTTGATGAAGGAGGAATTCCATATTGTTTCCTCAGGGAACACTAGCCGCTCCTTTTAGCATAAGTGGGTGTCTATCCAAGAATGAAAGAAACCCAATTGTGAGAGATACTGTTTAGCATTTAAGCTAAGTACTTTCTTCGGCTTTGGGCTTTTGGGCTACTGGCTCCACTTAATTCTTCCCCAAACTTTGCTCACTCCAACCTAGGTTCTATTGCACATACATTTCAGCACCAATACGTGAAATGGCCGACTGCAAAACTAGTTGTTTTTGCTTCTCATGTGATTTTTTCCTTAATTATAGTACATTTCCCATTTTAGTGGACGGATATGAAAACCTTATTGGGAGATTTGAACTCAATAATATGTAGCAGTACACAGTGTAGTGGGTGAAAATATTCAAGTCAGTTTTAAATAAAGGGTTACCTCTCAGCTTCGTCAGTGATCGTTTGCCCATTTTCATCAGTGCCATCTGTGACTTGTTCTTCTTCCTTTTCTTCTTTTTCCTTGATGGGTCTGCCTCCATACGTGTTACCATGCATTTTCTGCAAGGGAGATTCCAAGAATTTCATTAGAATGCTGCTAAGTTTTAAATTTTTTAAAAAAAATATAAAAAAACACGCACATACGCATAAACGGATATAGATAGACCTTGTATTTTGAAATGGCGTTGTCGAAAGCTTTGAGGAGAGCAGAATCGTCCCAGATTTCTGATTCCTTCCCCATTTTTCTCCTATCAATCAAGAATAGAGACACGGTGGTGGCTCCGGAAGAAGCCCTTTCTCTCAAGGAGCTAGTGATACGACTCCACTCTCGGTTCACAGCGCTGCTTGAGCCCAAACTCTAGGGTCTGATTTGGTTTAAGTGTTTAACTATTTGAGAGGAAATGCAATGAAATTATTTTAAATAATTAAATGAGGTGGAGAGAGTTTGTCTTTGGGGATTAAATTTGAAGTTTGTTCGATTTAATATAAATAAATAAATAATAATAATTAGAAAATTAGTTTAGGATAAATGTGTTTTTAATTTATGTATTTTTATATATTAATTTGCCATTAATACATAATATAAATTGAATGAATAAATAAATCGAGTTGATTTGATAATTAGTCAATTTATACATACGTGAGTCATGTTACTCCCTCATCCCTTGTCCTACCAGAGGCAAGATGACTTGGAATGGTTGAATCATTTATCAATTCATAGTTTTTAGAGATAGATTGAATGGGACGAGAGACGTGAGTTAAATCAAATTATGAATAATCATGAAAAAGATTACTTTGATCATGAGTAATGGATTAGCTAATGAATCAAGTTAGTTGTGTCATAAAATGAGATGTGAGACATGGGTATGATTAGGTTAGAACTTAGAAGAGTGAACTACCAAACACGTGTGTATTGTATCTTGAGTGAGTTCAAAATAGTAGCTTGGATGACATATTCCAGCCAGTTGAACTCTATTTTGATTCAGAGCTCAAGCTTGAAGAAAGATTGAATGAGGTGAGGCTTAAACTTTTATTGATTCTGTCCGAACTTGATTCATAACTGGTTGAGTACTTGCTCAAATAAATGTCATTCATGTTAAGATGTGATCTAGATTAAATTATAGTTAAATTAATTTAGATTGTGATTGATTGCACTGTTATTGATAGTTAGATTCCTCTTGGTGAACCTATTTTTGATGCTTGAGGGATGGTTGTCAAGAGCATCAGATTTTTCATATTTAGATGCATGTTTTGATCTATCCAATCCTTCCAGCAACGACTGAAGCTCACTTGAGACTATCAGATAAGCCGCCATGTTTCAACCACTGCACTGAGTTAGGCCTCCTGCATCCAGATTTCTCGGTTTATTCTCTATGCTTGTACTCCATCTCACTGCAACCTGAATTTGAATCCCGAACCCAAACCCAAACCTGACCCTGTGGCAAATTTAGAATCTCAATAAATTTTGATTTATAAATATATTTAGTTTTGTTTGAAGTCATTTTTAGTTGTATAATCATATTATCTCGTCATCGTCATCTTCTCTGTCCACTGGTGTCACATTCGTATTCGCTTGCCATTGTCAGTGCTACTATGTTTATTATTTGTGGCCCTAGTCTAGGTCATTTTCTACTGGATTTGATTATTGTAGCAATGATTTATTTCATTTTCTGATGCGGGTTTATTTGCTTGTTTTATCTACATCTGGATATGTCTGCATCTATTATCTAGATTTTGCGTGTTCTGTATCTACCTAGTTTTATCTTCAATCATGATTTCAGCCGTCGGGATCATCCAGATTTGTCGATCTCTATTTGTTTCCACTCATCGTAATTTGTTCTTCAAATGTGGTATGTTGGTTATTTTATTGCTTTTTCTAAAACATTTTTTGCCTCCACTCCATCGATGGTATCATGCGATCACTCGATCATCAAATTGAAGTGAGATCCATTTGAGTTGGAAGGGTGGGGTGGGGGGGGAGGTGTTAAGATATAATTTAGATGGTGATTAAATTAATTTAGATTGTGATGAGATGTTTTAGATTGCAGTAGATATCATTCATATTTCTCAATTAAAAAAAAGTAATTTTTATGTATTTTATATATTTGAATTTTATTTTATGAAATAAAATAGAATTTACAGTGAATTTGATATTATTTCTCTCATATTTTTAATAATTCAAACAACCACACAATAAAGTATATTAATATGACATTTAAAAAAAACGATGGGGCACTAAGTATAATCAGCAATATTGAATTAAAATAAATTTTATGAATGTGGTAAATGCAATAATTTGTGTTATCAGATATTTTTAATTATTTAATATTTACCTTAAAAAACACGTGTAAAGATGTTCAACACAGGCATTTAGCTTTCTGTTCAACATATAAATAAGTTGCATTTGGATTTGATATAATATTTTTAAAATTGGATCGAATCATATGATTTAATGTTTACCTTAATTAATATGTGTAAAGAGGTTCAACGTAAGCATTAATTTTTTTTTTTTTCAGAACGTAAGTAAGTTTCATTTTGGTTAGATAATGGTGCAATTAATATTTCAAAAATTGAATCAATGATTTAATTTGGTAAGACCAAAAAACCAATTTATAAGATATTTTTATCATCATTGAAACGGTTTATTTCATTAATTTTGAGTTGGATTTTATATTTAAGTTTAGTAAATTATTTCTATTATCTTTCTCTCAAGTAATCATTTTCTATAATTGCTATCTTATGGTTGTAAGTGCAATTTTTTATTTTATTTTTTGTAATTTTTAGATATTTAAATTTTAACACTTTATCACGTTTTTATAACATATTAACATTAGTATAAGTGCTCAAATGATTTGATTTGATACTAATTAAATAAAAAATATTATAAAAATATTCAATCAACCATTTGAATTTTAAAACACTGAGTGAAAGTAGCCGACTCGATCCATCTTATATTCCTATATAAATACGATATGGGGACTCGGTCGTGAGTGACAAGCTCATGAAACTTACTAACTCACTAGTAAATTTCCTCGCATCGCGTGACTCGTGACTCCCACGCCATCAAAAACCTTCTCACGACCGACTTAACTTTCGCAAATGTCAGATTCAGCGAATCAAAACGTACCACGTGTCCCCCACTCTCATCGAGTCATCCTCCTGGAAAAGTCAAAGTGAGGATGAACGGCTAGCAGAACTTTCGCCAACTGTCAAATATCTGAGCCATTGAATGCCAAAATTAGCATCTTTCTTTTCGCGCAAGGAAATTATTAGAGGTCTAACGACCGACTTCATTGGGCCTTCACCTTTTATAAAAAGTCTTTTTCTGATTTTTATTTTCCCCAGAGAGGCTAGGGTTAGGGTTTCTTCGACACAGCGCCAAAGCCCTTCTCTCTCTATATGTTTCTCTCCGTCAATACAAAATCGTTCTTCTAATCTTCCTAGGTACGCTCTATATTTCTTCTGTCCTCTTTGATACTCTTTTTCAACGCGTGGAGAAACTTTTCCCAAAAATAACGATCTTGCACAAAAAAATTAGAATTGATTTCGATTATTTTTGTTAAAAATAGTATTTGAAGTAAAGTAATTTTCTTCCCATTTACCCCAACACCGCATCGGTGGTTGTTATTTTTGTTATTATTATTATAATAATAATTGTTATCATTATGATTGATACTGGTGGTGGCGATGGTCCAGCACTAGTTGCCTTGAAAATAACGACCTTTTATCCCCAAAAAGGCCAAAATCTACTTTATTTTTGTTAAAAGTGGGTTTTCAACAATGGATGCTGCAATTTGTACATTTGACCTAGGGTTGGGAATAAGGAATTGAACTGATGCGTGAATAGGTGCTTTAGATCTTTCTTTGTTGGGATTAGGGTGCAGAAAAATTTTAAGCAAAATTTATTATTCTTTAAATTGAGGTGCGTATGAAATTTGGAAAATTCTTGCAAGAAAACTTCATTGCGGAATAGCTGAATCATGACATGTGGTAGCGGATGGCTCCAATTCATCTATGAAGCCAAAGTAGGGATTGGTTTTCTAATTATAATAAAAGTATCAACCTTGTTATGCAAATCTTGCAATCTGGTCTATGGTAAATGCAGTGGGAATTGAAATAGGTTCTACTTTGACTGCTGATTTGACTTAAAAATTGAATTACAAGTCGCCTAATTCCTTACTTGTATGGAAAAGTTAATTGCAAGTGCCGACTCATATTGATGACCAGCGAGGGAGGGAGGGAAACTATATATTTCAAAACCTTGGCATTGAAATGCTTGAGAGCACAATCATAACTTTTGGATCCAAAATCCTCTAGATATCCAAGAAAAAGGAGTATTTGAACCTTTAGCACAATTCCCTAAAGATAACTAAGCTCTTTTACCAAAAGCTCTACTGTAGGAATATAATAATCATACTTAGCAATTGGCTTCTTGTTTCTTGAGGTCCTTGATTTTATTATATTTTTACTTTTTAGCCACTGTGGATTAACATTTGTGAGATCACTTCCACACTTTGATGTCCATTGGGGGTCGATTTGAATTTGGTGATCTTGCATGATAGCCTTTCGTCTCATAGGTTGGTTTTGTTTTCATATTTGTGAGAAACTCAACCTGGGTGATTTTTTCATTGGACCCAATAGCTCTGTTAGGTCTGACAAATATATGATTTTTAGTTGACTTGGTGCTGTTGATCGTGTCAAAATTGAAATTTAAAACCATAATGTCAAGTGTCTGATAACTTGACAAGAAGACCAAGGGTTCTTGTAACGACCCGACTCCCCCAACAAGATATGGTCTGTTTTGGACTCATCTGACCTGCACGGTTTTGCATTTGGGCTCGACTCACTTCCAGGCCCAAAAAGCCTCTTGATTGGGAGAGGAGCTCTCTCCTCTTAAATCCAATCTCAAACTCAGCTCCCTGGGCGATGTGGGACTCCTTCCCACATGCCCAGGTAGGTAGGGTTATAACAATTCTTTTCTCAAAGATATTATCTAGTCTCACACTTTTCGAAAAAAAGATATTATCTAGTCTCACAAAACACACCACGATAGTAGAATATAGAATAAATGAAGTTGAAACTAACCTCACCTGAGTCATCCTCACACTATTTAAGATTGCATGGAAACAAAGAACATTCTTGTCAATAACTTGCACACAATAAAGGACATAGCATTAAAACTACATACCCATAGTTTTTTTTTTTTTTAATAATTGTTTGTTTATTCTCTGAGATGACAAAAGAAGCCTATAGGCTATTTTGGAATTGTCAAACTTAGGCCTTTTGGATAGGTAATTGAATAAGTTGTCACTTCTCATTTTTTTTTTTCTGAATAAGTTGTCCAATGAACTCAATTTCTTGACATTAGAATTTCATTTGACATATGAAATATGGGCGATGGCCCAAGAGTGTGGGTTGTTGTTGCATTTGTGTGTGTGAGAGAGCCCTGTTGAGCCCCTAACGCAAAGATAGAGATGGAAAATGACTGAAGAAAGAGAATAAATGGATAATCTAGTTTAGGGTTTCCTTTCAATTTTTTTTTTTTTCAAGTTTAGGGTTGTTTCGCAGCTTGAACCCAACCTGACACCTGCCCAAACCCGTCATAAATGAAGGGGTTTGAAAACATACACCAACTTGCTGGGTCGGGCTTGGGTTAAGCCTATTTGTATAAATGGTTGGGCTAGGGCTTTTGTAAACCATAACGGTTAGAACTACGCGATTCGATCCCTTCTACATGAACGGGGGCTTCGTCTGCTCCGATAGTCCACCACCACTCGACTCGAGTTGGTTAGACTCTCCATAAAGTCAAGTCCTTTAGGCGAAACAACAAACTTTGGCTTGGCTTTCAAGTGTCATCAGTGCTTGAGCTTGGCTCGAAAGCTGCAAAGTACGGCTTGGCTCGAAAGCTCTATGTTGTAAGGGTGCGCTAGCTTGCTTGAGATTAGTTGGTAGTGCGCAATGGAGTTTACTTTCCTGCAGGAGCGCATTGGAGTTTTTGACAGCTGCTTGAGCAGACTTGAGGCCATTCCATCAAAGATCACCTCGTTACTAGGGAGGATGCCCTAGGTAATAAAGCGTGGGTCCCGTTCACTACATGCATATCACACCGACCCACAAATTGAAGAGTCGGAGTCGATGAATGCCCGTAGAAGGGACGTCAACGGATGTAGTCGTGAATGCAAGCTTGAGCTTGCTAAGGTTTCTGCTTTCTCATCCTAATCGTCAGTATACAGAAATCAATGAATCTTTTTCGGTATTAGTTATGCAATCATAAGGTAGATCAGCTCCATTTCGTTGCCACAAGCCCAAATCAAGAGTACTCATTTGATTAACAGACATGGTTATTCAGTCTAGTAGAAGGCAGTGAGATATGTTCCACTCGTTTTGTTCTACTCTAGCATCTACTTCTAACTGGGTTGGGGCTGGTAGGGGCTGGTTAAGGTTTTGTTTCTACTTACCGCCCCATCCTTGTTTGGATGGAGAGAGTGGAGGTGGTCTGCTCGCTGCGCTCCTCAGGATGATATATTGGCTGCGGCGTTTGGATGAGGGGTAATTTTTGTAGGGATTACCCTTGAGCAGGAGTTACCCTTATGCTTGTGTTACCTTTATCTTGTTTGGTAATTACAGTGGTAAAGTTAAAACTTACCCTAAGGGAAAATGATCTTGTTTATTAACTATATGCACGAGTGACCTGATATATTAATAATTTTTACTAAATCCATATAATATAAAAAATAAAAATAAATTTTTATAAAACATAATTGTTAAATAATATTCATCAATTTAAAAATAACAATATATTATAATAATATTATATACTTTTTATAGATTCTTTTTCATATAATTTTAAAGAAACAATTGCATTCTAACAGTAAGAAGTGAGATAAAGAAAAATATTTTTTACATATTATTTTTTCAAATCATAATAAATAAATAAAAAATGTCAATACATCTTTTCATAAAAATTCATAATTTGTCTGACGTGAAATATATAACATAATAGTTAAGTACTCTAAGAGGCTTAGATCATAAAAAAAAAACTGTGGCGACGACCTTCATTGTAAAATTTACATGTCAATTTATTATCATCACTGTTTTTGTTGTCGTTGTCATCATCATCATAAAAACTTTAGTTAAATGAATACTTTGGATGGAAAATTCAAGAGAGACTTTATCATTCAATTATTGTGATATGAAAATAATTCAATTTCGATTCGCTATAGATTCTAATCATTACTGTTATTGTGTGCTAAAATTTTATTGCTTTATAATTATTTTTCAAATTATATTTCTCAATATGAATTTTTTTGAGATAAAGAAATCATTTAAAGTTATTAATTTTTAAAGAACTTAAAAAATGAATTTATCATTTCATTTAACATAGACTATGCAATTTCTTTAAAATATATATATATATATATATATATTTATTAGGTCATTACATATTAAAATTATATTTTAAACTGTTTTTGTTCCATGGGGGTAAAGAGGTAAAGAGGAGGTAAAGAGGGGTAAGGGTTTCCTGAAAACCCCCACTCTTGAAAGGGTTTTCGAAAGTGATGCTGGAGGGGTAAAAAATTGAATTTTTACCCTTACCCCTCCACTACCAAACAAGAGTAATGGGGGGTAACCCCCCATTATCCCTGGTTACCCTCCATCCAAACGCAGCCATCATATATGTATCTAGATCCTATTTGTATAGGGCAAGATACTTAGGACGATTCCAATTATTATTAGATTCTGAATTTTATTTTTCGTTGAACAAGTGACTTACATACGACGATCTTCATGCATGAATAGCTGGGAGGAAAGAAAGTGCGATGATAATGAGAAAGGGCGCTGTGTCTGGACAGGTGGGCTCCATGGATGAGTGAAAGGTTCCATGCCCTGTGGAGTGAGTGGGGAGTATCCCAAGTCTCATCTAAGACATCCCAAGCAGCTCAAGGTGCACTCGAGGAACTGGGGCACCTCCTCGAGCTGAGGATAGGCAATTGAGAGAGTTAGAGCTAGCCTATTTGTTATGGGGAATCAATGCCCTGGACCGAATTTGAGTTGACAAAAGAAACCTATAGGCTATTTTGGAATTGTTAAACTTAAGCCTTTTGGATTGGTAATTGAATAAGCTGTCCAATGAACCTAATTTCTTGACATTAGAATTTCATTTGACATATGAAATATGACCAATGACCCAATAGTGTGGGTTGTAGTTGCATTTTTTGTGTGTGTGTGTGTGTGTGTGTGTGTGTGTGAGAGAGAGAGAGAGAGAGAGAGAGAGAGAGAGAGAGAGAGGTGTTATATGTGTATGTACATTTGGTATTTTTTTTAATATTTTGAAATTAATTGTAAGACCAATCGTTTAGATTGGAAGTAGAAGTAATGAGCTACAAGTGGACTAAATTTGAGATTAAAACTTAATTTCTAGCCACTTAGGACGAGGTGAATTCGAACACTAAAATTAAGTTGATAGAAATTGAGTTTTGAGCTGGTTCAGTTATAGCTCATCATGTTTACTTTCAAGAACGGTAAGATTTTTTGGGTGGGCTGGGGCTATACCTTGCAAAGTCTGATGGGCTTTGGGTGGGCACATGTTTTTCTATATATAAACAAGCTTAGGCTGCCATAGAACACCGAACCAAGTAGTGAATGCCCCTAATGAAGTTGTGTTTCAAGGAAGAGATGTGTAACACGAGAAGATGGAGGAAGTGGAATTGGAGTGAATGAGGATGAGAAAGTGGTAGGTTGGGGCTTTACCTTGCAAAGTTTGATGGGCTTTGGATGGGCTCTTCCTTTTCTACATATAAACATGCCCAGGCTGTCATCGAGCACCGAACCTAGCTCATGAATGCCACTAATTAAGTTTGATTGCAAGGAAAGATGTGTAACACCAGAACATGGAGGAAGTGGAATGTGAGTGAATGAGAATGAGAAAGTGGTTTTTTTGGTGAGTCTCTAAGATGGCGATAGAGATGGAACCATAGTTTTAAAAATCGGTCAAGTCTGAGTCGCATTGGCCAAGTTGACTCGACCTCGGCTTCTCTCGATACAACCGATTCTTATACGACTTGGGCTAATTCCTATAATTTTTACTCGATTTTGAGTAGGACACTGATGATTTTGAGTTTGACTTGGTAGATACAACTTGATATTGATAGAGAGAGTATATGGCTACAAGGCTTTAAAACAATGTCTCAAAAACCAACTCATGAATCAACTGTCTTAGACTGTTTTAAAACTTGGACTGGCCTGCTGGTCAAACTGTGGTTTGACTGAAAGTGGCATGAGATTGGGCTAAGTCAAAATTGGGCTTGAAATTGCATATATATGACGTGAACTATTGGTTGCTGCATTGTTAAAATGGTTGATCCGTGGCTAATGCAGCCCCCTTTTCATTACAAAAGGTTAAAATAAGAAATATACATAGAAGGGTAGATAGGTTGAGAGAGTTTAAAGCTGTCCCTGCTTCCTAAGAGAAGTCATAATGCCGCAAGTGTTTACCTTCTCCAATTGTGATTTTTGGATTGTAAATTGATTTTAGGAATCCTTTTCATGACTCACGAAAATGTTAGGTTTTTATGAAGAATTAAGCAAAGAATCAGCTAGTGGACTAAACAAACAAACTCCCCGTGACTTGTAAAGAACTAATTTATGAGTAAGTAATGGTCCAAAATTGATTCTTTGCTTGCATCCTTTATATGTTAACTTCAGGAAAATCTTAACATGAAATCTCCACTATTGATATCACGTAGCCCACTAACTGTGTTTTTGTTGGACTATTAATCACTTGAGAATGCAGAAAATGCCTGTGAGAACTCGGATTCTTCACTGTGTTTTTTATTAGTATTATGGTCATGGTTTTGTGAAGTAATTGTTCCAAGTTGTTGAAATACATAGATCATGGGACACTTTTCCATGATGCGCAAAAATAAATAGGTATTGTAGGACAACATTTTGCCAACAGCAGTTTCTGCAAAATTTTCCCATAATCACGAGGTCATACCAATCCTACTTGCATCCGTTTGCATAAACTACTATTATTTTCTATTACCATCACATTACTATCAGAATGAAGTGAATGGTCTGCAGGTTTCATCAAATGATGTGTACCATTGTGATTTGTTTCCTTCTTTTTTCTGATTCCTCAAATTCTTGCAAACCATTGACATGTGAGTCTTGGTTTTTGTTATTTCTTGAATCCAAAATTAAGTGGTGATAGATAGATATCTATGTTATGGTTTCTTCTTCTTCTTCCTCTGTTTGTGTCACAAAAAAAAAAAAACTGTACGATGTATTTTATGAGGAATTTCTTGCCTAAGTATTTGGCTGCTAATTGTCAGGGTTGAGTTTCATGTTCTCTTCTGCTTGGTTTTATTTGATCATACCTCAAGAAGAATTGTACAGTATTGTGAATAGTTGGACTACTTTTGGAGTTTAGTCTGTACACAGGTAAGTCTTTGGACAGGGATTTATTGTTTACTTGAAAATGGATGGTATGAAGAACGCAAAGGTATTGGATAATGTTAGAAAGGTTGTGGCTGATTGGAAAAGAAAGAGAACAGCCCAGTGTACGACACTCACTGATGGGGCTGATAATTTGGCACCATGTCATGTTACTTTTGATGAACCCTCTGATAGGCACTGTAAGAGAGTAAGATCAGGTGGCTGCAAAAACGGTTGCAAATGCTGTATTAGGAGATCAGTGGTCAAGAACTATTCGAATTTCTTGGAGAGTGGCTTGCCACAGAGAGTTCTGTATTATCGTAATGGTGAATGGGATGATCTCTCGAAGCAGCTGATTGACATGCTCAAAGATGATTTCAGGGCAAAGAAAGCGGTAACTGAAGTAGTGTTTCATGGACGACGTTTACAGTTTGATTTTTTGCATATGATTCAGATTGATATGGATACAGGTTTACAGCAGCCAGTTGCTTGGATTGATGAGTCTGGTAGCTGTTTTTTTCCAGAAGTATACTCCATCGCTGATGAAGGCTTACATCCTCGTGGAGAGGATCAAGTTGATGCAACTTTGGATCAAAATGGGACACGTGAAATCAATGTGGTCTTGGACATTGCAATTAGTGGCACTGATATCTCAAAGTTGGGAGAATTTAATAAGGCTTCAGTTTCTCATGTTAAGCGGCTTAGAATTGAGCAGGAACCTGCTGGTAGTGATAATGAGCTGCAACAGGAATGCAGCAGCAACAGTAAAACTGAAACAGAATATAGTGAGGCCATTGGGGAAAATGTACCTTGTCCAGTCTCTGCTTCGGAATATCCTGATGACTTTGGTTGTAAGTATGGACAACTGGATAGACTTGTTATTGGGGGAAGCGACTACAGTGCTGTTCAGAAAATGGTCCTTGCAGGTTTTGGCACATTTGCTGATGCAAATGACATAGATGGAATTTTCCGTGGTTCACTTGCAAGTACTGTAGTGCAAGCTCGGTGGCAGCTGTTTCGGAGGCAGGTTGAGGTCACAAAAAATAACCGCAGGCAACGCCAATGTGCAATATGCCTGGTTGGCAGCTTCCAAAGAAGATGTATCAAGGATCATGTTTCACAGGCTTGCAGAGAGTGAGATGCCAAAATTCAAGCCTACATATGGCATTGGCATTCATCTTAGACCAACAAACTGCTCCAATATAAGGTGCCTAATTATTTTCCAGTTTGAGCAAAAGAAAACAATGTCCTATTTTCACACAGCTTCTGAATTGGAATATTATATGTACTTATTTTTACAAAGTTGTTATATTGTATTGAACTATATGTTAATAATATATTATTGGAAATTGGTAGAAAGGTAAACTTGGATTTACACGTAATTCTATTGAAATCTGCTAAAATTGATTTGTTAAGATGGACAGATTCAAAAGTGACATACATGGAACATGGAAATCAGCCATTACACCAAGAAAATTAACAAATTTCTCACGTTCACGGAATTTGACCCAATAGTGATCCACAAAAACTGCACAAACCAGTATGGCAACACTATAAAAAAAATACGCAAATGGATGAAAATGGGCTATGCTGATCCTCTCTCCATTTGCTAATTCTATTGAAATGTGCTAAAATTGATTTGTTAAGTTGGACAGATTCAAAAGTGAAATACATGGAACATGGAAATCAACCATTACACCAAGAAAATTAACAAATTTCTCACGTCCAGGGAATTTGACCCAATAGTGATCCACAAAAACTGCACCAACCAGTATGGCAACACTATAAAAAAATACACAAATGGATGAAAATGGGCTATGCTGATTCTCTCTCCATTTGTGGATATTTTGTTATTTACAAAAGATCCTATATGTTATTAATCTATTACTGCATATTTGTTTTTGCTGAGAATTTAATTTGGTCAAGTGTGTTTCACTTGTTGTGTTTCTCCTACAGTGCCACTGGTTTTGATTTTGACGAAGAAGGCATACAATATATGGTGTTGTGCCGTGTAATTATGGGAAACATGGAAGTCGTTCTTCCTGGATCTCAACAATCTTATCCCAGTGGTGAAGAGTTTGACAGTGGTGTGGATGATCTAATAAACCCAAATCATTATATAGTTTGGAATATGCATATGAATTCACACATCTATCCTGAGTATGTTGTGAGTTTCCGGTTGACTTCGAGGGTCAAAGGTAGATCTTTACTTGTGGCGTTTCACTTTTGATTCAATAGTATTTTTACTTCTCCCTGTTTAGTGAGAGTAATATGAGCTTCAAGCCAGTCTCCTCTACAATGGGGAGATGCCAAGCCATTGCATCGATTACATGGTATATTTTTCTGACAACTTTTTACGAAGTGCTGATTATTGTTTGGCAACTTCAGGGACTCTGGTTGCAAGAAAGATTAATGCTGACGTGTCAGGAGTCACACATTCATCTTCCCGTTGTAACCAAATACAACGAGATTCGGTACTCCTCTCTGTTCAAACTTTTTATACATTGATTTTAGTTCTTCTTAATTGTAAGCCTTTTAACATTTTGCTCTTGAGTTGAAGGGACAGTACTCCATGAGAATCCAACTTGGGAGGAGTTTCTCTGATCAACCAGTGCAGATATACTGGCTGTCAGTTTTTAATAAAAATGCAAGCATTGGGTTTTTATTATATAATCAGATCTATAAATATCAATCCAAGTCAGTTGATTGCTGAAATGAGTTCGAAAGCCTGCCAGATTCTTCTAATGAACAGGTTTACAAAGCATGTATATGCAAGTGGATCAAATCCATCTTATCAATGGGTGGAAATTTTCGAAAGCATGGCACCTGCATGAAAAATTGAAGCCATCCATCACGTGGACTTTATAGTGTTATGCACTGGCCGAAAAAACGCTAGTCACTCATCTACACATATACAAAACATTTGATATAAGACCTTTGAAGTCAAATAGGGATTATCTTCATTATGGGGTCCAAATCTTGACATGCAACATCCAAGCTCTGGCCACATGTCGTGTGCATCTTAAATACAGAAGACTGGGAAAACCTGGTTGTGCAGTTCTTCATTTAGACATCTCTTCTCTATTTTTTGTGTTATCCATATTTATTTAACAAAATATTCACTCTTTTGATTTCTTAGATGGGGCATCGACAACGAATTTCAGCTTTTGTCCAGCATCCTCAAGAAGAAACCAGAGCAGCGCTTGGTTTAGGAGCTCCAAAGCCACTGCCAACATCTCCATGGATGCCTTTCACTATGTTGTTTGATGCTCTCTCCAATAAAATACCTCGCAAAGATATGGATCTGATTTATCGTTATTTTGATGAGTTTAGGGTATGTGTTGCATCATAATTTCACTTCCGTTTTATGTGAAATGTTTCATGTTGTTGTTGCACTTTTATTCATTTTTGAAATTACATCAGATGAAAAGAATGACTCGGGATGAGCTCATTAAAAAGATGAGATCCATTAGCGGGGATGACCTCCTGAGGTCCACTATAAATAGTCTTAGGCACAAGGTATGTTGACTGACTATGATGTTTCCATTATCTTGCAATATTGCCTGTATATTCATCTAATGAAATGTGGCTAAAGTATCTAGACCTTGTTCATTTTGGGCTTGATTTATTTAATCCTGTGTTCAATGTTCTTCTGGACTTTAAGCTCCCTGTTAAAATGAAACTTTGACCATTATATGGGTGTTTTCTCCTGATTGAATGATTCTTTTGCTGTTCTGTAAAGGCTATTCATGGTGTGTAGTCTGGTCTCAGTAAGATATGCAAGGCTGCTGGTGTCTATCAAATGAGAGGATTTGTCATGCATGCTACATTCTCTTCTAGGTTTTTTTTCTTCTTTGGTACAAGATAACTTTAACCAAGATTGGATTGACGCAAATATCTGCAATTGGCAACAAAACTTGCTTGCTGTGAACTACTTTCTTTGCTTGTAAGTGAACCATGGAATTTGTCTCTAGAATGTGTGGGAAAGATGTTACCATTTTTATATAGAGAATGACCATTTCACCATATAAACCGTTGTTCTGAGGGTCATTTCACCATGTAAACCATTCCACCGAGGGTCTTGAGATTATCTGTGAGCGCGACTGTTAAATCATCCCGACTGTGGGAGAACTCAGGAATATTTCTTGGATCATTTTAGGCCTATTTTCATCAGTATGGTCGTCAGACCTGAATAAGCAGGTATGATATACAAGAAACACCCTTTGAAAAGTGCCATCCACATTTTGGTTCATGACTTTGAAAGTCAAGGGAACCCATTCTTTCTTCAGTTATGACACTGATTTCGGTAATTCTATTTATGGTTCAAGCAGGTCTCTGTCTATTCGATTGTGTGATGCTTTAAATTCATTCGCAATTGGCTAATCACACTACAAGACCTTGCTTTAGTTTTTCCCTCAATTGCTCAATATTATTGTTCTGTTCAACTATATCCAAATCCTCCATTGAGATTGCTATTCCATGCATCTTTTGTAATAAATCTGGAGAACTGGTTATCAATGAGGATTCTGAGTACAAAACCTTGTACTACAAGGAGGATCTCCCCAAAACTATCATACGTACATACTTTGCATATAATAGATGTCAAGGATTGTAAGTTTCGAGAGATGTTAACCCCTCCCCTCCTCTCCCTCTGCCTGCCTTCTTCGCCTCTCTCTCTCTCTCTCTCCTCCTGGGTACATCAGTCATATTCATGCCAAAAGGCCGATACTTCAATTTATTTATATATATTGGAATAATAACTTAGCAATATTGGAATGCTTGCGATCTCTGCGGCGGTTGGAGAAAATAACCACTCCTTTCGAGGGAGATGGGAAATGTAGATCTCTGATCAGAAGATGATGAATGACAAATTTCTGACAAACAAGCCAACGACGGTGTAGTGGTGGCAAGATGATTTTTCAATTTTTGTGGGTAATATACCAGATTGAGGGGCAAAAGACATTGTTCGAGTCTTTGGAGTTGCAAGTGTTGTGTTTGATAGTTATGTGCCACTGGATAGGAAACATTTGACGACAAGAAGATGCAGCTAGTGGGGGGTATTCTTGGCATTTCCTCATCGAGATGCTCAGATAATTTGAAAGAAATTTTGACGGATTTTTGGAAGGCTGAGTGACGAGAAAAGGAGGAGGAACTGCAGTTGCGAAGAAATAGAAAATGAGAGAGGGAGCTTTGGAATTTGCACATTGCAGTTAATTATGATCGTTCTCTAGTGGCAGGGACCTCATGTGTGCAAGATGATGGATCGTGACGGACGGTTTTGCGTTGAGCATGTATTTTCTCTCAGAGATTGAGATTGTCCATGGCCAATTAATATCATATTTTAGCTATTGTGATGATTCTTGTTTTCCATGTTCCAGGGGATGCTTCTAGCCGGTCTTTTTGTACCTTTTCACATTTCTAAATTTTAATAATTTTTATTTTTAAAAAAAAACGTGGTAATACTCTGATGATGACTTTTTTCCCCGCTATGTTTGCAGTGTATTATGCTTCCCAGACATCAGCCAGTGAATCAACGTAATGTGCGTCTTAAAACTAAAGGTTGACTTGGTTGATCTCTTATCTTCTCAGTTCAGGTTGTGAACCTAATATAGGGCACATATCATTCAGGTGGTGGCACTTCTGTTTAAGTTGAACTTTTCTCTGTCAGCTGCTATCCTTTTGAAAAAGGTTTGCAGCTGTTTACATCTTCTACTGTAGGAAATGCGTCGACAAATAATGGATAATATCTACAGACAATTGTTAAGGCACTTATTTTGAAATATTCCTCCTTTTACCTAATGTTTCACATCTATGGCTTGTGGGCTCGTGATGTTGACTTTGTCATTTGAATAACAATCAACTTTGTCATGATTCTGTTGGATTCATTGTGATCTTTGTATGGTTTTCTTTTTCTTGATTTCTGTGTCTTTTTTTTTTTTCCCCAAAAAAAGGCATTTCACTTACTCAAGTGAGAACTCTGTAGTTGCGTACTTCTTTATGCACATTTTTGTGTTGCCAACGCGTGGTGAATCTTCCTTTTTTCAATTAAAACTTGGGTCAGAACAGGGGTTTAAAAATCGATATCGGTCGATATACCGGCTGATACGATATGTCGACCGATATATCGGTATGGGCCGATATATCGGCCGATATTTTTCTCTTTCTTCCTCGTATTTTTAAATATCGGTCGATATTAAAATATCGGCCGATATTGTGAATATCAGCAGATACGATATGTCAACCTGATATGCACATCTCTAAAATCGATACGTATCGGCAGATACGATATGTATCTGGTTGAAATCGTATCGGTCGATATTTCAACCCCTGGGCAGAAAGCATTTGTCCAAATGTCAAGCCCATTTGCTGATAATTTTTACCAATTATATTGAATGGCTTCAAACCCTACACTTTTTAAAACATTTGAAGCCTTTGGCCTTTAAAATTGATGTGTGCTTGATCATCTAACTGGATTGGTGTTCTATTTGGGCCTCCACAAGGTTCTCAAATCTGCAATTGGTTGGACCATTCTCTTGTATTTTCAAATTGTCTGTTTGGGCATGTCTGCATTTGTCTGCAGTAACCTTCTCCCCATTTGAGTTCTCGCCATGTTGGGCTTTCTTGGCTTTTCCACCCTAGTGGTGTATGAGATATTTTAGCTTGCACACCTGTAGCAACCCGTAACTATGTGGACCCGGCAACTATGTGGTTGAGACTCTTTTAACGCCACCATAAATCAATTTTCCATACATACGAGGGTGGGTGGGTTCTATGTTCTATACATGAACATTCAAAGTTTCAATTTTAATGTGTGAATTCAAACACCATATTTTTGGTACAATATGGAATTTGTACTTTTCAACATTTAAATTTTTTGGGTAGAACTACCCTACTAAAAGGGCAAGGGGTGTGATGATTCAAGAGGAATGATTTTATGCCGTCATCTTCTAAGATAACCTTTCAAAATTTAAATCGTTCATTAATTTTTAAATATTGATGATTTATTTCGTGGATTTTTCAATCAAACACTTAAGTTAATCCTTCTAACGGTGAGTTCATCAATTTTACATTAATCTAAATAGTTACAAATGCGTTCTTGTGTTTAGAAATTAACAAATGGTTAAAGAATTTTAAGAGGCTGTTTGTATGTTTCAAATAATAGGATGAGAATAGAAGATCTTTAATCATGAGCGATATATCGGCATATATCATGGAGAACTGACCTGACCACGAAACTTGACAATAATATAATTTTTAAAGAACTAGACGAAATTTTAAAATTGCATTTTTGGGCATTTTTTTTGAAAATTCGAGAATTAGTCATTAAATTTATATCTGTCGCCATTTTAAAAATTGCATTTTTGGATGATCATTGCATTATGGTCCAACAATATCAATAAAATTATAAACCTTCTTTAAAATTAAATAAATATCAAAATAACATCAAACTAAGATTCTTCAGATGTTTCTCCCAAAATTTAGAGTTCGTACACAGAAATGAAAAAAAGTTCAGAGTTAATGCATTTATGTTAATAAAATTAAGAAGTATGAACTGACATTTTAGTTGGGTCTAGTGTTCTCGGCCCTGAAAAATCCATGAAAGCGGGGGACTCGGCCCTAATTTTTGGGTCGTACAAGTGAGTTCCATTTTTACCCGACACGAATTGCAGCCGTGGGCAAAAAAAATCAACATGTGTTTGAACTTTGAAGTGTTTGGAATTTTTTAAAAATCAAAATAGTTTTATCTAGGAGATAAGTAAAGCATATTTATGTTTAAGTACTTCATTTATTTCTTTCATTATTATCATAATCACATCATTATCATCATTAAGTTGTAATTCTATAAATTTGGAGTTGACTTGTAAAACTATTTTTCTCTAATTGACCCACTTTATAATTTAGCATGACATTTTATTTTCTCTCTTAATGTTTTTAATGGTAGGCCTCTCCTACCAATGTTTACAATATTTAGCCTCTCAATTTTGTATATCAGAACTATATGTGGTCTTCTACTAATATGACAGGATCACCTCAGTCTCAAACAAGTTTATTTATTTATTATTATAATATTAATATTTTTTATGCAACGACTCGACTCTACCCATCACAATATTTTCCGCTTTGAGTCCCACGTGGGCACTCACGGTTTTGTTCTGGGTTCTGGCCCACATGGCCAGGCCCAAAGGCCTTGTGATGGAGTCCATACAGTTTGAGTGTGGAACCGTGCTTTGATACCACTTGTAACGATCCGACCATACCCATTACAATATTGTCCGTTTTGGGCTCCATATGGGCCCTCACGGCTTTGTTCTGGGCCTGACCATATATGCCTTGTGATGGAGAGAAGCTTTGCCTCATCATATATAGTCCCCTCCACCCAACTCCACAACCGATGTGGGACTTGGGTGGGGTGCTACACTTTAATATCTTCAGCAATGAAGATCAATTTGGAAAGAAGGATTATAGACTATGTATCATCATCATTATCATTTTGAAGTAATTAATTCTGTTTATTTGGATTTGGTTTTTTAAGTGTTTTCTTAGATTGTAATACATCAAACCAATACCTATTTTACTCCATGATCCATCATATTCTTATCCTATCCCTTCATGTTTCTAAAAGTTCTTATTTCCACTTTCTTCTTAATTTTAGCTATCTTTTTATTTTTCCACAATTAACTCTTTGATTATTTGTGGTCTATTATACATTATTAAGCTATCATCAATGCTTTCCTCCTTTATTTTATCTCATCTCTCATTTAATTTGCTTCTTATTCTATTTATCATTTGTAAAGGACATTATTTTACGTAGTCCACTCAGTCATAGTACGGGGATTTTCACGAATTGGGAATCTCCGTCCGTGAATGCTCTCTCCCCTTTTGCTTTGGTTCTTTGTTTTTCGTACTGTCCTGCCTTAATATATATTTTCCTTCAGAGTATTCTTTGCTTTGCTTTGCTTTGACTAGGGATAAAAAAAATGCTAGAGATATCTTGACCGATATGAAATGTATCGGCTTTGCGGACAAGATCTTGTCCGATATGACCGAGATCTTGCCGACATCGGCCTTACGGCCGAGAATTGTTAAAAAAAAAAGAAAATAGAGAGAAAAAAAATCACCATTTTTTAGACCCGTGGCTTTGACCTCTTGGGCTTCGGCCTTGTCATGGCTTATTTGTCTACCCAAGGGGCTTTTGCCTGGCCCAAGATGATCTGGGCATCTTGTTATATTTTGGGCTCCTTTTTCTTGAATGAAATTTTACTAACCGTTCATTAATAAAAAAAAGAAATCTTGAAATTGATCTAACTTATGATAGTTTCTCTACCTCATCATCTTGTTCTCATTTGAATCTTTTAGGAGAATTATCTTTTTAGAATTTTTTATAAAGTAATTGAATATATAGACTTAGATAATGAAGATTATTATAAGATTTTTAATAATGCGGTAATGAAGATTAACTTACACAATGTCTTTATTTTAGCATAAAATCTCCAATTATATAACAGTTATTTTTTAATCTAATTGTTTGGTATGTTTGGCAATTAAATAAGTTCTTAATTTCAAAATTTTGTTTTAAATATTAGAAAAAATATTTTTAATTTAAATTTTATTATTTGTCAAAGCATAAGAGAATCATGGAGGTCAAAGGATTGTTTGGGCTGGATGTACTTTTTCAAAAAATAATAATTATATAGAATGTCTTTTAAAATAAAAAGTCTATAGCCTAAACAATAATACAATGCAAAATCAGTTTGAAAGTAAGGGTGATTGAGGTGTGGTCCACCTAAAGAATGTGGGACCACAAAAGTTTGACAAATACTGGTACTAAATGTCTGACAAAATAATTCAATGTGTGGTCACATCAGCGACTTTGTTCAGCATGTGATACACACACCGTACCACCTAAAGGCACGAAACACATGAGGGCCTCCCACAATGGATGTGGACGGTTGAGACATATTTTATTTTATTAATAGATAATAAATAATTTAATAAGTTATTGTCAAATATTTAAATAAATTCTTTCAAATTATTTTAATTTTGATTATTTTATCTTATGATGACTTGAATCATATTTTTATTTATAATGTTAAATTTCAACTATGTGTAAAAATCAAGACAAGTTTTTAGGAAGAAGAGATTTGAAATGATTATATGAAGAATTTTTATCATTAACTTTAAAGTATTTGTTAAACATGAATAATTTTATAATTTAAAGGGTAGATACATTATAATTTAATAGATAAAAATTATAAGAGGATTGATTTCTCCTTATGACTTATCATGTATCTTTAGTTTTTATAAATGTTTTAAGAACTTTTTAATTTTTTTAAAATTGTGCTTCAGTTAAATATATAATTTTTTCTAAAAATAAAATATCTGAATAAAAGAATTTCGAACCCATCCATGCACCCCATTCGGACACTCTCTTTTTCTGTCACGGAACACCTCTTTTCAAATTTTACGTGTAAATTACCATTTTGCCCACTCACTAAAACTAGTCAAATTTTCACATCCTTTGAACCATAGAATCGTTCAAACGATCATAATGATCATTTGAATGATGCTACAGTTAAAAAATTTGAACAGTATTTTTTTTTTTAATTTTAAAGTTATCTTTTTAAGCACTGTATACTTTTAAAATTTCTTATTTTTTTAAGCATTGTGTACTTTTAAAATTTCTCAAATTAAATATTCGGACTAATTACGATAGCCTGATAAAAATACTTTAAGAATTCAAAGTTTTTTGACATTCCTAAATGCTTAAAACACAGTATTTTACAAATAAGGGTATCCCTTAGCTGTGTGGAAAATATATTTGGGAGTGTCAAAAGACCTTAAAATCTTAAAGTATTTTTATTAGGTTATCGTAATTAGTCTGATATTCAATTTCAGAAATTTTGGAAATACGCAGTACTTAAAAAAATAATTTTAAAGTTTTAATGGAGATATCGATAACATAGACAGTTATTGTTTAAGCACTGTGTATTTTTAAAATTTCTCAAATTAAATATCCGGACTAATTACGATAACTTTATAAAAATACTTTAAGAATTCAAGGTCTTTTGACACTCCGAAATGCTTAAAACACAGTGTTTTACAAATAAGGGTATTCCTTGGCTGTGTGGAAAATATATTTGGGAGTGTCAAAAGAACTTAAAGTCTTAAAGTATTTTTATCAAGTTATTGTAATTAGTCCGGATATTCAATTTGAGAAATTTGGAAATACACAGTGTTTAAAAAATAACTGTCTATATTGTCGATATCTCCTTTAAAATTTTAAAATTATTTTTTAAGCACTGTGTATTTCCAAATTTCTCAAATTGAATATCCGGACTAATTACGATAACCAGATAAAAATACTTTAAGAATTCAAGATCTTTTGACACTCCTAAATATATTTTCCACACCATTAAAGGATACATTTGTTTGTAAAACGCTGTGTTTTAAGCATTTAGGAGTATTAAAAGACCTTTAATTTTTAAAATATTTTTATCAGATTATCGTAATTAGTCTGAATATTTAATTTGAAAAATTTCAAAAATACAAAGTGTTTAAAAAATAATTTTAAAGTTAAAAAAAAATTTTGTTCAAATTTTTTACTATAGCTAAGGATCTAAATTTAAGTAGTTTGGCAAAATAATAATTTTCACGTAAAATTTAAAAAGGGGTGTTATTTGGAAAAAAAAAAAAGTAGGGAGGTGTCAATTCGCCTTAATTTAAAAGGAAATTTTGGTTTTTGTTTAAAAGGAGCTGACTAGTCTTCATTGCCGGGCAGACATGGCGGACTCCGTGGCGTCGGCATATGGCTTCTGCCCGGCTGCCCTTGACGTGAAAGGTCGGGCACGCCAGGTCATGTGCCCGTCAATCATAAAGCAATGGATTACAAAATCATTTTACTGTCCCCTCGTTTCCCGCGCTCTGCTCGCCCTGCCCATGTCAGCTTCTGCTTCCGCGGGCAGACTGCTTGATGGCCATGCTTTGGCTTGATATCGATTCAAATTTTCTTATACATAAATTCTTATAAAATTATTTATAAATTAAATAAATAATTAAAAAAATATTTCACAATAATTTAAAATTAATTTTTCTATATAAAATATATTTGTAGTTACTAACGTTTCTTTTTTATCTTTTATTTTCTTTATTTCCTAAGCAACGTTCACATATTTGTAATTCACTTTTGATACAAAAATTAATTGAGTTTGAATAAGTGATTTCAATTTATAGAGATTTTCTTAATTAGAAAAAGTTATATAGAGCTATATAGTTTTGATGGAATAGGGATTTGATAAAAATCAACTCTAATCTCAAATTGATAGTTGTTGGCTATTTATTTCTTTAATAGTTTGACCATGAAAGAGTGAAGTAAAATCCATATTTATTTAAATTAAATTAAAAAAATAGTTTCTCTTCTACTTTGCTGGGCTTTGTGGAACCCATAAGAGTGGCGTTTAAAAGCTATTTTCAAGGTAGCTCGAAGTCTTAGGAATAAGCTTTAGATTAGACATGGTTTTTGAAACGTAATCTAATACATGAGTTTTTTATTATGTATTCATGAGATTAGTCTAATTTCTATCTCAGATGGAGATGCTCATGTTATTTTTTTAAAAAAAATGTATTTTCAGGATGATGTTTCTCCTGATATATCAAATCTATTGAATTTGAAAAAGGTATGACCTTTTAGGATTCAAAGATCAACAATTAAAATGAGATCGATTTTAATTGGAGTTTTAGGTACATTGGATGATTTATTTAAAATAAATACAAATTGAATATAGATATAATTAAAAAAATGGATAAATGTGAGAAGAGAATTGCAATTTGAATATCTTAGAACCCTAGATGAGTGCCTTTATAAATATTTCTATTTTGTGCATCAACATTCAGTAAGACATGGGAAAATATTTATAGGGTTTGACTCTAGAGGAACAGACAAGGGAGAAGGACCGCTGTTGGACTTGGGAGAAGGTGAGAAAAGGACAAATGGGCCCTGGGCCTGATACTCTGCTGTTTGTCGTTTCAAATATTCTTTTCTCCTCTTTTGTTCTTTGCTTTCAGGCCCAGAATAAAACCATTGGCTCCCGCGTGATTCTCGCTCAGGGCCTTACAACTCTCACTATCAGACACACACACAGGAATTTTTATTTCTATTTTTATGAATTTATCTCATCAAAATAAAAAAATAAATCATATTTTATGAACTTCTCCAGCAATAAATCATATTCATATTTTATAAATCAGAGCATTTGAAGATGTTTTGCTCCATAGAAGACTTTAAGTTTTTAAGGATGACTCTAATGAGAATTTGTTTAAAGAAATCAAACAAAGAGAATGGATTAAAAAAAGTGATTAGGGGTTGGATCCGTAAAGAGTCATATAAGTAATAGAAGCCTCACATGAACTCCTACAAATAATTTTTCATAAACCTTTTCACAGATATTTTAGAAGTAAAAAGATGAAATATGTATGGCTTCCGAACCGGCATTTTTTCTTCAAAAAGTGGGTTTTTTTTTTTTAATTTACTTACGGGAAATCGTGGAATATTTAGCGTAGAATCTGTACGAGTGAGTCTATTATCACTATGGCACACCAAAGTTAGGTCATGAGGACTTGAACCCACAATTTCCCGCATGAAATGTAGAAGATCTTGAGTTCAAGTCACTCTTAACACAAAATAACCATTCTCCATAATTTTATCAGGTGTGTGTGGATATGAAGTTTGCACATGTCGTAAAGATGAATCAGGTCCTCTAAAGGGCATAAACATCTTGGTCTTCAAAAAAAAATTGACAACAGATAATTTCTCACAAATTTATTTAAATCTAATTTAAAAATTAAATAAAAATTAACAAAACAAATCATCTTACACAATTAATTTAAATTCTTATGAACTCATTTGAATTGAACCTTGCATGACACGTCCCATACAATTTGAACGATAGATTGAAAACAAGGCGTCAAAGAGGCGTCATTTCACCTATTTCCTGTATCCTGACACTATTTTGACAAGGCCCCGCCTTCTGTCTGGGTGTCAAAAGTGAAACGTTACCTGATCGACGCGTGTCGCAACTCTCTAGAGAGAATAAATGATAGCGTAATCATAATTAAATTATTTGATCTCGACAATACTGCCTGCCCGAGTCACAGTTATTGCTTGAAAAGCTCTGCCCGCTGACCGTGATGGTAATGTTGCTCCACTGCGTAATTACTGATTAGCATCTATCCTAATTCTTGATCCGAGTTGTATTTAGAGTTACTCAAATTAATCAAATTCAGCCCATTTGTATCTTTACATGTTTGTTGTAGTGTCTACTTTCAAGTTTTTTTTTTTTTTACAGAATAGGATATTATTTAAATAAATATAATAAAAAACTAACTCTACAAAACATTATTAATTTTTTTTTTCAAAGCAATGTTGGTTACTCCTTGAGTAGCTCAATAAATCACAATTATCATTTTAAAATAAAGTTATTGATAATTTTTAATCGATTCATCTATCAATCTTCAACTATCTATTTAACTAGGACTGCAACTTGATCGAGCCGAGTTGTTTTTGGACTTTCCTAAGTGAACTAAATACTCCCAAATTATTTCAAATTAATCAAACTCAAACTTGGCCCAAATTATATTTATAGGGCCCTCACCTGATTTTAAACTCAAAATGCACATGCGGGCTAATTCGTGCTCAGAGTTCTTTGATCTTAAATGAATTTTTTTGTATTATTTTATAAAATATATATTATGTATTATACAAATTTTATATTTCTAAATAGAAGAAAATTAGTTTCTATAAAAATGTGGTTCAAATTTAGGGTTTTAAATAGAAACTCGAGCTTTCACAGACGATGCTTAGATCAATATGAACTCAAATTTTTTCGAATTTCTTCATCCGCACCCAAGTTTAATCAGTCCCAAATTGTATCTTTATATTTTACACTACCAAATTGTCAAGTTTCTTTATATTTTTTTTTTAAATTTATATCACTGAAGAATTCCTCACTGATATTGATTTCTATGCTCTGCAACTGTTGGTCTGAAACATTATAAAATGCAAGATATTCTGTCATTGATAAAACTAAAAAATATTTTTGTTTGCTGATTGAGATACTTAATGATTCAAGCACACTGTGGGCATGTCATGATGGCATTGGTGGATATGGCCCATCCAAATTCCAAATGTTGGTCCTGCCCTTCATCCAACATTCAGACCATCCCATCCATTCAGTCACATTGGATGGTCAATTGGTTTGAATTTTAAGTTTACTTGTCTAAATATTCAAAAAAATACTTGGTTCAATTGGAAAATTCAGCTAAATTATGTTGTTTAATTTGGTCCCATTTTTAAGTTCATTTTGAATTTTCAAATTTTAACCAAAAAAAAGAGTTTGATTTATTTAGTTGAAAGTTTAAAGAATTTAAATTCAAAATAAGTCTATCTTCACTCTAAGTGTAAACTGTACAGAGTTGTACATTTTTTACTAAAAACTCCAACATCAACCTCCATCCCTAAGTTTAAAACCAGGGACTACCTTCCAGTGGGCCCCACAATCTATTCATATGCAGATCTGTAACAGTAGCTTTTGCAGCTGGTTTTCAAATGTAAAGTAGAAAGTATGGTCAAGGGCCCACTTAGTGGGCCCCACCAGAGGAATCCGTCTCTATCTTTTAAACAAGTGTCTATGTAGATAGAATGCTTGTGGGTAGTATCATTTATCAAGAGTTTTATCAATGATTATCACAAAATGGGATACACGTTTCTGAAAAAAAAAATTATTTAAAATGTCGATGGATTTCATCTCAATATATTCAAACTTAAAAAAGTAAAATATCATATTTATAAAAATAGCTTATATTATTTAGAAATAAAATTGATAAGAGTTTGTAGTACAATGTATTAAGGTTGATTGTTATAGTTTAGAGGTTTTGGGTTCTGAACATCTAATAAGACAATCGGTCTATGAAAATAATTTATTAAATTAAATATAAAAGTCAATTTAAAAACGATGAGATAAATAATTTAAATAATAATTGTTTAGATATAAAATTGTATAGTTTTAACTTTTGATATAAAAAAGAAAAAAGTTTTAAGTTTGAATAGTACCCAAAGTGAATAGCCTAAAAGGGTGAGACAAGGTCCTTTGCACGAATGACGGAATGAGAGAGGATGCTCTGTGAAAGTCCAGGATCCAGATTCCTGAACGTGAAGATTCTTTTGATTCTTGTGGGCCCAACATTGATATGTATAGACAATCTCAACCATCCATTTGTCCAGCCATTCCTTTACTGTGGACCACTGAAGTTTATTACCCTCTTTTTTTTTTGACCTTTTCTTGTCTAAAGGTAAAAAGTTATGTCATTTTTTCATCCATCTATGTTGATTTAAAAATTATCCACAGTACCACAGCAGCATCTTGTATTATTCTTCATACTTAAATTTGTTTTATTTCTTTAAATAATATAGATATGTTTTTTCTTTTTAATTTAAAAGACAACTTCTACTAAAGAGAAAGAAATTAACTTCCCTTTCTCACTTTGTTATTCATTTTCACTCTCAATTCTATTCGTAATTAGCAACTTTAAAGAGACTAAATTGTATATGTTCTGCAAATGGGATTTAAGAGGAAATTAGACTTAAGAAAGTAGGCTTATCAATCTCTCCCAGTCTTCATAGATTATGCTTGGTCCTGTATAATTTTTTTATTTTATATGAGATCCAAAGTCTATACAAAGAAACTTGAGCGTTTAGTTCTAACGTATAGGAAATTGAGTATAGGGAGATTTGTGAAAATTCTATTTTGTAATTTAGAGGATTCTTTGTTTGAGAGATCGAGAGGATGGGCTTTTCGGTTTGTGTTGAGTACATTTAATTTCCTCACTTCTAATTAGTGAAGTCATCATCTCTTTTGTCTGAACTACGTTAAATTTGTCTCGCTTTGTATAGTTTGTTGATTGTGAATTAATTTGACTTGTTTTTCTTATTACAATATTCTAATTGCACTTTCACCACATAGCAACAAATGATATCTAAGCTTTCGTTCGACTTGAGAATTTTATTCCACTCTAGGTTCTAGGTTCACCCGCTTGTGTTTGATTAAATCAAACATTTAAGAGTGGGGCAGCATACATACGTACATACAACATGCATACAAATCCTACTTAACAACATTTGACATGATTTAGGTTTCAAAATTCATAAGTGGAGCTTGAGCACCATCAAGCTGCAATAAGTTATCTTGTTGATTATTTGTCTTGCTTGCACCTCTAAACTTTTAGATCTAAAATTCATTGACTTAACTTTCTCTATTGTTAGCAAGTAAGAAATACTTGTAACACATGCTATATATTTCTTAGTAAATAAAGATTTTTTTTTTTGTAAATTTATCAAAGTGCAAAGTTCAACATGTATAAAGTCTTCAATCACCTAATATAGGTCTTCAACCTTCTGATATGAAGAAATGAAAAAAGTAATGGGTTTTAAAAATCATTTTATAATTTTTTATGAAATGAGACAAAATGTAAATGAAAAAATTTCCACTCTAATTATATGAACATCGAGGTCTATAAAGAGGAAATTGGAGAAACTAATGATAACATTGTCCAAAATCCAAATTACTCTTGAATTTCATGATAAATTTGATGGTGCAAAAATTAGCCTCTGTAAGGGTCTAAATGGACTTAGAATTGCAAAACAAAGAGTCCATACGATGGATATATAGATTAGGACCTGATGTGATATGTTTTGGGCCTCAAAAGCTCACTTTTAAAGATCCATTGGTAAAGAGCAAGGAAGAGTCACGAAATAAAAAGGAAAAGATAAGCTTCCACGTCATCATTCTTATCTCATCAAGACCAAAATAGCAAAGAGATCCTCTCTTTTGTAAGTCTTTGGCACACCTCCCTTAGTTTTCTCTCTTTCTGATTCTTTTGACTTCTAGTTTAGTTTTACATTGAATTTAATTATTTTGTTCATGCAATTTTAGTTTCAATTCTCGTTAGAATTATTAATTTCATTGTGAGAATTTTGTCTAGTGTTAGAATTTTAGTGAGATTCGAGTCCTTCTCTTCATCTCTTATTGAAATTGAGTGTTGACGATGCATTGAAATTATAGATTTTCTCTTACAAAGAGCCATTGGTTCTTTAGTAGAATCTGTAATTCTTAAAATTCCGAAGATTATCTTAAATTCTTTGAATGAATTTGAAGTTGGGTTCTCTCAATCAAATTAAGCTAGTTTTGAATTTTTTTTATTTCAACATCTAGAAATTGATTCTAAATTCAAATTTTGTTGAAAATCTTTGAAAGATCTCACCATTTTAAAAGTACCTGCCTCAATTTACTGATATATCGCATCTTATAGAAAAACCCATAAACCAAATTCTTACTGCTTAAGGTTATGGGTGGCATGAACTACTGTAGTGTTCCACTTTACTATTATTATGACTCTCAATGCCTCAAATGTAAGAACAGATAAGAGAGAAAAGGAGTTGATTTTCTCGTCGCTTTATTTATTTGAATAGTTGAGTATTCTCATCTTCTATAGCAAGTTCAGCCTTCAAACTCTTGAGGCATCTAATCTGATCTATGGTGCTTATAAATAGTATCATAAATCCCAGATTTTATCTACGAAGATGATAAAATAGAGTGGGCGAATTTCCTGTTATTAATTTTTTATTTATTTTGAGACTCCTTCCTCCTCAACTTCATCTTTCCCTTTCCCTTGTCCAAGACCTTAAAGTGAAACACGTGACCATGCTAGGGAATGAAAAAAGAGCCTTCAAATCTTTTCTGAAAACCAACTTCTTTATCAAAGGGTTAAAATACAATTACTAGTAATGGATCACTTGATGCTTTCTTCTATTCAAAGTCAGTTCTCTCTCTCTCTCTCTCTCTCTCTCATATGATAACACGACTATTCAAAAATAATTGGAAGTAATATTTACGTAGAATATGGAATGCATTAACAATCACAGCTTGATATGAAAGACATGCTTTTTAACCTTTCCTCTTTTTTTTTTTGCTTTCTGTCTCTTTTGTCTCGTCTTTCTTTCTCTCCTTTACTTTCTTTCCTTCCCTGATTCTCAAGTGGGTAAACAGGCGATTGCATTAAAATTATAAAAAAGAAGAAGAAGAAGAAGTGGGTAACACACTCGTCAGAGTTCTTTAGAGACTGATTTGAAAATTTGTATATGTGGGATTAAGGAGACCGGCCCAACGTGAATTCCAGATTGGGCTTCTTTGGGCTTGTTCCAGAAAGTCTTGATCCATTCATATCTGATATTCTCTCATAGCTCAAGCAATCTGCTTCCAACTCCTGTGTATATGGAATCAGAAAGAAAAACGCAGACAAAGTTTTAGATTTTTAGTAAGCATAAAGCACTAAAAGAAGGGATTATTAAGTAGCATAGATAAAAAAGAAAAGTGTAATCTTCTAAAAAAACAAAATTTTAGATTTTTAGTAAGCATAAAGCACTAAAAGAAGGGATTATTAAGTAGCATAGATAAAAAAGAAAAGTGTAATCTTCTAAAAAAACAAAATTTTAGATTTTTAGTAAGCATAAAGCACTAAAAAAGGGATTATTAGTAGCATAAGTAAAAAGAACAGTGCAATCTTCTAAAAAAACAAAGTTTTAGATTTTTACATTTTTAGTAAAGCATAAAGCACTAAAGAAGGGATTCTTAGCAGCATAGGTGAAAAAGAAAAGTGTAATATTCTAAAAATGGCTGAACAAACATTCCTACATCACAATAATAAAATCTCTCTTTCTCCCGTGATTTTTTCCCTCAGGTGTCTCCTGTTGTGATTGCTTTGTGAGTTTATCAATTTCTACATGGTAATCAAAGTACAGATTTGGAAAATCTCACATTGAGTAGTCGCTTTTCTCCTTTCTCTTTTCTAACCAAACTAGCCATGTTAGAGAATTTCCAACAGATGATTCTCATATACGCTAGGGAAACTAGTGAAGGATCCCTTCTTCCTTTTGGCAACTTTCATTAATTAGTCTTGAGAAAGGAATTAAAGTTAACTTTTGAAGCTCAGCGAAGCCACAATTTATCCATTTGAGCTCAGAAATGTTCAGGGAATTCGCACATAGAACAATCAATGATGAGTTCTAGTGGGTACCTCAAAAGAGGTTCTGCTTCTCATTGAATCCTTTGTAATGTCATGCAACCAGGCTTCCCTGCTGCAAACCAGCATAAAGAATATTTCCATCAGTTTATGAAGAATGAAAGAATACCAAGGAAAGAAAGCTCTCTTTTTATCTTTTACCAAATTGTAATCTATTTGCTTTATGAAATGTGCTGACAGAAAGAGGAGAAAAAAGATAAATCCATGTGATAGCCCAACAGCAATAAGAAGCAGCTTCAAGGAAGCTTCAAAGGACTTTTTCTTTTGAAGCAAGTTTCCCACCTTGTGGACCCCATTTGCTTGCAACAGTGGGCCCCACAAAATCTCAATGCCAGAGCTGTCCATTTCTGGCAGATTTATTTTGTGGATGGAAGAGGCAGCACCTTGCTTTCTCTTAAACTAGTTGAAGTGATCATCACCACAGCATAATACTTCTATTTTCACCTGACTATGGACAGAGAAAAGGAAGCTATAATCCCACATTAGTGGGTTAGATGCTAAATGAATGTGTTTGTGCTAAAATTTATTTTTGCAAAAGGAAATTTCCCATCAATATTAATGTGTTTCATCTTTATATTATAATTCCTCAAAGCTTTTTTTTTTTCTTTGAGGGAAGAAATGGATCACCTTGTATCATCTTCTCAACAAGTTTCTTTGGAGGGTGATTACCTTCTTATTTCATTTGCCAGAGCAATTTCTTTTTTATTTTGACCTAACAAATTGCAAATCTCTGTACTGTTATCTGTCCTAGTGATACTTCTGCAAAAGTATATTAATCAACCCCAACACCTTCTTCATCTCAACAAGTACAAAGCCCACCATCCCATTTCAATGAATAACGGCTAGTGGATGCATATTAAAAAAATCATTTCATATGAATGGGGATGAAATATCGATAAAAAATTCCATAAGAACATCAGACTTAATTAAGATCTACAAATTGTGACATGCTTTTCATCATTTTGGAGCTCACATATATCACCGATTAATGATTTGTTGTCCATGTCATTAGACTTCTTTTGAAGTAATGTAACCCAACACTAATTTTTTGATCAAATAATCACACACATAACCAGTGATACCAGTAGAGAATTTGTCCATGAAAGCCCAATAAGAAGAAAAAGGAAATGTTTTACCTTGATGAATTGCTCCATAGATTGCAATGATCTGTTCTATGATTTGCACAGGGTTTGCCTTGATGAGCCACCATGTCGGATCGATGTCCCTTGTGAACATCCAGTAAGATCTCGTCAGAAATTTCTTCAGCGGAGCCATTCTCAGAGCCATCTGCTTGCCCTGCAATGACAAGCAAACGGAATAATCCAAAATATCAACTGCAAAAAACAAATAAAATGTTGCATTTAGCTTTCTAAAATTAAATTCAGTGAGGTAAAAAGAAATGATATTACCTGAGGGAGCGACGGGTCGGTCGGTAGCCTTTACTGTTCGATACATCTGCGATCGTTTGGTAAATGTTTAAGAATTTAGATTTGCATTAATGTTGAAAAAATAATTGACTAGGGAATACTTTTAAAACACTAATACAGAGGTTTTTTTTTTTAATTTCTTTTACAAGAAGACCGACCCATTTCTACTTATATCAAGACTTCAAAGTAAGTTGTCTATAAATCAGTCGTGTAGATGCGTGTGTATTTATGTCTATACATTTTATCATAAATAGAGGATATAGGCTGTAGATTGAGGAAGTATAGGGCACAGTTACTTGATAATGTAGTGCAAAAAACTGGATTTATTTATTTTTCTTTATTTTGTTTCAAATACTATTTCTTGTCATTTGAAACAAAACAAAGAAAAAAACACCATTTTTTTATGCTGTGATTAACTTTGGAATAAAACAAAAAAGAAAAAAAGAAAGAAGAAAGATGCGAAACCAGGTATAGTTTGAACGTATAAAGTACTCCATCCTGCACTGGGTTTGTCCTTTGGTTTCTGTATTGTACTAATCTCCTCTTCTTTTCCCTGTTTCTCTTATCGGCATGATTTCTATTTCTAAGTAAAAAGCTGGTCCTAAGCTTGCAGAACCATAAAAATTGTCACCGAGAGATAACCCAAAAAAAAAAAAAATTATCAAACAAAGAGAGAGAGAGAGAAACCAAAAAAATTGTCAAAGAGCGAGAGAGAGAAGTGGGTTGGTTCTTGGACCCTTTTCAGAGGCAGTATATTTTTCAACAATTTCATGTTATGATGCTATGAAAAAAGAAAGAAAATGTAGTTCTGTGCCAAAGAGAGATCCAACGCCGAAAGTTTCTACCAATTTTTTTTTTTTTTAAAATAAAATGGTTTTGTTAGCCTGCAATTTTAATAGTTTTTTTTTTTTTTGGAAATCAGAAACTACAAGAGATTAAGAGAGTAGTTCACCTGCAAATGGGATTTAACATGAGCCAAGGTGAGATCCTTTACATCCATGAGCTCAAGGACTGACTTGGGTGTAGCCCCTAAAACCCAAAACATCAAATAAGAAAAAAAAATCCATTGAAAATAAAGAGAGATAGAGATAGAGAGAGAAGCCTACTTTCATGGCCACCCAATAGGTCGACGGCGTGGACAAAGCGAGCATGGAGAGTGGTGGTCCATCGCATTCGTGGCGCTCTTACGGTTCTCTTTGCCGGAAATCGTGATAGGAATCTTGATCTCATGAAGTTTTGACAAGGAAAAGAATTTGAAGCAGTAGAAGAAGATGATGATGTAATAGATGAATCACATAGCTGCTGTTGAAGCAAAGGGTAGGTGGAGGGAAGAGGGTTTTGGTAGACAGGACTTCCTCTTATAGACGGCATCACAAAACCCAGCTCTTGACGATGATAATGATGGAGTTGAATGCCACTGCTGCAATTGTCTTCCATAGCCTTTGGATTTGTCAAAGACAGTTGAGAGAATGTATCATGTTTCTCCATAGAAGAAAGGACCACACCATTTGCATTCAAAGCTCTGTTCATCTGTTCATCTCTTCTTCCCCAAGTCGAGGTGGATTTGCTGTTTGGAGGGCTGATTTGAAGCGACAAATCGGGTTGTGCTGGAAATAGCTCCATTCAACCCAAATACCCTTCAATGGTAGACACTTTCACTTTCTCTTCTCCTTCTTCAATATATCTTTGGGAATCTTCCTTGGATAGCAGTTGGGTCTTTCATTCAGATGTAAAGGATCAAGTGAGGGATATTTCAGAGAAGGGGTAGATGTAACGAGTAGGAATGAAGTGAAAAATGGTTCTATTCTTCTTGGTTGTTTTTGTGGAAGGCATGTATGAGAAAGTGACACTAACAGGAAATAGATATGTGTAAATGAGAGAGAGAGCGAGAGAGGATGGGTGTTCTTTTGTGGACGTGGGTGCAGGAGAAATCGAGAAGGAAGAAGATAATTAAGATGTGCAGTCTATTCCTTTTTCACTGGGTCAGTCTTTTGCTTTGTATTCTTTCAGAGTTTCAGGTAAAAGGAGAATTTTTGTATGGACTTTAACCTGTTTCTAAGTGTTTTACATCCAACTCAACTATGGAGACCACTTCTTTCCCACAAATTGAAGTGGAAGTTTCCTTTGATGGCTCTTTTCAAGAAAAACTCTAATTTCTTACTTTGTGTTTGCACCTTTAACATATGAAATTTAAAACTTTAAACAATTTAAGAAGGTTTTTCTTTTTCTACATACCCTTTTTTCAAAATTTTGAGTAAAATTATCATTTTGACCTTCTACTTAATTCTTCCGCATCCACTGAATGAACTGCCGAACCGAATTTTTCGTCCAGATTTTTTTCCCTCTCTTCTCTTCTGCGTATTCGGTTCATCCCACACCCGAACGAATAATTCGTTCGGTGGTTCATTCGGCGGATGCGGAAGAATTAAGTGAAAGGGTAAAATGGTAATTTCCTAAAATTTTGAAAAAGAGTGTGTAGAGAAAGAAAAACCGAATGAATATCTGTATGGCTGATCTTTAAGAAAGTGCTATTAATAATTTAAGAAGGCATTTGAGTTTTTACTGGCTTGTTAAGCATCTGACATGGTTATGCATCTCTTGTAATCTTTAAAGACTTGTTGTTTGCTGCATAATCACTTGAATGAACATTAAATACAACTTTATATGCATACAATATTTCTGACTATCTAACACTCTCTTTTAAAAAAAAATTACATCATTCAAAATGCATTGCTCACATTCCTTTGCGTTCTTCTATAGCCTAAATTTGAATTCATTTAATAGTGTTAGATTCAAATTATGTCAAATTCAGATTTGAATTCATAAATATTTGATCCAAACCCAAATCTACTTAAAAGCATCAGATTCGGATTCAAATATTTTCAAAATTAGACTTTTTTTTTGACATCTTATTCCCAAAAAGAAAATCAAACTAAGTAAATGATCAAGTTCCCATATCAAAAGATAACCTAAATCTTACAAAGAACTCATATAACATGTTATTAGTAGATATTATAAGAAAAAATTATAAAAATAATCTTAAGATTATGTTCAATATTTACCGAGGGTCGTTGTATACATTCAGAATTTACTGGACGCTCTCGTACTCAGAAAGAAATAGAAGTATTGAGATTCTTTATTATAAAAAAAATAAAATCACGAGTCACATTTCCCCTTGCATTCAGTAGTACAGTTCAAAATCTTTTTTCCTTGTTAGCTTTCCGATAATAAGCCGTTAATGACTTGTAATTATTCCAAAATGTCATGATTTGTGTCAATTTGGGAAGAGAATAGGTGAAAGCATGAGCTAAATTACTACTTTGATGTGATATATCAACTAATTCTCGCGAGAAACTGCTCATAGGTTGGACTGAAGGACCCCATCTCACGTGGATGAGATTAAGAGACAAAAACAAAGGCAAAAAACAAAGAGGAATAGAATAATTAATAAATAAAAGAAAGTTGCAGAAAGAAGAGCACACTAAACTTTTAATGCTTTCTACCCATTTTGAAGCATTGGTAAGAGGAATTGTTTGGTGGGGTTTGATTTCTTTTTTTGTTGCTTTTTCTAATCTATTTATTATTCTACTTCTCTTTAGAATGTAGACTGTAGGCATTAGCAAAGGGCCAAGGAGGTAGGCTTCCCTTCATGAACCAACAGTCAATGCATGCCTAGTCAACTTCAACTTCAACTTCAATTTCAATTTCAATTTCTATTTCAAATGGTTGAACATTACCACTCTAGGCAAAATTTAAGATGGCAAGAACTTATTGTTATACTCATATTGCTTGTAGGGTCAAATTCCACAGGTATCGAACCGACAATGTTGTGTTGGGAGGAAACATCTTTCCTACCACACAAAAACAATAGCAAAAGAGAAAAACAAAAAGGAAGAACACACATATTTACGTGGTTTTCTTTCGGTATGTCCATGAGTTCAATATCGATCCACTATTCTCAAAGGTAAGAAATTGAAGGAGTCGATTTTGACTCTCGTTGCAGTTTTCGCTATTCTCCCACTAACAAAAAATGACATTATATACGGTCATGATTAAAGTTTATAAAGATGCAAAGTAAAAATTATAAAATTTCTCTTCAATAAAAATTTCGGTTCGAGGACTCTACCCTGTACCTAGGGTTGCAACTCGGGACGGGTTTTGGCCCGACCTGCATGACCCGACCCGAGAAATCATGTGGGTCGGGTCAAGAATTTCAGGTCAGTGGGTTGGGTTGAGCTGAGAAGATAAAAACTCGTATGAAATTCAAGTCGGTTCGGGTTGAGGATTTTACAAGTGAGCCCGACCCAATCCGATCTGACCCGACTAAAATTAGGCTAAAATAGGTTCAGAATGTGGGCCGGGTTGGGTTATGAAGTTCGGGTTGAAAATTGGGGTCGGGTCGGGTCGGATTCCATATACATTAACTTTGGTCGGGTTCGGTTTTAAGGAACTTGACTGGCCCGACCCGAGTTGCAGCCCTACCTGTACCCCAGATCGGATTGAGAGTACATATCTGATGTTTAGACACCATAAAAACATAACAAGTTAGGTCATTGAAACACTCTGTTAAGTTCAACATAAGAGTAAATTCTAGATTGATAAAAAATAACTTAAATCAATGATGTTAATTGTAATACCCTGCTCCAAAAAGTCCCACATTGCTAGTGGCATTGGAAGTTCCATGGTATATAAGTAGTGGCCTTCCTCCTTCTAGCACAAGGCCTTTTGGGAGCAACAGTGGGTTGGCTCGCCAAAGCAAAGCCGTGCGGGTCCGTGTGTAGGCCCAAAGCGGACAATATTGTGCTAGCGGGACGGGTCGTTACAAATGGTATCAGAGAATGGTTCAACTCTCTGTCTGAGGGTGTGGGCTTGGTTGTTGTGTGTGCAGAGCCGGGGACGGCTCTGGCTTTAAGGGGGGTAGATTGTAATACCCTGCTCCAAATCCAAAAAGTCCCACATTGCTAGTGGCATTGGAAGTTCCATGGTATATAAGTAGTGGCCTTCCTCCTTCTAGCACAAGGCCTTTTGGGAGCAACAGTGGGTTGGCTCGCCAAAGCAAAGCCGTGCGGGTCCGTGTGTAGGCCCAAAGCGGACAATATTGTGCTAGCGGGACGGGTCGTTACAAATGGTATCAGAGAATGGTTCAACTCTCTGTCTGAGGGTGTGGGCTTGGTTGTTGTGTGTGCAGAGCCGGGGACGGCTCTGGCTTTAAGGGGGGTAGATTGTAATACCCTGCTCCAAAAAGTCCCACATTGCTAGTGGCATTGGAAGTTCCATGGTATATAAGTAGTGGCCTTCCTCCTTCTAGCACAAGGCCTTTTGGGAGCAACAGTGGGTTGGCTCGCCAAAGCAAAGCCGTGCGGGTCCGTGTGTAGGCCCAAAGCGGACAATATTGTGCTAGCGGGACGGGTCGTTACATTAATACTAAAATTAAAATAAAATAAAATGAAATTATTAAATATTTATAATCTAAATGAACTTACTTAAAAAATGCCTACGATTCCTTCAATGATCTTCATTGCTTAGTCACGGAAAAAACCAAGAACCATGGACTCCTTTCACCCTATTTAAGGGAACTGTGGCACCAATAGGAGATTAAGATGGGGATCCCTAGTGAAATAGAAAGTAGATGTATCCTAGAAGAATAGGTTAGAATAGAATCCCTTTGCTTTACACAAGATATCTGACAGCATTGGAAGCCATGCCCTAGCTGTGTATCTCTCCATGCATCTCTATTATCGTTATTAAATTTTATTTTTATATCTATTAGAATAATATGATGGAGGGGAGGATTTTAATAACTAATTAATCCTTCGTCAACCCCTCCTTGGAAATGAAGATTAGGGTTTTAGATGTACGTGACTACAAAAGAAGAAGAAGAAAGAATTAGATGTCATTAGCCAGGCCTTTCTTCCACCCGACAATCTCTGATCAAATTGGAAAGGAATCCTACACCAATACTTAAGAAAATTTGTTTTAGATTTTAGAGTTTAGATCTTGGTTCACCTCGACTTAACAATGGCTTTAACCACGTGATTACATTAATGCTATGAATAATGTGATGGATTAATATATATAATTATATCTTTACTCACCCCCTGCCCATATTCTTTCTTTCTCTTTCTCTCTTTTTTTTTTTTTTAAATTAAGGGACAATAGTTTTCCACCATGAATGTCATGAAAATGTCCAATGCCAAATCCACATTTCACCCTCTTAATTTTTGGGACTTTTTGTTGAGAGAAAAAGTCTTTTCTACTATACAGAAAGCAGTAATATCGAAAAGAAAATGAAAAGGAGAAAATCAATTACAGAGAATCAAACTAGAATATAAAGATTTACGTGGTTCTCTCTCGGTATGTGTAAGAAATAAAAGGAGAGACGATTCTTACTCTGGTTATAATTTTCGCTACTCTTTCTTACGGAAACAATATTATATACCATCCTGATTAGAGTTTACAAATGTGCAAAGTGAAAATTACAAAATTACCCTTTTCAGATTGGATTGATAATATGTATCTGATAATGAGAGTCCACACTTTCCCTTTCATAAGTACACTTGAGTATGAAAGATTAAATGAATGTTTATGATGATAGTGACAAATTTCATAAGAAATGAGAGAGAGCTAATAGCACTTCCCTAACTTTTTTTTTCAAGTAACTTGGAAATAGGAACACAAAATGCAAATTTAGTACGTGCATAAAACCTACGGATGGTTGGCAGCATGTGACATGTGATGTTCAATTTCATAGTTATCAAATGATGTATTTTGATTATTTTAATTTATTTTCATAAATAAAAAAGAATTGCGAGTTATAGAAGGGTGAAGTTCAAAGGTAGACCACATGTGGCAACGGTGACTTATTAGTTCCATGGTGACTTTGTATGCGTAGTGTCACCATCGGGTGGTATGTCACCTTGTTTGAAAAAGTTGTGACAATTGGTTGAGTTGTATACAAGTGGTCACATTATTGAGTCTATAAAATCATTGTATCAATCAAATGTTAGAAAGTAGGGGAGGCTTAGAAAATATCTTTATGATCATCATCATTGCCAACAATCAGTTGAGAATTAAGAATTTCTTCTGAAGTAGCCAATAGCACGAGTTAGAAGATTAAAGTTTACATTCATTTGAATCATATGAATTGTGTTGAATAAATTTTGGGGGCATTTGACTCTAAAACACCAAACAATTTTTTATATAATATGGGTATTTTCACTCTGTATTAGAGATAAGATTAATTTAAGGGGCATGTCTAAATCTCTCACTATACATACCGATTAATTGTACGGAAAGTGGTCCGTTGAGATTGAATCGAATTCAAGACCCCGTTTCATAAAACAGACACCAACAATACCATTTCAGCTGAAATTTGGATGGTCTAAAGTTGATTTCCTCTATTTTATTAAGAGGTTAGCCTTCACTTCGAGATTTTTGAACTTCTTCTAAAGAGAAAGATCGAATTCTAACACTTAATATTGATCACATGTCTCTCTATTTCTCATCTCAACTGGTAAAAGTCAAGTCTCTACTGAAATGCTCCACTGATTTTGTGTTTTCATCGATCAAAAGTAATGATGCCATACTTTAGTATCTTAAATCGTTCATGCTGCAAATCAACTTTGCAGTATTGATGTTGGTTTCGTACTGTCATAATGGAGAAAGTCCCATTCTCCCAAATGGACTTCTAAATCTATTAATATGGGTGTCTCTCTGTCTCAGGCAAAAGCCTGCGCTGGACAGGCTTATTTGATGTTGTAAGGTTTCCCCTGTTTAATACCTCAGATACTTCTTTCTCGTGAACAGAGGTAGTCTCAGATTTTAAACTCATCCAGACTATTGAAGATAAAAATGTAACTAGGGCAGTCCCATATCGGAAATACTTCAGAAAGATTTTTAGCTTTATACGCATAGGTGGAGAACTTTAGGAGTGGCTAACGCTTATAAATCTAAGTGATGATAATTTGATATTAGAGCAGACTGAGGCACTTTTATGTGAAACTGGAACTTCCCTTGACACGTGGACTCTACACGGAAGAGATGTGAGTCTCCCAGGCAACAATACCAGGAATTGAGTTAGGGATCCTATAGGCTTGAGTCTCCCCCTGACGCGTGGATGCCAGGAACGGTAACAAGGGTAGTCCCATATCAAAATTCACTTGATGATATGCTGAAAATGCCTCGGTTCTACTCTCTCAAAAGGTTTCTTCTTGCTTTCTTGATGAAAACCTCGGGTTTACGTTGCTAGCTTTGATTTTGCAATTTATGCCAATACCGTCCGATCTCTGCCCTTTTGTTCTTCTGACAAGTAAAATACATGGCATTTTGTTCTGTAGAATGTGAACCGAGCCATCAGGGCCCCATTGAATTATATAGGGTTATCTCTTCATCGTTTGTTAGTGGAACACTTCCATGCCTAAAAGAGAAATGATGCTTACCCCTTTCACAAACATGTAACAAAGTATTTTGACGATGCAAAGAAGAAGAATTTTACTTGACTATGTTTTTTATCAAGGTTTTCAGATCTTTTAAAACTTTTAGGAAGACATGTGCAAGCCTCTCCACCCATATACACTGAATAGCTCTATGAGAGTGGTCCTTCGAGGTGGAGTGTGACTCGAACTCAGGACTCTTGCTTCGTGAGACGGGTTTCTAACCATCACTCAAATCCCTTTGCTTTATTTGAGTGCAATCAACAGTGTAATTCTCTTTTCTCCTCTTCTTTTTAATGAAATAGATGGAGACATTTTGTTGGGTTTTAAAAAATACAGCATAGAGTTAAGCGTACGTTTGGTAGATCAGAATTGTTTGGTCTATTTTTTTAATTTTTTTTTGAGAATTTTATAACTACGCATCAACTCAAATCTCAAACAATTCTGATTCCACTATGAAATTTGAGCTACCAAAAAAGGTGAGGGGGAGAGAGAGATTGATTTTCAAAAGTGTATGTTGTCGGATGGAGCTGATTTTTGAAAGATGTCTAATCTATAAATCTTTTTTATTTTATTTTATTAGATTTGTAGAGCATACCAACATGGCGAGCGCTGTATATTGAATAGATTGTCTTATCATCCAAAAAGAGACTTCTTTTTTTTTTTTAATTTAAAGGTCTAAATATATTTTAAGGGGCACAAAGTTGGGAAGGAACCTTTGAAACTACATATTTCTTAACTGAATAAATGCAGCATATCAGGTACACTTGGCTCGTTCAAGCCATGCATTAGCTTTTAAATTCCATTCTTAGCCTAATAGAAAACATAAAGAAAGACAGTTTGAATCTTTTCCAAACACTTTGGCAGTAGTGAAGACAGGCAATCTTAGACTGATATCCTACAAATCTAGAAAAGAATGATCAAATGGGAGATTGGGAAGGATCAGATTTTCCATTAGACCCTTGATTTGATGTCACTGGTATTCTATTCCTATCATGTTCCTTAATAAATCTCTAGAATTGAGAATGGAAAGGAAGCAAAATATGTGCCCCAATGAACCAAATTTTAAGCTCAAATATGCTCTTAGCATTTGGTATAGCCAATGAAATTCATTTTTAGCACTCTTTTATACTCTTTCATGCATCAAAATTACACTTCAATGTGGGATGGAGATGCCCATATTATAAAGATAAGATAAAATTGGAAACATATTAATTAAGGATATATGTCTTTCATGTATGGGTGAATACATGAATTATGTGTAATCCAGGGAAGACCCTAATTCAGTTGTCCAAAAGAGGAGAAATGTTCTGTATTTTTAACACAGTTGATATATTGAAAATATGTAATTGGCGATATCTTCTAATTTTTAATCTAAGGGTGGGAATACCAAAATGTAAATTTGACTCCTCGTCATCTTTGCTGATAGTATTTATTCTTAGGTCAACATTCAATAGAAAATAAAAAGTCAAATCAAATTGCTAAGTGGCAACCTCCATTAAACCCATGAAGGTTGGTTTGACAGTCAAGAACTCGTCTGAGATGCGAGAGGTCTTGGGTTCAAATTACTCTCAACACAAAAAAAGTCACTCCCATAGTGTTACTCAATGTGTGTGGAGAGGGAAGTTTGCACATGTCCTAAAGATTTGTCACTGCTCACTTTCGTCTTAAAAGAAGTGGCAACCCCGAGTAGCAGGGAGAAATGACCTGACTTTTGTTTAAACCCTATCAAACCAAGTACAGAATGCTGACAGAAGCATAAATATGGGTTCTTACATATGGACATGGGCCTGACCGTGAACGTGTAAACGAACCTCAATCAAGCCTTGCCCAGAAAACTTGAAATTTGAGCATGTAAGCAGGGATCAAAAAATCGGCTCGGCCGATATCCGATACGGATGATATATCGGCCGATAATTTTATCTCTCATACCGATATCGGCATTTTCTCTCTTCTCCGATATCGGAACCGTGAAAAAACCTCAAAAAACCATGATGAATAGTAGTGAACCGTGACAAAACCGCAAAAAACCGCAAAAAACCGTAAAAAATCGTGAACACCTTGAGAACCGTAAACCCTGAACCGCGGAAAACCGCGAAAAACCGCGAAAACTGCAAAAAACCGTGAATACCCCTGAGAACCGTAAACCGTGGAAAACCGCGAAAAACCCCGAAAAACCGCGAAAAACCGTGTAAAAACCGCGAAAAACCGTATCGGTGTTTAAATTTTTTTTTTTTTAAAATACCGATATTTATAAATATCGGCCGATATTGTGACCGATATTTCGGACCGAATATCAGCCATATCGGCCGATATTCGGTATGTACGGCCGATACTTATCGTATCGGCCGATATTACTCGGTTTAAAAAAACCGATATATATCGGCCGATACGATATGTATCGGCCGATATTTAAACCTTAGCTTGTAAGAGCGTCAAATACATCACTTGAGGCCCTTTATTGAACTGACCAGGCTGATTTTTCTGGGCTTCTTTAAAATTCAGATTTCAAAGGTGCAGGGCCAGTTAATAGGTGGTGCTGCTTGCAACCCTTTGTGTGCCTTAAATAGGTAAGACTGCAACCCTTCTACAAGAAAATAACAAGAGAGCAAGGATTTTAAAATGGGAGCCATAGGTAACGTAGTTTTTGCAAAATCCAAGTTACATTGGACTGATGTAGGTTGAGTTGAGGATCGTCTAGGCAAGATGGACCTAAGTCTAGATAATTTAATTGTCATCGTAGTCATTAAACACAACCATTTGAGATAGAATCTTTCTTTACCCCACCAACCATCATGGGTTATTTCATTTAAGAAAGTTTGGCTTCCCACTCCAGACTAAAGGGTGTGACATCTCTAGGATGAGGATATAGAAAGCTCTTCATGAAAACAATTAATCAGGCTTCAGGGTCATGAAGGCGTCAATTTTTTTTTTTTCCTTTTTGAATAACACGAGTATCTTCAACTCTCATTGGAGGCGAGACTAATTCCATGGATACATGAAGGCGTCTGAATTATGAAATGAGATCTACTCCGTGTGGCCCACCTTGGTCCATTTTCAGCTCAGTCAATACCCCCTCCAAAATTTCATCCAACTGGAATTACAATAACCAATGAATTGAAACTCAGGAAAAAAAATGATTTTTGGGGCCTAATAGAGCCCATAATCTGTGCTTGAAAGTTTTCAGCCCAATGACAAGTAGTTATAATTTGTTGGTCTTTTTCAGGCCCGATTTCCCATTCCCACGTCCTTCGCCATCCGCACAAAATACCTTGTTTTGCATACTGCAGCACCCAGGGTGCTGCACCCTGCTACTGCCATTCTGTGGTGCATATCTGAGTGGACCACACAACGAAGACTGGGCTTGACATGGTCAAGTTCGTTAAGAAAATTTCATAAATTCGTGTAGTTATGTGGTCCTGTGATTCAAAAAAGGTGACATGTACCGTATCGACCAATATCAGTTGTCTAAAATTTAAAATTTCATTCATCTGAATGACCCAGTGATTCAGAAAGGGGTTTAGAATTATACAAAAGTCCCATATTGGTTAATATTATTGATGTGTACTGCATTGATGAATAATGGCTGAAAGTATCAGCCACAAAATCTTTTCTTATTTTGAATATTGCAGAAAAAATGAGAGCCCATTGTATATATTTTATTTCTTCAGAAAACTAAATCTTTTTCGTGGAGTATCACATCCTTGGAAGCAAAAGTTTCGATTCATTCATGGCCATTAAGACGATTGAACAGTGCAGCATTAGTACCCCTAAAAGCACTCTTGGTGTATTCAAAGTGAAGACCATTATCAGTATATAGTGTCCCATCCAATTAAACCCATGGTGTTACAATTAGGCCCATTAACAATATGTGATGTGACAGTCGATATAAAGTTGATATATATTGACCAATATATATTAATTTTAACTTATACAATACATATCATCAATTGATACATGTCAAATGGGCCAAATTTAATACCCACCATTAATGCGGTCTCTTCTCCCACAAATCAGTGGGACAATGTCCCCCTCCCATTGGAGAAGAGTTGCCTGGCATGAGATGGAACATTCAGCGATTTTGGTAGGTGGAGGAATTGTTAAAACCTACCTCAAGCTTAAAAGACTAGCCTGATAGGTGGAGAGAACAAACATCGCTTACATTGTCATGAAACCTTTTATCCCATAAACAATCCAAACAAAAAATAAACACAGAACAAGAGAGAAGTCATCATAAAGAAAAGGGAAATATAATGCCTTTTTTTTTTTTTATTTCTTAAGTACAGAAGAGGGGGTTGTACAGGGCCGGTAGGTTAATAGAAAAGAATTAAAGAAACTTGCAGATGACGGTTGAGGCCTAGTGGAATATTGATAAAAATACTCCACTTGCTCAAAAAGAATTGATCAGACCATATACAATACTGAAACTCTACAACAGATCTCAATAATGCCTCTTTCCCAGTTCCCCCGCCAACAACTTCTTTATCCAATGAAAAAAAAAAAAAGGGATTAATTAGAAGAGAGGAAAAGAAAGAAAAAAGACCGGCCAAGAACCCCAAGAAGAATTCAATTGGTAGTGTGCCAGCGCCTCAATTTAAGGCCTGCACAAAGAATCTGAGGTTAACCCTTGTATCTATCTGAAAGCACCCATTTGTTAATAACTGTGGTTTCTTTGCTGTTATTGTTAGAGCCACCTACAGTCAATGCAGTTAGCAATGTCATGCTCTAGAAGGCAACCCAGCCACAAGTCCCTTGTTCGATTTCTCATCGCTCTGTGACATTCGACATATAGACCCGTTGTACTCATCATTGATTGCTGACGGACCTCTAACTTTCAGGCGCTTTGGCCCAACATCTATGGGTGGTGCTTCTTTAGTCTTTCCTATGTTAGCCAGAAAGTTATCCATTCCAGATGACTTTCTTGATCTCAACTCTAAACCTTCCTCTGTCACATTTGCATCTGAAGGTGGGGGTGGCTTGAACTTAGTAGCAAGTCCCACACAGGGCCTATTTCTTGGAACAGGAACTGGAGCTTCCTTACGATAAGTTGCATCAGGAGAAAGTCTATATGCTTTGTCGGGTGTGCATTTCGATGATGCCAGGTAACCATTTCTTCCTTCTGGACGGAGTTTCTTAAGCCGTTTATGAACCTGTGAAAAAGGACGAAAATGCCAATCATTTACTTGTACAAAGAATACCATGTCTCAGGGCAGGGCTATGGCAGTGCATCAAATATATTAATTCCATTGGACACCATGTAATAAAATAAAACTAATTGGAGAAAATAAATTATCACAATCAATATATTATGCAACGCGCAATTTTGCAGAAAAAGCAAAGCATGTTATCATTATATCCCTCAACTTTCAACAAAACTAGAAGCAGGTTAAAGCACTGGAACAGGCACATGATCACCACCGCATCAAAGCTTCTATAAGACAGCATCATAGTCAGGCATATAAACTGCAGTAAGTAGAAGTGCCAATCAACATAACATTTACCTTTTTATTTGTCAACAAATAACGAATGTCCCAAACCAAGGATATGTGGCTCACAAAATTTTTATCAAGCAGCCTCCCTAAATAGGGAGATTTGACTGGCTCCCTAGAGTTTTTTATTAAGATTGGTGTTCTGTAAAGATTGATGGTTTATCACAATCATGCAGAGTTGCAGACCCATTAATTCCATTTAAATCATCATTGGGTCCATTTGTTGTAAAAGCCCATAATCTGTTTTAATTCCATTCCCTTATATCAGCTATTGATCATCACTTGGTGACAAGATATATGGGCAGGCATTGATCAACATGCTTAAGCATTGTTAAACCACTGACATTATTATTTGGGTTTTTTTTTTACAGAAGTACTATGGCATGCCTATAATTGGAATACTCATTCTCTGATGAAGTTATCTTGATATGGATCTTTTACTTTCTACTTTCGATATGCCTAATCATTATGCTGTTGTATAGAAGTTTTCTGGAGCAAATATCATTCTAGATCTGTGGAGAAGATGGATTGGGTGTGGCTGAAAGGGAGGGAAGGGTTATACAACTTCAAGGCAACAGGCAGTTATGTTGAACTTAGAAAATGCTGAATCAAACATCCTTTTTTTTCTCTTTTGAAGTGATAGAATCAAGCAGCATCCATCAGAAAACAAAAAGGGCATATCAAACATACCTGATGTTGAGGAACCTTCAAGTTGTCTTTGCGCTCCACAGTTCTCTTCTCTACTTTCACTGTGGATCTTCGTTTCACCCTAAATATTTCTTCTGAATCAGAATTATCACTGTATTGATTGGTAGTTGAGCTTCTGTTATAAGATAGAAGGGATTCTGAAGGTTTGTCAGCAGCACCAGATACCTTTCCAGAACCCTTAGTTGACAGTATAACTGTATCATTAGAAATTATAAGCACCTGCAATTGAAATGAAAGAATTCATACATCACAGGAGCCAGATATCAAACTTAGGAGACAATTCTTCCTATTGAAATTTGAGTGCAAAAGCTTACATCATTGTGAAAAGACGAGTTTGGATCTCTCCCTAAAGAACATGTGGCTGGTGGTAGACAATATAGAGTAGCTTCTGGTGCTTCAGATTTGATAATGTCCATTCTGTTATTAGCCATACAATCAAGATCTTGTGCTTGATCTTCAGGATCATCTAGCAATTCGGCCTTTTTTTCAAACTTTATCTCACAATATGGAATATATCCATCATGTCCAGTGGATGGGAACAACTTAGATGGCATGGATGAGCCATCACCTTGCTGGATTTCCTCTAATATCCCATTTTCCTGCTCAAACTTCTTTGATGCAACTTCCATTTCTTGAAGATCCTTTCTTACATAAAGAACACGATCATGTCCACATGAACAGCAGCAAGTCTCTGTCTCTGAAAAATGCACACAACAAAGGGGAAATGGTGGTCACGAAAAATATATGACTTGGAGACAAGTGCCATGGTGGAGAAAAGAAAAAGCTCATACCGTGACGAAGGCAGATTGCTTGCATATGACAGCTACATTTCATGTAAGCTACATAGCAGTCACGTTTGCACAGGATGCACAATGTGGTTCCTTCTAATGTTGGAGAAATGCTTTTGCAAACTTTTGACTTCACGAGTAACCAGCGTGCTTGATGATGGAACCTCATTAGGTGCACAAATGAAACCTTTATGCAGCGCTGTGAAACATCTGTGGATGAAAGACCTGTATTGGTGGATTTTGGAGCTGATAATCCCTTAAAAATTAGCATCGCTTCTTTACAAAGAAGTTCCTCATGTGGTAGAAGAGGCATCCTGTTAAGAAGTCCATACCGTTGGCTAGCCACTGCTCCTAGTGGAAACCAATCACCAATTGCAAAGTTGACCGCCTCACCACAATTAAAGCCTAAAAGATGTATAAAGAACAAAGTCCAACAAGTTAGACATAAATTAACTAATGTAAGTAATCAATCAAATTAGGTGTGATTGATATGAAACAGCATCTTAAAACAACGTTGTAATAGAATTTTTTTGGAGGCACAGACAGAAATTGGGGGCATGTATGCCCTAAGAAATGTGATAACTGCATACAAGTATGGTTGAAAAAGCATCTTACCATGACTGAATCCAGCATGATATGCTCTAGGAAAAGTGATAACGAACTCCCCAGGTTTCTGTACAGCTTTATAGACAGGAACACCATGTTCTAACAAAATATTTGGTGGGAACATTGTTGTTTTCCCCAAAAGTACGTCAAATGCTGCATCATCTTCTTTAGTAGATAAAATTTCATGAGTGTATACATGTTTCTGGACTACCTTTTCAAAATCAGGTGCTGCATGACCGGGAACACCATACCAACTTTTTGATGCTCCACAATGGTGATAATTGATGCTGTGAGATCACACAAAAATGTAAGTCGCAACAACAGGAACAACCATAAACTGGTAAAATGAAACTATGGAATCAGAGTGGCTGGAATTTCAGAACAGATTAAATAAACACCTGTACAAGTAATGGTCTTCCACATGCCATGCAAACATACTAAATAGCATTCCAATGTAAAGCATGGGATCCGTTACTCCCTGAGATTAAACCAAAATTAGAAGCAACTCTTCGTCATCAAAGAATTCCAGTGATCATAAAAAAATTTGAGGTGGTTTCAGATATTATAAGTTCTCTTAAACAAAGAGGAATTAACTATTGAATTACCGCAATTGGAGCATCAAGGAGACGCAGTACAGACTTAGGCAGCCGAGAAAACTCCTGGGAATAACAAAATAGAAGTCAACTTACTGGTTCCATTTCTCATTGGAAGCAAAACTATATTAATAGTATAAAACAAAACTAAAACTACAAATGACAGTGCGGAAGAAAGTTGAAGCCCTAAAGACATTGATCAATGGTAACAATGAGATTCCCAAAAATGTGAGCACACTATTTTTTATGAGAAATGATTCCATCCTCCTGCTTCGAGAATAGAAGAATCCCAGCATATGTGGGACACTTTAATGGTCTTTCACCATCAAATTCAACCATTCTCTGTACCCTTCACTTATCAACCTTGTCCAACCCTTTCCTTTTGAGTGAAATGCCTCCTTCAAGACAAGCAGCACCTACAGTACCAATCCATGACCCACAGAACAAGAACTAAAAGCTGGAATTTTTTCCTCCTGATTCCAAATTTTTCAAATAATTCTGGCTAGAAATCAGGCCCTTAATGTGTATAATTGCAACCACAATCATAAAATTGAATCTTGAGATAAGCTACTTTTCATTATGAACTGAACCCCAAAAAAGGAAATTTGGAAGCAGATGAGCCTTAACTGTTACAATATAATTTACTTGTTTCCTTTAAAAAAAAACCTGTTACAATATAAACAATTGTTCCAAATGGATTCTTCTAAGAAAACAGATACAATTGATATTGATAATTAAGAAATGTCAAAAAAATCAACACCTTCAAGTTCCATTTGCTCTTCCCAAGCTGATCAAAAGGAGATGATGAAAAGGCACTACCATCAATATCACATGCATACTCAACAGTTTCTGTCTTGCCACAAGCAATTTCATGCCAAAATTCCTCTTCCATGTATTTTGCAGGAAGACATCCTGCACTGAAGTATCTTCGAGCAAAGACTTTGTTCGCCATCTTCTCAAAATCACGGAGTGTATATTTTCTGAAAATCATGCCAATGTTTACACTATCAAAGATTGTATCACCAAACAGAGTGTCTGTGTTGGGGGAAAAGGAAACCTACCTCCCACTCATGAAGAAGGTGACTCTATCGTCTGTATCCCACTCAGAAAGACGTAAAGGCTGCACTCTAGTTGTAAACTTGAAGCCAGCTTTCTCCTTCATCAATACAACACCCGCAGGTACAGAAGCACTCAGAGGTGAAATAATCTTGCATATACCTAAAATGGGGACAGTTCCAATTTAGTAGATGTTAGGCATAATAACATGAAGATAATGCACCTGACAGGAAACAAGGAGAAGTTCAACAAGCACTCAAACAGAGAGATTACTGCCACCCACGTGGCACAACATGTCAAATTAGATACAAGATTTAGCCATGACAGTGAACAAAAGATAACATCCACATAACTTGCATATATGCTCCAAAATAAACAGTAATGTCTAGAAATAAGTTCTAGGTTTTTTTCTTACAAGATGGGTGCACATTCAGTCACACAATATTACCGAATGTATCTAGGCATGGAGTCCACCAAATAGGGTGGTGATGGGCCTGTTAGAAAGGTGTTTCTTTGAATGTATGGTCCACCACAAGTCACCTTGATGGATTGATCAATCCATGTTTTTTAAGCTCTTAAAATTTTGTTATGTTAAATTATTTTTTAGTCTCTAAACTTTGTAACTTTTAAAAACATGGCTTAGTTAATCTGATCGAGTGATTTTTAATGGGCCATATATATTCAATAAAAGACCTTTCTAATGAGCCTATCAACCACCCCATTTGGTTGGCTCTATGCCCAGGTGCAAATGATAATACCGTGTGATCCAGTACACAGATGTATCACCTTATTTTCTTTCTTTGTAAGTTTATAGCAGTATATGAGGATGGAAAATGAAAAGCTCAAAGAGACTTCATGATATCTCCCAAGTTTGGAGGCTTCACAATAGAGATATAGAACCTCCATTTTATTGAATCCAATACCAAATGAATTGGACAATCTTTCCACAAGCACATTAGCCACCTTTTTTCATGTGTGTGTCAATTGCCTACAGTAAAGCTTCAAATTTTAGGAACTTCAATAAGTCCCCTTCGTAGAGGTTAAAAGAAAAGAGACTAACAAATGGCCAAGGAAGTTTTGTTATGGTTTCCTCTAATTTTGCTATATCAACTACTTCATCTTCTGGATCCATTACCTTATGATTATTAACCACATAGTAATGACCTTCAAAACTAGGTAACTTGGTTCATAAAATTTTTCTTATCACATCTGGGGATATGCATTAGGGAAGGGAAGGGTGCTTGATTAGATGGAAAATGCTGGACAAAAATAGTTAACATGCAGCATATAAAGTTTGACATGTAAATGGGTGGGTTAGGTCCTCTTAATCATTTAAAAATTGAACAAGAAAATTGTGCCCATGAAAAATTAAAGCCAAAACCTGAGATAATAAAAGTGAAACAAATCCACCTAAATAAGTGAAATTTTTAAGACTGATAGCAGATGGATAAAATTGAAAGCCGAGATTATTTGAGCCCAAAATCTAACTAAAGAATAGTTGATAGAGAAGGCATACAATGTCTTAGCACTTTGAGGTGTGAATCTTACAAAATCTAGCAGAAATGATTATAAAGTCCAAATTCAAGCTTTGCCAGTATATTCATAGATATGACTTTAGGCTATTTTTTTTTTTTTGAGTACTACTATGAAGCAAATTTCCTTGAAGCAATCAACAAATTACCATATCTTGAAGCCACTGGAGCAATCTGTTGCAGATAGACAAGAGGATCCTCAAACTCCTCCTTTGAGGGACTGAAGACAGGACAATCTGGAATTTTATCTATCCAACCTACATCAGTTGTGTCAAATTTTTCCACCTTTCGTTTTGGAAAGAAGTCTTTAACATTTGAAGATACACAGGGCTGAGATACAGCACGATCATTTCCCTGCAATCTTGTACCACATGATGCTGAAGATCTTAGAGCATCACCTCCACTTCTGGACATCATGCTAAAAACATCTACTCCTTCAGGCACAGTGCCCAAATTCATTCGCTGGAGCCTTTTACGCCTCAGAATCTCTAGTGCATTTTTTGCCTCTCGAGACAAACAAACCCTTCCCTCCACCTGTCAGACAAGATAAAAAAAATCAGATACATTTTTAGCAACTGCAGCAAGCATCTGATATCTCCCAGAATCACATTATTTCCTTACAAAACAACAATTGCCTAAGTCGTCTATCCAAACATGCTATGAGATCTGATCCAGTAATCTGATAGAGCCTAGAAAGAGCAAAGTTGAAAAATCCTATGGCCAAGATCTTATGTTGTACTGTAGTACATTGTAGAACATTAAATTGGATGGTTATTACAACTCATATGACCAATACACATTCCATTCTATGGACAAATGTTGCTAGGAGGTGTATACGGTGCCCCGAATGTAAGCCCAGCAAATGAAACATCTACAAACACATAATTAGCAACCTTGCATACATATGCTGAAAGCATTGATGTACAAAATGTTGTCAGTGTAAGTGCCTTCTTTTGTAGTCCCGTAATGCATAATAAGATTCAGTAATTTATAAACTCCTAATTATATCCCTAGTGCCCATGCAGAATCATGTTCCATCTCGAGTTCACGTCTTTGGGTGTCCCAATTTACACAAACAGTGTTACTTGTAATCACTTCAACAAAAGCCACAAAAATTGACTTCCAGAAATGGGATTAAAGCCAATAAGTCTTGGTAAATCCATGAAACTCTGGAACAGTTGAATTCATCTAGTGGTGTTCTTCTTCAGTAACCTTTCACCATTTGCCCTTGCAACAAGTGTCTCTCTTTTCTCTCACATAAGCATAAATCCATCTGTCCCCTCTAAATAGCATGATCAAACTGGAAATAACATATAGAAATCAAACTACAAAAAGCAGCACCCAAAAAGAATCACTAGTAATCCAGAAAGGCCCTAATATGCTTTCCATTGTATGGGATACAATATGTATTCCATCTCTGCTCATATCACACAGTGGCATCATATTAACATCTACTGATTGCAACTTCAACCCACTTCATTTTATAATGTGAATGATTGGGCAGTTTTTTATAAGCCCCCAAGAACTTTTGGTAGGCCCGGGAACAGGTATGTTCTTGGAAAATAACCATCCATACCTCTTTTTACTATAAAAAATAGAAATTATTTTAACCATTCTCGATTTTCCAGGAAAGTAAATTCTCTCGAGATTCGATAAAACGGTGACTTTCTACGGATCCCTGATCTGTAACTAAAATTGAAGCTTGCACTTCGGCGGCAGGAGGCCTGCCATTCACCCTCTTCCTCCCTCATGACAAAATAATTACGCCTTAGTCATAAATATCGCTTTTCTATTAAACGAAAGAAACGCGAATTTTGCAAACCCAACCCCACCCCAACCGCCCCCCCCCCCCACCACCCCCCCCCCCCCCCCCCCCCCCCAAAAAAAAAAAAAAAACACTGAAGGGAGAATAGAATTGCCTTCACAGAACTAATATTTTCCCGCATCAAAAGCCAAAAACAAAGATATTAAGAAAATTCGATAATGATGGTAGTATAGATGAATGCATTTTGAATCATCATGGATTTAAAATTTTCCAAAAATTTAATCAGGAAGTGTTTGGATGGAATTGAAATGTAGATTAGATTGTTGGGATTCCATGGCTTTCAATTCTTTAGAAATGAGAGAGTTTAAGACAACAAAACAGTTACTTTCTTAAAAAGTGCATCCAAGATACAGATTACCAAACAGCGTGTTTCCAAGAAAATTTACATTCCTGTTTCTGTTAAATTTCCTGAAATGTGCATCTATATATCCAGGGCTCCAGGCAGATCCCAAAAGGGAAAAAAAAGAAGAAGAAGAAAAAAAAGATCCAACAACGGCAGAGAAAATAATAAAACGAAGAAAAACCAAAAATAAAAGAAAACACAAAAGCAAAGCAAATAACTACAAGGAAAAAAAGAAGAAATTTGAGACCATACCATTTCATAACGCCGTCTCTTCTCGAATCCTCCGTCGTCCACCAAATTGGACAAAACACCGAAACTCCTCCGAAATCGAAACAGTAGAAACCAGCACGTAACGTTCAGGATCGACAAAACGCAGTTTTCAACAGGCCCAAACGCCACATTGCCCTCTGCGGAAGAAATCCGAGATCCGTATCTTCCTTCCAAAGCGAGGGAAAGCCGCAGGAAAATTCGACCTTCCTTCAAGGTAAAGGCAACAAAGCAGAGGGAGAAGGGGATGAAAGGCGGTTTCCCAACAAGGAGAAGATGGTTTTCCGGCGAGAGAAAAGAAAAAGAACCCGACGGATGGAAGGAGGAACAGTACCGAAATCCGGGACGAGGCTTGGAAATAGAAAACCGGAAAAGGGAGTAAGAGCGGTTTATTTATAATGAAGAGAGAGAGAGAGAAAAAGGGAGGGCAGGGAAGTGGCAGTTGTAAGGGAGTTCAACTAAACGTCGTCAAACGGAACCGCGTTTACCGTCTCCTCTTCTGGTAACTGACGCTTAATTACAGAAATACCACAAGTCATGTCCTATGATATTGTTCGTGTTCTTTTTACAATTAAAATTTTTGATTGGGAGTAAATTTATATAATTTTATCTAATGAGTTTAAATTATTTTAATTATTTATTATTTAAATTGAAATTGTTAAGTTCTTTTTTTCTACTTAAGTTACATTGTCAAGGCAATTTATAAATTTTTAATTTAGATAATCAACTTATTTATTTTGAATTGTCAATTAATATACATTTAATTATTAAAAAGGTTTAGTCAAATTAACCTGTTTCATCAAATGAGTTAAATTTAATATTTTTGAGTTAGATTTAAGTTAGATCGTTAAATTGGTCTGCCAATTGTTAAGATGTTAGGTTATCGGATAGATGGATTAGACTTAACTCAAATTCATATATTTGAGTTAAGAAAATCTATTTTTTAAATAGGTTGAGAAACTCAACTTAAGCCTTTTTCTTTTATAGCATAAAGTATATTTTATCTAATGTTGGAGGTGAGACTAATTGTACGAATACAAAAATCAGTGGCAAGCTTCGTATATTATGTCGTAAGAAAAGTTGAACTCATGACCTTTAGTTTAATCTTAAAAGTTTAGACTAAATCAAAATGATTAGTGAAATTTTTTTAGTTCAGCTTAAATTTCAAACAAAAGGTGTGCTTAGGTTAGGAGAATTTGGATGCACTTATACAAATTATTTCTACCATTGTGTTTAACAACTATTTTATAAAAAAAATACTCTAATTTTTTATGCAGGCATCGAGTCTTATTCAGACACGACGGAAGATGAACCAGCCCAATGGGATCAGGTCGATGAAATTGCGCCCCAAATCTACCCCGGATCAATGGATGGAAGAGAGGGGCCCACCAAAAATTACAACATCATCATTTGGTCCCCGCCCGGATTGGCATTGCAAGTATTTGGAAGGTTTCCGATTACTGCCCAACCATTGCAAAAGGAAAGAAAGAGGGAAGGAAAGCAGCAAAAAACAAGAGTGATAGACTCGGGTCTGCAAACTGGAAAAACTGAAAATCGTTTAATTGCTTGACAATTTTGATTGGATCGTCCGATGGAAATTGGATCGCCCGATGGATCTTATCGGATCGACCAACAAAGAGCAGAGTCAAAATTTAAGTCTCTGAAAAATCATCTGATGGAGGCTTTGAAAGTCTAATCAATTGTAATTTATCACATAAACATGAGGGTATAAAAAGATACTTTCAGAGTAAGTATAGTATCTCTCTCGCAAAATTGCATAAAATCTAGTATTACTATTTAGCACTTATTTTTTTAAATAGATTTAGAATCTTTCATTAAGGATAATTCAAAAGATAGAGTCTCAAAAATTTTAAATGTAAAATATAAAAATCCATACAATTACATTGTTTAAGTATGACATGAGGAGTGGTTATGGAGATAAACATTTTATATATTATAAAGTATGCTTAATTTTCATTTATACAATAATCATAAAAAATAATCTTTCTCATTTATTTGAGGTTTGCCTTTATTATTTAGAGTTCAAGTCAAGTCCAATAAAAACAATACCCACATGGACATAACCACAAATAGCTAGGGTCAGGTCAATAATCATCGGATTTAAATTTAGGTTGGTCTCAAAGTTTTGAAGATTCAAAAGTTTTTTAAGTTAAGTTGGATTAAACAAAAAAAATCGAAACTCGGCCTCAAATATTTTAATATAGCTTATAGTACTTTATAATTTATATATAATTATATTTTATAAATCTCAATTGACCATCCGATACAATTATACGGAGATATTTTATTTAGAATTTCTTTATGTTCAAATTTTATTTTACCTACCTTTGAGTATTTTTGAGATCTTTCTATCTCTCCATAGTAATTGAGAACTTTTTTTTTTTTTTTTTGACAATATTAAAAATATCAAGCTCTTAGGTCTAATTCTTAGATATTTAATATTCTTCTCAATTTAGTTCGGTTCAAAAGATAGTTTTCATTAATGCTCTTAATAACGCTTTATTTCTTTTAATTGATATATTTTAATTACCAGTTAGGGTATTTTTGTCATTTCAGAGAATCAATTTGGAAACGCCTTCCGGTGGTACCCGACCGAGTTGGGCGGTTTCGGGTTTCACAATGTTACCTGCTTCGGTCTCTTCGAGGATCGCTCGACGGATGTTAGATGAGAGTATATTTACTTATTTAAATGACCAAATTGCCCCGAGAATAACTGAAATTCGAAGAGCGGAACAAGGGTGCTGAGGTCATTTGAGAGGGTGTTTCGGTCATTGTGAATAATGGAAAACAAAGCCGGTGGTTACGAAACCTACCTTCTTCCAATAGATAACAGATTCAAAAGAGGGAAAGCGGTGTTAACTTCTCGCGGGGATTTTGTCTTTCCCGTTTGTATTTTCTCGTTGCGAGAGGATACTCTTCTCGTCCTGTTGCAAACGGCCAGCAAAATGTTCATCAATATACTTCAATGATTTGGACACTGATTTTTCCAGCGATATTAATAGAAAGTTTCCTATTTTTAAATATTAACATCAATTAAACAGACCCAATCCTTCAAATGCAATCAATTTAATTAAAAAAATTTCTCTATTATTTAATCATGTTATATATAATTTTTTATTTTAAGATAATCACGTCAAATCCTTGCAATTATTTAATGTAATCTTAAAATATTTTTTTAAAAAATTTAGTCATTTTTATACTATTTTTCTGTATTTTGTTATACTAACTTGATAAAAACAGATCACATCTTTCTAACTTATTGAATCAAATTCTAAAGCATCACATTGCACGGAGTAACTCAATTGGTAGTCTTTTTGGGTTTGAAAGCAGAGGTCTCAAGTTTGAATACCGTAGTCTCGATGCTCGTGGCTTGTGGGGAGCTAGATGCTTCCAAAGTTTTACTTAATGCCCTTTTACTTAAGGAGAGATGGGGTCTTGTATCTCTATGTCATAAAAAAAAAAAAAAAAAAATCTAAAACACCATTTTCCATTTCTTCGATTTTTAAGAACTTTTTTAGATAAAAAATTAATTTGATTATAAAATGTAATTTTAATAATTTTCTCGTATTAAACAAGTAGAATGTGGTAGGCCATAAATGTAGAAAGTAAATAAAAGATGCATTCTACATTTTAAATTGGACATGCATTTATCATTTTCCCACTTGTTAGATGCGTGTTCTGAATAAGCAAACAATAAGAGGATGCATGATAGTGATTGGTTGCTTGGCCTCTTTTAAATCAAGGCCAGATTCATACTTTATGTATACGTCAATTAAAAATAATTTTTTTTTTTTTTGTATATTTTGATTATTTAATATCTAATGCAAAGTAAATGCACTTGATGTCTTCATGACATTTCAACACACAACAGTCTATTTCAACATTGTGAACATTAGTATTTTAATTGAGCTTGTTCATGGGTTAGAAATGATGTCTATATCTATTTGTCGTAATTCTTGTCTGGAGATCGAGTTGAGTTGAATGGAGATTACTTGTGTTTGAGTTAAATTCAACAGTGATGCCATGTCTGTAGTAGTTTGAAACTTTGAATTGTTCAAACCATAAGATGTAAAAATTGTCAAATTTTGAGGAAGTATTTTCAACTAAGTCTTTTATCATTTTAAAAGATACAAGTCAATCATTCAAACAATATTTTTTTCTTTTTATAAAATAAATTCGTGACAAAAAAATTAATATAAATATATTTTTCTTGTAATTCTAATCTAGAGTGGTCAGTCTGATGGTTAAGAAATTTTCCTCATGAAGGAAAATTTTGATTTTGATTCATGCTCAACCTTTCTAGACCACTGTACATAGAGTTACTCTTCATTGTTTGAATTCGGTATATGTGTATAGAGAGGTATGCAGATGTCCCGAAGAATTAATCAAGTAAAATCTCTTAGGAGTGAGACACTTGAATACATTCGATCATAAAAAAAAACCAAAAAAATGCATATCCTTCAATTTGACCTCTTAAGCTTAGTATTTATGTGTGAAGCTAGAATTTTTTTATAAATTTTACCTTAAAATGCTATTTCATTTCAGTTTAGTTAATTACAGAGTCACACTCAATTTTTTAACTTTTAAAGACAAATTTAACTTATAATAAAATTTAATAAAATCTACATAAATTTGATTATAACAAGATTAACATTAATATTATTATTAACTTTTCATCATTTTAAATAGAAAATGTTTCGCTGTCACTAGAATCCATTGTCCTTCTGTGTTAGACCCAGAAGTCCGCAGAGTACGAAATTTTCTCTCTCGAGTCCTAATTTGTTGACTCTCTCTCTACAAGCTGCCAGCTGGGCAAGGAAGTGCCACGTCAAGTGACTGATCCCACTGGTTATTCACCTGGCCCACACAATCACAGCCGTCCATTTCTTCAAGTACTCTGTTGCACTTCGCATGGCTTGGAACTCAGACAGGTGACCTTTTTTTTTAAAAAAGAAAAGAAAAGAAAAAGAATAAATTAAAGACGAAAAGGTCTTTGGCGATGCACATAAGAAGATTCTCATTGCATGTGCATCCCACCTTGGTACATTGATAATTAGCCAATGTGGTCAACGGATTTTGATTTTAAATTTTTATCACGTCATCTAGATGATCGAGACCATGGAGCCCACCTTTTTCTATGTTGAGCTTTCACAATGGGACCCACATGACACATGGTCTCTCTCACATTCTCATCCAAATCCTGGTGCCCTGATTTTGAAATTTGCTTTTCATGTTGGTGGGCTGGTAGTCGAAGATCGTCTAGAAGGACCCTTAGTAAATAGTTTAATTTGGATTTAGATATGGCTTTGATTGAGAATGCTCTTAATATAATATAACTTAATATGATTAAGTAATCATAGCTATAACTTTTAAAACTACGAAATATCAAAAAATATTTAGAGAGAGAGTTGTATCAAAGGTGAGTGCAAATCAATTGGGCATCAAAGTTGTGAGTGTGATTAAAGTTCAAAAATACAATTAAGCTGAGCTACCTAATTTTTTAAGAATTGATGTTAGAAGAAAATCATGTTAATATTCTTAAAGTAAAACTCACTTTCAAAAGCTAACTATTAAGAGAATAGTACTTCAAGTGTTATATAGAGTCATTGACTTTTCAATTTCAACGATACGTGACTTTTGTTAACTTCACACTCTCCTTCACGTGAAGTTACTCACCATCACTTACGTGCAACGGCTGCACATGAAACCTACTTAAATACTATAAAGAAAATCATATTAACATTCTTCAAGTAATATTTACTCTAGAGAATAATCGAACTCATTTGACATGTACAAACTACAGTTTTATAAAATAACAAAAACGGTACGTGAAGGATATAATATATAAGATCCCATATTTGGTTTTAGCAGGAGTTGGTAGGACTTTTCAACAAAAAAGTCGAAAACCATGGAAAGTATTTTCCACAGATTTGAGACTGGTTTATGCTTCTGGAAGGGACAAAAGGCAAGAGTCAGATGCTAAAAGGGTGTATGTGGACATATGTGATGGATGGATGACTGGTATTGTATAGTATCAAAGGTTTGGTCAACATCGGAATTGGATACCAGGGTATTCATGTCTGCGTCTTTACTCTGGAAATTAAATTGCTTCAATAGTTATAAACGTCGGTTTTGAGTTTTGAGTTGCTTGAATTAGAATAGTGCACTCGGTTTACTCTGGAAATTCAAATGCTTCAATAGTAATAGACGTCGGTTTTGAGTTTTGACTTGGTTGAATTAGAATTAGTCCACTCGGTTTAGTACGTGTCTGCTAGGCAACTCGCTTTAGTACGTTTCTACGTCGGCTATCATGTGATTATGTCTCCTCTCTCTCTCTTTTCATTTGTATTTATCACCATTAGGGTTTAAATACAGACAATTATTTATTATTTTTAGTTTTTTTAATACATTTCCACGGATACGTAGTGCAAGAGTTTATTCAGTTCCTAATATTTGAACAATTATCAAACAACTTAACCACTAAAAACATCATCAGTGAAAAAACACACATTAAGAATTAACTACTTTTTATATTTTTAAATATTTATAGCAGGGGTTCAAATCTAAGCATCGGCTGATATCTCAGCCGAGAAATTTCTCTTACTTAATTTTTTATTCTTTTAAATTAAAACCTGAAATATTGGTCAATACATATTATGTCGACTGAGATTTAAATCCCTGATTTACATAAACTTCTATAATATCAAATTTACATTGCTAATCTGCGCAAAAAGTTCTTATTTAGATATATCATTTAAAAAAAAATTAGGGAGACGACTATTTGATATTTAAAATAATATAAAATAGACTTAAAAGTAATGATAAGTTGTTGATTTTGTAATTACTACAGTAAAAGATAAATTTGATGTTTTAATAAATAAAAAATCAGCAGTATCTCTATTAAAAACTAGAAACCCGAGAAGAAGCGTGTGTGGTGTGGATTTAGTGGTCAACCTCTCATTACGGATTATAGAAGCGACTGCTGGTCGGAAGGGGATGCAGTCAGCCAATAAGAGAGCAGAAATGAGACACGTGGCATATAGGCAGCCTGCCCTCGCAGATTAGCTGGCAGTTACAGCAGGTTTCACGCCCATGACCGGCCAAACTTTCCGCCCATCGGCCAAATAGTAGGTCACGAGCCAAACACCACCTGTTTCCTCGATTCCTCCGTTCCTCTTATTATTATTATATTCATACTAATTAAGTGACTAATACAACATATAATCTTCCAACGGGAGATATGTCTAATCATACACGAATTTTAGTATATTGTTAATTTTATCTTTATATAAATAGTAAAGTAGCTTATCGACCCTTCGCGTGAACAGTAAAATTGATTCACCAACCGGATCAGTTACCGACTTACTTACTGGTACCGAAAAATCAAGTAAAACGAGCTGATTTACTTTGTTTTCCAATGCTGGTAAGTGATCTGATTTACTATTCATACAAAGGGTTGGTGAGTCGATTTACTTTTAATGCAAAAGATCGGTGAGCTGATTTTACTGTTCATATAAAGAGTAAAATTGACAGTACACTAAAGTATGTGTCTGATTACACAAATCTCTCGTAGGAAGATCGCTACCCTACATATACAAGCACAAAAGTCTCACTTTCAAGGCACAACTTATAATAAAATTAAAAATTAAAAATTAATATTATTAAGTTAAATTTAACTTTTATAATATTCATTTATGAATTTTATATATTTTTAAAACGTTTTATAAGGTAAATCTCTCTTTCAAACACATTGAATCATGGCTCACACTGTATCTGCAAATTGATTGATTGATTGATTTGTGCCTTGGCCGGGACTTGACTTGTTAATTTTGTACTTATTAATTCATGCAGTGTAGCGTAATTTAAGTGAGTCAAGTACATTCTTACGAAACCTCGAACACACTTATTGAGACTTAACTCAATGTCAACTCTTCAACCCATCAATCTTTTCAATCTTCCATTTGATTTTAAGCTACAAACTTAAATGGGTTTTTCAAAATTGAATGAGATCCAGGACGAGTTTGGTACCCCATTGATGAATCAGCAATAAATTTTCTTCTAATCTAAATAGATGAAGAATGAGTGTCGTAGATATAGAGGGTGTGCACCATGTTTAATGATACATAGTGTAGAACAACATTAAGATATAATATCAATAACAAATCATCAAAGGCAAGGAATTAGAAAGCATGAGCTAAATGAATAATGAAATTACTTGCATTTTGCATTTTTCTACTTAAAATTTATGTTTTCATTACCTAAGTTGATGAAACATGATACAAATCATGGCAAAGTATAGTACGATTAAACGAGTCAGGGGTTGACTTAGTGGTTGAGAGACAAGAATTTAAGATTGAGATTTTAAGTTCAATCCCTGATAACATTCCTAAAGGGTCACTTTCCGTGGGATATGTCCATAGTAAGGTTCCACAACTTAAATCCAGCATGTGTGTGTAAAGAGGTATGCACCTGTCCCTAAGGATTAATCGAGCGATACACGTGGACACCTACGGTCATAAAAAAAATAATGAGTCAAAACAACAAATCAATAGTAAATTGGGATCTTAAATGAGAACTTTTGAAATACGTAGTTTGAAAATTAATAAAACTAAAATAAAATATATGGAGTGTAACTTTAGCGGGACAAAAGATAGTGAGGGAGGTCCGATTAAAATTGAAAATGATTTAATAGCTCATAAGATAAGTTTAGATAGTTGAGATATAGGTGGGTCTCATTTCACTTAAAGGGATAATTCTATATAACGATTATTAGATCCATAATGTTTTATGGAGCAAATTGTTAGAAAATAAAGAAAAGAAATACATAAAATTAGAATAGAGTTAGAAATGGAGGGAAGGACTCAAAGGTTGGAGCTTGAAATCCTTTAAACCCAACTCCCATTGATATGATTTATATTTTTTAAACCAATTGAACTTAGAAAACTGATAAAGATTCAATTAGAATAAGATAAAACCCGCCTTGAAAATGGATATTTTTTTACATGTTAAAATAAAAACAGAGTATGAGGAGCTTACCTCATATCAAGTAACTTCCTAAGACCTTTAGCCTTTTAAAATATATCTTGACTTGCATTTGCATGATGCCAGCAGCAGAGTGTTTGGCACTCAATCATTCAAGCTTATCATTAACCATCTAATCTATTATTATAATCACAATATTAAAGTACCAAAAGCAACAGGAGCAGTACAAACAACAACAACAACTCCTATTGCGACAATCTAATATAAAATGTATAAAAGATTAAAAAAATAAACAAAGTTGTGCATATTTAAGTGACTAAATAGGCTGTGGACCAATTAAACAGTAATAATAACAATATTAAAAGCAATAAATATATCATAAAATCAATCGTACCATTGTGTCGCTCTAGAGATTAATGATTTTCCATAGATTGAGCCGGCAATTGTTAGAGCAGTTCGATATGAGTTATGGATATGTTAAATAAAAAAATAATTTTTGTACATTTTTGAGGACTGAATCTAACATAAATCAAATAAATGGTTAGAATGTCTTTCTATGTTTACTGTTTATTTATTTGCTTTAAATAAATTGACTCAAAATGTACAATAAACTAATTCTTTTTTAATTTTTTATTCTTGAGCTTTCTTAAATGATGCTATGATTTAAGACAAATAGATCTCTCTCATTATTGTATGCTATATTAATTAAAAGAGAAAAATTTCTACCCATATGAGTGTAGCTCATTTGGTGTGCTTTAAGGACAGTGGATATCACCCATGGAGGTTTTATCGTGGGTTTTCCACAGTTTTCCACACGTATTTTTTTTTTTTTTTTTAAAAATGTCCTACCAAAAAAATTGGAAAAAAAGAAGAAGAAAAATATGCAGTAAATGCGTCAGTAGTGTTTTCTATCATAAAATATGTATATGCCTGTAAAGAGGAGTTGGTAGTCTATTTTTTTTTTTTTTTTTAATAACATAGAGGGTTAAGTGGTTAACTAGAATTTAAATCAATGATCAACCTAAGGTGTCTAAGGTTAGGACGTAATGGTTGCAACATTGACGTCATTTGTCACTTGTAGCTTATCTACCAAACAAAAAAAAAAAAATGAGATAAATAAAGTATTGATTAAAACTCTAACTTTTCCTCAAAAGGCCCATCTAATCCATCAGAAAATAGATCACCTAAAGAAGACCCACTAAAAAATAATGATAAGGAAGATTATTGTAACCATAAGTCAAATGTCCCTTAATTAAGTATATTTTGTAAGGTTGAGAAAATGAAATTTAAATATTGTAGTAAGAAAATAATAAAAAATCATATATTTAACCATACAAGCAGACATACATTTTAATGTAGTCGTGCTACCTTAAGATACATTAGTGAATTTGTTAAGCTCAATTATACTGTTCTTAGAGTTAGTAGGAATTAAGTCTGAATTGAATTTTAGTTGAATTAAAAAAGTTGGATAAAAATTATTAATTGAGTCAACTTACATTTAATCATTTTTTAAATCGTGAACTCACTACTAATTATCTTAAAAGGAAGGTTGTGTAACACTTGAGCAATTAAAAAATTAGGGATCACAAGGTAGTGATAGTCGATTCAAAGTGATCATTGTGTTCCACCAATATAAAATTATCAAGGGATTTTCATTGAGGCAGGTAGGGTAGGGCTTTCATTAATTTAAACCTTGTTAGTGAATTGAATTGGGGACAAAAACTTTTCAATTGAAATTCCTACCGGCCCTATCACCCCTTTGGATAGGGGTCATGAGTCAGTTTGGAGTTCATTCGAAAGGTACTTTTAGATGGTGCTTATAAAAAAATTATGTCGATTAGATTTCAAAAGATTTTTAAGACTCCAAAGATCAATGTAAAAATGACGGCAATTTTGAATGGATTTCAATACAATTCTTGATTAGAATCGGTTCAAATTGAGAAGAAATCCAATTCACACGGTACAATATAGTCTCAGAGGGATTTAGAGCATAGTAGTCAAATCTGTTTTGCAATCTATTCTGATTTTGTTTTCACAAGGGAACATTCTAGCATTTTGGTTGTTTCAAAAAAAAAAAAAAATAGTATAAAAATTTATAATGGATACTTCAGAGTTGTTGTTTAGTTGACATCTCGTACCACTTTTCCAATCAAGTGGGGGAGGTCTTCTCTTCAATCCTACCGGACTAATTAACATTAAAATAGATGGACTTCAAACATCGTTTATCCACAACCAACCGATCATTCTGGTCGGAACGAAAAAGAATTGATAATTAAAATTTAGAGGTGTGAGTGGTTTCGTCACCCATTGATGATATCGGCCAAGAGATCCTGATTTTCTACTTGATTAACTAATATAATAACATATAATATTATGCTTAAATTGAGTAGACCTTATCTTCTTTCTAAAACAAATGTGGTTTTTATACAACTGAGTATTGAAGTTGTGGTCCCTGACACATACTACCTAATATCAGTACAGTAAACCCATGCGATCTAATCCATACACATACCCATGTGATGGGGACCATCCTCTTCTTCTACTCACCTAAAATGTTCACATGGCGGATCATCCAATTCATTGATATCCTTGAGCCTTCTAAAATATAACATTTTCCCACTTTTTAACCCACAACGCGGATCATCCAACTCATTGATATCCTTGAGCCTTCTAAAATATAACGTTTTCCCACTTTTTAACCCGCAACGTATCCATGGTCTAACCTTGGTGTGCTCTATGAGTAGTGAACTCATCTGTGGAGATTTTAAGCTGGGTATCACACAATCTCTACACGTAAATTAAAAAAATATATAACATTTTAACCATCTCTTTCTCTTTTGTGCCTTTTCACGATTATCCACTCTTATTTATTAAGTAATTTATCAAAATTCTATCTTAATATTTTCAAAAGTGCATATCTTTATCACCTGGTGTGCCTTAAGGGCAATGAGTATCACATGTGAAGGTTTTGCGCTAGGTTTTCCAAAGTTTCTCGGACATAAATTCAAAAAAAATATTAGTAATTTTTTAACATAGAGCACTAAATAACGTAAAAATAAAAACTTTTTATTTTACCATTTCAATTTTTAATGTATCAAAGACAATATCAAGACATGGATGTAGTTCAGCTAGTTACCTTTCGCCTCAAGAAGCGAGAGGTCATGGGTTCGATCGAGCCCCCATGGTATAATCTTAGTGTGCTTTAAGGTAAGGGTCCACCCGTGGAGATTTTTACGCTGGACATCCTGTGATTTCTCACACGTAAATAAAAAAAAAAAAAAAATCAAGACGAAAATGAAAAAGTGCCCTTTCTCAATACAATTAGAGCTTCCCAAACCATTTCCCTAATAATTTATTTTTCTTTTTATCTTATTTTTTTTCCTCCACCATCTTTAAGTGATCTTAAAACTTTGACCAATAAAATCAAAGATTTAGATGATTGGATAAGTACAAAGGAGTACACCTTGCCAATCACAGTGCAGGCAAATGGAAAAGGTAGACACTAGGTACATGTTACTAATAATTTGGAAATGACAAAGATACAATATAATTCCCAATGTCCTACGACAAAGAAAGAACAGCTGAAGAACACTAATTTTAACCACCTTTTCTGAAATTGAAGGGAATGAGGTCTTTTTCAAACTGAAATTAAAGCTCTTGACAACGAAGAATGGAAAATGCCACTCATTATTTTCTTGAAAAAATAACTATTTATGATTTGTCACATGAGTTCCTACAAAATAGTATAACTTGAGGGTAAGTGTTTTCTTAATTATAACGAAACCGAGACACATACAATCATTCGACTTTTTAAATTCTATTTCTTCATTTGACCATGTTATAAATTATATATTCAATTAATCTATTATTAGTCATTTTTTTAAACAAGGATTCATATAATCATCTCGTAAATATCATATAAACATTTGAATTTAGGAAGACTTACGATTTAAAATAATTCGATGGCAAAATTTTCCATTAAGGAAATGGCAGTTCTAGGAGACTTAATGTTCATTTTCAATGGATGGGATCGACATAGAACTACGTGAATAATAAAAATAAAAAGAAACTCTTTAATTTGATTTTCACAATAATATAAGATGAGTCATCAAAAATTAATGAACTTTTAGCAACCAAAATTTTAAATATAATAAGGAAACCATATTATGCTCGGCGGTGGAATCAGAATTTTCTCACTTTTGTGTTGGTCGTGGGGTTGAAATTGATTTGGTACAAATCATACACTAAGAATTTGGTGGTTGTATATTTATGAGTTTTTTTATTTACTTTATATTTACAAACTTTTTGCACTGATTATCATTTCCACAAATAAAATTATTATATCAGCCATATATGTTTTGAATTATACTTATTATTAGATTAAATTGGATTTTACAAATCATTAAATCTTTAAGGCTTTAAAACCATACTTAAAATGATTTATTCAAACTATTTTTAGCCTTCTCTTTATCATCATCACCATCATCTTTAAAATAATAATGATGGTAAGCCTCTTAACCAAGTATAAACCTTTCTAATCAATAGACCATTATGATCCAAAGTGAGCCAAATAAAAGTTCTCATGGACTTGACGTCGGTCCTAATTCTCAACTAATGACTTCTACAGGATTGCATGGACGACCTTATAAATTGAGTTTTAGAAGGGAGATTTGGCTGGGTTTTAACCCGATTTGTATGACCTGATTCGAGAAATCATTAGCATGGATTGTGTATTTGTGAATTTAGAGTCAGGTCTAGTTGGAAGAAAAAAAAAACCGTTTGGAATTCAGGTCGAGATGAGCTCAAAATTTTAAAATTAACCCGACCCAACCCAAATTGACTTGATCCGACCGGAGTATCAAGAAAAATAAAAAACCTATTGCTGAATTTTTTCTGCCTCTCAAATTTAGACTAAAAATGGGTCGGAGTAACTCAGGTTGTGTTAGGCAAGCAACTAGGTTGGTTTAGGTTGAGCAATTTGAGCCAGGAACTCGGGTCGGACCGAGTCAAGTTCAATAACTTTTATATGAGTTGAATTGGATTTATTAAAACTCGGCTTATTCCTGCCTGGATTTGAATCGTATTAAGTTTTTTAAGTCATCAAGGGAGTACTAATATATAAAAATTTGCGTTTTAAGCCCCCCACCAACCGATATATTGCTGATTTCGAGCGTTTTAATTGTTCCATTGCATTTCATTTTTCCATTCCATTATTAAGCATTTAGACTTTGGTGTAATTGCTAATGGTTTGAAGGAATGTTTATAACTTTATATCCTTATCTTTGGGTGTTAGGTAACCTACAATTTTCATAATCATTAATTGAAGATGTCTTTCCTCTCACACTAAATATTTGGTAGCCATCTTAAGATGTGCCATGTGGTAGTTATGACCTCTGATCCAAAAACGTTGTTATAATTTACAAAAGATTATTATTATTATTATCATTTTTTAGAGATCAGGCATTGTCTTATATATATATATATATATATATATATATATATATATATATATATATATTTTAAACATTTGTTGGTTACTAAGAGCAATTGAATTACTATAATCTAAATTTTTTAGGCATGTTTTGACCCAGTGGTATTTTGGGCCTCAATTCTTTTGATAAAATGGTCATTTTATTTGTACTTAATTTTTTTCCTGAAGCTCTTTCTAATTTTTTTTAATTAAAAAAATGAGATTAAAATATAATCCTGCCACCCAAATGAAGCTTCTCATTTACATCTCCATCTAACCTCTACAGGGCCCATCTTTTGTTGGTTTACACTGCTAAATTGAGATATTCTATATGTTTTAACTCCATTTTCTATTTATTTTTTTAAGATCATGCTATTCGGACGTCTCATGTAACTAATTTTTGGAGCATATGTAAACCTCCCAATTCACACACCCCGAGTACTAAACAATGGAGAGCGACCCTTTTTTATGTTGAAGGAGACTTGATCCTAAAACTATCGGTAAATAAAACAAGTTTTGATCATTAAGCCGACGGCTCATGATTCTTCATTTTTTATTCTAAATAGAGCTGAAATCCAGATGCATTCAAATTAAAGGATAAAGTGATTGTGTTGGAGTTTATGGTGGCATGAATGCTTTCCATGAATATGATAGTAGAGATTTCCCTCCTCACTCTCATTAATGTTTAGTAGTCACTATAAAATCATCAAAAGCCTTGTTTTCTTACTTCTTCCTTACATAATAAAAAGGATTCTGATATCATTAGTTACACTTACATCTCTAATGCATTTTCACTGTAGAAATGAAGTAGGAAAGAAGAATATATATGGAAGTAGAAACTTTCTGCAAAAGAAAGTCTCAAAGCAATAGAACAACTCTCCTTTGCTTTACTCTTTCCTTTCTTATCTTGGAAGCATAAGTCTCATTCCATGTGTGGACTCTTTTGCTTTCCAATTAATTTGGTGTCATTTCCATTATTAAATGGACTCCTACATTTTTCTTTCTGCATAAATCTCAAGAAATCATGTCATAGAAGGAAAGTACACTTTAATTTTAAGTGGCATTCTTTCCAATTAAAGGTAATTTCATTTAGATAAACTTATGTTCAGTATGTTCTTCTCTTGCCAATGATGGAAAAGAAAGATGTTCAAACTAATGGCCTAATTATCAATCAAATTGTAGTGCTGGTCAGGACTAATGTAGGCAAATTAGTTACATGTTGGGTGATAGATGGATAGCATGGTAATTAAAATATTGTTTTTATATAACTAGGGTTGGATTTTTAATGTTCAAATCATGAAGAAATAATAAGGGTGCACATCTTAAAACCGGCATTATCTTTTAGGAGGCACAGGTTGTAATGAATTTCTCATTTTGTCCCTTCATCCATCTGCAAAAATCGGTTCACTTTTCATTAAATCGGTTCACTCTTCACTAAATCGGTTCACTCACTCATTTATCGGTGCACCGAACTGGACTCTTTCCATTTTCAAGTGAATCGGTTCACTCATCAGTGCATCAGATAGGTGAACCGATTTCTGTAAGGGCAAAGTAAGAAATTTGAAAAACCCATGCCTTCTGATAGTGCCCGTGTTAGGATGGACACCCAATAATAAATAGGTAAAATAATAATAGTAGAAAGACATGTCATTGTGAATGATGTGATTAATAAAGCATAAATAAATAAAGGGATGTTTGGCATATTTCTTAATTTTTGTCCTTTGTCGGGCCATATTAACTTATTCAAAATAAGATCCAATTCACTCATGACATTTGATCTTTAGAATATAATAAATTATTGAATAAATATTTTTATCCATTGTGATGAATTCATTGACGAAGAAGCATCGAATAAAAGAATAAGTTTAAAATATTAAGCTTTTTTTTTTTCTAATTTAAATATAAGAAACTATAGAAAACCTATCATAAAATCCCCACCAAATGAGGTCAAGGAGGCTCAAACTTAATACCTCGTGTTATCTGAGGTAAGAGATTATCCCTTGAGATATACATATGTAGACACTGTTTTTTATCTAATACTATACTGTAAAAAACTTTAAAATTTGTTTAAAGGTTAATTATTTATTCTTGACCTTCTTTACACATGTCAAATGCTTGAAAACGTAATATGAAAGTAAATGTTAGTAATAAAACTTAAAAACTATCTCAGTCATTCACAATGTCAATGGGCCCTACAATCATGAACTCTATTAAGTCTGAAATTACTGAAACCCTAGTCACATGATGTCAGACTTCACTGCACCAGGCCTATCCACTAGTCCCCAACTGGGATTTGGGAGGGGAGGGACCAATCAATACTTGTGAAGAGATAAAAAGAACAGGCTAAGAGCCTAAGATGATGGGCTATAGAGTATAGATGGCTGAACATTATTTAAAAAAAAAACTCTTCTAATTTCTAGTAATGTAAATACGAGTTGATTTTTTATTTATTTTTAATTTATATATAAAAAACTATTGAAAATCTAGAGTAAAACTCAAAGAGAAATATCCACTGTTAGAGTATACTAAATTAAACTATGAAGACTCGAATTTGTCATCTCTCACATATTTTCATATACATATTTCTTCAAATATCCTTAATAAAAAAAAGGTGGAGTATGGCCTTATCTATTGTGTCCAACACTCCAATACAAGAAGGGCTCAGTGCTAGTACCAATCTTTTTCAAATTGATTTTCCCTTCATTTATGGCTGGCTTTTGAATACTTGGGTGATGCTTATTTATCTCAGTTTATCAGGTGAAAGCATGGTGAAAAGTAAACGAGTCATTTCAAGTGTGTGAGGGCAATAGACTAGACTTAGACTAGACCACTAAAGCCTTAAGAAGAAGGCTATTAATGATATGTGCATCATTTTCTATTTTAAAATTGTATTGTATTACATCAATCATAATTTATTTATTTTTTAAAAAAATTTGGACAAATCCATATTATGGAAAAAAAAAAGTATTAATTTATCGCAATATGTTAAAGAAAAGTATTGCAGCTCAAATCAATTCAATTAAATTATAAGCCCATCAACTATTTTTATTAGACAATGTAATCAAAAGAAGAAAGGATAATATAGAATTTTTTGGAAGAATTGAATAGTGTACTAACAAGTTTATTTTTGATACACAAAAAATAAATAAAATATTCATTTTATCCAAATAAATAAGAAGAGAAATTAAATGTGATGAGAAAATATAATATTTAAAAATAAAAAGTATAGTAAATGAATATATAAATATAAATGAAACTTAAAACTAAAATAACTATTAATAAATATCCTATAAGACCATGTTACCTAGATAACTATCAACAAACTAAAATGTAATTTATTATTTAATATTTAACTTGAAACAAAAATGATAGTGAAAGACCAAAGTCATTAAAAAATATATTAAAGTCATCAAATACTATATAAAAATGATAAAATAAAAATAAATTTTAATTGAGTACTCAAAAGATGTTTTATGGATTTAGTAGGGTCAACAAGAATTGGTGGCCCACTGTCCACATCATCCTCTCAAAGACAAGAGACTTGAAAACCTTGCCAATCATGCAACTCTAGACTCTAGAGTAAGTAGAGATTGCATATTCTAATTCGTCAGCCAATCGGGTCACCCAACAAAGCTTTTCAAGACTTGTAGAGGGACGTGTGGCACATTGCTCTTTGTTCCCCGTGTTCCAGACATGAGACAAGAATTAGTTTAAAATAACATAATACCTAATTTTCTTATCAAATTTGTCGATTATCCTAAATAAGGAATGATTATCAATAATAGAAGAAATACAATTTTAATATTAAAAATACATTTTTAGGAAATTGATCTTTTTTATAACGATGAATTCATGTATACTTTTTCACCATGATGATAAGTAGATAAAAGAAAAAATTCACTAAATTCAATGTCTCTTATAGTTAAAAACACTTGTGTTACTGTTAATTTTCTTTTTTAAAAAGATAAAAATAAATAAATTTACTGACTAATATCTAACTGAGTTATCACTTGAGTCTCAACCTAATCCAAATTGCTGATCTAAATTACTCAATTCGACGCGATTCAACTCGAGTGTTGTTTTATAATTTAGTACACTCGAGTTACGTTAGGTCAGATCGGATTGATTTTAAATTTCTTAACTCAAGCCGATCCAAATTTCATGTGTGTTCTTCTTTTCCAAACCTGCCCTGATCCAAAATATACAAATATATAACCCAAACTCACCGATTTCTTGGGTCGGGTCATGCATCTCGAGTTAAATCCGACCCAAGTTTCACCCTAATCATTTGATAATAAGTAGAGTAATATTGAAGGAAAAATGCAAGCATATGCAATGTGTAGAGGAAAATACAAAATGTAGAACACTGTAAAAAAAAAAAGAGCAAGTACTAAATCAATATAAAAAATAATTTATAAAGAATAAAATGCAAATGATAAATAGTATATTTTGATTGATCCCCATGATACTTTGCACAACTTTTTTTTTTTAATACATGAAAATCTGCAAACTAACTTTGTGGTAATCATCATAAGTAAAACGACGGATAACAAATAAAACAATAGATAACAAATTAAATGATTTGTATACTTCTCACATTAATGCGATCTACTCTCCTTTCCAGCCTTTCCACCTAGAAGGTTTCCATTTTCATGTGTTTGGTGATGTTCACACACCCCCCCTCACCTAATTCTTGTCGTCTAATTCTGGCTTTAAAACACCATCTGAATTCTGTATTATGTCCTAGAGCCTTGCTTCTCATATATTACTGTTAAAAGAAATATTGCTATTATTAAAGAGAGAAGGAAAAGTTGAACTTATTATTGAGAAGGGAAATCTTTCGACGTCTCCATCTACAGTTAGATATTGTTGCCTAACTTGGACTTTAATGAAGATGGTGATGGGAATTGGTCAAGAACAGATTGAGGGTTTGTTCATCTTTGGTGAAAATGATTTATTGCACGTTGTTGAATGGGGATCACATTAGTCAATTCCTAGCCTTTAATTAGATTATCTTCAATCTTGATACGTACTAGACCAATTCTTCTCCTTTCTTATTCAACTTTCTTACCCTTTAAAAATAAGAATATTTGTGGAAAGAACAGTATATTTCACCCATCTGGTCCTCGTCGAAAAAGGAGAAACAGCCCTGCCTTTGACCAAGTTTCACTGCCTTCCAACTCATCTTCTTAATCTAAGATTGGTCTCCAAGAAAATAGTTGTTCAATTTATTTATAATGAACTGATTCTCAATATATAATTTCGCCTTCAAATTTAGAGGTACATTGAGAGATAGATTGGATCGCCTCTGGACTTCACTAATATGTCAAAAACTTAAGAGCTGATGAACATGTGATATCAGACCATCATCTAAAGTCTAAATAGTACCAAAGTATTCAGTATGTTAAAATTGTTGACCCTTAAAAAAATAATAAGTCTTGTCTTACAACTTATTTGATATACTCATTTAGACAAATTACCTGATAAGAGAGTGTTTAGAGAAAGTATAGTTATTCTTACTACGGGATTGACAATGATTAGACATTATATATGAACTAGGGTTTTTACTGTTCTAGTCAATGCAGTGCGAAAAGCAAAAATAATATACATATAAGACTTATTGGTTATAGAGCTCATTGAACTAAACTTCAAAATAGGAATCATTAATCTATAACTCTACCAAAATAAGAAGACCAAAGATAATCTGGAGTTTTGGGTGCGACCACAAACAAGAGTGGGTGGTTGCTTTAGAGGGATAAAGGTTGCTTCTTTTAATGTTTGTTTTCTAAGAAAGTGGAAAGTAGTGTCCTTCGTTCAGATAGCTTAAGGGTTTTAAGAGTTTCTTTGTTAGCTTTAGATGGATGACACTCAACAGTAGGAATCTTTTCTTCCACGCCTTGTCTTGTTTTATCCGTTTTTTCGAGGCTTTCTTCGATATTCATTTGATCAAGGCCTGTCCCTCTTTATTTCTCTTCTACAATACTAAATATTTCATCTCATTATTGCTTTTCAATAAATACAGATCTTTAAAACAGAGTGATAGTACCACAGCATGAATTTATAACTTTACTTTATTAGGTGTAATATGTCATCTCCAACTTGCTATCATGCTGGCTATGTTTCCTGATTGCCTAACTAGTAGCAAGTACCCTACTAGTAACTGCTAAACCGAGTTGGATCGGGCCAATGCAAGCTTTTCTGGGCTGAAATGGGTTTCGCTTGGTAGATAACTATTTTATGAAAAAAATAGAGACAGATACCTCTGTGTATTCTCTGGAAGAATAGTGCTCTAATAAAAATAGGAACCCCTGAGAAAACAATACAAACAATATTGGAAAAAGCACAGTTAGGGTCCACTTATAAGGCTTGGACCATGTTGGGAGAAAGTCAGAAAACAAAAGTTTAATTTAGAAAGAGAAGTAAATCACAATACAGAAATATATGTGGCTCTCATTCTGTATGTCCACGTGTTCACACTGATCCATTATGTTCAAAGACAAAATAAAAAAAGGGGACTCTCAATATAATGTTCATCTCTCTCTCACACAAAATGAATATATATGCTACCCTAATCAGTGATGGAGCTCGACCTATGACAGTGTAGGTCAGTTCGACAGTACACCCTTAACCGACCGATTCCATTGTGCAAGTAAGGTATGGAAATCTTGCCAATTCTCCCAACTTGTGATGGTTATGAATGGACTCGATCTGGTCTTACTGTAACTCAATAAGAAATATTGTTGGTTAAATTGTGTCACGAGGCCTAGCCCAGACGTCCAAAATAAGAATGGGTTTTAAGTCTGTATTTAGTGTTTCAGGCTGGGTTGAGAGTGGGCCTTTAAGAATCAACAATTCTAATCTTTTCCCATTTAATTGTCGTGTCATAATAATGGGAAAGAGCCAGGCTCAAACTAGGCTGATATTTTGTAGCCCTATCTAGAGCCCTTCTTTAAAAACCTAAGACTCAAATTGATGATCTAATTGAGTTAAGTAACTCAAGCCAAATTTCATGAATTTGGCAACACTTCTAACTTGTATTAGTTCCATCTAGGTTTTATACCATGTTTGAAATGGATGTAGATCAATGTTATTAGAACCGGACAGTCTAACGAACCGTTTACGAAGCATTCTAGGTTCAATCGGGTTCAGCAGCGATAAAAGCTGATTAAAGCTGGTCAAGTATTAATATAATATAAATATTACATATAACATTAAATAAAACACATTTTACCAATAAAATTAATATAAATATTAAAAATAATATTCAAATTTTGAGTAATATACCAAAACGATGAAAGATATGTGATAAAAATAGTAATAAACATTTATATATATATATATATATATTTTTTTTATAATATTTTTTTTGAAAGGGAAAAGTTTTAAAGGGAAAAGTTTAAAAAAATTTCAGATTTTGTGAGCCAGTGGTTCGCGGCTCACGGTTTCTGGTTAAAAACCACAGAAAACCACGGTTCTGATCGATTTTCTACGGTTTTAACCCAGAACCGGTTTTCGGTAATGTGACTGTGGTTCGGTCCGGTTCTGATAACATTGATGTAGACCCAATCTATGGTGAGAGATACCTCCAACTCTAGTAAACATTTTCACAGGTTTGTGCAGCCCGGTCCATGGTCAAGAGTTCAGAGGTCCAGAGTTCCTTTAGCTGAGCCTCAAGCCCTCAAATGTGAATCCACAATGGTAAAGCTCTATTCTTTCACATTCTTGAAACTATTAAATAAATAATGATTAGGTAAATAATGCTCATAAAATACAATTTGAAATTTCAATTCTAAATAAATATAAAATAAATAATTTCGATAACAATGATAATTAGATGAACTATTGATCACCTCATCCAAGAAATTACATGGACATTCACCACATCCTGGACGAAATTATTTGTTGATCATCAAATAATGAGCAAAATGGGTTTAGTCTTAGGGTTTCAGGAGCATCAACAAACTATATATTTTTGTACGGTAAGAAACCTATCTTGCCTAAAATGTCCATATATTCTATACTGTATCCATTACTTTCGTAAAATTTATATTAAATTGAATGGGTGTATAATTCATTAAAGCTTATAATATCACTAAATTTAACATATTACTGTTTGAGAACATGTTTTGAGGCCTAAATTTTGAGAACATGTTTTGAGGCCTAAATTTCCAGTAAATAAGGTATATTGTTGTTTGTTGATGTTTTTCAAACATTTTTTCCTTGTTAAGTAGATCAAATGACCTGTGGTGTTCGATAAGTTTGGTTTCCTGCATAATTTGAATTATCATATTAACATAAGTAACTATTTTGTGAAATTTACTGCTACTCATTATCATCATCATCTAAGCAAACTATCCGATCAATTTGGGATTGACATTTATATTTGGATTTGGAAAATTGTCTATAGACCGAGTGTCTATCTGGGGCCAATGGTACTTGACTATAATAATAAACCCTTACCACTAACTTTGACAAGTAAAAATTGGTTGATAAATGAGTCAAGTTGGGTCAAGTTTACCTATTTAATAAATAGGTTGAGATTGAGTAGATATTAGTTAGCTACTTAGCTCTACTATTTAATAAATAGATTAACTGGGTCAATCCATTGAAAATTTGTCAGGTTTAACCTACTTACGATTTTTTCAATTGAGCCAACCAATTTAATAAATGGGTCATTTCAAGTTGTGTCACTCTATTTAATAAAAGATTTGGGTAATGTGCAAGTTGAATTGGGTTAACCATTTAATAATGGTTTGAAGGTTGGGTCAACCCAAGCCTGCATGAAAAACTTGAAAAATTAGGGTTTGGGCTGACCTGGGCCCGGGTCAGGCTCACTCCAAAATTAGCCTTCAGGTTCCATCAGGCCTAGTAGAAGAAAGTCAGATTTTTAAAAAAAATCTAAAGTTATGATATTCATAGATGGACAAATAGAAAGAGAGACAGCTAGAATAAAATAGAAAAATATGAATTCAGCAATAGAAGTGGAAAATAAAAAAAAAATACCAGAAATGAAAAAAAAAGAAAAAGAAAAGGGGAGAGGCAAAGAAGAAGAAAGTCAATTCCCGAACCACCACCCTTGCTGCCTGGTGAAGCCAGAGAATTCCACCATGATTGAGCAGAGCACTTAGCCTTACCAAGAAGCAAGGATCCTATCTGGTGCGTTCTTGACTCTCTCCACTCCCCTTCTGCCATCTTTTCTGTGCCTTCGTCCTCTTCTCCTAATCAAATTTCTTAATTCAAAATACAAAACAACCTACTTCTCTACTGATCCTACCTCTTATTATTTCCATCCTAGAACTTCTGATGAAATTGTCTTTTCCACTTCACTTCTTCACACATCTTGAATGGCTGAATTACCCAAAACCTCCCATTTTTCAGAAATGGCCAAGGCAAATTATCAGAATGCCTTTGAGATTGGAGGTTTTAGCTAATTCCGTCAACTCTGTTCTATTGGTCTGGCGCGGCACACACTCCTCCACCTGCTCTGCTTAGAGCGGCACTGATTTGGTGAACAACATTGCACATGTGGTTGTTGATGGCGGAGACGCTTGAGAGGTTGAGCTTTCCCGTCGGGACAGTGCTTGCCAATACCTGCAGACCCACTGTGAGAAGGCAGCCGGAATCCTGTCCATTTCCATTGTTAGATGGTGATACAGAACCGCCATTGTCGCCGTTGCTGTTGCCATTTGGTCCAGGCGGCAGTACGACAAAGCCAATAGGGAGGAGAGGGATAAACGATGGGTCCTCCCCGCTCATGGCCACCTGAATGGCATTGACATCTACGGTGGCGTAGACGATGAGGCTGCTAGAGGGATCGGTGCAACTCTCTTGCAGGATGAGTTCTACCTGCTGGGAAGAGTTGCTGGTAGCCTGCATTCATTAATAAAACTCAATCAACATTTTTTATGTTGAGATCAAATAACAAGTTATCATAACAATGATAATAAATAAGGTAATTCATAAATCACAATCAGTGGAAACATAGATGGGAAATTAATAACCCGAAAAACAGAGCCCACAACAATAGGGAAAGAAATTAGGACCATAATGATCTGTAGCCGAAAAAAGCTCAACCCACAAAAAAACTTGTTACAGAGCAGGCCTGGACCGACCCCAGCCGATCCAAATTCATTAGCTGTGGTAGTAGAAGAAGATTAAGATGATGAAGAAGATGAATACGAACATTTATACGAAGCAGAGAAATGCAGTTCCCTGGATGAGAGCCATTTGCAATGTGAGCCACCTCATGCAACGAGTTTCCGCTGGAGAGCACGTCGAGCTGACATAGACAATATTGTAAGTAACCCAAGATTTGATTTCCTTCGATTTTCATTTTGGTTTCAAAAGAGATATACAATCATATTTTAGATAGAGATGGGAAAATAGATACAAGGGAACTTCATGTACCTCCAATCTACGCTGTTCGTCCCTTAAAAGATCGAAAACTTGATGATGAGAGAAAGGCAGCCATGTGGTGGAGACGGCGGTGAGGATGATGCCACTGGGTTGGCCGAGGTCCATGTTCTTCCTGGTAGTAATTCGAATGGTGTCGTTGGAGGAATCAGAGAGAGCAGTCCATGTCTGACCTCCAGAAACGCTGATGTTGAAGCAGAAGGTTCTTATCATTCTTTGGGACAGTTTCATCATATTCTTTCTAGCTTCTGGAGTGGGGATAACTGTTCATGACAGGTTCCAGAATTAGAAGATGAAGTTTACCCATTGTTGGATACGATTAGGAGGAAGGTCTGTTCTTACTCAAAAGTAAAGCCATCTTTTGATTGGTTTATAATGATGAAAGTTGGAAACCAAGACTAGAATAATCAAATGGGGAGTAAAGTTTTTATCAAGGCCATGATCAGATCTGTGATGTTTGAAAGTAAGATATAGAAAAGATTATTGGTATGATGGATACAGGGGTGATACCTCCAAGATCAGGTATATTTCTGGCCATGAGGCTTGCAAGCCTCTCACATTGACTTTGCAGTATTGCCACCCAGCGTTGTGCCCCAAATGCCATTCTACTGTTTACATAACCGCTGAATATCTGATGGACTGGTTTCTCTTCAACTTCTGCATGTTCTATCCATGTTACCTGTACAACCAATCATATACCCGTAAGTGGTCGAAAACATGGTTAGGAAAATTGGAAAACAATACCATGTTATCTGTAAAAGATGAAAATGAAAGCATTGCCAATTTTGCTTACAAAAATAGAGCTCAATTTGATCATTGGACAACAAAAAACTAAATCTTCCATTTAGTTTCCATGACTACAAAAGTCTCAGTCATTGATTTTGTAAATTCAGTTGATATTTTAAACACCAATGGAGATTTTAATCATGGGACCTCACCTTTGAGTATCCGTTGGGCATATCTTGAATAAGGCAGCCAGAGGGTCGCCTCCTGTAGCTGGGAAAGGTGGGTGGAATGCAATTATGGAAACCATCAATGGGAAAATCAACAATCACCCAAAGCCCCTCTTCAACATTTTGTTGGCAATATCGAAGGAAATACGCCTCGCGGGTCGGTACCAATGGTGTGAGAACCTGCAATTCTGCATACATCTGCCACAACAAGAATGGACTTGAACAAATGTGATGTCTGACACGTATATAATATGAAAGAAATGGTTCTTTCATGGATGATTATGTTGTCATGGAACGGTTTTATAAAAACAGGCAGACAGTTCATAAGAAAATCATTTGTTTCATTCCATTATAAATCCAAAATGGGTCCATGGTAACAAAAATAAATGATGATTATATACTTAAAATCCCATTTAGACCATTTCTGACAGTAAGGTAGAGAATGAAAAAGGGAGATATGAATATGTTTACCAGTTGAAGGGAACCATTGCCATGCCCGGAAACTCCTTGTGTTATGTTTTGGATTGTTCTCGCTCTTGATACAATGGAAGGGAAGAGTTCCATCCATTTATTCTGCACAATTCAGTAGCAAGATGGTGTTAAACAACAGCATTGAGGGCTTCTTTCACACATTTTTCGTATAAAAAAAATTAATTTTTTGTGACTTATACCAGAATAGAGAGCCAATTATATAACTTTTTTTTCTGAAATTTATCCAGCAAAAGTAGACACTGATGTAATGTTACTAAGGACAGCATTTTCTGTAATATAGTTGTGCACCCGTCAAATGAACAAAAATTAAGTCTATTAGTTAAGAATTTGTTAATTGACGACTATCAATTATTGTCATAATCAGTAAGTAGGAATTATATAACTAAGACCAATGCAGAAGGAAGGAGATAATGCGGTTTCATTTCTCTGTTTTTTCCCATTTTTTTCACTTTTCTTTATACAATTACCTTTCATCTTCAGACACAAAATTTAACCATCTGCTAAGACATATATAATAAATCCAATGGTACATATCATTTGGATGTTTGAAAGGGTTTTATTGATAATTTAATCAAAGACAGTCTCTGTTAGCATTACTTACAGCATCCAAGAAAGCGTCGACCAATGTAATGCCGTTGATGATAACAGGAGCACTGTCTCGTGTGGCCTCTGTCCTGGATTGGCCATGGTTGTGCTTCAGATTCATTGGCCATGGAAACATCCTCCCATGTTCTGCAACATCCAGCGTTTCCTTCGTGCCATTGCTATTTCTTACCCAAAGGGGTTCATTGGTTCTACACATCCTCACCAGCTCATTCGCTGCCGCCATCGCAAGCTCCACCGCCATTTCCTTTTCATGCTCCAGGATCCCGCCACCGGCTAAAGGTTGATTTTCTGGCATGGGAGGGGCCTGAATTATATCATTGCAAGACCGTGAGGGGTCGTTGAAATGCCGGGAGTAGACACCCATGTCAAGATCCAAGGAAGGCACCAGCAGCGGCGGCGCTGGTCCAAATCCATGCAAGGGGTCTGTTGGAATACCTTGAAGTGATACAAGAAAGGCGATCCAGCTGCAAAAACATTCACAATTCTATGAGCCTACCTACGTTCTTATCATTCACCCATTCCACTGTTCTGAACATTATTATTAAGTGAATATGCTCTGCAGGAGAACTCCATTAAGAATACTTTATGGAACAAATGATATTTCACAAATATCTGCCATTAAGAATATTAATTGAGTTTAAGACCACATTAGAACTAACCATTATCACCATGCAACAGGAGATGGTCTTGACTCCAAAAACATCCAGTTTCAAGCAACCTGTTGGATTCCTTGCTAAACTAAGACTTTGTTACAACTACGATGAATAGATATTGAGTAGATTGGATTTGTCAATTTAGATTGTGTTTAGTAAATGTAATTTGAGATAAACTAAAATTGTGTGAGAATGTAATCTCTTGAACAATAGTGGGTATGAAAAAATATAGAGGGATAAGATAAAAAAAGACTTGACGATGTTTTATAGAGTTGTAGAGTACTTTAGAATCAAAGTTTAGAGCCTCAAGGTCATTTTTAGCCTGCAAATTTAGATTTGAAATGACTATTAATGTAAATACATTTAGATGAAATGATTACTAATAACTTTTAATTTTAGATTTTGTTTAAAGTAGTCTATAATTAATCAGATATTATAAAACCCATTAATCTGTTCCATCTCTTACGTCAAGAATGTGACTTACGTTGCCATAAATTAAGATAACATATTCTGGTTTCTTAACATGGTCCGATACGAGGTGATCCAATCAAATCAACTCTTAGATGAAATTAATTAGTAAAAAGTTTCTATACGCATCCAAATGTATTACATCAATATACTCTTGTCCATTAATTTTTAAAAAGGGTCATTTAATTTCATCTCTAACTTAATAAGTACGTCAAAAAGATTATATGGCAGATAGAAGAAGTCATTGTAAAAGATTCTAGTATATTCTAAGTGTTAAATTTTTCGAGAATATCATTTGAATTAAGTCAGCATGATACACTAGTGGGACACGTTAACAAGATATATGGACTTTTAGTTTCACAAATTGAAGTTTATTTGAAAAATGATTATATAAATATGGAGTATATAAAGTTTCAACATCAAATAATGAATTGAGTTTTGATGAGTTCAAATCATTAATTTTTAATAAATTTTATATCATTTCTCTTGATGCTGTTGCTGTCTGGTAACATGCAATGTACGTGCAAGGATATAATAAAATAGTAGAGAATAAAATAAGACTACGTAAATATAAAAATAAACGTCCACTGCCGTGGAAAAGAGAAGACATATACAGAGGAGAGTGTGTATTCACCTCTTCCTTGAGGCGAGCATTTTCGAGGCGAAGGTGCTGCTCTTCCAGCGACACCTCTCCCAGGATTGCCGGGCCACCGCAATTAGGGCACATCACGTTCCTTATCGCCGCTTGCAGCCGGAAATTCTCGTTCTTTAGACTCTCATTCTCAGCTCTCAGCATTAAGTTATCTGATCGGTCTTGTTGTGCCTTCGCATTGCAATAACAGTAATTATTTTTCAAATGCATATATAGAAAAGCATATATATTCATTCAAAGTTGGCTTCCTAAATCTACGCTTTTCTATGTATTTTCGTACCGTTTCAATTATTTAAAAAAAAAAAAATTGATCCACAAAGTGTTTACGGAAGAATCATTCAACTCTGCTGTTTACACTAAAGAACGTAAGCAGTAAAAGAAGATTTTGGTGTAGAACTCCTTAGATCAAGATATGGTAAATCAACTAAAAACGAATTTCAAAGAAACATTCTCCTTTTTTTTTCTCTTCTAATTTTATAAGTGAATTCTTGATCAATTTAACAGCAAATTGCAGCATTAAATAGTCTAGTCATTCTTTCTTTTTCAAACTAGTATTTTCCGTGCACTTCATAGTCCATTCAATTGATTACCAAGTGTTCCCTAATTTGGCTTCTGTTTCCTTCTTAACTTCCTGCATTCCTTTAACTCACAAGGTAACCAAGGAGACCTTAATTTAAATGGATTTCTTATTCAACGGTTAGATTTAAGCCCCAGTTTTAATCATAAATGATCAATGGTGGCCGTGGCCCCAAGAACAATTATGTTGGGTTTGCAAAGCAAGATTAAAAATGCAAACCTTCATCTGGGTCCGGCGATTTTGGAACCAGAACTTCACTTGGCGGGGTTTGAGGCCCAGATCGTGGCTAAGTTTCTGCCGTTGCTTCTCGTCCGGATGTGGGCAGTCCTTAAAGAGACTAGAACCAGTAGAGAGAATGCTTTAGACAGCAGTACAGAAAAATCAAAGGAAAGAGAGATGGAAGGGGGCTTACGATTCCATTTCTTGAATCTGTCGAGCAGTATGCCTGTGATAGCGCTTCTTCTTGGACTTCTGCTCGTTTTCCTGTTCTTCTCCAGACCCTCCTCCTCCTTCCATAGGCCCGCTTCCTGACCCGCTTTCCATCTCCTCTTCTTTTCCTCTCATTGACCCCATTTCTTCCTTCTGCAACATCAACACCAGCTTTGCTTACTTACACTAACTAAATTTCGTACTGTTGGAAGAAGAAAGTGTGATGACACTTACCGGAATGATGCTTGAGAAGGAATGAAAGGGCATGTTTGACATGAATTGCAGATTTGGACTCTGAATTGGAGACGAAAAGAAAGAGTCCGAGGAGACTATGTTGCCTCCTCCCATTGACGACATAACCTGGCAATCTCCATACATTTCTTACCGACTTTCAAAGAAGAAACAGAAAATGTAGAGAAGCCAATCTAGAATTTATAGCCTTCTCATCACTCCAACCCGACCTAATATTTCTGAAGCCAATGAAGAAGAAAACGTCATCAGACAACCGGAAATGTGGATTATTTTGTAACGCTACCAAAACCCAGATAGCAAAAGAATAAAAAAAGAGAAATCCTTAACATGCACCGGAAAATCTGGAAAGAAAAATAAAAAATATAGAAATCAAAGGAAAACCCAGAAAACTGCTGAGATCACGATGGTAAAGAGATCCTACCATCTTCTGAAAGGAGAGAAGCTAGGCAAGAAAACCTCCATGACAGCTCCAAATGAAAGGAGTACAACAACCAGTGCAGCAAAAGATGAGGAGACGAGCGATCAAATAAATACCCATGTCGGTGTATATCAGAAACGTAGAGAGAGAGAGAGTGACAGAGAGCTTTTTTTTCATTTATCTCTATTTAAATTATAAATATAAAACAAAATTTTAATTTAGATGACGTCATATGTATATGAGAAAAGCCATAAATTATACATATCGTAAAAATTTAAATATATGTTTAACTACATTAGATGAGGCAGTGAAATATAAATGACAGTTAAATTTATATATGGGATAAAAATTTTAAAAACAATTTTGATGGAAACTATTATATAATACTCTTGAAAATCCATTATATTGAAGGTGGATTGGCGAACTATAATAAATAAGGTAAATTTAATTATTTGCTTTCAGTTTAATATTTTTATCAAATATTAAATTAAATTATAAAAAAACCATGAAACTATCACTCTCTCCTATGAGTAAAATGCCAGTTGTCAACTCAAGGAAAGAATTTTCAATTATTATATTTGAAATTAAAAGAATTCATTGAAAAAGAGTTGAGTTTGGGTTGGGAGAGAGGAATGAGAATTGACAACACCCACTCTCTCTCTCTCTCTCCGCCATTACTTTGGGTAATTATTATTACCGTACGTGGTAAACGCCCACTTTAATTACGGTAGATTGAAACGGACCGGTCCCTCGTAATAGTAGATAATGCATGCAATCGCCACGTGGCTTGTCGGAAGAGGAAGAAACAGCGTTTTTATCCTCCAAAGTCAACCTTTCCATCTTTGCTTTACGACCTTTTTTAACTGGCGGAAGATAACTCTGCTCCGCGAGACCAACTGTTTCAGTCGTCTCTCGCTCGTATCGTCATTAATCCACTCCACTCTTTAAGTTTTAATTAATTACCGATTTCCTCTTAAGCGGTTTTTGTGTTTTTTGTTTGTGATGTCGACGGGTCCGGTCAGCTTAAGGACGAGTTTCAAACTCCTCAAAATCTCTACTTATATAAAGCTCAGGTCTTATGCTTTTCTAATAAAATATGAGCCCACTTTTCATTATAAATGAAAAAGTCCAAGCACGACTAATCTAAAATAATAAACCTATACTTTAATAAAAATGTAAAGAGATCTTTTCATCTTTATATATACTCAATAAATGATGTATATGCAATTGATCATAATGTTCAAGATGTATCACGGTTTTGAAATTTTAGAGTTTATAAATATATAGAGTCACTCTCTTCTTATAAGTCGATTTTTAAAGATAGTTTAGTCATATTTAACATGGTATCAGAGTAAGGTACAATAGGGATAGGTCAGATTCATATCTCCAACCTTGAGTAGAGGGGGAGAGTCGAGTTTCTCCACTCCTGACGCTGAGAGAAAATCTTAGCATGTCCCACATTGACGGTAGGCTTTGAAATCTTGGGTATATAAATACATGTGTACTCTCTTTTTATAAGTCGATTTTTAAATATGAGTTCTATTCATGTGTTTAATATTCACAGCCACTTCATTTTTTTGTTTTTTATAATCTTGTTCAACTTATGTATCTAATATCTCGATTCAAAGGTTTTTTTCTCACTCTCTCTACTGTTTCTAAGTTAATGTAATCTGATTATCAATGGAGTTAAGAGATCCCAACATAAGGCACTTGATTCACAAAGAGTGAGAGGGGTCCCAAGTGTTGACAAATCTGTCCTAAATATAAAAGTAGGGCCCATGGAAAAAGACTGAAGAAGTTCCTTTTCTTTCTTTCTTTTTCTTTTCTTCTTGTAAGGAGAGGTATCTCTTAATATTATATCCACCAACACTTATCTCTCGGGTCTACACTGTCAAGCCCACGCAACCGGCCCAAGTAAATCAGATGGTAACAATAGGAATCAATCACTTAGAAGTGGAGTGCAAATCCACTTTAGGAAATGGTGGTTTAATAGTTCACTTCAAAAGCATGTCATGTGGTCTCTACATGAGTGAGGTGCGAGCCACTCCTCTGTGGGGCTTTAGAGCTTTTCTGATAGGTTTGCTTATGGTTTTGGAGAGAGGGAGAGGTTAGAAATTTAGATTTGTTAATATAAAAAAAAAAATTGGGTAAGGAGAATTATTCTAATTTTTTATTTAAATATTTGTTGATTTTTATTAAACGAATTTTTAATAGAAAAATTGATTCATATGTAAAAGTTTCTTTGAAAAATGGCTTAACATTAATTTACTTTTTAATTTAAAAATTGTTTACACTTTGTTTGCATTAATCTAAATAAGAAAATTTGACTAATAGATAAGTGCAAATTCGAGTCTTTTAATTAAAATTTATGCCCATGCTCGAGTTGGAGCAAAACTCGACTTTGAGTATCCTGAGTTGCTGCCCTAATTTATCTCATGTATAAGTTGGATCTAGGGATACGACTAAGGTGGCCGGGCTAGGTTTTAGGCCAATCCAGGCTTAGGCCTGATTTGTAATTTAAAGGCTTAGACTCGGGCCTAAGTTGACTCAAAATGTTAAAACCGAGCTTGAACTGAGTTTTTGTTGTAAGGCTTGAGCCTAATTTCGAACTTGAATTTCAAATGCATGCTTATTCAAGCTTGAGTTTTTCAAGTCTAATATAGGTTCAATTTTTTATATATTTTTAAAATAATAAATCATATAGCATGGGTTTTATGTTTCTACACATTATTAACTAATGAAAATCAATTTTTACAAGTTTTGGCTCAATTCACACTTTCGAGCCAAAGCTGGGCCTTTTTAAACTTGCTCTGATTCTATATTGAGCCCAAAAATGAGTGTGGGCCAAGCCTAGGTCAACCCAAATATAAAATTTTCTGGTTTTTTAATGTGGGCTTGAGTTAGGCCGAGCCCAACATGTAACCCTGGTTAGACCAACCCATTTGACATTAATGTGGTTGGATCAACCCATTTTAAAAGTGAATCAATTTTTGTATAAATTAGATTGGATTAAGTTTTTAAGATCGAGCCATTTAATAAATGGGTCAAAACCTGTTGAGTCAACCTATTTGTAAATGGGAGGGTTAGATCAATCTATTTAATCTTAATCCAATCGAATTAATCGATTTTATAAATATGGATATTTATTTAAGAGTATATCCAATGTTCTACATCCTTTGCCGAGAACAGTGCCCTCGATGAAGAGATATTGTTTGGATGTAATTAAACATTTATTTTTACAAGAGATATTTCTTGCATTATTTATTATTTAAATAGTGATATGTGTATAAAAAGATATAAAAAAGACTTTCTATTAAAAAAAATAAAAGACTTGTCCAGCATTATACAGTAGTCTGATCTAAGAAGAAGTGTACAGCAATTACCAAGACCCTTTAGAAAATTCATATTCATTAAAGAAAATAACTAGCATGAGAGCATTAGAAATATCCAATAGACAACGTGCAAAACATGAGGAGAATTAAATTTGTGTGTGTAAATTTTAGATCACGAATCGGTCCTCACATAAATTTAATGCAATTTTAATTGTGTGCAAGTCCACCATAACTCCAATTACATCTTCTGCCATACTCTGGGACCCCACCTACTCCATGAAACTTAGATCGTCATCCAAATTAAATCTAAATTGAATCAAGTGGGCCATTGATCTAACTCTAATTTCAGTCAAGTGGACCATTGATCTAAATCACAAAGATAAAATTATAACCATTTGAGAATGTAGTTTCAACTTAAAACTCCTAACAATTTCAGGATTGGAGATTAAAGGAGGACCCCATATGAATTATGAACCTAATATTTGGTCCCATCCAAACATTTCTTGTATAGAAGGATCTTATCTTTTAGGGGTTCAGATTTCATTATTTATTATTGCTTATCTAACAAGTCGTCCACCAAATATTTAGCACCCCTCAGCAAACATAGTTATTTCGCAATTTACTCTGTGACATTGAAAGGAAAACATGGAGAACTGTTCAACAACTAACACATCAATGACAAGTTTTATATATTATTTAATTAGGAGGAGGTTCATTTATTTTTCAATCCTCAAACTTTTTAATCTTTAAGAATATATGCATTATTCAACTAAGATGATTTCTAATGCATTCAAATTAAATCTTTTCAGAATTTGAATTGTCTAATACGGTAAAACATTAGACAATTTATGATGTGATTAGTCATGCATGCATGGTATATGGGTGAGTTGATACGTAAATAGAAATTTAGTAATTTAATGCCGGTCTGAAATGACTAATTTACTCATAAATACATGTAATGCAGTTGTCATAGAATTGATCAAAATCAAACTCAAATGATATTTAGTGTCGAATTAAACTTTACTCTGACCAATATAGAATTGAGATTATCAAAATAATAATAGTAATAATAATAAAATACAACTATTATCTATAAAATAAGGGCAGGGGTAGTCATAGAGGGATCAAGATCATGACTGCTTTCTTTCAGCAAAGAATTGGGATCACAAATCTCTTGGGCTGCCTTCACTTGTGAAGTTCTGGCCGATATTTACTGAGATTAGATACGAAAACAGTAGTGAAAGTTTTCAAATCTTTTATTACTCATATACCAGCTTTTTAGTGTGATCATACATGTGTTACTTGTCTCTAGAATGAACTGGTATTTTATATTTTGAATATATATATATATGGCTGGCTATATAGACACCATATTTTTTTCTTCAGGAGACATTGCTTTTCGTTTTTAAATGTGAAATTACTATTTTGACTATCAAAACATTGAAGGGCAAAATTATAATTTTACACCTAAAACAAAAAGAAGTGTCTCATGACAGAAAAGTGTAGTGTCTATATATTACTTGTCTCTAGAATGAACTGGTATTTTATATTTTGAATATATATATATAATGTTTATCAAGATAAGGTGCACATTTATATATTTTTATTGTAATTGGGTAGGATTCTTGAAATTATTGTTACGTAATCTATGTTTTCTATTTGATGAGTCTGCATTGGGTCAGGGCCGGCCCTGAGATCTCCAAAAATCTCAAGGGCTCTAGACAGAGTGAGATTTTAGAGGCCCTTTGTGACTGGTATGTTAAAGATTTTAAGTGTATGAGGGTTCTTTCTGTCTGGAGACACTAGGCGACGGCCTACGCCACCTATGTCCAGGGCCTACCGTGCATTAAGTGAGGAATTTTCCTATTGAAATGTGAGCATAACAAGTGAAGAAGAAGTGGGTAAGAATATAAAGATAGATTCCAGAATGCAAACTGCAACAACTGAAACTTATGATAGTATTATTCCATCCATTTTTCATCAGATACTGCACTCTTTAAAACACTTTAGTTTCACCGAGTAAGAGATATGAATGTCTAATGCAATAAATAAAAAAACCCTCATACGATGGATGGATGGACCACAAACTTCAAAACAATGCATCAATGGAGACTATTATTCTTCCTTTTCCTCCTCTCAATGCTCAATACTCAATAGAATAGAATTGTTACTGTGGCTGAATTTAAATTATATTTGAAAGTAGCAAACTTCTCATCACACTTGTTTTAAATTAGACAACCAAAAATTAAATTTTTAATAAATATAAACTTTATCATGTATTTTAAGATCTAAATGCAAGAGTCATTTTAACATGCATGGCCTGGGAGAAAGATGAAAAGAACTATTAAATTTTACTTTTTAAAATCAACTTATGCAAATATTGTATTGAAAATTCACACTAGTTTCTCGCGAATCGGTTCAGTATGGAATGGATGAACTCCTGAGTGCTGATAAGGCTTCCAGCATTGCAATCTAATTTCTAAGTTATAACTTTATTAACCTAGAGGACTTGGTCTGATGACTAAAAACCCGTTTCAGAAAGTGAGATTTTGTGTTCGATTCACATTCAACTCTAAAAGGTCACTTCCCATTGAACTTATCCAATGAGACTGAGAAGGAAACATATGTAAAGAGTTGAGAAGCTTTATAACTAGTTGTACGATGCTTTTTCTTCATAGTGAAATCGTGCATCACGCTCTATAGACGTAGACATGTATTTGGTGAACCTCGTAAATCACTGTATTATTGTGTGATTGGTTTGTGGTTTGTCTTTTTCTATTCCCAAGAGTGTATGTGGACTGTGAGATTTATAGATATTATAAGTAAGACACCTAGACACCTTAGATTTAAAAAAGGGTTGTAACTTTCTCGATGTCGTGCTGCTTGCTTTCCAACCTTCATCAATAGATAAAGGAGGTCTTGGGGTGTGAACGAGAGTCCCACATCGATTGTAAGGAGAGAAATCTAAAGACTTATATGGAGCTAAGTCACTTCACCTATCAAACTAATCTTTTGGGATTGATACTCAGTCAGTAGTATTAGAGTTAGGTCTCCAAATCGTAGTATATTGACTCATCTCCTAACCAAACGAGATAGTTGATACTGTTATATATACTAGAGAACCTCATTCAAGGAAAAGATTATTGAGGTCTCACACCAGTTGCTAAGAAAAAATCTAAAAACTTATATGCGATTAGTTGAGTCACCAACCTGTCATGCTAACATGAGATCAATAAGAGATGGGGCGGTCACCGGTGCAAGAGCATCAGCCAGAGAGCATTGATTGAGGAGAAGCGGAAAAGGGGGTCATGCATTTATGGGTGGGCGAAGTTTGGGAATTAGATGCCAGTTTCTAATGAATTTCAGACGGGCATTAAAGGCCAGTCCTATACTACAGCAGTGGAGGATGAGGATGGATGGTTTTTATTGATAAAAAGCTTTAAATTAACATATTATTTTTCATAATCCCAGTGTTAAAGATCCTTTAAATTCAAGGTTATGGTTACTGCTTGCTGGGAAGAGTCTGCTTCCCCAATCTGCATCCCTACCTACAGGCTTCGGTGGAAGTAGGTGACGAAGGAAATGGACGATATCATGACAGAAGAGAGAACGATGAAATTTATTTTAAAAACAAGTAGTTGGTACGTCCATCACTTGGCCCATTCAAATTTTGTCCTATCAGCCTCTCATGGGTACCAAAATAGAGTGGAGTTGGGACATGGGCGCAATTGAATTTGGGTTACAAAGTACAACACTCAAAAAGTTTTTTGTCTGATCAATTTCTAAATTCATACATTACAAACTAACTTAATTATTAATTAAATTGGAGTGTGCGGATAAAGAGTGTATGAGTTGAAATATTTAATTTGAATCATCTAACCAATTTCTTACTTTAAACCCTCAAAGGCTCAAATCATGTGCCACCCATGTATTAAGTTTCGGGTTAAAAGAGTGGAGATTCTTGGCTCCAAATTTTGTTTTTCTGTTCTCAGTTTGAGATAGGTTGGTGGGTCCGCCCAACAATTAGTCAATTACCATCAGACAAAGCCGATATCTCGATAAATTCAAATTTTTTACTCCTGAACTTGTTACAATTGGATTTGTTGATGGGCCAACTGAGCCTACTGATCTCCAAGATGGGCCTATTTGATGGACATTTTGAAGCTGTGATCCAATGAGTATAACCATCAGACAATGGACTTTTACTCATTAAATTTGAACCCCTACCACTTTTTGTTTGTTAGTATTTAATTGTAGAGCAGTGATTAATTGAAAGGGAAATTTATGAAAATATGAAATGACCTTAGCATTTGCTCTATCACCCATTCTTGGCAAACCCATTAAATGAATGGTCCAAATTTCATGATGGTTGCCGCGTCCAATTTAAGCATTATAGAGAAGGGGAGGTACAAAAGTTTAGTATTTCTATGGTAGTATAGTTATTCATTGACCAAACCAACTTTATCATATCTAACATCTAAAAGGAAAAGAAGATACCCTAAGTCACTAACCTATTTGACTCATGAAATATTTCAAAAAACTATCTTATTTATTCTACAGTTTGCCTGCCCTAAATGCACCCTCACACAGCAATAAGTCGGGTTGCTCAAGCCTGAGCTGATTTGTATCCCATAGCCCAAGCCCACCAGCGGGTCATCTAACTTTTTTTTTTTTTTCTTTTATCTGAAGCTCGAGCTTGTCCAATTCGATAGATGAAAAGCTCAAGAGTGTGACCCAATTTCAATTTGATAACATGGTTCTATATTTTTAGTGAATGAAGGGATTTCATTATATATGAGGCCTATTATAATAATATTCTTATAATAAATGCAATTAGCTTAATGAACCAAAAAGCCCATCAAAAATGCTTGTACAAGTGCGTTCAATTACATTGTATGTTAGCCCATATTAAGTTACAAATTTTGGTTCACATCATTTTTTTGTTTTAAGAGAAAATAAAAATTTTAGTCAAAATTTCAGTCATATTTATTCCCTCAATTAAAATTTTTAAATGGGAAAATCACAAAAATTCCAAAAGTTGACCCAAATTTTGGGTTGAAATCTGACATTTATTGGCCCATACAGTTGTCTTTTTTCTACTTGGGCCGTCCTTTTTACATGTAAAAATATTAGTATATAATTTATATTTCGTAATAAATCAATAATATTTTTTTATAGATCGAAATACAGCATGTTATTAGCACATGTGGATGAGCCAAAAAGCATAAGGGCCAAAGAATAAGAATTGGTCAAAGCCCACAAAGAGTAATTGACTACACTGCAACTGTAGTATTCTTCTTTTTTTTTTTTGGTGAAACTAATTTAGTAGGGCCTTTACATGTTTAATGCTTGAACCAAACATTGATGACATTTGATTTAACATCATTTTTAATGCTATAATTATTATCACTAAATTAAGAGTCTGAATTGAATTGTTGGACCAAATAATTTTACATTTATTGAAATTGTTTACTGCTATAATACAGGCAGCGGTGTTCTCCTTAATAATTAAGTTACTATTTCTCTTTTTTAATTCAATTTTGAAACATAAATGATCATATTGAATTTTAAAGCCTAGTTAAGCTATGACACAAAAGGCCAATGTTAGGCCCAACACATGGCCCACCTAAAGTCTTTTGCATGGTTTCTCAACCTAAAGTCTATAGTTGGAGTTGCAGAGCCCACCTTTCCCCCCCTGGATCTCTTCTTGGTTTTGGGCCAGGTTCGGGTCCTCTGTTTTCCCACGTTGTGTGGGCCTTCCCTCTTTTCTTTCTCTGACTTGGGTCATTTGACTCAATTCTTTGTCTTTTTACGGGCTTTCCCCATCTCTGAACATCATAAGACAGAATGAAGCTAATCTAAGTAAAAATCTAACTCAAACTACAATAGTTCTCATGATAATCTATTCATTATCAGAAAAGGTTCTTTTGAATATTAGACTCTTAAAAGTCGAAATTTTGATACAAATAAAGTATGTTTGAAAAAAATGCTCAAACCTTTTAGAAAATGGGAAATTTAATACGAGAAAACACCTAATTTGAAATTTATGTTATCAATATTTATAATAACATATATCTTCTATTACAATTCATTTATTTTTTATTTTAAAAATAATTTCATAAAAATGTTGAATTATTAGGGAAATCATATAAACACTCTAAAAAGTATATCAATCGCATTACGAGTTTTCCATTTCATTCATAAACACTTGTATAACATTTCTTTGAAGTTTTTCACCAAAACCCTAAAATGAGAGTCATTTTTAAAACCTCAATTTTATGAATTTAAAAAAAAATGACAATTTATATAAATACCCTATAAACTAAAGAAATCATAGTATCTCTATTCAATTCCATAAACTCTCAATATCATTTCATTAAATTATTTTTACAATACCTCAAAATCTAAATTATCTTAAAGAGAAAAAAAATTAAAATGCCTAACATACCTCAAAATAGACAAATTTAAATGAAAAAAAAGGTTGAAGTGAACAAATACCTTTTACACTTGAAGAATTTGCTTCCAAACATTTAAAAATTCATGTCCAATGCAAGATCCAAATAAAAAATAGTAAAAATGAACTTTTCAAAAAAAAAAAAAAATTTAAAATAAAACTGATCTTTTTTGTTGAGCATTTAATGGCCCATATCAACTATATTATATTTCATGGGACCAAGATTAATATATACAACTAATATATATTTAATATCTGAGTCTGTAAGTATAAAGTAGGCTAATTTTTAAAACTCTATCAGAATTAAAATTCTTTGTATATTTCCCTCTCTCTCTCTCTTTGAAGGTGAAAGATTTCAATTGATGTTTTTACTATTTACATGATGATAGTGCAATAATTGAGTTTTGTGGTTTGTGTGGCGGCAATCGCGGCATATTTTAAGTAACTACTATAGACTATCCAACTGTCATTTTCACGAGGGAAAGATTCATGCCATAGAAGGGGAAAGTAAAATCATATTTTCACCCACAAACACCAACCATTATGGATTAAAAACTATACTCTGATTTTATTTATTGAGATTATCTAATGACATATATTATCAAATGAATCTTGGAATCTAAATAATTGGATTTGATATAAAGAGGATTATACGAGTAAGTAGGTGTATGAAATTTCACTTCTATTATATTATTCAGTTCTTTAATTTTAAATTTTTAAAAATTATTTATTTATAGTCATTAAAATTTAAAGACTAAGATTATAGCTTGAATTATCAATTTATATTAAAATTTCATATATTTCATATTTATAAAATCATTTATCAAAAGAACTCAAGTATGTAAAATCTATCAAAGGAGTTTGTTAGAAAGTATTTAAAAATCCCAATCAGTCATTGAGTGCTTTGCTAGTCCAAGAGTTTAATCTGGATGGTTGGTCAATTCTTTTCGGTGGTTGGAGACGATTGCCTCATTTGTCTTGTACTGATATGACTTTTGAGCTAAGCAGAGCCCACAAGATGGGTAGGTTAGTGGAGCATTTGTAGTTCAATTTTAGTGGCTAAATATGTGGGATTGGAGAAGTATAGATTATTACGATGTAGGTTGAAATTTGGATAAATCGGGTCAGATTTCTATAAAATCAATTTAATTCATATTAAAATTTATTAAATTTGATCTAGTTCGACTTGAATTGGCAACTGAAGTTACTTAATTCGATCTAAGTCGAATTTCTGACTCAATTCAACTCAAATGTTGTTTTATAACTTGCTATGCTTGAGTTGAGCCGAATCAAGTTGATTTTAAATTTCTCGATCCGACTCAATTCAAATTTCATGTGGATTTTTCCTTCCAACCTAATCCGACCCGAGATATATAAATACATACTCAAACCCATTAATTTCTCGGATCGGGTCATACGAGTCAGATTAAAATCCAACCCAAGTTTCCCCTATTACGAAGGTTATCATATTATTAAAAATAAAATATTTTAAAACATTTTAGCTTTTATTTTAAAATTAAAAATTATTGAATAAATATCTTGATATTTTATAATTAATTTAATAGTAAAAATATATTAAATGAAAATTATAAAAAAAATAAACATAAAAAATAATTTTAACTGTATAAATTAGTTATAAATTAAGTTCCACCCTAAAGGGCCCTTTAAGGGGCGTTTTATACGTTTGGTATTGATTGAATTTATTGTCCTCATTATAATATGCGCATTGAATGTATTAACATTTTAAATTTTATTAACTTTAAAAAGTCAAAATGTAAAATCTTGTAAAATAACATCATCGGGTATCTCTTTTAAAGGAAGTACCGGTCACAAATAAATTACCCTTTCACAGTGAAAGTAAACTTGATTGAATTTATTTCATCTCATTTGATTTGTCATAAAAAGTTCACACTTGAATTGAATTTATCAAAAATTATTTTTCATTTACTTGATTAAATCATATTTTAAAAACTACAAACATTTACAAATTAAAAAATATTTTAAATAAATAAACTTGTTAAAAAATTAAAAATCATAATTTTATAGAGTAGTTTTTGACAAATATATAATATCGACCATTCAAATGGATTTATTCATCTACATTCTACACCACTCAAGTCGATAGCAAATAAATTTCTTTTTTCTCGAATAATGATGGTTGCCAGGCATAGATTTCATTAAAAGGGTCTCAAATTCTTCACATATAATTAAAGAATATCTAAAAAACTAGAAAAGGAATTCCACAAAATTACTATAGTACATATGATAGAAGTATACTGCAGAAGGAAACAAACATTGGAAGATACCCCAAACAGATAAAAAAAACTAAAAAAACTTATAATTCAAATGGTTAAATTTAACTACATTTCACTTATTATAGTAATATCTTCTAATTGCTGGTTTGAAGGTAGTGTGGCAAGGACAAAAAAAAAATAGATGTTAGAGTTTATTTTAAATATATCTTAACACTAGACACCGGGTGTCCATTCTAACGGCATTATTTTTTAAGAGATACAAATTTTAATGAACTTCTCATTTTGCCCTTTATCCATCGGTAGAAATCGATTCACTTTTCAGTGAATCGGTTCACTCATCGGTGCACCGAATTGAACTCTTCTATTTCCAAGTGAATCGGTTCACTCATCGGTGCACCGGACAGGTGAACTGATTCACTGAAAATTGAACGATTTCTGTAAGGGGGTGGCAAATCATTAAAACTCGTGCCTCCTAAAAGATAATGTTTGTGTTAGGATGGACACTCTAGATATATTATTTATATTAATTGTCGTTTAAATTAATAGATTAATTTTAAACAAATTTGAAAGTTGCATTTAATTCTATGTATTTCAAGTTGTGTATTTTAGGCTTTTAGAATTTTTTAATATTCATTTACATAACCATTAATAATTTAATCTAAGTCAGACTAATTTTAATCTGATATGTTACTATATTTAATTAATAAATCAATTCAATCTAACTTTCCAAATTAAAATTTGGAAATAAATTATTCCAACTCAATCCGACGCATTGACACCCTAAGACCTAAGCTGTCAAAAAAATATTACCTTTCCTCAATTAATCAGATGCGATTATATGAAATATCATAACGAGTGAAAAATCAGAAGAGCGGTTGGTTGGTTGACGGAGTCTCCCGTAACTCTCCGACAAAAACAAAGGAGAGGGCAAGGAAGACGTGCTCTCCCCTCCCATCACGGATCTTCCGCCTCTTCCGCCGCTTCTTTTTGGGCTTTTCTTTTCTTTTCTTTTTTACGGTCACGATTTCATTTCTGGCTTGAGTCGACGATAGCTGAATGCCCATCGCTTCCATTTCCCATCGAGAAAACACAAAAGCAAAATAAAAATGAAGCAGACCTCATCTGACATGCCATTTTCTCTTTGAAAACTCAAAATAACCAAAACCAATTACCGAATAAGATCCGGATCTGAAACCGAATGTCAGAGAGATTTGATGCAGTGGGAGAGAATCTAGAAGATATCGGAATGGATCACATTTTTTGACATGGTAAGAGCTTTGAAATTCCAATACATCTCTTGACAATCGCACCACGTCGAGATTTCTAGAGATGTTTCAGATCAAGAGCAATTGGAGGAAGAGATTGATTCTGGAACTGGAGAATCGAATGGTGGAAGAAATCTGAAGTAGGATCTGTAAAAGGTAAGAAATCAATCGTTCAATTCATTCATCCCGACGTGGAAGGATCTAAAGAAAATCATCTATTCTTATCGCTGCAATTTCTACAGGCAAATAAAGAAATAAATAAATAAATCCTCAAGTATCGGAAAAGATACGACTCGTCGAGAGAAAACAGAGCTCGATCATCCGAAACCGCAAAAGAAGAAGACGGAAAATTACAATTCTCAACCATCTGAAGCGGCAGAGAGAATCAAGATAAAACCTCAAATTCTCTGGTATCCGAAAACGGTAGAGGAACCAATTTGAGAATTAAAAATTTCTGGTTAGGAAACGGTAGGAAAGGTCAAGAGATGAGCGCGAAGGAGCCGGTACCGTTGGACGACGAGCAAATCGCCGAGCTGCGCGAGATTTTCCGGACATTCGACCGAAACAACGACGGTAGCCTCACGCAGCTGGAACTCGGCTCGCTCCTCCGCTCTCTAGGGCTCAAGCCTAGCACGGACCAGCTAGACTCTTTGATTCAGAAGGCAGACATTAACAGCAATGGCCTGATTGAATTCTCCGAATTCGTTTCGCTGGTGGCGCCAGAGCTGCTCCCGGCTAAATCTCCCTACACAGAGGAGCAGCTCCAGCAGCTCTTCCAGCTGTTCGACCGCGACGGCAATGGCTACATCACTGCGGCAGAGCTAGCGCATTCAATGGCTAAGCTCGGGCACGCGCTAACAGCAGAGGAGCTGACAGGGATGATCAAGGAGGCGGACACTGATGGCGATGGCCGCATCAGCTTCTCAGAATTCGCTCAAGCCATCACCTCCGCCGCCTTTGACAATTCCTGGACCTGACGGTGAGTTTTTTGGCTGCTACTTTCTCACTCCAGTGCGTCATCGTCGCTTTGTTTCCTTCCATCTTTATTTTCTCATTTTGTACGGTAGAAATGGCATGGTTGTGTAGTTTTAGATTCAGCTGCGGTGTTGGGTTGTTTTGAGTTTTATGTGTATATATTTAGAGGAAGGTCTTGGTGTGAAAGCCAAAACCCAGACGTTTGCAGCTTTTTAATTCAATTAAAGAAAGAAGAAGATTCAAAGCATCTCCTGCACAAGCTTCATCTCGTTTCCTAGTTCTAGTCAATTGTTAGAATGGAAGAAACTATTGAGTGGACTAACCAGCTGGTTCCTTCCATGTCAAGATTCCAGTTTGGAAACGCTTTTCTGGGAAATTTACTTTCCATCGTAATCTTCACCACCACCGTCCGTCATCACCATTTGTCTTTTATCTATCGACGGCTTTATGAGTTCCGCAGTTCGACTCTTGCTAACGGAAAGTCTTTTCCCTGTTCTTACGTTATCCTAAACAATCTATTCTTTCTTGTTCCCTCTAACGGAAAACACCCTAAAAATGAATTTTAGAGTTCAGGTACAGAGGACTGTAGAAATATTTCTTGAATAAACTTATACGTGTGTCTGATCATTATGTTATTTAATTTTAATTTTTTAAAATTTAATAGTTTATACTCATCAAAATTTAAATACTAAAATTTTATAGCTGAATTATCAATTACCCTATAACCAACTACCTATCAAATTAATCTAAATTTGTAGGACTTATGATTCATCTAATGATATATGTCCCACTGGTGTCTAACTCATTTCATAAATATCAATCATATGTAATCCTTTTCCTATCTTTAATCCTCGATTTTCTATTTACGTACTTAAATTCACTTTCCATTTTCACTCTTCATACCAAACTACTGCATACTTTGTTCATTCTTGGAAATCTCTAATTCTCTATATCATGGGGAATCTAGAAAATGCTGTAAAGTGTTTTAATTGAGTGGGATGTGGAACTCACTTCATTTTGAATTTATTTTGTAAATATTATTTTTTTAATTTTATATTCGTTTTTTTCTAATTCCTATTTGCATATCCTTGACTGTTAGATTAATCATGATATGTTAAAATATTTATCTAATAATTTATTTTAATAATAAAAAAACCAAGGCTTAACATGGTTTGATGAGTTCTTTTTTGACAGTACTATAGCTCCTATGAAATTTTATACATCCTTGTAATTTTTGTCATAATAGGATCTATCGGGGGCCAAAAAATTGGACCTCCGATACGTATGTCGATCTAGGGCTGCGGAGATACACTTCTCTCTCCTTTAATATTTTTTTGTTTTGAAAAGAAAAAAGAAAATAGGAAAAAATAGAAAATCTAAGGTGAGCATATTTTTTAAGTAGCAATTATTTTTTTAGAGTTTTAGACTCTTGAAAGTTGGATTTTTAAAAGCCCCATAGAGATTGACGGTGTTCTGATTTAGGCTCATTTTCAAGTCCAAAGTCCAAACTAAGGGTGTAACTAGGGTCGGGTTTAACCTGAGCCTGCATGAAAAGCCTGAAAATTTTGGATTTCAGTTGATGCAGGCTTGTGGCAGGTTATAAAATTCGACGGATACAGTAAGTATCGGCTAATAAAAAGAAATTCGGACGATTTATTTATTTAAAAAATAAATAAATATCAGTTGTGGACTCGGTCCATATTCCGATATATATATATATATATAATATATTAAAAAATAACAGTATTTTTAATTTTTTTAAATGATTTTTTTAAACAAAAAAGCCACCAAGATTTTTAAAAAAAATTTAAGAAGAGAAACAAAATATTAGTTTGGCCGAATTTTTTATCCCTAAAGTAAGTTTTCTTGTCGTGCTTGGGCCTAGTACATGAAAGCTGAACTTCAGCTCAAAAGCCCAAATTTAGCTACATTCTATAAAATATAATTTTATTTAATTGATAATGTATATAATTATATAATTTAATTAACATGTAATTTATATTTTATAGAACTATACCAAAGAAATTCCATTTAAAGCCCAAAGAAGGCCGAGCAAGATAAGCCCACTTGCACATTTTGGGCTTGAATCGGGTTCAAGCCCTATTTGTATAATTTGGGTAGGGCTGAGATTTGTGGAATTCGGGTTGACGACTACTTGACGCTGGTTTAGAATCAGGTTCGGGCCCGTTAATTGCAATTCAGGCTTGGGTTTTGACAAACTCAAAAGTCAAAACCCAGCCTGGCCTACCTGAGTTGCAGCCCTTGTCCACACAAAGTAGACTTGAATCCAAAGTTGGGGCAGGCCATGACTAGTGCACTAGAAGCCTGAGATTGATCACAAGCCCAATTTGAAGCCTGAATTTCAGAAGGCCTAGAAGCTTTGTTTTATTTATATTATTATACATTTTATCATTTATCCTTTTATGAGATTTGCAAACTTATTCTAATGTAAGCCCGATTAAGACTCATGAAAAGCCTGAGTCTTGATAAAATCTGTTGCAGTCCCTACATAAACAACTTAAATAAATTCTGAAGAGGCTCACGTTTGACCAAATTGGGCGAACGTGCTTGGGCGTATGTATTTTGCATTCTTGCCTTGAAATCACAATTAGTCCTGGGCCTGAACAGACCTAACGCCCAAACCAGCTGGCCCTTGTTGCAGCCCTAGATCCACCCAGGCACCCAGACATTATTCAGAATGGGCAAGAGAAATTTACCAGATCCAATTGTGAATACGAAGTGTATATAGATGAGAAAAAATAGCTCTCATGCTCAATGAATGAGTCATGAAGGTCTAGGGGTTCAAAAAACAGGCCTGGCCGATATGTAAATATCGACCTGATATAGGTTCTCTCTTCTCTTTTTGTTTTTTCTTTTTTAAATATCGGTATGATTTTATTATTTTATTTTTTCTGAATTAAAAAATATAAAAAAAACTAAAAAAGAAAACTGTTTTTTTTTATAAAAAATTGAAAATGTAAATATCGGCTGATATCGGCCGATATGAAGGCTGTACGGCCGATACAATAAAACCCATATGATATCGGCCGATACATTTCATATCGGCCGATATCTTGACCCTGTAAAGGTCAATGAAGAGTTCAGATTTTGGAGGTCACTGAAATGTCATCAGTTAGACTAAGATCATTTTTGATCCTTAGTCCTTACACTGTAGCTTCTCAGTGTCATAATAAATAATTTTAGAGAAAAGGAACAAAAATCAAATGCCTAAATTCTCTATTTACCAAATTTTGAATAGTAGTATCTAGAACATAAAACAAATTTAACTCAACGTTGGATAACTCAACTGATTACTTCCTGCCTCATAAAACTTGAGGTAGTTAGTTCGAGTTCTAATGACATAAACTAGAGCGTCCTATATGGGTATAGGGCGTTCCTCTGAGGGGTTTATGGGGCCCTTGTCTAGTTGTTCTCCAAAGTTATTGTAACGATCCAACCCGAATACAGGACTTAAGGCTTGACTCAGTGTGATAATGTCCTCTTTGTGCCTCGCACATAGCTCGAACCCGCACAGTTTTGTTCCTATGCCCTGGCCCACATCGCCAGGCCCAAAAAACCTCACAAAAGAGTTCCATGGGTAGCTTCAAATAAACCTTCCCCCTTTTTTTCTTTCCCACTGATGTGGGACTCCAAGAAAGGGAGGGGCAGGATATCACAGTTGTCATAAAATATAAAACAAATTTAGAAAATAGCAAACGGAAATCAAAGTATTTAAGAACGGAACGAGTTTTCTACTGTCCATTACCTTTGCTGTAGTTATAGAGAGAAATTAACGAAATTTCGTTGTGGCCTATGAAGCCCATTGGGCTCCCTCGCTTCTCATAAAAAACGTGTATGTTCGCAATCAACAAGTCATAATTTAATATTAGAAATTTAATTTCAAATTAACCATGAGTGTAGCTCCGTCATTATCTTTAAAGTCAATTCAAGGGTTCACGTAACCCGTGTGAGAGGTTTACGAGTCATGCTTACTTAGGCATAGGACTCATTAAATGAAGATCTTGAAATGATTCTTTTTTAATATGTTATTTAAAAAAATTATTGTAATTGAATTAATTAAGTTATACTTTTAAATGTTATAAAATTTAGAAATTAAAAACATTCTAAAACGATAAAATTTTGAAAACTTTACAAATATGTCTTGATCAATTAAATCATAATAATTTTTAATAAATAAATAAAAGAATATTATAACAAGCCCATTACCACTTTATTTAATGAATTTTAAGTTAAGGTACACAGTAATGCCATTCAATGCAGTGCACGGATAAACATTTTATGTTTTTAATTGTATAAAATGTGAAAATGTACAAAGTTCAATTGTAAGAATCAATTGAATATCTAAAAGTTTAAAAACCTGTAAAATGTAACTCAAAATAAATATATCTTTTTTAAATTTAAACTTCAAATTTATTATTCAATCACGAATTTGTGTATAGTTATATTTGGAATATGAAAACTCATAATTAAAATGATACAAGTATAAGAAACATATATGAAGGATATCAAAAAATTATAAAAAATGTAATATGAAAAATAAGAAATGTTTAAATTTCTATAGTGTGAAAATTGAAAAGCACATTTAATTATCATATACGTAGTAAAATAATTCAATGATGAAAATAGATTTATCTGAAGTCATGTATTAAGATAATTTTTATTTAATACGTCAGCTATTTTAATTAGACAGGGTGGCATTGAACTCAAGCAACGAGGCGTCGGAGAAGAAATTATTTAGTAACTTACTAACTTAGTAGGAAGGTTGGTCACGGCTACTCGTGACTCAATTGAGTCATACTTGCGCGGTTCTATTTAAACCTTCCTTGCGTTTTTCCGCTCTGCGACTCGCTTTCTCGTTTTCTTATCTTCCTCCGAAGAGACAGCCCAACGCAGCAGAGCAGTAAAGGAGAGGAAAAAAGTAAGAAAGGAAGGAATAAAGAAAGGACAGAAGATGCAAAGGCAGTCGCTGGGATCGCCAGTTTCTAAGCTTCAAATTCATGGCGGAAGCCAAGGAGGAGACAGTCCAAAGGATGGAGAAGAAGGCGACGAGAAAAGGGCCGACAAGAAGCTTCTTCGACCCAGTTCTCGGTCCGAGAAGACGATTCATCTTATACCCATCCTCACCCTCTTCTGCTTTCTCGTCCTCTATCTCGTCTCTCACGACCCAACTCAAAAAGGCAAGAAAATCCGCGGCCCAGAACAGTTTCCACTCCTTGAATCCAGTTTCCTGGGTTAACCCTGTTTCTGATCTTTCTCTTGCAGATTTGACGAATGTCGAAGGTTTCCAAGTGCTTTCTATTTCAAAAGGTAAAATGTGGATATTTTGAAGGTCGATTTGGATTCATGAAAATGCTATGGAAAATGCTTTCTTGGAAAGTAACCAAAATTCACCCAGAATTGGCTAAACAAATACTTATTTCTTCCAAGAAAGTTATTTTCTTTCCGAGCATCAGTACAGAGCGCAACAGTTTTTTTTGGTGCTTTGTCTTTCCATGTTTGCCTGATCTTTCCGCTGTCTCAGCAGAAAGGGTGGAGATGGGAGATTTGAGGCGATCGTTGGAGGCGGAAAAAAGCCGGGCTTTGGCCATTGGAAGGCATCGGAGCTTGCAGGAGGTCGGAAAGGCAGCTACGAGATCTCGTACGTCCGTTCTCCATAGAAAATTAGGCGACTTCTAGATCCTGTATACCCTTTTTCAGTCCTACACCGCACGTGCAAGCTCGCCTTCTACATGTGTCTTGCTGTCTTTGCTACTTGTTGGCACGTGTAATTCTTCATTGTACAGTACAGCCAATACCTAATTGGATTCGATTATCACAATTTTCCTGTCTTTAGAAAAAAAAATTGTTGTTAAATCTGCTTTCTATTGGAGCATTGCATGAAATGATAAATTTACTCTAGAAAAATTCATCTTGTATGGGAGAAGATGCATTATATTTTAAATTAAATTAATATATTTTTATTGATGTGAAAATTATTTAATTAGTATTTTTAATTATTAAAGTCAATTATTATTAAAATATTAATAAATATAGTTCCAGATAAACATAGAATCCCTGTCTGCGATTTCTTTCCTCTATTTGCTCTGCTCTGCTGTCTCAAGTGCAGTAATGGTGAGTCAACGAGCTTAACTCGGCTCGATCCGAGCAGAGTGAGTGGGAGCGTTGAGTTGTATGGTACCGTACATCAATGCATTGGTCTTGCTATTAACGTGGGCCTGACTGGCAAACGGCAGTGGTAGTTGGCAATTATAGTAAAATGCACCGTACGCGTGGACAGACAGCTGGATGTCCTACACCTGCACGGCTCGTGTCTGTAGCTTTTGAAGCTTTGGCGTTGGGCAGCGGAGCTTTTCACAGAGGAGTAAAGTTGTTTATTTTATTACAATATAAATCATTATGATAATAATAATAATAATGAGGAGGATTTTAAATAATAATTATTAATATTACATGACAAGAATGGGAAGCGCTTTGTTCTTGATTTCGTCGGGTGAAATTTCAAATTTTAAAATATATCATCTTCTGTATGGACGGTGGAGATGGGACCCAACCTCCTAAACTTGTCATGGCTGGGTCTGGCGCATCTGATCATTTTTCAAATTAAGAACGATGGGATTTATTTTATATTAATTTTGGTTTATTAAAATTCTCATTTTCTAAAATTTATTTTCTATGACAGGCTAAATCAATAATTTATTTTTAATTTAGAAAAATCTATTATGAACATGTTAGAATATCTTTATAGTATGTAACTCTTATACATATGAAAAACCATTATTTAAGATGTTATATATTTTATCTTATATAGATGACTAATTTTAGTCAAGCTTATTGGTAGTCCTATTCATAAGTTGTAATTTATCTATATAAGTAAAGGGAAAATCAAAATATAACCTGATAATTATATTTCAAAAATATATTTCTTCATTATTTTAGTCTCTCTTAAAAATAAGTATGTCCGTCAACCTCCACGTGATTATTAATATATAGTTGACTTGAAAATTAAGATTTAAAATGACCAAAAAAATATGAATAGAGGTTATAATGATATATAATATGATGATTATCTCTTGTTGTACAGAGCAATCACTCTCTAAGTTCTTTTATTTTCTAATTTTAACTTCGAAGTAACTCAATTAATAATAAATACATGCATTTAATAATTCAAATTAAACATTTAAAAAAGTCAAAACTCATGAACTTCGAAACACTTCAACAATTTATAGAAGGGTAGTGATTTTTGCACTATATTTTTTCTCAAATTTAGATTTTCTCTATCGTTTAATCTATAAAAAAAATATATTAGATTTCTATAATCCATAGACCTCTATAATAAATAAACACATATGTAGCCCTGGATATATTATTATTTTATGGCAAATGGAGGAAACGTGTCGTCATCATTTGTGAATGATGATGATGCCGATAAGGGAATATTAATAAAAAAGAAGAAGAACATACTGAGCTGGCAGGGCCGGGCCCCATTTCCATTCATTAATTATTGAATATAAATTTTCATGACTTGAACTTGAGATTATCCTTGCCCTTTTCTTTAATTAACGGCCCCACAAGAGCATAAAGGAATAAAATAAGAAAATTGTGCCTAAGTTAAGGTCACACTCACAGAGAAACCTTTTGAGTAACACTTCTCACTTAAGTCTGAAACAAAGTAACAAAGAAGGCAATTTTAACGTGAAAATTGCAAATTGGATTTGGATTTTATTTCACTCTCAGCCATTTAACTTATTTGTGATGAGTTAAGCTTGCTTCCTTCTTGTTTCCTTTAATCCTTAGCTTAACCATTAAAGTACTAAACTAAATAAGCAAGCAAGCTTAACTCATTCTCAACCATGTCTTACACTTCAATGACATTATGAATTAAGAAATTATTAGACTTGACCTGGCCGCATATGGTCATTGTACTGTGGCCCACTGTCTACAATATACTTGTTTACAGTAAACTGTCTATAATATAGTATTCTATAAAATTATAATATGTCTAAAATAATATTGACAGCTGGTTCCGACCTCAGACTCATTCAAAATGTAATAAATTTCTCTAAGTCAATACTCAATACCTTTAGAATAAAAAATGTATTGTCACAACTATTTTGTAAAGTAATATTTCATACGTTCAGAATACAAAATTACTACAAAAATTACTAAGAACCTCACAAAGTACATCATCTAAACTCTAGAAAAATAATCAAAGATGGACTTCTTGATAAGTTTTCTCATTCTGGAGTCACTTGCTTAACGTCTGAGCTGCACAGTGACAAGGAGATCTGTCCGTTTGAAAAACCTTTGGTCTGCCCACTTTGTAAAAGTCTGTCATGGAATGATTTTTTGTAGAAAGAGAAGTTGAAAAGACATTTTAGTAATAAGTGAAAGTTTTAAAGAGATTTTTAAAAAAGAATATTGTTAGTCTCTCTAATTTAATAATCTATATAATATAATATATGTATTATGATCCCAATCATATTATGTTATGAAAGTTTTACTGTATATCAATTAAATTTCATAAGCTCACATTTATAAATGGAACTGTGGATGACAGATATTGACTCTTAAGAAGTAAGATGTACCGGTGGTTGGTGTATACGAGGTTTAGACAGAAAGTTGTGGAGTAAAAGGAAATGATTTCACCTTATCGTCCACGAATATTTCTTAAGGCGTGTGAGAAAGCTTTTAAGTCTTGACATCTCCCTATTGTAACTTGTAAGTAATAACTTTAAAACTATGCATTTAGAACTGATAGATAATATCAAATGTGATAAAGTGGTACACGTTTAGGTTTAAACGTTGGTAAGTTTGGCATCGATAAGACGGTTTTCTTCACCTTTTTATATTTTTTATATTTTTGAAAGATCATTTAAAAAAGAAAAAAGAAAAAAGGAAAAAAAGAAAAGTAAACTACTACTTGTACAAATCACTTTCCCACATACATAGAGACGGAAAAGTTGTTTCCTCTCTCCAACTCTCTTGTACGAAATTAAATCAAAAGGAGTCTACTTCCTTAACAAATTTAAGTTGGCCTATCAAATTGGCCCAAAAATTAGAATGCATTGAGCTGAAACTTCTTAAAAAAAAATGAAATTTCAGATGATTTTTTTTGGAGCATAGCATTGGACTAAAGTATCAAGTGTGTGGAGAGATTTACAGAGTTACTTCTAATGAAACTCGGTAATCTCCCACTTTAGGAAGTGAAAAGTGCTAAGTTCGAGACTCATGGCTTCACATGGTATGCCTTAAGAGCAGTAGATATCACCTGTGGAATTTTTACGATAGATTTCTTGCAATTTTCCACATGTAAATTCAAAAAAAATATTAAAATTATCTTTAAAAAAACTATATAATTATGTTATATAAGGGATCACGTATATATAGAACTATAAAAGTTTCACCATCAATTGATCATTATAATTTTATAGTTAGCCATTTTTATATTAAATATCACAGATGTCTTCATCTCAAATTGAAAGTGAGACTAACACAACGAACAAGCAAACTTGTAAATCTTTAAATTTTTCATAAATAAAAGTCACTGATTTTGTAAAATTAAGAGAGAGAATTATAATATGAAGGTAGAAGTTCATACATCCAGTCATATAGAACGTTTATACAACATACCAATCATGTGAAACTCATACCACCCTATTTAAAGTCCAAGAGACTTTCATCTACAAATCTCCTCTTTTTCTTTCCTCTCGACTCCTAGGCAACCCAGATTGAGTCTTAGAAAAGGTCCTTTGAGCATTAAGTCCATCTTATCAGATGAATCAAAACATACTTTTTAAACGTTACTTTTGAAGAATAAAAAAAAAATTATAATTAATTTTTAAGTTGATTGATTCAATAAAGATAATTTTTTATAGATTATCCATTCAAATAAAGATCTTTCCACTTGACCATCACTGATTCATTTAATGAATCATGTCTAAGCATGTGTGTGCAGATAATCACTTCACTTCTAAAAGGCATGACTGCGAACTTCAAAGTGCCATTCACAAATTCTTCATCAAACACTTTGCCTCACATAGCCTGCCCCCCTCGCCTTAAAACATAGTTTTGCATAGTCAATAATGGATTTTTTGTTACTTTTTAAGAAGATTAAGGCTTTGTTACACATGGCCTGTAAGAAAATTCTAGGAAGGGTACAAGTTCTCTTCATAAATAGAGAGAAACAATGACACTTCATAGCTCTACATTTTCTAAAAGATTCAACTAATAGTAATACCTCTAGGTTATTTGATATCATCAGTCGTTTTCTCCATGCCATTAAGTTGACAATCACTCAAGATGAGTACAATCTTAGACATGGATTTTAGAATGGTTTCCAATAGATTTTACTAATGGGATAATTGATCCCATTAAACCTGGTTTTTCCTAAATCACTAAAAAGAAGTGTACCAATACATCTTTTAGGGGTATGATTGTAGAGATTACTCAATTCCTAATGACTTAAGAATATAGTGGGCCATTTCTCTTCTTCTGCACTTAGATTCCGGATGTTGGGAAGGACCTATGGTCACGAGTTAAGTATAACCCGAGGAATTCAGAAAACCACATCCTGAAGAAGATTCATGTACAGAGGTCACTCTCTAATTAGCAAAGTCAACAGTTCTCCACTTTCATTGTCAATAAACTCCCACAAATTGGATAAATCCCTTGCTCAGTCCGATTCCACAAATTGAACTGTCAATTATTATACAGGGGGGTTTGGCAAGAAAGTTGTAGGCCACGAGAAGACACTGCAGATACTATCAACTGTCTACCATGCAAGTAGACATGTACCCCAACAGGCATCAGCCTACCGAGTCTTAGATCACAGTGTCGATTGGCTGATACCATAAGAACACACAAAAATGTGACCAAAAGATTAAACAAGTGTTGCCACATGAATCCATATACATTTCTGGGAGTGGCGGTCTAGATGGGTCATCAGCAGTCATTTCCAGTACCTTGAATTATCATGGAAGAATGTCACTCGATTAGAATTGGAGCAACTGATGTACCTCCTCTTTTCTCATTTGATCGGAAGAAGTAACTCCTCCTTTTCTGGTTGGATGATTTACACTCTTCGGATGTAGACTCTGTGGTAGGAAGTAATGGCTCCTCTTTTTCTTGCTGGGATGTTGTACCCTTTTTACTACTAGCAAAAAAATCAGATGGCAAGTCCCCCCTGAGAATCTGTACCTTAAACTGCACCACATCTTTAGTGTCAATGAGTTGGAAAACACAAGCATCTCCTGCCTTCAGGTTATTATCAATGGAAAAATCCCTCCAGCCATGATCCAATCGTTTAAAGGAACTACTTCCATTATAAGTCATCTTCCAGCTCTTGTTTTGGAACATAAGAACCACAGGAACCACATTTGATGGGAGCAACGGCACAAATTTTGCTGGCACTGTCTATAGTAAAGTGAATGTTGGGGGGGGGAAGGGGGGGGAGGAGAACAAAAGACAAATGAGAACACAGTGAATATTGCAATATTAGAAAGAAGTCACCTATTAAAATGATAAACAGATGACACAGTTAACATGCATAAAAGTATCAAGACTCAAGGGAGAGCAACACATCACAGGCATAAACACCATGGATTGTCTTTTGAATGGATATACGTGTTAAGTCAGTGGAGACTTGGATTTCTCTCACTTGAGAGAGATTTGTTAGCGTTTATTAAGAAAAATAAACACACCCAAAAATATCGGAATAAATCACAAGCACAAGAACACCAAAGAATGTACGTGGTTCGGCCCTCCCGTCGGCCTACGTCCACGGAGCGTGATAATCCTTTTATTAAGAAACAATGAGTTCTAACTCAAACTCGAACCCAAGTTAACACTGCTGATTACAGACAGACTGTAATCGATCTGCTCTCCTTTGAGACCCACCCGACATCACTGTAACATCTGCAGCAGGTTGTCGATCTGGGTTTGCCGTTTTCCTCTGTTCTCTGTATGTCGACCCACTATATGTGCTGCCTATTAAGAACAGCAATTGGCGGTGTTGTTCTCTTCATCATTGGCGTCTTCTTCTCCTTCTGAATGGATGTTTCTACACAGTTGACAGCAGGTTCTCTGCTCCTCTTTTGTAGAACTGAATCAACACTCCAACAGCACCTCTTGACAGCATTAGATCTCTCTATGACCAAATCAGCTGTTGACACCTTGCAGCAACCCTTTGTTGCAACACCTCTCTGATCTTGCCTTGCTGAAACTTCAGACTTGCACTATAGATCAGCCCCCACAATGACAGTCCTTATCTTTGGTCTTGCCTTACCAATGATATTCCTCTTTGATTCGTGTGTATCTGCCCCAAACACGCCAGCAATATATATATATATATATATAGATTTATGCAGTTGGTCCCATGTCTATACATAGCAATTGCCGTGTACAGCGACTGCTATTCCTGTTCGGTCCAAAGAACAGCAGCCTCCTTTATTTATAACCTTCCAATTAGAAACCCATTGTATTAAGCAACTGCCGATAATCTCCCCTAAGTATTAGGAGAATTAGGCTACCGATCCTAACAAGATTCTCCCTCACCTTTTTTAAAACACTATTTTCTAGAGATCCTCTATAGGGATATCTCTCCGTTATTTGGGGCCCTAGTTCCATAAGAGAGAGGGCCTCAGTTCAGAGACACAAATATGGGGTCTTCTTTTGTGGGTTTTTGAGAAATCTCTTCTATATAAGATTGAGAGTGGCTGACCCTTTTCATTTTGTGCTTGGCACCCGTTGTAATTATCTCATTCTTCTTTCTTTTGATTAGTGAAGCCACCTACCCTTTTGCAAGTGGACATAGACATCATTGCCTAAACCCATTAGATTCTCTCTTTCACTCATATTACATGATTAAATTTTTATTCTGCTTTCACATTGCAACATTTAGATTACATTTTCTCCATATCACAAAAATACATGCTGTCAGGTGGTAGACAAATGTCAAGGCAAAAGTAACAAAATTGTGAGCAAAAGGGAGAAATAGGTCAATGGACATGATGCCGAAATATGGTAGGGATACAACAGACAAAATAGACAGGGAAATGACTTGAATCTTACACATGAAAATGAAGTATCAGATTCATATTGTATGGAGATGTTGCCTGATTTGTTAGTGTCTGGGAATCGCAGGTTGGTATAGTTCATAGAATCCCATAGGCAGTAAATGACTGGATCCCACCAGAGTACAAAGTAAAACTCATGAAGCTCATGGGTTCCCCATCTTTCAAAAAAAAACACCATGGGTTTTCCTGCTATAAAATGGAAGTATCTGGAATATTAAATTACTGATTAACCCTCTTAAATAAGAGCTCAAAATCTGTGTATCCCCCAACAAAGTAGAAATTTATCAGTACAAGAAATGAAAAGAAAAATATGTGTACACACCAAACAAGAAAGCATATGTAGCTTTAGAGTACCAATCAGAGACTTTCCTCCATTTCTCTGACAAGAGGTCAATATCATAGCCAAAATGTAGTATGTCTGCAACTATATAAGGGAGCAGATGAAGAAAGCTGCTTCAGAGAGTATGATAAAAACAAAATTGAGATCCTTCAATTAGGAGAATGTGAGGGCGATGATGAGGAGCTAAGATAGGAGACCAAGGTGGTGTCCACCATACCTCATTAAGTAAAGGGCAACGAAGAACACATTTTGAAAGCATGAATAATGCTAAGGATGACAGTTCCATTAGAAACTAGAACAGATCGGAGATGGATGAGTTTTTCTTTTTTTTAATTCTTTGAGAAGTATGGGGGAGGGTATGTCGTCCAAAACATTACATCAGCCAACAAATAGGATTAGAACCTCAAATTTCATTCGATGCACTTTCATGTGTATGAGATATCCAAACTTCAAACCACCAAATTAAGTCCTGTTAGCTGATTGACTCAAACCTACAGCAGATCATAAAACCTGTGCTCTGGATTTGCATTTCGAAAGTGTGAAGGACTTCAATTTACTCACAGTTAACATTTATGGAAAACAAAGAACAATTACCAATTGATACTTGTTAATTGACTTTGGAATAATGCATGTAAAGTGTGGACTGCTTGTAAGTGGTTCAATTTTGTCTTCCCCTAATTGTGTGTTAGAATCCATTGAAATCAGGACATGTGTATATGCTCCCAACTTGCTGCCACCATCAGATAGTGGACATCAATCTGCATGACAGTTCGTGAGAAAAATATTAGGGAGGAGAACCAAAATTCTGGATAGGTAAATTTACACTTGCAAAGAAGTTCCACAATAAAGGATAAGCCATTTCCATTGGGTGCAAGAAGTGCTGACTTGGGTGGATTTCTCCGCAATCCACACTTCCCAAATATGCAGATGCAAAAGTTTAATTAAAGAACATATGCAAAAGCCACCCGCTTGAGCATATCCACCATGAAGTTCGTCCCACTAATAGATGTAGAGAACTCTCTAAAAGCAAGGCTATTGATCATAACACTAACAGGAATAGGGTGATTATTAATAATCTGATTTGTCCCCGTCATCAGCAGGCCCCAATCAGGTCACAGCATAAACAACTGAACCATGGATGCGAATATACAGAATTAGTTGTGCCAAGAAACTCTTTGGTTTTCAGATAGGGTACACTTGTTTTGCAAAACTTTCCTAGAAAAAAGTTCTCTCAGTTGGCAATTTTCTTCTGAAAAGTGCTTTGTGTTCTTTCTTTCCAGTTAAGAAGAAATTCTTTCCTAGGAAGATGGGAACATTGTTTTTCACAAATATCAAACCTTGGGCACTATTAAAAGCTGCTTTCGTTCAAAAATATATATAAAACATACGCTAAAAATTTGTCAATGAAGTTCTTAGACATGAAAATCCAGTTGGAAAACGACGGAAATTTATAAACTCGGGTGGCCTTAGAAGTCTGATGATATCCTAGTCATCCTTCCAATGATTTGAGGGGAAATACTCTCCACGGAGAGAGATGGAGAAAGAAATTCACAATCCATATTTTCCCAGGGTATAAAATAGATGTTTCCTGAGTTTTCAGAATGAATTCCAGCTCCCCACCTAAACGTCATGGTCAAACAAAAAGAGTGAAAAGTCCAACACCTAGACATCCATGCGAGCAGACTCCGAACTCACCTCACCTCACCTCAATTTACATAAACCCAGTCCTAGAATATTGGATTTTTTTAAAGAATTTTATGCATCCAAGCATCTGTTGATATGATTCTCGTTTTCTCTTCTTCCTCTTTCGCTGTTAATCATATACACATGAAAGGTGTGCATAAATCATTTCTTCCAAAACACCAATGAATCAATACTGTGTTTCTACTTGAGTTCCAACCCTCATCCTTCTGACCACTACTAATTCACATGAATGAATCCACCTAAAATAGTATAAGAAAATAAAAGACAACGTTAAATGGATATGTACGATATTAACTCCAAATTATGGAAACACTCATGCAAGAGAAGAGCAATAGAGGAGGATCTTCACCACTACATAGCTGGAAATGGGGGAAAAATAAGAATCAAAGAAACCCAAGTGCAAACAAGAACAATTTTCATGGAGGGAAGCTTACAAGTCGACGAGGAGACAATGTTTGGGCGAGTCCGAAATCCCACATTCATTGTAGCGTTTAGCCCGTATGCTGCGGTATTTCCCCGTTATGTTGAGGTGTCTCGAGCATCTGTTCTATATTCTATTTGTTTTTAAATTAATAATAAAATCAAAGGATTTTTTTTAAATTATGGGTAAGTATCATTTAAAGAGAGGGAAAAAAACATTTTCCAAAATTACAAAAGTGTCCAGCGAAAAAGGCACAGATTCATAATTACGTAGAAGAAATCTGCCAATGGACAAATTAAGACAAAGGCAACGGAGACAACAACTCAACTTCAACTAGATGAAAATCAATTTAGAAATAGAGCAAGACACAGAAGAATCTATCAAGTTGAGTAATTCTTGAATTTTTTTTATTAAGTTTCAGTAATAATCAATTCAAAGTTATTGTTCAAAATTTGAATTTAACCGGAATCTATCAAGTGAAGTAACTAATGAAGTTTTTTTTTTATTTACTCATCGGACTTGACATTCTAATAAATGAACTCTCAATTTAGTTGAGTTGTGAATTTTGTGGCTTTATAACTGTACTGGTCAAATTAATTTTTTATATTTGATATATCCTTTTTTTAACATGATTGGACCATTGAACTTCATTGAATATCGTATGACATAAAGACTGAAAAATAATTAACAAGGATTAAAAATCCTACCATCCCTTACATCCATCTAACTCTTGTGACTTGTATCCCATATCTTGAGTTTCTCTCACCATTAAATTAAGATCCCCGTTTTGATAATGCATCTTTGAACTCTGACACTTTCCCTTCAGTCATTAAGCCCTACCTCAAGTAAGGTATCCAACTTAGTAAATGTTTGGGTGGCCTAAATTATTCAAATTGTAAAAAGTCATGACCAGAGGTCTAAATATTGGCTGATAAGTTTCTCTCTTTCGTTATTTCATTTATTTGTATTTTGGTCCGAAAATTTTATAGTAATTTCAGAAAATTGGGAGTTTCTTGAAAATATAATTTTGTTCATAAATATCGGTCATATATATATTCAAATTATTTATTTAAGTTTCAAATACAATTAATATTAAAATTAATAATAAAATGAAGAGAAATGATAAAAGAAATTAAAAATTATGAAAAAATATGTAAGAAATTTTTGATAAATTTAGTGATTAAGGCATTAAGCATTTTACATACTTTTATACTAATTTAAGATAAAATAATTAATAATAAATATTTAAGATCTCATTTAAAAGCTATTTATTTGTGATCCCATTCCCACTGACCTTATTCAGAGGCTAGGGGGCGGAACCCCCGAGCAAAATTTTTTATTGGAGGGAACCACATAAAATCCTTGTGTCTTGTATCTGATTGATATTTGGTTTTAAATTCATCTAATTTTTTAAATTATTAATCTTAGAGGCAGAAATTTTAATGGATTTTAATGGGTTGTGGGCCCCAAGACCGATATTATTACTTTTAATTTAAAAAAAAATCGATACAGACCGATAATCTGAAATATCGACAGAGAAACGGTACATATATCGGCCAATATTAAGACATAATATCGTCGATATCATGTGAAGCCCACAACTGATATAGTTTTTTTTTTACTACTCTTTCCAAACCAATACATCCAATATCGGGCAATATGTGAACCGATATACGGACCGATATATCGTCTATATCGGCCAATATTGATTTTTTTTTTAAAAAAAAAGAAAATAAATTTCAAAAATAAATATTTATACATATCGGCCGATATGGTGACCGATATTTCCGACCGTTTATCGGTCATATCGGCTGATATGGTGACCGATATTTCCGACCGTTTATCGGTCATATCGGCCAATAACCTTTATGTACGGCCGATACATAGCGTATCGGCCGATATAATGCAGTCCTGAAAAACCACTACATATCAGCCGATACGCTATGTATCGGCCAATATCTCAACACCTGGTCATGACTAAACCATTTACCATTCCTCTAGTACTTCATGAATACACTGCAAAACCAGGGAAACCAAGAGCTCGACTGCCTTTGCAGGGGCCACTTTTTCATTTAAAACAAAAGAAAAATAAAGTCATAAGTGAGGTTCTCAGCCCTAGTCAATCTCCATTGGTGAGAAGTGCCTATTTTCCTCTTGACATTCAACTCCTGGAATGGATTCATATCCATCGCCCTAATTCGATTGCCTACCCTCGGCAGTGTATGAAGCAAGAGAGGGGAGAGAGAGATGGCAAATGATTAACCCTTCAACAATTTGACCACTTCATTTAAAACAAGTACATGAATAAGTAAGAAACAAACAATGAACGATGCAGCCAATTTTATATGTTTCAATAACACAGTTATCCTCCCAAAGTTGTTTGCACTAGGGGATGAACCATGAAATTCAAGTGCGTGCCAGAGGTGGGTGCATACATGCTTGCCTCGTGCTATCTTGTGCCAGACTAAAAAAGCAGCGGCCAAATGAGGAAAATCAATGTGAAAGCTTTGCAGAATATTCATCTCGGCTGCTGATTATGCTGCTTCCATGAGAAGATAACTGTAATTGGGTTTTACAGAACATTTGTGTAAAATATACATGCTATATTGTCACTCTTTAGCTTTCTGATGTTAGAAGCCCAATCTGTTCAGTGAGATGGTCCATGTGAGCTTTGTCCCATCCATTTTTGTTTCCAGAGAGTGCCTCTGTTTCCTTTGTGTTTCCTTCCTGCGTTCTCGACTCAACCTCCTCTGTCTCACCTGAGAGCGTGTTCTCCGAAAGGAACTGCTCCCAGTAAGAATCGTTTATACTAGGAAGCTCAGGGCTCCCATTAATGAACAAATCCATATCACTATCAGCTGAGAACTTGTCTCCTTCAATGGGTATTGACCCATCTCCCCCCATGGGTAATGGGTCAATAAATACATTCTCCACCTCAGGAACCACAAAGCTCTCGCTTGGAATGTCGACAACACCGCTTTCTGGCACTATTCCCTGCATTTGAGGGAAATCAGGAATGACCATCTGTATTGAGGAAGCAATATCCTCCGGAACTCCAGACAGCATGCCTATATCTGGCAATTGAGCTGTTGTTACCCGGTCTGTTGCAGCTGCAGATGTTTGAACCTCAGATATAGCTGCAGTGGAGCAAATGGGAGGAAAATCTGATGTTGTGGGCATGTATGAAAGTCCTAAAGTTGGTGAGACCTCTGCAAGTGTTACTGCCTGAGTTTCGGATTGAAGAACAATCATTTTCCAGTGCTCCAGATGGAGAGGGAACATCACTAATCAAGAAATTGTCAGTTTTGTTTGTGGGTTCCAGCCTGGGAGAAGAGTCGATCTTTCTTAGAATTTGCATGAGCATGGCCTTTGCTGCTTCATTCATGAGAGGCTGATATTTGACAAGTTGCCTGTCAGGAGAAGTGCATTTGCTCTCTGAACTGTTTTCTCGTTTTGGAAGTCTCCGCTTCTTGTTCACTCCATCTATGCATCTATTGCTGTCATTTTGCTGCACGAGCTGAGCTAAAAACCCTGGGCTCTGCATTGCCTTTGCAAGGAATGACATCATTTGTTGCTGACGCTGTTCCATCCCTTGAAGGCGCTGTCCCAAGGTTTGCATCTCCTGATCTGTGGCCTGTTGCTGCTGCCTCAGCCTAACCAATTCCTGCATAAGAACATTCTTATCCCTTTTAAGCCTTTCAATTTCTTCCTCAATCCCAAATTTTCCCACCTCAACACATGCCCCAACTGACACACTTTGTCCTTGAGGTGGGTGTTGCTGACTATGTAGATGGCTGGGTTTTCTCCTATTAATGCTCTTCAATAAATGTTTCTGGCCCCTTAAGAACCCTTCATTTGCAAATTCCCAGCGATCTGGATCAACCTTCCTGAAACCCTGCTCAAAGGAAAACAATAATTACTGAAGGATAATTCAGTTGCAGGGGAAAAAAGAACAAAGCTCAGGATCACTGCAATCAGTGAACAACCAATATTGCCAAGAACAGATAAATTCCCAGAAGCTTATCGGCAGCATAAATAAATTGTACAGAAGTGTGCCCACAGAAATGCATTGTAGGAACTTTTTGGCACATGTGTGGGGAAAACAGCTACTAGACTAAAATATGAAACCTCTATCTAAATAATGTTAAGAAACAAAACATAACATTCTGAGGTTTTACTCTCTGCTATCAATTGTGAACAACGAATACCAATCTTGAAACGATCTGCTTATCAACAAAGTTCTAGCATCACAGTTCCAGATGGAATGTCGGAACGAAAAACATGAATATTATTGCTAGAAGGCTCTCAAGAAGAGAACCCAAACAGGGAAAATAGCATAGGAACACTAAGAACAGTACAAAAGGAGAAAACAGGTATCACGACAAAAACTAACAGAAACCCAAAATAAAAAGCTAAGAAAGGAGAGACAAAGGAAAAAAGAAGGGAAAGAGAGAGATTCGAGCAGCCAAATGACCAGCTCTAGCTAAGGAATTAGCAACTTCATTTTGAGCTCTGTTTATGTGAATTTAGAGTGATTTCCTTGTTCAATGAGGTCTTGAATTTCCTATACAATGTCTGCCAGTCTTCAGGGATAGATCTGATGTTATGGAGACAATTGAGTAGCACAAAAAGAGTCTCCCATAATCTGTGCATTTACAAGGAATAACGGACATTTTTATTGAAGAAGAGTTGACAGGTCAACACAACAAACTCAACTGAATATGGCTTCCTTATCTCATATTTACATGGTTCAATCGTATATGACAGTCGACCCCCTAGATCATCTGTTAATCCTTCTTTGAATCCCAGTTGTCTTAGTATCCGTCGTCGTCTAGGGTTTGTAAGCGGAAGATTGTTCTCAATCTATCTGATCTTTCTCCGGGGGGGCTCTCTTCCTTCTACTCGTTTCTGACCCTCCCTCTCCTAGCTGACATTCAGCATCAGCAAGAGCCACACTACCCACAGCCGAACCAGCTCGGCATTGGCATCGTAACATGTGATTTGCTTCTGAACTCATAATTACTTAAATTATCCTACAGCTCTAGACCCATTTCCACCCATCTCACCCCTCACATGACAATAATCCAATTAATTGGATATGCTCCAACTTTTTCACTGAAGCCACACGTGAGGTTATACTAATACCCGTTGTTGACCATTTTCATCCATCCACCATTAGGGCCTTAATCACCATAGTAAACCAAACTAATTTTGAGGCCACCTATACTTCATATACGGATTTTTGCATCCCACTCTACGCTTGATTGTTGGTGGCCTGAAGTGGATTGCATAGGCCGGTTTTGTAAATAAAAAGCTATTTGTGAAGCAGCCACATGCAGTCAAATAATTGCACCTAGATGTTAGAACTTTCACATCATAGTCATTTTAAAATTTTGGCATATATTAGACTTTTTGATCTACCAAACGTGCACTCCATATATATAAGTCTTCATTTTGCTAATATTCAAAATATTTGCCACATCAACCTTTTCTCCAAAGCCCATTGTCACCATCATCATCATCAAGCCTTTGATTGGTCTAAGTGTTTCTCTAAATATCAAACATACTGATTAATTGATTTATCATCTGACTTTTTTCTGTTTTGTAATAATCATTTTTAAAAGGTAAGAACGACGAAGCAAAATGATTACAAATAAAATACACCAAGATTCCTTTTGGATGTCAAAAGTGAAAGTGGGGATCCGACCGGAGGTTAACAACCCAACCCATTCCCCACTCTTCACTTTACTCTTATTTTATCATTGGAGGAAAGGCCAAAAGGAAAAACCCTACTCTAATGAAAGTGGATTGTTATTTGGGTCACGCTAGTGGAGAAATCAAGAGTGCCTCATACCTATAGATGAATTTTGGCCTGGCCTGCTTTGCCTGATTAAAAGATTGGTAGGGTCAAAAGTTGAGCTCTAAAAAACCCAACCATTAGCTCTTAAGTACTTCAAAAATACATTAGGTATGTATAAGGTGTAAATTTAAACCATAAACGGTCATAAAAAGGATAGTCCACAACAAACCTATCACTGTGTTATATGGTCTAGTTAGGTCAAGTGAAGTTAATTTTGACTTTTTCTCAAAATAGACTGAGTTGGAATCCTCGAGCTTTTAAGTATGGATTAGGTCTAGTAGGTGCCTCATCTAAAATTGGGCCTAGTGAAGTTCAACAAAACCCACCCCTAGTGGTACCCATATGAAAACTATCTTTGCACTATCATAAATTCCAATCAAACCCACTACTTAATTTTGACTTTTTCTCAAAATAGACTGGGTTGGAATCCTCGAGCTTTTAAGTATGGATTAGGTCTAGTAGGTGCCTCATCTAAAATTGGGCCCAGTGAAGTTCAACAAAACCCACCCGTAGTGGTACCCATATGAAAACTATCTTTGCACTATCATAAATTCTAATCAAACCCACTACTTATTTTGGGAGGGGATAAAGAGAGAGAAGTTTCAAGAGATCATTAAAAGGCCAAAAAAAGAGGATATATAGACCACCAAACTTTGAGAAAAAACATGGGGCTAACAGGAAAGAGACATCAAAAGAAAGAGGCATCAATGCATATGGAACAGAGCAACCCCTAAGGAGCTAATTCGTTGGCTTCAAAGTTACCCTATATATGAATCTCACTTTGAACTTGGATGGTGATGAGTTCCTGAATTTCGCCAATAAAATCTATGGGCCCAAGATTAATCGGCATTTTTCTAGCACCAAGAAAAGGATGTCATTAGTCACCTTTGATAATCATACGGAACTGTAATGACCCATCTCGAATTTTCTAATTTTCGAAGAGATTTTCGGATCTCTGAGTTGTTTTAGAGGGCCTTGGTAACAGTGAAGAGAGTGTGGGCACCGTAGTGGGCCCAATTTACCTATTTTCGAGTTCGGGAACTCGAAGGGCATTTTGATAATTTTTATAATTATTGTGTATTTGTCATGAAAACTTGTTCAAAACTCACACGTTTTCTCGCCCGAGATCTTTCGGATTCTTTCTTTGAGTTTTTTCTTCTTCTCTTCTGAAAAGATTTTGGAAAAAAAAGGGCTAAAACCCTAAACCCTAACCCATATAAACCCTCACCTCTTTTCCGCGACACTGTAGCCGCTCACACTACAGTGCCTCCGCTTTTCCCCCCAAAGCCGTGACTCTCTTCTTCTCCTTCTTCCTCCTGACGTTTCTTGGTAAACCTCTCTCTCTCTCTCTCTCTCTCTCTCTCTCTCTCTCTCTCTCTCTCTCTCTCTCTCTCTGTTTTCTTCTTCTGCTCCTTCTCTACCTCGACCGGTTCCACCTTCGTTTTCCCCTATTTTCTCTTTCCCTTTTCTTCGATTTTTCGGGATTTCTCCCGGTTTTCCCCTATTCTTCCTTTTCCTTTCTCGGATTTCTCTACTTTGCTCGGTTTTCCCTTGTTTTCTTTTTTTTCCCTTTCCTTCATTTTCTCTGCTTTTCCACGATTTTCCTTTCTTTTCCCTCTTTTTCCTCTTTTCCTGGATTTCCTGGATTTTTTTTTTACTTTCACCTCCGACTCAGCTGAGTCGCTCGGCTAAGTGCCGAATCAACTCAGTCGGGAATTTGTTCTGAGTCAACCCGACCCTTGGGTTGGAGTGGCGACCTAGCCACTCGGCCCACTGGCCCAGACCTGGTCCGGCCCAACCCACCTTGGCCCAGTTTCCAGACCCGGCCGTTTTTCAAAGCCCATTTTCAAGCATAGCCCGTTTTCAGACCCAGCCCAGTTTTAGGCCCGTTTTCTCCTCGGCCTCCTTTTGACCCGTTTTGTCTTAATTACTCATCCATTCTTCCTTGTTCTAACAGATTGAACTCTCTTCAACCCAACAAGTCGCTTACTTGCTTTGGACTTTTGACTCCACACACGGTGAGGGGACCTACCACTATTTTAGCATGCACTCGCATATATTCAAACCGTTATTCTTGGACATGGAGTGACTCGGGTGTAACCCTCTATTTATTTAACCACTCGGTGAGGAAAAAACTGTTGAAACAAGTATGTGGCAGGGGGTCCACCCGGCTGTACTTCTGTTATCTATATGCATCGTGAAGAATTTTAATTAGATAATCTGATAATTGAGTATGTTACTTGAAAATTGTTGATGATGCCTAGGAGTGTCTATTCGCTAAATATTAATGAAACCGTGTTTAGTGTAGATATGCATGATTACATAACTCATTGTATACTCTTGACTCGCATGATGAACTATGTTGTTGATTTTGAGTTGGTTGTATAAAAATCTATCCTCGTCGTTATACATGTTTGTGACATCATGTGTATGCAATGGGGAGATTATTCATATGTACACATGCTTATGATTATGTGATGAGTCGGTTGCAGAGATGACTTCCCCGTTACGCTCCAGCGGTCGAGACCCCTATAGGGGATGTGGGTCTCCCCGTTGCGTTTTGGTGGTCGAGGTGCTTACCCTTAAGATTGGTTTCCCCATTATGCTCCGGCGGTCGAGACCCCCATAAGAGATGCGGGTATCCCCGTTGCATTCCGGTGGTTGAGGTGGTTGTATATCGTATGTTCTCCCGATTGTATCAGTAGGGGGACCGGAGTTGTTGGAGGACCATTGAGAGTTATGGAGATGATGTATTGGATTGGTTAGTGGAAACATCGGTTAACTGAGTAGTTGAGCCTGTATGCATAGGTATTTTATTCATTCATGATGTTCACTGCCCTTTTCATATGTGATCAATAACTATGTTTTTAACATGTGGTATGTTTATCTCTTCACTGGGTTGTTTTGTTCACCCCTTACCTTTCAGGTGCCCTGATCGCGGAGGGGCCAAGCGGGCCCTTTGAGCAAATACCTAGAGAGGAGTAGTAGAGAATAGGAGTTTATGTTGTGTTTGGAATTTGAGAACTTTTAGTCGCATGAACTCAATATCATATGTTTGTTTTGATGACTGTATAACCACTTGATTAGTATGCATTTGTGGTTCGTTGTGTTTCCTAGTTCTGGCCTTGTGGTTTGTTGGACGGGAAATAGTTACCCCGCTTTAGAAAAAATAAATTCATTCCTTTTGTATCCGATATCTATCTTTTGTGACCTTCTGAGGTTTTTTGGAGATAACGTGCCCGTAACGGGACGGGGCGTTACAGGAACAGCCCAAGAGACTTTTACAGGTCAAATCCCCTAACAAAGAGATTGCCTCCAGTTCATTTGCATTTGAACCTTGAGTTGATTCAAAGTATGAAGCTATAATCTATGCATTATACTCTTAAAGAATGCCAGTGATGCCACCATTATTAAGAAAGTAAAGAAACTAAGTCATCTTCTATGCAAAACAGTTTTAAGAACTTTATCCTGAACTTCAGTGTTTAACCTATCATAAGCAACAAAATAAAAAATGGACTCACAGCAAAGACTTGTGCAGCCAACTAATACTTAGCTATCTTCCCACACACAGTTCTAACACTCGTTGGTTATTGTTGCCTACCCAAATATCTTGTATGATCTCCATACACCATCAGAGGTGTATTTTCTCTTCTATTGTCTACAAATCTAACTATCTCAACACCCTATTATAGACATTCACTTAATCAATAAAAACCATTATCAATTTCCCATTCTCTCTACACTTAAACATATGTTGTCCCAATAGGAAATAGCTTCTACTCAAAAAAATTCTTTGAAATAATAGTTTGTATCTTAGATCCAGCTATATTACTCTTCCGATTCTTTAGCATATGTCAAGTACTCAAGGAATCTTTTGATTTTCCTCAATGAAAATGCTTAGGAAAATCAAATTCCAATCTGGAAATTGACTTTTGCCTAAATTTTCAATCTTGCTTAGTCACTGAGGCATATACCATCTGCATCATATGAACTGAGAAACAGCATTTATTGAACTTTTTTTAAATGGTCAGTGAGTTTCAGCATATACACATATATCATATATGATATGCCCATGATATTTAGGCGTCATTTGTCAATACCCTAGGATTCCATTTAGGTTGAAATGTAACACTCTCCACATTTCCATGGTTGAATTTTCTGATTGGGAGAAGACAAAAATGTTAAAAAGAGGAAAACATGCATTTTTTCCTTGTTAAACACCTTTTCAAGCCTATTTGCCTTTATGGGTGTGTTGGACAACTGTTAGATACTGATATAAGAGATTGTGAAGTTAGAAGATTAGGAGCTACTCAAATTAAAATCATGCTGTTTGGTTATCATTGGAAGATGAAGAGATTAGTTGATGCTATAGTGAAAAAGGTCTATGAACATTAGAGGAAGTTTTTAATTGAATATTCAAATACAAGATATGGGGATCCACTTATACATGGTGCCTCCACAACTCCAAATTTCCTAATTTTCTATATATTTGCTTCTAATCTACTGCCTGCCAAATGCTTAGATTCAAATGTCAAAATTTCTAGACATTGAAAATTCTAATATCTGGAGATTCAGAATAGTCAAACACAAACAAGATAGGAAAAAAAAAATGAAAGATCTTCGGACGTCATCCCTCGAGTTGAAAGTTTCCATGATTCCTCATTTTTCATGGTAAAACATTTAGAGTGAAAATTGGCAAACGGCATCTTATACTTGCAACATTGAACACAAGCCTAGCAAAAAATTAGTAATGGTTAGAAAACAGAAAGCCACAAAAAGACTTCCCATACTTTCAGAAATGAACTACAAGCATTTGTCATTGCATCTTCTGCTTCTAATTTAGTTTTCTCTATTGCAAAATTGAAAATATGACATGGCCACACAAATATGAAACAGCAACATCACCATCATCAATGATCCAATAAGTAGAACATTAAATTATCAAATAATCATCGATAGGTATTCGAGCTGCTGAAAAAAACACAAAATTATGAAGAAGATAATAGGAAGGGAAAAAGCACTCACGTAAGTGTTGAGCTGGCGAACGAAGCTGGAGAAGTTGCTGTGCTTGAAATACTTGGGGAGAAGGTCCCTTGCGAACTCCGGCGGATTCCAGACCACAAAGCTGTTGTTGGTTGGGCCCCAAGACACAATCGCGTCCGTCGATGGATCCTCCACCATCTCGTACGTCTTGCTCAGGAACGGAGGCGGACCGCTCGCAACCGCATTCGGGTTCGGGTTCGGGTTCGGGTTCGGAATCTTGTTCGCGTTCGGGTTCCGATTTCCATGGTTTCCATCCATGTCAAGTCAAGCCGCAAACATCGATCCCCGCCAAACTAAAAACAAGGACAGAAAATTAAGGAAAAGAAACTGATCCGATGTAAGATCTTTTTTTATCGTCCTTTTTTGGAAGGGTGGGAGCGGAGGCGAATCGCTAGTGAAAGGAAAGAGAACAGAGAGGCATTATGGAGAGAATTGATTGTTTAAAATGTGAAAGGAGAGAAACCCTAGAAAGCAGGTGGGAAAGGGGGCGGACGGTCAGCGCGTAGTGAATTTGAGAAGAAGACGTAGCCAAACAGTCGCGGCGAAGATGCGAGTACCATATCATCTAAGTGTGCGCCGTTCGCGTTTTGCAATTCATATTGAAGCAAGAAAGGCATTGGGGCTTTGGCTTCGTGGAAATATCGGATATGCCACTGAGTTTTTTTTTGTGAGAAATAGATTTTTAGGAAAATTGCTCATTTTGGATTTTAGACAGCCGACATGAGTGCGTAATAATTTTGAACAAGGAAATTACAAGCTCTTCGACCCTTGTTCAATGCATAACTCTGGCGCTTACGTAAGCGGCGCTAAAAACTCTTATATATATATATATATATATATATATATATATATATATATATACGGCGGGTCATACAGACATCAGATTTTTCTGTCTTTATACACTCGATTTTAAAAAATTCGATGAAATTATCATTCTATCTCTCCATATTTATAATCCGAACGAATTGTTAGTCGGATGAATATATTTGTCCGAATGAACTCTCAATGTAATTTATGTTCGTTCGAACGAATATACTCATCCGAACGAGTAGATCATTATAATTTCAGTTCGTTCGGATGAATATACTCATCTGAAGCAAAAAAACAGTGCAATTTCAGTTCATTTGGACAAATGAACTTATGTATGTTTATTCATTCGAATGATCACTTTGGATATATCCTAAAAATAGTATATTTCTTTGATGAGTAAACAATGTGAGATGGTAAATATCAAAGAATGCTGGAGTAAATATGGTGCACAAGACATACAATATGACATGGTAAATGTCAAAGAATGCTGGAGTAAATGTAAATGTAGTGCACAAAACACACAATGGAGAGCTAGTTCTAGAGATACCAAGTATCAGTCAGCAATTCCTCAAAGTAATTTTGGCAACTCCTGCAGTATAAGTTCTTGGTGTGCTATTTTGGTATCTGTCTTGAAAAAAGAAAAGCAGTGTCATATTTGCTGGCATATCTCAAAGCAAAGCAGCTGAATATGGGGATACAGTCAAAACATAGGACAAGTCTGAAGATGACAAACTTGAAGAATATGGGGTGTAGCAAACACATGAGCCAAGTCTGGAGAGGACAAACTTGAGGAATATGGGGATGCAGCCAAAACATGTGCCAAGTCTGAAGAGGACAAGCTTGAGAAGTAAATGAGAAGGTACATTCGTTCGAATGAGTTGAAATTACACTGACAGTTTGTTCGGATGAGTATATTCATCTGAACGAACTGAAATGAACGGACAGTTTGTTCGGATGATAGAACACAGAGGGGTAGAATGATAATTTCACTCGATTTTTTGAAATCGAGTGTGTAGAGACAAATTTTTCAACTGTCTATATAGGGCGCCTATATATATATATATATATATATAATAATCTAATATGAAAGTAAATAGAGTTTTCTTATGAAAAAAATGAATTGCATCGCTATCTTAAGAAATTTCTTTTCAAACATTAACATATTTAAAATTGAAAAATAAGGCAAACATATTGTAAAGATTTCATCCACTTAAATTTGGTGGGTATGATTTTGATGGCCTGGATTAACAATTTAGGATTGAGTTACCAAAACGTTGTGCCTCGTGTGAGAATGAGACCGACACAGGTGTCCGCTTCTTTTCGTTGGGTGAGCTTACGGTCACGGGACACATGTGAGTTTCATCCAGGTGTACCAAAACTATCCACCAAGTTCTAACGCATGCAAAATTAAATTACCCATTCATTTTTAAATTCATAGATATCTTATCTATTTTTAAAAATTTATTGTTGGATATTGAAAATGTTGAATTTGAGATTTGATTCGTTTAAAATTTTAAATTTGACCATGCATTCAATCTTATAATTGGATTATATTATCCATACATACAGACAAGTAGGTAAAGTTCCTATTTTACTCATCCAATGTAAAACCTTCATATTAAATATAAATATTTCAAAGAATTTGACTATCAGTTGCTATCGAGAATAGCGTCAACTGCTTGTTCCATTAAGCAGATATTCTTTCACGATATGTTTTCCCGAGGATCCGGCCCGCAAGCTAATGTATCGTTTCTGACAACTAGAAAGAAGGACACGTGTACGGCTCTCCCATGTTAGTTGCCGCCGTTACTTGGTCATGCGTGGTCACTTCGACGTCGTCAAAACTCAAAACCATTCAAAGAGCTGAAGAGGAAACGGAGAATTTGTATTGAATAAGTGCCATTATGATGAATTCAGTAGTATGCTTTAAAAGCTAAAAGTCATGAAAAATATTTTTCAATCTTTCTTCTTAAAAAATTATTTTCTACATTTCTTTTAGAAAATGATGAAATTATTGAAATAATTTCTTATAAAAAGGTCTATATAGAATAATAGAAAACAAATTCAATATAAAAATCATTTTTCATTTATTAAAAAAATGAGTGCACGAAACGTCCTTAAACTTTAGAGTTTAGACTAATTGATGATTTGACTGGCCGAGAGAAATATCAGAATAAAAATTTGGACCGTCGGATTATATGAAAGTAATACCAGTTGAACGTTTAATCTGATCCACATCTTTATTACGTGAAACGTGTAAGATAGGTAGAGATTGGAGGTGTATGGATGGCAAAGCAGCCTCGTGCATTCGATTGTGGTGACTTGAGTTCAGAGACATATTACTGTTGTTAAATTTTAAAACTGATCATGTCACACGTATACAAGATCCTGTCCTCCATTAATTGGGTCCCACTATTCACTCGCCTGTCAATGGTTAGGTTGCAAATTTGGGCCGAGGTCGTTTGAACCTTGTGCAAGCCCAGAATGAGTGCGTCAGTAGCCCCTGAGTGTCTGAAGTTGCTCATTTTGGGCTAGTTTTAAATCAGTGCCTTAAGCAGCTGTTTAATCCGATCACAACCTGTTTACCCTTTAAGCTAGAGAATCAGGTTTCAGCAAAGCCATGGACTTAAAAAATGGGCCCATACCCGTGACCACTAACTAGACCATTTAGTCGGCGAGCCCATTTAAAAATGACAAATTGAGTATCAAAATTTTTAGTTTTTGAGAATTAGAGTTGTCGTCACTCAGATGTGGCCTTCCTCACCTGCAACTTTTTATTACCATTATTTGACTCCCTTGCCCACATGGCTTAAGCATCTAGAGAAACAAGATCAATTTCTAAAGGAAGGGACACCGATTGGTAAAGGTTTAAGCAAGCAAAAATGACAAATCATTCTACAGCATACTCCATCATTGCCTTCAACTGTGTTTTGGCTCAAGTCCAAAGAAGGAATAATAGGGTTCTTTTCATGATAAAAGCTCTAAAGGTGGCTTCTTGGCTAAGCAGAAAGCATAGGCTCTCGTTTGTTGCCTGGAAGAAATTTTCTGGGTTTTCATTATGATTGTTTGGATAGTTTTTCTTTTCTTTTCTTTCTGGTAGGCTTTACTTGTAAGGTGTACAAGTTCCTTCATCCTCCTGGGAGACAACTTTAGACAGTGCATTAGTGTTTTTTTTCTACTACTTTTCAACAGCACTTCACAGATCCAATCATAGTGAAAGAATTATCCCATCTGCAGTATCCAGGATAAAAACTAAAATTTATAGGACTGTTCCAAGTTATACCAACAACTAACTCCAACCACTTCAGTGTCTTGAATAATGCCAAGCACAATAAATGCTTACAAATAATGGTGAAGTCCAAATAATAGAATAGTAAGTGTAAAGGATCAGCTTCAAAACTAATGATGATGATCACTCATTTATTTATATTGAACGAAAACTGTTGTCTATGTACTTTTCCAGCTGATAGACAATGCCAACACATTCTATGATAGTTTCCCATGTACGACATGCAAATTCATATGCATCTGATACACAAGAGGGTGATGGACAAGAAGAGAATAGGCCGTAATATAATCACATGCATATGCACACACAATGTTCTCGACAACTAAAAAATTTGCTGCACCTTATAATTCTGCAGGTGAAGAAACAGAAAAATACAGATTTTCATCTTTTTAATGGGAACTCTGGATTGTTACAGATATCGATGTAAAAGTAATGCCATGTCACACACACAAACGAAAAGCGAAAAAAATTAAGGCAATGACAAGAATCCCCTTCTGGTATAGTTTATCCATCATGTTGGTTGATGCTGATGGACGCAATCTGGTCAGCATATGCTTTGATCTGGTCTTCACAGACATTCTTCATGCCCCACACAACTTGGAAAAGTCTAAATGACTCAAGAATCCAAGATCACCCCACCGTGTGCTGTCTGCAACCTTTGGGACCATAATGCTGAGAGGCACGCCGGACATTCTTCTTACATGAGGCACAATAATGGTTTTGGCAAGACCAGCAGAAGATGTGATTGTTATTTTCAACCTGTTTTTTCAAAAGAAAAACTTTGTAAATGGATATCAATGGTGTCTTTGTTTTCCTTCTGTTTTTTATAGGTAACAAAAAATTCCTTTATATAGTAAATTATACAAAAAAACAGATAAGAGATTCCCCTAAATATGATAAGACATTCACATATCGAGACTGCCAACAAAAAGATTACCTTCCCCACCCCCATGTTCTGTCAAAAAGGAGTAAAAAAGAACTGCAGTACCATCTGCTCTTTTATATATAATATTGGTATCCCAACCCAAGTGAAGGTGAGATTAATCCCAGACACACAAAGCTGTCCGCAAGCCCTGTGTATTGGGTTGCTCCGACAGTACCATCTGCTATTCTCATAACATTATAAAAAGATACTGAAATGGGATTTTGGAAGGAAGCGACCAAGAATGACCTCCAAGATGCGAGGTGCAGGCCACAAATGATAGCAAACCAGCAAGCAGTTTGGGCTTGAGAAGGGCAAATTTAGCACAAAAACAAGAATGATCAAGGAGATAACTTGCCTAGGAGTCTTAACACCTAGCACCTAGATTATCCTTGGAGTAGACAAAGGAGTAGTAGTCAGCACCTTCGACTGGGGCTGGAGCAATCACCAGCCATTCTACGATACTATCCAAGGTAATGCTGACCCGTTTTGGAGATTTTTTTTAGCAATCATTCAGGTCTCTATGGCTCAAGAGAAATGATTGAACTACTGGCAACTATTTTTTAGATCCCTAAATGGCGATTGAGAAACTTATGGTGGTTTTTTGGCTTAATGGCAACCAGGCATTTTCTGGTCTGTCTTTTCACTATTTACAAGGTAGCATAGCAATTCCCTCTCCCCTCCCCTCTTTTTCCCCATTCTTTTGGGAGGGGAAGGGGAGAGAGTAATGTCATTTGTTAAAATGGATGGTTAGAGTAATTTGAAAGATAGAAACAAAATGATTGCAGTACAACCACCTTAAAGGTGACCCCAACAGATTAGAAGAAAAGGAATGTCATTGAAGACAGATCAGACATGTAGAGCAAAAACCAAGTAGAGAGGATCTTAAGGTTACAATTGGAAGATACTAGGAGAAGGGGAAGGCATTTTAAACTTTAAAGACTTGGATTGATGGGGTAAGGACGGATAAGACAAATTATAGAGAAACAGAGAATATGATTTTTTATAGGATAGAATGAAAATGTAGAAGTTAAAACTAGATAGATGGAAAATGGTTGTGGTGATGATGATGATAACATGGACTTCGACCTGTATGTATACAACAATGAGCACTTGGCACTGTGTCACTTTGGAGTTCATAAAACTAAAATAAAAAAAAAAACCAAAGGTTGCACATAAAAAATCCCCTTTATTATGCCTTGGGTAGAAGAATCATGAAAAGGAAAGTTCATCTTCATTCACCTTTGCATTAACCTGACCGCAATTAGGACATGGGTGACCATGATTGGGATACATTCCAGCTCGTATCTGAGCCACTACCTGGCGGTCATTCATTTGATGTTCCCAGTTCTGAATCTCTTCACGTGGGAAAAGGTTGCACTCCCCATCTCTTCAATGATTAGAAGTTTGTTAGTTCAGAAGTAAAAAAAGTCATATCAAAGATTCAGTTTGATATCAGATATTCACCTAAAGTGATCATATCCATCAATTGCTTTGTTACAGCGGTAGCAGAAGAACTGCCCACAGTTTTGGCATGCCATCTTGTTGCAACCCTCAATACGGGAGATTGCCATCTTACAGTATGGGCATTGCTTGGCATCACGGAGAATTTCCTTCATACTTAAAATCTCATTGATGATTTCACGCTCCTTGTGTCTTTGATCACTTGTTAACCGAGATGAATTCTGGCGCTCCTGCAGAAGACAAGTTAACACATTTATGAGATCCAAAAGGGGAGAGTAAAAACTCATGTTGACCTTTGAATTTGTACTTGTGCAACTTCATTGAGTGTGGGTGTGGGTGAGAGAGAGAGAGAGAGAGAGAGAGAGAGAGAGAGAGAGAGAGAGAGTATAAGAAACCCCTTGGAATACGAAAAGGTTACAGTGATGAAAAGCCTCTAGCCGAGATGCTACAAAAAACAAATATGCTGATATGGGACCTTAGAGGTCAAACTTCCAGAGCAGCCCAAAGGACACCCACAGGCACCACAACACCAAGGGCTTGCAACAATCAGCATTGGGAATGAACTACATCTAGGGTCAAGGGAAAAAATCAGTAAAAGAGACCCTAACATCAATGTACCCACTCAATAAGGAAAGATTTTGCCCTATCAAAAAACATAAGGAAAGGTTTTGATCCAATTTTCTAATCCCATAGAGAATCGAAGACTAGTTAGAAGAACATGAAAAGAAAGAAAAACACAACAAAACAAACATCCTCCCCTGAGAGGACCCCAGTTCCCCTAATTCCAAAACTAGTTAGAAGAAAAGATTTCCAAAGCTGAACTTCGCTTATGAACACCAATTTTTGCCAAGAAGTCTGCTACACTGTTTGCTGAATGGAGTGTGTGAGTGAAAGTGATGCCTCCCAACCTGCACAGCCTCCAAATGATCCTATCAATGCATACCAACCTCCACGGGAGGAATTTCCTATTACTAGCCCAAGAGATGGCATTAGTTGAGTCACCTTAGATTTTTTTTTATTTATCACCCTCTTTTTCATTGTTTGGAGCCTATAAATTCATGTCTAGATCAAGCATTGTAGACATAGAAATTTTGAGTTGAATTTGAGGCAAAGATTGCTTTGTGGGCCTCTCCAAAGTGTTGGTGAGTCTTATTGGGTTTCATTGAATTTCGAATTTGAATATCTAGCCGAATCTTGTTAAAAGAAACCCATCTCTCATTTGATCTTCTTCCCTGAGAAATAACCCGCTGAAAATCAGGCCCAAATTACTCAGATTTGGGACTTGCTGTTCGCGTCCTTTTCTCCTGCAGAAAATCCTCCTTCTAACTCGGTTTAGTGCTGAGTTAGATGCATGAAATCCTCCTAAAATCAGATCACATCTATTGCCAGTCCTGGGTTTTAAAACCCAGTCAAAAAACGGGTTTGAACCTGACTTCAACGATCCTAGAATCTAGGCCCATCAGCAAGTAATTCTAGTCTTCACACGGTTGCTGATTTCCAATTGATCTCAATGGGTTTTTAGCCGTTAATTCTTGGTATCTTGCTGTTTAAAAACAGCATTAAAATCGGTTCTTCCCATTCCAAGAACAACAACCCATGCTCAAGGATCCTTTCCATTTTTAGGTATTTCCAAATTCGGCCACAATGGGCCCAGCGACCCAGTTGTTGTTTTGAGTGGGTTTTCTTTGCCAAGTTGGCATGAGTGGGGTCCACAGGGGCAGTGACTCACCAGCTGACATGGCATTTCGTGTTGGGTCCCTCAGAGCAGCAAACGGGTTTGATTTATTACACTTTTGGGATCAAAATGTCTCCCAAACAAGCACAGGCCCAAATTGACTCAAATGGGCTCTAATTTGGGTACAAGTGGGTCCATTGGTTTGTGTTTGAAATCCTCTTTTCCTTCCATCAGTTCTAAGTTCAACCAGGTCAAAAATAAATTTATATGGCCCTATTTTCATCTAATGGCTCTTTCCCCGATTTTGTCCGGTTAGATGGGTCTTTTGATGGCTGTGCATCAAAAGGATTCACCAAAAAATATTGAAGATGGTAAAATCACTCCAAAAAAAGGGGAAAAAAGGAAATAACAAAGATGGTGAAGAGACCAAATGGAAATGGGGTTTGAAGGTTAAAATTATTCTAGAAATGAATCAAGCATTATTACCATGATATATATAAGGAAGAGAAATACAAGGCTCTATAGCATACAGTGTCTAGGGTATGGGTGCCTAGGCTAACAATAGAAATGGTTTCTTTTTCATTGAAAGGGATTTCTAAAATAGGTAGACCCAATTTGGTGATGGAAGCAATCAACAAAAATGTTGAGTTTACACAGCCTAACACAAGACCAAATTCCTATTGAATGATATAAATCAAACCCGACCATTATTTTTTTCTGCACAATTGCTTTTCTTGAGAAAAATAGACAAACAACCTCTTAGCGTGCTCAAGGTGTCGTCAATTTCTCTCCCCTCAACGTCTCTCTAATGCTCTCCAAGCATGGGGTACACAGCTCCTCCATTGATTAAGAGAGGGTATAAAAAAAACAGTAAAAGGGGAAAAAAGGTGAAACTAAATGCGTGGTTCTGTGTCTCTTCGCCTTTTAACAATCCAAATGAAATCAGATCATTAGAAAGGTTAGAAGTGGCCAAACACAATTGTAACACGTTTAAAACATTACCAGAGAGAGAGAGAGAGAGTTAGTTTAAACAATTTGAAAACCGGACTTACAGGTTTGTTTATCATTTAATTTATTTCTTAATACTTTGATGTCATAATTTGACCAATTTGACTAATGCTGTGATATGGTTTAACGAGTATGAGCTGAACTTTCCACTGAAATGGTTTGGTCTTTCAAAAACATTGGAACATACTTGAAGAAAACATGCTTGTTTTTGAGCTGAGGATCTCATAAGTCTGTAAACTGTAGAAAGATAAATTGTAGGATAAATGGATGGTCAGATAATGTCTCAAACAGTTACCTGCAAAATAAGAAGCTTTGCTTCTTGTGGCATGCATGCCACTCCTACATGACGGCGTTCTCTGCAGAGGCCACAAAAACTAAAGAAACACTTGGAACATTGAGCATGGTGGTCTTCATCTTCTAAGCAGGCTGTTTCACATCTTGGGAAATATACAACATCAGACATGGAATCCAATGTTTTCTGTAACATCAAAGACTCCCAACGTTCAAATGCCTCATCTCCAAGCAACATCTTCAATAACCCAGGAGGAATAAAACATTCACATTTTGCATCAGGGCACAGCAGCTTGTTTACCGTACCTTCAATTACATGCATGTTCAAATAAATCTCCATGCACTTCCGACAATAGAAGTGTTGGCAAGGTAATCTAACAAAATCTGTGCCTGGCAAGAATGAAATAATTAAATACTTATAAGTATCACATCAACAATCTCTGGGAATCTTTCATATAATCATGCTCCTTTCATGATTAAATTAATGATCCTTTAAGGAGAAGAGAACATTAAGATAAAAACCAAATGTGGGATGTAAAATCAGATATCTTGTTCTTCGGAAGGTTGCAACTACAAGAAAAAACAAAATGAGCAACAAGTTTCAATCTCACGTATAAAACAAAGACAAATGTAGTAATCCAGCAGAAATCATTTTCCGACTCATCATCATCATAGCTGTTCATACTTTATACCCGTCTATTCTTTCACTTGCAATGGTCTAAGATGCACTGATTAAATTTAGATTAATCCAATAGAAGTCATTTTTTGACTCATCATCGTCATAGTAATTTATACTACTACTCTTTCACTCACAATGGTCTAAAATGCATTGATAAAATTTAGACAAACCTGAGTATGAGTGCTGGAAAAGAAACCCCTGTGAAATGCGAATTTTGAGGTGATTATATGGCATAATAAATACAGATTCTTCTTTCTGAGGGTGGGGGAGGGAGGCAGGTGGTTGGCTCAGCCGAGACAGACCCATATTTGTCATAATTACTAAGATGCATAACATGTTTTATTTCCCTTTTGATAGATGACAAAGATATTTAATTAAAGAAAATATTACTTGCGCATCAGAGAGATGATTGGCATCACATGTACTTGGTTCAATCATGCAGAGAGAAGCTGCTACTCATGATGATGATGGGATTCAAGCATGGTGACCTTGACCATGAACCTCTTCTATGGGTCATTCCTCCTAAGTATAATATAATAGCTGATAATGGCAATATAACGTTAAAAAATAATAGGACGACATCATCATCAATGCCACTAATCCTATCAATTTGGAGTCAACTTTTTGAGTTTCACTCTTCCACTCAAACATATCAAATCTATCTCACCCTACAATCTAACATAAATACACATACTACAAAAACATAATCAGATATATATTCAATTACAAAATCAGCATGAGACAACTCTAAGCATATAAAATTTGTTATGGTAGTGGGTCATTTATCATACTTCTCAACAAAGATAAGCATTCACAACATGAGAAAAATGAAGTGTGTCAGCCAATACTGTATAATTATGTAGTATGGACTCCATTGGTATGTCATACTAAGAATATAGAATTCCAAATGCAGGACAAGATTCTCAATTTTGGGGCTAGGTGTCCACTAGTCCTTAGACGTAGATATCTCCAATCTATTGAGTATGAAAACACTTGTCTGTTGAGATAAACAGTAGAAATAATACAGAGGAAAATCGACAAAGTCAGAACTGGCTGTGGTAGGTCTAAAGTTGTATTGTAGAACCAATTTACTTGTCTTTGAAGCTCATGCAATACAAACTTAACAGGGAAATCAGTATCAGTACCAACAAGGTACTGTAACAGAACTAAGCATATTTACATAAGTGAATATTGTAGTTTATATGGAGAAAAGAAAAATAATGTTTCACATGCAATGTTACATTATGTGGCATCTTCTTGAGTTGAACAGACATGCATACAAGGAAAAGTTATCCTGAACTAACCAGAAAATTAAGGTCATACATATGTCATACGTGCTTATGCTTTACAGTATTAGTTTCTTAGAGAAATGAGAATTAAAGAATGGGAGAAAAAAGCTAAGGAAAGTTACCAATATACTCGCTAAAGCAGATGCTGCATTCATGTATACTTTTATGAAAACTTTCATGGCATTTTTCATCATTGTAGTTCATCATTGAGGGAATATCAACATCTGGTGAGACACATGCAGAAACTGCACGGCTATCTCTAGTATCTGGCATTTCATATGGACCTAGCATTAGTTCTTTATCAATTCCTAGGTAAGAAAGAGAAGAACCATGTAGCCATTCCACCCACTGATATATAACCTCCTGGCCTGGTTGTTCCATCCACATACTGTCCAGCATACGACAGAGATCAGAAATCCGCATAGAATCCAACCACTTAATGCATATATTAAAGTGAGGAGGACAATGGCTGGGATATGACCGAGACATTGAACAGGTAAACACAACTGGGGAGAGATACTGAACTTTGAAAGTGTATAAAAACTCATCCGAATCGCCATTTTGCCCCACACCATCTCTTGCTTTTCCTCCAGATTTGAACTTTCCATTGGATGAATGGACGTTTGCAGATATTGTAAAATCATCAGGAACTTCAATGTGTATATAAATCTGTAAGCAACATGCAGATTTTGAAAAAAAAAAATTCTTCTAGACATATCATATATGAAATAGATCCATACATTCAAATCATAGTGACAATGACAATTATAAAAACAATAATAAACACCTGAAAAGATAGCTGGCCTTCATTTCTGCTAAGCACTCGAATATTCTCACCATAAATGGCCTCCAATGCTAGTAACTGCAAAGCAAAGGTTAGGCATGAGAAATGAAATGAAGGTCATATAATGTAACAATTACATTATAAATCAGCACTTCATTTGGATGAATGAAGAGGGAAGTACTTCCCGAAATAATAGCCTTTTTTTAACCAAAAATGGTTAAAACCACTTCTATATGTACTACAAAATGAATATTTTCCTAAAAATCCATTTTCTAAACAAAATTGTAAAAACTGTTCTGCTATTTCCTAAAAATGATTTTTCCAACAAACCCTTGGCATCTTTCTACTTTACATACAATTAAAAGGGACACTTTGAATGTGGCTGGAAAATTAATCTCAACTGCCCAATTAATGAATGGTTGAGATCCTTCCTTAGATGCCCCTTTGAGATAAGAGAATAAAGATCATGTTTGACAGTTTGTATAGGTCATCTGATTTGCTTCACTTTTATTTATTTTTGTGAAATTTTTTAAGAAAACAACCATACCACTTGAAAGTAAGCTTGATGATCTAGAAGTTCATGAAATTTTAATTCAAAATTTATATTATAGCCACTTAATCTGAGCAGTCAAATTTATCATGCATTTAGGCAACCACAGAAGTTAGAAGACACCTAGTGATTTTCACTAATAAGATCAAGTGGTTATGAGTTGAATTTTAGGCTAAAATTTGGTCACTCATATTTTGTCAAGTCAGCTTTTCGATCTGTACAGATTGTTTTTTAGTGAAGTTCATAAAAAGTGACAGAGAAAAGTCCAACAACAATCCGTACAATCTTTCTCAGTTACAATAAACTGAACTGTTTCCTACCAATAGTTCTTGCCTACGACATGCAGCAATCTCTGAACGTAGTGATGGAAACAATTGCCACTCCGTTCCATTTTTATACTATTTCCATTTGGGAAATCCAACCTCTTCTTCTCCACTATCTTCATCTTTTCACTACACAAAACAATTGTCTGATTTCTATCCACTGTAGTCAATTGCTCTTATCGTAACAAATATAACATTGGTCATTGATTTTATAGAAATTGGTAAATGATTTTAGAGGAATGTCCTTGGTGCCCCGTTTTGATACGTTTTTGTGATTTTTGCAATTATTGAGATTTATGTTTTCAGTGTTTGAATTGCACAAAATTTGAAATTACAAAGACGTTTTTCTTTATAATATACTTAACAAATCATGCTCGCTTTTTGGTTTTTTGTCTGGGTTGTGTTTTCAAATTCTATACATCGTTTGAATTCCCATCACTTGGTAGTTGGTAGTGATTGGAGAGATTTTGTCCCCATAAATTCCTCAGGCATTACTAGGATTTTCATGGCATTCATTTTCCCTTTGTTTTAAGACATTTACTAGTTTGGATATCATAGAAATACAATTGGTTTTAGTGTTTTTTTATTAATGATGAACAAAATGTTTTTATGTTTTGCTTATGATTCAGTTGAGTTCTATTTTTCTTTAGATTTATGATGTTTTAGAAATTTAAAAAAAAAAAAAGATTTCTACTTTTCTCAACCCTAAGTGTGACTTGGTTTTTAAAAAAAAATGAAGAAAATTACATACTGATGCAGTTATAAAGAAAACCACTCCACTTTGTAATCCTCCCAAGGTAACCAAGGAGGATCATAACTAAAATTTATTAATTTCATTTTAGATGTAAAAGCTATAATTGAAAATGACAATTGAAAATCTACTTCATAATTTCAAGTAACTTGTAGTAGATTTGTAAAGTATATCACTTGCACTCAAGATATCTGAGTGAATACTAAATTAAATAAGATATCTAAGAAGATATTAAATTCAATATTGAATAAGGAGAAAATGAGTTCATTTGAAGGTTTAGATTTCTTAAGAACATAGTTGTCAGATCCACTCCGAAACCCATTCCGGTTTTGTCTCTACAATGGAATATTCCGACTGTTTCGGCCGTTTAGGAAAAGACTGCATAAAATTAAAATAAAAAATAAAAAAAAATAAAATATGAAGACAATAATACAAACTTATAAATATATTTAAATTAATTATTTTCATGATTTCACACTAATCTACATAATTAAAAATATAAATTATCATTAAATAACTACTTATGTTTGTAATTTCAATTTATAATAGTGTAACTATCACATACCGATTCAAGAGTGTTTGAAATTTTACTCTAATAAGAATCAATTACAAACTGAATTAGACAAAAATATCCAAAAAAATACTCAAGAAATAAACTTGAATTTTCATTTTATTAAAAATTAAAAGGTCAAAACTTAAAACACATAGGCAAACCGGATCCATTTCATTTTTTTTTCCCGTAAATTTTCGTCATAGACATTAAATATAAACCATATGAAGTGAAAATATACTCCATAAACTACAATTGGATCAAATTTCTAACCACTTAATCTTAGTAGACAAAGTCACCAAGCGTTATTGAATTAAGAACATTGGATGAGTTTGACCACTAAGATCAAGTGGCTCCAAATTTCATTTTAAGCTCATTTTTTTTTTTTTCAATTGTAGCCCATGAAGTCTATTATTTATTTGTACGGTTGATTTTATAGATGTATCCAAAAAATTTTCAAAATAAAATAAAATAAAAGCTGTAGAGCGAAATGGGTAGGGCCGGAATGGAATCTGGTATCAGAGCTGGACCCGTTCCATTTCGTTTTTTTGCCAGATTCAGAACGTTCTAGCCGGAATAGAATGGAATTGACATCTAAGCTTAAGATTGATATAAATGGATCTAGAGTTGGTATGGTTAAATATGACAAGTAACGTTCAATATGATACACTCAATTAGACTAATAATAGATGTCCCAATTAAAAAAATGGTACTATTTTGCATCTCTAAATTTCAGTCTATTAATTTCAAATATATTGTATATGCAATAATTTGATATTTTTCAGTTGTGAGAAATTCAACCTTGCACCACGTGCGGAGTACGTTTAAGCACTAGTATCGTGGAAAGACAATTCTCCTTCTTTTCTAAGAGAGAACCATGGCCTACATATACACCATGATGAGGTGTATATGAGTGTCCAATGAGGGAAATGGGCTTATTAAGTTTTTGAAAAGCGAGCTAACGGCATCACTCTTGCTTCGGCTCTTTGTCAGAGTCAATTCCCTCCATTCTCAATGGCATCCACCAAATCAACATCAGTGAGCAAGTTGGCACCATTTCGGAACGGGGTTATCTTCTCCAATTGACCTTCAGGATTAGTATAGAACTAAAAGCATCCAAGAGGAGATCAAGTGGAGACAGATGTCTCGAGATAGGTGGCTCAGAGAAGGGGATAAAAACACCAAGTTCTTCCACGTCGTTGCCTCCGTCCATAGAAGATTCAACCACATCAAGCCCATCACCATCGACGATGTCACTATCTTGAATAAGGATACTATCATCTCTTCTATTGTTAATTATTTCCAAGACCTATACTCTGCTAATCCCTGAGAAAGGTTGCCCATTGCAGGTCTCCCTTTTAGGTCCATCTCGCATGAGGATGCTTCCCATCTAGAGCGACCATTCATTGAGGATGAGGACAAGGCTACAGTTTGGGACATTGGTGATGATAGAACCCCTGATATTGATGGCTTTCCTATACAGTTTTTTAAGACATTATGGGATGTGGTTAAGACATACCCTATTGTTTTCACTGAGGAATTCCAACAGAGGGGGTGTATTTCTAAGGATCTCGCAGCTACCTTCATTGTCCTTGTCCCTAAGAACGATGGAGCATCTTCTCTGGAGGATTTTAAGCCGATCAACCTATTGGGCGTCCTTATAAGATCATGTCTAAAGTCCTAGCCAATAGATTGAAGGCTCTTTTTCCAGACCTCATTTCTCTTTTCCAGTCGGCTAGTATCGAAGGCAAGCAAATCTGGGATGTTGTTATTTCCACCCATGAGTGTATCAGCTCCCAACACAAGTCCTAGAAGAAAGATATTATCTACAAATTAGATTTGGAGAAAGCTTATGGCATGCTGGATTGGGGTTTCCTTCATTTTGTCCTCTCCAACAAAGGTTTCAATATACAGTGATGCCTTTGGATCGTTAAGTGTGCCTCTTCTATGCATTTTTAGTGCTTATTAATGGGTCTTCCAAAGGCTTTTTCCGCAATACTCGTGGCCTCCGGCAAGGAGACCCTCTTTCCCTAGCATTGTTTATCATGGTTGCAGAATCCCTCAGCCTTCTCCTCTCAAAAACAGTGGATTTAGAATATAACATTCTTCTCTTCAATTCCACCATCTACAATTTGTCGATGATACAATATTTTTTTGCAAGGTCAATGAAGAGTTAATAAAAAATCTTAGAGTAGTTCTTGGATGGTTTGAGCTCTCCTCCTCCGTTTGCATCAACTACCATAAGAGTGAGATCTTTGGCATTAATCTAGGAGGGGTTGAGTTATCCAATCTGGCAGCAGTGTTGAGTTGTGAAGCTGCCTCTTTACCCTGCACCTACTTGGGTCTCCCTCTTTGTATCAAGTCTCTCAGATACTCCTTGTGGGAACCTTCATCAGCAGATTAAGCAAGTAGCTTGCCTCGTGAAGGGGCAAATACATGTCTGTTGGCAGGTAAGATCACTCTTTTGAAGTCTATTCTTTTGGCCCTACCAGTGTTCTTCCTCTTAGCTTTCAATTGCCCTAGGAAAGTTATCTTGTCTCTTCAAAGGATTATGAAAGACTCCTTGTGGGGCAACCTGGAAGAGAAGAAGAAGGAGCACCGTCAGTTGGCATCAAGTATGCCTCCCCACTGAAGTTGGAGGTCTTGGTGTTCGACCCATTTGGGATATGAATGTTGCTCTCCTTTCCAAATGGTTATGGAGGATCGGTTCTAAAGAGGATGCACCTAGGAAATCACTTTTTATTTCCAAGTATAGGATTGGAATTCGCACTTGGGACATCAACCTTGCTCCTCTCGTGCTTCAAGTATGTGGAGGGTCATTTGTGCGTGTGTTGGCAAGTTCAAGCAAGCATTCACTTTAAGGCAGGGCAAGGAGATAGAGGCAGATTTTGGACTGACCCTTGGTATGACTCCACCCCTTTTGTTACCCAATTCCCTTCTCTTCACCACCTATCCCCTTCTCTTGATGGCTTGATCTCTGACTTCTACTCTTTGGTGGCGACCAAGTTGTGTGGGATATTCACTCCTGCTGAAACTTGTCCAACAATGAGGTGGATAATCTCTCACAGCTTTTGCTCCATCTGGATACCGTCCATATTTCTATTGTGGAAGACGACTCATTGCTTTGCCTTCTCGTTTAAGTCTTTCTACAAATAGAGTTGCCAAAATACCTCCTCACTGTCAGTGGATCCTTCCATTTGGTCCTCAAAAGCCCCACCTAGGGCCATCGATTTCCTTTGGACTGCTGGATTGGGGAAGATTCTAACTCAAGACAATTTATATTGAAGGGGAAGGTTTTTGGTTAATGCTTGCCCTCTCTGACTACAAGTGCCTAAAGATGTGGACCACCTTTTGATTGATCGATCTTTCTCGCTTTACGTCTTGAACGCTGCTCTGGACTATTTTGGCATCCAGTGGGCTATGCCCCATTTTCTTATGCTTGGAAGCTATCAGATGTTTCCTCCAAATGCTCGGGTTTGTGGTGTCTTGCCCATTTTGCCACCCTTTGGAGCATTTGGTGGGAGCCTAATAATAGGGTCTTCGGGAACTTGGCAGAATCCCCTAAGAGTGTTCTCAATCAGATCTTGGCAAAATCCGCAGTCTGGGCTTTTCTCTAGCAAAGTTTCAACATGTTTCCATGACAGATATTTTGCGAGGATGGAAGGAATGTATTGAGATTCTATAGCGTTTTCGTTTTTGGTTGCTTGAGCTCTGGGGTTTAAGGGGCTATGATTTTTTATCCAATTTTCTTTTGTATTCTCTTTGTACCTCTGGTGCTTTTTATTAATATATTAGTTACCATTCAAAAAAAAAAAAAGATGAGCCAGCATGTTCTTATATGTGTTCAGAGTTCAGACAGATGTAATTATATCATTTAATTTCTTTGAGTAAGGGAGATTGGGAAGAAAAAAATCAAGAACTTCCATGGGAAAATTACCAAGTCAGAAAACATTTCCCTGTGAAAATTTTGCAAAAGAAATGAACAAGAGTATTAACCATTTATTACATGAAAATGGACCAAACAATTGTTAATGAAGAAAAATACTAATATGAATTTGAATGCAAATACCACAAGAAAATGGAAAGTCCGAACCACACAATAAAATACCTCATCCTCCTGCAACTGATCATTAATTCTCAGCTGTTCTTCTAACAATTCAGGTTCGTCAGCGACCAATTTAAGATCTTCCAAGCTACTAACAACATCGATACTCTCCTTGTGAGACCCAGAAGATTCAGCTATCTGAGTATTGGAACCATTGGTCAAACCCGAAAGACACCCATCAAGGGATTCCTCTATTTTTGGCAAACCAACTGCACTCGCCAACTGCTTTCCAGAGGAAAACCCATCAGATTCTTGATTATTTGGAAGCATTGTTTGGTTTTTATCACTGAATTGCGAGATAGGTACAGATTCAGAAGCCGCAGATTTCTGAATAGAGGAACAGTTTGAGGAGGAAGAAGAAGAAGAAGAACCTACTTCTGTTTTCTCGGTTGTTGGGGAGGCAGCATCAGGAGATGATGGGTTTGGGGCAAAACGATCATATTTTCGACGGTTCTTATTATTACGGATGAAATGGGAGAGGGGTTTGGTTTTGGCATTGGGTACGGTATGTGTGATGGTGGTGGTAGAAGGAGAAGAAGAAGGGTGTTGGACTTGGGGATTTAGGTGTTGTCTGTCTTGATGGAGGACCTTAACGGTCCAATTATCATCCTGCATACCCTCTTCTTTTCTCCTTCCTCTCCTCGTCTCCGCTCTGTTGCCGCCGTGTGCCTTTGACAGTTTGACATTTTCCATCATCTCTCTCTGTATCTGATCGGCGGTCGAAAAGAGAGGAAACTTCTCACAGTATCAGTACACAGCTTATTCCATTCTTTACAATATTAATCAATTTTAAGCTAATGATGCTACACCTGCCTTTACGACTTTAAATCTTAAACTTACATCATAAATTATAATTAATTAACCTTTTAAGTTTAATTAAGGCGCATATTTGAATCTAAATTTTTGTGACAAATTATCATTTTACCCAAGGAGTGTAGTTTTAATTCGGATGAATGGGCTGAAGAGTATTCCTTGTTACTATTCAGCTCGAATGAATAGTAATAAAAATCTGTAATAATCTAGCCCATAAAAAGGGCTTGGGGATCGACCAACTAAATATTGTCCGCTTTGGACCCACACGTGCACACGCGCGAGCCAGTTTTTGGATCGGACCCGGCCCAAGTTCAGGTCCAAAACGCATCTTGTTGGTTTGAGGGAGCAAGGCTACTTATAAACCCCCTCTCAAACTCCTTAACTTCCGATGTGGGACTTTCCACAACTCCACCCACTGCTGGGTTGTTGGATCCAACCGGCCCACTCTGCTAGCCCGTCCGACAGAGCCCAGTTTCACTTGGATCAGCCTATCTAGGGCCTGGCCTCTGGCTCATAGGTTAGGATATCATAATCCACCCCCCTAAAGCCCAGAACCGCCCTCGGCTTCGACCCAATGAACCCAGTGGAAGGCAGTAAGCGCACGGTTTTTGGATCGAACCTGGCCCAAGTCCGGGCCCAAAACGCGTCTTGTTGGTTTGAGGGAACAAGGCTACTTATAAACCCCCTCTTAAACTCCTCAACTTCCGATGTGGGACTTTCCATAACTCCCACCCACTGCTGGGCTGTGGGATCCGACCGGCCCACTCTGCTGACCCGTCCGACAGGGCCCAGTTTCACTTGGATCAGCCTATCTAAGGCCTGGCCTCTGGCTCATGGGTTAGGATATCACAAAATTAGCTTCATTCTATTGAATCGATTCATTCGAATGAACTTGTTACAGTAGTATACTTATTTAAGTTTAAAATTTTAAAAAAAAATTTAAACTTATTTTTTAAGCACTGTGTATTTTCAAAATTTTTCAAATTGAATATCCAGACTAATTACAATAATGTGATAAAAATACTTTAAGACTTTAAGGTCTTTTGACACTCCCAAATACTTAAAACACAGTATTTTACAAATAAAGGTATCATTCGGTTGTGCCGAAAATATATTTGAGAGTGTCAAAAGACATTGATGTCTTAACGTATTTTTATCAGGTTATCCTAATTAGTTCGGATATTCAATTTGAGAAATTTTGGAAATACACAGTACATTAATTAAATAATAAAATCTCCTTTAAAACTTTAAAGTTATTTTTTAAGCACAATATATTTCCAAATTTTCTTAAATTGAATATCCGGACTAATTACGATAACCTGATAAAAATATATTAGACTTTAAGGATATTTTGACACTCCCAAATGTGTTTTCGGTACAACCAAGGGATACTCTTATTTGTAAAATACTGTGTTTTAAGCATTTGAGAGTGTCAAAAGACCTTGATGTCTTAACATATTTTTAGTCAGGTTATCGTAATTAGTCCGGATATTTAATTTGAGAAATTTTAGAAATATACATTGCATTAGTTAAATAATAAAAATTCCTTTAAAATTTTAAAGTTATTTTTTAAGCACTGTGTATTTCCAAAATTTCTCAGATTGAATATCCGAACTAATTACGATAACTTGATAAAAATACGTTAAAACTTTAAGGTCTTTTGATACTGCCAAATGTGTTTTCAGTACAGCCGAGGGATACTCTTATTTGTAAAATACTGTGTTTTAAGCATTTGGGAGTGTCAAAAGACCTTGAAGTCTTAAAGTATTTTTATCAGATTATTGTAATTAGTCTGGATATTCAATTTGAGAAATTTTGAAAATGCACAGTGCTTAAAAAATAAGTTTAAAAGTTTTTTTAAAAATTTTAAACTTAAATAAGTATACTATTGTAAGAAGTTCATTTGAATGAACTTATTCGAATGAATCGATCAGTTCATTCGAATGAATACATGAAATGAAGTTGACTTTTATTACTATTCATTCAAATGAATGGGTGAATAGTAACACGGAACACTGTTCAGCCCATTCATTCAAATGAATGGAACTTAGACTGCGGCATTTATTCAAATAAGTGATTCATTAGAATGAATGCTGAAATGAACAGGCAATTCATTCGAATAACTGAAAAATGAAATGAACGGACAATTCATTCGAATAAATGAAAAACACATGGAAAAATGGTAATTTCACCGTAAAATCCAAAAACGGGTGTGTAGAGGTAGAAAAATCGGGTGTCTGTATGTGGCGCCTTAATTAATATCAACCAATTTATATAATTAGTCAATTATATAACTATTTGAAATTTAATTAGTCAAAATGTATAAACTTATAACATAACAAAAGTCAATATTTTATGTCAAAAGGTTGTTACAACAATTTAAAAATTATAACAAATAATAGCAAAATTCATCTAGCTTGCACCAATTCTATCTATAAAATTCTTCATTTTTTCTCTTTTGCTCTGTTATGTCTTTTGAACGATAGATCAAGGTGGTAAAGATAAATGTCTCTGTGAATATTATTTTGCTTTAAAAAAAATATTATGTTAGTATGGACTAATATTGAAGTAGATCAACACGAGTATTTCATTTATTGCGGTGAGGAATCATAATTGCAATGATCTTTCAACATAATCCTCTTTAGCTTGTCTTGACCTTAGATAATGTCAAGTAGATTGAACCAATACATGTGCAAGATACTATTTATTTCTACTAAAATTTAAATTGTTGGATCAAAACTCAACCAAAATTTAAGGTGTCTCCGGTCAAAATGCCAACTTAAATGGAGAACCAAGGGAATTCAACACACAAAGGGAAAAAAAAAATTTGTAATGAATAAGAGGTGTAGTTAAAAGGATACAAGCAAGTAAGCCATGATTTTTTAGCAAAACATTTAAAGATTGAGATGATACAAATGGTGGTGAACTCAACCCATTCTTCTTCATTCATTCGATGGGAACTATGGCAAGAATAGAGATTACAGAGATCGCGATGGACTTGAAATCAAACTACACAATAATATTTTGCTGAACAAATAATGAAATTTCACAATGGCCATTGATACATGAAAAAAACAAAAAAATTATAAGTAAAAAATGGAAAAAATAAAAATAAATAAAGACCCCCTCTGAGAGGAGATTGATGTCAATGTTTTTCTCTCTCTCTTCTCCTTGGACTCTCTTTTTTTAAAGTGTGGAGGAGTAGGAAAAAAAAATGAAATGATCCCTTAGAAAGACCTACTCAATAGGTATACATAGACATCATCCATGGGATGCCAATGGGCTTCACAACATGGGTTCAATCCAATGAATTAGGCCTGAGTGTGGTTTAGACATTGTAAGTGTAGCAAGCCTCCATTACGATCCATATAGTTCTCTATGAGGATAGAAATTTTCAACAAATGCTCGAAATCAGGGGCCACATCTATGAGAAAAGGATAAAAGTAAATCACACACTTATCTTTCTTAAAAATCATGAGAAAAGAATTGAGGTAAGGTCATTATCTACAACAAGTCTTCTCTTACGATGTGATGTAAGTTGATGAAAATAACCTCTTTAAAATAAGCTATGAGATTAGAAAAGTATATGAAATGTGGATGACGATTATCTATCTTCAAATCTTAATAGGGCACTATTTTATAGATAACTTGTATTTAAAATTCCAATTCTTTAGTAAGACACATTTATACTAAATTGTTGTTTTGTGGTTTATTCACACCAAGGGGCAGAACTTGTAGATGGGTGAGGTTGGGTTGGGGGGTTTCTCTCTTGTGTATGACGTATTGCAATTTTTTTTCTTCCAAATTTACTATTTGGCCTTCTAAAAAAATTTAGATATTTTTTGCAATACAACCTTCCAAATTTCAACAATATGAAAATAATCTTATTTAATTGTTCCCAATAGCATAGTGTCAATTAGCCAACTAATTCTCTCTTTCTTACATATGTTCTCCATGAAACTATCTTTTTTACCTATCTTATCATTGTTATATTGGAAAAACAAATAAATATAAAAGAATATAATTTAAAATAAAATTGATATTTTTAAAAATTTAATAAATAATCCACTTTACGAAGACTTGGATAAATTTTGTGAGTCCAGCCCAGTGCACCCCCCCTCCAAAGGAAACATATGGGGAGAGAGAGAATGTAGAATTTCCCTTCCTTGAACATGTCAGATTCGAGAACTTGTAAGTTTCCAATGAGATCCAAGCAAGGTTGTTCCTAGGAAAGTTTCCAGGACTTGTCGGCAAGCCATGAAAGGCAGCAGATACAGGTACAAGACCATTCTCGTTTCATTTTTCCTTCTCTGAACCCATAAAATAAAATAATTAAAAATCATGGGTTCTGTAAATACGTCTCTTCCCTCCTTAGATTTTCTGATGGATTCATGATTTCGGCATATTTCTGTTTTGGTTCCTTTCATTTTTCATGCTTTGATTGCTTATTGGTTGAATTGCGAGATTTAGGCTCTATTTGGATGCAAGGAAAGGTAGGTAGAGGACCATTGTCGTTTCATCTCTCCTTCTCTCTGCTCTAAAAAAAATCTGGGTTCCCAGTCAATTACAGCAGCCGTAGATATACCGTGATAGATACATGATTCTGATATATTTCTTCTGATTGTTTATTGGTTGAATTACATGATTTTGGCTCTGTTTGGATACATCGAAAGGCAGGTAGAAGACCAGTCTCGTTTCATTTCACTTTGTCTCAACTCATAAAGCAAATAAAGAAAAAAAATAAAAAAGTAGGCTCTGTAAATCCCTTTCTCCCGTCCTGTAGTTTTCTACGATGGATTCGGGATTCTAGTATGTTCTGAATTGGCTTCTTTTTAATTTTCATGTTTTGTTTGTTTATTGGTTTAATTTGGTCACTTGAGCTCTGTTTGGATGCTTAGAATTCCTGAAAAAGAATACTCCCTCTGTCTCAATTTAGTTGACTGATATGAATTTTGGGATTGTTTCAAAATAACTGTCCCATTCATATTGGAGTAGTATAAAGTGTGATGAAAATGGATGAGATCACGTAGAGTGCTAGCCCTATAGAGAGTTTCTTAAAAAATGCAAATGTTTCAAATGAGACAACTAAAATGAGACGGAGGGAGTATATATTCTTTTTAATATGAACTTGGTTAACCCATTCTCATTTTCAGTTATAATCACTTTATCTTTGGTGCATCCAAAGGATAGTGGGCGTGATGGTACCAATCAGCATGTAGGGCATTCGATGTGCAATTTGGTTTTTGATTTTTTGATTGAATGTAGAATTCTTTGAGTTCTTGATTTACAGTATGGATGTAGATATTTACATTTTGCCTCCTCTCTGTCTCTCTCTCTCTTTGTTTGTGTGTGTGTGTGCGCAATTGTTAAAATTGTAGATTTGGAGGTGCCTGTGGTGGGTTTTCATTGAGAAATGTGATGATAAATCACTTATTTGAACATTTGGCTCCTGTTAATTGAAGAATTGGTTTCAGTCATTAGATTATCTTTTCTATCCATCTCTCTCTCTCTCTCTCTCTCTCTCTCATATATATATATATATATATATATATATATATATATATATATATATATATTGAAAGATAAAAAATCCATATATTGTAAATCATTTTGTTATCTCTTCTTGTGGGTTGATACTTGATAGGAGCATATGTAAAAACCCTTGATTATTTCAAAGTCGATCGCCTACAAATGTCTCCATATTTGCAAATGGACCATTTTTTTATTGTTCTCCGTACCTTTTTCTGAGATCCCCTAAATGTTTGTGAAACCTTTGTTTCTCTATGAAAACCTTTTCCTCTTTATCATCTTAAATCCTCCCATCATTTAGAACCTGGATTAGCAAAGATGACACCATCAGTGGTGTAGGTACACACTCCCACTCTCTTCACACTTCTCTCCTTTCTCTCACTTAGTTTAAGCCAAATCCCCTATTATTTTGTCAAATCTTTTCACTTTCTAATTTTTCTTTTTTTCTCTTTTTCTTATTATTTTCTCTTGCTTTTCTTTCCATTGATAGGCTCTTTCTCAATCTACAAATCTATACAACATTTTTTTACAAACATCTCTGATCTTGTTTTCCCTAATTCACTTGTTTGAAACTGTCACCAGAGATATGGTGATCCAAGGGCAGCTAACAGCAATTATAGGTTGGGAACAAATGGGGAAAATAGCATGTAACTAACAACTAAATTGGGTTGCAGTTAGCCTCTGTATTGATATCAGTTACTGCAGTTACACTGCAGTTCTGTAACTGGTTCTGGCCTATGTAATAGCAGTAAGATAATGTAATGCATTAGAGTATTGATTCCATTAATTTATGGTTAGCTTCAGACCCGAATGGAGCCCATTTGTGGTTCATTTCTACCCAAATTGAAACTACTAACTGTCAATCTAAATCAATCCTATCAGTTGGTATTAGAGCCAAAATCGAAATGTCGCAACTCACCAACAAAGAAAGGATTGAGAGATTGGAAGCTAATGTCGATGAAATGGCTGAGAGTGTCCGACATTTGGATTCGTTAGTTCGAAACAATTCCCAACGTACAATGGATTGGCTACTGCAGATTGAAGAAACTCTGAGATCCTTAACCGAAGCCATTGTCGAACTACGAGTCTAGTCGGAATCCTCACCATAGATCCGAGTGTCACACCAGGGAGAACACAGTTTCGCCACGGGCATCCATGCCCAACCTCGATTTATAAAAATGGACTTCCTGGGATATTCGGGATACGAGCCAACTGAATGGCTTAACTGTGTTGAACAATTTTTCAAATATCAGGGGATGGCATAGGATCAAAGGGTAGCACTGGCCTCTTTTCATATGGAAGGAGAGGCAAATCAGTGGTACCAATGGTTTGAATGGTCGTTCGGAGAGGTAACTTGGAATACGTTTGGTCACTTACTCTGTGCTCCGTTTGGCCCCATCAATTATGAAGACTTCGATGAATTGTTACCGAAGATCAAACAACACGGGACCGTACACGAATACCAACATGAATTCAAGAGGCTTTCTATGCGTGTACGAGGATGGATGGAAAAGGTACTCCTTGGTGCATTTATTGGAGGCGTGAAGGAAGAGATCGGGGGAGAGGTACGAATGTTCAAGCCTCAATCCCTAAAGCATGTTATTGAATTGTCGAGGATGAGGGAAGAACGACTGCATCGTATCTCCTCAGATCTCAAGAGTGAACAATTGTTGATTTTTCAATCATGGTCACTGATGGTAATCGAATCATTTGCAAGGAACGATTCGATAAAATGAATCTGTAGATCCAGTCATTTCAGTGCATCACTACCTTGTTTTCACTGCCTTTTCAGGTTCAGAAGTAGTTCTTGGAGTCCACTGGCTTCAACAACTTGGGCAGGTACTCTGTGATTGGAGTAAACTGACAATGGAATTCCAATTGGACGTGAAAAAGTATCGATTGCAGGGGCAGATCATCCACGCCAGCCAGCCAATAACCCTCCATTCATTGCAAAGGACGGTTTGAGGGGGGCCACATTGTTCACTCTTGAGATACGAGGAGGAAAGGAGGCAATCTTGGAGACCCATACTGCCAAAATTAAAGACTATATGACAAGAATACAGTTTGGTATTCAGCGAAGCGAGAGGATTACCTCCAGTCCAAACTCGGGACCATCAAATCCCATTGCAACCCGGAGCTCCACCAGTAAACGTGAGACCATACCACTATCCACAATTCCAAAAAAATAAAATCGAGAAAATGGTCCAGGAAATGCTTAGCATGGGCATCATTCGGCCAAGTACCAGTCCTTATTCTTCACTAGTTCCTATTGGTTTGAAAGAAGGACGACTCATGGAGATTTTGTACAGATTTTCGAGCCCTTAACTTGATCACCAGTAAGGATTGATTCCCTATTCTAACAGTGGACGACATGCTCGACAAATTGTATGGTGCTCAGTTCTTCTCTAAGTTAGATTTAAGGTCTGACTATCACCAAATTCGGGTTAAGTCGGAGGATACTCCCGAGACGGCTTTTTGCACTCATAATGGGCATTATTAGTACATTTTTTTAGCAGTAACAAAGAGATTTCATTAAAATAAAAAGGAATAGATACAAGGAGAAGAGAAGGGTCTAACAGGATTAGACAAGAAAGAAGGAGAAAACAAGAAAAAGGAAAACAAACCAAACAAGGAAAAAACTACAATAAAGAACAAGCAAGGGCATTATTAATACCTTGTAATGCCTTTTGGGTTGACGAATGCCCCCTAGACCTTTAAGGCCACTATGAACTACATTTTTTAAGACAGTTTGTACTCGTATTTTTCGATAACATTCTCGTTTACAATTTGTCATGGTCAGAACACTTAAGCCACCTATATCAGGTTTTGTCAATCCTCAAACACCAACAATTCTTTGCCAAACTCTGAAAATGTGCTTTTGGAAAGAAGTCGAATATTTGGGTCATGTAATTACCTGACAAGGAGTAAAAGCCGAGCTATCAAAAATGAAAGCAATGCAAGAGTGGGCAAAACCAGCCAATGTCACTGAGTTATGAGGATTTTTAGTCTAACTAGCTACCATCGCTGGTTCGTTCGGGACTATGGATCAATAGCCGCACCCTTGATCAACATGTTAAAAAGGGGAAATTTTCAATGGAACTCAGAGACCGAGCAAGCCTTCAAACGACTCAAACAAGCAATGACCATCACACTTGTACTTGCCCTTCCCAATTTCTCTCAGCCTTTTTGTTTTACAAACGGATGCGTCTGACAAAGGGATTGGGGCAGTACTTTCACAGGATGGACACCCCATTGCTTACATGAGTAAAGCCCTCACTCTACAAAAATAGTCACTTTCAACCCATGCTAAGGAGATGCCCACAATTGTTGAGGGAATCCGTCATTGGCAACTGTATTTGCTTGGTCGAAGGTTTCAAATACAAACTGACCAGTGCAGCATCAAACATCTCTTAGAGCAGAGAATAGTTACTCCGGGTCAGTAGAGATGGGTTTTTTAAACTGCTGGGATATGACTATGAAATCTTCTACAAACCTGGAAGAGAAAATTTGGTAGCCGATGCTCTATCCCATCACTGAATCCAGGAGAATCATATGCTGTCTCACATCTGCAATTTACAGTTGTAAATGACATTAGAGAGGCTTCGGAGATTGCATATAGAGCTGTCCGACAACCCGAACAGTTCAACACACTACTCGAGTAAGGACATAATTCTCTATTTCAAGAATAGATTTGTCATCTCTGCCGTCTATTGACTCAAGTTTCTGCTCCTTATTGACTCTCAAATGGGTGAGCATTCGGGGGTCTTACGAACGTACAAGCGGCTCAAACAAATTTTTTATTGGCCAACCATGAAGGACGTTCGGGAGCATGTCACGTCTTGTGACATTTGCCAAAAGAACAAATATGAAGCAAGATCACCAGCCGGTCTTTTGCAGCCCCTGGCCATTCCCTCACTGGTTTGGGAAGGCATCTCACTTAACTTCACAGAAGGTTTACTAAATTCGGCAGGGAAAAACACAATCATGGTAGTGGTGAACTGTTTAACCAAATATGCACATTTCATATCGCTTTCTCATCCTTACTCGGCCAAAAAGGTTGCTGAATTATTCGTTTCGGAAGTTAGTCGGCTGCATGGGATGCCTCAAACAATCTTCAATGGTCGTGACTTGGGTTTTATTAGCAGATTCTAGCAAGAATATTTTAGACAACAAGGAACCTGACTCAATTTAAGCACTGCATATCATCCCCAATCTGATGGTCAGACAGAAATCATCAATCGATGTTTTAGAAATGTATCTGAGATGCTTCACTAGCCAGAGCCCGAAACAATGGGCCAAGTACCTTCCATGGGTAGAATATCGGTACACCACGACGTACCATCAGTCGATAAACATGACACCGTTCAAGGCCCTGTATGGGCGTGACCCTCGGAAGCTAATATGACATTTCCCTCTCTTGACTCCAGTCACTGAACTTGATCAGGAATTGAATCAGAGAGACCAACTTTTGAACAGCTCAATGACAATCTCATCCAAGCTCAAAATCGAATGAAATAGAGAGCGGATCAGAATCGAAGGGAGCTTGTGCTTGCCGTCGGAAATACCATGGAATAAGGTTTGATACTCTCATAATATGGATGGGGACTCTCATAGTAATCCAATGTCTTGGTAGTAGGTGGAGTACTTGAAAATGAGAACTATGATGAACATATGATCCCAAAATCATTTGGTGTGATTCAAATAGATAAAAAATCTCGGTGAGAAGCTCTTGGATAATTTGTGAAATCATTCTTGTTAGTGGATGCTTTTATTAGAAGGCAGATTTAGAGGTTGCACTGGCATGGGCTCAAGGTAACTTGAAAGGACTGTGGTGACTTGATTTGTCTCATGCGGTCGAATAGAGCCCCACATGTGCAGATAAAACTTATGCTTGGCAAGAATCAAGATGGTGGCTGTTTATTTGACAAAAGAGGAGCTTAGGAGGGATAAGATTTACCTTTGTGTGGCTCCTCATCATCTCGATGGCTCCTCATCATCTCGATGAAGGTGTTTCCTTTGTATTTATTGCTCTACACTTTACACACACAAGCTCAAGAATCAAGATGGTGGTTGCTTATTTGACAAAAGAGGAGGTTAGGAGGGATAAGATTAACCTTTGTGTGGCTCTTCATCATCTCGATGAAGGCGTTTCCTTTGTATTTATTGCTCTACACTCACACACACACATACACACACAAGCTCTAAGATGTCCTAGGCATCCTTGAGAGCATCCTTGTGGGCACCCCTATGTGGGGCCGACCTCTGCCAATGTGGATGGGTTAGTTGGAAAGGTCTTTGCTTCTACGGAGAGCTTATAAAGAATCACCTCGATTAGATAGGTTTAGCCATGTTTTTTAAGGGCCTAAAGTTTGGTTTGTATTTCAAAATTATTTTAATCGAGGAATTAGGCTGGGCTTCAATTTATCAGTGAGATCATCTTAGAATGAGATTAAATTGGACCTTGTTAGGCCTCCTTTAAGTGGGTGCTTATAGTGTTCACTTGAGCATGGCTAAAGAAACATAGATTTGGCAAAGGCAGGCACAATATAAATTTATAGTGCTATTATTGCATGTGTGCCTTCATTTAACAGAAGGGTTTTGCTTCACTGGCTCTTTGAAGCTGCATGTTGCTTATACTTTGAGCCTGCTTTTTGGATGTTCATCTCTTGGTCGAAACATAGGTTCTGTAAGCTTGAATGCACACAATACCATTTAACTTGCATGCATACAATGAGATTAGGGGATTCTATGCATGCAATTTCCATCCAACAAAGGGAATGCACCTATTTTTGGCTAGAGAAGTATATATTTGGCAAATGAAAGTGCACCATAAATGTATCATACTATAGAAGGACTGTGCTTCACGATCTCTTCAAAGTTGCATGTTGCTTTTACCTTGAACCTACTTTTGGTTTGTTCATCCCTCAGTTGAAACATGGATTCTACGGGCTTGAGTGAACACAATAACAGATTTTTTTTTAATGTAGTTTGTGCCATATATATCATTTCTTTTATTTATTTATTTATTTTGATGATAATTCTATTAACAGCCCTCTCGTTTAGGCTCCTCCATCTTAAAATTTCTGATTTCTAATTACAGGGGATTGACGAAGAGCAGAAGTGCTATAGCATATTCTGAGGGCTGCTGCATTGTTGTTGCAGCGGATGTGGACTAAATGGGACAGAGGACCTTGCACATGTTCATCAAATATAACTACTGTCTGGAGATCAGAAACAGAAACTTCCATGGTAGACCCAAAGGTTGTGCATTGTCCAACTATCGTGTATAGGCCTATACGGCCATCTGATCTTGAAGTTCTTGAGCAGATCCACTTGGCCTTATTTCCTATCAGGTAACATGTGTTAGAACTACTTTTGCTGTAAGATTGGGCAAAAATTTAGCATATCATGTTGTTCTTCATGCCTTAGCTTGAGTAGGAAGCCATTCTGCTTCACAAATGTCTGTGACTTGGTTTTACAATTATGCAGGTATGAGTCAGAGTTCTTCCTTAATGTTGTCAATGGCCATGGTATTGTTTCTTGGGCGGCTGTTGACAGTAGTAGGTCTGACAGTCAAAGGGACGAGCTTATTGGATTTGTCACAGCACGCACTGTTGCAGCAAAAGAAAGCGAGGTAGGCTTTATGTTTTTAATATTTTAAAGTGCAGTTTAAGTTTGTTCCTGACTTTGGAAATACCTTTCAACTCTCATTGGCTTGGCAGATCGAAGATTTGTTTGGATATGATGCAAGGAATGATCAAATACTTGTTTACGTTCTCACACTTGGTGTGATAGAGCCCTACAGAAATTTTGGAATAGGTAGTTCTCATTCTCTTATTCCTGTGATCTGTAATTTGTGCATTCATGCTCTCATGATTGCATACAGTCAGTCATAATATTATTTTCCATTTAATAAAAACATAAAATGCCTTTATTATAGGAAAAAGATCTTATGAATTATGTTTCTTTAGTACTTCTCAGCTATGTTTCTTTAGTACTTCTCAGCTCCATTTAATCAAATGTCTTTGACGAACTTTATCATATTGCAGCTACAGAACTTGTACGGGAGGTTATTAAATATGCTTCAGGCCTTTATACTTGCAGAGCAGTGTACTTGCATGTTATTTCCTACAATGATCCTGCCATCCATTTCTACAAGAAGATGTCATTCAATTGCCTACGAAGATTACGAGATTTTTATTACATCAATGGCCAACACTATGATTCGTTCTTGTTTGTATACCATGTGAATGGCAGTCGATCTCGCTGCTCGCCACTGTAAGTAACATATCCTCTTAAACTTGAGAATATAGTTAATTGGAGTGGTGGTTTTATTCTACTGTAATTGCATTTTGCAAGAGATCGTAACTAGAGAATTCGACTTTGAGATAGATGAGCTTTCCTGTTGTGTTCTGATTATTTTAGTTAGGTTCTAGAAAGTAGTGGGCACGTTGTACGTATTACATGATTCTAAATAAACCAATAGAATCATTCTTTCTTTTTAAGGAATTTCTTTATTTCTTCAACCAAGCAATGGTAGGCGAATACTTTTAATTTGGTTTGCCCCAATATGGAATGAGACCTGCCTAATATCTCTGATATCAGATGATCATATCTGTCCAGTGGAAGTGGATATCCATGTGGCAGTGAATGATTAGGGGAGCTTTTGAGGTATATGAATGTTAGATCAAATGGTATGATTGATCATGTTCCAAGCAGGCTATTGATGAAATAGTAGGGGATAGTTTAGCCATTGTGGTTTTATCGAATTCTCATGCATTTCCTCTCTCTCTCTCTCTCTCTCTCTCTCTCTCTCTGCGCTAAGTCTCATTTAAGTCAATATTTAACATTTTAACGTGTTATTAATGAGGAATGTTCATACATTTCAACTGAGGCTGTTGTTATTTTTTGTTCCATTCTTCATGATTCCAATACCCTCACCAACTATTCCCTATCAATTGATATATGCCCTCATTAGATCACATCCAATGCAGGTTAGTTTTACTAACTAATTATTTACTGACGCATGTCTATTTATGTTCCTACTTATTTAATACCCTGTTTGTTGGCTTTGACAACGCTTTATTGGGTTTTCTCTGTGTGTGTGTGTGTGTGAGAGAGAGAGAGAGAGAGAGAGAGAGAGTCGAAGTTGGTGGAGACATGTATAGCCTTGATCACAACATAAAAATACACACAAAATTTGAGTCATTGGGATCGTTAGGCCTGTGAAAAGATTTCTATTTGGATTTGTCTCCTACTATGGCAAGAGATCGATTGACAATTACTATTTCCTGCAGTTCGACCTACTTTGTCATATGTTATTGGTCTGATTGTTGCCTTTTGTTCTACAGAGATCTCATGGTAGCTGTTGCTGCATATATTAGGAGCCTATTTACATCTCTGGCTTCCAGGCTGTGGAAGAATGAAGAAAAGAAGGCTGCGAGATGGTTCAAATGTAAAGAAGCCAGTTCCCTTCTGATGACCCAGAACAAACGAATCGTGAGTGCTGAGAGTGCTGGATGTCAGTGTGTGTAATGTTAGGCTTCTTTGTCTACTTTTCTAGGAGGAGCTATAAAGCAGAGATTTAAGTGATAGCCTTCTGCCCCCCTTCCCTCCTCGTGTCTTCCTCGGATTCTAGTAACACTTGTAAAATAATAACAGCTCTCTATTGCAAATTCACCATTTCTTTATAAACCTGGATTTTCTGATACATTTTATTCATTCATTCAGCTAAAAATCAGTTAATGTTGTGCAATATAAAGCCATGTTCTAAAAGACCATATGAATTTGGAAAATCTTGCATGTTGGAAGCTGCCTTCAGTCATATTCATGACCACAAGGTTGTGGACTCGCAGGGTTAATTCAGATCAAGGTATCCTCAAAAGATTGTACATGGGTTGGATATCAAGAAGGTTATGATTTAGATATAATGAATAGGAATAGGAGCAGTGTGTGCAAAATGTAGAGAAGGGAACGAATCCTTGTACGATAAAAGAGTCTCTCTTTGTTTCAAAGGACGATTTTATAAAACAGTTATTAGATTTGCAGTGTTATACGGAACAGTGTGTTGGGCAATGAAAAAAAAGGCAAATAAACAAAGTTAGGATAGTCTAGATGCATTTCTATATTGGATAAGTGATGTGATTAAACTCTAGAGGGTAGAGTTAGAAATAAATGCATTAGAGATGGTTTAAAGATAGTTTCGATAGATGATTGTGACGTAATTTGGTCATGTTAGTAGAAGATCAAAGACAACTTGAGTGCATAGAAGATTAAACAACCCTAGTACATAAAGTTGAGAGCTACATATCGCAGGTATTAAGAAAAGAGGACAATCTTTAAAAATATAGAAGAAAGAGATAAAAAAAGGACATATTAAATTGTAGAAGATTAATGATATAATTTATGATAGGTCAATTGAAGAAGAACTCATAAGTCAACTATAGATAGCTGGAATGCTGGTGGTGGTACTATTCAAATTATGGTGGAAGATAGACTATGGAGAGTGTTGTAGACGTTTTCTTCTGATTTTCTATAATAGGACTAATAGCATACTTGTAGAGCATGCCTAACTAAATGGCTAAATGAGAGTGCATAACTAAATGGCTAAATGAGAGGGCATGCTCCCTTAATTAGATATATGTCAAAAGTCAGCCATATGGATTTTTTTGGTCATACGACAAGTTACAAGATGGATGATCAAAATTGAAGCTGTTCATTTTCATTAGATGGTCTATTTTATGGCTTTAGATTGAGTGACTTGAAATATCATATGGACTCATTTTTGGTATGAGGTCAATACAGGGAGTATGCTCTTTTGTTCAGTATGATTGATGCCCACTATAACCTACAAATCTGCTATATGTTTTATTTTAAAATACTATAGAGAAATCCTTGCTAGATTTGCCAAATATGATCCTCACATTTGATATTACTCATCGAATGGGCAATGAAGCATGTATTCCTCAGCCCTTTTGTTCATTCTGAGGGAGAAAGAAGCGTGAGTAATTAATTCTTTTTATCTTGATACTTAGATTTTAAGAGAATCGATACAGACATTGGTATTTTGATAATAAAAGACACTAAACTTATCTTTTTGTGTACTTGAAAAAGTACACAATTATCCTTCTAATAAAAAATATAATGTTATTAGGCTAAACTATGTAACTAGTAGTAGCAAAGTTGCAAATATTGGATCTTGTACTGAGAATGCCTGATGACAAGCCCCAGATGGCAATGAGTGTTGGAATTTCATGATGTGAGTTTGAAATTTAGACAATACATGAAATATTGGGCCTTTAATGAGCCGATGTTTTGGTTCTTTTGTCCTATTTTGAGAGCTTTTATTAAAAATCTAATCAGTTATATACTTGAAATTTTGGTAGAAATTTTAATTATATTGTTTCTGCACTTATTTATGGAAAAAAAATGATATTTTGTTATATTTTATCGGGGTTAAAATAACGTTCAACAATACGTATCGGTTGATATGATTATGATTTAATGGTGTTACACATTCTCTCTTCTATTTTTTTTAAATATATAAAAAATAAGAAACATAGGAAAAATAAAAACTTAGTGTGAGCATATTTTTGTTAAAAAAGATTATTTATGGAGTATTAGCCCTTTGAGAGTCGAAATTTCGATACAATGTCTTAAATTTTTTGAAAATTGGCCTAAAAATTTTAAAAATAGGAAACCAACATATGAAAACACTTAATATGAATTTTTTTGTATTCAAGATTGACATGAATCTTCTATTACAATTTATAATTTTCTTCTTAAAAAAATCAAAATTTCATAATTTTTTTAGAATATTAGAAAAATCATTCAAACACTCTTAAAACTATATCAACTACATTAAGTGATTTTCATTTAATTCTAGAAATATTTATACATCATTTAATTACTTTTTTTACAAGAAACTCAAAAATAGAAATTATCTTAGAAAACCTAACTTTCATTAATTTTTTGAAAAAAACTTGAAAAATCACAAGACATGCTACAAATTAGCATAAGACATTTCCATTCAATTCTGTAACTACTTAATATTATTTCATTAACTTATTTTCACAAAAAAAAAACTAAAATTGATATTATTTTAGAGCAATTTTTTTAAAAAATTATGAAAATAATTTAAAATGATCAAATTTTAAGAAAAAAGTTTGAAATTGACAATTAAAATGGAACCTGTACTAGATTTCTAAGTATGATACGTGACAATGAGGGTCACAGGCCCCACCAGGACCCAAGGCTATGAATGGTTGTGTGTTGTATTTTATAAAAAAAAACAGTAGCCCAAAACCCTAACTAAGATTTGGTGGGGTAGGTGGACCCCACCCAGATACAAGAGCTGATTTTGACTGATCTCCCTTGCTAAGGAGTGACAGAAAAGTTTCCCGTCACACCTATCTTCACTTCTGACCCAACTCTATTTATGTTCAAATCTCAAGCCTACAATGTCACATATCGACAATAAAACAACCCAATTAAGGCCAACAACTGTTGACAAAGACTAAATAAACCTTATTATGTGGTGGAAATAATATCCCACTAAGTGGACAAGAAGGTAGACCATGTGAATTAAAGTTTGCAAGGCTTAACAGGGACATGTGAATAGGTCGGCAGGAATTTAAAAAAGACTTAATTCTAAAGTTATATCTTTCAAAGTCTCTAAGATTGGCAATAAATAAGTTTTTAATCCACCGTATTACAGAGGATGAAAGGGTGTACTAACACAGTTACTGCAGCAATAGCAGTCATACTGGGTTATTTTGTAGCATTTATTTGGGCTGGTTTCATATTCCCTTCACGCTGCAACAGCTGGTTGCATTATGCATTTTGAACTACAATTTCCATTTATACTACGCATTATGAGATGCAATCTCTACCCAGCTACTGATCGACCAAATTTTCTTTGAAAAAATGTAGGAAAATGTTGACAATTCAAAACAGGAACCGTTCAGACCATAAGATACACATGCCTCTAATCTACAGCCATGGCTTCAGAACCACCGCTACCATCTTCCATGCTAATTTTGTGCTCTTCTAGAGCAATTCTCAGCTCCTCTGCAAGGCTTTTCTGCTCCTCTTCTATTGTATTCTGCAATTCATCTACCTGTGAAAAGGGAACATTGAAAGGGAAATGAGATACACCACTCAAGATATTAAATGAAACAAATTTAACTTCCTAATTTTCCCAGAATTCCTTTTCTGATAATGGTTGATCGGAAAATATCATTCAGGGTCTAACTGTCTAATATGGCTATATACTTTCAGAGAGAGCAGCAAAATATCATGAGCTTCGTCTTGATTTTCAACCAATACAGGCATCATTGTCTCTTCATCTCACTTAGCTTGCAGGTCTTGAAGCAATGGAGGATCATAAATCATTGCAATTCAGGTGGGGAAAACCAAATCATCATTGCCTTGACATTTTTTGGCATATATATGCCACTACATTAGAACCAAAATATCGGTTTCTATTCATTTTTTTTTAAATCTATTGGTTTCTGTTAAAGACTACCAGATATCTGTTACATTAGAGTTGTCTGACCACACAATACCATCCAACACATCACAGTAAAATGATATCTATCATGACATTCAATGCAGCAGCATTTGTTCAAACATGCCTTGGATGAAGCCAGTCACTTGCAACACAAAATGGGTTAATCCAGGTTTGTGGGACATCATGATATAGGCAGCATCATAAAACTTAAACCAACAATGATGAGTTCATAGGAAACGTAGCTGCCTTCACATGGTTGCTTACCTACCTTTGCCTGTAAAATGAAATCCACAAGTAAATAGAAACGAATAAATTCCAAATCCAACTTACCACATGCAACAGAAGTGAGAACTGTTTCTTCCGGAGCTCCAGTGTCCTCGAACCAGCAGTGTTCTCAGCCTCCAGGGAAGCAATCTCCTTCTCAAGATTTGAAATTATCTTCTGGGTCTCAGACCTTGGCCGCTGCTCAGCTATTGATCTTCTGATCATCTCACAGTTCTCCTTGTGCTGCCTTTCAATTCTACTCTCTTCAAGCTGTTTCTTCAGATCCTCAATATCTGCCTGAGCTTGTAAGGTTTGATGATGTATTTCTTCTTGCAGCTCATTGAAGTTCTCCTTCTCACGGAGGTTCGCATCAACAACTGCCTTGGTCTTAAGGAGAGGCAACTCAAAAGTAGTCGTCTCCTGCAAAAAGGCTTTGTACAGTCTCTCACAATCACTGTAATTATCTGCATCCTTTTCAACTTCTTGGGCAAATGACATGAACTTCTTCTGAAGCTTTTTTAAGGGGGGCTCACCCCTTGTCGTTGTGGTCCGGGTGAGAAGCCTATGCTTGATTATCACATCATCTTCAAGAGGACTAAAGGCATATTGAGGAGCCACCTCTTCCCCCCTACCTGCAACTTTTCTACCTTTTACCAACATTTGCCCACTAGAGAATTCCCCTGTACCGACATTTCAAGCATAGATTGGTAATGGATGAAAGGTTGTTAAATTCAGAGCTTCAAACAAAATTGGCGTATGGGGAAAAAATTAACTTTCACACTGATCAAAGCAACATTTAACAAACCCTTCCAATTAATTGCCATTTCTTTTCCAAATCCCCTCCAAAGGTGGCCAAATTGCTCAAAAAGATACAAAGGGACTCATTTGGGATGGGTGTACGAGAAGTAAATCCATCTTGTGTAGTAGAAGATGATCAACTTGCCTTGGGAAAAATATTAGATTTGGGATGGGAATATTGTTTGAAAATTTGGGACCAATAATTAAAAATATGGAGATATGGGGCAGAAGGGATGCTCTTTACACAGGAATGATCAAACATAGCGGAAGAGAGCCAGGGTTGGATTTGGTGGGTGGGTTCTCGGGGTTGGGGTTGGGGCGGCGCGTGGCAGTTATGATTTGAAGTTTTATTTGATTAGTCAAGGTCTTTTTCTTTTTTATTTCTTTCCTTTGAATGATAGATCTAGGTTCACCTTAGACCCAATTCCAACTCTTCTTTTAGCAACAGAAATTCTATTATTTACAAGAGACAATAGAAATTCTATTGTTTACAAGAGAGACAGAGTATGAGCGTGAGAGAATTATAGCACAAATAAGAATTGGAGAACTACACTTAGGTTGATATACAACAGACAAGATATAATAATTTGTGCAGAAAAGAACCCGTAGCACAGCAAGTGCTCATGGTTGCAACCATGAAGTTCGTGGGGTTGAGTCACTTTACCATCTCAAGATGTAATGATTGTATACCCATCAATATATAATTTGGAAGAATCTCTTTTTGGAGTGTAAGTTTCAAAACAGCGATGTTATCTTTTTAGATTTGAGCCCTTTTGAAGTCTGGGATATTATATCTAAAAATAAATGTTCGTCCTTGCATCGTATCATCAGAAAATAGAGTTTAGTGCCATAAGAATTCAGAAGTGTTCTTCCCTCGTAACTATTGTGTCTCTTTTGAGTGTTTACAAGAGTTGTTATATAAAGAAGTTTAACAGAAGTTTTCTTCTACTCTGCAAGTCTCCATACCTTTGGTTTATATGATTTGTTGCTTTCAGTTGATATAACATATGCTGGTATAATGTCTGGTAAGATCTGAAGACCCATTCATATTCCTTAGACAATATAATCAAGGGAAAGGCTCGTCTTGTTTGTTGCCAGAAGGTGTTATTTGAGACACTTTACTATTGACAGAAAAGATCTTAAGATTATAATTTAAAGAATATGGATAGTTTTTTTCAAGTTATTTCCTCTGCATCTTCATCTAGAATGCAAGGTAACATGTCTAATAACAGGAGTATATGGGTAATGACAGACTTTTTTTGTTTGACCCAACATGATCCAACCTGGATTTTATTTTATTCAACCCAACCCAACCTGAATTTATATAAAAATTTAAAAATTAGAAAAATGAGAGAACATTATTTCTAATAAAAAAATGAAAGATAACGGGCTTCCCTTTCATGTGAGCACATTGGGATAAGAAAAATTGAGGCAATAGCTAAGATTTTTACCTTGGTGGATTACATGGGATAAAATTAATAGGTAAAGATAAATAAATTATTTAAATATCAAATTTAATTCAATTTGGGTCGGGTTTGGGTTTGGGACGCAGTTGGCATCAATTTAATATTTTTTTAAAGGATGACCCAAACCCGATTTTTCCAGGTCAGGTTGGTTCACAGGTTGGGTAAAAAATTACCACCCCTAAATCTTCAAATTCTTAAGAAAGAATTGTTGGATCTTTATTTTTATTTTTTTTGAATAACAACAAATTTAGGATCATTAGCTAATAAGTATAATTATGTCCACTTTGGCTTAATTCAAGTAGCCATAGAACCTTAGACAAGGATGAAACTAAAACCTTCAATTCTTGCACATGTAAAGGATAATAGACACAAATCCTTTAACGAAGCAGTAATTCAAATGATTTTTTTTTTTTTTGAAATGGTTTATATAATAATATAAAAGGAGGCACCAGAGGTGCAAAAGTAATTCGAATGATTGAAGGAAAACTCCATGAGTTGCAATTGATTTCCAAGTGTTTCTTTGACAACCCAAGAGTTTCAAAGACCTTAACTTTTAGGCATTCATAGTTTCAGAGACCTTAATTTAGGAATTCGTACTATAGGATTTGGAATGGCTCTTGGGTCAGAAAATGTTGCAGTGGTCCATAGGATCTATTACAAGGTTTTGACATCTATAGTACCCCCAATCTCTTATTCTAATCACATGAAAGGGGTCACTTCATTAATGCATACCAATTCATAAACAATACCATATCCCCTAAGAGAATAAGTTAAAGACAGATATCTGACAGGAGAATGACATATTGATAATATGCAACTAGTAAAACCTTTAGTGAATGCTAAGGTTTAGCAAATAATTGAACGAGATGATGGAGGAGTAGATATTTATCTTATGAGAGAGAAAAGAGCATCTGCTTATCTTCTTCCTTACCAAACTTTTGCCACAGGACCATACACTAATTTCTCTCCTTCACCTATCCTTTCATCAAATTCAAAACCTCCACCAACTGTCATGCATGCATGTGAGTAATTGCTCCCTTTCCTTGCAACCAATCAACTCCCCTTGCCGACTCCTCAACAGTAAGAAATCTTTGAGGACATGTGTCTATGGGGCTCGGTTAGTAGCATGTGCCACTTGCACATGACAAACTCCACCAGTCCATCTGTTGCAACCCCCTTCCTCCTCTATGCCTTCTAGGCCGAAACTTCCACCATCAATTCTATCGCTGATGTGCTTCCTTCTCCACCTACATGATTGCCGAAACTTTCCACTTCACTCAGCTAAATTCTAAGAAGCCCATCATTAAACTTTAGCACAAACTCCTCTATGGGTGAAGAGGTATTTTCCAATTCTACCAAAAGTTGCACCACTAGTAAGTCCTGTTTTCTCAAGTTTTTCCAAGGTTGCACAGATCATTGATCACAGTTCATGGATCACACCTTTATAAAGATCTCGGTTCGAGAGGGGTGGGATGAGATGGTTCATTTTTTTTGGATCGTCCGGTTCGCTAACCATGGATCACTTGGTTCGTACATCTTAGATCGCTTGGTTCACTCATTTCAAAACTATGAGTTACATATTAATCTATATTGTATATTTGTTATTTCTTTAAATTTATTGTATCGTGCCATTCTACAATTGATATAGAACAAAAACAAAAGATGTTTGTACTAGTAAAATGAAGATAGATCATTTATAAAGAAAAAAAATATAAAGTTTTGTTCAAATCAAAATTATTAATATTACTCAAAGCTTGAAAAATCAAAATAGAAAATATAAAATTATTATGTTGTGCCGATATATAGGTATGTTTGAAGTTCAACAACTCAAGTGTAAGAATGGTGTTGGAGGGGTGATACAGTTGCCTATTGGAATTGAACTTCATAGGGTCTACTATGACTAATTTATTTAGTAAGTGATGCCTGCTGCCTGAACATTTGAAATAAAAATCATGAATGATAAAAGAAAAAGTAACTTGGGTAACTAAGTGTTATTTTTATCTCCTTTTATAGGCGAAGTTCATGATTTCAATTTAGAAATGTTCAAAGAAAGAAGGAAATCCATCATTAACAAATACAGAAGATCTCACATCTCAAGGAAAAACAGATGCAGTGATTACATAACTGAGTTTTTTTTTCCTTCAAATAGGCGAAGTTGATACTATCAACTTAGAACAAATCAAAAGAAGAGACAAATCCATCACTAACAGAACAGAGAAGATCTTAGATCTCATGAAAAACAGATACAGTGATGTTGGGGCGGCTACGAACGAGTCCTGTATTGGAAGTGTAGAGGGAGATATAGGGATTTATAAAGGACTTGGGTCACTCCACCTAAGAGGCTAGTCTTTTGGGCTGGAAGCCCTTGTCTTAACAAGTGATACTGACAATAGCAGCAAGAAAAAAAAAAAAGAACATGATATTATATTACCAAATCCCCAAATCACAAAATTTCAATACACCATTTCCCAGGTTCCAATTCCCAATTGGCAATGACAGGTTGAAGAGAAAGAGACTATCCACTCTCTGCAATACACCATTGGCTTTTGTTTGGATGTATGGGAAGTACTAACTTGGGCAAGTAACCATTTTTAAAATTAAAATGGAAATGAATTCAGCCATTTATGGGTAAAAACGATTATTTTCCAGGACCAAACTTTGCTCATCACGCATTCAAACAGAACAGTTCGTCATCCTTTTCATTTCAATAGCAACAAACAATAAGTTTAAGAGGGGTAGAAAGTAAAGCAAGAAGAATAAAGATATCCGCAGACAGCACCATGACGAAATGAGCAGCTCAAGGTTTCTATGTAAGAATTGAGGAAACTATGCTGGCGATTCTGTTTCGGAGGCCATTCCCGAAAGAGGGAGATGATGGTGATGGTGGTGGGATAAATGACTTAGAGAACGAGGAGGGAAAGAAGAAAGAAAGAGAGAAAAGAGAAGAAGTACCTGTGAGAAGATGGTCGCCGATCGCCCACTGCAGGCACTGTCGATGGTCGGCGCTCGCAAGGTCGCACTACACCCTCTCTCGCTGCTCTTCTCGCAGTCTCTCACTCTGTGTGGCACTCCCTCAAGAATCAATGTCTCTGGCAAAATTCCATTAAACCCTGATCCATCTCTTTTTCGCAGTGAATCGGTTCTAATTTTTACAATGAGTTTTACTTTATTTATTTATTTCTAACATCACTATATATTTATTAAAAAATTGCTTGTTTTAGCCTAAAATAGTCCTATAAATGGAAAAAATAAAAAGGATTTTTTGACTTAAAACACAATGAATTTAACTAATATATATATATATATAACTTTATAAATTTTTTAAATTTTTTTTAAAAAAAGAGAAATGAAGTGAGAGCGAACTACAAATTTTCATTTGTAATCAGTCCAATTGAGAACTCAGTTACAAAATTCAGTCATAATCAATTTTTTATTTTTCATAAGGTCAAGAAATTTTAACTAAGATTTCAATAATATAATTATACAAAACATAATTAAAACTTACAATTGTTACCAAAATATTAAATAATATCTACAATTTTGGTCAATACAAAAAATATATCATGATTGTTGATATTTATAGTTAAGGTAGACTGTGTAAGGTCTCCCTACTTGATAAGGCCCATCTAATACGAATGAAGTCCAATTAGAGGAAGGGACTACTCAAACATCATTGTCATGTGATTTTTTATGAGATAATCATTAGTAAAATTGAAAATAAAATAGTACTCCACATTCTGTAGGATTCAACTATTAGAGTTAAAAGATAGTTTAAATAGCTTCATATTCAAATATAAAAGACCAAAGTGGTTCTTAGGAGTTTAAAATTAAATTTAATAGATGATAAATTGAGAAAAACCCATTTTGAGATAGTTTGAACCAACTGTCGAAATATCGGCCGATACATATCGTATCGGCCGATATATATCGGTTTTTTAACAGCGAATAATATCGGCCGATACCATATGTATCGGCCATACAAAACGAATATCGGCCGATATGGCCGATATTCGGTCTGCAATATCGGTCACCATATCGGCCGATATGCATAAATATCGGTATTTAAAAGTTATTATGTTTATTTTTTAAAAAAAAAAACCGATACAGTTTTTCACGGTTTTTTGCAGTTTTTTCACGGTTCCGATATCGGAGGAGAGACAAATCCCGATATCAGAAGAGAGAGAAAATTATCAGCCGATATGCATATTGGCTGATAATTAGAAAGTGAGATTTTAAAGTTGCTGTTAAAAAATGAGTAGAGAAAACGTGAAAGGAAAAGATATAAAAAGATATGATAGATGTTGAGGTGGTTTATGAAAGAATCATAGGTGTTATAATATTGGCGAACGAGGATTCTAAGTTTTGAATTCCTTATTTAGATTGTAGAATTTGGGTTTAAAATTTAATTTAAGTTAGAGATTTAAGAAAGTGTTTGAAATTTCACTCCTTCATCAGTTGGTGATCAAATCTCTTACAGTTACCAGCTGCATCATAGAATTCTTTAAAATATTTTATTTTGTTTTTCTGTCCTCTTTATTCAATTAACTTTATACTTTTTATTTTAATAATATAGCTAATGAGAATCACTTAACTTTGATACTCATAATTAATTGATTTTACTTGCAATAATTTTTATTATTATATTAAATTTTGTTCTTTTGTACTTTTTATAATATTTACTTTAGTCAAAAAATAGTAAAATGGGTCATAAGTTTTCAATGAATTGGATTAGACTATCTCTAACTCAAACAGTAAAAATAAACTCTGGCCCCTTCAACATAATTTTTTTTTCCCCACTTAGGCTCCCATGTGGGGTCCATTGGAGTTTGAAATCACACTCTAATCTTGTCATATGTATCTTCCCCGTTGAATTATATCTATACCAAACTTGAATCTATTTTAAACTGATCTTATCGTTGAATTAAAAATCCATCGAAAACTAACCTGATTTTGATTGTTTCGTTTTTAACTTATGAAAATCATGGCTTTTCAAATTTAAGAGATTTTAGTTTTTGAATGATCTATTTTGGTGGGTTAGGCTATCAAGCTGAAACCTAGGACAAAGTCCAACATTTTCTAAGTCATTTATTCTATCAATTTTGAATTAACTTTTATATATAAGTTGGCAAATTATTTCCGTTAACTGATGGCCCTATCTAATTCCCATGAGAGTTGAATCCATAGTCGAGACTACAATCATGAGCCTCAACCAGTTATGCTACATGTACTTATCTAAAAGCATATACATGTACCAAAGTGGATCCAGAACGTGGTACCTGTGTGTTGGGCTCTCATATTGCCTAATCAAGTGGAAGAAACCTTATCATATACTGGAAATAATAAGCCTACAGCACAGCATTTGGATCATTGCAGTCCGGCCTTGGCCCACCATTTCATAACCATCCAATGTTGACTGGGCCTGATTACTAGAGTTCCAGATGGGCCTGCGTGCCTGCAAGTACATATGGTAGTCCACGTTCAAGACATTTCATGGCTTTTTTTTTCTTTTTTTATGAAATGGTTCAGATCCAATATGGAGCCCAGCCAACCTGAATCGATCTGTAGACGGCCCTCCACCCACCTGTGTTTCAAGATAATGAACCTAAAAAGAAATCTTGAACGGTACCAATCACCATTCTAAATGTCAGATCTATCTTGATGGTTGGACCCACACTCTGTTCTACCCTAACTGAATAATCCATATTAATGAGTATTGATATTATCCAAAATATAGGTCTAATATCCAAATATGTATAGAAATATATGATTTAGATAGTGAGTAATGTATAATATATACTATGGGATTCTGAGTCAAAGACAATGTGGACTCGGAAACTCAATTGTCCAAATATAGCCCAGATGTTTGAACCTGAAATCCAGGATCTAGACACGAGTTTCGAATGGGCCCAGATATACTCTAGGACCTTATTTTATACAATCATCAGGTGATCATACTAATTCCAAAGAACTACGGCCGAACATTTAAAAAAAATTAAAATAATATTTATATTTTATGAGACGCCACTGTCATCTGGCCTATTAGCTCAGTTGGTTAGAGCGTCGTGCTAATAACGCGAAGGTCGCAGGTTCGAAACCTGCATGGGCCAACAAAATTTTCTTTTTACCTTCTTATTTTTATTAACCTTCATCCATACCCTTTTGGTAGAGATGGCTACGGGCTGGGCTTGCTGACCCTAGCTCGAGCCCGAAAAGTCTGAGTTTTAAAGGTGCAAGTGAAATATAAACTAGTTTAATATGTCGAATGTGTATATCGTAGCATCTATTACTCAGACTATTTTATTTTTTAATCATTTTTTTACTAAACCTTCATCCATCCTCTTTCGGTAGAGATAGCTACGGGCTGGGCTTGCTGTGCCCAGGTCGAGCCCAAAAAGCCCAACTAAAATTCTGAGTTTAAGAAAAAGTACAAGTGAAGTATAAGCTAATTTAAAATGTGGAATGTTTATATCATATTATCTATTACCTAGTTTATTTTATTTTAATTATAATTGATTTTATTAAAAAATTAATGGTAAACAGACTTAATGAATTACAAGAGGACATAGTTTCTAAGAATTCCAAGATGTCTAGAAATTAAAGTAATTGAAATGAAGTGATTATAAATTAAATTTCTAGTTGAAATTTTGGCCAATGTGCAGCTCTCTAAGTTCACTTTCAATCTAAATGTTTGGTTTTTATTTTTTTAGTTTGATGACGAAGAAACTTGAGATTCCCACTCTCTTGAATATGAAGGAATTGAGTAAAATTCCAGTTGCACACAGTCTATCGCAAGCCACGAGCATTGAGTGATTGCAAGACTCGAATCTAAAATCTCTGGTTCTTGAGCTAAAGTGTCTGTTAGTGAACTACTATCTGCGAGGTTAAGAAAAGGGACACTTTAGATCAAAACTCAAAGGTAAACATGTAGTTTGATGTTATTTTTTATATTTTTTATTAGAAAATTACTAAAGAAATTGTTGAAGGAGTTCTTAATAATTTGCCTAGACGCCAAGGACTTAATCAGAAAGTTTTTCATTTAATCTACTATGGACCACTCATCAATACAAGAATCAGTCAAATCAAATCAAGTTTTCACCAGCCACATGAAATTTGATGAATGTCAGTTGCATCGGCTGTGGCAAATTTTCAGTTGCTCACCACCCAACCCGTCAATCTCCTCCATCTTTCACTGCAGGTGAATTATAGATGCCAAAGCTCCAGCTATTGCTTCTCTACCATTCGTCTTTAGAAATATTAAATATATGCACATTATCATTGGATGAAGTCGAACTTCGTTAGAGGTTGCAGTAAGGTTGTAAAAGTTTTATACGTCAGATTCAATTTTTATTTATAAAAATTATTAAAATTTTCAACATTCAATTGTAGAAGGTAATGAACTACAAAATGAGCAACAATTAAGAACTTAGTTAACTCTCTAAGATTAGATATTTACTGCTTTCAAATAGGGGTTGAAATATCTGTATCAGACAATATATCGGCCGTGAAATTTCTCTCTCTAATTTTTTTAATTAAAATCACTGATATCAGACGATACGGCGATACATATTGGCGATATATATCGAATATCGTCCGTTATCAGCAAAGATCGACCGATACGTACCGTATTGGCCGATATATATATATATATATATATATATATATATATATATATATATATATATATATATGTTTTAAAAAAACCGATATATATATCAGTCGATACAATACATATCAGCCGATATTAAAACCCTTGCTTTCAAGAATCAAAGATGGAAGCTCCATTTCACTTCTTCTCTGAATGACTTTCAAAATGAGATATCATGTAAACCCTAAGGGGTTATCCCAATTAATTTGGGAGCAAGATCTTTAGAGGGAAGTCTTGAGTTCAAACTATGGGAGCTCTAATGAAAGGCCATTTCTCATGAAAATATGCATAGAGTAAGGTCCCATCGATTTATTCAGTGTGTGCAGATAGGAGGTTTTCACACACTCCGAAGGACTAGTCGGGTGCGACACTTTAACACCTCCTGACCTCAAAAAAAAAAAATATGAGATATCATGTATGTCTAGAAAGAATGTTTAGAATTATATTTTTTTATCGATTATTAGAGTTCTCTTTTTGACCTATGCAGGTGTAATGGGTCGTGTTTCCTTTTAAATTCTCTCTCTCTCTCTATATTTGTGTGTTTGTAATTTTCGTGGTGTTTTTAATTAATATAATAATTATTTTAGAAAAGAAAACAAAAAAGATGATGGCCGATAAATCAGTTACTTATGAGATTTTGTTCCTATTAGATTGAAATACAATATAGAATCTCTTAATTCACTATAGATTATGATCTCATGGATAACTAATATTGAACTCATTAACAATTATAAATGAGTTTGATATTCAAGAGTCCTCTTTGATTTAAAGTGAACCCCAAATATAAACATTGACTCAACCTCACCATTAGGTAGTCTATGGTCAACCTCATTTAATTATTTCTCAACTATCTATTAAATAGATTTTCCATTCACAACAAAGTAGACACTCGATCTTGGAGGACTTAAATGTTCTAAATAAATAAAATTTATTTGTTTTTTGAGTTTATTTTAAAATAAAGATTTATGATAGAGAATTATAGCTTTATGGTTCCACTCAATTATTCTAAAAATATAGAATTCATTTTTTTAATAAACTAAAGATTCATGATAGCTAAAGTTCCAATATTTGGCAAATATAATAATGTTGCTCAAGATAAGTTTGTAAACTTTACCAATAAAAAAATCCTCACAATGATTCTGAATCATTGATAATTGATATTTATAGAATAACTTGCAGAACAAGATATCACTTTTAGCTAATTTCTAAATCTTTAGTCTAAAATAAATTATATTGATAAATTCTATAATGGAACATTTTTAATACTTTATTTTGACATGAGTAAGTAACAGAAATTCTGATTTTAAAATAATAATTAACCTTCACACTAAATTAAAAAAAAAAAATTTATCATTCATGTCAAAACAAGAGCTTTTCTTTTAAATGTCCCATCAATCATTTCATGATGAGGGTCCAAATATAGGTATGTGTCAATCTAGCAGGAATGTGTCTCTGTTATTATTTAATGTTTACTTTAATTAAAGCTGGTTTCATTGACAAATAAAATTGGAAATTGATTGAGTTAGGGAGGGAAGATTGTTGACAGTGAGAAGGCATCTGCAAATTTGACTCCCAACTTTACTCAATTAAATTCAGCTTTATTGAAGTCGGGATGTAGTATAAGATCATTTTGAATTTCATTGAATAATTTTTCTTTTTTTTTGAATTTTATGGTAAATTTAACATAAAATTTCTACAAGTAATGTCCACCGTCTTTATAGCACACATCAGATAAGAGTATAAAGGTTGAACTTGACACTTCCCACTTTATTGAATAACTTTACTAGATAATCTATATCAAGTTAATGTAAATAATGTAAACTACTAATAAACCCATTCTAATTTACATAATATTTTTGGTAACTGTGCAAATTTGATTGAAAAAAAGTAAGTTACCAAAAAAAAAAATGACATCAGATTTACTATCCATGCCTATTTCAAGGCCCAAGCCCAATTCATAGACTTTCCCGGCCCAGAACTAGGTTACCCTCTTGGCGTCTTTTAAAGATTTTTCAATGATTATTTTACAGATGTTCATTATTGAGAAAATGTTTCCTAGGATAATACTAGTTTCATATTTTTCTATAATTAAATATCATCCATCCATCTTAGTAGTAGTTTATGTAACTTAGATCTTCCAACCGGACAGAACTTCACTTTGGATTTGTGCATGCATAGATCTCTCATCACTCATCTACATTTAGTTATTTTTTACTTTAGATGAGCCTCACAATCCAAGTGGAAAATATCTTATTACTAACACATATTCACTAATGAATTTCATGATCCCTACCATTTCAGGCGTTCAGATGGGTTTTACATGTTTCAACTTTTGACATTCTTCCCGTCATGTTTACAATATTATGTGGTTATTTCTCATTAAAATGATATTACATAAATGGATCTGATGCTATCATATGAAAATGAAAAGAAGACTAGTATTTTTTATGACAAGAGATATTAAAGTATTTTTTACCATTTAAATGATAACAAATAAATAAAAGGATAAATTTAACGTCTATTGTTATAGAAAATACTGATGTTTTTATCACTATTCTATTATATAATTGCAATAACTGAACATATAAATACTAAAGACCCACCCATTACCAAACAACTTGACTCAAAACTACAATTCAATGCAAAAGAGTTGATTGACTTGTCAGTTTAAGTTGATATTGAATGAGCTTTTTCAACTATGATAAAAACCATTGGCACATTTTGGGGGAAAAAAAAAACGAATTACGGCCCAGACTGGCCCAGTCCATTATGGTAGGATTTGGAATTAAGTGTTGGCCCTTTTGCCATGCACAATATCAGGGCCTATGTTCGTACCCATGAAAAATACGTATTGTCGTATTGTCCATACTCCATACGTATGAACCTGATTTTGAGGCTTCCTTTTTTTTTTTTGTAAAATCCATATATAAAATTGCGTTACATCATATGGTCAATAAAACAAAAGAAAAAAAAATTCTATAAATAGTGATGCATATAAATATCAATATAGTGAAATATATCAACCGACAACTATATGCCAGTGCAGAAGTAAAAATATCGGCCGAAACCTATCACAAGTGGATTAGCTGTTACAGTTCGGTTAGTATTTCAGGCCATGTCTCTCTACATATTGGACATCAAGAAGACGATCATATAATCTCAATAAAATCGAAAAATTGCAAGTGATATTTTAAATAGAGTCTAAATTTTTTCCATGATACCAACCAATATGAATGAGGCGAGAATGTGAGATTCCTAGATCCAGTCGTCTGGTTCAATCAAATCAGAAATTGGACCGAGACCCAGACCTGGACCCAGTGGCATTCAGGTGCAGATTTGGGCCTGTATCTTTCAGGCTAGTCAGGTTCATTCTGACCGCGAATGCATAGTTAGATTTGCATTTTGATTTACCAAGAAAGTAGACTTTAAATCAGATACTAAGATCTGACACTAAGCTGATTCAAAGGCAACCTCACTACGACCTCATCAATTAATTTACATCGACTTGTTAGAATTGTTAGGGTTAACTGCATTTAGCATCATTCTTTGTTTGTTTTCTTAAATAATAATAATAATAAATAAGTGGTGATTCAAGTAAGAAATTTTAATATTGCAATACAAAGTGCTTTTTCAACACCATAAACTTCTGGCTATTGAGAGAGTGGAAATTTATAATGCATTAGATATCTGATCAGTATGCTGAAAGCCCTAGAACTAATATAAATGAAAAATCAGAGTGGCTAAGCTTGACTCTTGTATCTAAGGTTGGTCTAAGAAATTATGTGACAAATTATTGATGAATCTCAACACTCTTTCTCAGAAATAATTCATCACATAACAGGTCGTCATGTTTTCTTATTAACATCCCAATGACCCACCATATAGCAGCTTTTACTCTCCATTGTGATAATCTTTACTCTAACACCAAGTAGCCATTTCTCTAAATTGTTCTCATCAGGATTTGTACGTGAAATATAATAATTGCTCTAATGTCAAATATTATGTACCTAACTAATACGTCCAATTGTTCAAAACTTTATTTTATTCCATATTAAATTAATTCAACTCAACACTTATATCTGAGACTGAGATTGGCCCAATAGTCATATGGCAAGTTATAAATAAATTGTAGATACAGTAAACTCCTTTACAAGTCTGTCACACCCTCACTCTCAAGATTTTTTTTTTATAACCTCTTTAACCCATCAAACCCACTCTCTTTTCCAATCTATCCATCCTTAAACCTTGAACCTTTTTACAGCTTTTGCATTGGATCAGTAACCTTTCATGTCCCACTCTTGCTTTGGGTTTGGTGTGGCATCTCAACATCATTTGCACGGGAAGGGGTAGGGGATGCTGTAAATGTGTAATAAAAGGGCACGTGAACTCAATTATAGCAGGAGTTGTTGATCAATTGCATCAGAGAAATTGTCATATTGATTTTTTAGTTTTAACTTTCAAATCTAAAGTCATGAGATTGGAAGTTAAGATGTAAATTGAAAGGAGTAGACTCATTGGATTAAACTCAGATATTTCTCCCATCAAGAAATCAAAATTTAAATCACATTTTATCCTATACTACTTTGTACGTACGAAAAACATCTTCATCTTCAATATCACTTCATATAAAATGATTTTTAATCTAAATATTTTATTTTAAAATATTCTATAAATTTTTAATCTATATATTTTATTTTAAAGTCTTCTATAGTTTTCGGTATAATATTATCGAACCCATTAACTATCGTATAAAAATTATATTTCATCATCATCTGATATTTTTTGGCAGTCTTTCAAAATAAAGATGATATGAAACACTGGTTTACGAGGAACTGTTGGAGGTACCGTGGTATTAACAAAGGTGATGGTATTACTGTAAATATATTAATATAGTAAGATAATTGTTAATATGTGTTTCTGTTTTCATGCTTCATAATCAACAGTCAGACTGGAGACTTGTTCAAATGGCTAAACGGCGTGCTAGTCGTCTTCTGTCTGCTGGTGTCCTCCAACCACCGCTCATCATTAAAATCCCCCATCTAATTCTAATCTAATTCTATTTAATTGATGACTAATAGTTTGACAGTTAAGTATAACCAATCCACAGTCTCCGTTGCCTATGGTGGAGTAATGGGGCGAATTAGAAAGATTAAAGAAGAGATTTTGAAACCAATTTATGTTCAATTTTTATTAAGTTATTTTTTATCAATTTAACCAATATTAAGAATAATCTGAGTCTGTATATAGAGTGAAGATATTTATATTAAAAAAAATTGAAAAAAGAGGACGTGATTGAACTTGTGTGTATTAATGGGAGCAAGAGGGGGGAGGAGAAAAGAGGGAATTGAAGTCATTGTCGCCGGAGGAAAGAGTAAAGTGGATAGGATTGTTAATGAGTTTTCTTGGCGGTGGGTGTCGTCAGTTGAGGTATTAATGCACTGCTTGGCTGTCTTTGTAATAATAGTATACAAGGCTCTTCTTACTGTCTAACTCGTGTCAGTTAGGGGACTTGGGGCGGTTCAGTCTTCGGCTCCTTGGCTAGGTCCGGTCCTAGCCGGCCCGTGTTCTACGCCTTTTTATTCTCTATTTTCTTTATTTTTTCTACCACCAATGTTTAGTTATCAATTAGTTTTCATTTTGGTTAGAATGTTTCAGATTCGAGACGGGTTTAATTCCATTCAATGATCATGATGATCATTCAATATGATCCTTTTAAATCAATAACATCTACCATTTCAGAAGCTTTTCTTGGTGACCATGTCCTGGATATTGACCGTGGACCACTCTCTAAACTTGTGGAGTTGAACAATTTATAGATGAGAATAAATGGGTGAAATTTGAAGATTTTTTCTTTTGAGTTAGGAAACTTTTTTGGGTGGGTTGGTCCTACATCCATTAATTCGCATGACACTAATGTAAATAAATAGAGGAATTTTGAATGTAACCCAAAATGGAACGAGATGGAATGCTAAGGGCAAAGGAGGTGGTAGCCGGCTGGGGGTGGTGTTGAGTCGTTATAAGAAGAAAGCCGAGCCTCCCATGCATGGGAAGGAAGCATTTAATGGCTTATCGAGTTGGAGGAACTTTCAGCCTGTCTACATTCAAATTTCAAAATCCATGAACTAATGGAAAGCACCTACTCTTCTCTCAACCGTCTCCCTCCCACCCATCCAAATCCTCTTTTCCTCTTAACTCACCGTTTTCTCGTTTAGACTTTTGGCCAATATCTCAATTCTCAATTGCAATTTATTATATTAGCTCCAATTTGTTACATGCAATCAGTCTACCATGACTCTGCGAATTGGGTATTTATCTATCTATTTATGGATAAAACTCCACTGTCAACTGTGTATAACAGCGGTATGAGTACGAAGGAGAAGTAGGAGCTTGTTTTTTCATGGATAGCCACCCCCCAAAACGTGGGCCAACTTTTACTGCCATTTTATAGACAACCCAAGGGGGAAAGGAAAGCCTTTCACGGTGATTTTCCTACCCTCCCACACTCATTGATTGGCCTTGTATAAATGTAACACTGACTAATGATATCACTTCTCAACTCTCAAATCTAAGTGTTGATTGGAAGATATCTACCAATCCACTCAATCAAAGGTTAAATATCATATTTTTTAATACCAGGCTGATATCAAGATTATACAGCCGATATATATCAGACTTAAAAAATCCAAATTTATTAATACCCCTGCACTCAATATCCTTTTACAACAGTGGCGACAGAGTCCAATGTAAGGGTTTGATTTGGATTGCAATTAATCTGAATCCTACTTAATTGGAATGGGTGGTTAATTTAAATTATTTATTTAAAATATGAATTTGATTCATAAAAATTAATTAGTTGTAATTTGCGGTGGGCTAGGTTAATATTTTGTGCAATCTAAACTGCTTCAACTACTCGCATTATATATATAATGATCTAGAAAGACTTTTGAGAGGAACCTCCTATATCTCCTATGTGAGGCCCTTCGGATTAATCCAAATTATCTATACTTACCTACTTCCCGTAAACTGGTAGAAATTCAAAATTGGAACCAGTCCACCTTTTATATATAATTGAATTTTTAAGAAAAAAATATATTTATCTAAAGTCTAAAACTTTTAAAATTTTAACTCTTATATTTTTGTCATGATAATGAGATGGAGTTGAATGCTTGCTCACTTCCAATTGACCTAATGATCTTTCTATAAACCTGTTTTCTAGTACATCACAATATCTAAATATGATATAAATAGAGATGCACCCTCTCTCAAACTTTGAAAATGCATTGTGAATTTGGCGCCCCATATAGATATCTAGAAAATCTACCTCTACACATCCGATTTCAAAAAATCGAATGAAATTACCATTCTACCCCTCCGTGTATATTCATCAGAACAGACTGTCAGTTCATTTTCAGTTCGTCCGGATTAATGTACTCATCCGAACGAACACATCAGTGTAATTTCAGTTACGTTCGGATGAGTATATTCATCCGAACGAACTGAAATACACTGATGTGTTCGTTCGGACGAGTGAACTCATATATGTTTATTCGTTTCAATGATCACTTAGGATCATTCGAACGAATGTGCCTTCTCATTCACTTTCTCAAGCTTGTCCTCTTCAAACTTGGCTCATGTTTTGGCTGCATCTCCATATTCTTCAAATTTGTCCTTTTCAAACTTGGCCCATGTTTTGGCTGCATCCCCATATTCAACTGATTTGCTTTGAGATCTGCCAACAAACATGATACTGCTTTCCTTTTTCAAGACAGGATCCGAAATAGCACATCACGAACCTATATTGCAGGAGTTGTCAAAATTACTTTGAGGAATTGTTGACTGATACTTAGTATCTCCATAACTAGCTCTCCATTGTGTGTCTTGTGCACCACATTTACCTCAGTATTCTTTGACATTTACCAGGTCACATTATGTGTCTTGTACACCATATTTACTTCAACATTTTTTGACATTTACCATGTCACATTGCGTGTCTTGTGCACCACATTTACTCCAGCCTTCTTTAACATTTACCATGTCACATTGTTTACTCATCAAAGGAACATATTATTTTTAGGATATATCCAAACTGATCATTCAAACGAATGAACTTATATATGTTCATTTGTCCGAACGAACTGAAATTGCACTGTTCTGTTCGTTCGGATGAGTATACTCATCCGAACGAACAGAAATTACACTGATGTGTTCGTTCGGACGAGTATATTCATCTGAACGAACTGAAAGTTCGTTCGGATGAATATACACGGAGGGGTAGAATGGTAATTTCACTTGATTTTTTGAAATCGGGAATGTAGAGAAAGATTTTCTAAGTGTCTATATGAGGCACCGTGAATTTTGTTTTTCCAAAATGCAGGGACATCCATTTTTGGTTGGCTTTGAAATTCTTTTTTTTTTAATTGACTCTATTATAAAAATATACCATTGATCATTTTATAATTTAACATTTTTTTAATTTTTCATAAAATATCTCTATCAACATTTGATGTTTGACATGATCACTAGCCATTTTTGTTAAGCTGATACTGTAAGTCGTCAACATAGAAAACAGTCGATGATTCTGACAGCGATCAATCTGCGATGAAGCTAGACTGCACACCAATTTTTTTTTCCCTTTAAATATCGCAGTTTTAACTTATGCTTGGGGCAATGGACTCAATTGGCAATTCGAAGAAAAAACCTAGAACTATGAGACACTACTACTTCGGGCATTGACTGCAAGAAAAACACAAGTTCCAGAACTGAAATTCTTCTACAGCAGAGCTTCCAATCCATGGCTCATCAATGGATGTTCCTCTGGACAAATCCTATGAATGGACCCATGGAACATGTGTCTGCTTGGGCCCAGACGAAATCGTGATTCATTTGGGCAAAGAATTGCACTTTAGGGATTGAAGTCCCCCGAAACAAGTACAAATTTGGCCTACTTTGATCAAAAGTACTAAGCACCTAATGCACAAAATTCAATTTTTTTTTAATTTAAATATAATAAATCAAGAAAAATACAGTATATAACTTTTATGAATAATATCCACTGTATTTAAAGCACACATACAAAATTCAAATTTGACCATAAAATGACTGGTGTGCAAAATACTTTGAGAAACTTAAGCATCAATAAATAGTAGAATACTAGCACTTCAAAATCTCGTGATAATTCGTCAGCACCAGACCGTAACGGGTCAGTCCTCTGTCAGCCATCGTTTCGCGTCTCACATCGAATGGTCGAAGGCGTTAAATAGCCATAAAATTGCCTAATTGTAGTTATGATGGGACTCTCCCTCACTTAAGTACGAACTACAAAGACTAGACTACAAACCAGGTACCTTTCCTGTTCTTTTTACATCCACAGCACATCTCACGTCCAAAATGAGCAATGGGGTGGAATCATTTTCCATCGATGGCCAGGACAAGAAGTCGAACAAGAAAGAAGAGGAAGAAGAAGCTAAGAAGAAAGTACCCTTCTTCAAGCTCTTCGCCTTTGCAGATTTCTACGACTACGTTCTCATGGCAATTGGGTCTTTGGGTGCTTGTGTTCATGGCGCGTCGGTGCCTGTATTCTTCATTTTCTTTGGAAAATTAATCAACATCATAGGAATCGCTTATCTTTTTCCTGCTTCAGTTTCTCATAGAGTTGCCAAGGTAAAATCTTAGTTCTCATCTATTTAGTATTTACTTGTCTATAGTTTGTGGCTTTGTGCACCTCGAATTTCACAGTCAACTTTCATTTGCTCTAAGGTTGAGACTCATTATTAAATTTGACAAATTATTTCATGGATGATATGACTCTAACTATGTAATTGTTTACAACAACAGCCATTCATATCTATCTAATGACATTTTTCTTTTAAATTTTGCAGTATTCCTTGGATTTTGTTTATCTGGGAATTGTTATATTGTTTTCTTCGTGGACGGGTAGGATTTGATGGTTGTGTCTTTGGATTGATCCTTTCTGCTCAATTGGGTTATGTTTCTGATGGGTGAGTGGGCCTTTGCTTTCACAGAGGTTGCTTGTTGGATGCATACTGGAGAGAGACAAGCAGCCAAGATGAGGATGGCATATCTCAAATCCATGTTGAGTCAGGACATTGGCCACTTCGACACTGAATCTTCCATTGGAGAGGTAACTGCGGCCATCACAACCGATGTTCTCGTCGTCCAAGATGCTATCTCAGAAAAGGCAAGTGAATGTTCTCATAATCTTTCCATTTCTCTTGATGGTTGGTAGATAGATTTATTTCACTTCTCTGAGATATTTCTTGGAATTACTAGTGATCACAATCCCAGTCTCTCTCTTCTTCTTCTCTTTTACTGCTCCAACCTACCGATAGAAATGAGACTCAAAGAAATATAACTCTTGGGTTTTGGGCATTTATTTGAAATCATTTAATTTCCTGTGTACTGTTTCTAGGCTTGTAGTCTCTTACTCTCTTGCTGTTATACGGAAATTAACAAAAAAAATTGGTGTTTTTTATAATAATTAATAATACACGGGTGCCCTTGTCATAAGAAAACACTAAACTAAGCTATTTCTCCAGTGTGGCGCTACTGTCGATGGGCTAACAGTCCACATTCAACAGACCCACGAAAATAGTAATGGCTTTCACTGTGGAAGACGGCAACTGTTTCGGCAAATCTCTCTTACCATCTCTCTTTTATTATCCATTGAGATGGATTTTGTTGCTAAAAAATTACATGGAATGTGACAGCGTATAAAAAGGGCTGTAACTTTTGCAATCGATTGGATAGTCGAGGTGTAGTCCTATTCATGAATAAATGGTAAAAACAGGGAGCAGATTTGTTGAATTGAAGGCGGAGGATGTTAGTTTAATAGTTTGTCAGGCCAGCCCAAATCTTTTAAATGGTTTTCACCACTTTGTCAGCACCTTTCTCAGGTCTCATGGATGCCTGTATGGGTAGAAGTTGGCATATAATTAATGGGCTTACACAGGCATTTCTGTGCAGTGGTTCATGCTTTTGGAGTCACTGATTTAAATGAATGGTTTGAATGTTCTCATCACCAAGTTTTGTAACCCATTTCTGTCGTTCTTTACCTGATGTTCATCAGTCACCTCCTTTTACTTCTACCGCATCCAAATTTCTCCTACTTTCTCCATCTTATGAAGAATTACCACCTCACAGCCACCAAGGTCTGCTTTGGTATAGAATCTCTAATGAAATTTAGATCTTTTGCTATCATTTATGACAAATTATCTAACATATCATACTTTAAATTTAATCAAGCTGAATAATCGACAAAATCTTTATTTACTCAACTTAAAATTTAATTAAAACAAGTAAATTCGACCAATGAATCAAGTCATTTCCAGTGTTCATTTCACTCATCTGAAAATAAAATTTGTGGGATGACAGTAGCAGTCATACGATTTGGGTGGGTTTGTGGGATGACAGTACAGTCATACGATTTGGGTGGGTTTGTGGGATGCCAGTAGAGTCATACGATTTGGGTGGGTGAGAGTGTGAGACTTCATGGGGAACACCATATCAATAGGCCTGCTCCAGCCATTAATACTGCTTTTATATCCAGCGGTGACTCGGTGCTTTTAGTTTAGCCAATCTATTAGATTTCAAATCCATTCAATGTGACCCACTTTTGGTGGTCCACAACTAAAATATCACACTAGGGAGTAGATTGTACTCAGCTGTTCTTAGCAATGTTTTAAAATTCGGCCACTGGAGAACCTATTGAAGAAAGGTGGGTTAAATAAAGTCCGATCGGATTGACCCGTAGTCAAATTCAGTCAACTCGTATCATTAATATAATATTAAATTATTAAGTAAGATTTAATTAATGAGTTGAAATAAAATTTTATGTAAAAACTATTTTATTAATATATATTTTAGTGATTGGGAGCAATATTTTAAAATTCGACCTGTCGACTGGACCATTTCATGAGAATTTTGAGTTAAATAAACTCACTCAAACCTTTTTCAGTCAATATAATATGATAAATACTATTAACTATTAAATAAGATAATATAATAAAATAACTATAAAAATAAAATAAAAAATACAATACACATAATAAACGACTCGTGCTCGAAAACTCAAATTCAGCTCCTCGAGTGAGAAAATTCAACAAAGTATTTATAAAATATAAAAATTCAAAATAATTCATCAACTCTCACATTCAATTTTTTTTTTAATTGAATGAAATGTAACTGACTGAGTCATATTGAATTTTAAATAATAAACATACGCTCTTATTTTAAAAGTCATAAATGTCTGATTTACTGCAATTTTTTCAAGATTTTAAATTATAAAATTTTAATTTGTAGTATTGTATAACTATTTAAAAATCTGCATTTATGTAACTTTTTTATTTAATAATATCTTGTTAATGTCTTAAAATGTAAATTGTTGTGACGTATTGTATTCCAATACAACAAACTCACAACAACTAAGTTAATCTCCATTACTCAAGTCCCACAAGGGTAAGTTTGAAAATAATTCCCACATGAATAGACTATAAAAGGGGATCAGGGAGTTAGTAACAATTGCCCTTTCCCAGTTTTTAGCTGGGTTTTATGGGCTGGCCCAATTGGGCATCTGAAATTAAATGGATTATTTCAGTTGTTTAATTTTTTTTTCCATTTTAAAAATGGGTTTTTAATCCAACAGGTCGCGGGTTTATTCCATAAACTAGGTTGACCCGCGGGTGACGGAGGGTTTTTGCGGTTTTGTAACTCAAGTAGGTTTAAAACTGACCTGACCAGTCATGTAGCCGGTCATGGTTGAACCGCTGGGTAAACCGCGGGTTGGATCAGGTTTGATAACATTGGTTTTTTAGCATTATATTTACAACATGTTTACCTTTTTCTTAACATATTTTTCAATAGTTATCGGCGGTTAATTTTTTTTAATAATTGTACGATATACCCCAGTCATTATGGCCCCATTTCAAGAAGTCCCCATGTAAGAATACCACCTTCTCAAATTGAAGGAAAATCAGTCATGGTAGATGACTAGTCCTCTTCAATGATATCTTCTTGAGTTGCTTCCCTTCTCATTTTAACTATTCTTTCAAAAGTTAGCCTATATGAATGTATTTCAATTGGTAATTTTCCGTCTAAAAAAGTGAGAGGTATCAAATTTGAGCTCTAATAACTTCATTTGGTGTGCTCTAAAAGACAATGAGTGTCACCCGTAGAAGTTTTACGTTGGATTTCCCATAATTTCCTTCACGTAATTTTTAGAAGTCCAGTTCTCATCAGTACATAGAGTTTTAGATGTCATGCAACTCAAGTTTAAATAACGAAATCATCATTAAACAGTAATTCTCAAGATGAATTCATTACTACACATTCTCTTTCAAGGTGAAGTCGTCATTAGACAAGTTTTGGTTTTTATAATGATGAAAACATGCTTCATAATGGTTAAATATGTTGCTCCTTCTCACAGGATTCTCCAAGGCTCATCAGCTTCTACCTCTATCCGATCACATTCACGCATATGACATTAATTCGTAATTTGTATAATAAATATTTAGTCAATGCTTGGGACACCAGAAATTTTCATAGAGAAGGATGTTTATTTTCACTTTTACAATTATTATTATTATTATTGGATGAATGGGTCTTTTTACTCTACATTGGAGGTGAACCTAATACGCAATACCACCTGAAAGCCTCATGTATCAAGTAAGTCTGAAATGAGTTGAACTCAGCCCAACTCAGCCCATCACTGAGTTGGTATTTATGGTTCTATTTAACTTAGCCCATAACTGAGTTGATAAGCCATTGGGCAGTAGCCTTTCATTTTATATATGTAATTACTCTTTGTATGAGACATAGGGGTGAGGAAAGGAAGAGAGCATGGACTCCACATTTTAACCTCTCATTTTGATTTAGTAAAAACTCTTCTCTGTGTTGCCCGTGGACGTAGGCATTTAGCCGAACTACGTAAAACTGCGTGTTATTGATTGTGTGATTTTTTTTTATTGCTTGATTTTCCGCTGCAAATCTCTACACTCAGGACCTCTACTCTAATTTTAGAAGTTTAGATAAGTGAGTCGTATATTTTTTTGAATGAAAGGTTAGTAAATTCATTCAAAAGGGAAAGCCAAAATAATGACAAAAAGAATAGCCCTTAGCACTGGGCCAGACAAAAAGCTGGAGAGGAGATCCAGCACAAAAACAGGCCCCAAATAGGGGAAGCAGACAGCGGAATAGAGTGTACGAAGATATCCACATCCTGACCCAGTAGAGAGGGTCCAGAGAGGAAAGATGGAAAAGAAAGTTCAGGGGGGCACCAATTAGCAAAAAAACCAACACCATTACAATCTACCGGTCTTACTATTAAAAAGAGGTCAAAAGTAAGAAAGAATGATAACTCATTGCATTGATGTATGATGTGAAGATTTTTTTATCTGAATGTATTATGAAGTCTATTAAATATTATTTTAATCATATTTTTTAAGGTGGTAAAATTAAAGTTTAGAAAAAAAACTCAGAACTATATAAATTTTTGAAAACTTAAAAAATATGACTTAATTGATATAATTAACATGATCTTTATTGGATCAGATATTCAAGAAAAGACAGTTTCTAATATATCCATTTCCAGTCTATTTAGCATATTTAGATTGTTTGCTGATTATTTTACAAAAATAAGATATATGTCTCTTGTGTTTGAATCTCCGACCTAATCATTTTTGGGTTCATGAGAACTAAGCTATATTCTGCAAATATTTCTTGAATTTTCTCCTCTAAGCGTCGATATTTGGCGTTTGGTGTTGAGTTGAATGTGGGACTAAGTTTGAGTAATTGGTTTTGTAGGTTGGAAATTTCATGCATTATATAAGCCGATTTGTTGTAGGCTTCCTCATTGGATTCATTCGCGTTTGGCAAATCAGCTTAGTCACATTGTCCATAGTCCCTTTAATTGCTATTGCCGGTGGAATTTATGCATACATAGCCACTGGTCTGATTGCGAGAGTAAGGAAATCCTACGTTAAAGCTGGAGAAATTGCAGAAGAGGTTAGTCATCTCTACATTCTTTCCCCCTCTCTTCTTCTAAATGGGCTCTATCACCAAATTTAGCTCGAGCTTAAAATTTTCAGGTGATTGGGAATGTCCGGACGGTCCAAGCGTTTGTGGGAGAAGAGAAAGCAGTGAAGTCGTACAGAGCTGCTCTTCAGAAGACATACAAGTACGGGAAGCAGGCTGGGTTGGCTAAGGGTTTGGGGCTTGGCTCCATGCATTGTGTTCTCTTCTTGTCATGGGCACTGCTTGTGTGGTTCACCAGCGTCGTTGTCCACAAAGGCATCTCGAACGGTGGCGAGTCCTTCACCACTATGCTCAACGTCGTCATTGCTGGCCTGTGAGTCTCATCTCCTTCACTCCTAATTTCCTTGTCTGATGCCCTTCAACTCGGTCTTTCTCGGAAAAATGAAATATGTAAGGTGGTGGTGTTAGATTTCTCCAACGAAATTAATTGATGTCGTGAAGTGACAAAAGTAATACGTTCGTTAATCTTAGAAACTAACAATTCCATATAATACTTGAGGCAACCATCATCTTAACCGCTAGCTTTTAAAAGTAAGTATTACTTGAAGAATATTATCATGTCATGATTTTTTAACATGCTACGAGAGGCGTTTCCATGTGCCACCACATGGTGCAGCTATATATGAGGACGGGGTAAAGTGACAAAAATCCCACGTCGATTAATTTGAACTTGAGAAATCATGAGATTTGAGAAACATTAGACAAATTGGTTTGAATTGACTCTATCTAAAAAAAAATTAGAATGAGGAGGTTAATTTTTTTTAAGATGAATAAAAGTACTCTTAACTCAAGAAAATTTTAAATTTTAGTAGTCGAAGGTCTCATATGCTCTACATGTGGAAATGCATTTCAGTTCACTTGGGCTAGCGGCACCAAACATATCTTCATTCATCCGAGCAAGGGCAGCCGCATACCCCATCTTCGAGATGATCGAGAGGAACACTGTCTGCAAAGCTAGTTCTAAGACCGGCAAGATTCTTGGCCATGTTGACGGCCACATTGAGTTCAAGGACGTGTGCTTCAGCTACCCATCCCGACCTGACGTGACAATCTTCAATAAGCTGTGCTTGGACATTCCTCCAGGCAAGATTGTCGCTCTCGTTGGAGGAAGTGGGTCTGGCAAGAGCACGGTGATCTCATTGATCGAGCGGTTTTATGAGCCTTCAGCAGGAGCAATCTTGTTGGACGGGCATGATATCAAGGACTTAGAACTCAAGTGGTTGAGGCAGCAAATTGGGTTGGTTAACCAAGAGCCAGCCCTCTTCGCCACAAGCATTCGAGAGAACATTCTGTATGGGAAAGACGACGCCACCCTTGACGAAATTACACGAGCTGCTAAGCTCTCGGAGGCCATTTCTTTCATCAACAACCTTCCTGATAGATATGAGACCCAGGTAACTAACTATTCCAGCAAAATCTGTCTGTTACGTATGAAGTAGAATTTTGAATTAAAACGTGTAAATTTTTTGAATGGAGACATGATAAAGATTAAATAATAATAATAATAAAGATGAGAAAAGTAAATGCAGGTGGGCGAGCGTGGGATCCAGTTATCGGGTGGGCAGAAGCAAAGGATTGCCATATCGAGAGCCATGTTGAAGAATCCATCGATACTGTTGCTGGATGAGGCGACGAGTGCTTTGGATGCAGAGTCGGAGAAGAGCGTGCAAGAGGCCCTTGACCGTGTGATGGTGGGCCGCACCACCGTGATCGTGGCCCACCGCCTGTCCACCATTCGAAACGCTGATGTGATCGGCGTTGTCCACGCTGGTAAGATAGTGGAAAGTGGGACCCACGAGGAGCTCATGTCCAATCCAAACAGTGCCTATGCTTCCCTCGCACGCCTGCAGGAGTCCACTTCTTCTGGTTCTTCTCAGCGTCCTCTCCTCTCTGAGGGCCCCACCATGACTCGCCACCTTAGGTATTCTCTCCTATCCTATTCTTTCGTATTCATGCCATCGCATGCATTTTTATTTTCTTTGCTTACCAACTTTTGTCCACTACCAATGGGACATATCCATCATATAGAACAAGCAATCAGAACCATCTCAAATTAGAGGGTCATGCGCATTCATGACCCACTAATCCACTGATAACACCACTTACACAAATGTAGAAAACACTTTCTCACGACTTGACGCAACTAAGAAAAACTTGTTTAACCATGACTTACATGAAAGTAATCCACCAATACATGAAAAACAAATTCAAATTAATAGTTGTTTGAATTAATTACATCAAGTTTAAAAAGTAAGATACAGTGCATCGGACTGCATGGCAGTAAATGTGTGATCCTTCTTTTATACAACATGGGACTAGGGAAATAGATCATCGGACAAGACTAATTTTTAATATAAAGCATATAAAAATTACTCTAATCAAATTACTTATTATTATTTTTATATTGATGCCATTTGTAATAATGGGTTGAATCACAACTGACTTATTTCAAATCAAATGCATGGAACTATTGAAGAATTATATGATGAAGATTTTGTATCTTGCAGCATAAAATATTCACGAGAACTATCTCGCACAACAACAAGCTTTGGAGCAAGCTGTCAGTCGGACAAGGACTCTCACATAGCAGAAGCAAATGATCCTTCCAAGCCAAAGCCTGTTTCCATTAGAAGGTTGTATTCAATGGCATCCCCTGACTGGGTCTATGCTGTGTTCGGCACCATTGGTGCCATGGTGGCCGGTGCCCAGATGCCGCTTTTTGCACTCGGTGTCTCCCAAGCTCTCGTTTCCTTCTACATGGATTGGGACACCACACGTCGAGAAATTAAGAAGATTGCTATCCTTTTCTGTGGAGGCGCTGTTCTTACTGTTATCTTTCATACCATTGAACATCTCAGCTTCGGAATTATGGGTGAACGCCTTACTCTTCGCGTAAGAGAGAGGATGTTTGGAGGTAGACTCCTTGTACCATTTGTTAAGATGAACCCTAATAATTCATGGACCTCTGCACTTAAAAAATTGTTTGGATGGTTGATTATGAGTTTCTCCTTCACCTGATTCCAGCAATTTTGAAGAATGAAATTGGGTTTTTCGACAACGTGGGTAACAACAGCTCTATGTTATCATCGCGTTTGGAAGCAGACGCAACACTGCTGAAAACAATTGTGGTGGACAGATCCACCATCCTTTTGCAGAACATAGCTCTGGTGGTGACCTCTTTCATCATTGCCTTCATCTTGAACTGGCGGATCACACTCGTCGTCCTGGCTACGTATCCTCTTCTCGTCAGCGGACACATCAGTGAGGTTTTCCCTTCACTTCTTTTGAATTTTCAAGAGCTTTTCCCATGCAAAAGAATTTGATGTTTCCTTTTCAAGTATTAAGAGATCAGATGAAGCCATCCAACCTTGACTCAATTGTTATGAACTTGACTCAATTGTTATTCATACATAATTACATATATGGGGAGTAACACATCAATCAAATTAACATGTTTCTTTCCTCCTTACGGTGACAGAAACTGTTCATGCAAGGCTATGGCGGCAACTTGAGCAAGTCATACCTGAAGGCTAACATGCTTGCTGGTGAGGCAATTAGCAACATCAGGACTGTTGCTGCCTTCTGCTCTGAAGAAAAAGTGATTGACCTGTATTCCCGGGAGCTTGAAGCACCCTCTAAGCAGTCCTTCAGACGTGGCCAGATTGCGGGGATCTTCTACGGCATCTCCCAATTCTGCCTCTTTTCTTCATATGGCCTCGCCTTATGGTATGAGGACCTTTCAACTGTCCTAATAGATAATACTCCTTCTGTCCAATTTTAGTTGTCCCATTTTAAAATTTTGAATATTTTAAAAAAGAGCTCTCAAAAGACCTATGAATTTCTCTCCAACATCCTGTGACTTTACCAAAATACATATGAGACAACTAAATTAGGATAGAAGGAGTAGTTTATATTTAACCAAAGAAAGGTCAGCCATTTATGGGAGATCTCTCAGGTCTACATGAGATAGCCTGAGACCTAGCTGTGATACCTCTTGTTAGTACCATGGTATCGAGCCTAATAGACTAGCCTATTAGGTGGAGTGAATTAAGTATTTTATAAATCTAAAGATCTCTCTGCACTTCCAATGTGAGACTCATTCGCAGGCAGCCCCAACATGTTGGTTATGTATTACTAATCAATGTGGAATCGTATCATTAACATATGGTTTTGTGTCTGTTGTGTGGTTAAAATTCTCAGGTATGGCTCTGTTTTGATGGGAAAGGAGCTTGCAAGCTTCAAATCTATTATGAAATCTTTCATGGTCTTGATAGTAACTGCTTTGGCAATGGGAGAGACACTTGCATTGGCCCCAGATCTCATCAAGGGGAATCAGATGGCGGCATCCGTTTTTGAAGTTCTGGATAGAAAGTCAGAAATAGTTGGGGATGTTGGGGAGGAAATCAGCAGGGTTGAGGGGACTATTGAGTTCAGAAGAGTTGCATTCAATTACCCTTCAAGACCAGATGTGGTCATCTTCAGGGACTTTGATCTCAAGGTAAGGGCTGGCAAGAGTATGGCCCTTGTGGGATCAAGTGGGTCGGGTAAGAGTTCAGTTCTGTCCCTTATATTGAGGTTCTATGATCCAACGGTCGGCAAGATAACAATCGACGGTAAGTGTCTTCTCGATGAGGATCTTTGCATGTTATATTTTGCATACTTGAGTTTCACTTGATTTTGCTTTTGAAGTCATTGTGAAAATTTGGTAGGGGGACTAATACTTGTGATAGACATTCTCATACATAAGTTCATTAGCTGTTTCCAAAACTCTAGTTTGTTATTCACTCCTGCACCATCATTTTCACAGGAATTGACATCAAGAAACTCAAGCTCAAGTCTCTTAGGAAGCACATAGGCCTGGTACAACAAGAGCCAGCTCTATTCGCAACGTCAATCTATGAAAACATTCTGTATGGCAGAGATGGGGCCACAGAGGCTGAGGTTGTGGAGGCTGCAAAGCTTGCCAATGCACATTCCTTCATCAGTGGCCTACCCTGATGGCTACTCAACCAAGGTTGGAGAACGAGGGGTTCAGCTCTCCGGTGGCCAAAAACAACGCGTTGCCATAGCAAGAGCTGTTCTCAAAAACCCTGCCATCTTGCTTCTGGACGAGGCCACCAGTGCCCTTGATGCAGAGTCTGAGCGAGTGGTGCAACAAGCGCTCGACAGGCTCATGAAGAACCGCACCGTCAGTCATTGTGGCCCATCGGTTGTCGACCATCCAGAATGCCGATCTCATATCAGTATTGCAAGATGGGAAGATAATAGAGCAGGGGAATCATTCTACTCTGGTGGAGAATAAAAATGGGGCTTATTTTAAACTCATTAATTTGCAGCAACAGCAACAAGATCAGCAACTACATTCTCAATAGGATAAATGAGGAGGTGCAGTTGTAATTGTCTTATCCTTCATCTATTTTTCCCCCTTATTCCCTTTTTTTACCTCTATATGTGCTTAGCCAATGGTAAAGATTGTTTGTATTGGTGAATTATAACTATACATGATTGCAATACTTGTCCATCACAATGTTGTGTTGGATGATTTCATGCGGTAATACATTGTCAAACACTCTCACAGGCTTACAACTACACATGGGATGGATATCCATTCCATTGTTGGCATCACCTTCAGCGCTTGGACCAGACAATCGACTTGAAAATAATGTAAGAATACCAGAAATTAACTTCTTTTTTAACGGTTAGGTAAGTGATTCATTCAAAAGAGAGGGAAAAGGACCCCCAAGAATTACAATTTACAAGTAAAAGATATGAGGCCCAATTGGCCTAACAAAAAATAAAAAGAGGATTGTCAAGAAAGCCCAGAGAAAGAATTCTCAGGCCCACAGCTAGCCCAACAGCCAAGGCCAGCCCCACAAGAAATTAACTTTGCAACTATGGAACCCATCAAACATCTCAAGTTGATCTCTTTCCCAAGATGGACTGACATTCATGTTTTCAAATTGTTAAAAAATCATGATAATATTCTTTAAGTATAATTTACTCTCAAAAGCTAGCTATTGAGAGAAGGGTGTCTCAAGTGCTATATAGAGTCGTTGGTTTCTTAAATTAACCGCTGTGAGACACTTCACATCTGGTCTCATGTATAGTTGGAGTCATTGAGAAATCGATGTGGGACTTTTGCCACTTCACAACTGCTCTCATGTGTAGTTGGATCATATGGCCGCATGCAAAACCTTCTCTAATACCATATTTGGATCATATGGCCACATGCAAAACCTGCTCTAATACCATATTAAAAAATCATGACATGATAATATTCTTAAAATAGAACTCTCTCTCAAAAGTTAGCCGTTGAGAGAAGAGTGCTTCAAATTTTATATAGAGTTATTAATTTTCAAATTAATCAATGTAGGACTTTTATCACTTCACAACAAACTTTATATTGCAGCACAATTGTTAGAATTTTTTCCCATAGTTGGCACAATTATTGAAATTGAGGGACCAGATTCCCATAACAAGTTCGTGTTCAAACATCAAGTCTTGTCCACTGACCTAATTCTACACTAATTTCTGCCTAGTCTACATCAAAAGATTGTAGTCAAGGAGAGCATATATTAGGTTAATGTACATGCCGAACAATCTTGACCATCATTGTTAACAGACCCAGATGGAATTGCAGTAGACGATTTAAATTGGAACATCTAGCTACAGCACTTTCATTGGAGGGAGAAACATGCGGAAAACTGAGATTTTTTAAAGGAAAAGTAGGACGGAAATTAGGCCTGAAAGCCCAATGAACCCAGGCCGAAATATAGGGCTTTGGACAAGCTAGGCCTAGATAGAACTCAGCCAACTTCCATCCATAGGGTGGGAGTTGGCCCTAAAGACTGATATGCCCGTCATATTGATAGAAAATAACTAAATATGATCAAACTGTATAGGGAAAATGTTTGGAATTGACAAATATCTTCACACTTGATAAACTTCCTTCTAGACCCATTTAAAATCACACCCAATGTATGATTGAACTTAAAAAATATTAAAACATAATTTAAAAATAAATAAAAAATTGTGTTGGGGCAGGCGTAATTGCAAATGGATGTGAGAAATTGAGTTTGGGGAAGCTCTTCGCATCAAGGAAGGGATTTGACCCATTTGATTAGCATCTTACGGGAGAAAAGTTGAGACCACGCATCAAAAGATTTTCATCCAAAGAGTGGGCACTTAAATAGACTATGGATTTGTTGTCAAACGATTTATCTCGACAAGAAGTGGGCTCTAAAGGATCTGTGGGGTAGGGGTCCAAATATCAGGCCGATATCGGCTTTTTTTAAAAAAAAAAGAGGAGGAAAGAGAAAAATATCGGCCGATATCGAATTTTGGACCACTGCTGTGGGGTATTGTCAATGGATACTGGATATGTGGATTGTGTGCCCAAGTAAGCCAAGGGTCCAACAAGTTCAATCCGTCAAATATGTTAACTGGGTTCTGTTTGGACTTCATTAAGGAAATGGAATCGTTGGGTCATAAATATGAAGAAAGCTTCGGTCCAAGGTTCCTAAGTGTGTAAAGAAGTGTTGGGTATTCAGACATTAATAAACATTACACAGGTACTTTGGGTCAATATCTAAATCAAATGGATTTGGATTTATGTTTTCTTAAAGCCCAACTATGGAGTTTGGGAGCCCAAACTGGGTTGGTCTCTTGAAAAGTTCAGGACAACTTAGCCTGTCAATGCATTATTTCCTGGTAAAATTCTTCTGGGATCCATTCATTCATTTCTTTTGGGATCTATCTTGATTGGAGCCTTATCGGGCCTCCACAAATAAGGATACTTTCTTGCTGTTTTAGAATTTACAGCCATAGATTCCCATCTGAAAGTAAAACATTACTGCGGTGAATTACGAAGTGTGGTCTGCCCTTTCACTCTCTTTGTTCCCTTGAGACGAGGGCTCTTAAAGCAATTGTTTGAAGAATTATAATACTAAAAACTCCTCTCTTCATTGAAACTAAGACAGTCCACCTTAGCCAAATAATATAAAGAAGAGACAGGAACTTGTTTGTATAATGAAGTCAAGGTCCTCCTTCGAAGAAATCAAGTTGAAGAAGCAACCCCAGCCAAATTAGTGAATATTCTGGGTAGATTTCTGGGTTTGGTAAATGTTGAATGGATTCAAAAAATAAAATGTTTTGTTAATTAATGTGGGTAAGAGACTTGTAAATGCAGCAAAATGAGGTAAGGAAGGAGAAAAAGATGGGCACAGCAAATCTGACTGGTTTTAAGTTTATAACTCCACATTTGACCAAATGAATAGGGTGATGTCAGTTCATACATCTGTATAGAGAAATTAGAAAACACCCAGAGGGAGCACTGGATAGAAGAAACTGACCAAGAATACAGCAAATTATCAACGTGCCTCAACCACTCTACCCATATGGAAAGAACTTCCAAAATGCCCCAGACTCTTCACATTGGATAACTCCAATCCATCACTTTTATTTATGGCCTTCCTTTTTAGAGATTTCCTCATTCTTTTTTTTTTTTTAACATTCAAAAGTATGGCATCAATATTACTGATTAAATATAAGAAAAGAGTTATCTAATTGACTCCCTACGCTAAGATTATTTGAAAGAGGTAAAAAATATTGTAAATTATAACGTACAGGAGAAGCCGTCGTGAGTGAATTATTTCTAACTCTTCAACTCTTTATAATACAGTATTACAATCTGTTGAGAGTTGACTTGATGATTAAAAATCTCAATAAGCTGTGGAATGTTCTGGATTAAGTTCCACTCTCAATATATAAAGGTCACTTTCTCTAATTTTATCCTGTGTGTGTGGATAGAGAGGTTTACATATGTCCCAAGGACTTAATCAGGTGCTCTAAGAGGCCTAGTATACCTTGGATTTCAAAAGAAAAAAAAATAAACTGGTCTCCATCTTTAAAGAATTTTTCTTTTAAAGGTATCTCTATTTCATGTTAGAGGTGAACATCCATCACAGACCCTTGTGAACTGATTGTGGGTCTCACTAATCCAAACGCTTTGACAATGGTGAGGACCCTCTTCAGTCAAGCCCAATGTTTAGGCTCTTCGAAGAGCCAAGGTGGTAACTTGAACTTGGTGGCAATTTCTAGTGACGTCTTATGCTTCTCCAATGGAGGCAAAGTAGGCAATGAAGACAAAACAGAGGGAAATTTGGGAAAGTGGTTAACTATTACTGATTAAATATAAAAAAGAGTCATCTAATTGACTCTCTAAACATTATTTGAAAGAGCTAAAAAATATTGTAAATTATAGTGTACAGGAGAAATCGTCGTGAGTGCATTATATCTAACTTTTAAATTCTTTATACTACAGTATTATAATCTGTACAGAGTTAGCTTGACGGTTAAGAATTCCATCAAGTGGAAAAATTCTGAGTTAAAGTCTCACTCTAATATATAAGGGTCACTCTCCCAATTTTGCTCTGTCAAGTGCTCTAAGAGACCTGCATATCTTGTACTTCGAAAGAAAATCTTAACTTTCAAAATTCAAGTGTTAATAGCCCATTTTCATCCACAAAATGAATACACAGAAAGTAAGGCTAATAGTTTAGTTTAGAGATTGTAGATTTAAATCTCATGTGCATCAAGTAAATAGTTGACTAATGATAAATCTTAAATTGATAAGATAAATAACTTGGATATGATATAATAATTTTCGAATGAACCATACAGATAAGGTGAAAGTATATGCATCGAGAGTATACATGTAGGCCCCGCATCACCCCTTAACAAAGAACCGCTTGACCCAACTTCTACTCACGGGCTTTACATCGACTAAAGCTAGACCCGAATGGACATTTGGACGACCTTTTATACCCTACCAATGAGCCTTTTTTGAAGCAGACATCTATGCAAAATCACTTGTACATATTATTGCCAATCATTGAATTTACAGCTGCAATGACAAACCATTCATTAATTCCTTCCAAAATTGTTCATTTGAGTCCTCCTATAGTCCTATTAGCTAGATGAAAACCTCGTGGAGCTAATTTATTCAATAAATTTTTATTTTGATCTTAAAAATTAAAATCTATATTGATTTGATGAACCCATTTTCAAATGTAACCATCAACCCATCAAATTCTTTGACATCGAGAAATTGATCCTCTAATATTGATTGTCCCAGTTGTCTTATAGAGTTATAGAGTATAGACCAGTTCACAGACTGTATCCATGTGTTGTTAACCATGTCACTCACTCGTTACATTTCTAATGCATCATATCATTAACTATCAGATGTGACGCCACATTGACAAACAAGATCGGTCAGACAAAAGTTGAAGTCTAAAGCAAAAAATCTAAACGAGGCCTTTTTCGTATTTAACATATTATTATAAGTAGTATTTAATTAAAATTTTAATTATATATAATAAAAAAGAATCTGAAAAAAAATTCAGGGCTTTTTTTTAATACTCCTAAGGTCGAAATTTGAACCTCCCTAATAAGGTTTTGTAGTAAAGTTATCAATAATTTCAGGCCTTCTAATATTTAGGGCCTTAAGCGGCTGATTTTGTTGCCTTTGGGTAGAGCCAGCCTTGTTAGACAAATTACAAACAAATCTCGCACGTTTGGCATGTGTTCATGTATAATATTCCCTTTAGTTTCTAGGTTAGGAGGTCTCGCATTTCTTATGGAGTGGATATTAAATTAGTAAATGCCCGAGGACACTCAATAAAGACTAATGTTTCTAAAATCAAGAAATAGTAACTTATTCTTCTATTTATTTATCATCACTTAAATTGTGAAAAAGATATATATTTTTTATAAAATATAGGTATAGTTCAACTGGTTGCCTCCCGTCAGGTTGCGAATTCGAGCCCTTATGGCTTAACCTTTGGTGTGCCACAGGTTTTACTCTGAATATCTCATGATTTTTCACACGTAACTCAAAAAAATAAAATAAAATAAAATAATATCATTGGTACATGAAAGAGATGAAGAGTAGGTTGTTGGTGACGAGTGATGAAGTTTGCAGTGACGATACAAGAGGATAAGAGAATCAAGGTAATGAATGTTAATTTTAAAAATTCAAGATCATGCAGTAGTGATGTTGATTTATGTTGGTAATTGAGATGGCAAAATCAAAGAATTATGCATAAAAGACGGGCTAACATTAGATATTATAAGTATAGAACAAGTAGAGATGTAGAATGAGGCAGAAGTTGTTGTTTAACAGCCTTTACTTAATCCTCTTTTGACATTTGACTGACTCTTCAACCTTAAGCCTCCTAATTGAATTTTATCATGATTCAGTAACAACGATGGCGACGACCATATCTGCCCGACGAAAAACTTCTGGCTAACATCATTTGTTTTATAGATATCATTACAATCTGATTTTTTTGTCACCGTAATCTGTATAATAAAAATCAGATAATAAAAACCTATTTAAGAAATAATAAAGTTGAGATTGTTCGTGCTACATTAATTATTTAATAAATGAGTCAAAATGAGTCAACTCATTTAAGCACAATTAACTACTTAATTTGATTAACACATTCAATAAATAAGTTAAGTTAGAAACTGATTTAATTAACTCAATTAACACTATTTGGTTGGGTCAACATTTTGAATAAATAGATCGAGTTAAAATTAAATTGGATTGAATTTATCATTTGTTTGCCTTGGAAATACAAAAATTTATCATTTGTTTGCCTCCCATTCTGTTAGGGGCACTGGTATTTTCAATCTTCTGTCCTTTCAGTCTTGATTGGACCTGTTTTGAGTTTAACTTGTTTTTATGGTTTTCTCTTTTGGTGCCCAATATGGGCTCTTTTGGCCTTTGGACCAATTGGGTTCTTATTTTTTGTCTGGCCCGGGCTGTGGGCTTATAGTGTATTTTCCCCTTTTGGGCTTTTTTTTTCTTTTTCTTTTTCTTCTTGAATGAAATACTTAGCCATCATTCAAAAAAAAAAAATTGGATTGAATTACTCATTACATGAGTTAGTTAAGTTTTAAAGTTGGTCCGGTCAAATCTTTACATTTGACAAATAGGTTAAATTATGTCAATCATTTTAATAAATAGGTTAAGTCAGTTAAGAGTTACTTATAATGAAGGTGTTTAAGACTAAGTCAAATATGTGAAGATGTGCTATGTAATATTTTAAGAAAAATCATTTCTGTATATATTTTTGAGGGAAAATTTTTTGAACTTGTTTTTCTAAAAACATTTAAAATTTTAAATCTTAAAAAAAAAAAAAAGGATTGGTATAACAAATATAAGAAATTTCATTGCCTAAAATTCAAAATTAAAAAAGAAAAAAAAAAACACTATTAGAGAATCAACTTTAGCATCTTTGTACGTTGTGGATAAGAAGAATCACTATGCCCCACTTTCAACCGAACTTCTCTTGACCTATAAATTACACTTGACTTTGGTTTTGCTGATTAAGATCTATTTTTCTGACTAAAATTTAGTTCAATTGTTGAACTTTAATAAACTTTCAATGTTATTGATTGTATTTTGTATTAAACATCAAAAAAATAATAGAAGCATAATCGAGTGTCACTAAGTATTGAGCACCATCTTCAAAAGGAAGTCCGTCGGAAGGAGTCAGGAGAAAACTCGTCACTTTTTCTCTTTCAAAAATAGCCTAGAATAGGTTGTTTCTATATATATATATATAAAAAAAAAATGTTTGGATTCCGTTTATCTCACCCAATTGATGCTATGAAAATCTAATCTTACGTGGAGTCATGAGAATTTAGTATTTATATTGTTTATGTTAAAATAATTATTTTTGTTGAAAATGAACAAAGTGTTATCTCAGCAATTGAGACAAATCTTTATCTTTTCCCCGTTAAATATTTTTTATTCTTCTCATGTTGTATAGATTTCTTAAAAGAAAAAAGTAAAGTCTTATTTTTTTTATAATACGAGTGAAGAACTCTTATTCTAAAGAAGAAGAGAGAAATATCTCATTTTTTATACATTTTATTTTTCATCAATTAAAAAATAACAAATAACATTTAAACAGGAAAATAGTTGGGTATTCAAACAGATCTATTGTGGGCCTCACATAATGGAATGGAAGCCGAAATGATCAGAAACTTTCTAGAGGATTTGAGGTACAAAGGCGGCGGCGAAAGGTAGTGATACCAATATAACGAGTAGGGTTAGGTTTAGAGAAGTGACGGAAAAAGTGCTAATTGTTGGACCTTCAACTCAATAATATGTTTCTTTCACGTCAATAAATTACTCACATACTTTTAAGTTAGATGTAATATACATAATTTATGTAAAATGCATTTAAAATATAATACCATAAAATATGTGATATATTTTGATAGTTTCGTGTTTAAATATGATTTTCATGTGAAACACCACAAAAGCGATCATTTGTATATTTATCAATCATGTAATTGACTAAATAAAGTAGATAAATATTAAATATGTAAAAAGAGTAAAAAAATTAAAAACAAAGGATAGCAAATTCAAAACTCATATATGATAATATTTTAAAATTGTATTAAAGCACATTTAAATCATTCAGTTGATATCTACAATCTTAGATAGATGACCCAACTCAACACATATACTGCTTTAACCCTCTTTAATTTATTTATTTTTTGAATTTACGTGTGAAATGAGTTGATTTCAACCAATCTATGTATTAAATGAATTAATAGTTTATATATAATAAAACAGTTAATTCATGTTCAACGAGCATTGAGAAACTCAATCAAAACGAGATCTTCAATGGATGTTTGACATAACTAAGTTATTAGCGAACATGTCTCATTTATCAAGTCGACTCACCTCTTTTGTGTAATTATATTTTTAAGTTAAGATGTCATAGGATTATTACCAGTCAACTAGAGCCATTGGATGGCTTGAATTAATCATAGGTTGAACTCATTATTGAAAATAGAGCATTCATGAGAGGCTTTTTAAATTTAATATAACACAATATAATATTTATTTATAAGGTAATTATCATTACATGATTGATATTCAATGTCAGAGCCCTGAAGGCGAGCCCAAATAGGGCCACAAATCAGTGAGTTGGGCATGTGTCGGTCCTACCGACGGCTAACAATTGAATGGGCGTGTGGATGTGGGAAGAATTCTCACATTGCCTTAGGAGCAAAATATTGAGGGGGTATATAAAAAGCAGCACACCCCTAATCCAGCACATCGCTTTTTGGGTCTGTGAGTTGGACTAGACCCAATTGAAAGTCATGCGAGCCAGTGTGGACCCAGAGCAGACAATATTGTACAGGTCGAATCAGGTCAAGATCGTTACATCGAATGTCGATGAAGGATTACAAAAATGTAATTAAATTACAAAAGATACTCATTAAAAACTAAATACTCAAATTATTAAAAGGGTAGCGATCCTCCCATAGGAGGTTTGTATTACCAGACACGGGAATTAGTGGATTTTCGATTTTACCCTTCGCATGAAGAATAAAATCAGCTCTCAACCCTTCGCATGAACAGTAAATCGGCTCTCTAAAATTCATATGAACAGTAAATCGGTTCGGCGAAATTCGCATGAAAAGTAATATCGTAATATCGGCTCGTCGAAATTCGAATGAACAGTAAATCGAATAGCCAAAAATTTGCATCAACAGTAATATCGGCTAGCCAAATAATGGCATGAACAGTAAATCAGCTCGCCGAAATTCACATAAACAGTAACATCGTAATATCGGCTCACTGAAATTCCCATGAACAGTAAATCGGTTGGCCAAAATTTTTCATGAACAGTAACATCGGATAGCAAAAAAATTGCATGAACAGTAACATCAGCTAGCTGAAATTTTACAGTTCATGCGAAATATCCGATTTTACTGTTCATGCGAAGGGTAAAATTGAGAATCCATTAATTCCCGTGTCTGGTTACATAAATCTCTCGTGGGAGGATCGCAAATTATTCAGTAAAAAAACTAATCTAATTCTTAAAAGAACTCTTTCTGTATCACCCAGTTAAATAATAATAATTTAGTTTATAAAAGGAATCCTTTCTGTATTTAAATTGAATTTGTAAATTAAAATTTAATACATTAGACAGGTATATTAATTTTAAAAATCATGGAATACCAGTAGATCAACATCGGTAATAGAGATTAGAGAGCAGCATCACCTTTGACAAAATGAAAGTGGTAGAATAGGTTAGTGTGGGCCATAGTCGGACCGGACGTTGACTAACATGCATTTTGCGTGTCTTGTTTGGAGATGAGTTATTAGTAGCAAACAAAATAAGAAATTATTGGATGGATTTTCTTCTTTTCCCTTTATTTCTTCTCTTTCTTCCTCTTCTTCTTCACCGTCGGAAATTCACAACTGGTTGTCACTGTAACAGCTAGCCACGTGGTAGGCTACAGTTGATTCCGTACCATTATAGCTGACGTGTCACCTCTTGAGCCTGAAGTTGGATAAGAGGTGACATTGCATTTGCCTTGTTGCAGAAGTGAAAGCAATCGCTTAATGATGAGAAATGGCCCATGTTTCATCCATTTGCCAAAATGAGTGCGACTCCTCTTTCAAAAATCAATATAATGGGTCTAAATTGTGGAAAAAAAAAAAAAAAACAGAGATGTGTACAAATCCTGCCGGTTAAATTTCATCATGATTATCTCATCTTAATTATTATTTTATCTTACTATGTTACATTGCATATAGTGATAGAAATTTAATTTAAACCTAAATATCATTTAAGTAAATATTAAATTGAGATAAACTCGCATTAAAAAAACTGAAGAGAGGTGGCCAAATTGATCAAGAAAATGGTCTAAATTGAGAAAGGCTGGTTCCACAGATAGAATCAAGAGCTTTTTCTTTATTCTGTTTATTTATTTTCTGACTAGTCACTAATTAAATTCTTTAAATGCTTAATGCAGAAGATACCTAAAATCACTCATCTTCCTAAAATGAAGTCTATGTTCATGTCCATGGGTTCAAACCCTTTCCAAGGTTCAAAACAACTTACATAGGTTTGCTTTGAAAAAGGCATATGCAATTCTTATCTTGATTACAAGGTTTTTTTTTTATCAAGGTGTTCATGTGTTTTATCCGAAGAGAGTTTTACCTGACTAATCCTTGAGACATGTAAAAACCGCTCACTTCAGCACACATCGTGTAAGCGATCATAGAGAGTGGCTCATTGGAGTTGAGCACGAATCGAACTCAATCTCTTAGAATAACACATTTTTACTATTTTGTATTATTAACTATATTTAGATGCGCTTTAAACTTTATATAATTAAATATAGAATAAACTCAGATATCCTAATCTACCTGAGAATTCTATCAATAGAGAAAGTCGATATGGTGTTCATCAAAACCGCTAAAAAGAACAATAATATATCCATTGCAATAGAAATTTCGTCTATAATATACCATCAATAGACAATCTTTATTGCAAACAATCCAAACTAGTTCTTTATTCAAATCCCATTTTTACCTCCACCCAAATCATCCTCACCATCTTATTTACATTATAAAAGTAAACACTTGCCAAACACTATAATTCAATATTTAGAAAGATTGTGAATCTCTACACATGATTCTTCATATCTATTCATTCTCTTGTTGGTCCTGTTTTAAGAATGGGAGCAATCAACTAACATTGACTGGTAGAAAGGCAAGTGCTTTTAAGCCTAGTTCTGTTAGCCATCATCCCCTGTATAAAATATGTACTCAATATTACCCATCTCAATGTTCCTCAAATAATAAACTGTGCAGTAAGCCTTTCTTCAAACATACGCTTGATATGCATCTCCCACACACAAAGTCTTGTTAATTTCAACACTAATGCCCTATAAAACCAAATTACTAGTGAGGTTTTCTACACTAATAATCCTTTCTTTCCTCTAACCCTTGTATCTTCGATCATCTAATCTAAGATTCCAAGGTTTGTCCAGCTTATACTATATGTAAAGCAAAAACCTTTTGGTTCCTGTAGAGTTTCCATTGAGTATTTTCATTTGTGCCTCTGCAGGAATAATGGGTAGGTCTCCCTGTTGTGAAGACAAAGGGTTGAAGAAGGGTCCATGGACTCCAGAAGAAGATCAGAAGTTGATGGATTACATACAGAAGCATGGCCATGGAAGCTGGAGAGCATTCCCAAAACATGCCGGACTAAATAGATGTGGGAAGAGCTGCAGACTCCGGTGGACTAATTATCTGAGGCCCGATATCAAGAGAGGGAACTTCTCCCATGAAGAAGAGCGAATTATCACCAACCTTCACTCTGTTCTTGGAAATAAGTAAGCTTCCCCACTTCATGTTACATTTTCATCAGTGAGTTACTGTTCAATTGCTCTTTATTTTTATTTTCTTAATTTACTAAGGATTTCATTTTAGAAAAATGACCACTGTGATTGAATTAGTAAACTGTGGACTTTGTTACATACACTTGTGCATGTTCTTACAAATGATTGAATTGCGATGTTCTGCTATTCTGTTTGGCCAAGCAGGTGGTCAGCTATTGCAAACCATCTTCCCGGAAGAACCGATAATGAAATTAAGAACTTCTGGAATACCCATATGAAGAGAAAACTACTTCAAATGGGTATTGACCCAGTGACCCACAAGCCCAGAACTGATCTCGGTCTACTTGAAGGTCTTAGTCATTTGCTTGGTGGATCCAACCTTGGTTACATGATGAATCCTTTGAACAGTGCTTTAAGACTACAGATAAACGCAGCACACCTAGCTAGACTCAAATGGTTGCAGAGTCTTTTACTGGGAGTAATAACTAGAAATACTTCAGTGAACATGCAACCAATTAATTTAATGGGATCACCTTCCTTCCATGATTTCCATTTGAATCAACTTCAACAATCAAATCGCCAATTTGACGGGCTTGTTACCGGCACTCCTGGTCTCGTTCAAGGCCCCATCTCAGTGCCTTCCAATTTTAATTGTTCAAGTTTAGGAGCCCCACAATTCCCAATCAATCATCAAAGTCATGGAAAATCCTGTGCTCGTTTTGAGCAAGAAATGGTGACAGCAATCAATGGGTTTGATTCAAAGATGCCCAGTTTAAGCAGTGAGAGTGATGATTGTGACATTGATAACTACATTGATAGTTGTTACATGTCTGCACCATCAAATCCTACTACGATGGTTGCAGCAACCTCAGGTGTTGATCCGATGCCGGACCAAATCAATCCTACTGAGATTTCTCCACATTCGTCCATCACTACTACTTCAGAAGCTTTAGGAGAACTCAACCCAGATGATCAGGCAAGGGGCGACAACAACTGGACAGATTTCATAGAGTAAGAAATTCTCCTTTCCTTTTTCTATTTCTTTATACCAATCCTAATTCATTTGGGAATATAATAAAATAGCTGAAATTGTATACCATGTTCATGATTTCCATTGTTTCAGTCTTTTCCCTCTACATCTATTTGTTCTCATGTACCAGTCAATCATTTCTCTACTTTTGCAGCCAACTGGTTTCATCAATCGATTCTTAAAAGAGGCTTCAGGGCTATGTTGAGAACATTGAAGAGGACATAATGTACATAGAAGATTGTTTATTCATGATTTGTTTGAATTGGGAGCTTTGGATTGCATCGGAGTTAATGTTCTTTCATTACTCGTTTGAATTGGTTGATTAAAGATTGTATTGGGGAGTTCTTTTAAAAATAACAGTACTTTGTACAAAAACAAAAAAGAAAAACCAAGCTTCATGTAAACATTATCCTATTCAATAATTTTCTTCTTCTTTTTTGTTCAGCCCAGTGAGTTTAATCTATTGTAATGAGCTTTTTCTTAGTTATTGCTTGCATGAACAGCGAACCCACATGAAGAGTACAAAGGAGTAGGTAAGACATGTTAAAAAGTATATGAATTGAAAATAAGTTAGTTGGAGATGGCTTTTGACACGAAAGAGGAACTGAAAATGACAGAGCTTCTGGATCAAAGGCTTTCATGATTTGACCTTCGACAAAAGGACAAGTTTCTTCAGAGTCTCCAAATCTCCAACCGTGTTTGGTTCAATTTCCCTTTGGAGGCGTTCTCGGCGTCCAACGTGAATCAATAAATAAATGGTGGTCTTTGAAAGTGATATAATGTCTTATTGTAGTATATGATTTTGAGTAAAGTCAGATTATTTGATACCCATTAGGTGAGGCCTATTTCTTTGAGCACAAGCCTTTGCCAACCTAAGAGCCTAACTCTCTCTCTCTCTCTCTCTCTCCACCATGCGTCTAACAGCCTTATGTTTCTGGAAAATGTATGCATCAATTCAAATACGATCGAAGAAGTGTGATAATAAGACAGAGAGCAATTTGTCAAAGAATTCTAGTCTGCGTGAAAAGTAACTCCAAACAAATGAGATAAATGATTTTAAGAATGATGAATAACGATGACCTTAATCTAAATTCTTTCTTCTTAAATCTTTACAATAATCATCTTCAATCCATATGTGTGCAGCAGTAAAAGGGACGATAACTGAAAAACCCCAACAAATGCCCCATCAAAATGGGCCACCAGAGGAAGACAAGGAGCCTACTGATGCAGAGGACCTCTCGAAGACTATTGCATCAATGTCTCCTTCGCTTACAGGGCCTTGTGCATGTAGGGCAATTTTCTACTCGTAAAAACAGAGTAAAGTACATATGAACAGTTTTCACCATCTTCTTGATAAAGGACTGAATGAGTTTTGTGTGCGATCAGCATTTGTGTAGAAGACCAATCCAGTCCAACATGGGATATCAGTAGGTAAGGATACTAACCTATAAAAACAACTAACCTACCAACTCTTGCCCAATAAGCAGCAATTCAAGCTAAGATTCCATCTCATTTCATCACATGTACAATGGACGCTAGCGTTATATAGCACTGTTGTTGACTATATTAGTCCATTTGAGATAGGCAGAAAATATTTCAAAATTAAAGAACAAAAAATAAACATCGTCACCATCATCATCTACATCATTTATCTCATCAATCTGAGATTGGTCTTTAATTTCAATTTAACAAATTATGTCTATAGAAAGATGCACCATATAAGACATTTGGTCCATGAAAAGAATAAACATGTGAAGAAGTAATTGTAAAAGTAATAGATAGTTAATCTAATCGTTATGGGTGTGATAGGATAGATTTTTCTAAAACAAGTTGCCCAAACGAATAACAATGAATTATGGAAGTAGGATCACTGTTGAATTCAAAATGGAAAAGGAATGGTAATATTAAAAGTTACAACACTAACATCAATCAATATTGTTATCATATTTAATTAATTTAGGAGTTGTTTTATTACAAGTGTGCAGTTAAAAACTAAAAGAAATAAACAATTAGTTTGTGTCACTGTTGCTTTCTTTTTCATCAAACAGGTTTATATTTTTGGGGAATTCTGCCAATGACTGGAGTAGAGCAAGGTTTTGTATCAATAATTGGATGAGAAAGTATTCATGTTCAAAAGGTTGACCTTATACTTCTGCAACTAATCAATATTTCAATGTCATGTTAAAACCAAATGTTAGACGACAGGCAAAGATGATTAGATGTCATCATCATCAGCCAGTATTCTATCCAGGGGTGATAATCTCGGCCGATACGATCTCAGTTTTTAAAACCTTGATATCTCAGCCTATACGATATGTATTAGCCGATATTGGTGGTTTTGATAAAAAAAAAATAGGAGAGAGGAATTTATCACACCGATACCAATATTTTAACACCTGATGCCATCTATCTAAAGTGCATCAGGTGTTCTCCAGTGAGTATAGTTTAGTTGGCTTGGACTTGTAGAAATAAATTAGAGGTCTTGAATTCGACTCTCTTTAGAATTTTCTAAGACATGAAGCTGATGGGTAATTTTATATATCCATCAGATTAGTCCCACTTCCAATTTAGGACCTAGATGCCCATAATATTAATGAAAAACAGTATTCAGTAATAATACAATAATAGAGCTTAAGTATTGCAAACAACTCTTGCATTACCTAGTTCAGTAACGCAACTACCTGGTGAAGTAGAAATTAAGATTAATCCGTCAAATAAAAGATGGTTCTCACCATTACGTGACACTTTCAAAATTTACATAAATTGAAATCAGCGGTCAGGCTGATGGGATGTTTTATTTATTTTTCTGAAAGATGACGAAACATTTTATTGATTCCAAAAAAAGAAAATACAAAATGAAAAAATACAGGCCCAGAGAGTGGCCTAGAACCACAATGTAATGCAAGAATTGCATAAACACTTATGAGAAATGCTTCCAGCTGCCACAAAACAGTCCAACATCAAGACAAGAAAAAGAACCCAAAGCCAAAGCACGCTAAATCAGATTTGATATGATTTTGCTAATTAAAACCTCAGCTGATTTAGATTTGCCTTTGAAAATTCTTCTGTTTCGTTCCAGCCAAACAAACGAAGGATAGACAAAGGGATCATTTTCCATTCAGATACGAGAGCTGGTAGAGGAGGAAAAGCCCAAGAATCAGAGAAATACTAGTAGGGCTGCAAAAAACCCGACCCGATAAATCATGCGGGTCAGGTTGAGAATTTTGAATCACGGGTCGGATTGGATTGAGAAAACAAAAACTTGTATGGAATTCAGGTTGAGTTGAGTTGAGGATTTTACAAATTAACCCGACCTGACCAGGCTAAAATTAGGTTAAAATGAGTTCAAAACGCAGGTCGGGTCAGAATTCAGGTTGATTTGGGTTAGGATTTTGGTCGGGTCGGGTTGAAAAGTTTGGGTCGAGAATTCGGATCGAATTCCATAAATGTCAACTCGGATTAAGTTGGATTTTAAAGAACTCGACCTGTCCGACCCGAGTTGCAGCCCTAGAAAATAGATAAGAAATAAGGCTCAATAAAGGAGCAGTGAATAAACAATTCTCAAAAACAGAACAAATGTTAGGGATGGAAAATTTCCTTCGTATAAGATTATAAATAGTCAAAGCTTTATTGAGATAAGGTATCCAACAAAAGCTCTTGACTTTCGAAGGGGCTGCAGATTTCAAAAGGAATTTGGAAGGGAGCGAAATCGGGGGATTGGGTTGAATAAGGTAGAACAAAGATTTGCAAGGAAAGATCTCACTAGGTTCCTTATTCGAAATCCTCCTATCTGAAGCACCATCTAAAACATCTTTCAAGAATAGATAAAAGATCCACAAATAAAGGAATTTCGTGATCCATCGGCACCTCTACTACTTGATAACTTTATTCTTTTGGGTTGAAATGGAATATAATCTTGGGGGATACTTTATTTCACATTTCGAGCTTCCCATAGAAAACATTCAAGCATTTTAATGTTTTTCATTGGAAGTTTGGTTAAGTCTATTTCATGGGGTTTGCAAAGTGATCATGTTCAGTAGTATTGGTTTTAGTGCATTGATATTTTTTATCTATTATAGTTCAGTTCAACTTAGGAGTGATAAAGTGATGAAAACAATGGCTATTGAAATCGGCCAAGTATTGTCTACATGCATAGAGATTAGATAATGGGGGACAACCCATGTTTATCACAACACGAACTCTTAATCTCAACAGCTTGTGTTTACCTTAACATAAAGATTAAACAGTGAGAAACGACCAACCCTCCCTTCTCCACAACCCAATTCAATCTCACGATGAGACGAAGGAAGGATACAGAGATTACCAATAAGCTGTGCAAAGCGAGGATTGCAATGAGTTTTCGTAAAATGTAAGCAACCTCATGTTTATAAGTAAATGCTTCGTAGAAACAAAGTGTCTCAGCAAAGATAATGATGTATAAAATGATAATTAATTTCAATGTGCCGGATAGTTCATGACAATTGTCATAACAAGTAATGTCAGTAGCACTCTTATTATCGCAGTATAAAGAAGTGGGATCTTGAATAAGTATGTCCATCTCACGTAACCACCAACTAAGTAAAATAATTTCGAATATAGTATAATCAAGTACACAATATTCAACTTCAACAGAAGAGCAAGATATTGTAGACTGCTTCTTGCTTTTCCAAGATATTAGAGAATCTAAATAAGCAATTAGAGAGAAGGGACATGTGGATGATAGAATAATAACATTAGAAATTTTCCCACAAAAATTGGTAGGAATGTGCACAATAGTGTAAATAGTGCTGAATCATGATAGCATTGGCAACATCCAAGAGCTGAGTAAAGCTGAACTAAAGCGGTCAAACCATGGTTAGGGAGCTTGTTTTAGTCCATATAAAGCACAACAAAACCAATAAACTTGATAAGGAAGATGAGATAGAGCAGGAGGCCGTTGTATATAAACATCCTCTACCCATGAAGACATACATTTTTCACATCTATTTGATAGAAAGGCCATCGTCTAAAGGCAGCAACAACAACAGAAGTACAAACAAAGTCATTTTAGTAATCCCAAGTATGGATTTTCTCTAAAGCATCAACCTTTTCAGCCATAGCCTACTGTTGGAGAGAAGCAGAGGCTTCCTTGAACATATGGAGTTCGTGACATGAATAAATTGTTGCAAGAGATGACTGATGCGTGGAAGAAAAACAGCCACAAGAACAAAAAACTGTAGAGTCTTTTAAGTCTAAATGGAGTACGAGCATCCACTAGATACCTTCGAGGTGTAGGACCAATCATAGGAAATAGAAGTAGACAGAGAATCAGAAGATTGTATTTCTCACCTCCAATGTGGGGTGAGGATACCTGTGTAAAAAAAAAAAGTTGCCAGGGGAAAAGAATCAAGAGATAAAGATGATATCATATTCTCAGGATAAGATGTGGAGTGAGGAGGAAACAACTAAGATATCAAGAAACAAAACAAGAAACAGATTAATAGAAGGATCAAGCGATGGAAAAGAAGAGGGAAGAGAAACGTTATAATCGACTCTTTACAGTTTTGAAACATCATATTTGGGAACCAATTGATGAAACAACAGCATTAGCAATCCCAGTATTAGGTTGGCCATTATAAACTTCCCAGTCATCAAACACTGTTGATATCTAATTTATCAGGGAGAGTAATATCACCATAAGCATACTTCCATAGACGTCAACCAACAAAAAGATTTTTCATTACATGGGACCAACAAGCACAATTGATACCATCTAATGTCACATTATAACCATGAGTGGATCATTGGCCGTTTTAAGAAAATAAATAAATAGTGCAAACGTCCTGTAGAAACAACATTAGAAGCAATAGCAATGGCAGACAGACCCTATTCAACCAAGCAAACAATAGATAAAATCTTGAAACCATAATGGCAAGGAATCATTTATTGTTTAATTCATTCATTCTGAAGAAACCACACCCACATAATATCAACTTGCTGCAAAAAAGAGTTTTTTATCATATGTACTAAGATCTGGACATGCACAGGAATATGAGGATACACCTTTAATTGGTGATTCAATACCTACATATATACTAATAACACATATCAGTAGCAATTTTTCAGCCATAAACACTATAGCCACAAACTCTATGTGAGGGCTCCCTTGTATCAAGAGGAGAGGGTTGAAATGTTTACAAATGGGTATGGGTTGCAACAACAAAAATGAACATGATCAGATCATATAGGCAAGGTTTTTAAGGTCCCAAAATGGGGTTCTACCGAACAGTGAATGTAACTTGAGAACAAATTGGTTAGAGCCACAACCCAATGCATCAGGTGGATGTATGGTGGTGAGGAGTGAGCACATGATCATCTTTGTACGTATGGATGTGGGTTGTGGGGGTGGGGTAGTAAGACCCAGGTGGATCCCACAAGCTGGTCCACAAGGTGTTAGGATGCAGTATGTTCTTGGCAAAAATTTATACACACAGTAGAAGTGAAAATTTTGAGAAGCACAGATCCTAATCCATGCAAGACATTATTAATGAATTTTAAAGTTATATATTATAGCATGGTTTATTGGGTTTTCAAGGGAATAGGTTGGTGTAATGGGTGATGATTCTTACATCTCTGTCAAAGAAAGGATACTATTGTATAGAATCTGTATAGATCTCTTTACAACGTTGGCTTTTTTTTGTCTGTTTCTATAATCAATGAAACTTTTCTCACAATCCAAATAAATACAAGTTTATAGTTGCATAGTTGAATTTACAGTGTATCACTTTTTTCTCTCTTTTTTTTGATATGATATAGCGTCACTATTTATGATTGCACTGGCAACTGTTCGCTTATATATAAAATTACTACCAACATATCTTTCTCAAACAGTCAAGCCAGATTCCACATATATTCATCTAAACAAGTTGTTCATCAAATAGAATGAAAGTGATCACTGTCTACCTCTAAAAAATGACGACTCCCACAAAATGACCTACAAACACGACAAAGAATTCCTAGAGAGAGAGAGAGATGCCAACGGATACTTCAGTCCCACCAAAAATGCACAAGTCTCCATGCTATAAGATTGACCCCAAGTGGGGTAGAAACACTCACTTCCCACATGATCCTTCATAATTTCTTAGTCCTACACTCAACCAGCCTTGGCTTTCCCACAGAGCTATAGGAACATCTCCTAAATGGAAAGATAAAAAGGGCTAAGCAAACTGTGGGATGGAAGCATCCATTTACCCACTCATTCAGCATGTCACTTGGTTCCATCCCTTAGCAAGGTTTTTACTACAAATCTAGAAAACTTAATATAATTGTTATAGATAATATGATCATCATACTTTTCTTTTTAAGTGCATCTATAGAATCTCTGTCCCTAAGATTCTAATTTGACCTCCTTCTGATGGACCAAAGAAATGGAAACCAAAGGTCTCCAAGTTAATCCAAGAACCCTTCCACCCAAATATCCTACATGAACAAAATCTTGTCATCCTCAGAGAATCCTCCTAAGCCTAGTCGAAAAGAGAAACAAACCACTACTCAAGTTGAAAAAAAAAAAAAAACCACCTCATAATTTTTTTATTAAATTCTGAGGATGAAAGATAGGATAACCTGAGTTCCACATTTTTAAATTTTAATGGACATATCCATGGCACTCCCTTCCTCGCTGCATCAAGAAATGTCCACATCTTCAGTGAGACTTCACCATTACAAATCATTGCATTTTTTTTTTTTATTATATGGACCTGGGACCACATCTTATCATAATTCATAGCATTCTATATCGATGGCCTCACTTAGTAATGCCCCATCTCACAGCTCTTATTAGTTGAAAGTTTATCCCATCAACACTTCTGGCAATATCAAATAGATATTCAATTACTCATGCCCTTTCTTAACTCTTCTTTGTTGAGAGAACAGATATGGCAAACCAAAGCCATATGATTGGCACAGATATACATACTAAAGCCTATTATATAAGAATCAACTAAACAGCATGCTAGAAACTCAAATGAGGAAAATGGAGACAGGAAGACAAGTAAACCTTGTATAACAATATGATAAACCACACCAAATAGAATGAAGAATCACAAATTAGGTTAATAAGAATTGCCATCAATGTAAAACATTATCCAGAAACTGAAGAATATTGCAGTTTCAGTACTCAAAAAGATTATTCACAAGCAAGAACCAAATGAACAAGTTAAGCCAAATTCAATCAGAAGAAAAGTACACAGTATAGAATTTTTTTTTTTTAAATGGACCAACAATATTGTAGAAAACTGAAATTCCTTACTCATCTATCATTATCACTGAGTATAAATAGGATTACAATACAACCTCTTTGAGGATTAACACAAAAGGATTAGGATAAAATAGAATTCAAATTTGATTAGGATAAAATAGAATTCAAATTGGAAGAGTTCAAATTTGAATTGGATGTTGTGCTGCCGTTAAGATTCAAATTTGAAGAGTTCAAATTTGAATTGGATGGTGTGCTGCTGTTAATACTCCCCCACAAACTCGATGGTGGAAAAACGACGAGTTTGGAACTAAGCAAGGAGAAGCGTTGCTTCATGAGCCCTTTAGTGAAGATATCCGAGAGCTGGTCTGAAGAAGATACAAACTGAATCCGATGAGAGCCAGCTATAACACATTCCCGTATGAAGTGGTAGTCAAGCTCAATGTGTTTTGTTCTGAGATGGAAGACAGGATTGGCTGCCATATACGTGGCATTGATATTATCACAAAGAAGTATAGACGGCAGGCGAATGGGAAAACCAAGTTCGCGCAGAAGGTGATGTATCCAAACGGTATCAGCACAAATGACGGCAAGGGCTCGATATTCAGCCTCGGCACTGGACCGAGAAACAGTTGGTTGTTTCTTAGAAATCCAGGAAATTAAATTTGGTCTCAAGAAGATACAAGAGCCTGTAGTAGAGCGACGTGTATCAGGGCAACCAGCCCAATCAACATCAGAGTAAGCAATCAAGCGGAAGGGGTGTGATGAGGGTTGTAGATGTAGACCACGACCAAGAGAACCCTTGAGGTAGCGAAGGATTCATTTAACACCCTCCAAATGTGTGGTACGAGGTTGACACATAAACTGTGAGGCAAGATTAACAGCAAAAGCAATGTCGGGTCGGGTGAGAGTGAGATACTGAAGAGTGCCAACAAGACGGCGATATTCAGATGGATCCGAAAGCAAATCACCAGTGGAGTTAGATAAGTAGGCTTTAGCAGCAATGGGTGTCGAAAAAGGTTTACAACCAAGTAATTGACTACGCCGAAGGATGTCAAGTGTATATTTGTTCTCAGAGAGATGTAATCCTTGAGGAAGATGAGTCACTTCAATGCCTAGGAAATAGTGAAGTTTATCAAGATCCTTGATTTCAAACTCGGTGCCCAATCTGCGAGTGAAAGAATGGAGGAGAGATGGAGTATTGTCAGTTAAGACAATATCATCAACATATAGCAAGAGAACCATAACTGTAGAGGCCCAGTCGAAAAATGAACATGGAAGTATCCACTTTGCTTTGAACAAAACCATGTGTCAGGAGGAATGAGTTGAAGCTGTTGGAACCAGGCCCTTGGTGCTTGTTTCAAGCCATAAATTGCTTTATGAAGTTTGCAGATGTGAGTAGGGCGAACGGGGTCAACGAAACCTGGTGACTGAGTCATGTAGATGTCTTCGGTGAGATGTCCATCAAGGAAAGCATTCTTGACATCTAACTGATGAATAGGCCATGCACAACTGACAGCAAGACTGAGGACTGTGTGGATAGTAGCTGGCTTGACAACGGGGCTGAATGTCTCATCATAATCAATTCCAGCTTGTTGATGAAAGCCTTTTACAACAAGGTGTGCCTTATAGCGTTCAATAGTGCCATCAGAACGACGTTTTATTTTAAACACCCATTTACAGCCAGCAATATTAGCTTGAGGACGAGGTGGAACTAGAGACCAAGTTCGTTGCCGTAAGAGAGCATTAAATTCATCATTCATTGCATGTCTCCATTCTGTGAATCGAGTAGCCTGAGTATAGAAGGTGGGCTCCGAGTAAGAGGAAGAAACTAAGGAAGCAAAGGCCTGCGGTAAAAGATGCCTACTAGTAAAGGCGACCCTCTTGTTGGGCTTGGTGATGCCATCCTTTGCTCGAGTCACCATAGGATATACATTGGCAGGTGATGGCTCCAGAGTTGCTACTGCAGAGGGAGCAGTGTCTTGGGTGGAGGCAGCAGGTGATGGCTCCAGAGTTGCTACTGGAGAGGGTGAAGGAGCAGGAGGCGACTCCGCAGCTGATGATGGAGAGGGTGAAGGAGCAGGAGCATCAGGTGTGACTGCTAGAGGTGCAGTCATGGGAGAAGGGAGTTTTGTTGGAGAATGAGCCATGGTGACAACTGGTATAAAGACCATGTCTTGAGTTGTCGAGGTTGTATGTCACAATGTGCTGGAGGCATAGGGAAAGACGGCTTCATTCAATAAGACGTGCCGTGAGATGTAAACTCTGCCGGTAGAAGAGTAAAGACACTTGTAGCCTTTGTGGTGAGAACTGTATCCAAGAAAAGCACACTCAACCGAACGAGGTTGCAATTTATTAGTAGTATAATCTCCAAGGTAAGGATAACAAGCACAACCAAAATTACGAAGAGAGAGGTAATTAGGCTTGGTGTGAAAGAACTTCTGATATGGAGTGAACCAGTCGAGAAGGGGAGTAGGGAGTCTATTAATAAGGTACACAGCTGTACAAAGAGCTTCAACCCATTGGTTGGAAGGGAGATGTGTAGCAACTAAGAGAGTGCGACCCATTTCCGACAGATGACGATGTTTTCTTTCTACAAGACCATTTTGTTGGGAGGTATAAGGGCAAGATAGGCGGTGATTAATTCCTTTTTGTGCACACAAGTGACGTAAATATGTGTTAACATATTCCTTTCCACCATCACTTTGAAAATGTTTAATGGTTGTAGAAAAATGATTTGTAACATAAGCAAGAAAAGTGATAAAGTGAGGATTAACACAAAAGGATTAGGATAAAATAGAATTCAAATTTGAAGAGTTCAAATTTGATTAGGATAAACTAGAATTCAAAGTTGAAGAGTTCAAATTTGAATTGGATATTGTGCTGCCGTTAAGATTCAAATTTGAATAGTTCAAATTTAAATTGGATGGTGTATTGCCGTTAATAAATATATAGCATTATAACACAGAAATGCATTCATAAATATACAGAGTGATCCGTAAATGAATCCATCACTACAATCGGCTCAGTGCTTAACTCAACTTAGCACTTTGATTTAAAATTGAATTTGAATATCTGTGGATAAACTCCCAAACAGTTTGGAAATATTTGAAAAAAAATGTAAACCGTCTTCAACCGCCTCATTTTCAAATAGACGCAACCATTCAAGAATGATAAAAGGGGGCAGTATAGATACTCAGGAGGGGGCCCACTCATGGTGCCAGTCCACTGTGCCTTCATTGTAAACCAGTGAGCTAGAAGAAAGAGAGAGAGAACAGAAGAGAAGCATAAGAGAGAAATCATCTTTCTTCCGTCCCAGTCTCTATCAAACAAAACCTGAAGCCACCTGATCGAGAGAGGAAAAACCGAAACCGCCGAAGGGGTTGCACGGACGGAAGTGGAAAGTTGGCTTTTGGAACGGATCTGATCCGAGAGGGGGGTGTAGGTGGGTGTAAAGTCAGTGACTGGAGGCGGTGAAACCACATGAGACGGAGTAACAATGGCTTCTACACAGAACAGAGACCTCATGCCGTTTCTTCAAAGGATGAAAGGCAAAGACGTAGGAGAAGATTGAAGAAGCAGGAGCTGGATTTGCAGAAGAACGGACAGCAACTCTGACTGGAGAAGAAACTGGTTGTTGTGTAGGCAGAGAACAGAGAAAAAGACAGCAGGTCTGGGCCAGGGAGACAGAAGATAAGGGAGAGAAACAGGATCGTCGTCACTCAGAGTCCGATCGGGAGGAAAGCACTCTCCATCGCTAATGAAATCCAGCTGGTACATGTTAAAAGAGGAGATTCACTGATAAATTTCACCGTAATATTTTTCTGTATTTATTCTATTAAATAAAGTCTATATTTGTAAATTACATCAAGACATTACGTTTTTAATTGAAAAAATACATAATTTTAATCTAAATTTATTATGATCAATCATAATCTTAACACAATCAAAATAATTCAAAAGATTTGTCCGTTTCTTACAATTCAACCACGACTTTTCTCACGTTCCATGAAATGCAATAGAAGTTAGCAAAGGCCTGTGACCCACTCCTTCAGCAGGTTTGCACACTTGAATATGAATATAATTTGCTACAAATACGCTTCAAACTCTAACGACATTCTCCTCTTCCTGGCTCAGTGTTGAAGCTGGAAGATTCACATCATCTCCATCGAGGCAATGGCTGCTTCTTACAAGCTTACGATCCTCCCCATCGCAAGATAGCAGCTTGGGCAAATAATCCAAAGAAACTATAGGCTTCTCCCTTTCCCTCTCATTCCGGTGAAGGATATCCCAAAAGAAATCAGTCAAAACCGTCTCATATGACGGCATTTTTGCATACCCTGGAAAGTAATTTATGTCAATCACCAGATAATGGTTCCCAACCCTGGCATCCCTAATCACATCAAAATTGAAAAGCTGCAGCCCCATTGCACGCCGTAGCCCTTTGGCAATCTCTGTAATGAAGTCATGCGGTGGCATCTCTGCCTCTTCCACCTTTGCAGCAGTCTCATCATCCTCACGAGTTGCCACATTTGAAACCAGCGAGAAGGACAATGTGGCCTCATTACAGCCAAGCTTCTCCTCCGATACGTCAGGCAGCGACTTCCGCTTGACGCACTTGACGTAGTCGCCCACAACATACACTTTGAAAATGACCCCACCGTGGTTTACAAATTCCTGCAACACAATTGGGGGCCTGAGTTTAAGCATTCCATCACGATTGAACACGAGAGACATCTTGTGAGACATGGCACTGGAATTGGCAACCAGCGGCTTGGCGATGATGGGAAATTGGAGGTCACCGAGCACGGTGGGGTCGGAGAGGTCAGCAGAGTCGTAGATTACAATCTGTTTGGGGATTCCAAAGGTTTGTGGCTGCTGCGGGAGCACCAATTCGGACACGACTTGGAGCATGGAAATACGATTGTGCAGGCGCTCGATGGCATCAGGCGTGTCGACGATGAGAACACCAGGATTGCAGCGAGAGAAGTCCGTGAGCTGGGATCTCCAGTTGTCACCGGCGAGTTTGTGGAGGATGCAATCAAAGGAGCCCTGCTCAGTGAGTGGACGACTGAAGTCTATCGGGATTAGGTCGATTCCGCGAGAGCGAGCCAGGTTTACAAGCGAGAGCTGGATGAAGCTCTGCTGCTTCTTCGGAGCCAGCGCATACCCGATTCTGTACCTTCTGGAAGAATCCGACATGCTTATGGACACCACGTAAATCTGTTCGGGAAAGATGAAAAAGAAGAATCAGAGATTTCTTCTTCGTCTTCCTCTTCTAATTCTCAGTTTCTCAGAACTGCAGAAGCTGAGCTAGGAAATGGAAGCATTTTTCTGCGGAAAATGCGAAATAATAAAACGAGGAGTCGGGAAATGGGATCTTCCGAGGGTAGAAGTGACAGGAAGAATTAGGGTTTCTCTACGGATTATCCTGAGCAGGAGCGAAACAGAGGAAAGGGCGGCGAGGAGGAAGAAGGGCGCTTGAGAATATATAGCTGAGCCCCAACTCGAGTTAACGGAAACTAAACAATTTAATTTGCAAAAGAATATCTTTAGCCCTCTTTTCTAAATTAAATTAACTAGATTCTTAAGCTCCGTATTTTATGTGAGTAAAAACGAATCTAATTATTTTAGTTTTAGATTTTCAAATTCGATCATTTGTAAGTATGACATTGAAAAATAATTTTATTTAAATTTATAAAAAGTATTGATATACATTTTTGTTTTTTTAATTTTAATATTTTACAGAATTAATCTTACTTTATAGAATCTAAATATTTATTAATATTGATATTCATCGTCAAAATGGTAAAAATGATGACTTCAAATGGTTTCAGCTTATCAAGCAAATTAATATTTTTATAGTTTTAATTGAAATATAATTTTATATGATTAAGTTTTTAAATTTGACTTTTATATAAATTAGTATAAAAATTTGTAAAGATGCACTAAAATGGTATTTGATACTTTGGAAATAAGATTTTACTAAAACATACTTCAATCAAATTTATTAAATTATATTTTTAAATACAACAAATATAGAAAGAAAATAATTTAAAGGGAAAATAACCTCATATTCTTTAAAATATGAGTTAATTTATTTAGTTAATTGAGATTATATTTAGATTTTAAGTACAGATAATAACTTTTCTAATACAATCATCTTAATAGAAAAGTAGATCTATCAAATAGGTATAGTTCACTTGGTAATTTTCCATCTCAGAAAGTGAGAGGTGTTAGATTCGAGAGACTCCATGAGTGTCATCATATTAGATTTAAAATTAAATAGTAATTACAAAGTAAAATTTTATATCAAAAAGTGATTGATAATTATCTAATCTTATATGCATTAAATTAATCATCATCCCTTTATTGATTTTGATTTGTCTAAATCTGATGGGTAAAAGTAGTATTTAATTTTAAAATTTTTATTTTAAGATGCTTTAAGATAAGATTTGATATAATAATGTCGAGTTATCCAAACTATATTTCATTTTGACTTTCTATTTTCATACTTATATAAGCAATTGTCGTTTATGCCCGTTTATATGAATGGATATTTTTTTTTTATGCTTATCTACTCAATGATATCAGCCACTTTCCCCCTGTAAAGTGTCTCCTGTTCCCAAATAAAATACGCGGGATAACTGTCCAGATGAGGTTTATATGCTCCACTTAGATTTAGGAATTAGGAATGATTTCAGCTCATTACCTGACTCCAGTGATGGGTTGTAGTAGGATGAGGTGAATTATAAATCTAATGCAAATATATTATTTGCCAATAATACTGATTAAATATAATTATTTTTCATTTTTATTGAAAATTTTGTTTTTGTCACGATTATACCATCATATATCATGAGATTATTAATTTTTCCTTTGTTTTTCTCGTATCTATATAAACTCATAAAAAAATTATAATTTTCTCAAAAAAGATCTAATAATATAATGATAAAAACTTCACAATTTAAATATATTAATATATTTTCATTGAATATTATTTTTTATAATTTTATTAAAATTACATGGCTCATTTAAAATATTAAAGAACGGCATCATTAAATTAGTTAATAATCTTGTCTTAAGTTTTCCAAGCGCAAACCATAGTTAGGGAATAGGGAGGAGGGAGAAGAGGAGAGAAGGGGTGGCAACTGGCAACTGGCAACTGGCAACGGGCAACTGGCAACTGGCATCATACTCCACGTGGGAATTCTTCAGATCTTCTGAGATGAGATGCGAACGGACGGATTTTAAGGGAAGGATAACGAACGGTTGAAAGTTGGTCAATCGTCACGAGGCAGAGTGGCTGTTAGGGTCCCGCAAGTTTTGACTCCTGTCGTGCGTGGGGTTCGAAATTTTTCTGTACGCGAATTTGAAAGAGCCACTCTAGCTGACGTAATTGGGTTTTCATGGTTTAATGATCTTCTAAAATTAAAAACTGATTATAAAAGTATGAAGTAAAAAAGGTTAATTTTATTAGATATAAAATTACTTTAGTGAATTAAATAGAATGGACAACTATATTAAAATTTTCATCAATTATGTATTGTATTTGTTAAATTGTTTAATTAAAATATTTAAAGTAGATATGTTTTTATAATTAATACATATGTGACTTTTCTTTGTTTTAATGGTTTAATATCTCATTAAATATATGTTATAATCTTCCAACAGTCGGTGAGACCTATAGGACAACAGCTCATGTGATATAGACCATGGTGCATCAAGTGGATTATGATAAATGATTGGACCCACCTACTTGAAAGTTGAGTCAAGAAACTTATAGCTTTCAATATGTGATAAAGATGTCCATATTATAAAATAAAAAAATCTGATTCGAAAAACCTTCATAGATAACCTTTACAAATAATATTAAGGTGCCCATGTATGAAAAATGATTTCCTTTGATTTTGATTGCTAGTTTTACACTGTAAAGACCTCTAAATTTTGAAGCAGGAAGCTTGGGATGGATGTTAGTGGCCATAAACATTGGCCAAATGGGGACGGCTGACAACTGCGCTGACGATTCTTCAAAGGCAATGCAGACGACAGATGGATGGATGGATTTGTTTGGATGATGGATTGTGTGGTCTGATATTATGTACAAAATGCACATGTTCTTCCACATGATGGCAAGCAAAAGATACCCAAAGCTACCAATTCCAATGAAGCAAGAGTTGTCCAACAATCAAAAGTTTGGGAACAATACCAATTTCTTAACCCTACGTTACTGTTCTTTTCATGGTATAACTTTTAAGAGACAAGGAAAGATAGACATGCATCAAGTTTAGGATCTATTTCATACAACTCTTAATTAGAGTTTACAATTTTTAAAATTCAATTTTGGCTCTCTTTTACGTTGGGTATCCTGTAGATTTTCAAGCGTAAATTAAAAAAAAAAAAACCAATACTGTACATATTTTTTCTATGAAATTATTTTTCTAAAAAAACAACCTTAAAAATTACATATAAATTTAGACCTAGAGAAATCAGTGAAATAGTCATTTCATTGCATCTATAATCTTTCATTGCCTGTCCACCGGCTTTGGTGGAGAAACATTACCAAAATAAATTGCTCAACTAAGTCAGTGGAATCTTACTTGAACTCTCATCAATTGGCGGCGGCATAACTTATGGGTCTAAGAATTCATTTTGTTTTACTGCCGGCGCTTAGAGACTAAGAAACAGGCTAATTGCTGACATATATTTCATCGACAAGTGACATGAATAGGCAATTTGGATTAATGCAATGCTTAAGTAGCTTTTAAGGGTCTGTTGAGTAAATGTTGGAGCAGCAAGTGGAGTAATCCAAATTCCAAACACTTTGAAATGTTCATCTTTTGTACATATTCCCATCACTAGGGAACCTATAATAGAGTATATAATTCAAGTGGATAAAGCTTTGATGCATGAGCTAAAAAGTACTAAAAGAAGAAGAATATATGCTCAAAGTTTTATAAAAAGAAGTCACAGCTAGCATATTTGACCATGTGACTCTTGACAAGAGAGACGGATATGTATGAATACTCTTTCAACAGAGGACCAACATCTTCTTCTCTCCAAATGTTTCTATGCATCTGTTCTTTTTTAAAAAAAAAACCAAAAACCCTAAGTGCATGTCTCCATCATTCTTTATTTCATACTATAAAACCCTTTGAGACTATGATCTTTGTGGGTTTGTTACGGAAAGAGATGGATGTGTGGTCACTGGGCATTTCAGACATGAAGGGAAGAGTTTAGGGTACAGCAGGCACTACTCTGTTATCATCTCAGTGCTTGACATTTAAATTTATGGTATCTTAGACCAAAATATATGTTCTTTTGAGATGTCAGAATTTGGTAAAAACAATTTTGAGTGGACTACAAAAACAACAATATCGAATAAAGAAGGAAATAGGAAGGAAAAAAAATACTATAATATATAGATTTACATAGTTCTCTTACGATATGTTCGTAGATTCAATATCGCTCACTATGCTCAAAAGGCAAGAATGAAGGAGAGACAGCTCTCGTCATAAATTTTCACTCAAACATTTCTCTTTCTCATAAAAGAACATTATCTACCGCCCTAGGTAGGATTTACACAAGATGCAATATAAAATTACAAAATCACCCTCTAATAAAAAAATCGACTCGGAGGTGGAATTGACCACCCACGAGCTCAATTTGGAGCTTGACCCGCGACCTAGTTGACAATAAATTTCTAATGATTAAGCTCTACAGAATCTAACAATAACTAATATCATTGTGAACAATACTTGTTGGTAATATCGTTAGCTGCTTACTTGGCAAGATAAATTGAATTGGAGAGCACACCTTTTGTATAGGACCGTGTGGAAGTGGAACTCAATGACCGTATGTAATGTAATAATTTAATAAAGCGCCTCATGACAACGGCGACAATGATAAAATGGAATTTACCCTCACTCAATAAGAAACTGAATTTACTAATGGTCTTTGTGTTGGAGTTCTCTTTCTTCTCTTCCTCAGGTGGCTAAAAGAAGAGAGTCTGTTGAACCACTTGCTATTTCTAAGAGTCACTGTCAGGGAATATCTACCCACCTTCAACTCTGCATATTCTTCTGATTTGCCTTCTGCCCATTTGTGTATTTTCACCACCTTGACCACAGCAGTTGCCAGTATTTTTTCTAATTGTTCAATCAGGCTGGAATTGCTCTTGGAGAAGTGAAGACAATAGGGGACCTTTATGATTTCCAGTCAATTGCAACACTTTTCTTCATTGGTGTTGTTTCAGCTACTCTAAAAACATTGAATGAAATTCATAATTTTCCAAATGCTTTCAAGTTTCATCACATTTGTGGGACCTGGGGCTTGGTTTTGGTTTCTGTAGATTGACGCCGGGGGTTTATCCTCAAAGACTAAATCCAAGGCCAGTGAAGCATTTCTTCAACCGACGTGGTTTACAACTTTAGAAAAGATTTGGATGAATATTTTTTAATTGACTTGATAAGATTTCAAGTTGAGCGAATCAAAAAGTTCTACGAAAACCTTCTTACTTGTCTTGAAGCGTTCATCTGAATTGCTCGATTTTATAGGATTTTGAGTTGAGTCTAAATTTCAAGTTTTCAAATAACGTCAGCAAAGCATCTAGAAGTTGCATGCAGAAGGAGGTGACAGATTGTAGGCAAATAAATGTTGAGAGTTTTTAACTTTTTTCTTGAAATATTGTAGTTGCATTTGTGTTATTGGTTGACAAATTTATTGCAATATTATTGCTTGTCCAGTTGTCCCACGGGGCTTGAGTGTTGATTATGGGCCTTAGCTTAGCCCATAACACAATAAGCATGTTTGGTTCAGTAATACGATCAATGGGCTCACATGGGCTAGGTGTTTAATAAATGGCTCGGGCTTGGTGGAAAAGCCAGCTAGACTATTATAAGAACATTTTATTTTTATTCCATTCCCCTATGTATAAAATAAAATGGGAATCATCTTATCAAACCAGAATTTTAAGATTTTTTTAAAAAAATTTGAAAAATACACAAACAATTTAAAAACTATATCAATTATATTAAGGCGTGAATGAGCACTCAACATCATTATATTATTTTCACAAAAATCTCCAAAATCGAGATTATCTTAAAACAACATTTAAAAAAAAATTGTTGAGAACAGTTCAAAATAGACAAATCTAAATAAATAAATAAAAGTTGGAAGAAACAAATTCCTTTCACACTTAAGAACATGTTTCTAGATCTTATTAGAATCTAGGGGTTCATAATACCGGGTGGAGGCTCATACAACTCAACCAACTCATATGACCTAAGCATGTCAATTTCAGGTGTCTTGTCAAATTTTGGCACTATGAATCCCTTTGAAGTTTGAAGCATGCAGATTTGTTTAATATGAATTTAATCGGATTTTAGTTTAAGCAAAAAATATTAGTCAATATCTAAAATATCAATCAATCAACATTTGTTGGATTTCATTTCTAATGATACGATATTTTTAAGTATGGGAGTTGTTGATAATTAATAACATAAACATAACACGAGCTGATATTTGGATTTCAAGTTCTCATAGCGATGTAGTAAAAAATGTAATCTGAAGTCCAAATCCTGGACATGAATGAGGTCAACACCTGAGTTAAACTTAGTGTAAGTAGTTGGTTCTTAATGGGTTTTCAGTGATCTCGGTCCATGTCAAGCAAATATTATAAAGATAGACGGTAAACACCCGTTTGATAGATTAGAGTAACATATGAAAATTTTAACTATTTGTAGTGATCTGCCCTCAAGAAGCACTACTATTATCTGTTTTGAGTCCAACATACTCTCACGGTTTTGTTTACAAGATGTGCGTCTATATAAACACCCCAAAAGATTTTGATACTACTTAAGGAGAGCAGTCACTTAAATATTCAGGAATAGGAGGCTGTCAAGTTCTTCTCCTACTTTCACTGACAACTTAATACAAGTACCCACTCTTTCAGAGTTCTTTTTTCTCCTATTACCGTCACCACTCGAATTTAAAAGACACCAAGTCTACCCTGAAGACTGGACTATTACACTATTTGACAAAGAAATCTTGTGAAAATGAATTTTATAGAGATATGCCTCATATGAGTGTGGGTGAGTTTGCTCTTAAGAATGTCTCCTCTAATATTTAGTGTGAAAACTAATGATATCACTCCCTTTATGGGCCCACACCACACGTCTAAACTAAACATTTTGATATCAATCGAGAATGAAAGATATTTAGTCGATATTTTGAGTAATATAATCATGTTTGCCACAAGAACAAAGTGCCAAACACCCATAAACATGTCAAGAGGAGTGATTGTGAGGTCATACGATGTGAATGTGAGTGAGTGTGCGTGCAGCAGCAGTCATACTCTGAATGGAAAGAAAGCGACAAGTTCACACTCGCACAAACACAACGCCCTTCTCTTCTCTTATATTCAATTCCTTTCTCAATCAATCAATCAACTGACTCTTCCTCTCCTCACAGCCGTCCTTTCTTTGCCCTACACCAGTGTCTCATAATTAAATAATACAGAGGCTTATGTAACCCACCCCTTTCAGTTCCATTTCAGCACCAACAAACAGTGCCAGTTGCATCACACTTGCACCCAGTAAATCGATGATCCAATCAATATTCTATTCCTTATCAACTTGTTAGAAGATGAAATTAGTGATTTTGACGAAGATAATGACTCCTATTGATGATGGTTGTCCTATTTTCTGTAATTTATCCAGGGAATTTACCCACCACCTGGATCCACTTTTTCAACATTACCTCTATTCTCATCTTCAATGACACTATTCAACTCTTACTTCACTGCTCCTTTCAGTTTTATCGAGTCATTGCCACTATGAATACCAATATTAATTTCAACTAAGACTTTTTTTAACCAGAGTGTCTAATCATCTCACCCTACTAATTCTCAAAATATGTGTAAACCTCCCAATGTACACACCAATAAGTTCAACAGAAACCAAACCCCTCTATTAACAAAAAGGAACAAAAAGGAATTTGAGAGGAGATAGAGAAACCTTTAACAACTCTCTTGCAAGAGATCTTCAGTATCTCCTTTATCTCAAGTTTTACACTCTTTATCACCTTCACTCCTTATGGACTCGACATTCTCTCAGAGAGAATCAGACAGCACACTCACTAATAATAAATTATTATTATATATTTATATATAAAGACTAAATAATGATCAAACCACTTGAAAAATAGCACTATCAAGTATCAACCTCCTTGTCAACTTGTCACTCTTCTATTAAGGCATTTTTTGTTGAAATTCTTTACATAAACTTAATATATTGATTCATAACTTCTCCATAATAGTATAATAGTAAATTTCATATACTATTTTAATACTGATCTTCAATTATGGAAAAAAAAAACCTTGTGGAGCATTCCATGTCCGTGGTATCTTGGCTCAACTTACCCAAGCATCTGTGGCATGTTTCAAATTTATTTTGTAGCATATTTTAGCTCTAGGAGGCATTCTTGCTCAGTCATGTACCTTAGTTCCCACACATATCTTAGCTTTGTAATTTCTATCAGATCACCAGCAACGTTTGATCTTATCAAAGTCTGTCTTTACTTATAAAAGTAGGACGATTCACAAAGAAATGAATGATGGTTACATTATTATATTTAAATAGTAAACAAGTGCTATTGTGAATAAATGAAAAGTAAAAAGTTTAGAAGCTTAGTAAAAAATAAACAACTATATTTGATTTAAAAATAAATGAAAATTAAATGGATTGAGATACATATATTTGAACTTAAATCAAGACCAAGTTTATGGAGTTCATTCCAAGAAATCCAGTTTTCACTTATTCTTGCAAGTAAACGTGATAAAAAACTATAAAAAAAAACTTTAATTTAAATTTGTATATAAACTTATTTTGAATTTTCTATAAAAAAAAATTATTTATAAAAATCTTCAATCTTCACTAATAGAGATTGATCGTTACTAACAAGACCAGCAATCTTAACACGGGCAAAATCTATTTGGAGATACGGGATGAAATAAAATTCTCATTTTACCCTATCAATATACCGCTCATCAATACCGATGTACCGATAACACGCCACTCTCAATTTATATGTTCTACATATCAGTAGACTGGTACTTAATGAACGATACATCTGTAAAGATAAAATGGAATTTCACTCTATCCCATGTTTTCTAACAAATTTTCCAGTGTTAGAATGGACGTCCTATTAATAAATGTGCTATGTGCTCTCTTTGTTGATAAGCTTAACATTTTACTGAAGTCGTTCTTTCTTAGGATTCCTCCGGTTAACTTTTGAACTCTGACCGAATTTTGTGATATATGTGATTAATCACTTCATTATTAAATATCAATAGCTGACTTTTATTTTTAAGTGAGTTAGATCCTAAGCTGTTATACGATTAATCTAATCCAACCTGTCAATAGCTCTGCATTAAACAGCCATTGGATTAGAAATACCTTAAAGTTATGCTAAAAAAAAAAAAAATCAAAGATTAGTCTAATTAAAACTAAAGAGGATTATTCCGAGTGCAATAATTATGCAAGGAATTGGATGATAAAAAGACTTAGGTCATTTTAAGTAACCTTCTAAGCATATGAATTCATGAATAAATAGATCATTGTAAAAAATTACTACTACATAATTAAAACGACCAGTTTAATTTTAAATTTGTTCCAAAGGAAGCAATACCATGGAATTGAAGAACAAAATTACACATGTACAAAATATTACAAAATTTGCCCAACGGGCCGAATTCGCTCTCACCCGTTATTTCTCTCTTCCTCTTCCTCTTCCTCTTCCTCTTCCTCTTCCTCTTCCTCTTCCCATGTGAATAGTGCATAGGATCCAAGGATGTAGCTGCATTCATTTTTCCAACATTATCTCTCACTTAAATGAATAAATCCAATATAATTAACGTAGCCGAGCCAGAGATTTACAGTTGCCAAGTAAAGGGAAAAAAGAGAGTAAAAAACTGTGCTTGTACAGATTTTTGTGGATTTTAAATCAACCTTTTTCTGTTTATAGATTTGATAAACGTCTGATTAAAGTTCAAGTTCCCTAACAAACGTTTTTGCGCATTCCTTGTGGACCCTTCCACGTAAAAACTGGGGAGAGATTAAAAAAAAAAAAATGCTTACCAATCATCAGGGCAGGCTTTGATGGCCTGATCGAAGTAAGATTTAGCTCTTGCTTGGTCTCTTTGGCTCTCCCAAATCAGATTTGCATATAGAGACAAAACTTCTCCATCTCCAGGACTCGCTAGTATTGCTCTCCCGTAGTAATCTTCCGCTCTCCCGTAATCCTTCTTCACCTTCATTCATTTTTCCATCCAAACACAAGAAAATCAACCAACTGCTTCTAAATGAAAACCTTATCTTAGACATACTTATACTATCTAATTAAATTTTATAAAAAATAAAAACAGAGAGAGAAATTACCTCGTGCAAGTACCTTCCAAAATTACTTAAAAGAAGCGGATTCTCAGGATTCGCCATCAACATTTGCTGGTAATACGCCCCAATCTTATTCTGATCGGAGTTTCCCCCGGAGAAGGATTCATTTTCATCTCCTCCTCTCCCTCCACCACGTCTTCCTCCCACTTCCTTCCCTTTCCCCATTCCACCACCCGAGAACTCCAATTCCTCCACCAAGACATCATCTCCTGCAAACACGTCCGAAACACCTAAGTCAAATCCAATTAGCTTCAGAACCGGAGATCCTTCTTCCTTCTCAGCTTTTTCAACTCTCTGCAATTGGAGATCTTCCTTCTCTGCTATCCTCGCCTGAGTGGAACGGTTACGAATTCGCGGAGCGGTTGAGAGTTCGGAATGGATCACTTCAGTATCTGACACCGTTCGTCGCAGATCACATGACGAAATCTTCTTCTTTGATCGCACCTGGAAATGTACGGATCTCGAAAGAGCCGTGAAATTCCTGACAGAAAAGGAGATACCTGTGCCGGAATCCTGGTCGAATGGGTAAGCTTTCGGCGGGGCGAGGGAAGACGTTTTGACCGGCCACGAACCGGTTCGGAGGAGAACTGCTTTCATATCGAATCGGAAGATAAAAAGAGAGAAGCTCTGTTTCGATGTTCTGTCACCGGAAAAACTAAGCTCAGTATTCTCTAATCTCTCTATATATATAGGTGACTCGTAAACGCCGTCATCGAATGGGAGGCCTTAAGACGTTCGCTTGTTATTGCAACACGTATCGGGATCCAAGAAACTACAGCGACTAGAATTCACTACTGGCACTTTATAACAGAGACACGTGCGACGAATGGAACGTGGAGTTCGCTGAATTTGCCACGAGTGGAATCTCTGTACATTATGAGGCGATACATTATGCAAATCACTAGTAAAACGTGTGGATTCGCATTTTCTTCATGTATAACTTCTATTGTCTAATCATTTTAAATAATTTCACTACTCAATGTCATATTTCAATTCTTAATATCAAATATGATATTATTATCCGTAAATTTAAATTAGTTTATTATTTAATCAACATAAAACTAGGATATGCACAATAACTCAGGTTATCTAAGCTTTTTAAATTAAAATAGATAGTTTAAGTTCAACTTTTTACAAACTTATTTAAAATATAAAATTTAATAATAATTTTGTGTATCTAAAGATTAGTTTTAAAATTATTATGATATCAGTGAGAAGGTAAAAGGTGGCGGCCCACATCACGCTGTTTGTCCCGTAATGTGAACCAGCTGTTAGATGGTAATATCGCGAAACATCGTAAAGGAAGAGGTAGAAGTGTAGAACCTTGTTTTCGACACCGTAACCACGTGCGATACTAAATCCGGGATCGCAGCCATGGTTTTCGTTGCCTATCCTTTTACTAGGCCGCATAAAATTAATCAACGAACAAGTAAATAAATGAAAACCAAGTGGGACGACGGCACGTGGCTAAGGTCCAGTGAATGTACACTTCGGACATCAACTTGAACTCAACATGTATCCAGACAAGCACTATGTTTCAATTCATGTGTTCCACCCATAGTTTTAATACAATCTTACTCTTCCAGCTTCAGTTTTTTTTCCTCATATTTTTTGTTTTTTTTGTTAATTTACGTTGAAAAATCGTGAGATATCCAACATAAAACCTCCACACAGATGAGATGAGTCTACCAGTAGAATAAAGAATTCATAATTTTTCATCTTTCATGTAGTATTATATATCATAGATGCATAATTCAAATTCACTTGCATTTAATTCATATTAAGATTATATTAAAAATTTCAAATACTAGTAAAATATATTAGGATATAACAAAATAAAGAAAACTTTCTAGTGAAATCAACTATATCTCTCATTCTATTTCCTATTTAATGTTTGAAGGAAAGTATGGGAACTGGTAGAGATGTATAAGGATAAATATAGATGAATTGTTGGTTTGATGATGATGTTATTATAATTCATATTAATTTCAAAAACACGTTTTACAGGTTGGATAAAGTACCCATTATGAATCGATTTGCAACAAGTAATGTTTACTTTCGATCATAGTTCTTGATTGGACAAAAAATGTCAGATTTTTCTTTTTTAAATCAATTAAGAACTCTAATGGCTGCGGTTGAAATCCTCTACTCACTTTTATGGTTAGTTAGGATACTTGCTGATTGCTACTCAGATTAGAGAAATATCGTTAACTATTTTCAAATGAAAGGTATCCTCAAAATTGTAAATTCTTGGGTTTTACTCTGAATTTTCTGTGGCAGATAGATCAGGAAAATCTTCTTTGAATGCAGGGGTGATAATCTCAGCTTATACGATATTGCGGTTTTGAAAACCTTGATATCTCGGCCGATACGATATGTATCGGCCGATATCCGATATGTATCGGTTGATATATATTGCCGACATCGTCTGATATTGGTGGTTTTGGTAAAAAAAATAGGAGAGAAATTTATTGGCCGATACCGAGATTTTCACCCTTGCTTGCATGTGTAGATTTTTTATTTTTTATTAAGTTATGATGAAATTTATCTGCTTCTTATGTGGAATTCAATTTTTTCATGAGAAATCCTTCATCCTAAGATCATTCCCCAATAGATACGAAGCTGTAGAATCACCTTTGCAACAGGACTATTTTGAAATTCCATCATTCTCATTTAAAACCTCCTTTTAAAAAAATATGAAAATAAAAATAAAAAAATCACAAAATTCTAATATGGTAAACAACTCCTAACTTACCAACCAGCTCTTAAAATTCTCCACATGCAACCATGCTTGAGTGTCTTTTCTTTAGTTTTGGGATGATCAGGGACAGGAAATATATCCAATGAAATTTAGACAGCATAGCTCTTAAAGTGGGTTGATAACTATTTGACAGTATGGTTCTTTGAAGGAAGACCCCTAACTTGTGTTTGATGGGATGCTTACTAATTTTTTCCCAGTACCAATAACATCATTTCCATTGGTCAATAACATCTTCTTCATTTTTAAAGATGGAGGGTGCCCAGATGTCTTGCCCCGGGGCATATATCCGCCTCTCTACACATATGTCGAATTCAGGCAGTGGGATCAGAGAGTAGCCATTCATTAAAGTCATTAAGAATTGAGCCTAAGCCATCAATCAATAATATCAAGTGCATGATTTGTGTTTTGGTTTGGATTTTGCCAACATTATCTGCAGGCATGTGCATTATATTAAGAGATTCTATTCAATATCCCATCAAGATGAAGATAAAGTTTATAAAGTGGTTTGGACTTTACCAACATTATTTGCAGGCATGTGCATTTTATTAAGAGAAATTATATTTAATATCCCATCAAGATGAAGATGAAGATGAAGATTATAAAGTAGTTACTAAAAGAATTCGCCAAACTCTATCCATCTCTAAACAAAAAAAAATATGCCTTGTTGACAACAGATTATTATAATCATCGAGTTTATTCCTATCTGTGACTCACCTTCTTTAATAAGTGGTTATCTTTTCATCAAATCTTTCGTACAATATTATTTGGATTTTTGCATTAAACTAATGTCTATATAATAATAATGATGATAATAAAACAAGAAACTGAGAAAGTGATATCATGTTATATCTGCCCATTTAACATTCAAGAAGATTTTCTACAATATTAAAATATAAATAATAAAATAACATTTGTTAAAGGAACATTTGGAACTTCCAAAAGTTTAAGACTTTAAGTGGGTCGTTCATCCATTTCTTCAAGGAAAACAATTCCATGAAAAAAAAATATTTGAATTTGATTCATATCATTCAACATGTGCGATGAATTCAACCTTGTGTTGGACTATAGAAACTTGATGTCGTTGTTTACATCAAAATCTTTATTTTCATTGAAAATAAACGAAGCATAGTCTATTTTCCTCATTAGATCTTCCTATCCCTTATGAGAAATAAATTTCTTGAAAAAAGAGGGAACAATCTCATGCTTTGTGTTCTTGGCAAAAGAGCATTCATTCATTCCGTGAAGAGAGAGGTATCATTTTTTATGCTCTTTATTTTCCATTAGATGAAAAATAACAAACAGCTCCTAATGGAACAATCTGATAACAAGTCATCGGAAGTTATCTTCTTTAATCTTTATCACTCACTCAGCTCAATCGCTTAAAGCTAATCATTTATTCCTAAAAAACAATAAATATGAATAAAAATGGCATCTTAAATGAAAAGGTCCAACAAAATCATGGACCTACTCAAGAACCTGATTTCATGTCCCATTTGAAGAGATCTCGGGTTACAAAGGATAAAATATATGCTAAAAATGGCACATTCCACACTATGATGCTGGCAAACATACATAGAAAAAGGTAACTAATTTTTGCACTAGTACTTTTCTTAAAGGGGGATGATAAAATTTTGAGAATTTTTTATTTGCCCTTTCACCTTTTAATTCATCAAGGACAAAATCAAGGGCAAAATGGAAAAGCTTCCACCTGATATACCAGTCTCCAACGGGATGTCCTGGATGAGTCTATTGATGCACTCAGTAGGAATCACCCTGAATAAGCTGCCAGACATTTTGAATGTAGTGAGCTCTGTGAGCTCTCTGCAATCATAACGCAGAAGAATACACTTCCACTTCCATTTCGAAGAATAAAAAATAAAAAAAGAGGACAAAGACGATGATGAAGAAGAAGATACTTCCACGACCATCACATTTATCATCACGGAACCACACAAATTCACAATGTCAAGGCAATAGAAAGAAGCTACCATCAAAGTTTAAATTGAGTAGGACCCTTGGCAGAGGAGACCAATCCAAAGGATTAATCAAGGGTTGCTTTCAGAATGCCCCCAGACTCCTCTTTGAGGAACATGCCCCTAAGACTGGCTTCAATTTTACTGCCTGCATGAACTTTGTAATGGATGACAGGACCGCAGGAACAGTCAATTTTTCCTCTCTCAACAAGGGCCACAAAATGTCTAGGAGCACAAGTTCCCAATACACTTTTCCCTCTCGACAAGCCTACTTCGATCGCTCAATGTTTATATTCAATCCAACCCCACCACCATCCAGCAGAAGACCATCACCCCTTGTGAGTCCTTTAATGATCCATACCGAAGGGTGAACTCTCAGCACTGTCTCTTCTGGAAATAATGTTGTAGTAAGAACTAATAGAGGAAATCCTTTAGTCCAGTGTACACAGTAATCAGTCCCCTTGAGTAAGATGTAAATCTACTAGAACCCTCACAACATTTTTTAGACCATGATTTCACCATTTCATGGGTCATTCATTCAAGGATAACAACTATTAGACCTGAAACTCATTGTGGTTAGTGAGCTATTTGAAGACAGTTAATTTACCAATAATAAGGGTCCAGGAGAAGGAAATATAATTGGAAGGACTAAGCACTACCCTCAACTGTTTGGTGGAGATATGATGAGGAGAGGAACTTCATGGAGAGAGGTTCTTGATCATCAGCTCTGCTTGATTGGGAGAATATGTGAGGATTCAAGGGTTTCTCTTCTTGCATCTTGTTTGGTAATTTTACAATAGGGGGGATTCTACTAGATGACATCATGCTGCACCATCAAATTCTCCTATTTCTTATTCATCTAATTTCTAGGGTGACTTCTACAACATGATATGATGCTGCTTCATGGAATTCCCCTACTTATTCATCTAATTTACACAACTTCCATGGTGGTATCTTATTCCCCTACTCTTTGCAAGGACAAAATCCCCAACTAAGGAGGATCCCCCACTTTGGGAATCCCTCTAAAAATATGCTCCCAATCCAAATGCACCCATCATTACCATCATTCATTGGCCAAGCCAATTTCCCATCTATTTGGGGTAGCTTCATAAATTTCTCCTTCTCCACTCTACCCTATCAAAAATCATATCCTTCGTCGCTTCACAATCTATCATGATGCCTTACTCTTCTCCTGGTACCTTCTACTTTCAACCCTTCAACTCTTCATGTTGGGATTGTTTTCGGCCTTCTACATAAATGCCCAAACCATACAAGTGACATTCCCTCATCTTTTCACATATTTAAGCTTTTTTTTCACCGTCTATTGAATGTCCCTCACCATATTCACACCACCATGCTCCCATCTTGGCATACGCATTTATCTGCCAATATTAAATTTGCTTGCCTCCTCTTCAACACCCAAAACTGAACCTCATAAAACGTTGTTTGTCTTATAGTGTTTTTATAGAATAGCCCCCTAATCTACATGGTACTTCTTCATCATATAGCACTCTGAGAACATATCTACTCTACCGACTGCATTCCACATCCATTCTTGAAAGAAAACAGGACCATAAAATGGAAGAAATCCCTAACTCCCCAAACTAAATGCTTTTAGCTGAACAAATGCATCAAACAAAATCATAATTCTGGATAACCTGAAGTCAAGAAAGTTTAGCATTCCAAACATTTTTTCCTTTGTCGATTCAATGAAAAGTCGATTGATCATCTCTTTTTGCATTGCCCTTTCATGAATTCTTATTTTTTGACCTATTTTCCTCATCAAGTGATTTACAAAGCTACTCCTACACCCTTATGGATGGTTAGGGTGCAATACTTTCTTTAAAAGGAGATAGACCTTGTATTTTGGAAAATAATACCCCTCGCAATTGCATATAGGCATGGAGTATTTGGAAAGAAAGGAACCTCAGAATATTCCCAGGTAAAGCTCCATTGAGATATTCGTTGATGGCAAGGATCATTGTGGTTGTTATCCGGTCAAACAAAGGGTACTCATTGTCAATAGAAGGGACATTGTCTCAAATGGGGGTTACGACAAAGAATTGAGAACCAAGCGGAAAGTGCTAGCACAATTGTGTTTTGAAATGTCATCACCATCATAATCATCATCAAAACTATTTATCCCATCTATGTGAGGTTAGTTTTCTGAGTTCTCTCCTCCATATCATCCTATCAAAAACATACCCTCCATTACCCTACAACCTACCATATCCCTATTCACCCCTTCCAACCAAGTTTTCAACAATCTTCCTCTCTTTGATCCCCCCTCTACTTGTATCCTTTCAGTTTTCCTAACAGGGGCTGTTTTTGGTCTCCTACATGTGTCCAAACCACCTTAAGCGACTTTGTCCCATTTTCTAATCTATTGGGACTATTCTAATGGTTTCTCTAATACATCCATTCCTAATTCTAACCTTTAACATTAATCTGCCCGTCCATCTTAGAATACACATTTATGTTGCCATTACTTTATCTATTTGTTTCTTCTTAATGGCCCAACACTTGGCTCCATAAAGCATAGTTGGCCCAATGGTAGTCTTATAGAACCTCCCTTTCAATCTGTAAGGTTTTCTTTTATCACAAAGAACTCAATTAGCTTACCTACATCTAGCCCATCCCATTCCAATCCTATTAGCTACATATAGATCTATTCCTCCATTTGGTTGGGCAATTGCACCCAAATATCTAAATTTATCATATTATGATACCAAATCATTTCTAATTTTAATCAATTCCTATTCTATACTCTCTAAACCACTAAAGTTATACTCCATATATTTTGTATTTGCTCTACTAATTGTCAACTCATTCATCTTTTAACATTTCCTCCATAATTTTATTTCACATTCAATTGATTTCTTGTTTCACCCATTAATACTATGCGATCTGCAAATAACATACACCATGGCACCGTATCCTATATATCAACTACTAAGGAATCCATAACTAAGACAAATAAACAAGACCTTAAAGTTGATCCTTGATGAAATCCAACTCTTACTAGAAACTTCCCATTGCCCACATACTGTCCTCACACTAGTTGTCGCATGTTCATACATATCCTTTACAATCTCAACATATTTATTAGGAATGCATTTCTTTTGAATAGCTTGCCAGATTACATGCCTTGGCACCCTACCCTAGGCCTTTTCTAAGACTGTAAAAATCATATAAATTTTTCCTTTTCTCCCTTTTTTTGAATGATGGTTTTTTTATTCCAACAAGAAGAAACTGATATACAACTTTTTTTTGAATGATGATAATTTTATTCCATGGCCAAAATTGGGAGAAGAGATACAGAAAACACCTTGGAAAAGAACAGGAAAATGAAAAAGAAAAAAAGAACTCGTGACCAGGAAAAGCAGCAACCCCTTAACACCATCTGAGGCCTCCTCCGCCCAACTCTTCCCCCCCCCCCCCAAAAGAAAAAAAAAAAAAAAACCTCTTTTCCTTTGCTAGGTGCCTAAAAAGGGATATAGATAGGTTGTCTCCAATATCTGCAATTTTTCCCACTTTGTATACAAACAGCCAAGGGAAAGCCTATCCACTTGATAACACATGCCAAATTCCCTTCAATTATGAGAGGAAGATAGTTCCTTTTTTTTTGGTCAATTTTGAGCCCAAACAACAGTACAGATGCGTCTCCACATTAGCAGAATCAATGCCAGCTGGACTTGAATGCGCCAAGAGAGCTTTGTTACAGACATCCTCAACACTCCACCAATACAGGAAGGACCAGGAGCTCCAAGAGCACTCCCATCAAAGTTTAGCTTAAAGAAACTAGGATTGAACTGCTAACAAACTCTCACCGATGGCCTACTAGAATTATTATTAATGACCAGTTCCTGAGCAAATCCTCCACAGAGTAAGACTTAAATACATGTAGAACCTTAGCCTGATTAGCAAATCTTCTTTTGATTAAATGAGCTAGCTCCTCTTTCATGGTGATCTTATTCCCAAAGGATCCATTATTTCTTTACAACCGCAGGGTTCACAAGGTTGCCACCCAGTTGATTCTCCAAAGAATACGAATTTTTTCTGATAACTAACAAAATTGCCGACTCTGTAGATGCTCCATAAGTGATCCCGCAATCATTCAAGACACTTAAACCAAGAAAAAAATTGATTCCATAAATAGACAGCAATCCAGCAGAAACATTAATGGGTGAATTGCAGGCTCCTCATCCTTTAAATATAAAATACAGCCATTCACCAAAAACCAGTTTGCCGCCCCCACTTTCTAAGATTATCAATAGTGAGGATTTTATCTTTGCAAGCAGCCCAACAAAAAACAACACACTTATCGGCAGATTTAATACACAAAATGGCATGTAAAGGGCTGGGAGAACCCTCAAAATTAGAAAGGAAATATTTAAAAAAGAAAAGATCTGACTGAGAATGTGCCCCTACTGCCCAGCTTCCAAATGCGTCTGTCCTCTTGCCAACGGCTGATGTAAATCCCATATAGCATCTGAAGGAGGTTCATCAGTTCTCCCCAGTCATTCAAGTCTCTTCTAAGAACAAGGCACCAGGACACCCTATTAGCTTCCCAGTTAAGATAATTTGAAATTAGAGCATCCTGGTTCATAGCTATACTAAAGAGAGATGGGTGGTAACTGCATAAAGGTTCCTTGGCATCCCAACAGTCCTTCCAGAAAAAATTCTGCTACCCTAGCCTACATGATATTTTATTTTCTCAAAGAAAGAATCAACCACTGCAATCACCCCTTTCCAAAATTCTGAAGCATACCTAGTGATTAACTTGATGCTCCAACCTTCCTGATCAGTCTGATATTTAACACAGATTATCTTCTTCCACAGACCCACTGAATTTCTCCCTAAACTTTTCCATGAGCTGTTTCAAAACAAAGTAGCTTCTGTTGTTAACCTGCTTAGCATAAATCCAAATTGATTCTCCAAGACACTTGATTCTTGTCTTAGCTTCTATTCTAATACTCACTCCCAAACTTTCATGGCACAGCTCACAAGTTTAGTACCTCAATAATTGCCACAATTTAAATCTCTTTTATTCTAATAAAATGGAACCACCATACTTTTATGCCATTCATTAGGCATCTTATTTGAGTCCATGATTTTGTCAAACCGCCTAGTTAACCATTTGATCCCAATTTCACCCAACTCCACACTTCTATACATTCAAAAAAAAAAAGATCCAAACTTCTATAGGAATATTCTTTGGTCCTAAAGCTCTACCTTTCTTCATTTTATCCAAAGCTGATATTTGAAAGGTGAAAGTAAATATCACAATTATTATAATTCAAAAACAAGTACAAGAGTTTACAATACCTACAATTTCTTTCCACCACCATATAATTTCCTCCTATGCTCTTGTATCTATTTTTAACATACACCAATGTCATCAAGACCACTGTCCCAATGATAACCCTACAAACATCTCATGTCTCTCTATTCCATGTTTAGGCAAAAAGCATTTAATGGAGGTTGCCAACTTCTTAACATACAAAAGAGATACTTTAGCTCATCTTCTAAAGGCTTGTTTCCTTTGTTATGGTCCACATCTTCTAAAGTTCCTTTCCTCCTCTTGTGCCCACACTGTTGCATTGGACGAATCACCCTCAATGATGAGCTTCCCTTGAAAATGAACTTTGAAATCCAAGGTATTAGCACACATCACTATCACCATACACATTCGTTGTGACAATATGCTAATTTATTCATTCAATCTCTCATTTAACTTTACTGCATTATAGGAGTATTATTCTACAAACTACTTACTACTACCATGAAGATTCTTGTAATTACCAATGCAATGCCTAGGTTCTTGCCTTTATATTTGGGAATCAATGCTCTGACAAATCTCTCACAATGCATGTCAATAATTTTCCAAAATTCCAATTTCGCAAAGAAGCTGAAGAAGCCTACAACACAAGAGATGCATTACCGCATGTTAACAAAAACAGGGTTTTGACGAATAAAATGTTTTTTTTCTAACTTCATCAACTAGGGTTTCCAAGAATTAAAGAAAAAAAAAATCTCCTATGTTGCCAAATGACAATGAGGCTTACAGAATTTAAAAAAAAAACCTACATATCAAAAAGATTTAAAACTGTTCAAAAATCACCATAATTCCAAGATACAATAGCGTCAAACCAGCTCAATGGTACCTCACAATTTATACATGCTAAGGATGTTCACACACAAAAAATTCTCACAGGAAAATGCCAGCATGGAACCTGTTCAAGATGCATGTCATTCATCAGATGAGAACATGACCATAGCCTGACCCAATGTCCAATTTGGCCACTTTCCAATAGTTGCATGACATGCACATGTTGAATAACAAGCTTTTTAAAATTCTAACTGTCCTCTTCTGATACTGAGCAGCACACTACAACTCTTTTTCTTTTTTCTTTCTCCTCTTAATGCATGGCCACTCTTCAGTTTTTACAAGCTGGCAACCAGCGATTACAACTCCATATCAACCACCATAGACTCTCATCTGCCTATATCTAAAATGCGATATATAAAAAATTACTTAAATCACAACCATTGAGAATGCAGTTTGAAGTGCTTCTCTTTCAACTGGTTAAATTAAATACAAACTACACAGAAACAGGGTTCTTTAAAAGAAATGATTTGTCACCATTTTTATTGCTAAACATCTACCGGAGACAGGAGTCCATCAAGCACCCATAAAGTACTGATCATCAAGCTCATTAGCACATCAATGGGTGAATACTAAATCAATATGCATATTAAAATAAAAAGTAACACAGATCTTCATACGAAAGAAGTCCTAAGAGTAGAAATTCAAGCAACATTCATAAATTCAAACAACAGTCATCAACATCTAAGCTAAAATTGGCAACAGAATCACAAGAATATTCATCCGCTACACAGTATATAGACAACAAGAGTGTTGCATACACAGTAATGCACTTTCTCTTTCCTGTTACAGCCAATTTAACCTCAAGTCTCCGAAGTCAACTCCAAACAAATAAGTAAGCCATAGATCTCTCTAAATTGACACTTCTACAACACCACCATCAGTTGTTTCTCTGACAAAGTAAAATGGACTGCAATTCCTACGCTGTATCTACGACTTGATACATGGGAAAGAAGGCAAGATATGGCTATGAGTTTCTTCCAATAACCTCTTACAGGGAGTATACAAATTCTTTAAAATGAAATAAAGATACACACTGGCCCCACGCCAAGTAGCAGACAAGGGATGACGCCAAAAGGCCCAGATTACATCAGCCATCAAGACCTCCACCTAGGACTTGAGATAGAGAAAAAACCTGACGGTGATGATGGCAAGAAAGCACTAGGAGAAAGGGGAGGCGGCTGAGGGCCGGGACCTAAAATCCCAGGAGCTGGGGACAGGGGCGGAAATGAGAAATTAGGGGTCAGAGGGTACTGAAATCCAGGGGACAGTAAGGGAAAAGGAGACCTTGGGGACAGTAGATTCAGGAAACTGCTGGGGGATGGCAATGCAGGAGACGGCAAAAGAGTGAGTGTGCCGCTGCCCCGTGGGGAAGGGAAGGCAGGCGCGGGAGGAAGGGGAAGTATACCTGGTGCCCCAGATGGAAGCTGCTGCTGCTGCTGCTGTTGCATCAGCAGCTGCCTCGGACTGGAATCAATCATGGAGTTCTGGAGATAGCGCATATAAGCTGAGATTGGTGACTCAGCCGTGTTGGGCAAGTTAGGGAACTGGCCAGGCTGACCAAAGAAGGGGGAAATGGAGCCAGTTTGATTGGCAACGGCAGTTTGGTTGTTTTGGATATTTGGGATGTTGTTATTAAAGGGAATGAGAGGGGGAGGCGGCGGGCGGGCGATGGGCGAGAGGGGCGGAGGGCGGATCTTGTGGAGGCGTGTGCTGGGGGGCTTGGGTGGGTTATGGGGCGGAACGGGATGGGGATTAGAATTCGAAGAATGAGAAGGAGAACCAGTCAACTGTTGGACTATGCTGCGGAAATCATTCTTGCTGATGTTGTAGACCTGGGGTTGAGGTTGCTGCTGCTGGTTCTGGTTCTGGTTCTGGTTCTGATTCAGATTTGAGTTCCTATGGTTGGTGAAATTGGTCTGGTGGATGGGGCTCTTTCGAATGTTCTTGCCGATCTTGTTAACACCCAGTGGGTCGTTTGGAGGCCGATTCCTAGAAAAACCGGAATTGTCCATTTTCAACAGACAGGATGAGATCAGAAAGAGTTGGGATTCATACCTCCTTTATAATTTTTCTTCTTCTGCTTCTTCTTCTTCTTCTTTCTCTGGAGCTGAAATCCAAGATCCGGCAGATAAGAGACGGAGAAATGAAATAGAAGAAGATGAGATGATCCGATTTGGAGCTAATTTCGGTGTATTTGCGGTTCTTGACTCTCAAGTCTTGAACGGCAGAGACGTTAAGTCCACTCTAGGGTTTCGAAACGTTGGATAGCAGTAGCAGCTTCATCATCGTGTACTCTGTTTGTGCTCCACCACCGAATGGCAATCGCTGTCCGAGGGGTGGAGAAAGTCAGGCCTCCAGGAAAGATATCGATGACATTTGACTAATTAGTAATTACTATTTGAGATTCGGTTCCGTAGTCCTCAGGATTACCCTTCCATTCACTTCAGTATTCAATTTAGCTCACAGAATAAAGAGTCGTGCATTATTTTTGTTCATCAAAGGCGAAACTAGCGGCCTAATGAGGCAACGTGGCTCCATGAAAATTTAGATTAGGACATTACACATTTGTCATTCTTTAGCATATTTGACTAGGATGAATAAAAAACTTCATGGATAATGTTTAAAAAATAACTCCATCCTTATAGTTTTGCAAGAGGAGTCAAATAGAGTCTAAATTTTATTCATTTACTATTTTTTGCATTACTTCAAATTAAAAAATGCCACCCACTACATATTTTGATAGGTAGTTTCACTAAATAGGGATCTTTCAATTCTCACTTTAATGCATAATTATTTACTAAATAAAATAATACCCACATCAATTATAATGTTTATAACATGCATTATCCCATTGAATCCACTGAAGTCACTAAATTAAATTAGAAACTAGAGATATATCAATTATAACAAATAATTTTCATTCAATTATCTCTATTCATTTTATTTAAGTACATGAAATGAAAAATAGTTCACAAAAAATTTCACTTTAGCCATCTATTTTATTCAATTTAAATTAGATGATTATATAATTTATAAAATATGATTATATTACTAACCATTCATTTGATAGTAGAGGGTCATTGCGCATCATATAATTTTTAAACTTGACATAATTCAAATTAATTCAGTTATGTCATCTTTAGTGTTTAAATTGGCATTCTCATAATCTTATTTCAAATTAGCTTTACTAAAATTTTCTAAAAAATTAATTTAATGATTTTGATATTGATTATTGAAATTAAAAAGAAGATAAATAAAAATATTAATATTAATAATCAATAACCATTTATTAGATTGTGAGCGAAGTAAAATGAAGTTGACTGTTTTTAGATGTGAATGCATACGCGGTGCAAGTTGTTAAGCCCGGCGGCATTTCTGGCCTTCCTGAATCTCAAAGGGATCTTATCAATGTTGGGAAGGAATGGCAGTACAACCTTTTCGGTAGTCCTACGGACACAATATCAATCTGTAGGCAGTGACCATTGACTCTAATGGGATGAAATTGGATGGAGTCGAGTTTCTTAAAATTCAATCTCACCTTAGTTAATATTTATAAAATTTAATCTAGCTCAATCCATATTCTAATCTCATTCAACTTGAATTCTGACTAAATTTATATTCTGAACTAATTTTAGTCGGATTGAATTAGATCAGATTTAGTTAATTTAAAAATTCTTCAATCTGATTAATCTAAATTTTATATGAATTTTTGTCTTCTCAACTACACCTATTGACTCAATTCACATGACCCAATTTACTCATGTAATTTGACCTGACCGGAGTTTCACACCTAGGAATTGCTGAAGGAAGTTGTGCCGTCATTTCTTATTCCAGCAATTAGTACTGGAAATCTGTGGAAAATCCCTCTCATGCGCTGTTTTGTGTGAAAGTGTGACTTGCTAACTTGGGTCTTGGACCCTACAGCCCGACTCCTATCTTGTATTTCTCCTTTCCTTTGATTTCTACCTTACTTACCCTAAAGTGAAAGCATGGAAGTAGTTTCACTGTGAAGAGATTGAAAATTCTCTTTTTTTACAATATATAATTTATATAAGTGGTTAGTGGTTTTGTTGTTTACAACTGTAGTATCTCATTCTTTTGTTTATAAACTCTAATCACAATTCTAGACTTCTTAATAGTATTATTTTAACATAAAGTAAACTAGTGATCTGCATTTGGTGAACATGACATTACCTTAATATACTCTTTCTATATTCTCTGATGTCGACTTTATTAGCAATAATAATTGTAGATATTGTCTTTTGTCGTGGCATCACAGAAAAATTAATTAATTAGATTAATCAAATTATATTTTTTAAGAGTCCATTTACAATCTTTGTAGGACGAGCTCTAACTAGACTTATAGACATTTGAGTCTTGAATACTAAATTTAAAAATCAGAACTCCCAAAGATGCAAGTGTTGGAATCCTTCTATATGATTGTAGTTTTACAGCAATGTAGGGAATTTGAAAAAAAAAAAATGAGATTTACTGATATATGACTTGAGGGAGATCTAAACATGCAAAAATTGTTAAGTTTTTCTTAAGATGGAATATTTTATTTAGCTATAATGATAACAACCTTGATGTTGACAATGCTTTTTTAATGAAGATTACTTTAATCCAATCATAAGGTGCCACGTAGGCTCTTTTAACAATAGAAAGAATATTTTTGTTACTTTTTATACGTGTTTTAAATCTTTTGGTTAGTCCTTTAGAAGTGTGAATTACTTACAAAATCTTGAGCAACTCTTTCTAAAACCCAAGCCCTTTGATTTATTTAGCATTATTTATGGGCCTAGTTAAACTAAACTTTAGATAAATTATTAATATTCTCTTTACCCTCATAAAATATTAAATGACTTTGTTAAAGCTATAAAGTAATGATCAAGAAAACTACTCCCATGATTTTCGTTGATAAGTTTTCAAAGAATAAAGTCCTAGTTACATGTTTAATTTTATGATATTAAATCAAATAAATGTTTTTTTAATAAATATCAGTGCTTAATTAGATCTAAAAGGTGCTTTTCATACAACAAAACAAATGGATCTAAATATTATTGGTACTTACACTTCAGATTTTAAAAAATGCCATATATTATGTGTTGCAAGATCCTTCTTATATCTTTTTCAATAAATTCGGAAAGGGTACAGAGCTTGTGAATGAGTGGAAGTAGAACCTTTTGGCTAAATCTGTTTTTATGAGGGTAGTTTGGTCATTTTAACAATTTTGAGAGGTGAGTCTATGAGATTGTTATAGAAAGTGAGGGAGTTCTTTTAAGAATTTCAAAAGTATATAAACTCATGGAATTTTTTTAAAAGGGTAAACATGTTCATATGAGAGAATTCTTTTATCTCACATGGGATTTTTTTCTTTTTTTTTTTTCCTTTTTTTTAATTTCTAATTTATATTTTCACTTTTTGTGTTGGTTGGAAGGGTAAAATGGAAATTTAAAAAAAAAGTTGAATTCCCATATGAGATGAAAAAATTGTCCCATATAAGAATGTGTACTCTTTTTTTAAATTTTCTTTATATCAAATATATTTTATAAGTTGTGGGTCACATGAGCCTTTTTTTTTATATCTAACCCTTCACCAACAAGTGTTATATGTGACATATTTTCATTATAGTATTTTGCAATGCTTTAAAATTTGGTCCGTGAGATTAATCTCATATTCAATGTGGATTGGAGACATCTATATTTAAAAACAAATTTTAAAGAGATGTTTATTGATACAAAGTCGAACTTATATTTTTCTTATCCATGGTCCATACAAATGAAATATCCACCCATTAAATATAATAATCTCTTAATTTTGATACAATCTATGGTTATACCGACCGCCGTATTAATTCATATTATGAACATTATTAATTTTGAAGCTATAAGATATATAGTTGATATTATTCAAATAAAGTGATATTTAACTTGGAAACAGCCACATGAAATAAGTGCATGAAAAGGATGGATGGATTGGCTCGATCAAGACTGAAAAGAGGCATTAAAGGAAGCCAAAGGTGGTAACAGTAATGCAGGATGTTAAGTCAGGGTAGGAAGAGAAGAAGAGGGAGGACCAGGCTTAGGCTTCTCCAACTTTTTTCTCGTGAAAAGCGCCAAAATACCATGGATGGCCGTTTCAAGTCTCACCATCAACCCTAATCCAATTACTCCTCTCTCCATTTCCTCCCACCCCTCTCCCTCTCTCTCTCTCAACAGATGTTCAGAATTTTTTGGCTCCATGATGTGAAAATCCAGGTGATTTCCATTCCAATCTCATTTTGTACATTACATTTCTGTGCTTATTGCTATTGTTCTTCTTCATTTTCTTTGTTATTTTTTCCCTTCTCTCTCTCTCTCTCTCTGTTTTTTCTTTTTTCTATTTATGTAATGGAAGTGCCATTTTGTGGGTTTGCTCGGTGGAAAATCTTTCTTTGATTCCTTGTCAATTGTTGCATTCTTGCATTGCCATTTCTCCTCTTTTAGATGTACATTTATGTTGCAAAGGTCTGTCAGGATGTTCATTCCAAATGACATACTGATTGCACAATGCAAAAGTTGGCTGCAACATTCCTCATTGAGCGTTGCTCTGAATTGGAACATGGTTGCAATAGAATATAGAATGCTAAAATGAAGTAACTCGAAAGTTACATCTAACATCTTGAGATGTGAATATTTTGAGAGGGAAAGCACAGAGTTGAAACATTCTATGGGAAAAAAGAACAAAAGAATAGACATAGCACATGGAAAGTGTAAATCTGGAAGTGAACTATGCATTGTAGTTGATATAAAGGAGAAAATTTTGAAAGTTAAAAGAAAAAGTAATAGGCTTATAATGTTTCAATATTATATTAGATGAAGAATCCTTAAATGTTAAAGCATGCAGCACCTTACCTAGATTAATTAAGCGACATCAGAACAAGGATTTTTTTTTTTTTAAGATAAAAAGGCAAGTATATTGAGGAAGAAAGAGTAATGCACAACACCTCCATCTTAAGAAAAGAAAACAACAAGTTACATCTAAGACAAAACAGCTCCTAAGTGGCTAAGTGAACTAAATAGGTATGGTTCCTGGTTTGCTAATTGATGAATCTTTTGAACAACCAAAGTTTTTGCAGAAATTATATCCTGACTTTTTAAAATCAAGTTAGATAATCTCCAAAGGAAAAGACTAAAGGAACACCGACTAATTTCACTACTTTGAGTCACCATCTATGATAAAAACTTTTGGAGCTTGAATGGACGGATGGTGAAAAATATATCTAAGGAAAATTATTTGAGGAGATTTCAAAGGATGTGTACAGAATAAAATGATCTTATGAAGTGAACATATAGGGTGTGGGTTTCAAGTAGAAATGAGATAAGAGAGTTTATCATTGATTTTGTGTTGACTTTTGATGTAGCAATTGGTATATATGTTCTAAAAAGAAAGAAAATACATTGTGACTTTTCAAGTGTGTTTAATATGGCTTATGCAAATTGTTTTTTACCACGAATAAGATGCGAAGAACAAATATTTTGCGTATGTTATGAAATTATTCAAGAGAGAGTCCTACAACACAATATACATTGTTAATTTTAGATATTTATAATGGTACGTAGATGAAATATAAGAGGGGATACCCAAGAATACAATGGTGGAACTTGAAACAGAAAAGTACAGCAACTCTAGTGCACATTTGTTTACACAAATTTTTCTAAGAATATTTGATGTATCCATAAAAATGGCATTTTACTCATGTTTGTTTGCACCAGTACTCCAAAGAATTTGAATTCTTAGGTTGAGTCAATTTTTTATAGAAAATAGCCCAAAAAAATTTCCATCAAAACCATGGACAAATGTTTTCCCAAGAAAAAAAAAACTATGAACTGTACATTCATGGGCTTGATCCAAACTATCTTAAACTATTTCATAAAAGTAGGTAGCTTGATTAACTAACTATTTCATAAAATATTTACATTCATGGGCTTGATCCAAACTATCTTAAAATATTTCATAAAAGTAGGTAGCTTGATTAACATAAACTATTGTCTTCAACATGTAGTCTTGTTATCATCAGTTATTTGACTTGAGGCCTTGGTAGGTTTTGCAGAGGTAACAAATGCACTTTAACGACTTGGTTCGTCTCCTTATATTCAAGTTAGTTATCTTTAACCATGTATTTCTTCCCAAGCCATCGATATGGTTAGGTCAGTTAGGATTTTACACTGTTGATTATCAATCTTCAGCACAGTAAGGTAGTCCCTGTGGGTGTACACTGTTTGAAATCTGTATCATGAAAGTTTTACAGTGCAAATCTTAGAAAGAAAAATATAGTGAACTTTTTGAAATAAATTTGTGCTCACATCAACAAATGTTGAATGCTTTTGGTTGTTTTGCTGGTATCAATGAAGCTCTCATACTTGCCACATCAAGAATCTCTAGCACAATTAATGAGCAATCATAGTTGTAAGTAATCTGTGTTGATTTTTGTATGAAGTACCACATTCTCTAGCACGATTAATCATGTGTTAGCCTTAGTATGAAGTGCCATAATCTGTACCTAATTTTTGAGAAGATTCTTGGTGGCATAATTGTTAAAATCTTGCAATTTACAATTTGAATATCACAACATGAAATTATTTGGATCTTACACTTAAATCTCAATTGGTGAAAACCTTACATTTTTTGTTTTTACAATTTAAATGTTAATTTTTACAATATTTTATTTTCTTTATGATCCAAGTTAATTTTCAAAAGATTAGTCTTATAAAATATCCATAAACAATATGTAATTACCGGGACATATACATGAGTTTCTTTTATAATGTTGAACAATGCTTACATCAACGATAATCCAGTTTTATATGATACTATCATTATTTTATTTTTCACTTACCAATAATTATTTGAATACAAAATCCATAGAATGTTCACAATTTACAATTTGATATGATTTGATGCTCAGCCTAATTTATAATACGATTACAATTTTAATAACATTGCTTAGTGGAACTGGAACAATAGAAGGTTGCTTACCATCTTCACTTTAATGCCATTTCAGGTTAGCTTTAGTATGAATAGAACAGCATGATTGAGGTTCTATGGATGCAGAGGTTCGGCGTCTTAAGAACAGAATCAGACAGCAGAGGTACAGAGCTCGTAAACGTGAGGAAAAGGCTAAAAAAGATGCATCCATCCATGAAGGGAGCTGCCAGAATGATCACCATGGAGCATCATCATCTGAGTATTTTCCAATCTTGCCTATGCCCAATGATGAGAATTGGATACATGTACTGAAAAATGACACAAGCTCCATAGATGCAGAACCTTTTAAAGAGAACATTATCGGACAGACAGAAAGCAGTGATGCTTATGTAGATGAAGCAAGAGGAATTGCAGATCATGGAATTGGAGGCACTGAAAATTGTTATGAAGGTAAAAACCTACAAATAAACTCGATTCTATTGGAAAAAGGAGAGAATGTGATTGAATAATGCATATTTCCTCCTTGGAAACAACCAATTTGAATAGTTTGGTATCATACAGGATGTGTTCCGTATCCCATAGAAAGAGAACAAGACAGTGCACACATTCTTGAATTGAATGTCGAGGGAGTTGCAGAGGAAAGTCATGTTGATGAGCACCGTGCCTTTATCATACCGGAGGTGAGCTATTGAATGTATTCAGTGGATTCCTTATATTAATTTCCTTGATGGTGTTCTCTGATACTCTAATTGGTGCAGTTTTCATTGCCTTTGTCCGACAAAATGGAAGATGGTTACCATAAGAACACTTTCTTCATAGGACATTCTGAAGGCCATGATATCATGGTCCGTCGCCTTAAGAACAGAGAGCGGCAAAGGAGATATAGGGCCCGGAAGCGTCTTGGAGCAGATGGGAGGAATGCCAGTTTAAGACACCATCCAACATGTTTGCAATCGGGTCCACACCTGGGTGGAGTTGTGGTAAAATTGAAGTCCTTTGTTCCTCAGCGTCGAGATTGGAAGAAAGATGCGCGCGAGGCCCATGCATTTAAAGAACAAGAAAGTGCAGAAATAGAACGTCCAGCCTCTGCTCCCACCTTGGCAAGTGAACCTGCGGCTCATGGTTTGCATGACCTAATAAAGGATCTATCATCAGGAGTTGTATTTCACTCAGAGGATTCTGTACTTCCGACAGACAATGAAGCCAACGATTCTGTGCATAAGAGAAGACATTGGAAAGCAGCTGCTAGGAATAAGGTGGATTGCAGCTTACAGGAATAGTTCAATCGTTCATCTCTTAACCCTCAATTGTTCCCGAGTCCAGAGGCATCAAGGAACATCCAACTTCATGAGTTTTGTTTGCATTGGGACTATGATTTCATGATTGTTTTTTAACCTTCTTTTCACCTGCCTCACTGAACCTGCTGACAGAACTTACAAGAAGTAAGAGCAGGAGCGAGAAAGCCTGAAAAATCTGATCCTAGTATTTGAATTTTTTGTAGCAAATGCTGATCAGAAAGGAATCTCAGTTCATGTAACTAGGAATGACATACCCTTATTGCAATGAAACCGAAAGCATTTACTTTTCACAGTTCATATTTGATTCTTAGTGCCTTTTTTACTTATTAACATAGAGAGCTTTATTTTTACTTGCAACTGACATTTTAACCAAAATCAGGAGGCCTTAACTCGGCCTTGAACCAACTACAAGACCAATTAACAACATAGTTGTTCATCATCATCATTGTCACAATTCCATCTATTTGAGCTTCTCCACGACTCTTATCATAAACAATACGGCCCCTCACTCCACTATCGAAGTATCTATATATCTATCTTTTTTTTCTTCTCTCCAGGTTTTCACCAGTCTATCCCTTCTTCCTATACCTGCAATTTGTATTCTCTCAATTCTACGTATTGAGGTGGTCTTCAGTCTTCTACTCAGTACTCACATCATAGCAGATAGCATTACAAAACATGTGATTGGATCAATGAGATGTTGCTTGGCACAAGAAGAAACTTTCAGGCTTCACCAAATTCCCCATTTATATATAGTGTAGAAAACCTAGCTTTTGTCATTTCGAATGCATGTCAAACTAGAACTTGGTCATTGCATGCATCTGTTCTAGTTTCTAAGTTGTTTAATTTTATTTATTAATCCAAACCAAGGCGAGATAACTTTTAATATGCATCAAGTTCATTCTTTAGTGCAACAGCAATTGGGGCATTGGACCGTTGAGATTCATCGAAGACTTGTCATGTGTTTGGTGTACAGGCATTGAGATGGGTCAGAGCCTATTATGGAATAGGATAAAAGCGTTGATCTTCCGTGTTCCATCAATTCTAGAGCTTTTGATGTATTGGACAGATTTCGAACATAGACAAAGCAGCATGAAGATGCCCAATTTCATACACCTTGTCGATTTTCCTAATCTAGGCTTTGCTTAAATGTATACAGTACTTGTAAATTGGAAGTGCTTCATGGGTAATATTATGTAAAATAAATATGCTGGAAACATAAATGCTACATTACACTATTTATCTGCAATAAAGCTATGCAATGTTTTGTGTTTATGTTCTCTGAGAAGAATTTAAATTTTAAAGGCTAAAATTACAGTGGATCTAGTCATAAGATTGCACAAATTTTTATGAGTCATCTATTAAATTTTAATGGACATATTTTTAAGAAAATAGTTAAATAGGAATTTTCTTTCTAATAAAAAAAATTCCTGTGTTTGTTTAAATCTAGCCTAAGTAAGCAAAAGAAAGTTGATAAATAGAAAGTTGATAACTTGGAGGCAAGCTGATTTTTCAAACTATCCAAGCCTAGCTCAAATTGTATTTGAAGGGCCCACACCTGATTTCAATGCATATACAAGGCTTATCCGAGGCTTTGAACTCGAGCTTCAGTGGGCCTAAAATAAAATTTCTTTTGTATTATTGTACAAAATATAAACTATATGCCACACGAATTATATAAGTATACACAATATGATTAAAGAACATTATATTTTATAAAATGTGACTCAAATTCAGGCTTTCATGTACTGGGCCCAACTTGACCTCAATTCTAATTGGGACCTAATACTTTAAGCACAAAAATCAGTTCGACCTAGCTTGAATAAACCCAAGACTAATATTTTTTGGGTTTTCATGCAAGCTTGAATTAAGGCCATTCCAAATTACATAGCCAAAGTTAACATATTTTATAAATGAGACGATATTGTTATTTATTGGATTATCTCTGCCGTTTTTAATAAATAAGACAAATGGATCAACTCATTTAAATTTTGTCAAGTACTTGGGTCGAATCAATATATTAAATAAATGAATTATACTAACTATTAGTTGAAACAACCCATTTAGGCTTGTTTAGGTTGAGCACACCTGTTTAATAAATGGTTCATTATCAGTGGAGTTAACCATTTAAAAAAATGGGACAAACGGTGAGTGGACCCTTTAAGATCTGTGCAATCATGTGTGCCCTAACAAAATGATCTCCTAAACACTCCTTATAACATGCATCCCATGACCCGTATGCATCTTAAGGTTGGGGTGGAATCACGAATGGTCAAGAAAAAAACCTTTGATCAAGTTAATAAAGTTAGCGATTTTAAAACTAGGAGAGTTTATTAATTAAAAATGTAATTAAATTTAGAAGACTTAAAAATACGACTTCATTTTTTGATGTAATGAAAATAATTTTTATGAATCACATTCACACGTAAACTTTTTCCAATAGAATCATCATATCAGCCTGCCCAAACTTTCTTTCAGGAGTACACACCATTAAAGGTTTGCGGGTCATCTTCAAAGTTGGCAGCATTAGTTTTGGAAAAATAAAAAATGATTTCTTTAATCAAAGCGATGATGACATTAAAAAATTACAGAAGGTCAAGTTTGGGGATCTTGTCTGACTCGAATTTGTAAATAGATGGCAAAGTTTCTTCAAATTTGCTAATTCAAATATTTTGATGAAATTTTGACGGCCTGAGAATTTAAAATAGGGGATTATCCATAAGAGCTCAAAAAATTGGGGTTTCATAGGTAAAAATCAGGGATAAAAATATCAGGATGATATGGGCAAAACCTGGGTACTGACCTGCATATGATCTTAGTGGGCCTGGTTGGACTCAAGATTGCTCAGCTGGTTGAAATAGGCCCATCTGGTTACATGGTACATGTTTACCTTAAAAAAAATGTGCACCACATTTCACTTTCAGAAATGGACCTCAGCCCAGATCTACTGACTATCGCACCCCTTCTGTAAAAAAAAGAAAGGCTTTTCAAATCGTAGAACTGCCTTGATGATTCCAACCATTTAACAAATACATCACTGTCCCAGGAAAAGTTCGTCAATCTAATCCGGAAATCTTTTGGGAAATTGTCCACCCATTATATGGCCTGAGCCTGATCATTGATCTGGCGTCGGTTGATATGAATTCAATATATTTATTAAATAAGTTAATTCAACTCAAACTGTTTACCAAATTACTTAAGATCCTCCTTAGAGCACTATTTATTAATGGTTCACCAAATTCAAATTGTTTAATGAATCAATTAAAAAATCCCAGTCCAAACAATATACTTTTCAGGTCAAGTTAGATAGATGCTTTGAGCGTTGAGATTGGAAACAGCCACCTCCAGTCCAATCTACAATATTGTTTCACATCAACGCCACTCCAATCTATATAATCGGGCCTGTGAACGTCTATTTTTCCCCGTCTCACGCACAATAGTAACCCACTTAGCCGGCCTTGCCATTCAAAGTTCAAACACCATCCTACCACTTAGCAAAGCTAATGCCAATTGCATTGGACTTTGTTGGCTTTTATTGAAGATTAAAGATCAAAATCAAATACTGAAATTCAAGTACATCAACGATTGCAAACCAATATAATACATTGGATGACGATGAAAGACTCTCTACGTTGTATTAAAGTACAAACTACAAACCCAGAAAGCCCATAATAAATATATTGATCGATCAAATTCCATTGAAAAAAATAATACATCACATTCAATTTATAATCAAACTCAAGGCCTCTCATCTAATTTTAAAAGCTTCAAACCAAGTGAGCTACTCTTGCAAAGTAAGAGAGAAGCAAGCTTATGCTGGTGAAAGACAACCAAATAGAATCGAAATTCAATTTAGTAAAAGAAAAAGAAAAATATCCACTGGCAGTGAGCTATTGTGAAGCAGCACTGGTGCGAAAAGGCCAAGAAATTGCATTCTCAAAGACTTCAAACAACCGTAGCTCAAGGCTCATATTCATCTAAATTGTTCGGATTCGCTCAATATTTCAAAGGTTTACAACATCCATGAGATTATTCTAAAAAGCAGTCAATTATACATACTGCAGTAGCAAGTTTTCCATCAATGGAAAATAGTTAGTCTTGATGTTAAAGAGCATTAGCTTCAAGCCTTCAAGATGTCAGTTAATTGATTAAACTAACTATTAATGAACAAGTTAATATGAACATTGCAAAGGCTCTAAATTCTCACAAACAAACATATGAATTGCTCTATTGTTTTCCATATATTGATGAGTTGGTATTTCCAATGATGTTTACACTCGAGAAATTATTCTCCAAAGCCTGTAACAACATATTACAATACTTTTGAACTCCCAAGTTCCAAAGATCAAAGAGCAGAAAAAGATGCCCAAACATCACAAAGATCCCATGTTTAACAACATATCTCATTCTAGCATTTTCTTAATCAGGTCAACATCAATAACTACAGACTAAATATAATCGAAACACCCATCACAGGAGTAGCTTATATGTACAAGAAGAGAAGCAAGCACAAACACGAAAATAATATTAAAAAAAGACGGCTGCAATGGACCATTTTTACAGCATACCTCATGGAAATGAAACTGCATCTTCATGGAAAAAAGCTAGCTAAAATCATGTCGTAGATAGAAGCATCAGCTCATCTGCAAATAAATGGTGCTTTCTAAACCTGCTGATAGATGGAAATGCATGTGCATATGGTACACAGCTTGCTGGGTTTTGAAACTCTCCAGCATCCAATGCTGCAGCAACTTTAGAAGGGATGCAAACACCTACAAAATTTTACCTATTGCTTGGGGGTTCAGCAACTTCGGCAAAGAGGGCAGCACTGAGCTGCTCCCGAGTGTAAATTCGGCTTGACATTTTGACTGTTGCCTGTTGGATCATCAGATCCTTGACAACCTGCACGCTGGCATAGAGGACATCAAGGTCAAGCTCTTTGAGGGCCGCCATGAGTCTTGCAGCTGGATGGTTCTTCTTGTTGCACTGGATTCGGATCATCGCCTCCCACCCAAGTATCTTGATGTCAATCTCAATCCCTGAGCATTTCCCATTGATCGAATTTGAGATATTGAGATCGCGGCAGTCTAGCCCAGATGAACATCGCGTGGAATCCTTACTTGCAACTTCCTTCTTCAATGCATTGATTTGACCTTGTAATTCTTCTTTATCAGATTCGAGGGTCTGCATCTTTGATTTAAGCTGGTTGATATAGGCAATGGCATCACCAAGGAGGGATGCCTTATCCATCTTGGAGACATTGGGGACGACGGCGCGGAGGGCATAGAACCTCTGATTGAGCTTCTCCCTCCGCTGGCGCTCTGCCTCCACGTGGTTCAGTGGCTCCTCACGGCCATTGGCAGGTTTTCGCCCCCGCTTCCTTGGGCGCTTCTCTGTTTCCACCACCACTCTGCTGCTCTCAGCCTCCCGAACTGAAGCTTCAAGATCAGAGTGGTCAGAATCTCCTCCGCCACCAGCACTAGATTTAACCATGCCAGAAGAAGGCAAGACAACTGCAGATGCAAAAGAGAGCATCCCTTCCTCATTGCTGCTCCTTGACGTTGCGGTTGCCGTCACAGCTGCCCTCTTCTTGTTTTTATCCTCTGTCCCCCCTAATTGCTGGTGATTAGGGAATAGAATTCCGCCTGAATTTCTCTTGCTCTCACCAAAATTCAATATGTCACCAGACTCAGGCTTGCAACCATGTGACGTGGGAGTAGTACTGTTCCGGCCAGTGTTTTCAAATCCGAATTCGGAGAAATTCATCTCTCTATTGAAAAAGCTTTGTGCCTGGTGATTCTGCTGCTGATGATTGAATTGCATCAAGCTAGGGTTTTCAGTTAAGCTGCTGGAACTCGGGTTTTCATGCTGGATAGATTTTGAAACATCGCCTCCAGCAGCAGAACCAGATCCAGAACCGATGCCTACAGGGACAGAATCCTTAATTTCAATTGCCGCTGGTGATGGATCAGTAAGCCAGAGTGCCGATGGATCGCTCTCCCCTTGGTCAGCCTGTGACGACGATGGCCAATTGCCACAGGTGCTGGTAGCGGCAGAATCAGGCCGATCAAAATTGAATAGAATCCGGACCTTGTTCATAAGATCCAGACTCTGAACGATGATCTCTGTTGACCCAAGCTCCACAACACCACTTCCTGAAGGGACGCAGACAAGGGTCTGCAGACCGAAGGACTGTGCCTGGCGAGCACGCTCGCAGGAGGAAGCGGCCAGGCGATCGCCACCAGCAATCCAGATCGGAGCACTAGTATAGAACGCCTGGCCAGGGAGTCCCACACCACTGGTAAAGGATTGCGTCATCGAAACAAGGAAGAACCACTCAGTGTCTGTGACCTCCTCGTCGATGGCATCATCTGAGGGAACGGAGGATCCACCAGAGATGATGGAATTGAGATGGCGGAGCACCTGTTTCCGGTGCTCCTGTACGGCAACGGATGCGGCGGAAGTTGCAGCGGAGCGCCGTCGCTTGTCCTCCTCACCCTTGTAGTATCCGTCGCCCCATGCCAGAAAGGGGACGCCGCCTCCATCTACGGAAGACTGCCAGAAGATGGCGTAGGTCCAGCTCTGCCTGGCGCCGTCGATCAGCGCCTGGAGCCGCTGCTGCAGCGTCTCTTGGCTCAGAAATGGAGCGGAGGGGGGATGCGTCGCCTGTGGTGCAGTGGCGGACGAGGGGGTCCAGAAGGGGGAGATGCCGGAGGGAATGAACGGCTTCCATCATCGAGGTGTTGTCGTCAGTCCAGAGATTCATGGCGGGAAGGATATGGCGGTATTCCGTCACTCCATCACAGACACCGTTAGGGAAGAAAGAAGGATGGTACTTAGAGACAGACGGAAAACACGATCATGGGGAGGAGAGAGAGATGAAGCAAGGACTCAAGGGAGTGGACTTGGGAGGAGATCGGGTTTGTTGAGGGGATATGGGTGGAGGCCTATCATTTAGGTTTCATTTGGATTTGAGTTAGATTTGGAGTTCATTTGAGTTTAATTTCTGGGAGCTGCATCGGAGAGGCTGCTTTTCGAGTGTTTGAATCCGTTCATGTTATCAATTTCCAGTAAATTCGGCTGTACATTACTTAAAAGCTAAAAATAACTAATACTTGAAGAATACTACAAGAATAAACTGTAAATGCAAAGTTGAAATGAATTTATGTCTCTAACTAATTATTATAAATATATTTCTGTACTTTATTTTATTTTAAATTATAAACCTTTTTTACAACTAGGGAAACAAATCGTATCAACCAATATTTGAGATATCGATTTATTCGTTATATATCGTCGATATTGACCGATAAAAGTGATTTTTTTTAAAAAAAAATAGGAAAGAGAAATTTCTTAGCCGATACATTGCAACAATTGAAATGATTTACAGGAATCAAAATGAGCAGCTAATTTAAGGGACACTGTACTTATCATATATAGTATTTTTTTAAATCTGAGTGGGATGAGCAATAAAAAAAATTGTACTTTAAGAATGAATGACTCGCATAAAAAGTTTATAGTCGATCTCTTTAGAATCAGAGTTTTCAAATATTGCTCGAATCCATTTACATGGAGAGTCTTCCTAAGCCCCTTTCTAAAATTAAGCAGTTTTTTATAAGAATATGTATCTTTGGTTAAAATATTTTGTAAAAGGAAATATGAGAAGTTGATCTTTTTTCTTTTTCTTTTTAATGCCACAAAAGTTTAAATTATTATCTATTTGTAATTATTTGATTTAATTTTATTATTGTGGTCTATTGACATAGAAATCTATTTAGTGTGTTATAATTGTGACTACAAATGGGATGATTAACCATTCTTACGAAATTGATTTTTATTCATAGAAACATCTATGATATTATTTTTATTTATAGAAGGATTTAACCTCTTAACGTGAAATTGTCTTCGAAAACAAGAGAATGTTCTTTATATATGAAGCTCCAATTGAAATCCAATTTTCTCGTGAATTTATTAAACTAATAAATGGTTAAAATATTAAAATTAATATTAATCATTTGTGCAATCAAATTGTTATAGGTTGAAAACAATAACTTACCATCTTCAAAAGAGAAAAGTGACACACTTTAATTAAGAAAATAAATATATATTATAAATGTTTTTATTTGCTCGTTCCTAAGATGTATGGTTTAATATTATTAAGTAGGTATAACTCAACTGGAAAGTGTCAGATTCGACCCGTAAGATCATTTGGTGTGCCCTAATATGAGTAGTGAACCTAACTTCCGTAATAATAATCCAAGTGGAGAGAGGGTATTGTGGTTTCCTTGGTTGTAGGATCAATGGAGTCAGTAGCAGATCTTCTATTTGTGAACAAACAATCCCCCATCATTCTGAAGAAAATATTTCTGTTTCCATAAAATAAGGATGGATAAAGCTTTTTCAATTCTCTCTCTTTCCTATGTTCTTACTTGGACGGACGGGCACTCTCTTTACCAAAAGTAATTCATGCAGCCGCCATACGTGGAACTCATCGAGACATCGTCTCTCACTTCCACAACTGTACGTGCGTATCCCGCAAAGTTTTAACTGAACCTTTCTTCATTTGCCACGTTTTCAGTCTCACGAGTGTAAAGTTAAAAAAAATGAAAATAACAATTACTCTTATTTGTCTATTATTATTAAAATAAAATTATAGATAAATATTTGCATATATTTAAAATTAAAAACTTAACACTTTCAATCATTTTGAATTTAGACTAATCTTTATGAGACACTTATTGTAGTTTATCTATAATGTGTTATGTAGTACTGAAATATTGTTATAATATATATAAATTTTAATATGATTTTTTTTTTTTTGAATTTACGTATAAAAAATAATGGGTGAGTTTAGTACCCCTAAGGCACACTAAGATTAGGTCATACGGACTCGAGCCTACAACCTCTAATTTTCTGACGTGAGAGATAACTAGTTAAACTACACCTATAGAATCAAAATAAATATATTAATGTTAACTAAAAGATCTTTGATGCATTTTATAATCTTGATTAGCATCAAATTAGTGACATAAAATTATTAATATAAAAAATTACTCAGTATGAAATAAGGCTATGGCATAATTAGATTAGATTTAAATAAAACAAGATAAGAAAATCTAAATTTAAAATCAATTTGTTTCAAATTTTATTTCTATGTCTAACCAAATTTACTCTAACTTTAATACAATTGAGGCAGTGGGTATCGGCCGTGGAGATTTTACGTTAGATTTCTCATATTTTTCACACGTAAATACAAAAAAAAAATTAGCACATATTTAACCAATCAAAATCTACGAAGATAGAATGTGTAGTTGGATTTTGAGATTGATATAAAAAAATAAAAAATAAAATTCGTGTAAGACAAATAAAAGCTTAAAATAATGGGATGCTTAAATTTGATGCAAGTCGATGCATATAGAAACGAGTAAACTTGAATTGAAGCCACGTTTTGAACGCAGACACACGCGAAAAGTCACGTTTTGCGTCTGTCTTTGCACGTGTACATAGCACTTTACGATGTCACCATGTTTCATCGTTAAAGATAGTCAAAGAATCACATCTATATATAATATTGATATAATTGAACCCATCTACTCCAACTAATGTCCAATTTTAAGTTTTTTAAAGACCACGCTCAATTTTAAGTTGATTCTATTCTAAGTTATTAAGTCATCAATTTGATCATGTAAAACTTGACACATCTTTATTAATAAAATAAAATTAAACTTTTAGACTTATATAATTTTCAGTGTTGGATCAAAATAAAATATGATCATGTTTAAATATCTCATTATAGTTTGATGGTCATTTTTTCACATTTTTATCTAGGCAGCACTTATATAAATCTAACTTTTTTTTTCCTCTACACATCCATTTTCAAATTTTACGGTGAAATTACTCTTATACCCCTGTATTTTTACTCATCCAAATGAACTGCCAGTTCATTTTGACATTCATTCGGATGAATCATTCATCCGAACGAATGACCGAAGTGTAAATTTAGTTCATTCGAATAAATGGACAGAATACTGTTCATTCGTTCGAATGAACCACAGCGTAAATTCCATTCGTTCGAATGAATCATGCTAAAGTACTGTATTATTTAAATAATAAAATCTCTTTTAAAACTTTAAAGTTATTTTTTAAGCACTGTGTATTTCCAAGGATCTTTTAACACTTCCAAATACTTAAAACACAGTATTTTACAAATAAGGGTATCCCTCAGCTATGCTGAAAACACATTTGGGAGTGTCAAAAAATCTTAAAGTCTTAAAGTATTTTTATCAGGTTTCATAATTAGTCCGAATATTCAATTTGAGAAATTTTGGAAATACACATTGCTTAAAAAATAACGGTCTATGTTGCTGATGCTACAGTAATGGCATAGTGCATTAGTTAAATAATAAAATCTCCTTTAAACTTTAAAGTTATTTTTTAAGCACTGTGTATTTCTAAAATTTCTCAAATTGAATATCCGGACTAATTACGATAACCGGATAAAAATTATTTAAGACTTCAAAGTCTTTTGACACTCCCAAATATGTTTTCGGCACATTCGAGGGATCCCTTATTTGTAAAATACAGTGTTTTAAGTATTTGGGAGTGTCAAAAGACCTTGAAGTTTTAAAGTATTTTTATTAGGTTATCGTAATTAGTCGGAATGTTCAATTTGGAAATTTTAGAAATACACACTGCTTAAAAAATAACTTTAAAGTTTTACAGAAGATTTTATTATTTAAATAATATACTACTGTAGCATAGTTTATTCGAATGAACAATTCTGCCCATTCGTTCAAATGAACTAAATTTACACTTTGGGGATTCGTTCGAATGAATGATTCATTAGAACGAATGTCGAAATGAACTGACGATTAGTTTCGAATGAGTAAAAATGCTGGGTATAATGGTAATTTACCCTGAAAATCTGAAATCGAGTGTGTAGAGGCAGAAAAGTCGGGTGTATGTAAGTGTTGCCTTTATCTAGGAGGTTTTGAGATGAAGCTCTTCTCAACACAAAAAGGATCACTTCTCATATTTTATATCAGGTGTGTGTGGATATAGAGGTTTATACATGCTCAATGGATTAATCAAGTAGAACGTTTGACTAAATTGACACCTCTGTAAGAAAAATATTAAATTATTAAATAAATATTTAAAATTTTATAAACTTAAGCGGAAACCTACCCAAGATTATCTTAAATTCCATTGTAATTCATAATTGAATGAGAGATATTCCACGACAAGAGTTGGATAAATTTTGAATCCCCACATGTCACCTTTAATTCTATTAAGAGTAGTGAGGCACACCTTTTTTTCCTTATTTGCAATTTCATCATCATCTTATACTTTAGATTAAAATGTTGAGTTATATAGGTTTTTTCCTCAGCATCAATCAATATTTCAGTCTTTTGGACAAGATAAATAATTTTAAGTAATTAGAAAAAAAATTGAGAATAGAAAATTTTAAAATAGATCAAAATATCCGTTGAAATGAGAGCAACATTTTTCAAATGCAATCAAAATATTAGAATGCTATGGTAATTTAAATATTTCAAAAAAATCCAAAAAGGTATTATTTTTTCATGCCAGTTGGGCCTAAAGATTACAAAAAATTGGCTGAAATTTCAAATTTTGAGAATTTTTTTTATTAAATCATCTGAGATTGATTTATCATATTAAATAAAATACTTTGATTTATTCAAATAATAAACTCATTTGAAGTCATTACCAAATAATATATGGCAAAGCAATGGGATATGGATCATATTAAATTTTCTCACTGGATTAATTGAAGTAAAGCTTGCACTTTTCTCACTGGATCGTATTAAATTCAAAATTATAAAATGTCATACAACAAAAAATATTAAAACCAGTAATAATCATTAGCTATTCAATCAGAATTTATTGAAATTAATGACCATTTTTTGTAAGTGAAAATAACGTCTAGATATGGCGTCTAATGGTCAGATAATACTACTTAATCTAACTTAGAAGATGATTAATGGAAAAGATGCAACGTATCGGAGAGAAGATGTCATCAATAGACCCCAATGCTTTATTAATAAGACAACGAAAGAAAGAACCAACGATGATAGCAACAAGTCACAAACAATGAGAGAAGAATAAGAAAAAAACAACAACAATCAAGAGAAGAAACAAAACTTAACAGAAGAGGCAGAAAAAACAAATGTCTAAAGACAATGAAACTGGACTGAGAAAGAAGCAATAGGAAAAAATAAAAATAAACAAGCAGCAAAGACGAGAAAGCACACCCATAGAGGCACTAGAGACTTCATCACAAGGAAAATAGAATCGCAACTGGTTGAACAAAATGTGATTAGTTCTCAATTCTTATCAATTGGCTATGATGCCATGTCAACAAAAGTGAATTTCGATAAAATATGTCTATTCATATGATGTAGTTCAATTGGTAATTTCCCTCGTCAAAAAGCGGAAAGGATCAGGTTTGAGCATCCAAGACTTTACTTGGTGCTTTAAAAGCATTGGGTATCATCTGTATAGATTTTACACTAGATTTCTTACGATTTCATACACGTAAATTAAAAAAAAAAACATGTCTACTTATTTATTAAACAACTGATATATTTATATATCTATTATCGAAGAGACAAACTCAATCTTAACTGAGTTGGAGATAATTCAAATCTCATAAAATGTTATTATATTGTAATAATAGTTACACTTAAAATGAATTCTCTACGTGTATGTTCTCTTGGGTGTTGATTGCCACACTTAAAATTTGTGGTGTTTGTACAACCTCATTTTGTTTTCTTATGTGGTCCACAAGCAATGTAATTTTGATAGATTTTTTTTTCATTTATTATAATTTGTCAATAATTCATCAAAATTTAAATAAATTTCTTGAGTTCCCCTGTATATTGGAATTTTTTTCTAAAAATTAGAACATGGTAATAGTCATTAGATATTTCTTGTCACATAATTCAATGCAAAGGACAAGTGGCATGAGATTTTTTTTCCAATCACTTTTTCTTAGATTTGATGTTGATCTTTTTCTGTCTACTTCTACCAACATTCAAAGCTCTCGCTACCGTTCTGTGAACCAAGTGAACTTCAGACCCTATCACCACTTATTATCTAGCCGAATTTTAAGACATGAGCAAGTATGACTTAAAGTACTAGACTTTAGAATGTGTTTAGATACGATGGTTTGAAAACAAAATTTCTCTAAAAACCTTAAAAATAAAAGTTTTATAGATAATCTTTCATTAAAAATCAGAGTTATCTCAACTATTACCAATGAAAGGATGATAAAAGATAAAGTGAACGCTGCATTACGTTTCTCACTTGCGCAAAGATATCTGGAAGACTAGAAATATGTTTCAATACAGAGAAGTAAAGAGTTAGAGGGTAAATATACTGACAGAGATAGTGATCCTCCTACGGGTATTTTGTATAACTTGACATGGATTTTATTATATTGCGTATTTTGCCCTTCAAACCGGATTGTCGAATCTTTCGAATCGACTCGCCGGATCACCTGACTTTTTCACTGTGATATAAATTGGATCACTGACCGGCTAGCTAAAATTTATTAAAATGATACTGTTTTTTTTATAAAAAACAACAAATTGGATCATTGTTTTTTTTTAAAAATACTTTCGTAAGGCATTATAAGAGTAAAATGGGCAATACCTTAAATCTCGTCTTTCGTTATACAAAATGCTTGTGAGAGGATCGCTACGCTACTGAAAGATACAAGAAATAATACGATATAATTTATTGAATATAAAATGCTGGACATTATTGTTTAGTAAAAATAAAAATGAAAATTCAGTTTTAAATAAATAAAAAAATAAAAAATAATGACGAGTAATCTAGTCTGTATAGATGGAGGAGATATTTCGCAAATGAGAGAGACTTTAGACTTTACGTGTCGCCAAAAATCTAATTTCCAATAAACGGCAAACAGTGAAAAAGGCTAAAAAAGTGCTACTATCTTTGAAAAGCTGAAATCAAAGAAAATTCAACTATACAGGATCAACAGAACTAAATTTAACTTATAATAAAGAAATGCCACATGGCTTCTCATGACAGCAGAGTTAGATTAGATTATTAATTAACTAAAAGGAAAAAAAACACTGCAAAGATCTTAGGAACTAAAATATCAGCAAAATCTTTTTTCTTTTTTTAACTCAGAATATCTCTGCATATTTTAAAAGGACAGACAGTAGAGATTCGAAAGTTGTCATTCATTATTGATATCATAATAAAGATTAAAGAGAGTTTTAGACTTAGCGTGTGAAAGCGGCACCCAGTGGGCAGTGATTGGATTTGGGTGTACAGTCGGCCGCCGCGTATAGAAATAGAATAGAAGATTGAGGGGTGGGGTGGGGTGGGTGGGTGGGGGGGGTGACGGTGTGAGGAGTGAGGAATGGAAGAGAAGAGTCGTCAAATCGTGTAGACACCGAGTTGCCGTAAATGGTAATTAAGAAAGAAAGGGAGAGAGAGTCTCTGATGCATGCATCGGTGAGGAATGCCGCCAGTTGATATTGAATATCGGAAATATGTGGCCGGCAAGTCCACGTGAAAAATACAGCTTAGTCCACAATCCACGCGCCTCATGCCACTGCCACGTCTGCACTCTACTTCGCTTCTTTGTCTTTCTCTCTGTCCACGACCCATCGACAACCAATTTACTCACGTTCTTCACGGGACACCCTGTGCGGACGTCACTCACTCACGATTCACGAATATATTAATAACCATGGTCTCAAAACTCTAAAATGATAACTCGCGCGACACCTCAACTCAATAATATTTTGAGTTAGACTGAGTTGATAAAATTTTCCTTAAATGTTTGGGCTTCCGCTTTACTCCATCGATTTGTGTATAAATACGGAGAGCTAATTGGTCAATTTGATCTATTATCTTCAATTGAATTCTTTTAATCATGTCGACTAAATTTCAACTTTATATAAAATTTTTTTTATAAGCAACTATATGCACTTTATAATTAATTCTATGTAGTTCGTATGTGATCATCGTTTTCAACTATGTTTACCTTGCACATCCGATATATGGTATATACTTTTTGTATCTACCCTTTTGATTATGATTAAAGTAATATTCATTATTGAATTGAATCTAGGTTTTTAAATGTCACAAGTCAATTTTTTATCATTAAAATATAAATTCGTGACTATTTGATCTAAGTGACTTTTGAGTAATACATAAAATGTACCTTTTAGTTAACAAATTCTTCTAAGTAGTGTTGGACTTAAAAGTGGGCTCATATTATATATTTAAAAATATTAAAACAAAATATCAACATAATATTAGTCAACCTTGCAAGAGCCTTTTAGAACTATATTTAAAGATTAGAGACTTTTTCTAAAACTATAAAAAATATATAGATTTCTTTCAAATACATCGAAAAGAAAGAATCCGATTTTTATTAATGGATCCAATTAGATATCCAACATCGATAGAACACAATATTGGATCAAATTTTTTACCTTGTTTTAAAACTTTTATTTAAAAACCCATATACTTTATCATACAATTTATTATGCCTTTTGCCCTTCTCACTGTAAATCATCAATAGGTCTTTCATTCTCCCAATCTCTCAAATTTATAATAGTTTCATTAATGGTTGAATTTATTTATGTGAATTTATCACAATAATAATAGCATATGATCATTACTCTCGAGTAATCAAATATAAAGATAGAAGGCAAGTGTATAATATATTTTTGAAATTGAAATGCATATTAATAGTCAAAATAAATTACAGAGCAAATAATAAAAATATGATTTCAGCTTAAGGCACAACAAGAAAATAAAAATATAATTGGATATTGGTGCGACTTCATATAAGGGAATGGTCATTCAATGATACTTATCTTTTGTTATTATTGATACAATGAAATAATAATTTTAAGATATGATATTTTTAAATTCTAATAAAAAAATTAAATGAAGGAAATAGAATAAATGAAAGAAAAAAAAAATGGTTGAGTTGTATAATACTTCCATACCTGTAGGCTCAAATTTGGAGCAGCAGTGAAACCATCCCACATGAAGAAAGGTCCTTTTCTGCACACTATTCCTTTTATGGGTTGGAAGACAGTCTCTTTGATGCGTTGGGGACTCTTGTACAGAGGATGTTTCGTCTCGTGGCTGACATTATTAGTCTTCGTCTCTTTTCTTTTTAATTCTTTTATTTGGAGTGGAGTAATGTACTAATATCAGTCGTGTTCCACTGCTTTCGTCGAATCTAATTAAAAAATTGGCCCATTTGCTTAAGTAGGGACTAGAGAGCACCTTTACTCATTAGATAATGATGAGAAGGAATGTGACGACGAATTGACATTAGAAACAGAGATGAGGCCTTTATAAAACGTGAACAACAAGAACAAGCAACGTGAAGATTGCCTATTTGGTGGTAATTATAGTAAATGCATCCAATTATAAAGAAAAAAGTTCATTTACTTTTTGGTTTTGCGTTTCATTCTACTATTTAAGTTTTAATTTCAATTTCTGATCTATTGAATCTATCTCTCTCAAAGATGACTGATTATAGTGTAATGTGTAATTGAAAAATGAAATAATCTATATAGGTATAATTCAATTGGTTGACTCCCGTCTTAGGAAATGAGAAGTTATGGGTTCAAGCCTTTATGGTTTAATCTTGATGTGTCTTAGAGGTAATGATGAGCTCACTCGTTGGAGTTTTATATTGGGTATCTCGTAATTTTCTCACACGTAAATTAAAAAAAAAAATTATATGATTTTATTTATATAAATAAAGGTTGAAAGTTGTATAATAAAAGAAAAAAGGAAAAAAGAGCTGAAGAAATCTTATTATGTTATTATCTAAAACTACAGTAATTTTTTCAAAATGTAAGTATTATTTTTAAAATATAAAACCATTTTAACTATAAAAATATAAATTGATATGATACTTTTAGACATATGATTTTTTATTATTACTATATTATAATTTTATCTATATATAATATATTATTACATAATTTTATAGTTGAAAATAATTTAATTAAAAAATCTAATATATAAAAACATTGTATCCACTCCTTCCACGCCGACCAGAGGGGACAAAGTATCTTGTCAGTCGTAAAACTGCTTTGATTTTTTTCTTTTATCATACGAACACAATCGGTCCTATTTAATATAATATAATAACAATTAAATTTTTTTTATTCATGTGCGTCACTTTTTGGTTCTTAGCACAGGCTGCCAATGGGTCTCAGCCATTTGTGGGCCTAACCTGAATTTGGTCGGTGTGACGTGTAGACTGTAGAGACCCACAAGCCCACACCTCAAATTTTGGAACCAAAATGTTAGGATGTAACCAAAGTCTAAAACATATACTTGCGAAATGGGACACGTCAATCTTAAATTCGGCCTAAAATATGAGTGGATTAATTCAATCTATTTAAAATATATGTTTATTCCTGAATTTATTTTACTAGTATCTAAGTTGAACCCAATTGGGTTCATATTTTGTATAATCTAATCTAACTGAATTATAAATGCACTTCTTATTTTTATATTATTATTTGACGATATTTTAGAATTTAATTATTTACCGTGATTATATTTTGGACTTGGAGACGTATTTTTATGAATGTCTCTTTCCTTTATTTTCAGAAAAATATGCTCACACTAAATTTATCATTTTCTCATTTTAATATATTTTTTATATTTAAAAAATTCAAAAAAGGATGAGAGTTTTTGTATCGCCACAAAATGACTGGTAAAGTTGCCAGTACACCTATATCGATGATACATACTCTCTCCCTCTCATTTTAGTTATCTCATTTGAAATATTTATATTTTTTAAATAACTCTCTATATAAAGCTAACATTCCATGTGATCTCATTCATGTTAACATACTTTATGCTACTCCAATATGAATGGACAACTATTTTTGGATAATTCCAAAATCTATATAAGACAACTAAATTGAGACAGATAGAGTTTTAGTTTTTTTTTTTTTTTTACTGACTTGATCTATTGTACTGATCATTATGTGACTAAACACTACAAAGAGTTTCTCCACAAGACAATATTATTAAATATATAAAAACTAATGTAGTGATAATCTTCTTTTTGTTAAAATAATATGTTATGTACATTCTTATGTACATTCTTATTATTCTATTTAAAAATAGAGATAAAGACACACTTACCCCAGTTGTTAATCTTGTCGGTGAAGAGTTAGTGTAGGCTCAAAAAATTTCCCGTATAGGGATATGACAATTGGACTCGTGGGCCAAAGGCTCAAAATGCACTAATCAAGTGTCATCCATCAACAAGGATGGCAATTTGTGTCCAGAGCCCAAAGTACGGCCCATTATAATAGGGCCTGACATATGTAAAATCTAGTCAAAACCTGACCCATTTACATCCACAATCACACATATTAAAAAAAATAAACGTGGTGCCTCCTCTTATAAAAATAAAAATACTTAAATTACAGTGTTTTTTTTTTCCATGAGCATTTCAAAGCTTAGAGGATAGCGATGCCAAAGGGTGTTCTAATGTGGACTTGTAGAGTTGGACTTACTTTATTGTTGGACCCAATCAGAGATGACCATATTGGGTCTGGTGCTCTGGCATGATCTCTCACTCACTTAACCTGGTTCTCAAGTCTGAATATCTGACTTACCACTTCTATTTATCTCTTTCGGTTCTTAATGTTTAGGGCTTAGGGACACATGGACCTATATTACTAACCACATGCACACTTGAAAGGGTATTATGGGCCATTGACCTGATTTTAAGGTTTGCTCTCCATATTACTTATTTGTAGCTGTTTTGGGCTTCATGGGCTGGTTTGTTCCTAAACCTGGCAGATTTTTTAGCATCAATTTTGGTGATTGTAAACCGTTTTTCATCAGCAAAAGCAGAGTGGTAATTTCATTTAATTTAGATCGGGTTTTCTAGTTCTACTTCTTTATTCAATATTTTTTTTATTAATCTATCCCTCCTACTTATTACCTCGTACTTTAACTTATAACCTCTCAATTTCATATAATTTACTAGAAATCATATTTTTAATAAAAATACAAATATACTCTAAATGGTAAGACCCAATATCCACAGTATGCCTCATATAAAAGAGAAATGGTTGTATGGTGTTCAAGTGGTGCTATTTAGGATATGTGAAGTCCACCTCTTAAAAATCAAAATTTGTATATTAATTTCTAAATATTCATTGTTAGATAAGTCAAACGAGAATGGTTAATAAACTTTATAGAAGTTCTAATGAAGTATTATTTATTTATTTATTTCATTCAATAGTAGATCTAATAGTTTTACAAAATCTAAAATAATATATATTTATATATTTTTACATTTTAAAATTAATAAACGGTTAGATGTTTAAGAGGTAGACTCCTTATATCTCAAATAATTTGAACTCATCCTTATATATATATATATATATATATATATATATATATATATATATATATATATATCTATATATAATTTTTCCTTTTTCTTTTCTCTTCTTCTTCCTCCCGTTCATTGTCTACAACAGACAGTGAACGGTCGGAAACCGTGAAAAACGAATTTGAAAATGGAGGGTTTTTCGGATTCGGTTTTTATATCTGACCGGTCCGATGGATTCCTCCGGGAGTCCTCTTTCCATAGGGAGAGGTTTGGAGCATTGAAACTCATTAAGCCATCCGATCTTAGCACAGAAAGCTTACTTGTACAAGAAACCCATGGATTTCTTTAGACTTTGAAACTGGATCTTCTTGCTTAAAACAGGGTCAAATTCAGATTTTCTTGATTCTAGACTGAAAGAAATTTGAAAATGAATGCAATGGTTACCTTTAATTGAGTTCCTGGGCTGAAATCCGGTCTTTTGAAAATTTTTCCTAAAAGTTACGGTTACTGAAAAGAGAGAAAACAAGGGTTGGCCGGTCGGGTTTCAACTGGGCTAAGAGACAGAGAGAGAGGAGAAGGTTTGTGGGAGTTTAGAACCGAATGCTGAGGGTTCCTTTTATAGAAAAATGGAAGAAAATACTAGGGCCAGGCAGCCACTGCATGCAGCGGCATGCGGGTGCCGCTGATGCCTGCAACAGTAAAAAAAGCTTGTTGCAATTCAGCCCCTCACATTTTCCATTTTTTGCAAAAAGCCCATAGTTTTAATAAAAATCTGATTTTTAACTAAAACATGTTTTTAGAAGCTCAAAAATTTTGATCCAACCTTATAGATAGGTTGAGTTTTGAAAACCTTGGTCACCATAAAAATTTTGGAATTTATCTCTTATTAAAAACCATTTATTTAAACAAAAATCATATTTTAACCTTATTTACTTAAATAAACAAATGTTAAAATAAACAATTTAGAAATCTCATTTTGAGGTGAAATGAAATAACTAGACCATTCTTAAAATGGTCTAACACAAAATATTATTTTCAAAATTTATTTCATTTTCAAAACCCTTTAAAATAATTAATACTCCCTTTCGGGGTTTTGACGGGCGGGATTTAAAATACCATTTTTGAAAATAAAATTATTTTAAAATCAGAAATGCAAATCCTTTATTAGGGAGAATATTATCCACCAATATTATACACATATCAACAATAATTTATAAAAATAAACATAACAAGCGGTAAATTACCAAAATGCCCCTCCAGCTGAACGAGCTGGATCATTGAGCTCACAAGCTCGGATTGGGCCACAACTGGGCTTCCCTCGAAGCCTAGCCGTAATCCTCGAGATTAACTAGGTTAAACAGGATTATTAAGCTAAAACACGCCTAATCTGGGGCAGGGTATTACAGTTAACACATGAGTTAGTATCACAAAATCATATATAATATCATATCATCAAAACCATATGAAATCATGCCATGCCATATGACTTATGCAATGAGTCCCACCCATCACAATACTTGTAACCTCTTGATGGAATTCTCCTCATCAAGGTATCCCCACAATAGTCTTTCGGACCCTTCGACAGAGTGTGGCCTTCCGGATTCCTCTTGATGGGATCATACACATCAAGGTCTTCCTACGATTGCCTTACGGACGCCCCGACGGAGCGTGGCCTCCTAGTTACAAACTTCCCTCCCATGCCATGCATGAGATGTACATGTCCATATGTTATGTAATATAAATAACCATAGCATTAAAAACTCCACATTTGGAACATAATATATTTACAACTTAAATCATCAAAATAAAGGGTAAAAACATATTACATAACCATGTTCCAATGAGGTAGAATCCTACCAAGACCACTAAGTGTCCTTGCTTCTTAAACCGTCAACCGCTCACGATCACGTCCCACTTGTAAGGTCTTGTTACCTTATTTACACAACAATCAATCAAACCAACAACCCATTTGATTCACATCAATGTCTAAGTCTAAAATTCAAGTAGGTGAGGTTCGGCCATACATATGGCCGAACCCATGGTAGATTGCCAATTGGGTCAAAAGTCCAATTGGGTCCCAATGGATCATATATGAGCTAGTTAGAAGTATATGGGTAAAGCATGGGTCAGCCGTTGCATGGCTGAACCATAATGTTATTATGGCTAAGGTGCTGAGCATAAACCATATATAAATATTGGAATGCTTGAAACAAGAAAACCATGGAAAGATATTGGTTAATATTGGATATTTAACTTAAGGTAATTATTATTAAGTGACGGATGTCCTTGCTATCTAAAATGGAATAGAATTGTTATTCTATTATTATTTCCGCATGTATGATTTATTCTGCAAGTTAACTTGAGTACGTGTGAACCATTTTAGTGGACTTGTTCCACGCACACGTACGGTTGGCCAGTTAAGGGTCGGGCTTTGAAAGATCGGACTTAGCTCGTGACGTGACATCCCGCTCTTTATCACTTTTTTTTTTAAAAAAAGTAGACTCTGATTTTCGGAAAGTAAGTGAAACCAACCATACGTGTGCGTGAACCAAGTCGACTAAAATGGTTCACACGTACTCAAGTTAACTTGCGGAATAAAACATGTATGCGGAATAACAATAGGATAACAATCCTATTCCAATTTAGATAGCAAAGTAGTCCAACACTTAACCATAATTATCATAACTTAAATATCCAAACATTAACCATCAAATAAGATAAGTATAAAAAAACCTTCAATCCACCAAATACACCTTGGTGAGGAGAATTTCATCAAGATGTTACAAGTATTGTGATGGGTGGGACTCATTGCATAAGTCATATGGCATGGCATGATTTCATATGGTTTTAATGATATGATATTATATATGATTTTATGATACTAACCCATGTGTTAGCCCTATTTAGAATTCCTACTGGGTGCGTTGTTCTAACGCCCTACTTCTACCCTAGTGAATGATACAGGAAAGGAAGGGATCGAGGATCGTGAAAGAAGCCAAGCGTAGGAGCTTGGATATATGATTGGATGATTAAGTTATATGTTGTTTAAGTTACTCATGATCATTGTATTTGAGTAGCTAGTAATTGAAAATGTAATAACGTAGATAGATTTGCTATGGTTTGGATGATTAATATTTATTAAGTAATGGATGTACTTTGCTATCTAAAATGGAATAGGATTGTTATCCTATTGTTATTCAACAGTTAGATTAAGTAATATTCTGCAAAGTGATTAATTTACTATATGTGAACCATCTTTATGGACTTACTCCATGCACACATAGAGTTGGCCAATTAAGGGTCGGACTTTAGAAGTCCGGATTTAACTCGCGTCGTGACACTCCGCTCTTTATCACTTTAGTTTATTATTAAAAAAAAAAAAAACTCTGATTTCGAGTAAAAAGGGCGGGGTGTTACATATCGAAGTATACTTTGTATTTAATATTAAGTTAGGACAGTAGAATAGATTTGTAGCTTTAGTATTACTCTGTCTAAGTGAACCTTGAATATTGAAAAATAAAAATTTAGCATACTATTTTTTTTTTAATAGAACCATGCTATTACCTTTTCATTTACATCTAAAATTTTAAAAAGTTTAATGAGAGGTCTTAGATGTAAAGAGGGTCATATTAGTAGCTGTGTAAAATTTCAATCTCATTTAATTATATTATTTTTTATTAATTTTTTTTAAATCAAGAATTTATATTCATTTAAACTTTAAAAGTCAATAATAGAACGAAAATTATGCGAAGAGAGAATTTTTGCCGGTGTCTTCCACATCTGTGGATGTACGGTAAGAAGAGGGCTTACGTATGAATACTCCCATTTTCGACTGAAACCCATTTGGTGAAAGGAGATCAGGAAATTGCAGAAGCAGAACATACCAAATATCAGAAGAAGCGAGCACATTGAAGCTGTTTCCGTTTTCCCTTGAGGAGCCATTTTCCTCGAAAATTACCTCTTTCCTCCTCCTGGATTCCAATTTTCCTCGACAAAATCCACATTTCCTCCTCTTGGGTTCTGATGTAGGACACCCTTGCTGATTTTTATATTATTGCTTATTTAGTTCTTTATTTATTTTTTAATTTTCTTTTTCCTAATCTAGTTAGGAGTCCTAATCAGGTTTGTTAGTTGTTCTCGTTTGAGAGGTACTCCTGTCCTAGGTATGGGAGAAAGACAAGAACTCTCGATGGATATTTTGAATGAAGTATAGGACTTCTTCCTGCCGTGTGTTGCAGACTTCTTCCTCTTCCCCGTTTCGGTGAAGACAAAAGGGATTTCTTTCCGGTACTGATCTGCTGTGCACTCCGTACTGTGGCCATGGTGTCCGAAAGCTTCACAGACAAGAATGCCGTTTTCAGAAAGCTGAAATCCAAGTCCGAAAACAAGGTATTTTTCCGAGATCTAATTGGACGGAGTTTTTTAGATCTGACCCTTAATTCATTCATTTCTCGATTTCTCTCAGATGTGCTTCGATTGTAACGGGAAGAATCCAACATGGGCCTCCGTTACTTACGGTATCTTCCTTTGCATAGACTGCTCCGCAGTTCACCGGGGCCTTGGCGTCCACATCAGCTTCGTCCGGTATATTGAATTCCTCGTTCTTTTATTTTTCCCATTCTATGATGAGAGAAATTGCTTTTCCTTTCAGTCCTTTCTACATAGAGGCTTTTGTGAGCAATTCAATGCGTTTGTGGCAATTTTGTTTGAATGATTTGGCAGAATGGATTATTTAAATTGGGTGGCGTGGAGTTCATAAATGAGACTGGTTGTGATGCTATTCTGTACAATTGTGTGCAGTAGATCGATCAATATTCAATGTTGACTGAGAAGTGATTACAACAAATTTGTTTCTATCAAATTGGTGGAACAGCTAATTTATTGAAATACTGGATGTTGACAAATCCACACTCGCAACATTTTCTTGCCACCCACAATGACATTGGAATGAATAACAATCCAACATTCTGCCAGATATGAGAGCCAATCAGTCAGTACTGGACGTCAACAGATCTACACTTTCAATGACATACCACCCACAATGATGTGGTACTAGTAATTGCCCATTCACCCAAAATTGCAGGCTAATTGATCAATATTGAATGAGGGAGATCAGCAATTACAATAAAGTTTTCAGGATACCCACAATGACGCTGGACTGAATATTTATCCAAGATCTTGTCAAAATAAGTGAAGCAACCGATCCCCATTACTCAATTGTAAGAGTCATGCCTTCCTCACCAATAGCTGCGGGTGTTGATGATTGATAGACTTGCCATCTAAAAGAGGCTGCACCAATTGATAGGTTTTGAACATCAATATATCAGCACTTAAAATGATTTAGGATGGAGGCAGAAAAGGTGTATCCCATCTAATGTGGCTTCTGATTTATGTGCTCCCTGAAATGCGTAGCAGACTGGCAGTATGTGTTCCTGGTTCTGCCCGAATTTCAAACTCTATGATTGTAGGACGTGATCATGGCTGAGTTTTACCTTAAGGCTTATCTGGGGTGTGCTGAAATGATTTGTCCTATAGGAGGAAACATAAAATGGACACCATGTGCGTCATGGTTTTGGGGCTAACTGCTTGTGTCAAATGAAAGGGGATTTTTAGGGGCTGTTTGTCTTCTTTCATAGAATTAGGGATTTTTGCCAAGAACACAAAAAATGAGACATTTTCCTCTTTTTCCAAGGAATCGATTTCCCAAGAGAGTAGAGGAGGGAATAGGAAAATTGGATGAGGAAAAGAGAGAGGTTTTCCTTGCTTGCCACGACAATACTTCATTCATTTTCAATGAAAATAGTGATTTTATTCCATTTGCACTACATAGTGCTGTTTGGATTCCTTGAATTGATTAGCTCTTCTTATTTCTGGTTCGAGGATTCAAGTCTTTGCTCAACATGCAAGTAAGATTAACTCATTGTTGTCTGATCTCCACATCAGGTGTGCACAAGTCGTCATTCGTGGATCAAGTCTCTGAAGATGCCACTTAAGGCCTTCTAAATTTGTATTTATTTTATGATCATTTGTAATCATGCTCGAAAACTCACTTGTAGAAGGGATGACATACTGGTCTCTTTAGGAAGAGCTAAGATCAGTTGTTTAGAACTATGTACTGATTTTACATTATTCAAATATCAAATGGGAATTTTGAGATGCAAAATTGAAAAATTGTGTCTACAAAGATGAAGTTAAATTTCGTAGCACATGTTGGATGACATAAATTAAACTCAAATATAATTTTTCCTTTGGAATTGCTTTTCTTAAAGAAATAGACTAACAGTGCCTTGGGTATATCTACATCCCTATACAAAACCTCTTTTCAAGTTTCTAACCATTTGGTAGGAAGGCCATGAAAGCAAAATTGGTGACTCTTAACGATATGAGAATTTTAAATTTCATTTGTTTATTTCATAGCTCTATATCTGATGGCAAGGTCCTGCAGATAGGACTGAATTGTGATATTTTGATAGATCTCAATGTCCCCTTTGATCTGGTGTGCTTGTAAGCCCCAAAACCAGTCTGCCTGCCCCCTTTTTGTTTCAATTTTAGAGGATAAGAATTAGTGCCAAAGTAGGAGCAAAGCAAGAACAGGTTGGATCTGTTATTATCTCCCTCATTCAGGGCAAAGTGAGTTGGGTTTTCTATTTAGGATGCAAATCAAATGTCCAGTTCATAATCTTTTCAAAAATTAAAATTTGATGCTGTTAAGAGGCCTGGATACCTTGGTCTTAAAAAAAAAATTGATGCTGATTTGCTAACCCCAACAGAACCTTGATGTGAGTGTAGTTTTTCATTTTTTTGTTGATGCAATCAGGTTATTTTTGTCCATTGATGAATTTAATTAAGTGAACAGTATTTCCATGCAACATCTATTGTAGCTTGATTAATGGACTGGTCAGGATCACTGTTAAAGATTGCCTGAAACAACTTTTTTTCGGATCTTTCCCTCTTGAACTATTACATATTGACTTGATCTCATTGGTAAAGAGATGCCCGTATTACTTAAACAACCTACTTTGGAATTATTAGATCTGAAATTGAGATTCTTCATACGGTTGACCTATTGGTTTTCAATTGCTTATTTTTTCATGAATGTATGTGATATTACACATGATACTGGTATATTCCACCTGTGAGACTCTACAGAATATTATGACTTTCCAAGCAGGGAAATAACAATGAAGCTTGCAAATACTGTACATATAAAAATATGGGAAGAACACTTAAGGCAAAGACCAATGCCTCAAAGATAAAGTCATTGAAAAAGTCACAGTAGCTGTTCTACGATTGACATATAAACAAAGAATCCCTATCCACACTCAACTTTGCTAATGTCTCCTGTATCCTGTTTCATAAGAAGTTTCCTTTCTTGAATGGAGTCATTTTTTCTAAAATCCCTTCTCTTAGCAATTGTCTATTCCTTTTAAAGCATTTAGCTTTTTGCATCCTGAATTGTGTAAACTTTATTCTTTCTAGGACAATGTGCTATTTCTGCAATGGCCATTGTGATCTCCCTGGCTATGATTGTGCAGAGAGAGAGGTTCTAATTTTTGTAGATATTGCCCAGGTCAACAAATCTAGATTCATGGAGTCCAGAGCAGTTGAAGATGATGAGTTTTGGAGGAAACAACCGTGCACAGGTTTTCTTTAAGCAGCATGGATGGACTGATGGGGGCAGAATTGAGGCAAAATATACATCAAGAGCTGCTGAGTTGTACAGGCAATTGCTTTCAAAAGAAGTTGTGAAAAGTCTGGCAGAAGATACTGTTGTGCCCTCATCACCTGTTGCTTCTCAGTCTGCATCTACACCGAATAGGCTCCCAGATTTGAAGATTGCTGATGGCCTCAAGGAAAACACAGTAGAAAAACATGAAACTCCTGAAATTGTCTCTTCACCTAAAGCAATTTCTCACTCAGTTGTGACCAGTTCTGTTAGAAAGCCCCGTGGTGCAATGAAGACTGGAAGTAAGATTGGAGGGCTAGGGGCCAGAAAACTCACAACAAAGGTATGGCACTTGCTTTGCTTGCATAAATTCCTTTTGGGTTACATCTTATGGAGAGTTCTTGGTAAGCAAAAAATTATTGTAATCAGATAACATTCAGAGTTATATATTAGGTCTAAAAATTTATGGTGGATTGCAATGCAATTTTTGTACTTGATCTGTATACAGTAAATGCAACATTTTCTTCATGACACAAAAATGACCTTAATAAATGCAGCCAAGCGAAAGTCTGTATGACCAGAAGCCTGAAGAACCTGCACCTATAATTTCCCCCACAACTAGTGCTGCCACAATGTTGGGCCCATGTTCTTCTTCCCGCTTTGAATATGTAGAGAATGTCCAATCTGCTGAAACCAATTCTGGAGGTGCACAAGTGGTTGGCCATGTTCTGCCACCAAACCCTTCAAGTTTTTTCGCGGACTTTGGAATGGACGGTGGATTTCAGAAGAAAACAAGTTCCAGTTCCTCCAAAGTACAGGTAAATTTGTTTCAAAAAAAGAAATAGGAAAAAATTGTGATGGTTTATGAAATGATTTATGGGTTTTGCTTTTAGGTGTGCCTAGAAACAGGGAACTGAGCTAGAACTGGTCTCTGATTGGACACCTTCAATCTGATCCAGTTTTAAAATGAGATCTTTGAGTTGGTGTACTCCTTTAGAACTGATAATGCTGTCTGTTCTAACAATTCTTTTTTCCCTTTAAAGTTCCATCATCAAATCCATTTTTAGGTTTCTTTTTCTTCTGACAGTCTGCTATTCAGAGGAAATGGGCTTGTCTGGTTGTCTGATTGGAGAAGATGTTCTTTTTTTTTTTTTCCTTTATAGTTATCTTTCTCCCAGAGTGGTGAAATTTGCTGTGTCATTCGTATAGTCACAAAATGTAGGAAAGAAAAGCAGAAACTGTATTGCTGCATGCAAGTTTTATTTTTAATATATTGTTAAACAGCTCAACTTGCCTTGGGCTATATTGTTTCTAGTGCACTTTATTTTATTTTATCTCTTCCTTTGTCATTTCTTTCTTCCATCCACTTCCCCAATCCAAAAAAAAAAGCTGTCTCACTGCTTAGTAAAATTGTTCGTTCTTTAATCAGCTGCTTATTGCTAGACCTTTCCTTCTATGATCTCTTTCTTGTCTCAAACTTGTCTGTAAAGATGATCTGATTTACTACTACGTTGCTATTTCATGTATTTGTAGAATTATTATTATTTCCTTTTTAACGTCGACGGGAGTTGAACTGGCAACCTTCATGGTTGTGGCAGTGAGTTCCTTCCAAGTATGGCACAACAGGCTTTTGTCTACATTGTAGAATTAAGTTGCTCCATAAATTTAGTAGGGGGTGGTTATTGTTCTTGGTGCATTGGGTTTGTATGTGCTAGAGAGTCCTCATATGATCCTTAAGAGTGAGCCTCTTATCTGATCCTTACTAGTGGTGATCTGCTACCAGATTTGTTTCTTGTTTTTTTGTTTGATATATGGCACTTTCTGTTCCCAAAGGACAGAACCAATAAATGAATTGGAGATGCCAAAATAGAACCAATAAATGAACTGGAGATGACAAAATAGAACCAATAAATGAGTTGGAGATGCCAAAATTCTATTATGCACCTTTGGATCAATTTTGTATTTTTCATAGTTTCTCATACAATTATTGAATTTGAGAGTCATCTTGAAACTTGGCCAACTCCTTGGTATTTAATAACTTAAGTGGCTCAGTACTAGCTGACTTTACTGGAGTGACCTGATCCATTAAAACTTGACTAATAGGGAACGGTGAATCCCTGCCGATCTCCGCCTGGGGTCACCTATTTCCACAGATCCAGCCAGCCTCACCTGCTTCTGCCGTGCTGCGTGCACCTCTTTCTCTTCCACCTCCCTTCCCGTTAGCACCCAAGTAACTGAACCCAGCCACCATTCTGTCCCTGCTTCCGCCTCGACGGAACTCACCTTCGATCGCCCTACTCCTTCGCCGCATCCGATTTCACCACCACCCTTTCCAATCCCTATGCCTTACTACCTCTTCCAAACCTACAGTGCCCTGTCCCTGTCTTTTATTAAAACAGAGTACTGCCTCAATCCTTGTTGCTGACCTTCACCACAGGCTCGCCCAACCTTGCTTCCACCCAGAGATCCTCTACTCTTTTCCCCAATCCGTTCCACAGATCTGATTTTCCCCGGCCTCATCTCTCACCCTCCTGTTTCCTAACACACAGTCCCCTTTGACCAAGCTCCTGGCGTTTATCCAAACCCACTACACCCACCATTCAGGGCCCACTCATACCACTTAACCCAATCATGCCCAAACCCATCCAGGCCCTGCTGTTCATCGGTCAATTATCAAGCATAGTTTCTGCTCACCCAATGCCAAGGTCCTCAGATCCTTCTCTGGCTGCATCAATTTTTTTTTTTTTTTTGATGTCGGGGGGGGGGGGGGGGGGGGGGACCGGGGGGTGACCTCGAGCATCTGGCTGCATCAATTTGTTCATGAAATTTTTTCATTAGTTACAATTATTATTCATCTTAAAAAAAAAAAAAACAATTATATAGATTCAACAATGCCATCAATTTCGATGTGGATGAGCAAATTACATTTTAGGCCACTTCATGTCAAGGGTGGCCTAAATGTCACTCAAGTCACTATGATTCTCACTGTTGGATGAAATTGTTCAAGCTTGACTTAATTTCAAACAATAAGTGCCAATCCAATTTAATGTATGCACCAATTTCTATCATCATCATCAAAATCATAAATTAGCATCACATCTATCTAGGGTCGGCTTTACGAGTTTTTCTCCAATTGACCCTATCATAAATTATATCATCACTCAGTCTATAATCTAACATGTCCTTTTTATCCCTTCCCTCCATATTTTCAAAGGTCAACATCTCCTCCTAGTATCTTCAATTCGCAGCCTCTTAACTCTACACACCAGAGCCGTGTTTGGTCTTCTACTAACCTAACCAAACCATCTCAAATGAGTTTTTCTTAATTTGTCTTCTATCGAAGCTACCTTCATATTATCCCTAATGTGTGCATTTCTAACTTTATCCTCTAGGGTTAAACCAATCATTCAACGTAGCATATGCATTTTCGCTATCCTAACTTTATCTATTTGTCTTTTCTTCATTGCCTAACACTACTCCGTAGAACGTTGTAGGTCTAAAAAATGTTCTATAAAATCGTCCTTTTAGGTGAAGGTGGACATTTTTATCGCACATGACTCTGCTAGCTTATCTACATTTTGCTTACCTCACTCCTATCTTATTCGTTATATCTAGGTTGAAATTTACTTGAGATTCTACCATAGAGCTTAAGTATCTAAATTGATTACAATGTGCAATTATGTCATTTCCTATTTTTATTGGGTTGCCCTCACTATCATCTAATTCACTACAGTTACATTCCATGTATTTTGTATTAGTTTTACTAATTTTTAAATCATTTGACTTCAACGTTGTCCTCCACAATTCTAGCCTTGCATTGAGTTATTGTTTTGTCTCACTAATTAATACTATATTATCTACAAAAAGTATACATAATGACACTTCATCTTGGAATCTGATGTTAATTCGTTCATGATTAGCGCAAATAGGCATGCGCTTAAAGCGGATCTTTGATGGAATCCATTGTAATAAAGAACTCCATTGTCTCTCCACAAACGACTTTAACGTTAGTGGTTATAGCCTCATACATATCTTGAATAATCTTAACGTATTCGTTGGGATGTATTTAATTTTTAAGGTTCTCCAAATGAGTTTCCTTGTTACTCTATCATAGGCCTTTTCTAGGTCAATAAAAGTCATGTTTCTTCATAAATTTCTCTATAAGTTGTCTGAGAATAAAAATAGTTTATGTTGTTGACCTACCCAGCATAGAGAAAAATTGATTTTCGGATGTATTTGACTCTTGTCTTAGGCGCTCTTCTTTACCCTTTCTTAAGTTATTGTATGACTCATGAGTTTGATCGCTCAATAATTGACATAGCTTTGATTATCTCTTTTACCTTTAAAAAAAGCTTTGGTTATCTCTTTTATTTTTATAAAAAAGGATTGTTGTGCTTTTGCACCACTCATTAGACATCCTTTTTGAGGCTAAGATTTTGTTGAATAATTGGGTCAACCAATGCACTCCACTTTCACCTAAAATAGACGAAACTTCAATTGGTCGATACTATTACTGATTCAAATCGACTGGATATCCGACTCGATACGAATCACACGAGTCGACTAGCGACTCGTGCGATTTTAACAACCTTGGTCAGGGGATTCGGGTGGGGTTCATTTGAAAGGTATTTTCCAGATGATGCTTCTTATTAAAAATTTAGGTATATTGGGTTTCAAAAGCCATGACTTTTAAGGGCCCCAAAGTCCCAAGTAAAAATGGGAGCAGTTTTGAATGGATTTCAATTCAGTGGTGAGATCAACTCAAAATAGGTTTAAATTGGGTTGAGATCCAATTTGAGGGGTAGAGTAGGGTATGAGTGTCTATGGAGTGTAAGTGGTGCTCGGGTGGGCCTCATTTGAGCTTTGTTGCCCATGGGTGAGTTTGCCTATGGTAACCTGTATATATTATTTTCTTGATGTGTAATTTATTAAGTCGATAATTATTCCCCGCATTGGAAACTTCAATTATAAACTTTCTTCAATATGCATTGTGATGTAGGACACGGATGGACATCACATGTGGGCTTAATTTGTGTATTTTAGTATTATTTATTTTTCTCTTTCTTTCCTACTTAGATTCAGTTTCCCATTTTAATTAGTTTTCTATTTATTTAAGCTTTCTTAATGTAATTAGAATTTCTTTTCTTAGTTAGTTTCCTAGTTTATTTAGGTTTCTTTTCTTAGGTTTCTCCCTTTTATTTAAAGGAGGGAATCGATTGTAATAAACACACGATGGATTGAATAAAATTTGATTAAGGTAGAGTCTTTTCCCTATCTTCTTCCTTTCTTCTTCTCCTGTCATAGATACCGGAAATACCTTTTCTTCTTCTTCCTGCCAAGTTCCAGACTGATTCCGCATCACATTGTTATTAATATCCTTTAAGAGCTCAACTTTGAAGCACAGTGGTACATCATCTGGTCTTTTACTGTAGCAGTAGTTGCTGCTAGGTTGTGTTGATGAAATGCTGGTCTCTGATTACACTCATTTCATATTCATCAGGTTCAGGAAAGTAATGAAGCAAGACAAAAATTTTCAAATGCAAAATCCATTTCATCGGCCCAATTTTTTGGCAATCAGAATAAAGCCATGGATATGGAAGCTCAAGTATCACTGCAGAAGTTTTTGGTATGTCTGCAAAGGTTATTGTTATGCTTTAAGTTAAAATGGCTACTTTCTAGTGTCTGCCTAACTTGGATATGGATACCTGTGATGTGTTCAGAGTTTAGTAGGTGTGAACACGCTGAGGGAACATGACAAACTCCAATATCTTTTCATGAAAATGCCCATATATTATGCCTATTTGCAATGAGAAGGAAAATTCTGTATAAATAGATTTGCATGAATAAAAAATAAAGATGTGCAGAAATGGTAAATAACTAAGAGTGTTTTGGTATAAAGGATAGCGAGGATTTTCACTTAGCGATGTATTGATGCACATTCGATGTATTCTAAATACTTTTTTTTTTGAAGAATTAAAGTGTCCTTGCTTCTACAGAGGGCAAATTCTGGTACAGTTCATGGTTTGTCTCAATTATTAAAAGCCAGATAGATGACCTTTTGTGGTTCATGATTCATGGATCTTTAAGACTGATATGATCCTTTTTTAACCCCAGAGCTCTACAGCCATATCAAGTGCCGATCTTTTTGGTCATGACATGGATGATTCTATACTTGATCTTACTGCATCTGACCTTATCAACCGTGCATCTTTCCAGGTATATGTCGGACTTATCTCATGTTGATTTATTGTACTGTTTGAAGATTCTGCTTGGTTAATGGCAAAATAATCAAGGCGATCATTCTTTGAACATTCATAGTTCAGTTGTAAAATCGTAACTACTAAATTGTCATATGTTTGATTGTTCACTTCTTCACCCAATCAAGTGGCAATGGGATCATATGGTCAAAATCTTTTTAGACCATGGTCATGCTAGATCTTGTTCACAATGAAACACTGTGCATTGAACTTTATCTCTTGTTTTCTGTGCTTGCTTCCTACATTTTCTTGCAGGTTTATATTTGATATACTATAGGATAGTTGTGTTTTATTGCTAGAAGTTATATCAAAATGTCATACTGTATTGGAAACTTGAAAGAAGAAAAAAGAAAGGGAAAATTGTACGGTATCATGCTCTTTCTAAAAAAATGTTAGTGGCATGCACTTCGCGTGAATGAAATTACTGCCAAGACAGACAAGCAGCACGTTGCTATATCAATTAAGATTACTAACATTTAAAAAATGATATATTCAAGTGAAAACAAATGTGACTAATATTTCTAGTTTGTTGAATGCTTGTCTAAGTATTACTGCATGACAGACAATTTATACAAGTGACTCTCCATCCTCCAAGAAAATGAGACTTCAATTAATTCTAATAAAAACATTAAATTTCTCATCCACCACCAACAAAAGCAAGGGCTTATGACAATCAAGATTTTATAATAAGTTGTATACCTCATTAACAAAAAACTATCAGCATTGACATCATTCTTTGAAAAAACAAATTAAAAAGCGAAAATTAAACAGTAATAAAGACCAAATTAAAAATAGAACATGCAAATTACCAAATCATACTTAAAAATAAGGTCTAACAACATTTTGTTACTCGTAACAAAAATAATTTAGAAATAAATTCCAAGTAGTGCATTACAATAATTTTTTGAGAGAACAAAGTTTTATTCCAAAAAAATGAAAGAAAAACACATAATACTGGATCTGAAAACATCCAGAGCAACAACCATCTTCTATTTCTGTGTTTAGAAACTGGAGGCCAACCGCTTGCCGTCCTGAAAAAATTAAAAGTATAAATACATAACAATATTAATTATTGAATCCATTTTTTGGAATTAAATATGGGTGATATGTTTCTCCTGACAAACATTTCCATATTTTAAAAAATAATTGAATAAAAACAGCTCAAGAACCTCTATACACTAATGCACAACACTCAACAACACCCCCTTCTCATCACAGCTGAGAGCAAAACCTGATTTCATTGCATAAAATCTGAACTCCTTGAACATGTATCGAAATGGTTTGATAAGTCGTTTAGAGTTTGCTGATTTAAAAAGTTAAAATTTTAAAAGCCCATTTTTATTTTTAAAAAACCATTTTAAAACTCATTGTCAGTTTTTATAAAACCAAAAACCCTTTTAAATTTTATAAAATTATTTTGAAAAATCCACAATCGATTTCATAAACCCCAACCCCATTTCCAATTTTTATAAAGCTCAAAACCCATTTTTTAATTTAAAAAGCCGATCTTGCGTGTATCCGAAGTTTTACCCAATGCCCTCGAACTCGGGGAGAGGTGGAGGTCTTGGGTTTCTTCATCATAAAAAAGCCCATTTTTGGCTTTTAAAAACCCAAAACCCATTTTCATTTTTTATAGAACCCAAAATCCATCTTTATTTTAAAAGACTATTTTAAGAACCCAATTCTTGTTTTATGCAATAAAAAGAACACAAGAAAAAGGAATAAAATTACAAAAAATAAATCTCAAAATTTGAAACAAATATGAGAAAGGAAAAAAAATGATACCTTGTTTTTTGTGATGTACATATGAAAAGAAGTTTGCGACTCTAAGTCATTTAGATTTCTTAAAGCTAGACAGTGGCTGAAGAGTGGAATTGCATAAATTGTTATTAGAATCTATGCATTGTATAATAAGATGGATTAGGGAGTTAATTTAAGATATCATGTCAAAGATCTAATTACAATGATAAGGTATAATTATTTTTTCGTTACGTCTATGTTTTTCTCATTCACTTATTTTGGTTGGCATCAAGGTTTTAAATATCAGACCGAACTCAAGTTGTATTAGTTGAGTTGGACTTGAAATTGGCCGTGTCTTCTTATCTAGTGATAATATTATTGGCACGATTCCTTCCGAGTTTGGAAAGTTGAATCAGCTAGGAGTAATTGACATTTCTTCAAATAATCTAGTTGTTCAAATACCAAAGGAGTTGGGCATGTTATTTTCTTTGTTCATTCTGATTTTGATCAATAATCAACTTTCTAGTTCTATTCCATTTGAAATTAAGCTATTAGATTGGAAATTTGGTAATACCTTCAAGAGTTATTAGATCTTTAGCCAAAAATTCTCTCAATGGAGAGATACGACCAAAACTCAGAAATCTAAAAATGTTGGAAAACCTGAATCTCTCTCACAATATGCTCTTATGAGATCAATTTTTATATATATAACAAGGATACTCTAAGAACAATTCTCATGAAAATTCCAGTGAGAGCTTTGGTTTGTACGGTCCAAAGTAGACCTAATGGATCAAATTCTCCCCTCACACCACCTACCCCCATGAATTGCACATGCACGACACCAATTTGACTTTTAAAGCCAATTGACGTGGTGCGATAAATTTCCATCGTTAGATAAATGTGAAGTTTTGAGGGCTTTAATAAACATGGTTTCTCTTTTTCAATAAGATGAATTTTTTTAGGCATTATATAGAACCCCAGGCCTTTCAAACCCATCTATCCATGTGGGCTCTAGTAGCACCCATTGTCCGCCTTTCAAACCCATCCATCCATGTGGGCTCTAGTAGCACCCATTGTCCGCCTTTCAAATCTATCCATCCATGTGGGCTCTAGTAGCACCCATTGTCCGTTCTTAAAGAAGTCTTGTGAGAACTAGTTCTCGGGGGATCCTTTATATATATATATATATATGCCATCAACTGGGATATAAGTGTTTTCTATTGTTGGGCCACATTATTTTTAGAACACCAGAAGTACCTTATTCACATGGTAATAAATGAAGTTGTCTTTCCTGTATAAATAATGTTTGAAATTTGTCTCTATTTCATAATGTTTCTAATATTCAAGTTACTTCGATGTGTTTTTAGTATCTCCATTTTTGGGCCAAAAGTTTTTCCTCTGATTTTCTTCTGTTTTCTAGGCTTCACATGATATCTCCTCCCTTAAGAACATTGCGGGAGAGACAGGAAAGAAGCTGACATCTCTGGCTTCCAGCCTTATGACAGATCTTCAAGATAGAATCCTGTGATTCTGTACCTATTACCAGTGTGTTCAAAGTTGCGGAACTGACATGGATACCAAAATTTTCTACATCAAAGAGGGTGGTTATCTGCCCCCCCAGCGTCTCTTTTCAGTGGCTTTTCTTTGTAGTAGGGGCAGATGTTGGACCTGAATACAGTTGCATGATTCTCTATTTGACCACCCTTCATTACTACACTTCCTAGATTTGCGTCATATTGTGTTTGTGAAAAATACTTTATCCTTATATCTCAAGAGGTTGGACTTGAACACTTTAGTTTTTCATTTTCAAATTCCAAGAGAAGGACCTGGAGGTGATTTTAAATGAGGTTGCTACTGTTTATGGAAATGAGCGAGGCATAGCAAGAGAATTGAGTGGGTTTTCTGTCCATCGTATTATTCTGTATTATGTACTATTGGAAACATCTGGCATCCAAGGAAAGCGTAGTCCAAGTTTCTGACACCTTTTTTTTATATGGGAATTCTAAATGAGATTTTGAGGTGACTTTTTTTTTGGGATAAGTGAGACTAATCTTATGGGCATATGTAAATTTTTAAATCCACACACACCGATTAAATCTGAGTGGCCCATTGGAGTTAACCGTGAATTGAACTTAAGACCCCAGTTCATGAGACGGACTTCTTGTTTGTCAGGCCAATCCCTTGAAGGTGACTGTTGGTGGGTCAACAAATGTTGATTGTGCATTTCATCTGGTTAAAAATGCTTAATAAGGCTAACTCATGGGCAATGGATGTGCTGCAATTCCATGTTCAACATGACTTCGGGATGGCGACTTTAAAAAGGGTACAAGGAAGATCTGTTGTTTAGAATAAAACTGCTTTTAAGAAGGCATAAACATGAAGATTAGTCTCATCTCTAATGTGATGAGGGAGTACTTGAAAAAAAAGATTATTTTTAGCTAAAACACTTTTCCAATTATGATTTTTAGGTCTCTAATATCTATATTTGTCAAATATATAGTATTTAGTACTCTAATTCCATGTTTGTTCTTGTTGAAAAAATGGAGAAAGATGTGCTACAGCTGATAAGAGTCGATGCATTTCAGTCTTGTCATGGTTTCGGCCATATGGAGGGGCCCTCCAACTATTGAACAACAATGTATAGAAAAGGCACCCATCAAAAGATTGAAATAAGGCTTTCTACTAATGTATTGTCGAGTGAAATATAAAATTAAAATAAAATTTCAAATAAAATGTATAGTACAAAGAGAGACAAGATTTAACATGTTCCACAATAAAGTGAAGATGACTTTCCTCTGTATCAAAAAGAGAAAAATAATAGTATAACGTGACATAAATGAAGTTCGAGAAGGTGAAACCCACTTTCATATCCTCACTTATACATTGGTAATGGAAAAAGTACTAGCTTTTTGGTTCAATCCTTGGATTAGGCCTGGTTTCATCTTTTTGAACATTATGGGGGAAGATCCTATTCACTCGCTTGGGCTTGGAAAAGATGTTTTGGTCAGTGCTTTCATTAACAATGGCCAGTGGGTGTTGTCAGAGGACGTGTCTACCCCTTTCATGACTATCTGGAATATGATCAATGGTATTTCCCCTCATGCTCTTCTAATTAATGATGAATTCTATTGGACTGTTAGTGATGATGGTCAGTTCACTACGGCCTCTGCTATCCTTTCCACCTGTAGTACCTTGGAAGAACCTGGCTGGGTTAAGAACATCTGGTTCTCGGGGTGTATCAGTCGCCATTCTACCCTTACTTGGTTCTTCCTCAACTCTGCTTTGAAGACTAAACTATTGCTATATAATCTGGGCATTATCCATGACATGACTTGTATTCTTTGTGGCACTGAGGTGGAATCTCATCAAATTTGGTGCACTGCAGTTTCTCCACTGATGTTTGGAACAATCTGATGAGGAAGTTTCAACTGAACAACTAGTCGTGCAACATCTTGATTGACTCCTCTATGCTGATTCATAACAGTAATGGCCGCCTTGAATCTTTGGCTGCCCACCTTACTCTACCTGCAACGATCTGGCACCTTTGGCATGAGAGAAATGACAGAATTTTCAAAAACTCTATCAGCAATATTGATCGACTTTGTTACAATATTCGTATGGATATTTGTAATCGTCGCATCTTTCTCCTCTCCAACTCTGATGTTAAGGGGATAAGTGACGGCTTCTCATCGTCTTGGAACCTGCCCCCTGCATCTGTTGCTCCACAGATACCGCTGGATAGGAATGCCCCCCTTATCTCTGGCCCTTGCTCTCTAATCATTTCTCAGTTTTCTTCTGATTGGAGGAACTTCCTTGGTGCCATGTACTCCGGTGACAGCATCACTGGCTTCTATTCTACCCCTCTCATTTCCATGGACTCCACCATTCCAATGCTGAATTTTGTACAAAAAACTCTATTAGCTATGTTCAGATTGGACATACCCCTCCATTGCATTATGTTATCCAATGAGATTGTAAAGTTCATTAAACACTCCCATGTCTCCCAGTGGCACTATTTCAACCATATTAGAGCTATTAACTCCCTCCTTGGCAAGTTCTGCTCTGGTGTTGTTCAAATTGATTGCTACAAAAAGGACTCTGCTCGGGTGCTCTCTACTTTTTCGATGACTGGCAACAACGACATATTTTATTCTATGGATATAGCATCGACTAACAACTGATCATCGGTTTGCTGGCCTCTTTTATTCTGGCTTACTTTCTTTGTACAAATTGCTGTACATTGTTTTGCTGGTTTTGTTGGGTGTTGGCTTTTTTGCCATGTATCTCCTTTCTTTCTCCTAGCTCGGCCCGGGCTGTGGGCAAAACTTTTGTATCTTGGGCTCCTTTTTTTGTTTGAATTACTAACATATCATTCAAAAAAAAAAAAAAAAGATTAGAAAAGAAACTTGTGATTATGACGCGGCACTTAAAACTAATACTGAAGAGTAGTAGAATTTGGAACACTACTGGATCTTTGAAATCTCTTCCAAATTATGAGAAAAGTTTAGTCCTACTAAAGAAAGAATTGAATCCACGTTTAGTTCTCTAAATATGATTTCTTGAGGGACGATTTAGTCTTGTATTCTTCTGTCAATAAGAATTTCACATAACTGTTTAAATCAAGATCCTAGAATACTAGAAGCTCTGAACAATGACATAGGGCCTGCTAACATTACCGAAACTAAGAGAAGAATAAGAGGGACTAAAATATGATTTGGATGAGGTCCCGAAGGCACTCTCCCATCCTTCCTTGTTTGTGTAAGATTCACAAAAGTCGCTTGTTCATACAAAAGGTTTTGTATATTGACCCTTCAATGAAGAAATTGTTACTATATATTTAGATTTTTCTTAATTATTAATATTGTATTTTTAATTTAGTGCTTTTCTCTTTTATTTATTTTACTTTCTTTATTTATACTTTATTTTTTATATATAAATAAAATCACACGGTCTTTTCTTATTTTACAGTAACATTTATTTAATGGCCTCAGAAGGAAAGTTTTCTGATCAAGCACCCACGGTTGCACCATCGCCTCTAAAGAGGTTTAAGAGTGAGGGTTTTTACTTCAAAATTTCTTCCATCTTCTCCATGCAAAGGCCATCGCATCGCTCCTGGATCTCCTTAGATTCCTTCAAAGTTTCTTTGATCTTCTGAAATAGTAAAAATCCTCGTTCTTAAACCTCTTTAGGTGCCGTTTGGCAACTGCAGTTTTTGATCTATATTATTGATATATGCTCGTGCCTGGATCATACTTGCACACGATGATGAAAAAGAAAAGAAAGAATGAAATAAAGAAAGAAAAAAAGAACCCAGCAATCCATAATTTCAAAGCCACGGCCATGCATGCATAGAGAGAGAAACGAAATTACTCGATCAGACTGAATCTACCCACGGCGCGAGAGAAGAAAGAGAACCCAAATCCACCCACGGCGCGAGAGAAGAAAGAGAACCCAAATCCACCCACGGTGTGCTTGTGACTTGTGAGGGAGGAGAAAGACTAAATCACGGCCGGCCACCGTCATGGCCATCCATTCGGTAGTCTCAGTACAACGCACGTATTTATAGTTTGACTTGATTCACAAGTCTAATCTCACACAGTTAAAAATATTTATATTTATTTATGCTAAACGAGGCTGGTTTTAATACTCTTATTTTTTAAGATTAAAAAACTTGATGAGAGTGTGAAAAACAAATTCGACCACAGTGGGAGTCGAACCCACGACCTTTTGATCCGAAGTCAAACGCGCTAATCCACTGCGCTATGCGGTCTGATTTACGGTTTTAATACTCTATGAAAAATGACTTGTATGAGGCCTTGATTCATAGCATGTTTAGATAGGTCGGGTCGGATTTGGATCGGGTCTATTTTTGGATTTTATTAAATGGTGTAGCTGGTTTGAATCTGTATTGGGTTTGGATCGGATTTACCTATATATTTAATCCATGGTCCCATATAGCATTCAAAATTTCAAATCATGGAGCCATGGGTACGAATTAGGAAAGATCAACCTTATAGAGTGGAAGAACTATTTCTAACCTGACATGGTTGAGTCATGAGCTCCTCTGACTCAATTTGATTCCCATAATGTAATTATTGTTTTTTATATATTAATTATACTAAATTAAGATATAAGTTGTGAATATATCGATTATAAAAAATATTATTTAAAAATATTTTTATTCATTTGATTTAAATAAATAAAATTAATAATTGTTAGAAAGCTCTACTTTAACTATATTAAGTATTCAACATCCAAAGATAACTTTGATCAACCTTTACGTATGGTCAACTCCTTTTCTACAAAAGTCGAAAAAGGATCTTCCTTACGGTTCCAAGATTAGTAAATTATTAAAGTTCTTAAAAAAAGAGTTCAACACCTTTTTTACTCCAAATGTTGCCGCAAATTGATCCACATAAGCTATTGTGACTCAATTTAAATTACACTTTCTAATTAAATCAATTTCAATGAACCAATAAAATTAAAAGAAAGATTTATGATTATATGAATTTAAAAGAAAATGATCTCGTTAAAATTGCATACTCACATGATTTAAATTAAATAAACAAAGCTTTTTACAAAATGTCTATTTCATTTGCTTAAATCAGATATATAGAGATGTTTAAATAGGTTCTGTTTCCATAATTCTTTTATGACGATTGTCACCTTAACTTAGTAGGGTTAATAAACTCCATAGCATGGGTATTTCGTATCGGCTGATATATATCGGTTTTTCAGTACCGATTAATATCGGTATCGGCCGTACAACCTATTTCTCAGCTAATATGGCCGATATATCCGTGATATATATTGGTCCGATATCGGCCGAGATGATTTATATCGGTATTTAAAAAAAAAAAAATCAAAACGGTGATGGACCCGGGTCGAAATATCAGTCGATATTTACGTTTTTAAATTTTTTTTAAAAAAAATAGTTTCTTTTCAGTTTTTTTATATTTTTTAATTCAGAAAAAATAAAATAATAAAATAATACCGATATTTACCCCCCCAAAAAAAAAAAAAGAGGAGAGATGAAATTTATTGACCGATATGCATATCAGCCAGACCGAATTTTTGACCCATGCTCCATATTGTTAGTGTTACATGTCCTCTTCTATTTCGGTTAGGGAATGGACAATTAAATATTGTAATTTTAATTAAGAGAGGTGATTTGACGGTGAAGAAGCTCCTCGAAGAGAGATTTTGAATTCGATTTATGCTCGAATCCCTCTGAGTCATTTCTATGGGATTACTCTTCATCGACTTATCCCGTGTGTAGATTTGGAGGTTTATATATGCTGGTGGAATTAGTCCTCTTTCCAATGTGAGGTGGGGATACCCATGTTACATAAAAAAATATTATAATTTTGATCATAAATTATATGAATTTTGCTTTTTCATCGTTCAAAAAGTGAAAGACAAAATTTGTGTTTTTTTATTATTTAAAAAATTCATTGTTCAAAATTGTTTGTGTTAGTATAATTTGGACATGTATTACATTAACCCAGTTGATGAAATTATAAACTAAGGTTAGAAGATTAAGATCAAGATTTCATTAAATATTCAAAGAGGAAGTAATACGTGCATATATTATAAGACGATCTTTCATTTCATGCAAACACAATGCAGCACTCCCATTTCCACGTACTTCTCATTCTCCTTAAGTTTGTATACTTAGAAGAGACCATCTCACCATAATCCAACTTATTAATAATTTAATACTACTGCTAAGTGCTGCCTCCTCCTTTAATATTGTCATCTTCTCATGGTATGTAGCTCACATAGCCACCACCGCCGTAGCCACCCCCCTTTCCTCCCCCAGCTCCATAGCCAGCACCACCGCCAGCGCCCTCTCCACCACCACCACCGCCTCCGCTGCCACCTCCACCACCCCCACCATGCCCCCCACCTTCCCCTCCTCCATACCCAGCACCGCCACCGGCTCCACCTCCGCTACCGTAACCAGCTCCACCACTGCCACTTCCACCACCACCACCACCACCGCTGCCGCCACCACCGCCATATCCACCACCATGTTCTCCACCTGCACCATATCCACCGCCTTCACCAGCACCTCCACCTGAGCCGTAGCCACTGCCCCCACCATGCTCTCCACCAGAGCCAGCACCCCCGCCACTTCCACCACCTCCACCTCCACCATATCCACCACCACCTCCATGTTCTCCACCAGCACCATAGCCAGCGCCACCACCAGTACCACCTCCGCTTCCATAGCCAGCGCCATGCTCACCCCCAGCTCCATACCCAGCACCACCACCACCACCACTACCGCCGCCACCTCCATAGCCACCACCATGCTCCCCACCAGGTCCATAGCCGGCACCACCGCCACTACCCGCACCGCCACCGTAGCCTCCAGCTCCTGCACCCACATTTAGAAGGACTCTGGCTGCAGAACATACGCCTAAACCAAACAACACCAAGAAAGCAATGCTAACAGATCGATGAGTGACCATTGTTAGATGTTTGAGAGCAATGAGCATGGGATGGGAGGGGTAGAAGGTGGTGTATTTATAGGGTTGGGAATGGGAAAGAGAGGGGGTCCAAAAGCGCTTATTTTGCTTAGGAGGAAAGGGAGGGAGTGGCCACTCATGTGAGCACAGCTCCTTTGTGTTGCGCTTTTGCTGTCGTGCACATCCAAGGAATATAATTTTATCTAGCCAAACAGATGGAGATCGACTGGTCGAGTCACTTGAGCCCCGCTTTCACACAGTATTCAAAAACTCCACTCAAAATGCATTTTCAGTAAAAAAAAATAACTCAGTTAAGTTTTTGATTTCTTTTTTTGAAAGTACTTAAGTAAAAATTGTATGGAATCAATAAAGTTTGGACTGACTCACCCGTCTTTTTGGAGTTTAGAAAGGATCCATGTAGGCAGAGAGGCATCGCTTGCCATTTACCAAGTCTAGTTGCAGAAAACCTCATTTGATCATTCTATTATCTTCTTTCTTATCACCTAATGGTGATCTTAAATGTTCATGTTTTAGTAATCCATCAGGACAGAAGCTTTGGTTGCCGTTAGTAAGTTGTAATGCTGACATGTTAGTAAATTATCTGCAAAGTAGCGTTGTTGGCAATAGTAGTTTCCATTTGGATAATGAATCTTAACTATTATAAACCCATTATTTTTTACCATGTAAATCATGCAAGAGTGACTTACTATTGCCAATTTAGTATGGGCCTCTCTTAGGCCCATTTCACACAGGCGTTTTTAGTCGTTTTATGTAATACTACCATGATAATGAATAATTAAATCTTGAAACCATTAAGGTTAAATAAAAAAGTTTTGCTTCAATTTTTCATTTTTATGGCCCCTTTCAACAAATGCCAAGAAACTTTTAGATTAAATTTTTGACCTAATTAGTTGGTTCCACTACTTTAACACATTTACGTTCTAAAATTTCTATATGGAGAATCATGTAGCTTGCTACCAAAAATCCTCTCTATTTTAATAATTATCTTGTCACGGTACCAAAAATCATAATATTTCATTACATATGTTGAAAAAAAAGAGAGGAAAAATAGCAATAAAAGTAAAGATAGGACTTGGAAAGGGGGTCATCATTTCTTGTTTAGATTTCATTATAATGCTTAAATTTCAAAATTTAAAGATAAAAAAAAACAACACAGTCGAGAATTTTTAGTGGGAGAAAGCTGAAATAATGGCAAGGACGATGTGGTGAAGAATACCATCTTAAGTAGAGTGAAAATGGTGGTATCCTACTAAGCAATAGAGTGCTTGAAGCTTTGCAGCAGTGATATACATAGTTATTTGGACGTGATGAGATCTTAATACCCTTCAAGATCTTAGTGCGAGGGCGATAATGAGTTAGGTTAATAGCATCTTAATCCAAAGGATTAGAATGATGGCTAGGAACTCACTTTAAGAAGTAGGAGTCCTGAGTTCGGTTCTCACTCTACTTCAAAGGGTATTCCCTGTAGAATTACTTAGTGTGTGTAGGTAGAGAGGCTTTCACATGTCCAGAGGATTGATCAAGTGCTCTAAGAAGCCTTGACACCTTGATTATAAAAGAGAGAGGCTAATGGCACATCTCTCCTCCCCCCCTCCCCCTCTCATGGAAGAAAAATCTACATATAGGTAGTGACAAATGACTAAGCCATTATTGTTTGGGACTATAGTTTAATACCACATGATTGAAATGGATGATGTTAATCGTTAGTTGTTTAAGATATGGATATCCCTCAAGTGGGCAGTCATTCCTAGAGGACAAAGCCATCAAATAATACCACCATAGGATTGACCAAAATTGGTTTCTGGATATGTCTCAGCAATCATCTTGAATTTTTAGTTGCTTAAGCATTGGCACCAAGGATTAAAGATGAGAATATGTGATACAATTGGTGAACATTCATCTTTGGTCATGAAAAAATATTTAATTACGAGGGTTAACAATTAGAACATATGAGAAATAATTTGACAATGACAATAAAAATATTAAGCATTAGCATAATTGGTTGAGTAAACTTTGTTGTGGCCTCGATCATTAGAGGTAGATATGACTCCAATCTTAATAACGACTGTTCAGAAATCTAGTTGTTCCATTTTTCATATCTTTCCCTTTGATAAGCTCTACTATCTCAAAGGGTATTAGAACATCCGTATCGATTTATTCTCTTAATCTCTTCTGGGTGTTGGACGGTCATTTTGCAGGGTTGCTTTTGTAGATGGAAATAAGAAGACGATCTTAACCATCGTCTTCAAGTTTTAAAGATTGCAGGTCGCAGAAGGAAATCATGTTACAGCAATGTCCAAGGCAACATGGCTCACTCAAATGCTTTGGTGTGGCACAACCTAGTCGATCACGAATTGGAAGCACTTGTGGTCACCATAGGTGATCACTACTATTAACTTAGATTTAATAACATATTTTAATATATATTTGTATTTTTTGGAGGAAATGTCTTTCCTACCTGACGGAAAGAACAATATCAAAGATATATAAGAGAGATCAACAAAGAACAGCAAACCACAACACAAAAATTTTACGTGGTTCTTTTTCGGTACAGTCCACGAAATTCAAAACAATCCAATATACTCGAAGGCAAAAAATGAAAAAAAACAGTTCTCGTTATAGATGTTCTGCTCTCTCTTATAAAACAAAAATATATACTACTCTGATTAGGGTTTACATAAGACGCAATATGAAATTACAAATTTGGCCTCCAATTCGATATGCCGATTCATCTCTAATGATCGGACTCTGCAGAGCCTAACATGTATAATTGGTATGGGAGAAATAAAATACCAGTTAAGATGAAGCTTTTGTTCATAAATGTTTATATTTTTATAAAATAAATTTAACATTTTAAAAAAATTCTATGAAAAAGGGAACCAAGTGGCTGGAATGCTTGCAATGTAGAACATCAAATTGCAAGTCATTGGGTCCAAGGGATGATGAGTGCAGAGCATCTAGTGCACATGGGTACATGTGGGGGGGCTATTAGATTGAAATGAAAGGATGGTGGTGTGAATAAGACAGAGTCCCAGATAAATTGAGTAGAAAGAAAGTGTTTGGGTTGGGATTCACATGGTACCCTTGATCATATAAGTTTAGGTTTCAGATTCACAGCATACTACTCTTTCAACTCAGTATGGAATTGGAATATGGATGGGTTTAGTAAGTTTCAATGGGGTCGGAATTGGTGGGGGACAATCCATATTGTTTTGTTTGGATAGTGGTGCCACTTTTCTTCTCTTTTCTGCACGCGTGTTGGTGTAGAACTATAGCTACAAGTCTATAAGATTTGACTCAAAATTCTATCGAGTTCAAAACTCATCTCAATTTTTTTTAAAAAAAATTGAGAAATTTCAAAAAGCTTACTCGACTTTCTTAACTCAAAATCTTGTCGAATTAAGTCAATTTATATACACTATTGTTCCCTGCTCTAGATAGTCTTTCGTCACAGATGAGCAATGAATCCCAATGATGATAAACATGCAATAAGAAGATACCCTCTCTCTTGGGCTAGCATATGTATAAGTGAGACCTTAATTTCTAGATCTAGATAATCTGGTTGAACCCTAACGCCATAAGCCATAAATTCCAAAAACACCAAGGTGAGACAATCTCATACTCCCTTCGTCCCATTTTAGTTGTCTCATTTAAAACATTTCTATTTTTTAAGGAACTCTCTATTTAAAGCTAGCACTCTATGTGATCTCATTTATTTTCAACACACTTTATGCTCTCCAATATGAATGAGACAACTATTTTGGGACAATTCTAAAATCCATATAAGACAACTAAATTGGGACAGAAGAGAGTATAGTATTTACAGATGAGTGGACCATATTTTGCCGTGTTGAAAAGAACACAAAAATTGGAATGCTATGGTAAGATATGTGAATATCTAAATTTCACAATGGAGGGGTTTGATATGGATTAGATGGTAGGGGTGCAAGACAGGTTGGATAAAAAGTTGGACTTCTATATCCACATGGTGTAGTTCAATTAGTTGTCTCCCACCTCAGAAAGTGGGAGGTTGCTGGTTCGAGCTCTGATGGCTTAACCTTAGGTGTGCCTTAAGGCCAACTTGTATGAATTTGATAAAAAAAATTAGGATCGAGTCAAAGACCACGAGAGTTAGAGTAAGATCAATTTCAAGTATTAAAGACAGAGAGATTTTTCTAGGTTGAAGTCTAATTGAATTAAGTAGAAAAAAAACTTAAATATGACTCGACCTGAAATATTTTATATTTTAATATAAAATATAATATTATATAGAGTTTTTTTTTTTCTTTCATTTTTTTGGATCTCTTTATCTTTAAGCAGGAGGTTGCTCGACCATTTTCCTTTACTGAGCCTTTTCCTCAACTCAGCTCAAGATTGATCGAGTCCGACTGAGCACCAACAAAGTTGAAGATTTTTTATATATTTAAGTTTCATTTTTTAAGGTTTCACTAATCCTTTCAAATATTCGTGTCTTCTGCAAGCTCTGCCTCTTTTGTTTCAGAGAAACAATCTGGCCCAAGTGCAGCCCATAGTTGTCTAGGCTCAGTCCATTTGGAAAAGTTAGCTTTCGCTATATACACATGTTTTGGGTTGAGTGGGTTGAGTCTTTAACCATACATAGACTAGCCTCAGATCATCAGGGGCAGAAAATTGGAGAGTTCCCAGCCCACACTCAAAACCAGCCTTTTTAGTAATTGTGTCTATCTGAGGTTTGTTGGTTAGGAATAGGATGGGTCAGTCATCTACTGATCAGTTTGTCTGGTTAGGAATAGGAGAGTTACAAGCCCATACTCAAAACCAACCCATCTTAGACCAGTTTGCTAGAAAAAAATTACCCAGAGAAAACATTAAAAATCCAATTTGTCTAAAAGAACTCGACCCACAAGAGAACCTACCTGTTAATACTAGGCCTGTTCACAGAGAAGGTTTGGGCCAGCTTCTTCTATCTCCGCTTGGCTCATTTAAAATAAATAAAAGTTCAAATCCGCCCTCAGAGCCTTTAAAGTTAAAGCACCAGTGTTTGAAAATAATAAAAATTAAATGTCCAGATTAAAAGTAGACATGATAATCTAGAAGTTGACAAAACTTCAGTCAATTGATCTCAGTTGTCAAAATCACCGAGACAAGTCTAATTACAATCTGAATAGTTACCAAATGGATTGAAAGTTTGATGGGCTTTTACGGGCCTCTTGTAAAACATTGAATTCCCCCATTTTGCTAAATGGGCTAAAAGAATTTAGCCCAAGCCTGGTTTGATAGGCTGCATGTGTTCAATACTGTTCAGTTATGACTGATTTCCCATGCTAGATTTGGGCTCATGTACAGGCCTAATTTTACTTCATTATAAATTGGATAAATAAATTTTCATAGAATTTATATTGTATACATTCTCTTCTTTGTCCCTAGTGTCTTCTCTTGAATTATTCTATACTCACTCTTAACCCATGGTCAAATCGAAATAATATAAACCATTAAATCTTTGTATTTTTAACTCATAATAGTTGTTTTATTAGAGTTTAATTTTTAATACAGATGTTTTGAAACAACTTTCTTTATAAATTTAAAATAGACCTAATTTACATCTTAGCATTCAAAGTATGAAATAAATACGAGTCACAAGTCACAACCAAAGATAGAAAGACAGCATTACTGCTCCAAAAGCTAAGAACAACCATCCAAATGTAACATCTATTACTAGTGGTCTAGTTGCAACTTTCAAGAGCATGCTAAATTAGTCTTCAAACTTTAAATCTGGGATTAAAAATACGCGCGGCTGATACGCCGGTATCGGTTTTGCAGATACTTTTCTCTCTCATTTTTTTTTTAAAAAAAAAAAAATCTTTAAAAAATTCTGGTAATTTTACAGAAAATCAAAAAAAAAAAAAAATCTGGACTTCATAGATATATAATTTTTTTTCCATTAAGTAGTTGTTATTTACATGTTCAAATATTGTTTTTAAGTTATGAAATCGAGAATTTCAAATGTTTTTAAAAATAATAGAAAAATCTGTGAAATAAACTTTCACTGGTAATAGGTTTAGTAAAGAACTTGAGTTTCAACGAGACAAATCGTCGAAAAAGAACAAAAAATCGTGTTTTTTTCAGTTTAAAATTAAAAAAAAATGAAGTTCGGAAGAAAATATGGAGGAGAGATTGAGAAGCAAAAGATCAGTTCGCTAATGGACTTTATAAGGTATGATATGGTTTGTGTAGAGTGTTACTTATATAAAAAAATAGTTTTTGACTATTGTAGGATTTAAAAAAGAAAAGAAAAGAAAAAACCAATTGCAATATGTCTGCAAATTACATGCTCCAATTTAACACTCATTGAATATCCACTAGTATATTAATTACTTAAATATGTCTCAAAATATTTGAGTTAAAATATCCAAGTTGAGTTAATTACTTAAACATAGCTCTAATTAAATTTACCCATTTAAGTTTTGCCATCTATTCCGATCAAATTGACCCATATAGTAAATGGGTTGGGACTCATTGTATCAACTCATTTTGTAATATGTTGGGTTTGGTAAACCCATTTAACTTTAATCGAATTGGGTTGAGTCTAACGCTTTTAAGTTTAGTTGGATTAAGTCTAACGCTTTCAATGAATGAATTGTCTGATATACTTATGATTAAGGACTTAAGGTGTTTAAGATTCATTTGATTAAGGCTGCGTTTGGATGGGGGGTAAGGGGGGGTAACCCCCAGTTACCCCTACTTACCCCCGTTTGGTAACAAGGGGGGAGGGGTAAAAATTCAAATTTTTACCCCTCCTCCCTCCATTTTCAATACCCCCACGGGGCAAGGGGTATTCATTTTTGAATACCCCTCCTTCCCCCCCCTCTCTTTTACTTATGAAATTTTTTTTTTTATATATATTTTATTTATTTATTTATTTTGGTAAGTACTTGGCTTTTATTTTTTTTAAAAGCACTCCATTATTTCCATTTGATAAATCTCATATCACCAAGCAACAAATTATATTTTTTTATGAAGAGATATAACGAATTTTGTATTCATTTTTTGAAATTTAAAATAATAATAGTGGTTTTTTATTTATTTTTTATTTTTTAAGGAAACTTTTCCCCTATTTATCCCGTGCCTTCATTTATTTTTCAATTATATATTATATAATTTTCTAAAATGTATTTGTCAACATGTTCTATTTTTAAGGGGTGATTTTGTCGAAATTTCGATAGGGTCTTAAAATTATGAAAAATTTGAGATTTATGATAATATCTTTCAGGGTAATTAACAATTTTTTCTATTAGAAGATTATTTTAAAAATGTGTCAACATTTTCAATGTAATGCATTTAGGTGAGGGGTAAATTTTTACAAGGGTTACCCTTGAGCAGGGATAATTGTACGTATGGGTAAACTGACATATTAACAATTTTATGAGAATTAATAATTTTATAAAATATATATAATATAAAAATAAAATTTCTGCAACATTTTTAACGTGATGCATTTAGATGAGGGGTAAATTTTTACAGGGGTTACCCTTGAGCAGGGGTAATTGTACGTAGGGGCAAACTGACATATTAACAATTTTCTGAGAACTAATAATTTTATTAAATCTATATAATATAAAAATTAAATTTCTGTAACATTTTCAATGTGATGCATTTGGGTGAGGGGTAAATTTTTACAGGGGTTACCCTTGAGCAGGGGTAATTGTACGTAGGGGTAAACTGACATATTAATAATTTTATGAGAATTAATAATTTTATTAAATCTATATAATATAAAAATAAAATTTCTACAACATTTTCAACGTGATGCATTTGGGTGAGGGGTAAATTTTTACAGGGGTTACCCTTGAGCAGGGGTAATTGTACGTAGGGGTAAACTGACATATTAACAATTTTATGAGAATTAATAATTTTATTAAATCTATATAATATAAAACTTAAATTTCTGTAACATTTTCAATGTGATGCATTTGGGTGAGGGGTAAATTTTTACAGGGGTTACCCTTGAGCAAGGGTAATTGTACGTAGGGGTAAACTGACATATTAATAATTTTATGAGAATTAATATTTTTATTAAATTCATATAATATAAAAAATAATAATTATAATTTTTATGAAGAGATATGTTGATATTTTTTATTTATTCATTGGGATTTAAAATAGTAATATCAAAAAAATCTTTATTTATATTTTTAATATTAGAATGCAAGTGTTCATTTTAAATTATAATTATGAAAAAGAATTTATAGAAATTAGATAATATTATTATAAGTTATATTATTAGAATTTACTTAAAAAATATTATTTATAATTATATTTTATAAAAAAAAAATATTAATATATCAGGTTACCCTTGTTTGTAGTTACCAAACAAGATTTTTTACCCTTAGAGTAAGGTTTACTTTACCATAACAATTACCAAACAAGATAAGGGTAATCCCAATTCAAAGGTCACCCCTACTCAAGGATGACCCCTACTTAGGGGTCACCCCTATAAAAATTACCCCCCATCCAAACGCAGCCTAAGTTCCTGAACATCTCTGCGGCTCATTATGGTGAAATTTTTATATTATTTTTCTAAGAAAAAATTATCTTGAGAATCTAAGTTCTTAAAAAAAAATACAAACAAACATAGACAAATCTCTTTTAAAGCAGATTCAAAATTTTCCTAAAAAGATTTATGTAAATAAATGTTCTCTAAAGATCAAAAGGTGAAGCCTTGAAGGGATGTGTAGAATTCTTGATTACAAAGATGATTTATTATTGATCTAACATAAATCTACATTAAATTTTAAAAATACATTCATAATACTTTTATATAAATGAAAAATTAAATCAGTGACTCACATTAGAATTTTGGAGTAGGATCGTAGTTTTCAAACTCTTAATTCTTTTATTTACTTAGGGGGCACAACACAACATTATATTTGAATACTGAAGTGCAACATTGTAGTGTAACTTAATTGGTGCCTTAGAGACCAAAATGATAATGACTATCTTGAAATAATTTGGTCAAAATTTTCATCACTGGAAAATATTTAATTAGATTTGAATTGGACTCATAAATGGTCCACTAAGTAGTAAGTTTTAGGAGTTCAAAGTCAGTTCCCACCAATTTAAACCTATGTTTAATCAAATTTGACCATATAAAACAAGATTTGATGTAACCCTTTCTAACTGGCTTGCTTTTACACATTCAAAGCAAAAGCTGGATATAGAACAGCTGATGTTTATAAAGTAATTATTTGTTTATTTTGAGATACTTGTATTTGTCTCTTTTTGTTATTTGTTTATGACTGATATATGATTTTAATTATAAATTTAAAAATTAAGCCAAATTTTTAAAACAAAGTGGCCAAGAATTCACTCCACTTCAACTAAAATTTTGAACTGCTGCAAAAATTTCTGAAAATGCCAAAATCAATCAAGATTTTTCTTAAAAGTTAAAATTCAGCCCCAAAAAAAATTTACCCAAAAATCCAACTTTGATAGATGTGTTTTACCATGGATTATGGAATATGGTAAATGCCACACAGAATTCATGTACTTTTTAAATTGGAGTCACGTGGGAAAGGGGCTTAGATGTTGTGTAGCAGTGGCGACTTGTGGTGGGGCCCAGTATCAAGTGGCAACAAAGAGACGAGACTGCGAGTGTGGGCCAGGGAGAGAGAGAGGTTTCTAGAGTCGTGAGTGGCGGCGCCACTCAAACGCCAATTTTGACCCTTTCCAGTCAATAACCAACTAAAGAAGAAGAAGAGGAAGCAGAGTAGAAGCAACAGCGACCTCTTTCTTCACTTTCCCTACTTTTTACTGTTTCTTTTTTATGTGAAATGGCTACTTTTACTGTCTTCTCAGGATGATTTCTATTCTCATTTTCGTCAATCTACATAGTAGTTACATACCCTCACTATCGTTACTATTAATCCTTAAAAAAAGAAGGTAGTTTTATTACAATTTTTTTTTAAATATCTATTTTTATTTTTGACATTTTGCTCTAAAACATTTTATATTTTATGCTAGAAGAAAAATATAATAAAATGAAATTTAAGAATATTTATGAACTTAAATAAAAATGTCTTAATATGAGTGATATATTTTATATGATGCTTTTGTATTTTTTAATTTCTCAAACATTTTTCATGACATTGAATTGTAATGTAAGATACCATCATTGTAAAATACTCAAAATATGAATTTCATTTGACTTAGAAATCAGAGGTCACAAGTTCAAATCCTATAGCCACCTGATTTCATAGTTTGTGGATCAATACAGATCAACTCGTGGTTAAACACAAAGCCACAAACGAATCAATGTGGAATACTTTATGCCATATGATTTGTGTTGATATATCTATGTTGGGTTTATAAGTATCGGACTATACATGGAATCAAATTCAATTTAAGTTCATCTTAATTTTTGAATTATATGTTACCCTGTGCATAGATAGGCAGATCAAATCATATTTTTCTATTAAAAATGTATTTCTATTTTTCAAAAACATATTATTTGCTTTCTTAAAAAGAACATGTAGCACAACTTATCAAAGGCTCATTATTACATTAGATGGCTAATGACATGATTTTTTTTTTTTTAAATTTTGGTTGAATATAAAATTCGAACAACTAAAGTAAATTAATTAATTTTTTTTTTTAACATCGGTATCCTCACTTTATATTGGAGGTGAGACTAATCCCACAAGCATATATAAACCTCTCAATCCATACACACACTAGTTACGTCGATAGAAAATAATATCATAAAAAGTGGTTCAAAGGAGCTGAACGTGAAGTCAAGTTTCTTAAATTGAACCCTTTATCCTCAGATGTTATGTCATTGAACTGAGAAGAATTATATTTTGATTTTAGAAAATACAAGTACTTTTATCAACAGCCGTCTTATTCTTTTTTTCAACCTAATCTGATGGGAAAATGTAGCCATGACTAATAGGGTCGTCTTGGCATGATTCATGCTCTGAATAGGTAAATATCACCATTAGCATATTCAAATCCTCTATACTGCAGAATGCAGATAGTCCTCACAGTTCAAATTGGCCTACGGCAACAACACTTACCTGGTTAATTTTCACTTTGGATCAAAGTATCAAACACTTTACATTTTACATGTAGTTTTTTTTTACTGCTTCATATATCACGTGGGAAAACATACATTTACAAAATAGAAGACATAGGATGGAAATTTGACCTGAAAGACCGAAAGCCTGAAAAACCCGGTTTAAGAAAAGGCGGCTTGCAAAAAAAATTATTTCAAAAGTTCAATTTTTAAAAGAAATGGGTTTGGAAAAAAAAAAAAGAAGAAGCCCAATTGCTATTTAGGCTGGGCCGGGCTTATGTTTGTGTGGCCTGGAAGCTCGAGTCTTGTCCAATTATTTAGACATCTAAAATATATATACAGAATTTAATTAATTTCTTAAACAAATAATTATGTAAAATACTTGTTTTTAGGTTCATATTCAAACTCAAGCTTCATTCAGGCTGATTGAACTTTGAAGGTAGCTATTCCTATTTGCATGTCACTAGACAGGCATGCTTGTTTAATTGTTAATTGTTAATTGTTATTATATTTTGAATGTGTACCTATAACCTTTGATTGTTTAATTGTAATGTTAGACATTAAATTAGCTGTCTCTACCAGACAAACAAGAGACAGTTCTTTAGTCAATTTAGTTAAATACAAAGGTGCTTTTGGTAGTTAGCAACGTTAGTTTCTTGGTACTGTATATCAAAATGAAAATAGACATAGGGAGTTTCATACTTAGCCCTAACTTTAATAAAAAAATTCTTTAGAAATTTTGGCACCATTAGAAAACCGATCGGTCTTGCCACTTCCCATAGTGATATGCATAGAGTAAGGTTCCATCGAATTACAGATAGAGGAAATTTTAACATATCCAAGAAAACTAATCAGGTGCGACGCTTGAATACTTTCCGACCTAAAAAATACAGAAAATTCTCCTCATGATTTTATGATTTCCATGGTCACTTACTCTTATATCTCCACAAAACAAATTTCTTTGTGCCATTTAAAATGGAGGTTGAATTGTTGTTCCATACAAGGTGTGTGGGTCCATGGAAGGTGAACCACCAATGGACCATAAGTTGGCATCTTTTGCTTAATGGCATTTGAATTGACAACGGTGTCCTCAACCATTCCTAAAAGCCATCTTAGGCGATTTTTCTACTTATATCTTTAAAGCCACTTTGAACGAGCTTTGTTTAAGCGTTATTACTAGTGTGTGATTAAGTCCTTAAAATCTTTAGATAGATTTTTGTTCAATGATTCAAATAAAATGTATCACACCAAATTACATAGGAAGACATAAATAAGTTGAAATTTGAATTTTCCTCTAGTCCCTATTTTATACTTCTTTTGCATACTTATGTCGTAATAAAATGTTAAAACATCATCAATACAATAATTAGATCCATTTAGAACTATTTAGATCTAAACATGAATAAGAAAATCAAACATTTTTAATATTCAAATACAAATGTAGATTGAACAAATAAATAAAGCGGAAAATGATCTGACCATCTCTCTATTTTTTCAAGAAAAATGCTATTTTTTTTAGACTAACTTATGTAAAACTTATCTCTTTTCTTTTTTTTTAGTTTACGTGTGGAAAATCGCAACCTCTCACTTTTTGAAGTGGAAGACAACCAGTTGAACTATACCTATGTGGATGTTCTTTATTTCTTCAAGAAAATGCCATTTTTTCTTTCAATGAAGTAAGTCACTAAAATTTTTATTTTTATATTAGGAACCTCTCAAATATATATATATATATATATATATATATATATATATATATATATATATATATATATATATTTGTTTTTAATAACAAATAACAATAAAATTTGAATCACAAAGATTTGAATTCACATTGAACAGTTACCAATTATACTAAAATATTTAGAATACAATTATTGAATTCAGCAAACTAAAGACAAATATTAATTATGTCCTCATTTATATCTTCTCATTCAATGTAAAGTTTAACAAATAATCTAAATATATCGTATTCGCCATGCCTCAGTACTTACTCCATTGACTAATTGCTATCAAATTTATTTTTTAAATGTAAAAATGTATATTTTCTGCCACGTGCCCTCAGCTGATACGATGAAGCTTTAGCATTCATGAATCCATGCACCGTTGACTACTTTGGACAAATGAATGTAGGCTGCGGGTGACGGTTGGTCTCTGATTAAATAATACAAACTTAACTGATACTAACTGATATGAAATTCTTTTTATTCACAATTCATTGATTTTTCATGATGGGCCTAAAAAAATAATGATGATTCGGTAGAAACGAATTTCTTGAATTAAATTATTTATAAAATTCTTTATTTTAGTTTATCAATTATGTAAGGGGCAAACAGTAAATACAAGTTTTATTATATTGAAAATTAATTATTTTTTCTCAGAACTGCTTATTGTACAAATTAAAATTTATCTCTTGTAATATAATATGCAAAAGGACGGAGGACTCGGAGAGATAAAGGTCAATTTCTTGCAATCAAAGCTTTATTTGAGGTTCGGGTTCGGAGCCAGGTTCGGTCGGCGACTTCGAGCGGATAAGAACGACCCGACCACTTCATACGCCATCTACCTCCCTACCACGCTCTCGTCTTCTATTTTAACCCCTGTACCCCTTCCCATTCTTTTTTCAGTTCTCTCTCTCTCTCTGCTTCTCTTTCTGCTTTCAATCTTCTCTCTCTCTCTCTCTGTCTCTGCTTCTCTTTCTCTTCGATCATATCAAACTGGCGATCGATCAAGAGCTCACTTTCAAAGAACTCAAACCCAAGAACAGAAGAATCATGGTAAGCCATCAATGAGTTCTTTCTTTCTGTGTATTCCCCTTTAATCTCTCATTCTTTTATCTTTCTTTTCATTTTTTGGCAATTTCGTTTCTCACCATTGCTAATGTGTCATTCTAGGGAGCTGGTGGTCCAGAAGAAGACGACAACATGTGGCCGCCATGGCTTCGCCCCCTTCTGGGGACGAGCTTCTTCGTCCAATGCAAATTCCATGCCGATTCCCACAAGAGCGAATGCAACATGTATTGCTTGGATTGCATGAACGGCGCCCTCTGCTCTCTCTGCCTCGCTTATCACAGAGACCATCGTGCAATACAGGTACTTGGGTCTTCTCGGCATTTTGCCATCTGGATCTTCTCTATCTGGGTATTTTGGAATATGGGTCTACTCTATCTGGGTATTTTGGCATATGGGTCTGCTCTATCTGGGTATTTTGGCATATGGGTCTTCTCTATCTGGGTTCTTGGTACTTAAGCAACTGGGTCTCCGTTTGATCTTTGTATTTTGTCATTCAATGGCCTGATTTGTGAGATTTTCATTGTTTTTGCAGATAAGGAGATCGTCCTACCACGATGTGATCCGGGTTTCTGAGATTCAAAAGGTATTGGACATAACAGGGGTACAGACCTACATCATCAACAGCGCTAGGGTTGTATTCTTGAACGAGCGGCCGCAGCCCAGGCCTGGAAAGGGCGTCATCAACACGTGTGAGGTGTGCGAAAGGAGCCTGCTCGACTCCTTCAGATTCTGTTCTCTGGGCTGTAAGGTATGGTCCTTGGAAGAAAATGAAATCCCTTTCCGATACCTTTTCACCTCATTCTTGTAATGGAAAGTATAGAAAATACAGTTATTTACAGCAACTGGAAGTTATACCTAATTAGAGAAAAGTTCATTAAACACAGTAACGGCAGGAATGTAGAGAAGGAAATATGTAACTCATAGAAGAATATTTTAGTTGAATTAATTAATTTACCATTTTTGAAATATAAATTTAATATTCTTTTGCAAGAAGTTAGCTTTAGTAAGCCGTACATGTGGTGCGGTGATCATTTCAATGCGACTCTCTTGAGGAATCCGCATCCGATTCCCTTCATGCCAGAAAAGCTGAGGCTGTTTGATGATTTGGGTCATTTCTTAAAATCTGATGAATCTTTTCCTGTCAAGATTCGTTTTTTTTTTTTTTTTTTTTTAATTGCGGTCTTACACACTTTTTTTCTTAATAAAGAGAAATTTGGGGACGAACATAGAAATGGGTGATTGCCTGATTGGGTCTCTCGCCTTTTCTGCAGAATTAGGATTCATTCAGCCAAGCTTAATCTTCCCCCTTTTTCCCCCTTTTCTGAATGCAGATTGCAGGAACATCTATGAATGGGAACAGGAAGCAGTTGCCGCCGGTATCCGCATCCGATTCTGAATCATGTCACTCATGCAATAGCCACGGCCATGAAAAATTAGTACAGAGCTTTACCCCTTCGACGCCGCCTCCAACGATAATAAACTTCAGGACTGCAAAGAGGAGAAAGGGAATTCCACACAGAGCTCCAATGGGAGGACTCGTACTAGAATATTAGCCCATTTAGCAATACACCCAATCTCAGTGTGCATCACAAATCTCCAAGTCTCTCGTGCTTGATGCCTCTTCATCGATTGCAACACTGAAGCTTTGGTGTATATACAAGAAATATTCTGAAAGAAACAAAGGGGGAGTAGAAAGAAGAATATTGCAAGTAAGAAGAATAGTGTTCTCTGTAGGGCTAGGGTACTTAGCATACTAAGTTTTGTTTTAGCATTTAATTGTTAAATGTAAATGTAAATAGTTACTACGAGGTAATGTAAAGGGGTTGCAGTGTGAAAAACAATAAGAATGAAAAGAAAGAAGCGTATGAGAATGGAGGTATCTATATATTCTTATGTGATCTGTGCAATATGGTACATAAAAATTTTCCGTTTATGGGAAGTGTTCCAGTCTTTTGAGTGGGTCTTTTGGTGGTGTGTGTGGCCCACCCGAAGCCAGCCAAAGTATAGAGAAAAGGTTGGAGGTATGTGCGCAAACACAAGGTCTGCACCCTCATCGTGATTCGTTTGAATCTGATTGGCTGCCTTAAAGTAAATTGTTTTTCGTTTGATTTGGGAAGGCAGCGGCACTATCATCAAAAGTTAGGGAGGCCCTTCCTATTTATTTCTTATTTTTTATATTTTATCATATCTAAATTTAATAAAAGTCTTGAATTATATGATTTTGCTTTTTAAGTTTTAACAATTGCAATATTTTTTATATTATTTTTTTTGCAAAATCTCATCTTTTTCGCTCAACTCTCGATCTCTCTTTTTTTATTGCCTTTATCAAACCTTTTTTTGTTGGTTGGACTACATGTAGATATTTTAAATGGCAGTCTGTAAAATAATCTAAGGGACTAGTGTAGGTTTTTTTTTTTAAATTTATTTGTTTCTCATTTAATTTAATTCTTTTTTAGAGAATCATTGAGATAGGGCAATGTATTAGCTAGTTACATTTTGTGTTTCTAAATCTTTTGATGTTATTAAATTGTATTTGAGTTTAAATTTTAACTATAAATCTATTTTAAATTACTGACTACACGAAGGATATAAAAATTCAAAAAGATCGAGATCAAGAGTTAAAGCGAATTTGTGTTTTCCTTTTAACGGTTGACCAAATTCCTCCTCCAGAAGATTCTCTATAATGGGTGAAAAGTGAGAGTATTTACACGTGAGTCACGAGGCTCGTGTGGAAGAGAAGGCAAAGTGGGATGGCAGTCGTGTAGACTTTGTCGTCGTTTGACTTGGAGTCGTCCAATCCATGAGTGGTAAGAGTCGGCTAGTCTTTGCACGTACCTGAGCCGTCAACATAATCAATGCCTCACTCATCTGATTCCTTTCGCGTGGATCCCTACCACTAAAATCATTCATTCATTTCCCTCCACTCAAATTGAGAAAATTTGTGTCTTTGTATTACACTATTACTAGTCATTGATTAGATTATTTGGGTAAAGGTGTAGGATAGAATCTGACTCGTTGACATTGACATTATTGATTTGAAATATATAATTTAATCCTCATTAGTACCTCATGCAGTGGATATTGATTATATGTGGACAAGGCCGTTTTGACTGAACGAACTTTTTAATATAATTTTCGTTCTTTTAAATGAACAATTTGATTCATTTGAATGAATGAATCAAATTTTGTAAATAATTGATATATATATATATATATTTTTTGAATGAACAGTTTATTTCATTCAAATTTAAATGAATTAAACTGTTCATTTGAATAAATGAAGACTCGTTTGAATGGACTAAAAATATATTAAACTATACGTTCAGATAACTGTATTCGTTCGAATGAACTACAGTTCATTCGGATAAATTAAGATGTAGGGGTAGAATAATAAATTTACCTAAAAATAAAAAAATAGATGTGTAGAGATATGAAATTCAGGTGTATGTATGATCTGTCATATTATATATTAAATAATAAAAATTTAATATAAATGATTAATAAAAAAGTTAAAGCGGAAAAATTGATTTGGGAACAGCAAATGGAGTTAATGGTATGTATGTAAATGTGAGCCAATGATGATGCATGCATTTTAGCAGTGGGAACTGGGAAGTAGATGACTGTGTGTGGTCGAAAAATCGAAATTGATGACTGGGGCTTACATTGGCAGTATTCGACACGTGGGCATATTAACCAAGGAGTTAGTTGAGTCCGTCGTACGCACCCGTTATTTCTCTCTCCTCTGGTAAAATTTGATGGAGTCCAATCGATCAAACTCGAGGGATATGTAGGTTACCGGTTACTGCAAGTGGGACTCGGTTATCCCTTAAAGTGACTACACTACAAGTACGGCGAATGAGGAATATTGAGGTAGAGTCTTCCAAATATGGGCCCACATGTATAGGATTTACTATCAAATATCATCAAATATGATTGCATTTCGTCGAGTTTATGAAATATTGGAACTCACTGACTGTATTATCGGCCAATATTGCATAATATTGGTTGATGCAGATTTTTTTTAATATTTTGAAAAAATTAATTTTGATTAATTTTTAAGGTTTTTTTTACTATTTTTTAATTTAAAAGAGTTTAAAAGCAAGTTATTCAATATTAGAGTTATTTTGAGTTATTTTCATCATTTTTACAATTTTGAATTATTTTTATTAATTTCTTTGAGTTTATGTTCTAAGATAATGTTAAATTTCAAGTTTCTTTATGAAAAATAATTTAATGAATAATATCCAGTGTTTGTGAAATTCAATGAAAAGGTGTTAGTGTCATTCACAAAGTTTTTAAAGTGTTAAATGATCTTTTGAAAAAAAAATGAAAATTTGTTAAAAGTCATAATTTTTAAAATACTTCCAATTTTCATGTTCTTTTTGAAAAAGAAATGAAATGATATACTGTACAAACGTTTCTATAATTAAATGTAAAATCTTAAATGTGATTAATAGAATTTTAGGGTATTTGCATAATTTTTTTTTATAATAAAATTTTATGAATTCTAATAGAAGATGTGATATCCTGACCCATGAGCCAGAGGCCAGGCCCTAGAGAAGGTGATCGAAGTGAAACTGGGACCTGTCGGTCGGACCAGCAGTGTGGGGCGGTCGGATCCGACAAGCCCAGGAAGTGGGTTTACATGTGGGCAGGGGTTGAAAAATCGGCCAATACGTATCGTATCGGCCGATATATATCGGTTTTAGAGATGTAAATATCGATATTCACCGTATCGGCCTTGATATCGGCCGATATTTAAAAAAACGAGGAAGAAAGAATATCGGCCGATAGCGATATATCGGTCAACATATCGTATCGGCCAATATACCGATTTTTAAACCCCTGCATGTGGGAATTTTGGAGAGTCCCACATTAGAAGTTGAGAACTTTCGGATGAGGTTTATAAGTAGTTGTCCCTCCTTAACTCATGAGATGCGTTTTAGGCCTACCAGGTTGGGCAAGGCTCAAAGGCAAAATCGTGAGGGCTCATTTTTGGGTCCAGAGCAGACAATTTTTCATTGAGTTAGACCCTAAGCCCTGTTCACGAGTCAAGTCGTTACAGAAGATACACATTGTCAGAGTATAGTTGAGAACATGAAGTTCATGTTATGTGCTTTTTCATTTTTTTTTTAAAGACCAAGGTATCGTCATATTGGTTTCCTTCTTTATAAATTTTTTAGACATTTTCCAAAATTTTATGACATTTTTCAATTTTTTAGAACATATCAAAATTTCAAACTTTAAGAGTCTAAAATTTCACAAAAATCACCGTTACTTTTAAAAAAGAAATATGCTTACCTTATGTTTTTTATTCTTTTCCATTTTTCGTATTTTTTCCAAAACAAAAAATAAAGAGGACTGCATTAGCGATAATATCTCAGATATGGGTCGGGAATCCGATAATTTAACTCCTGATTGGACTCAGATCACAATTTCTCTCGAGTTATCCTAAATGTGTCCATTTCACGATGAAAATGGAGAAACTTCATTCCTATTCTAAAATATGGTCGGAAAAATCTTTTGTTTCTATCTTAATTAAAAAAAAATTGATCAGTATTTTAGAAAATATATTTTTCAGAAAATTGTTTTGACCAAAATATATTATAGCTGAAATTTGTTCCTGAGCTCCAATGACACATAAGTGAGTCCAAATCCTAGAAGTGAATTTATATAGAGTTACTTAAAAGACCCCAATTTATTGATTCTTTATTAAAATATTATTTTAAGTGTAAAAAATAATAATGACCATTTAAAAAAATATTAAAAAATTCAATTAGAGTGAAGCTTTGTACAAGCCCACTTTTAGAGAATCAGGACTCTACATGAGGGATGTGGCTAGCACCTTTGCACCTTAAGCTCCTCAGATCCTGATATTTGTGCCCCTCATCTTGTAGAAAATTCTTTATGAAAAATGTCTCATTTATATATTATTAAACATTTGGCTTAAAAAATAAAATGGAAATTGACAAAAGTTCTGATTTTGTCATTTTATTTTATGATAAAAATTTTAAAATATTAAAATAAAAGAAATAAAATGAACGGTATCAAGTGTTTACTAAATGAAAATTATGTTTTTAACATGGTAAAAAGGTGAAAATGATAAATACCTACATCCTTATTAAAGAAGTTGGGTGACCCTTTCCATCCCCTGTGTCCTCCACTCAACGCATCCAAGCATCAGGCATGTTGTCAGTGCTGAGTGGAAAGCCAATAACATTGTGACACGTATCTTGCATTCCCTCCAATTATTGAATCTCTTGCTTTTCTCCACCGTCGGATGCTTGCCTACTCTGCTTTTTCTATAAATAAAATACTCAACGGTCTTTCATGGTGGCAGCCGCACCATCTACGAGTCACAGAATCAGTTGACTCGTTAATCAATTGAAATAATATCAGTTTTGAATACGTTGATTCATGTTGATGGTTGTGTAATGGATCAATTTATACAATATTTATTGAGAAATGATCTGTGCACATCCTATTTTTACCCAAGGTGCACTTCTTACGAGTGAAATGTGAGTTTTACTTTCAACTTTTATTTCCTTTTTCAGTATAACACTCTCATTTTTATCCAACACTGACATTTCACTTATAGAGAGTGCACTTTGGATAAAAATGGGAGGTGCACGAATCATTTCCCTATTTATTGGGCGGTCGACATAGTTAATATTTAGGCTATATCATCATAGCATAATTTTTTTAAAATTTTAAAATAAAAAGATATTTTGATTGTTTATTGAGTTGTGTCTAGGGATATGATTTTATGAAGGTTTAGAAACAAGTATTTTAAGTATGAAAGGTATTTATCAATTTTAATCTTATTTTTAAAATTTAAAAAAATGAATTATTTTCATCAATTTCTTCAAATTTCTTGCTCTATAATAATCTCATTTTTGGGACTTTTTATGAAAATAATTAGTAAAATAATATTGAGTGTTCATAGCATTCAATGAAGATATCATAAAGTGATTGATGTTTGTAGAGAATCAAAGTGATTTTTCAATTTTTTTTAAAAATAATGAAAAGTGGATTTTCTAAGATAATTGTCATTGTAGATTTTTTTTATGAAAAATTAATGAAATGATATACAAATGCTTATGAAATTAAATTAAGTGCATGTAATGTGATTGATATAGTGTTTATGGTATTACTGTATTAGTATGATTTTTCTAATATTCTAATGTTTTTATTAAATTAAGATTTTTTTATTAAAAATTAGGAATTGTAGTAGAAGATACATGTCACTCTGGAATGATAAAGAACATAAAGTTTCCATTAGGTGTTTTTTCATATTTGTTTCCTATTTTTCTAAAAAAATTAGACAATTTTTTAAATTTTAGATTTTTTTTTCAAATTTTTGGGATATATTTTGTTTGTGTTAAAGTTTTGATTATCAAAGGTCTAATACTTTAATAAAATGACATTTTTTCATAAAAATATACTTTTACTAGGGTTTTTTTCATATTTTTCTTAAAAAAAATCAAAAAAATAGGAGAGATTATGTGTAAGGATGTTAAATTCCCACAATAATACATACTGATAATACAAATCATATTGACTGATACGTCGAGCATTATTTTAAAAGAGAAAACATGAAAGAAGAACAAACATAAGTGAGTGAGAGAGAGGAAAAAAAAAAAACCCAAAGTGAGTGGGGAAGATGAATGTGTACCTCACTCATCTCGAGACCCTCCTTTGTTAAAGTCCCATCTCCTTCTTTTAATCTTGTATAATTATGTATTAAATGATAATCTCATATTGTTTACTGTTATCAGACCATGCTTCTATTTTTTTTTATATGTTTTGATCCTTTTGTGTGGTCCCACTTGCTCCCATTCGAGTAGGTTTGGCCATTAAAAATTGGGTTTGGTTGTGGCTATCCCTGTTGAATTGCCTAAGCCATGATGTCACTCTTATTGACTAACTTCAATGAATTAGGTTTTGGGGATTACCAAACACTTTATCAACCTGATTTATAATCCTTATGTATAACTGATAATTTGACTAAAGTATAGTTGTTAAAGTAGAATACCTATGAATATAATTGAGAGGCAAATAGGCAATTAAACATATAAATTATTTCATTTCATTATACGTTTGAGTGGTTGTAACTGATACAGGTTTATTTTTTTCTTAAAAAGATATTTTTTGTATTTGTTATTATTTTTTTTGAATTTATACGTGGAAAACTACGAATATCCAACGTAAAATCTCCACGGATAGACCCCTACCCCTAAGACACACCAATATTAGACCATGGGGGTTAGAACACGTGACCTCTCGCTTCCTAATGCAAGAGGTAACAAGTTGAGATACACCCATTTGAGTATTAATTTAATAATAACATATATATTAAAAGATAAAAAAATACTCCTCTCTCTCTCTGTACAGGAAAAGAAGATTCTCTAAATCTCTCCCTTATTTTTAATAATATTTATTTAGAAGTAAGAATTACATTCAAGGATGAAGATTTAAAGCCCTATGCAGATAGATGAGTGGGTAATATTTTGTCTTAAATAGTGGGATAGTACGAGATCAAATCTTCGTAAGGTAATTCAGTGGCTATTCTGTGAATGTATAAAACGTAATCTGAAAGAGAGTTTAGTAGAAATGTAGTCGAGGCTCTATCATTAAAAAAAAAAATTCAAGATTTAAAAATCAGAAGAAGGTAAGCATCTAAGAGGGTAATCCAGTCAATTTATAGGCCTGGATGATGCATCATCATCCATTTTCGTTTGTAGTAATATATTTACTTCTGTATGCTCTGTTTTTTTATTTCTAAACGGGATCAAAATGGGTTAGCAATCATTTAAAAGTTAAAATCAGAATGACAATATAAATACAATGGGGAGACGTTCTTCATTATATGAAGAAATGTTGAAAAGTAATAGAAAAAGGGAAAATAAAGAACTGTACGGATGTATTGTGAACCTTCAGATCTAAGTTTATCTGCACTTTTGGATGATGACGCAAATTTGCATTCCCAATTTAACTTTTCAATCAAATGTGTGTCAGGTACATATTTGAATGGACTGATGCTGATGTATCACAATCCAATCTAAATCTATCATCAACCTTAATAATAACTTAACTTTAGCCTCAACTCACATTATAGCAACAGTTAATTTATTTAATAAGCAACTCGATCCAACTCAACACTTTTATAAATGAATAGACTTTATTGACTCGAATATCACTCATACGAGACTTACATCCAGTTAAAAGATAATCTTAATTGAGATCTCATTAAAAGAAGTCTCTTTAGATAGATAATAGATAAATTTGATGTAAATCAATTTAGTCTATTTAACGAGGTTCAATTTAAACCTAAATTAGACTCGAATGAGACTTGATCTGATCCGACTTGACTAAGGAGATCTAGCACGCATACCATGTGGGGCGTGGGACCCACAAGCATGAACCGATTTGGATGGCATCGCTGTCTTGAGACTATTATGTGTTAGAGAAGTCACTAATTTTTTAAAAAATGTGTGGCCCACGCCAGGTGTAGGGTTTGCATGCGTAGGAAGAGATATGGTTTTGAGTTTTGATAAGGGCGAGTGTACTCGTTTTCTTCATTTAGTGGTAGGGTCCCTTACTATGTGAGATGGGAGGAGTGGGTGGATTTTCTAAGAAATTGAAGATAGGAACAAGTGGTGCGTTTGGATGGAGGTAATAAGAGTTATCTTTTATTACTTTTGTTTGATAGTTAAAAAATGGACATAAAAAATTAACATTTTACATTTTTCAGATATTCATAATACTCAAAATAAATCTGATAAATTTTACATTTCATCCAAACGCAGCCGAGTGGCTACGGTTGATTGTATACAAAATTCTCGGAACTTACAAACTCAAATACCATGTAACTGAGTAACGGGGGCTTTTATGATTTAATTTTGATTTTAATAGCACCTATCATTCTATTAGAAATACTAACTATATTATTATTTAAAGAAAAGATTATCAATATAATTATAATAAATTTTATTTAAGCAAACAAAATAGATAAGTCATTTGAAAAACTCCATTTCAAATTCAACATGGGATAGTTCAACTGGTTATTTCTCACTTCAAGAAACGAGAGATTGCGAGTTCGAATCCTCGTGGCGTTAACCGGTGACTATCTTGTGTGGGTATAAAACGTCATCGGAGATTTCTCCTTCTATACCCAAAAAAAAGAAGCTCCACTTTAACTGTCTATTTTTCTCTGTATAAATCAAATATAAGCATATATTTTATGAGACTATTTTTTTATATTAAAAAGTTTTTTTTTTAACATTATACAGTTTTGGACTCTACTTCATTACAAAAGTCATGAGAATCACATGACTTAATTATCTCAACTTAGTGTGGTCTTTTCAGAAGGAATCTGCACCGTGAAAGAGAGGGTTCATAGAATCTAAAATGACAATGGAATAATGACATATATTATTTTTACAATATGGGATACACGTATACTTTTTTACAAGATCTTGCAAATTTTAAAAATTCATAAAATTTTGAAAAAGAACAAAAGCTAATTAAAATTAGGGCAATAGATATTCAAATTAAAGCACAAGAATACAGAAAAAATTATTTATAAAGATTCTCAAAATGAGATATTATTGACATTATTTTCTATGGGACTTGAATTTACACTCCTTTCCCCACTACCAAAACTCATGTAAATTGCTTTTCCGTTGATTAAAGCAGAATTTTATTAATTGTTATTTTTTTTTTTAATAAAAAATAAGTATTCATTCAAAGAAGAAGAAAAAACCCCCAAAAAAATAATAGAAGACCCATAGCCCGGGTCAGGCAGAGAGAGGCCATAAGTCCAAAACGGCTCAGGCAGACATAGGATAGCCAAACAGAAAAAAGAAAAAAGGCTTGCAACATGGGCAACCGAAGCCCACAACTCAGGCCCAGCCAGAACAAAACAGCCCAGAGCAAAGAGCCCAGAACCGGGCCAACTGTTAAATCTTTGTGGCTACTAGTAATGTATTTACTATTTAGAGTGATTTATTCGGGCTAAATTTTAGGAAACACTTGACCAGACATAAATTTTTACAAGTAAAACATACTCTGTGAATCTTTGATCTAAAGGAGGCTCATCCAAATCTAAATACGGTAAACTCTCTATAATGTAGTACTCTATAAAATTGTGACTCATAAATAATATCGGCAGTTGGTCCTGACCTCAGGCCCATTCAAAATGTAATAAATCTCTTTAACTCAGTACTAAATACATTCAGAATAAAAAATGTATTGCTTCAACCATTTTGTAAATTAATATTTCATATGTTTAGAATACAAAATTACTATAAAAGTAATATGAGAAAAACTTCTAGACAAGCTGAAAGGAGTGATTTGTTTTAACAAAGAGAACTCGAAAGAACATTTTAGTGATAGGTGGGAGTTTATATGATATTTTTAAAAAGGATTACTGCTAGTCTCTCTAATTTAATAACCTCTATAATGTAATATATGTTTTATGGTCCCAACTATATTACATTATAGATGTTTTACTGTAAAGCGGAATCTCTAGATTATTCAAAGTTCAAACTATAAATGTTTTATTTCAAGTTTTTAATCATTAATTGACAAGTGAGAGAATGCTCCCTCCCAAAGATCGAGACATGTATTTTACTTATTCTGGCTTAGACTTGGGCTTAAGAGTTTGGGCCGAATCTAATCTGGCAAAGAGTAGAGAAAGGCCTAATTCAGGCTTTTTTTTTTTCTGCGACATTGGGCTGCCATGGTTTCTTTTGCACCCCTAACCACGACTGTGCCCTTGCATTTATGCACAACTATCTGTAACGTCTGGGCCTGACCTTTGGATTGTTGTCTTTAAATATTTCCATGATTTAATATTTCATAAGAAGATATTTTACATGACATACTCTTTTAAATATAATAATAAATCAGATCTTCTGCCTGCAGTGGGCCTTCTGTTTGCGGTGGACCTTAGAAGCACTATACAGGGCCTGCTAAAAGTTCATTTTAGAAATGGTTGATATATTAATATAAAAAAGGCACATGCTAAAAGTTATATGAGGTCGAATGAATGAAATCCAATGATTTTATTGCTGTTGTTCTAATTTTAATGGTAAGGATTGAGAATAACATTAAAATAGAAAAAAAAAAAATTGTAAGAATTTTCAATCCCCAAAAAACACTGAAATTTGATTTTAGAAAAAGATTAAAAAAAGTTTCAAAGTCACATGAGCTGACCACTGACTAGCAATCTCCTTTGCCGTGACTTCAGTTCTGCCCTCCTGTCCTCGCAATTACGACAAACAGAAGACTTTATCTACAGACAAAAAGAAAATCTACGTCGAAATTTCCATCCTCCTTCCCTCCTCAGCAACATTTCATAGTCAACAGAGTTTGAATCTTGAATTGCCCCCTCCAACACCGTTCTCATTCATCATTGTGTTTCAAAAGTCTTTGAAATGCACTGTTGTTTGTCCTTCCCTCTGATCCCTGTATCAGTCATGAAGAAAGACTTTTCAATAAGTCTTTAACAATTGAAGTGCAGAGATAGGTGTTGGATACCCAAGCATAAATAAATAGAAAGCTTCTCCTAATGGTTTCTCTTCATATGATCTTCATTTGCAGGTAGGAAGAAAAGGAAATAATGGGGGTTGGTGCAGTCAATGTTATACAAGTCCTTGCCATTGTTGTGGTTGCTCTCATGCTCTTAGGCTTGGGTAGTGCCATGGTGGATGACTTCCTTATCAGAAGTCACAAGCTCGATGAAGAACAACGAATTAAGCCTCCATTCTATTTTCTTCTCCTAGATTGATCCAATCAATGCAAGAGCAATGGCGTTTTTCTCTTTCTCCAATGTTTTCTCCCATCCTTTTTTTTTTTTCAGATTCCTGTTAATCAGCAGCTTATGTTTTATGAATAAAAGTAGGAATAATCTTTTAAATTTATAGTACTGGTCTAATTTCTTTTATAATGACTTGTGAATTTGTTCATTTGTCATACTGTGATGGGTATATAATTTTTTTTTTTGCTACAACACCGGTAGATCCAGTTCAGATATGATTGTCTGTCACTCTAGAATTAATATGATTATGCAGGTTAAGCAGTAGGCACACCTAGGGGTGACATTTGGATTTAGTTTTAGCTGGATTTGTACGACTCTATTTGAGAAATAATGCATTATGATAAATCAACTGAGTTGGATTTTATATTTTTAAAATTAAGATCAGGTTGAGTTGAAGAAAAATTCAAATTCAATTTGAATTGGGTCAGATCATATTTTTTTAAAATTGACCCGACTTCATTCGACCCACTCAAAATTTAATATAGCATTTGGGTTGAGTCGGACCAGCAATTCGGTTCAACACTTGAACTGAGTTGGGTCAGCAATTCAGAGCAATTCGGTTCGATACTCGAACTGAGTTGGGTCAACAATTCAGATCAGGTCAGGTTGGGTTGGGTTGAGCAATTCGGATCAGGTCAAGTTAAATAATTTTTTATATGAGTTAAATTGAGTTTATTAAAATCCGGTCGGCTCCGTCCGAGTTTCAACCCAGAAACACCTCTCTTTCCCTCTCTCCTAATAAAAAATTATACAAACACTATTTGTTAGAAATTCCCTTTAATAAAAAATTATACCTAGGTTTTATTAGATGCTAGGGTGGAATATGTGCATGAGACATTATTAACATAGGAATAATTTTGATTTTTTTTTTAAATTTTCAATAATTGTCATATTTTCAGTCTAAAACAATCTTTGATTGACATGAAGTTGATTTGACTAGATGACTTATTTAATAATCTATTCAATAAACTCAAGTTTATATTAGACACTTTCAAAGCTATTTCTCTATTTTAAAAATTAAATTTATTTTCTAAACGATATTATTCGCAATGTGTATTTTCATCAGATGCATCCATTGGTTTAAAGGGCATCTTATTCTTTTTAATATATTATATTGACTATCTTTAAAAACTCATATGTTACCATAACTAACGCAACTTGATTCAATGTGATGATGATTTATTAACAACTCAATTTGAAAAGATAAAATTTGAAATGAGAATTTCAATCTACTTCATAAATAAATAAACATAAAATAAATAATTTTGAATTAAAAATATAAATAAATAAATAAAATAAAAGCTCTAATTCAACCTAACCCAATCCAGTGGGCCTACTTATCTCCAGAAAAAGAGCGAGACGAGACAACGTCATTAATCCAGTAATCGTGGCTCACTAGTCATGGCTTTGGCAGCAGCAGCGTCATCTTCCTTCTCGGCTTCTCCAACCAGATTTCTTTTCTCCTCTGATAAACTTTCTCCCTCTCTGAAATTCCAGTTTCCCCCTTCTGCCCTCTACATTTCTCTGAATTCCTCATTAGTCCCTCTACCCCCTTTCCTCACTTCCTCCAATTTCTCAAACGCCGGCCCACGTTTTTTCCAACTCAAAGTTGCACAGCAGGTATTCCAAGTAGAAGAGGAAGAAACCCAGAAGAAGGAAGAGGAGAATAGAGGTGAAAAGAGGAGAAAGCTCTGCGTATTAAATCTCCCTTGGAACTACTCTGCTCCTGATATCAGCAATCTCTTCTCTCAGTGTGGAAATGTCAAACATGTCGAAGTACTTCCTTCTTCCCCCTTTATATATGTCTTCTATTTTGTGGGATTTTCTACTTAAAGCGATTTTTTTAGCCCAATTTGCTGATGCAAATTTATTCTTGTTTTTATATATTGACACGCTGTATAATGTTGGGGTGACCACGGCTATCAACCGTGTCAAACAAAAATATTGATACTTTAGCTAATTTAGATGTCCACTTTAGTTTCTTTTATTTGTATGGGGCTAAAAAATATGTCCAACCTCAATTTAAATTTAATATATTAAAATTGTGTATGATTTGTTGAATTAGGACAGATTGCTATCATTCAATAAAGTTGGAAAAGCCATCTTAGCCATTGATTTAAGTTTTTCCAATGCAAAGTTTCAAAATCTTGATTTAGTAAACCAGTGCATAGTTGTCAAACTTCGGCTGGTATTTCGGTTCTGTACAATTTCTAAATATCATGTGTGCTGGATTTTATATGGCTGAATCCGAAATTACTGGTGCCAGTCCATGAAAAACCACTATGTACTTGCTGAAATTTCGAATTTCAGCTGATTTTTAGAACCGTGTTGGGATGGGACAGTAATGAGCTTTCGTCCTATTTTTTGATGATTGGATAGTCTATGGTCCTTAGGCCACAACCCAAAACAAAAGGAAGAAAAAAAGAAAAAAAGCCTTTTGTAACTTCACAAAAATAACAAACATCTGCTTTTCTAGTATTTTCCATTACTTAATCTCTTCTATTGAATCTCAGATAATTTTCTTTCTTTACTCCTGTTCAAATTCAGATTATAAAGCAGAAGGATGGTAGGAACAGAGGCTTTGCCTTCGTAACAATGGCTTCTGGGGAAGAAGCTGAAGCTGTAAAGGATAAATTCGACTCTTATGTAAGTAGAGATAGATGCCTCTGAATTTCACTGTATCTATTTTTAGTGTTCTATGGAAATGTGTTAGTTTCCTTTTGAATTTATTTAGACAGATTTATTGTATTCTTGAATTTTAAATCCAAATTGAAGAGTCACAAGTAGAAGGTATTAGGAGATGGAGAGCCCATGAAAGGCTTAGATTAAGTTAATGAGTAAGGTCAAGATAGATTGTGGAGTGAGAGAGTATGATCTTATGTAGGGTGGATGGCAAATATAGAACTTAGAAAGTAAAACACACATAAATGGAAAATTGGCTATGATGGTGATGATGAGATGGCAACAATAATGGAGAGATGGGATTTTGTTGAATTAACAAGAGGATGATTATAAGAACTGATTTCTGATATCGAAATTTGTTTGGTTAGGCATTTGGTTGTGCAGGAGTTGTATAGAGAGCTCACTAGTACTGAACTAAATCTCATTTGGCTGTTTTTTCATATATCTTATTAAGGAGGATTTCTCAGGCATGGCTTGGATGTGTTGGAGTTGGAGGGTGGTCTTGAGTGCTGGATTTTTAAACTATAGATACTTTTTTGGAAAAATTTCATAAGCCGGTTTTCATTGAAATTGAATTTTGTAGTGTTGCAATTTCAGGAAGGGTCATTATGGTTAGGGCCTTACTTATTTCAATCCCTCTCCCATTGCCATTCATCTAGATCAGGTTGTTCTTGTCATGGTTGTTGAGAGGGAAGGTGCTAGAATTGATTAATGGAAGGGGCTAGATTGTATCAGCATTGAGTTTCCCTAACCTATCAATAGAACACTGATGTTTGTAATTAGAGTTTATGTTACAGATAGCCTGTCTTTTACCAAGGGGTTAATGGTTGGGACCTGTTCAGAGGTTTATTAGAGACATGAGAAGTCCAAATTGGGTTCTGTAGGAGACAGTTTTTGTCAATTATGCAAGGTAGGATAAGTAGGATAAGCATCAATTTAACATCCAATCAAAAGAAGCTTGCCCTTTTGGAGTAAACCTAGGACATTATTTTCTATTAGTGTTATTACTACACTGTATTTTCATTTCAAAATAAATTTAAATTTAGATTATTTAAATGTTACTCCACAACCAAAAATCCTATATTTGGTGATTAGCCAAATCCAATACCTCATATTGTTGTCATATTATGGCAATGGATAGCCAACCCAACTGCTTTAATATCACCATTTGCATAATTTTGATCTCAACCAATTTATAGATTGAATACTTTCATATAAGATTTCTACTATATACCATGGCTTACTACATTTTTCAGTTTTTTCAGCCTCTTGTCTGGGAATAGAGCCAATTAGATGGTTCTTTTTGAAATTCAAGCAGCAAAAGTAGACATTAAGATGTACTCAAGTAATTCTATTTTCATTTTGTGAATCATAAATTTGAATGATACAGGCATCTTTGTACTTCTCTCTTATAGTGTTTTCTGATGCACGTTTTTCTTAGGTTCTGAGCGGTCAGGAAGCTGGGAATGAATTTTTATGTTTGAATTAGTGACATCGATATCCATGTCTTTTGCCATTTATGTTGGTTAATTTTACTGAATATGATTTTGGCGGTGTAGGAAATAGATGGAAGGATTATTAGGGTTGAATTTGCAAAGCGAATGAAGAAACCTCCCCCACCTCCTCCTGAGGGTGCCGTGATTGGGGAAACAAGGCATAAAATTTATGTGTCAAACCTTGCATGGAAAGTAAGGTCTAGCCATCTCAGAGAATTCTTTGCATCCAACTGTAAGCCTGTCTCTGCAAGAGTGGTTTTTGAAAACCCATCTGGGAGATCTGCTGGGTATGGTTTCGTTTCCTTCACTACAGAGGAGGAAGCAGAAGCTGCTGTTTCTGCATTGGATGGAAAGGTGACTTCAAAATTTCCCTTCTGCAGCATTTCATCGTTTCTATGCTGAATTTGTTGGATCTCTTCTCAAAAGAAAGCTCCATTAATAAGTTAATGGTGGTGATAACTAGTAGGCTACAATTGAGTAGATAATTCATTTTTACTTTAATATTTTACTTGCCACACTGAGTATCCACCAGTTCAAAAAATTGTAATCGTTTATGCACTCCATATTCAATAGGCATATCTGTCTTTAATATGTTATGCATGTATTAGGATGGAAATCACAATAGAGTTACTAGTCTTACAATTATGACATTGGTGGCAGTAGGTGAGGGTGGGTTCAATAGCCCAACTAGACTCACAACCAGAAAAGCATGGACTGTTGATCATATACATACCAGAATCAGTGCTATGCTCATTTCAAGCCATCCAATAACAAGTCATCAAAATTATATACTAAAACTATCCATCTTATGACCCAATATGGCATTGAAAAATAGATAATGAAAACAATAAACTAATGCACATCCCTACCCATTCAAAAGAAATTAATAAATGAAAACAATTAATGTATGAATATCAAAAAATAGATAACATTAAAAATACTAATATTCAAATTGCCATGCATCATTTGTAGGGAGGCTACCAAAATCTCTCTAAAGTTTCAACTAGGATATGTTAATCACTGTATCTTGCAGCTGTAGAGATTGGGAACCCACCTGTTCTTTTATTCATTTGTTACAATTCTGAAACAGGATCATGCTGTACACATATACATAAAAAAGATCTTTATTGTTTTTACATATTGATTTTTAAGTTCCTGCTGAATGTTGTGCCGCATAGAAAGACCAAGTAGATAGTGTATTGGTCGTAGAGACATCTACAGTAAAATTAAAAGATAGAATTAGAAATGAGTGTGTTAGTAGAACCTTAAAGGCAGCTCCAATAGATGAGAACAAGAGAAAATGTCATTTTAAATAGTTTGGACATGTGCATAAATCAAAGGCCTTAATATGAAGAATTGAAGGTAAAAGTGGAAGAAATTTAGAGGCAGCATAAAGACTTGGTTGATGGGAATAAAAAAGAATGTGCTAAATTGTAGAGTGACAGATAATATGATTTTTGATAGTGTAGAGTGAAAATGTGAATCTCAGGAAGCCAACTCTAGATAGATGAGAAAATGACTATGACAGTGATAATGATTTCTAAGATGTCACGTGTGGTTGCATCATGTGACTCCTATAAACATTTTGGTTCTTGTCATTTTGTTATATGTTTTTTAATCCCATTTATCTTGTAGTGTTGCTTCTATTCTATAATGATATTTAAGGTTATGAAAGACAAGATGTTAAAATCTAGTTCATCTTCCTCCTGTAGGAATTGATGGGCAGACCTCTCCGGTTGAAAATAAGTCAAAAGAAGATTGATGAATCTGGAGATGAAATGAATGAGGAAGTCAGTACTGAAGCACAATCTGAAGAGTCCTAAAAAAATGAAAAAAGAAGCAAAGTTCATCAATATGGTTTCAGAATCCTATATGAGAAGGTGATTTTCTTACTTTGGCCCCTTTTTTTGTCAAATACACATTTTCTTCCATACTGAGAACAGGCAAAGAGATTTCTTGAGCTTCTGTATATTGATTTATTTGTTTTTTATGCAAGCATTTTCTTAGTTCTTTCAATTCCTCCCAATTTCCAATGTCAAATGTTTTCCTATCCTTTGTGATGTCTCTTCACAAAGATTGCATTTTATCAGGGTACTTTGTAGATTCTGATCTTATTCATCATGGAAACATGAAATGCTAGAACTGATTGTGTTGCAATGTTGCCTACTCCGAAGGATGCAAGCATCTTGCCTTAGAGGTCATTTGTCTACTTCTTCGACAAAATTAGTTCTGCAGAAAAAAAATGTTAAATGTTCTTTTATGCTATCCAACAGATGTTATGAAATCCAGTCTTGTACCGGACATTGAAAACCTGATGTTTATGAAAAATGAACAAGGCGTTGTCCTGGTGAGTGAGGAACACATTCATTTTTTCATGAAAAATGGGCAATGACAACTCTAGATAGCTGGAAACTTTTTTACAGTAGTCCAATCCACAGAACTATCTACTTAGTGAACCACACCTATTACTCATGGTTCTCTAATATATCCTTGTAGCAGACAGTTTTTACAACCCTTCTTTTGATCAGAAATGGGTACTCGTGAAAATTCAGGGCACTCACTCCATATGTGAATTATAATTCATTCTCAATGTTCTTTCTACAAGGTGATTCATGACAGATGAAGGTCATTGATTCAGTCTCCTTTTCTGGCAAGTGGTGGGACTTTATCATTAGAATGATACAACTTTATAAGGAAGATATTAAGATTTATTGCATATTAGGAATTTTGGCCCTCTTTGTCAATGGTTTTCTTATTTTGGTACTTGAACTTTCAGATGAGTTTCATTTTCTTTCTTTATCGATTTGTTCAAAATTGGTCGAAGAGAGAACTGTGGGTGAAGGTCTATATTATTATATTAGTCACATTGAAGTGGTAAACAGAGGGGAAAATAAGTTTATTGAGTGTACAACAGTTGTTCAATAATTTAAAAAAATTTAAAAGATATATATATATATATATATATAATAATAATAAAAAAATTAATAAACAATTTAAATTTTAAAAATAGACTCCATTGTTCTAAATAACACTATTTGCAATTATCTTTAATATTATGATAACGGCATGTAATCATTCTTTTTTTTTTCCCTTTTAACTCTTGTTGCCTTGTTGGCTTCTAAAGCGCCGTTAGCTGCAATCAGTAATTGTCCAGTTGAAACTGGTGAATGGCAACAGTAATAGAGTGGCAGACTAGTAATAGTTGAACATGAGAAGTCTAAACCACCCTTCTGAATTCTGATGTGAAAATCACGTGTTTATTTTTCAAACTTAGATTTAATTTTTGTGTTTTACATTTCGATTTATCATTATAAGTAAAAATGTTTATTTAATCATTTATTTTTCTCAAAAATTTAATTCATCCACTTTTTGAGAGACTCACTTAATCACACAATTAAGTTAAAATGGATGATCTTTGTGGAAGGAAAAAAATGAAGAGAGAGAAAGCTAAAAGTCATTCATAATAAGAGAGAAGATTAGATGATGATTTATGACTGAGAGAACACTTCTAATGGGAAATAGTATGCGGTTGGTGGGGCCGTAGGGGTGGAGTCTAATATATGAATATGTTAGAAATGTATTATTACGATGATATTTTTAATAAAAATCAGTTCCGCTGCATTTCAAAAGTTATGATTTTCAAGATTATAAAGATCAATAGTCAAAATGGAGAAATTTTTTATAATTTTTTAACTCAATAATTAGATCAACTCGAATTTAGTCAAATTCCAATTCCAATTCATAGAAATAGACGAGCGTGATGAGAATAAAATGTATTTTCAGAGCATTAGTGGACCAAGTAGAGATGTACTTGTAAGATGCATCAATCGCTAATGATCGAACATGGGTGTAACTCAAGAGGTTGCCTTCCATCTCAGGAAGTGGGAGGTTGCGGATTCGAGCCCTCATGGCCTAATTTTGATGTGTCCTAGGGGTAGTGGGCACACCCATGAAAGTTTTAGTAGAACTGTGTCTGAGTTTTCTCCACGTAAATCCAAAAAAAATTGTAGACAATCTAAATTTCAAAGAAAGAGCCCCCTTTCTCCCTCTCACTAGAGTTTCCAAACTGTGCTAAGCTATTTTAGCAGCGTACAATCTAAAAATTCTGTTCTAGTCTTTTATTTAGGGTGATGCATGAAAAAAAATTGAAAAGGAAAGAGTATCTGATGGAAAACTAATCCATCCATTTCTACTGATATTTTGTGGACCTCTCTCTCTTCAAATATAAAGTTTTTCTTTTTAATTTTTAAATCTTTTCCATTTTATCCTTGATTTTGCGAGGAACCTACCTCTCTTGTAAATTAAAACGAAAATTAAAAATTACATTATCTTCATTTTTCCCTTCCACAAGGGAGTACTCACTGAAGTTGTTAGAAAACCAGTTTTTTTTTTGAATGTTGGGTGAGTATATCGTTCAAAGAAAACCCGAAGGAAAAATTTACAAAAAAGCCCACAGCCCGGACCAGGTCAACAGCATTCGCCAAATGCAACCCGAAGGAGAAATTTCACATAGTACTTTCTTGGATGATGAATGTGAATGCAGAGTCCATTTTGCTGCTCTTCTTCTTCCTATTTGGATTAATGCTACGTCAAGGCCATTGGAGTGCTGCTGTTGTTTCTAATTGGTCCTTGGATGAGATTAATGAGTACTCAAAAATCACTTAAGGAAGGGAGAGTGGCAAATTGATATATAAATATCGTAGTTTATATAGTTTGTATACAATTTATATACTAAATATTTTCAAATTGATACTTTCTAAAGTCCAAAAATTACATAGTTACCTTAACATATAATTTAAATTTTATAAAATTATTCTAAATTTGGTTGAACTAATGTCCTCTTAAAAGCACACTTTAACTTCAAATGCAATTGATAGAGATACTTGTATGACTCACAATGTTAGTCACCTTTTTACAGAGGCTGAATCTTGAGTCGAATTTTAATTCAACTCGTATAACTGGATTCGAGAAATCAGTGAGTGAGTTGGGTTATGTATTTGTAATCTAAAATATATAAAGAGAGATTTGCCGTAAGGGAGGGTAGCCAAAGAGCTCTCCAAAGAGCTCTTTTTTCTGCAATTCCACTATTCTAAAGTTATTTATACTCTTATGTCTTCTCTTATAACTATTGTAATGGAATGTAGGAATTTTTTTTTCTGTCTTTTTTTCCTTTTTCTCTATTGTATGTTTCTCTTTAAATGCACCGACTAGACTAAGCTTCACAGTCACAAAGCCAAGCATCTATGTTTGTTGTTTGAAGCCCCTTGTTTTGTTAACTTGTGTGCTACTCTTCCTCAATTTATTCCATTTCCCTCATTGCCTGCTTCCATATCACAAAGCAATTGGGTTCATTATCAATTTTCACAAAGTATATTCCAATGTGTAACCTTGTAGGCTTTACAATATTAGATTGTAGGATAAATTTTGACCATCAAAGATGTGACTAAAATCTCACAAGATTACACACCTCATTAGTCATAAATCAAGTCCTCATATATCTTATCTATCTTTATATTTAATGGAATATGATTTAAAGTTCTCACAGTCAACCATCTTCATAAAATAATTGAAATTTAAATCAAGGAGTATAACAATAAAATAGATTTAAAATCTTGATCATTTATTTAGATGAATAGGTCATATATTTTATTATTAAAGTGAACACTCTCACAGTAACAATATATTTTATAAACTTATATTAATTATTTACAATATTAGAATAACTTTTGATAAATTTTAGAATTTGAATCCTTCCTAATTAAACTTCTGTGAAGTATCTTAAAGAATCATTCTCTTGTTGACACCTTCCATCGTGACAGGTGCAATGATAATAAGTTAAATGTTTTTTTTAATAAAGAGATTAATGAGAGAACGTGCTCTACAAAAGTCCACTTCTAGAGGATCTAGACTCTAAAAAAAGAAGTGATGGCAACTTCGTCTCATTTAAAAAGTTAGTAAGGCATGAACATATGCCACATGTCACATGCCATATGGCCCATAAATATAAAGAAAAAGTATGTAAACTCTTTATTTAGTTGAGTTGGTTTTTGATGTAAAACAGTAAAAGAGCCCCGACCAACACTCAATCTCTAGTATACAGCTGAACTGCATCCCTTTCATGATCTTCTGTTCTCATCTTGGTTCATAGTTTTTCTTATTGATTTATTAAGAGGTTTGCAGTCGCCATTAGCAAAACAGAGTACATCTACCAACGACCAAACACACATCAGAACTCTATCTACTCTTATCCATGTGCTTACTGAGGCTACCCACCATCCCAGAATGAGCTTTTACCCTTTGGAAACCAGAAATGTGCTTCACTAATGGTCTTTTAATTGGGTTCAGACTGTGAGTGGCGTAACCTACAAAGAAGTGTAAGGAAAAGAAAAGTAGATCAAGAAAACATAAAGATATGGCAAGATAAAAAAGAAAGAGAAGAAGAGAGATAAAGGAGACACTATCTTTGTTCTATCTTAGACTGGCAGTGGGTCGGAGAGAGAGAGATAGAGAGTCTTTTTTAAGTAGTCATTACCCAAGAAAGCTAAACTGTTTGAATGCTAATAAAGCATTTCTAAACTCAATGCAACCATCATGACCGTTCATCTTCCTTCCTACCAGTACTATTGGGTGCCCCATCATGGTTTTATAGAAGTATGCCCATCCTCTACGCCGCTCCCTAGAAAGGGAGTAAAATTACTAAGATAAAATAGAGAATATTTGAAAACGGGTGGGTGATGACTTCAGATCAGATTTCCACCAAATTTATCACTAGTGATTTTAATCATCTACCTCAACAAACCCAAAACCCTTGGTAGTCATGTGCCCATGGTATGATTATGATCCTGTGATCTTTGTAATGTGCCAAACCCATGAATTATAATTGCTCATCACTGCCCAATGTTTTTATTAGGTTGAATCTTCGAGAATGACAGACTTCTTAATGATGATCTAACAATCACATTAAGTGGAACACATATGATGTTGAGGACTCTACAGTTTTCAAATGAAGTTTCTTTGATCTAAAGTGATAAAGTAGGGTGATTAAATTGAATTCGTGACACATGGCCCACTACAAGTCAGGTCCTGACTCACAAGGTTTCTTGTTTTGTCATTGTTCTTTATTGTAATGATGAGCTGAAATTTCATTTTTTGATTTTTTTTCCTTTACGTATGATCTCTGGTACAAGAAAGAAGAAAGAAAATGCTGCAGTAGTTATATCAATGAAACACAATACCAGGCCTTAGTTAACTGACCAATATCACCTTCTCATCCATCCATAGGCAACGAAATAAAGGAAAAGAAGAAAAAGCAAATCATCTCTCCCCTGCTTTTCTTTCCATTAAAGCAGTTTGGTCCTCTTCCTGCTTTTCCACTTGCCCTACTCCCAACAAAATCTGCCCAGGAAGAACTGTCTCTTGACTCTTCCCTGCTCCTCCCTGTTTTGCATCTCACAATGCCCAAGAAGTCACCAAAAGACTACAGTGATTTGGGTCCAATCACTCGTTGAACGACACTGAAAAATAGAGAATCAACTCGAGAATTCATGAAAGTTGAGACCCTTGTCAGATCCCAATAAAATTGAGGTACAATCTCTTATAATCAGATGCCTATTATCACCTAGATTCTGTTTTTTATGCTGTCTGTCTTCGTATTAGTGCTTTGACTGCATCTCTCCATCATAGGATTATGCAAATACTCATTCTGAGATGATTTGATACCCTGCAAGTATGACTATGTTATAATTATTGTTTGCTTATCGAAGACCTACTTTGACCACCTCTCCATCATGTTATAATTGTTAGTAGGATTAGACCAAAGTGACCAGTTGGCCATGGCCTCCTTGGACAACCAGCAAACATGGGTACCTTATGAGAACGGCAAGGACTGCTCCCAGGGCTTCTGTAGCCTTAACTGCCCTCAGTGGTGCTACATTGTCTTCCCACCTCCCCCTCCTCTTCAATTTCATAGAGATGATTCGGACACAAGTCTCTCCCCCCTGGTAATCGTCATCATCGGCATTCTGGCAAGTTCTTTCCTTCTTGTTAGCTACTACACTCTTGGTTCCAAGTATTGTGGGAACGTTGATTCTGTGGGGAGGAGATTGCAAGGTGATCGGGATGAGGAATTCAATGGCAGCCACAGCCCTTCAGGCAATGACCAGTGGCAAGCTGCAACAACAGGATTGGATGAGGCCTTCATCAAGTCGATCACCGTCTGCAAGTATAAGAAGGGTGATGGGTTGGTTGAGTTAACAGATTGCTCAGTTTGTCTAAGTGAATTTCAAGAAGGCGAGAGCCTGAGGTTACTGCCCAAGTGTAGCCACGCCTTTCACCTTCCATGCATTGATATTTGGTTGAAATCTCATTCAAATTGTCCCCTTTGTCGTGCGGGTATTGTTTCAACCAGTTCTTTGCCCCCTCAATTGCAAATGCCCGTGCTTGAAAGCCCTCCAAATTACATGTCTTCAACAGAGAACCAACATGGCAATTATGCAGTCATTGTAAACGAAGATCTAGAAACGGGTGAATTCGAGCCTAGTTCGGCAAGTGATGCTGATGTCCCCAAGTCCCCAATGCGAATTCTTAATGATCTGTATGGGTCTGAGGAGAGAGATACTATAATCGAGATTAGAGAACCAGAGATTCAGCCAGTTAGAAGATCATTTTCCATGAATTACTCATGCCAGAATCGTGTTTCAATTGCTGATGTGTTGGTAATGTGTATGGAAGAGAATTATCGGGTGAATAACCAGCAGGATTGCCAGTTTCCAGTGGATGTTGGATCATCAAAACAATGTGGAGAACATAGCAAGGGTGGCAATAGGAGAAGAGGACTGCATTTTGTTATGAGCCCCACTGCAGTGAAAAGATCCTCATCAGGTGGAAGGTTCTTCACCAGTCATCCAAGAGGATCGAATGCAGCTTTTCCAATTTGATTGTAAGAACGATATCAGCTTAAGAAAATAAAACTAAGTTCTTTATTATATAGAACTTGAAAAAAGAAAACAGGGGATCTGAAGTAGCCAAAGATCATCGTGTAGGCATACAACACGAAGTATGAATTCCAATCCACTAACACATGGTAAGCTGTTCCTCATAGCATTGGAACCATATTATATATCTAATTATAGTTTTCTTTGTGAGTTTGTGATTCCATGGAGGCCTATTTTATGGGTTATAGCGATTTTACTTTTTGTTTTTGTAATTTGTTTCTTTAAATTAAGCTTGTCCCGTTTGGATGAAGATTATGATATTTGATGAAATTGGTTTCTGACAGAACCCAATGAAGATTGCAATATGCATTATTATTTTAAGCTTTTTTTTTTTTACCCCCATAAATATGGTTATTCTGTTGGGCTGCTGTGAACGATTCTCACATTGGAAGTATAGAGAGAGATTTAGAGGTTTATAAAAAACCTTGGGTCACTCTACCTAATATGCTAATTTTTTGGGCTGGAAGCCCAGATCCTAATAAGTGGTATCAGAGCTAAGGTCTCAGGCTACCTCATTTAGATTCAAGGTGATTCCCCAGGTGAACGGAATGGCCGGTGTCGCTCTTGTTGGGGCTGCTGCGAACGAGTCTCACATTGAAAATATAGAGGGAGATCTAGGAGTTTATAAAAGACTTGAGTCACTCTACCTAACATGCCAGTCTTTTGAACTCAAAGCCCAAATTCAAGAATTATAATTATATATATTGCAGACCCACAAGTTAGAAGATGCCAATTTAGTTTTACATTGATTCAGGTTCATGACTCTTGAACTATCTTCAGAAACGGAAAAGATAAATCATAAATAAAAGAAAAGGAAAGAGTATAATGGACTTGGGACCTACGGTCTTTTATGAGCTGAATTTTTACTTAAACTTGAATATCTAAATCAACAATTTTCAAGAAAGGTAACATAACACCTCATTATAAGTCAGGAATCAGGATCCTCTGCCAGTACAAAGCCACTTCCTAGGCCCAAGAAGAGGCCTAAATAAAGATGGATAAAGAAAAAACAATCCAAGCCCAAAAGGGCAGAAAACAAATCCGAATCACAGCATGGCCTAACGCAACGGAGTAACACTCAAAACCAGGCCCTGCATGCAATACCAAGTTACCTATTAATAACTTGGAGGAGCATTACCCATAAAAAAAACAATAACGAAAGTTCACCATAATCATCATCTAAATCTTTCTCTATCCGTCATTAATCGACTTTTAAGTTCTACTTTTCTACTTAATTCTATCAACAATCTATTTTTAAAATACTTTTCTACTTAACCTACATGGGTGTAACTCAACTGATTTGCCTCCTATTTCAGGAAGCGAGAAGTTGTGGGTTCGAGCCCTCATGACATAACCTTGGTGTGCCCTAGAGGTAGTGGACTCACTCGTAGGAATTTTATGCTGGGTATCTCGAGGTTTTCTACAGGTAAATTAAAAAAAAAAAAATTTAGTCAACCTATATGCAAAATACGTATAAGTAGAACTCATATTTGAATTTGAAAACATAATTTTCATAGATCAATTTGCCTTCGATGCCAACAAAACTCATTTATTCTCACTTTGATAGACACGTGATGGAATACCAACTAATAACAAAGTTTTAAATATAAATTAAATAAAAATAAATTTGAATCGAAATTAATATTTAAAAGTAATGTTCACCTTCAATTCTTCAGCTACAATGAAGAGACTCCCATCCGCCATTGTTTGCTCTAATGCTTCCAATCGAAGAGAATTGATTTTCATTGCATTCTCCAAACATGAGTGGGTTGTACTACTGAGAACAAAAGTCAGACAAACTCGGACGATGAGCTGTAGAACAAGAAGATTGAATACAATGTGCTTGAATTTATGACACATACCCAACTTCTTAGATACTTACACAGAATTGATTTACATACTTATATCCACATAGGTGCAGCTCAATTGATTGTCTCCTATTTCAGAAAGTGGGAGGTTGTGGGTTCGAGCCCTCATGACTTAATCTTAGTGTGTCCTAGAGGGATAGGAGACTCACCCATAGAGGTTTTAGTAGGACTGTATCTGAGTTTTCTACACTTAAATCCAAAAAAAAACTTATACAAAACCACTCATGTAAACATTGACTTCTAACTCATACACCTACTTTTATAGAATCGCTTCTTGTTACTGTATTTGATTTTTTTCCAATATAAGATTTCTTCGATTACCATTAAAAAAAAAAAGTTTTGTCATTCACTTCACACCCATCGATCTCTACAATCAATCTACATTTGCTACAATATATGATGTTATCTGACTGTTGGATTATGGGTTCAATAAATTCAAATTTAAGTGGACCTATTTGAGTTTGAGGGAACATGCTAGGATTAAGATTGGAGCTAGAGTTAAACTAGATCCCACTATTCTATGTTTAGTTGAGATATGATTTGAGAGGGTTTGAGTTTATCTGATATGTATATATATGCACTTATATAATTAGTTTCTTAATGAAATTGAAGGTTTATTAGTTTCCAATATTCTTTACAAGTTTGCAGAAAGATCTTCCTCTCCTTTTAGAGAAGGTTATGATCAGTTCTATGTTTGTACTCGGCTTTATTGTACAGAATTTCTAGTGAAATTTATGGGCACAACGAATCATCATATTTGCTATTTTATGATGTCTTCATTTGTCCATGATTATGGATCTATTATTTAAATATAAAGTCTCTTAAAATCACTATAATTAGATAAATTAAATAATATTTTTAGCTTTCAAATTTATTTATTTTAAATTACTTTTAATCTCAAAGTCTTGTACTTTTAAAGTATAATTTGATTAATTCAATTACAATGGCTTCTTATAAATTCTATATTCAAATATACATCTTTTTACAAACACATTCATCATAGCAAAACAAGGCTTTGAGAGTATGAGTAGAAGGAAAAAATTTCATGTCAGCGAGTCTGAATTCAATTACAATGGCTTTGATTGTATTTATGCTTAATTTGACTTGACCTTATCATAGTTTTAAAAATACAATCAAAACTAATTTTATTTTGACTATTAATTTTTTGACCTTTGGAAATCACAACTTTTATAACTCAATAAATCCAACTTTTCTTAAAAATACTTTTCAAATTTATCCATTTCTCTCCTTTAGATCCTCAGAATTTAGGGAAACTATCTTTTATGCACGACGGCACCAAGATAAAAGTGATTCATGTATTTGGATGGAGGAACCCCCGTTACCCTCGTTTGGTAATTAAGGGGTAGAGGTAAAAAGTCAATTTTTTATTCCTCTCCTTTCACTTTTGAAAACTCCTTTCTAATGCAAAGGATATTCATAATACCAAGATAATCATGTTCAAGAGTAACCCAAATTTATCCCTCATCCAAACGGAACTTAAATAGTAGTGCAAATAATAATACTCTACACCCACTTAGGGGTTTCAGCAGCCATTGTTTGACAATATTAGCTCTAGTGTTGCAGACTCATCATCGTATTTACTCGACTCACTTTTATTGTATTGAATCGAAGTGAGTTTTCGAGTCATGTCAAGAATGTAGTTGCCATCCATCCATTCACGTGGAAACTGGAGACCCACCAAGGACTGAAGCGGTCTAATCTTTGGATCAGTCATGTCTGTCGTTGACAGGGCCCCGCCCCTTTGGATAATTGTTTTTAGGGCCTGCTCAATCTGTCCTCAAGCAAATGTCTTTGTGCAATTGTCAATTTGGGTGGCTGTAAATCCAGAGTGGGACCCAAAATGAATGAACAGTTCAAGTTATGGAAAAAAAAAAACAAAGAGGAAATTGGTTTGCTTTGCTATGATCTTGCAATCCCTACCAAAAGGAGGGCACTATTATTGATCCCAAAATGGCATCCATTCACGGGTCTCTCTAGGCTTGGCCCACATTGTAGCTGGGCTTTACGAATGCCTACGCTACGGCCCTTAAAGAAAAATTATTTTTTTGCCTGTAAGTAGGGATACATCCCAACATTACATCCCATACATTCCATGACCCACCCCAACAAAATGTACGCTTCTTGTCTTTCCATTTCTATCACATAAATTACAATAATTCTACCATGTCTGCTCATTAGATTTTCCTTTTTTTTTTTTTTTTAAACCTCATATTGGAGGTGAGACTAATCCCACGAGCATATGTAAACATTTCAATCCACACACTAGTTAAGTCGATGAGGAATAACTCCAAGGAGAGTGATCTGAAGGGGTTCAACGTGAATCAAATCCAAGACCTCACTTCATGAAGTAGACATCTTGACCATCAGACGAACTCTCTCGGGTTAACGAGACTACTTATCAATACTTTATATACTCAGTATTGAGGTGATTTCTTAAATAGATCTTCGGGCCTATATAATTAAGTATGATATGAAAGAGACCTCATTGAATAAAAGATACATCAAGTTTGGTTAGGATGAACAACTTGGAGGTGAGAAGTGTGGTGATGAAACTTCATATATTTTCAATCTTATTATTCATTAATATATTTTACTTTAGTATGTAGAGTCAAATGTTTCTTATTTCTACAAGCAATCTCAACAAGAAGCTCTCACAAGTCACACTCTTTCTTGATATTACTACTTGAGATGTCCTCTTATTCAAATTTTTATGGAGCTCATTTTCTTATGAATTGATTTTTTATTCAAGTGTAAAACTCAATACTCAAATTTCATAAACATTTAATGTTTACAACTTTTAGAATCATATTTAAAGTCTTATTTTTAAATTAAATTTATGTACCTATAAAATAGAGTCTTTTTATCTAATTTATTTGTTTGTCACCCAATAGGTAAGAAAGATCACAACATGGTAAGGATGATCACAATGGTTTTGTGTGAAATATATGGAGTCAACCTCTTAAATATCTAAAACGTCTAAATACGTGTGTATAATATATATACATTTTAAATTTCGTAAAATTATTTAATCCATTATTGGGTAGATCAATGAAAAAATATATGATAAAATTTTATAGATTTTTTAATCTATCTAACAATAGTTTTATAAAAACTAAGATGATATGTATATGTATTCTTATATTTAAAAATTAATAAAGAACTTTTTAAAAAGAAATTATATATATATATGTCAAATAAACAGAGAATTACTTGACAATTGAAAAAGAATCACTTCTACAAAATTGGTTCTGAAACTGAAACATGTATTCTGTCAAGAGCTAGTACATCATCACTCTTCACTGTCCTGCCTCTTTTCAAAATTTCATCTACCTTTGCTTGAGTGGAGAAAGAAGCTGCAATGGGTCTCAAACTCTCATTCCCCAAACTGGAAACCGCATCAAAGTGACTATACTTTCCCTTCTTTTCTTGTCCTCTAAGGTCGAGACATGACCCATCACTCCATCTGTGTCGGCCTTGGAAAAATGAAAATTATCCCAATCATACGTAGGACTTCAAACTGATATAGTAGCTTTACTTTCATGAATACAGGTTGATCACAAAATATCTCCTATTAAATTGTAAATGCTTTTTTCCCCTTTAAATACCATCCAATACTGAATTCTACATCCCATGGAAAAAGAAAAGATTTTAAGTTCTGTGGAACCTAATTATCAGATATCTAATGGTCCGGTCGTGGGTCGAACTTCACGTTGAACTCGCAGAGGGTCAAAGGGGGCAGTGCTCCCTTTTTCGAGACACGGAGGAGAAGCCCCAGAGCCGAATTTTTTAATGAAGGGCAATTATATAAATTGACATTGCACCTGTGTGAACCCTAATCCGAGCATTATATACTGTCATTTTAGTGAGAGAGGGGATACATGTAAGCGCAAATTGTAACAAGGGTCGGTTGTCTCTTCTTCAATTTATTGCTTTTGAGCATAGTTGACCTTGTTTGAACATATAACGTACCAAAAGAGAACTACGTAAAATCTCTGTGTTTGTGTTTGATCTGTGGTTTATTTTTCCATTTATTGTTTGTGTGTTTCTATTCCTAACACATAATTTATTATGAGAAGATTAGCTCTAAGATTGTGTTCTTTTTAATCTCATTCATGTAATGATGAAGGAGAGAGGACTCTGTTTGTGCTATTCTTTGACAGTGATCTTTCCAAACTGTGGGCTCTGTAGGGGCATCGAGCATCAAATGAATTGGTGGAAGAAAATGGTAACCTGGAAAAGTTAAAACAGACAAACTTTTAGAGGGTTTGGTCATGAGCTTGTTTCATTCACAGTATTTGGACTAAATGCCATCTAAAATAGGGCCAAGAGGCCAATGATGTGGACCTCGGACATCTGAATACCAGATCTCTATCAATGTGGGCTTTCATGTATTTGAGATTATAGTTCAAAAACATCTCTAATATTTGATTTGACCAGATAGTATGTCGAGTGAGATGCTCACTTTTTTGTTAAAAATAAAAAGAATCGACTTACTTGAGCCCTTGTTTAGAGTTTCATGTAATGATTGAGACAAAATTTACATACTATGATCTGGTTCTTAAATTTACATACTATGATCTGAATTTTTTCAATTGTCCAGTTTGAGGCCAAGTATGGTAGGACCCAACCAGGACTTGGACAGATGATTGATGCGCATTTGAGACGTACTGACATGACTACCATGAGTGGATGCTTGAGTATGGCTGTCCACTAAATTAGTGTGTTGGGTAAAACTGCCTGTTAGATATTTATCCCAAAGACACACGAACAGAGCTTGTGAAAGCAGGAAAGAAAGAAAGAAAGAGAAAGGGAAGAGGCCAATCACAGCTAAAACAGAGTACAAAGTTACCGCTGAAAAAAAAAAAACTACAGTATTACAAATAAGGAACAAGAAGTGATGAAAATGATTTCAGCAAGCCCTAATCAACCTTCTGAAATGAGGGCACTTTGGTAGTTCTGTGCAGGTTGCAGAGGAGCAATTTCATCAGCAATTATTGTGAGCATGTGGTGAACTGCACCAGCAATGTCATCTGCAGAATTGAGGTGGCATCCTTCCTCAACCTGCAATAGGAATGTTCAAATTCATGTAAACAAGGAGCCTTAAATGAGTACAGGAATGCAATGCATCATACCGTAACATGACATCTAAAGGGGATACCCTTTACTTAAAAGGAGTGTGAACAGTACCTCATGAAAAAAACCTAGCCATCCCTATTTTTACTAGAAAGAGAATCGCCATGAAAATGACTCTAGATACCCGTAGGGGATTTTTTTTTTCTGCCCTTCCCTTACCTTTTAATGAAAGAAAGACAAGTTGGGAAAATGGGAAAAAAGAAGTTGCATACCTAATTTTCTGAAAAATAAATGAGGCATAGATGCTTATTAGCATGATTTAGAACATTTTTGTCTTTAGAAAATATGCATGCACACCTTAGCACTGAGAGAATATAGCACAAATGGATCCAAGGTGGTGACATTGAGGTGAAGGATGGTAAGGTGGAGGGCCTGAAATCCGGTGAGAATCCTTATAATCTGTTTGGGTCTTCTCATGGATAGGATCCTCACATTTGCATGGGTCTCAATCATCGCGACTTCGATGTCGGCCACCGCTCGCCGGTTCTGATTTGGGCTCTCTGCTGAGACTTGAGCCCACATGAACTGAGGATGAGTGAAGAATTGAGAGAAGGGAGGTGCAAACAAATCTCTGCTGCTGCTGTCAGCATATTTTTCTCCTCTCTGCTTTTGGTGTTGTAGTTGAACTCTGCTTTGAGCTTCAAGGGATTGGAGAAGTTGCTCAAGTTCTTTCACAAAATCGATGGCACCACCCACAATTGAAGCTTGGTCACTCTACATATCATCCAGATTCAAAACAGTAACCAGAGAAATAATAGTAAGATGAAAGAGAAGAACTAATAATGGGAAGCATTCTTTGTTCGTAAATAGTAATTTACAGAGTTGGTATAGAATGGTGAAAGTAATTTAATCTAATGCATATGACTTGTATGCACACAGATACCAAAATAATCAGGACACAGAGCACGAAGCACTCTGATACGAAGTTCAAGGTTACTAAAAGACATGAAAAAACAGACAAGTCATTGATGGTTGAGCCGAATCTTCTACGCGATTCAATCTAATCCCAAACATCAAACCCTGTTTCTTTTTTCTTTCCTTTCATCCCATCATTGATCTGCCACACCATCAATTCGGCCTGCTTCAAACAACAGGAAAATGCCAATGCACGCATTTCTCTTTCATACAAAAAGAAAAGTATATTTCCATCTTGTTTTCCTTTCTACAGTTCATGCATGGATTAAAAAGCGCACCACCAAACCTTAAGAAGAACATGGGTATTGATCTGGTCTCTTCTCAATCAGTTAAAAAAATGAAAAAGAAAATTAGAACTGTGAATTCTTACTTCAGAAAAAATACTGGTCACTTATTTTATTTTATTTTTTATAAGAAAGGGCCTTTCATCTGTTGCTCTTAAGGATTGATAAAAATAATTACCTAAAGTGGTGGAGATGAGGAACATGTATGGGATTTCAAATGACAGAAAAGAAAAGAAAAGTTGTTGTTACCCTTTGTACATAGGACTCCGGCATCAAGGAGCGCAAGACGGCAAGATGTTCATTCATCAGTTTCCGGCGGTTGCGCTCGACGGTAATGTGAGTCATTCTCTGGGTCTCTGCTTCTTCTCTATTCCTGCAGACCCTGGACCTTCTCTTTCGCTTCCTCCGACTCTGCACTGCCAAATTCGACCCATCACGTTCCATGTTTCCACTGTTAATGAACATGTCGAAGCCGTTGAAATGTGAATTATGCAGGCCATTAGCCATTGTTTTTGTGGGGTGAGAAATAGTATATGGGTGTTGTTGAGGTGCAGCAGATATGGTTTCATGAATGATGAAGTTGGAGAGGTGTGCCTCCAGTGCCATGGTGGAAACTGATAATCTAATCTATGCTTCTTCTTTTCTTGGCAATCTGCTTTGCTATAAGACTTCCTGAACCGCACTGTCGTTTCCCCTGTCTGGAGATGATGAAGCAGGGAACTTCCAAGAGAAAAGACGACGATCATTGAATACCGAAGCCCGGCTTTATATCCACTCAAAGTCCAGAAGAAAAGCTGTTTGTGCATGACAAGGGAACATTTTCAGGTGCTCCGAGGGATCACAAGTTCATCGTGAGCATCATATCCCACTTACCTCTTTCTCATAGTTTGAAATTCGATTTGACTGGGTCAAACTCCGACTATTCACAACGGACAACTTCTCATGTCCAACGCATTTAACATTTAATATGTTAGACTTGTGTCCATTTTAACTGAGAAAGTCTCACTAAACTGACAATTATAGGGTGGCCGGCATTATCTTTTAGGAGGCACGAATTTTATTAAATTTCTCATTTTTTCGTCCAATCATTTGCAGAAATCGGTTCACTTTCTAGTGAATCGGTTCACTCATCGGTGTACCGAACTTGACTCTTTTCATTTCCAAGTGAATCGGTTCGCTCATCAGTATACTGGACATGTGAACTGATTCACTGGAAAGTGAACCGATTTCTGTGGGGGCAAAGTAGGAAATTCGAAAAACCAGTACCTCCTAAAAGATAATACTCGTGTTAGGATGAGCACTCCAATTATATTGTAAAAGATGTCATTTTACTGGGGCTGAAATTGGGCCGAGTAAAATATATGGAACCCGATCTGATCCGAACTTTTGATCCGAATGTCTTGACCCGAATTATAACCCGACTCAACCCGAAACCTGAATCGACCCTTATTTTGAACTTACTTTAGCTTACTTTTTACTGGGTCAGGTTGGGTCGGATTAATTTAAAAATCTCTCAACCCAATCCGACACGAATTCATTACGGGTTTCTGACTTCTCAACCCGATACGAATTCAATGCGGGTTTCTGCCTTCTCAACCCGATCCGATCCGCTGACCCGACTTTCATAACCCGACCCACATGATTTTTGGATCAGGTCATACTGGTTTAGGCCAAAACCCGACCTGAGTTTCACGCCTACCTTCTACATACTTGCAAGCAGCTACTCCCAAAATATCAAATAAATAAATAAAACTTGAAAAACTCGTATAAGTTTTCTTTTTCTTTTTTAAAGATTGGATCAATTTTTAAATTGCATCTCAATTTTATGAAGATTTACGAATATTAGTTGATACAATATCCATGTCAGCCATTCAAATGTTAGGCTAATTTTTTTTTTAAGAAATATTAAGATATCCCATATTTGTTGGATCATTAGTATGTAAACTAATAAGGTTTAGAGTGCAACTCGAGCAAATTGAGTTTGGCTCTACGTTAAACTGTTCATATTACCAAGTTAACTATTCTTCTTACTAATATTTATCATTTATTGTCTTAAAAAATTTAAATATCAATTCAAACCATGTAATAAATACGTTATTAACTACGGTATATGTAACAGCTTACTTAATAATAGTGTTATAGCCTAACTTTGGCTCAAGTTTGAATTGGCCTTTTAATTGGATTGAGTCTTTCAAATGTAAGTTTCAGAACCAAATCAATTTTAAATGGTGTCCAAAACTGGACCCGATTCCTAAATTTCTCGGGTCTGGATGGGCGGCCACGGGTTGGGCCCAACCCGAGTTGCACACTCGCGCCTTGGTACGGGAACGAAGAAGTATGGGAGAAAGATAGTCCCGCCGTGTACCTATCTTTTTTGCTCGAAAAGAAATGCAGGGAAGGGGCAGTCAAGGGTTTGCACGTGAGTAGGGCAATAAAAGGGTGGCTCATTTTTGCTGCAAAAATTGAGGATGGCACCAAATCTGCCAAACACTGGCACAAACTTCACTTAGGAGGGCCATAAGTCTACGTAGAAACGTGCATAAAAACAAGAAAGCAAGTTTGGTGTTAGAAATTAACTTTTGTGAATTGAAAGTTACAGCTATCAAAACTTCAATTTTTAAATAATTTATTTTATAAATTGTAGTTGAAATAATTTATTACTTAGATAAAGAGAGTTCTGACTTTAATTCTCACTTCACTCTAAAGAGGACTCTCTATAGTATTATTTGTGTATATGGATATGAAGGCTTTTAACTGTCTCGAAAATTAATCAAGCACTTTAACAAACCTAGACATCTTGAATATAAAAAAGTTGAAATAATCTATTATAATAAAATAACTCTAAAAAGATTATAATATACGTCATACTGAGTAACAAAAGAAAACTAATGGGCATACTACCACAAATAATTTTATGTAATGGGTACTACTCTAATAATTGAATTAGTTGATACTTCTATATAAGACATTCTAAACGGAGACAATTGCTTAGTGATTTCACTTTGTCTATAATTTTATATTATTTATTTTTCTTTAAAGTTATTTCGATGAAAGATTTTCAAGATTTCTTCTAATTTTACATTTTTCTATATAACAGAAGTATTTTAACATTATTTAACAACTTTGTTTGATTTCTTCATCAGATGGTTTGATTTTTTTAATTTTTTTTTTTATCAAATCTCCTTTCTAAACATTTCCTTTTTATCTTTCATACCCTTTTCCTTATATATCTTGCTTATTCACTTGTTATGCATGTAGAGAATAAATTTCTGAATCTAATTTACAAAGAAACTCAAAAAAAAAAGAGTTAAAACACTTAGTTAAAATTTAGAACTAAGTACATCTCCAAGTTTGTAAAGAATGTTAAAAAAACATAAAGTTAAATGGGAAAACAATCTTTTCAAATTTGACTATAAAAAGAAAGGAAAAAAGAATCTAATCGTAGAAAGATATTGCAAATCTCTACATATATAGTCTCTCCATTGTTTTTTTAATCACATAAATAAATTTTATAATGTCAAAATATTTAAACATCCAACAAGCATCAAATCATTACCAGGCCTAATATTTTATCTATTTGAAGTCTCCTCTTTTATTATATCTTATCAAGATCATATCCTATGCATTTTCTAAAAAAAAAGCTACATCCTGTCGTATCAACATGATCCATATAAAACAAGCTATATGCTTCTTTTTCTAGCATTCATATGAACGTTCACTTGGCACAACTGTGGAGCTTGCTTATAGTATCTAATAAAAGGGGCTCTTAATGAATTCAAATTCAAAAAAGTCTTCTGCAATTAGTGATTTTAGTTATTTAAGAAAATAGAGAAAGAAGATGGTTGAATTGAAGATTTTTGTTTTCTCTTCTAAATTATCCATCTTATGATGTTATATAAGATGACTTACAACTTTAATTTAGACTTGATTTCGAATTTAAATAGAACCCTTTTCTCCCATGATCAACTGAACCACTTGATAAAGCTCTTCCCTTGGTCTGCTATCTTCAGTGCATCATCAATACTGTTTTTTTTTAACCTAATGAGTCATGTTGTGGATGTGGGCTCCCCAAAAGCAAGCTTCTGCAGTGGCTCTATAGATGGTCATGAATACCATGCAAAGTTGCAAACATTAAAAAAAAAAAAAAAAAATTTGAGCTTTTCCTGTTACAAAATGTGCCATGAATGCACAGAAGATATAGGAAGAAATGCTTTCATCTGATATTTGTCATTTCCCTGTTACAAAAATATAGTTTTGCTGATTGTGATTGAAGACACTACTTGTATATTCTTTTGTATACAGTAAGAATGGAGTACCTCATTCGTTTAACGGTCAAATTACTTCATTCATTATCATTTTAAGTGACAAAAATACTTTTTTTTTTTTAAATAAGTATAATATTACTATCATCTATCAAAATCTCATGTATCACCAGCCAGCCTAAGCTGTAACATAGAGAAGAGTTTGAAACAAATGGGCAAGTAATGAGTGTATGGAGAAACCAGTTGAAGTTGTTCCAGCAAAGCAAAGGATAAAAGGAGAAAAGGAGTGGCAAGAATGGACTCGAAACTCTTGAAAAGGAGAAGGGACGTGGGTCAGATCTGGCCATAGTCTGGTCTATGCAGTGGCTACACCCCGACAGGGAAAACCCTGAAAATACCCCACTACACGTAATTGAGATCGAGTCAAGGGATGGCTGGATATGGATGAAGAGAAGAACCAAGTGGAAAGCTCGGAAGATTTAGATATTTTATATTTTGAGAGTTGTGAGGATATTGAAGTTGTATAATGAGGATTATAATTTTACATCCCCCTTGTACTTTGATTTGTAATTGACTCACTGTGATTATTGGTGGGAACTTCCTTGTCTGTTATGGAATGTATGTTGACTATTCATGCGATATTATGAAATGTTTATAAATCTTCTGCAGGATTATTTTAGTGTGTACAAAATTATAATGCACACACTAGTTGGGTCAGTCGAGGGTCGGGTCGTCGGACTCGAACTCGGCTCGCGTTGTGGCGCTCGCCGTCCCCTCCACTCAAATATCTATATTATCACTCTAATGATAGTGGTTAGAGGGAGGGGCGCTACATGCCATAGTCTGGTCTCTGTAATAGCCACACCCCGACAGGGAAAATCCTGAAAATACCGCACTACACGTAAGAGAGACATTCAAGACTAACCTTCCTCTCCACTTTCCCACCCCATTTCATTCCCTAACCATTTAAATCCCATCACCTATCATTATAGTGTAAATCTATATTCCCCTCTCTTAGGGGACATGATCAATAAATTATAAACATGAATGCATATTCTTTTTCAAAACCAACTTTTTTAGTATTTTGTTTTTTATTAGAATATTGGCTTGATTTGGCGGGACTCAATTTGGCCGGATTTAGCTTAGACCAACTTATATCTCTTTCATATATGAAAACTATTTATAATAAGAGGAGGTGAGAAACTGGTTGGCTTGGCTTGTCATCGTGGCCCCTCTCGGACAACTGAGAGTTTTTATGAGAGTGAGAGCCTGATTTGTATCCCTTTCTTGAGATTAGTGGAATTCTTTCCTGTATTGCATGTGGACGTAGGAATTTGTCCTAACCACGTAAATCTGTGTCTTCTCTCTATTACGTAGATTGCTTAATTTGATTTATACTTCCATTTGTGTTGATTTAATTGGAGAAAATCTCAATAATTCTTACAGTAATATAGAATAGAGTGTTGATTACATACAATAAATTATGTTGACAAAGAATATAAAAGGAAATGATCCAGCATACAAGTTACACACTTCAGAAAGAAATAATAGACATGCAATTATCGAATAAATAATTGTATCTATATTTTTAACCCCACAATGTCGTTGGGTTAGGAATATCTACCATTTTTTTAATAGAATAGACCTCAACATGCATGTGCATGTCTTTATTACAAATTATTTCTGATGAGACTAAAGAATAAACGCATTCATGTCATTTGAAAAAATGATAAACAACCCCCCTTTTCTTAGTTAGATTAAATTAAATATAGAAATATATGATAAACTCAAAACATATATTTCTATATTTTTTTTACTGTGAATTTTTTTTAATGAGTTACGTATTCACCCCACTTCGATCCATGTTTGAATGTTCAGATATCCAAATATCTGACACCTCTCACACATGACCCAACTTGGTATAGAAACCTTAGTCAAACCGAGCCCACCCCATTATGTAATTACGCTCAATGAACTCACTAGTCACTACACACCAAGTTAGACCATTAACCTACTTCACAAAGGGCACCTAGCTTGGTCCAAAAGAAACTATATATTCGTTAGTGGATCTATCCAACCCGAATGATTGGCCCAACTCACCTTGGACCCTAAGAACGTACTTGACTGTAAAGTCACTCAAGGAGAAAGACAACTCAATTAATTTTTAATAACTAGATCGTTTAGTTAATGAATCAGACCGTTAGATTCAGGGATTTAAATCTAGGTGTCGGCTGAGAAATTTCTCTCTCCTATTCTTTTTTAAAAATCACTTTTATCGGCCGATATCGACGATATATATCGTCGATACATATCGAATATGTTTTAAAAACCGAGATATATATAAAAGCCCTCACTTCTCTAAACGTTAGATTTAAAGAAGTAGGCGGATATGAGAGAAGGAGAAAGGATAGATCCATTGAATTTCTTATAAAATATAAACAAAAAATTGAATTAAAGTTTTATTAAAATTGATTTAGAAATTGTTAAAATCGTGACATTGGTTATGAATTATTAATTAAAGTGAGATGAAATTAAATTTAGATTTTATAACTCATCAACTTAAATTAACTGATCTTTACAACGAGGGAAAATAATTAAAAATATCAATTAAATGATATTTTTCTAATTAAGAAAAAATTACAACCCTCGGTCCAAAACCACTGAAAAAAAGGGCTGGTAGTGTGGATTCCGGTTAGGCCGAGCTGTTACTTAACTGCATAACAAGACAAGCACATATGACATGAAAGTACTAAATTATTATATCTATATATTGACAGTAAAAAAAAGGACATAATCATATTAAAAAAGATTATCAATAACGTATCTCTTAAATTCGGTATCAAAAGTTGTTAATGGTCATTTATAGTCTAAATAAATTGAAATTGATAGACAAATAACCAATGAGATTTGACCCTTAATTTTGACATATTTTAATTGAATAATCAGATTTTTTTCTTTAATCTTGATATTGATTAATGGTTACCATAAAAATCTAGATTTTAATTTGTTATTTTCACTAATATATTAAATATTTAGTGACAAAAAAAAATTCTTAATTTATTTTATTAATAATAATAATAATGACTTGATTAGGTTTGAACAATATTTACTTACGTCCGCGGACGAATTTAGTGTTAGTCTCTGTCTCTCTCCTCGTCTCAAAACACCTCTTCCATCGAATGAATCGATCTCCCTCGTTATTATCATTAATCATTAAGTCATTATCATCCCTAAACACATTTCTAATCCCACATCATGTCTGCGTCTCCCATCGTCTTTTCCGCATCGATTCCTCAAAGTTGTTCTTCTCCTTCTCACCATACATTTCTCAACCTCTGCTGTTGCAGACTAGTTCTGCAATGCTGCCCGTCATCCCACTATCCTCCTCGGACTCTCGCTGGAAGGAGAGGAAGCTCCGCCGGAGCTTCGACCTCACCGAGGCTGGGGCAGAGGATTTGAGCCGCAGAAACACCGCAGCCGCTGCCGAGGACGGTGGAGATGACCCGAGGTATGCCGGAAGCAGTCCCTACTACAGGGGCCTCACTGACTCTCGGCTCTACCTCACGCGCCTCCGCAGCGCCAGCCTCAGCCCTGACCAACGGAGCGTCGACTCCGCCATCTCCATCTCTACCGTCCTCTCCAAGATCCATGATTTGGGTTTCTCTTGCTTTAAAACAGATGGCGAACAGAATCTTGCCGCCGATTCTTCTACTGCGGTTCACTCTGTGGTTGATGTGTCCGGAATGAACGGGGTCGGGTCGGTGGTGGAGATAAGGGAAGGGATTGAGGATTCGAGTTATGGGGCCAGTGCTAGGGTTTTGGGGGAGCTCGAGTCGCCTGAAAGTGTGATTACTTCGGATTCTGGCGATTCGATGGTACGGAAGCCCATGAGAGAGAGTGTTGAGACGATTCCTTCGCTGACAAATGCAAATGCAAATGCAAATGCAAATGCAGACGCAGCAAGGAATGAGAAGCCCATGAGGGAGAGTGTTGAGATAGTTCCTTCGTCAACAGATGGAAATGGAAATGCAAATTCAAATGCAAAGGCGGACGTAGCAAAGAGGGAGAAGCCTGTGAGGGAGTGTGTGAAGATGATTCCTTCGTCGACAAATTCAAATGCTGGTGGAGAAGCAGCAATGAAGGTGAAGGAGTTCGTCTGGGCCAGCAAATATCAGCCCCAGGCTCTAAAAGACTTCATCTGCAACAGGGACAAGGCTGAGTTACTGCAGAGCTTGGTGAGTGGAAAATATTTTGAAAAAAAGAAAAAGATAAATCCTTCATATCAGATGGCTTGAGATTCTGTATACAACTGAAATTTTAGTTGTGGTGGTCATCGTCACAACCGCCTATCGATGTACAAAGCATGGCCACGAACTCACAACTAGTTTTCGTATAATTTTAGATTATAAAAACACTTAATATTTTTATAATAAGAGATACTGTTGTAATTTCCATCAATTAAAGATGACATGTGGAAAAAAGAACGTAAACAAAAGAACAAGTTCATAATTCTTTCATCTGTCAATTTTATAATTAATCAGTGTGCCTTTCTTATGACATCAATCTAAGTTTTTAAAAACCTTTTCATTCTTATAATTTTCACTTACAACTTTTTAATTCTAATTCATATATGCTTAAAACTATTTTAACCATCATTTTCTCATCTTCTCATTTAAGAGCACTTTAATGAGATAATTCATAATGGAAAAATTCTTGATAGGATCATAAATCAGGGGATCTATGTTGGGGTGCGAACAAGTGCCTCACGTCGGTTGTGAGGAGGGAAATCTAAGGATCTATTAGTAGGGACTGGGTCACTCCACTTATCAAGCTAGTCTTTTGGGTTGGAAGCCAGTCCCAACAATGGTATTAGAGTTAGGTTCTCAAGTCACAACATGTGCACTCAGGGATCCCCTAGCCGAACAGGATGGTTGGCGACCTATCTGCCGAAGAGCCTCGTTCGAAGGGGGGATTGTTGGGGTGCGAATAAGAGTCCCAAATCGTTGTGAGGAGAAAAATCTAAAGACTTATAAGAAACTAGGCCACTCCACCTATCAGGCTAGCCTTTTGAGCTTGAAGCCTAGTCCCTTCCTCTTAGACCATCCCAATGAAATGAGATAGCCCAAATGAATAAAGAATTTTTGTCCCACAGAAAACATAAAAGCTTTTCGCTTGTCCCCTTGGAACTGAGCAATTGATTTTACCATTTACAGCTCTACAATTTTTTGTCGTGCAATTAACCCAGACAAAACCAAATCACAAATGAAAACAATCACACAAGCAAGAAGAACATAGATTTTACGTGGTTCAGTAAAAAACCGCCTACGTCTACGGAGCGTGATGATTCCATTAAGAAGAAGTTTTCGGAATAGGTTAAAAGGATTACAAACCAACCCTCCCCATCCCTTCCTCTCAGTTTCTCTTTCTCTCAATGCACAGCTCAAGAAAACCCTAAGAGAAAGATAATATTTATACATGGCTTACAACACAGGCTGGGCCCACTGGGCCTGGGCCTACATAAACACAGTCTGGCCTAATAAAAGGCCTTTTGAGCCAAAATACGGGTTTGGCCGAACTGCAGTAAAATTTGTTGTCCTTGCTTGTGTGTGCTTGGATTTGTGGTTTGATTTAATTTTCTGCAACATTTTTAGGCTATGGAACAGCTCTTCAATACTGAGACTGACTATATGTCTATAGACGATCATAAGCTAAGTTAAAAAATGGCCTGTAATTATCAGCTATAATACAGTTTGAAGGTGCTGTGTGATAACCACATGATTGCAAGAGTTAAAATTACCTTATTTTTCAGGTGAAAAATGGCTCATAAATTGAACTGTTTGGATGGGTATGCTTGCCATTTTAGTGTCAATGAACTTGCATTCCTATCTGCTTATACACTAACAGACCCTAGTCACGTATGTCTTTCCTTTCTCAACTACTGTAAAAAGAAATAAAACCGAAAATCTAAATGATAATGCAGTTCAGATCTCTTTTGTCAAATATCATAGAAGAAACCTTAGAGATCTGTAATGTCTATCATTCACCCCATTCCAAACAAATTTAAGATGCACCCTATTTTTCTTTGGATCAGGTTATTCGGAGAGAGTACTCCCACTTCATATTTGAAGGCCCCCCAGGAGTTGGGAAGAAAACCATGGTTTGGGCTTTACTTAGAGAAGCATTTGGACCTGAGAAATTAGAGGTAATAACCATAACACTAAACGGCAGAGTAGCTGTTGGCCTTACATGAGTTGCTAATGGTTTTGTAATATTCTCTGATACAGATTAAAGAAGAGCTAAAAGAGTTTAAATTGAAGGTATTCCTTGTAGTTTATATCGGTATTGTCCTTTCTATTTCTGAAATTTGGAGAATTCATAGCTTTCATACTGCAGGGAGAAGTCTTAGGCAGCATTAAAGTAAATGTTAGGTCATCTCCTCGACATGTTGAGATCAATCTGTCTGAATTGCGTGGGTACGAGAAGCACATCATAATCTCGTTAGTAGAGGAATCGCATACTGAAGCTCGGACACGTGATTTTGCTAGTGGAAAAGGTATATTACATCCTTATAACTTGAATTACCCATTACAGACTTCTTGTTCCAGTTTGTAAGCCTTTTTTTTTTTCCTTTCTGTTGGTATTTCTGCAGTGGTTGTACTGTATCAGGCAGACAAACTTTCTTCGGATGCACAACATTATATCAATTGGATTTTGGGTAGGGACAGAGGCTCTAGTAAGATCGTATTTTGCTGTTCTGATGTCTCCAAGCTCGAACCCCTCAGACGTGTTTGCACACACATTCAGCTCCTTCCAGCTTCAAAAGATGAGGTGATTCCATGCAATTGATAACTTATGGAGGTTAGGCGTACAATTCCTGTAGGCTTCGAAGCGTATTTAACTTAAAACTCTCTCATTCTCTAGATTATCAAAGTGTTGGAGTACATTGCTGAGAAAGAAGGCATAGAATTGCCTCATCATCTGGCAGAGAAAATAGCCGAGAATTCTAAACAGAACCTCCGTCAAGCAATTCGTTCATTTGAAGCCTCTTGGCAGTCAAAGTAAGAAACTGAAGTGAAAAGCGGCGGCCACCATATATCAGTACCAAATATTATGATTGGTTATGAACTGTTAATAGGCTTTGCAATGAGATTTTCTTCACATGATTCCTCAATCTTGTAGGTTATATGAGAATGACAACAAAACCATATTTTTATAGAGTAGCAAATTCTCTACCGTGTAAACATCGTTTCCGCATCTAACTTGAATGGATTTTGACCTTTTTGTGAATAAGAAATGGAGAACTGCTGAACTAAGCATTTTTCTAGTTGGCTTCAAGTAAGAAGAAACACTGACTTCATTTTTCCCCGTCTTGGTGGTGTATGAATTGCAGTAACCCATTTAAGGAAGGCCTTACTATTTTGACCGGATGGGAAGAAGATATTGCATTTATAGCCAAAAGTATCATCGATGAGCAAAGCCCAAAGCAGTAAGTCGCTTTCTGATAAAACATATTTCAATTAAGGGTGTTTTAGTCGTACTGCTTTTGTTCTAAGGATGGCATTTTACAATTTCAAGCTATCTAAATTTTCAAGTTGAATAGATTAACTGATACCCATCTGCTGTAGAAAATTCAAATTAGTTTCCAGAAGTGTCATAGACAGAGCCAAGAAACAGGATGGAAGAGGACCGAGTGTTGGAAGCCTTCAGTGCCATCTTAGACACTTTACAAAAGGCAATGCCTCTGGCGTTTAATAAAAAACCAAACATCAGAATAATGAAAACTGTAGAAAGGCAACGGCACCTCCACTGAAATGTGGAAAAACAGGCCCTTAGAATTCCTAATGCGTTCATGACATGGTGAAAACATGCCTGTATCAGATAATACCTACCATAAAGTCCCTACTGTGTAACTTGAGAGCTTACCCTTTAAGGTGTTAAGGTTGAGATTCATCAATGGTTTAGGATATTGATTTCATGTGTTACATAAGCTCTAAATTTTTTGGATTATTAACTATGGATATCAGAGTGGGTTCCGTATTCCGTGTTAAATTTTGGTGAAGGAAACATAGATGTGAAAAGACTATCCGGTACTGCAGCATAGTAGTTTGTTATCTGAGGAGTCATCCATGAGAGAGAGTGTTGAGATTCATTGATAACTTAAGATAAAGAGCTTGATTGCTGGTCCTTACCAGTTAATTCCTTGATTGTGTAGCATTGTGATGTGAAGCCACATTTTTCCCACCAGAATGTGTTGGGCAAAACTCGAGCTTAGCTTGCAAAAAGTGAACATTGGGCTTGCTATGTTGTAAAGTCTGTTCACAGTTTAGTCCTCTTGATTGCCCATATAGAGGGTATGACAGAGGATTTTGTTTTTGGTATTTGAGTGACAAAGATGACTTTATTGTTATGGAGAAAGTAACTACGTGGTAGATTTGCCACATTGGCAGTAGTACATGAGAGACCAAGGACACTGTTGGTCATGTAAATATTGACCTGACCCATAAATTTTTAGTCTCAAATTAAAATGCCCATATTCTCAAAAGGGTAAAGAAAAAAAAAATCCTATGATGGACAATGAATAAGTCAATCATGGAATATTATCTCCATAATAAAGGGTTGTAGTTTCATTTCCCTTACAGGTTATATATTATCCGTGGGAAGCTTCAGCATCTGATAGAGCACAACATATCACCAGACTTCATATTCAGGGTAAAAGCTTCATGTCATGAACTTGCTGTGATTGGACTTCCCATAAGATTTACAAAATTTAATCTGTCATTCTCTTAATCCAGACTCTGGTGGAAGAACTGAAGATTCATTCAGATGCACAGTTCCAATCCAAAATCGATGCCTTGTATCTTGAATATAATGTGAGTCCATTTTCTCTTATATACATACCATTTTGCTATGTTAGCAGACCCAAGCTGACCATTTTCTCCTTGACGGCGGCTGAGAAGTCTCTCAGCCTTAGATGCAGTCGACAGGAGTTGAGTAGGAGGAATACTGACCCAGCAAGAAAGAATGTTCAACAATTCATGAAGATTGAAGGTAATTAATTCGTCAAAATAATGTATTCCCATCCTTCTTTTGGAGCTTAATTTTCTTAAGGCTTGCTAATGGTCTTCTGCTTTCCATGACAGAATTTACAGCGAAGTTCATGAGCCTCTACAAATCAAATATCAAGAAATTTTAAGGAGCTTTATTTTATCTTTTTTTCTTTTGTTGTTTTTAGGAGCAAATGGGTTTAAATTTCAAAGGTGAATTGTCACTATCGTGATGTCTCATATGATTAATAGATACATGTACAAAAGGCACATTGTACACAGTCACTATAATAAGATACGTCCATTGCATTCCATAAGTACTGAATATTATTTCATTGAATTAACTTTATAAAAAAAATTCAAATTTGAAATTATCTTAGAGTAAAAATTCAAAAAAAAAAAAATTTGATGAAAATAAATCAAATGGTTAGATTAAAGAAACTAGTTTGAAATTGACAAATATCTTTCATACTTGAAAAATTCCTACAGATCTTTTAAAAATCATATCCAATATAAAATTTAACTTGAAAATTGGTCAAAACATCTTTTAATTAAAAAATATATATCGGCTGATATTCACCTTATAGGAATAATATACAACGTATCGACTAACGTATAACCCAAATTTTATACCTTTCCTGGAAGCCTTGGGGGTATCTTTGTGTTTTCCATGTGTTAGGAAGTGAAGAGAAAAATCAATTTCCTGCACTCCTTTATGAAAGTAATTTTCTTCAAAATGATCCCTTAGGTAAGATAACAGTGTGTTGTGACCTTTATAAAACCCTTCTACCTCATATTGGGCCCATTAGACACGTAATAGACTACATGCTTCTGAGATTGTACCCTAATAGACTCATACGATGATAGCTCTCACTCTGAATCAAGAAGCCCTTTTCACTTTACAGTGGCTTCATTCGGGCACCAAAGAGCCCTGTTCACATGCTGTTTTCTCCAATATTTTAACTTGAGACATGGTACCTATTCTATTCTGATACCAAATATTAAATATATGACTAATACATTAAAATTTCAAAGCTGATGAAATATAAAAAATAAAAGTCCTTAAATTCATTCCATAATAAGTTCCAACCTGATGCCCAACAATACACGTAACATTCACCCATCCACTTAAAAAAAATCCATCCACTAACCCTACCAAATCTGATGAGGCCAGAAATGCTGATGGACCTTCTTCAGACATTTTTAACCATTTAAATACGAGATAAATGAAATAAACACCTTATTAAATGATAAAAAATCAATTTTGAATTACTTGAGATATCTTTTTATGTTTGCCACTTAAGATCGTGACTCTATCCCAGCTACCCTAATTCACAAAATTTCAAAATTTTGGGGTTTACTAATATTATTCTGAATAAAACCATGGATAATACAATTCTTTTCAAAGAAAAGTGATAATATAGAAAAAAAAAACCAACTTTAAGTAAATGAAAAGGTGATTTCAATATCAAATAATCAAACTAGATTTATTAATTTCTTAAAAATTCTGATCACTACGTTTTAACCTTTAAACTTGGGTAGCGATTCTCCCACGGATTTTTTGTGTAACCACACAAGGGAATTAGTAGATTCTCGATTTTACCCTTCGCATGAACAGTAAAATCAGCTCACCAACACTTTGCATGAACACTAAATCGGCTCACCGAAATTCGCATGAACAGTAACATCAGCTCGCCAAAATTTACATGAACAGTAAATGGGCTCGCTGAAATTCGCATGAAAAGTAACATCGGCTCACCAAAATTCCTATGAACAGTAAATTGGTTTGCCGAAAATTCGCATGAACAGTAAATTAGCTAGCAGAAAATTTACATGAACAGTAAATCGACTAGATGAAATTTTACAGGTTCATGTGAAATGTCCGATTTTATTGTTCATGCGAAGGGTAAAATCGGAAATCTACTAATTCCCGTGTCTGATTACACAAGCCTCCCGTGAGAAGATTGCTACCTTTACACTTTTGCATCTTTAGAATATGATTTATTAATTTAATTAGAATAAAATTTAAAATAAATACTGGACCCAAAGATCACCAATCCTATTTAGTAGGGCTGAAGAGCTCCGAGTAATGAAAAGATAAGTCTTCTCCCTTGTTTGCGTGTGACTTGAGCAAATAAATCAGAAATGGAGAATCCATTGACTCTGAAGGTGGGTCAAGTATCCAATCCATCAACTTTGACGTTGGCTGTGGGATTGGCATCCACGTCCGTCACTCTCTTTACTTTGCTACTCTGCATCCAACCAGCAAACCTACCTCTCTCTCTCTCTCTCGGCTGACAAGTAACAAGACAATGGATTTAGGAGGTGTTTCGAAAGGAAAAGATGGTGGGAGACCAGATAAATCCAGTGCTAGTAACCCACGTAAATCTTTCATCTAAGTAGCCTATATCAATTTTCATCTCTTCTACTCACCTCCATTTTGTTTTGTCATTCAATACTTCCATGCATTTGAACATGGAGAGGGAAAACCCATATGCCATTCATTATTACTGCACTTAAATATGGGGAAATGCTAGAGACACTAATGTTTTCTTTTTCTAACAATCAACGCCGAATTGTCCTTTGATTCACTTAATCACTTACGAGGTGAAATTGTACAGCGATATCTCTTATTAGTAAAAATACTAGTGTTATTTCTCTTCAATATAGAATCAGCATTGCAAGTATGACGTACCATATAACCCGTGAGGGTTGGCTCGGCAGTCAAGAACTCGCCTGAGTTGCGGGAGGTCCTGGCTTCAAGTCACTCTCAACACTTAAGGGCTACTCCTCATAGTGTTTCACGATGTGTGTAAATAGAGAGGTTTGCACATGTCCAAAGCACTAGTCAGGTACTCTAAGAGGCCTTGGACACCTTGGTCTTCAAAAAAAAAATACGACATACCATGTGGATTTTTCCACTAGCATTTTGGCGATGTACACATAACAGAGTTTGGTGTTTGCTTACCCAATTAGATTAAAAATATTGCATAGATATCTAAATGACAAAATAAAGCTTCAATCAAGATTTCTAGCTACCCAACATAAGAGATATGAAAGTGGATGATTGAACTTCAAACCATATAGTCCTAGCTTAAAAACAGCTGCTTCAAGTATAAATTTTCATTTTCATTTCCTCTTTATAAAATAGTGGAAACTCCATTTGGACTTCCTCATGATACTTTCAATGATTTTCACAACCATCCCATATTTATGTCCCTAGAAATTCTAGACAGAAGAACCGCATGAAGAAACAAACATAGACCTGTTTAGTCTTTCATCTGATATTGTTTTTCACCTCTGTTCTGCAATGTCATTTTAGTCATTTGACACGTACCATTTGATACTTTCTTCAACCTTGTTGTAAATCTTTTCTTCTGGCTTTTCGCCTATTGCAAACAAATCAGTCGCTGAATCGACAAACATGAAACAGGTGCAATACCCCCACTACAGCTAGTCCTGAGTGCCACCAAAGGAGTAACTGATACCGTTTCTAATGTTGGGAAGCATGTGAATAGCTCTGTAAGCATATTTCAACATGGTTTCTTTCATCTGTTTTTATCATTTTATTTTGTCTATTTGAGGACCTTATGCACAAATCTTAGACTGATCTTCTAGTTTTGTTTATACTTTATAGTTAAAAGGATTTGGCAAAAAGGAAACAGGTACTGGAAGTGGAATTGGCTTTGGACATGGTTTTGGAATTGGTACGTGTGTATGTGACTCTGCCTCTCTGGTTTCAGCATAGGCAAAGCTTGACATTTTTTTTCTATTGTAGATTAGCATATTATTCAGACAAAAAGAAGCTTAAAAACACGTCCTAGATGTATATGCAGCTAGTGCACAAGTATGGATTGTGGTTTTAGGCTTCGTTAGGATAGTTTCGATGCAATTAAAATACAACTAATGTAATTAATGGGAAATCCCAATTGTTAAATGAGCTGTGAAGCTCTTGTGCCTGAAAACTTCATTCAATGCATAGTTAGTAGAAACTTGCTTCACTTGAGAGAGATCTATATTTCTCTATTAGAATTTACATAGTTTCATTTCATGCCCTATCAAAAGCATCCTCTACGCTTCACCCCAGCTATGTTGGGTCAGCTTTGGAGTTCTAGTGTACTCAACCCCATCAAAGGCCATCTTCTCTGCCAACCACAATCTAGGATGACATTTCTTACTATGTCATTAAAGTCTAATACAAGTCCCTACATTCTCACAATTCTTTGAACTTGTAATCCTTCAATTATGTGTATTGGGTTATTTTCGGTCTTCTCCGCATATGCCCAAACCAGCTTGAATGATAGTCCTTGATCTTCTCTTCTGTTGTGTGGCCTTTAGGTATCAAGCAGCCATTCCAACAGTTTTCAGAATTCATTTATTAGTCAAGGACTCGAGGAACAACGAAAGTTACAAGAATATTAGCTACTATGTTTTTGTTAGCCTATGCTTAATGATTTAAATAGCATTTCAAGACACGCATATGCAAACTCATGTATCACATATATATGAACAACTCATACTGAAACATGCATATGTGCCAAAGCTCGGTTGTGCATTCTGCAGCCAATACCATTTAGGAACTACTACTTATATCCATGTTTTGTTTCAGGTCTGGCTAAACCGGGAGTGGTCAATCGTTTTAAATATTCTGTTGGAGTATGTTTAATCCACTTGTCACTCTTTCTTGTCTATAGCACTGTTTTCTGTTCATGCATCTCTCTGTTCTTACTTCATTACATTTCCCAGCGAACAATGATAAAGATGATGATTAAGTTTGGAATGCTCCCCAGCTTCCCTTTTAGCCAAGGCAGTATCCCTGGGACCTTGCAAAGTAGCATCCGCATTATAAGTGGGACTTCTGATACCACTGTGCAAAACACAATTGGATCTATTCTGCAGTTGGCAGCTAAAACCTCAGAAACCACACCACGTGCACCGAGTAGTGATGGGGAAAGTTTGAATTCCGAATCCAAATATAAATCGTCCACATCAAAAGGAATTCCATCTGCAGTATCCCTTGGCAGTCACTCCGAAAAGGTCATCAAAGATTTCCTGCAAAGCCCCAGTACTGAGAAATGAGGAAATAGTTGTTAATAAGGTATATGCGACAAAGCAGTTCAATGTCTGCTATATCTTCTGTTGAACCATGTGTTAATTTCCCATCTTTTTTCTAACTAGTTGGTAAATACTGTTTTTGCTGTTTTTTGTTTCTGTATGAGAGAATCAATCCAATATATTGTCATCTGAACCCTGTTTTAAAGTCATAATGATCAGATGATCCTAAATTCAAGGATCCATTTCAAATCCAATGGCTTCTATGCACTAAAAAATCATTAATATATTCCAGCTGTTACAGTAATCTTTCTCAAGATTATGTTCCTGAGCTGTATGGGTTATAATTTCACTATAATTTTTTGATTGTTGGATGCAATTGACTTTCATTTGCTGACCAAAGAAATAGTGTTAGAACTGCATGCAATAGATTTTAATTACTTAATCATTTATGATAGTTCCCAAGTCTGATTGAAGCTCCATGATTTGATGCATTACTTGTAACTTCGATGGTATTTCTTCTGGAAAGAGTCTCTCTCAATATCATTCACATTCTTGCTTCCAATATATGGAATCTAATTGTACCTATTACTTTGTAAATTAGATAAATCCATTTTCTGTGCAGACTAGTATTTTTTTATTCAGAAATTGAATTGAAGTATGGGTTTTTAATTGTCTGTAATGTAGTCTTGAAGTGTATTACTTGTATTATAATTAGTTGACACTGTTACATATGATTTCACTTCTAGGCTGGACAGCTGGAATCTGAAAGCAATGTACAGCAAACGGTATGCTTCTATAGCCAGTATTTCTCAACCCATTTCAGTCCATTTTCAGTTCATCTTTGGTTGCAGCTGTTAAAAATGTTTGTGCAGATTCTTGTTTATATGTGCATACTGTTCATATACATGATCATAAGTGCATCCAGACATGTATAGCTAGTTGTCTGCATATTTTTTAGATCAATGAAATGAATTGTCTCCACTTCAGCTATTGAAACATCAACGATCGATTGAAGAGCTGAAGGTGGAGAATGAGAAGCTCCGTCGTGTCCTTGTGGAAGACCTAAAAGTTCCACCCAGCAAACTCCAAGGCAGCGTTGATAAGAGAACTTAATCCAACAATTCTAGTTCTGATTGTTCTGAATGCTGTGGACCCAAAACAAAAGATGACAGTATGCACTCTTTAAGGGCCTGCTCAAGCACTGAACGATGCAATCCATATTCAATCTCATACAGGGCTTGAAATTCTTCAAATAGAGACACTTAACACATCTAAATGGTTTGTAGACAACAAAAATATATATTGGCTTCACTGCATTTTAGATATTCTATCATTAAATCAAAAGGATTTCAATTTCTCTTCACTTAGTTTTTCACAGAATGAGTGTTGAAGTTTATAGTTATATGGGGCCAACTCAAATCTGAAGGATTGGCCACCTTTGTATCTTGTTCTTGTTCATCAATGCATTTTGTTCTTATAGAAGAAAGACTGCACAGTGTTGTGTGTAAAAAGATAATTTCACATAAAATAAAGAATTTATCCGAGATAGATGAGATAAACTTCTTTGATGATATTGATGACGATGAGAGCAGAGGACATGTTTGGAGCATTCTCAATTTTAACTGTTGAAGCCAAGTTTGATTAATTGGGCCTGTTCAAATATTTCTTTTCTCAATCTCAGGCTCGGCAAAGGTGACACTCTGTACATTATTTTGAACCTCCTTCTTTATGTCTTTAGGGCCTTGCCTTATGGAGGGTCGAACCATGTGCCTCGTGCTATCATTCTCATTGCCTCCTTTTGTCTCTAAATTGACACACCACCCACCACTCTAGCCATTAAGCTTCCACCACCTAATCATTCTACTCAACCACGCCCTATTAAAAAGAAAAAAAGACAGCCCATACACCTCTAACTGCAAACCCATTTAGCAATTATCACTTGCTGTCTTTTTTGCTCTCTCTCTCTCTCTCTCTCTCTCTCGTGACTTCTACTTTCAACTAGCAGCTTACTTTGACCTGACCTCACCTCATCCCTTGGTTCCACCACCATCATCATCACCTGCCTCCTCTTTTAAATCATTGCTTCTAAGCTCCCACCAAACACCTTAGCTGCCTATTGTGAAATCCTTCCTTTTATTTTTTACTTCTTATTTTTTAATATCTGATTTAATATTTAAAAAATAAAGTTTAAATGATTTCGAATGAAAACCATTCTCATTTGGATGACAACTCTTTATTTTTTCTTACACATGAGCATAGATGTGTAAACCATTCTCTCCTGATGTACAAAGATTGTTAGGTTTGTGAGGATTGTGAGGATTTTCCAGTATAACATTCCAAAAGGAAGGCAGGTTATTAATTTTCCAAAAAAAAAGTCAAAAAGAAATTAAATTTTGTCTAGAGAAAAATGGAGGAACTGACAAGGGTCTATTGGCTCAGTCTCAACATTTGCACAATTGGGTTTGACCTAAATTTTTATAAAAAATAAAAATACAGTTTTTACAGAAGATAAAAGAGAGAGGTTCTATCCTTCTAGATGGGCAATGAAAGCAGTGGAACATGGGTACATGGATGGGTTTTATTTAATTGGTTCTAGTATCTTCAACTCAATACTCTTTGGCACAATCTTAGCCAAATTATATTCAGGTCAAATCAGATCAAATTAAATTTTCTCTACAAAACACTTGACCTGAATTTAAATATTTTTTATTTGAATAGAATTAAGTGAGTACATATGGAAAAAAAAAAAATCAGGGTAAAGATAATTCCTGTGTAAAATAACACTTATGGAACAAACAAGAACCTTGGAATTTTTATTCATCAAAGAAAAATGAGAGATAGAAATAACACTCAGCCAATCCCCAGACTCCTGTCAAATGAAGCTCAAAAATCACAAGAAGAAAAAGTGCAAGGAATTCACAAATAATTAATTACCCTAATCTACATAGAATAAGTAAAACTCCAAATAAATGACAATTGTTTCAAAGGAATGCCACTCCTCCAAACAATGCTAGCAACGCAAAACTAGTTCCGGGCACAAATGCACCCGAATTTTCAGCTGGAGTTTCAGAGGGGGCCGAAGCTGGTGCTTCAGATGCCGGGGGTAGGGAAATGGGTGATCCAGTTGGCGTAGGAGTGGTGACTGGTGATGGCGCTGCGCTGACCGGAGTTGGCGCAGGAGGAGATGTCAGCAAAGGAGAGGGTGCAAGTGGAGATGGTGGTGGTGATGTGGGGGGGGTGGCCACCACCGGCGGGGTGGCAGGTGGTGCAGACACTGTGGTTGGTGGTGGTGAAACAGTTGTTGGGGGAGTTGCCATAGTCACCGGTGGAGTAGCAGTGGTAGTGGGCGCAGAGGCAGGCACTTGAGCAATGCATGTTGCTTGAAGAGCAAGCAAAACAGTTAGAACAAATGTAGCATGAACAGAGGCCATGTCTCTGTTTCTCTATGAAGATGAAGACAGTGAGAGAGAAACAGAGAGAGAGAGAAATGTCTGTGGCAGAGTAGTGAAAGAGGAAAGAAAATATATAGCATGAGAAAGAAGGAAAGAGAGAGATTATTGTATTCGTGACAGCCATGTCCATTGTGGTTTGCATTTCACTGAGTCAAGTTGATCGAGTCAAATCTATCCTTGTTGTGTGCTGTGATGCACATGATTCTTTGGAAGTCTAAAGGCCTAAGCTGCATTCAAATTTTCTTTAGCTTTACATGTAATCCACTAAGGTCTAACAACCAGAGACCGCATCAAAAAAGAAGCGGCAGACACTCCTAAATAAAATCCTTCAGGGCCCAAACTCATCATCATACATTACTACAATCATACTGCCTATGCGTATGTTAGAATTTTCCTCTCTCTTTCTTAATTCATTGGGTCCGTATGGTTGTCCTTTGTTTAATTAATATTTATGGAAAACATTTAAGAAGTAATTAAGAGGCGAAATACAAACAAAGAACATTTGAAAAGAAATAAGAAGCAGGCTTGAATTCACTGCTGATAGGTTTAAATATAATGCAAATGAAAAATAATTTTCGAATGCAATTTATAAAATAATTTTTTGGATATTCCTCATGTGCTTTTTTATACTTATTAATTTATTCCATTGTACCTAAATTTTCAAAATGATTTCCTTATCAAAGTGTAGAGGATGAGTTTTTCTACCTCTTATAATAGCCTTTCATGTGGTTATGGTTAAAATTAAAGATGGAAAGAGTAAGTGAGTTACCTCAGCCCCTTTCTCTTTCTGCTTACTGAGGTCATTGATTCTTTTCTGTAATGATTGCCATGTGCTCTTTTTGAAATGTGAATGCTGGCCCAATTTAACAGTGTTGGCAATAGGTTGGCCCATGGTCCCTCAATTTTTTTTTTTAAGTTTTGGGCCTTTCAGCAGCGATTAGTGGGTTACATGAAGGATTTTGGTTAAGCCCATTAGTAAATAAATGTGGTTGAGCACTTTAGACTAAAATTCACTTGCGAAGAGACCAGAGTCAGTCATGGGGTTGTATTGGTAGGTACCACTTCAAGCTTTGATGGACGTATTCCATCGGAGGAAGTGATATATTTGTGGGTCATGTGTAGAATGTAGACAGCTCGGCCTTGAAATGTTTATATGGTTAATTTGGACTTAGACTTTGGCTATCTTAGAAATTTGAAAGATCTCTGAAGAAAAGTCAAGTTTATTTTTTTTATTACTAAAGTATAAGTTTTAGGCACTATTATTTATTTAGTGTTGATTAAGTTCGATCATTTTTTGTTTGGAATTTATTAGGAACTTGAGCAATACATCAAACAGCTCTAAAGTTGATAGAATGCAGAAAATCAGATTCTTTATCATATATCATATTCCTATGCTAAGCTAGCCCACATTTTAGGTAGACCCCACCAGGTTTATGACAAGTTATCGATAATCTGAACACTCTTCCTCAACGATGACGGGTCAAATACTATACCACTACTATGCTTTTATATCGACCTCTTTGATAGCACACTCTAAGGTGCTCTAAACTAGATAGCTTTTTCCACCCTAGTGATGCTTTCACATTGGCACTAGATAGCCTTTTTCCTAAGTTGTTCTCACTGAGATTGAAACATAAGACATGGTGCCTCTCAATAATGAATTGTCACATAACAGACCACTAGCCCTTTCTACCCCTATGGCGGCTTTTGCACTAGCACTAAATAATTCTTTTTCTAAATCAGTGTCACCAAGATTCAAATATAGGACATAGTACCTTGGTCTTACATTTAATATTAAGTACAGACCAATATGACAAAATCTGATAAAATACGAAAAATCAAATTTTTTATCCTATCACATATTAGGTTGGCCATACTCCAACTTACTCCATGAGGTACATGATAAGTCATCAATAAATCTCAACAAAATAACTTATCGATTTTATGAATTCATCACACCATATCATAATTTATAAAAAATACTCTCAATTTAGGTTGAAAATTGAAACTTAAACTCATATCATATAGTAGTGACCATTATTATGTCTACTTGAATTAAATTTCAACGTGGATATCAAAAAGTAGGAAGATCCAAGATCTACATCAAATTGATCTTCAGAAGGCATTTGATAGTGTCAGCTAATACACTTAGACCGATATTGAAAAGGACGAATTTCGATGAAACCTAGATATCTTGTATTAGTAACTGTATTTTGCAATGTTATCAAAACCGGACCGTGTACCGAACCGTCTTCGAGGAGATCAGGATTCAACTGGGTTTGACCGCAGTCAAAGTCGGTCAAAGCCTGTCAAGTATTAAAATAATATAAATATTATATATAATATTAAGTAAGACATATTTTACTAATAATATTAATATAAATATTAAAAATAACATTCAAACTCTGAGTAATATACCAAAACAATGAAATATATGAGATAAAAATAGTAATAAACTTTTATATTTCAAATATACACATTTTTTAAAGGAAAAATATATAAAAAAAAAAAAAAATTCAAATATATGAACCACGGTTCACGGTTCTCGGTTTTTGTGTCAAAACCACATAAAACCGCGGTTCTGACCGATTTTATGCAGTTTTAACCACCAGTCGGTTTTTTACCTGGACTGAACAGTAGACTACGCGGTCGCAGTTGAATTGGCAGTTCAGCCGCGGTTCGGTCCGGTTCTGATAACACTGGTATTTTGAATCCAGTGTTAATTAATGGCGAGGCCTAAAGATTTCTTTTCTAGCTCTCCTAGACTTAGTCAAGGAGAACCCCTTTCACTTGTTCTCTTTACCTTGATCATAAAAACTTTTACAAATTCTCTTCATATTTTGCTGGATAGAGGTGTCATTAGTACCTTATTCCACAAGAAAGTATGTCAATCTCGCATCTTTTGTTTATGGACAATGTGCTACTTTTTTTCTTTTGCTGACAGGGATTCTGCTACAAAACTCAGGAATACAGTAAATTTTGATATAAGTTCGATTTCCATGTGGGTTATTTGCCTATTAAATACCTGGGTCTCCCTCTCTTTTCTTGCAGACTAAAATGGGCATCTTGCAGTGAGCTCATTGATAAGATTTTTTCCCATCGTCTCTCCAGATTTTTTTGTCAAACTGCTTTATTATGTTGAAGCAGTGTATTAATTGTTAAAACTGTACTTCCAGCCCAAAAGACTAGTTTGATAGATTGAGTGATTCAGTCTTTTATAAGTCTTTAAATTTCTCTGTTCACAACCGATGTGGGATTCTCATTCGCACCTCAATAATCCCTCTCTAGCCTGATAGGCAGAGTGACACGGTCTCTTATAAGTCTTTAGATGTCTCCCTTCACAGCTGATGTGGGACTCTCGTTCGCACCTCAACAATTCCCTCTCTAGCCTGATAGACGGAGTGACCCACTTCTTTATAAGTCTTTAGATCTCTCTCTTCACAAGTGATGTGGGACTCTTCTCACCTCAATATAAATCACATGGAAAAGCTTATGAGAAATTTTATCTGTGGTTCCTACCCTTTCTGCAGGGTAAGTTTCACTCAATCAATTGGGAAAAGATTTGCCTCCCACGGAGCTGGGTGGGCTTGGAATCAGATCAGGTGATTTGTCTCAGCTTTGCTTACATGCTTAAGTAAGTAGGCTTGGGCAATTGTTTCTAGGTAAATAGAACATCTGGCGGCGTGCATGGGTTCATACAAAGTACTTCGACAAAGAATCTTTTTTGGGATGTCAAGCCGATTTTGCAATTCTAGTTGCGCCTAGAGATCAATCTTGAGCTATAGAGATCATGAAATGGCATAAGCATTTTCTTTTCCTTCCATCCTTGGATTGGGCCTTGTAAAAATCTCAAATTATAAATTACTGTTATTGCATTCTCTAATGGTACTTCAATTAAAAATAAAATAAAATTAATAACTATCCTCAAGATTTGTACATAGCATATAGATATCACGGTTCATAAAAATTAAATATATAATATAAAGGGATTAGAATGTTGGCTAGAAACCCATCTCAGAAATCGAAAGTCCTAATTTAATTTCTACTACATTTCAAAGGACCACTTTTCACATTAGTTATCAAGTGCGTAGTTACAGAAGTTTATATATATTTTAAAAATTAATCAAATACTTTAAGAGATGTAAACACTTCTTAAATATATGGTTGTTTGAATGTTCCATATTGCTGTTGCTAGATGATTTAAGCATATAAAAGGGTTGTCTTTGATTAAGAGCAGAATTATGAGACAGAGGGTGAGAAAACAGGTGATGGGGCCAAGGCCGGCCCTGAGATTTCAGGGGCTCTAGGCTAGTTTTTAAGATAGGGCCTTTATATACTCACAAAAAATAAAATCATACAATTTTTTTTTACAATGTGTGAAATTAAATAAAATATCATAATCAAATTTATAACAAAGTATTATTTAAAATTTATTCTTATTTTGAGATACAAAATTACTAATTAAATTAGTATATTCAAGTTTTTTCAATATTTCTTGTGACATTGTAGACCGGAGATAAGATTTTATCAGTTTTAAATTTGAAAAACTTATTTATGCATAGATAACTGTAACTGGTATAATCAACATTATTTTATAAGTAATTCATACATTTAAAAAATAACAAATCATTCTTTTTATATAATTTGACAATTCATTTTTTTGGTACTGCATCTTTTATCATATTCGAGTATGACAATAATGCAAATTCTCATTTGAAACGAAATGAAGATATTATTATTATTTTAATTTTTCAATTTTTCTGTATTTTTTAAAAAATTAAAAATTATCTTAATTATAATGATTTATACTTGTATATTACTTCTAATAAAATCTACATTGATTAAATGAATAAAGCTATGTTTTTTCATCTCTTCAAATTTTAAAAGCTTTAAATTATTTTTAATTCAAAATTATCAACTCAATATAAATTTTTCTTTCTCTTTATTTAGATGATTGATATATTTTAAAAGATTATTTATTAATTAAAATTATTTTTTTATTTTTTTTTATTATTAAACTCAATAAAATGAGGATTATAATAATAATTATTATGATTGTTACTATTATTATTTTAATTTTTTAAGAAACCTACGCATTAAATTGAGTAGAAAAATTATCAATATATAAATTTCTAATTTTTAGTATTCTAAATTCGAAATAGTTAAAAATAGTCAAATGATTTCAAGTAGTATTAATTCAAATTATTGTTATTTTCAATATTATTATTAAATAACTAGATAAAAATATAAATATTATAGGCAGCTGGACAACCATTCTAGCCAAACTGGACAATAATGAATTTGTACTTACATATACATTATTAACTATTTAACCTATAATAAAAGATGTTATGAATTTAGAGGCCTATTTATTTGAGGTCATAGGAGGTCGCCTACTTCACCTATAATCAGGGCCGACTTGGACAGAGGGAGTAAGACATGTCGCTTTAGTTGGACTATGGAAAGGAAATGATCCTTATTTGACTATGTCTATTAATGACGTTGTTTCCATTCATTACACTTTCTACCACTATTAATTGCACCACATACAATGCAATGATTTCTTTATCATAAACAATTATTTACGAATAAAGAAGAAGCTATTGGGAAAGGGTAGCGATTAGAGATCGAGTGTTTTGTATAATCGAATATGGAATTTAAAGTATTATTCATTTTGCTCTTTTATTTTTTACTGTAGTATAAATTGGTTCTTGGCCTTTTCACTGCAGTATAATTGGTTCACTGACTAAATTACTGAAATTTATTTAAGTGAGGTTTTTTTCACAAATCGGATCACTAAAATCAGATCACGGACATCACTGATTTTTTTTAAATACTTTCGTACGACATCGAAAAAGATAAAATAGATAAATATCTTAAAACTCGTGTCTCGTTACACAAATGGGTAGGAGGATCGCTATCCATTAAGGAAAGCCTATTTTAAATATGTGTATTTTTATTTTAGTATAAGTTCTATTTAATAATTTTTTTTTGAATTTACGTGTGGAAAACTGCGGAAATACCGAACATAAAACCTCACGAGTGAGCCTACTACCTCTAGGGTACATCAAGGTTAAGCTACTGAGGGCTTCGAAGATGTAACCTCCCAGTTCTTCTTTAGAGAGGAGACAAACACTTAAACTAAATGTAATTTTATTATTTTAATACTAAAAGTTGTTTGATTGATTCTCGACTCCAACAGACTTTTAAAAAAGTTGAAGTATAATAGGTTACAGTGTACAGTAGAAGCTCTTGTCTATTTTAATCATGAAGAAATTTTTCAGAAATAAAGCCTATTCGAGTAATGAAACTATTATCTTATTTTCTTTCTCTAATTTTATTATTAATTTACATAAATGCTTGATATTATATCACCATTAAATTTCTCTAAGTGGAGGAGACATTTCAATAATCTTTTAAAACATATTTCAAGTCTTAAATATATGTCACAGTAATTATTTTCTAAATCCTCTCTCTATTGTTCATCCAAAACCGTTACATGAACTCATAATTTATTAAAATTTTCGAGTTAAATAAAATTTTATAAAATAACAAGAAAGCTAATTTATGGTTCTGAACCATGACATGCGGAGTCCAGATGACCCCACGAATTACATTAAAAAATAAATAAATTATCATGGGTTTATACTTTGTAGAGCTTTACATATTTAAATAAAAATATAATAATGATTTTTATTTGAAAATGGCAAAACCATCCAAACCCAGAACATTTCTGCAATCATCAGCCATTGGCTTTCGCCCTTTCCTTTGGCTTCTCCCACACGCTACAAAAATCTTACAATAACAATAGAAATCCAAAACCAAAGCCATGCTCATCTCCTTGTCTACAAGGGCTCTTGCTGCTGCTTCTTCTTCTCCTCTCCTTATCTCTTCTTTCCCCTCTTTTCGCCCCTCTTCTCCTCTTTTTGCCCCTCTTCCCATCAGCAAATTCCCTTTCCCCAAACAATCCACTTTCCCCCACAAGTCCACCACCCCCATGAGCTGGCTCGGCAAGTTCGGCTTATCTTTCGGGAGCAGGACGGCAGGTGCCATGGAGTCGGCGTCAGCGGCGACCTCCTCCATAACTCAGGGTCCCGATGATGACATCCCAGCGCCCGGCCAGCAATTCGCACAGTTCGGAGCCGGTTGCTTCTGGGGCGTGGAATTGGCCTTTCAGAGGGTTCCTGGCGTGACGAAGACTGAAGTGGGATACACCCAAGGGTTTTTGCACAACCCAACTTACAACGACGTCTGCTCCGGCACCAGCAACCATTCTGAGGTCGTCCGCGTTCAATTCGACCCCAAGGAGTGCAGCTATGAAGCCCTTCTCGATGCCTTCTGGGCCCGCCACGATCCCACCACCCTCAATCGCCAAGTTCGTAACATCCCTCTTCTTTATCTGCCTTTCCTGAATCGATGAATTTAAGTCAATTTTGTGCTTGGACTTGACTGCGTAACAAGTGTGACATCCCAGCGATGTGTTTTTTCCCCTTCCCTGCTTTAGATTGATGATGGATTTGAACTTTCTTAGGTAACTGAACAACAGACCATGTGTTTCCGAGGAAAGTAAATCCAGATAACCAAACAGGACATGGTTAATTTATCAAATGTGTGTCCGTATGGGTTCACTTTCCTGTTTCTTTTATTTACCTTTTTGTTGTTTTTTCCAGGTATTTTTGGAGCTTTCCTTTCACTGTTTCCTTTTTCTACTTCGTTTTTCCCTTCTTTCGTCTGTTTGTGTGTAGAGAATTTTGGATGAGAAATATTGTGAGGTGTTGGAAGAGTTTCTAAGAGTATGGCCAGATTATGATTAACGAAGGTGTTGACCAGACTTTTATTTGACTAGTTCCTGTAGAGTGTATAAGGGTGTTGAAATTAAGGATGTTGACGAATTACACGTCTTAGAAATATTCTTGTAGGAAATCTTCATAAAGCTTCTTCACTGGGTAAAATGATAAAATGAGGTACTGTATGATGCCCATACACAGCATGGATATGGAAGGGGCATGTCATCGATACAGCAGGGACATATATGTCACATAAAAATGAAGTGTCCGACACCGAAATTTGGTCTAGTTGAAGTATCTGTGTTACATTGGAGGTATTCGACTCTTTATCATATCACTACATTAAGGAGCTTTTTTGAGGAGAAGGCAAATATATGAGCCCATAGAGTGTTAAAGGTGTGCCTGGACATGACATTGATAAAACAGGGACATAGATGTTATGCATAAAAATGAAGTGGCCAACACTGTCATTTGGTCTTGTTGAAGTAACTATGTGACATTGGATTCTTCATCATATCACTACATTAAGGAGCTTTTCTGAAGGGAAGGCAAATATTCAAGGCCATAGTGTGTTAAAGGTGTGTGTTCTTGATACAAGTGTGCCTCAAGCGTATGATACTATGATCACATGGACTTTCTGGACATTTTGCTCTTCAAAGGGATTTTGGAGGCGACTTGAAGAAGTTTATACTTGCTTGGTGTCCATTACCTGATAAGTATAGTTTAATGTTCCTACAACATGATTCATTTGACCATCCATTTCATTGCATTTGATCGGGTTTCTTGAAATGATCAGTGGACCTGACTTTTTCTCGTTGTGTAATTAACGACTCAGCCTTGTTTTGATGGGGTCAATGGACATACCCTATATGTTGTGTATCCTTTTCTAGAAAGTCTTCGGTTCCTATGCAAAAGGAGCCATTAGGCTAGAAAGACAAATTAAATATTGGACCATGTAATGTTAGTCAGAGATAGTTTCTACACTCTTAATGGTATAGAAAGCTTTCTGCTACATAACAGATGGTAGAAAGCTCATCATTTTCTTCAAATAACTTCTTTTCTGATCTAAATACTGCTAGAAAGACCACTGATCCTTTGGGCTAAGAGAACTGGGGCTATACAGAATACAAATGCATGAGAATGTACCACTAATTGCATGTAAATTTGGGAGCATGAATCATGTTACTAGTTGAGACCTTTTGGTATATGGTGGTAATATTTGAAGAACTTTTTGATTTATGGAGTTATGGTGGCTCATATCTAGAAGAACTGTTGAAGTTTAAGGGATCACTTATTTTGGGCATTAAATCTTGGCTTTGAATTTCAAAGTGGTTCTGCTCATTGCTGTTGAAGTTGTTTCTCTAATTCTCCGAACAAACAAGAAGAATGTTTTTGTAGTCGTCTCTGCCATTGGGCCATCTCGTCTACCCATCTCGGGAGATACTTAAATCATGAAGGGGCAATCTCGATGGATGTGTTCTCTTTTTTATATTTCTGTCAAGAGGCATACATTGAGGTATACTCTTTCTAGGTAGTTGGACTGTCTAGGCTAGATTTGCTTGTTGGGTAATGACATGAGAAATTATCCATTGTGAATGAGTTGTTTTGAACTAACAAAGTATGTTTTAGTGGGCCTCATATTCACCATGTCTCCTCCTCATATCCATTATCGCTCTATGAATTGGATCTCTACTTGACTTAAACCCACTCTAAGACCCTTCACCATTGGATTAAGCCCAAGTCCATGTATCATTAAATATATGTGGTCTTTAAGACCATGCTTGAAGTTATTTATTCAAGTTGATTTTTGGTAAGGCCCTTGTCCAAGTATGTGTATATATATATGCTTTGTCCTTTATTCATTCTACTGCACATTTCTGTGGCCCTGAGCATTGATTTGGTGATGCTTGTGATAATAATTGAAAACCTTTTAACCAACATCCTTGAAATTAATTGTCAGAAGGGAAACACTGCAACATCCAGTTTTGACATGAAAAGAGTCTAACACTGTACGAGCTTCCAACATAAATTATTTTAGGTACATTTTCTAACCAGTGTGGAGCCCATTACATTAGGATACCTTGTAAATCATGGGTCCTATATCATATAATTCGTCTCCTCTATTCTATTACTTTTTTTTATTTTGAGATTTTCTAGAAGTTAGTGAATGCACTTGAGTGGAAAAGATTTGACACTCAAGCAGCAGAGGGGACTACACAAGAACAAGCACGATACACTTGATTGTTTCTTAGGGAGCATATTCTTCTAATGCTTAATAGGGTGGTATTTGCTATGCGTTCTCAAAGTATCTCTTTCCTCTGTTCATTGGCAATGAAAGTTTTATTCATGAAAAGACATAGTAAATATAAGAACAGTAACTGTATAATATCTGCAAAAGATATAATCCAGGGCCTTTCGATATTTTGGGGGCTTTTAGCTTATTATTTGCATTTATACGATATTTTTTTGGCATATACTAGTTTAGCACTTTTGGTAGTTGGAATCTTGAAATTTGAACTCCATTGAAATGGCTATATATATTGCATTTTGCCTTGCAACATTTATGTATGATAATGAAAGAAACTAGGAGAAGTATTATTACTCTATAGGTATCTTTCGTGTTATTTCATATATTTCTATATTTTTTGGGGAAAAAATAGAGATCTTGTGATTCTATTATTTATGGTTCATGTTTTGCCATTTAGGAACCAAAAAGCTGTCAGCTAGATAGATGTGACAAATCACAAATTCTTTGTGATGATAATAATGATTTGGCTCTTTGCTTCCAGACCATCTTTCTTCCCACTTACAGTTTTGCAGTTCATTCAAGTGTTAAGTATTATTATCTTTGCTAATTTAATTATTAGGTTCTGGAGTGTAGCTTTTCATGCTATGCATCATACATGTTTGCTGCAGGAGCTAGTTTCCCTCTGTAATGCTTTTATGCCCCTTGCAGGGAAACGATGTAGGATCACAGTACAGATCAGGAATATACTTCTACACGCCTGAACAAGAAAAAGCAGCACGAGAATCTCTTGAGAAGCAGCAGCAGCTCTTGGACCGGAAGATTGTCACAGAAATTCTGCCCGCAAAGAAGTTCTACCGAGCAGAGGAATATCATCAGCAGTACCTTGCAAAAGGGGGGCGTTTTGGTCTTAAACAGTCGTCAGAGAAAGGTTGCAATGATCCAATCCGATGCTATGGTTGAGTCATAATTTCAACTGAAGACTTATGCCTACAGTCTGTGCCAAAGTTGGGAAAGGTTATGTGCATTCTCTTCTCAACAGAAACTTGCGTTATCATTAGCATCATAATGATGTCAGTAGTATGTAGCTTCTAAACCTATGTTTGTCTATGACCTTGTAAATGCATGATTGATCCATGCTGTCAGATTCTCATCCTCATGCTCTCTTTTCTTCTTTTGGAAGCTCCTATTGGATATTCTATGGCATCAACCATTGAGATCACTGCAAGATTTTCCCATGCTCTTACGTCCTTACTCTTGTGTCCTAATTCGTAAGAAGAAGCTCCTATTGGATATTCTTATGGAATCAACCATCGTGGTCAATGCATGATTCACCATGATCATAGATCCTTGCACTCTTGACCTCAATCTTATGCTCGCTTTTAGTGGCACATGTTACAGACCCATAGAATCATCTTTATATTCAAGCCTATGCAACAAATTGCTCATGCCTCGTGCACTAAGAGAGTCAGCTTATATCAGTTCGTCACTACTTTGGACCAAAGCGTCTCACCCAAAAGCGCTCGCACACACGAGTTGGCAAATAAGACTGACATTCAAATGCCTCAAAGTTGCTCTTGGTTACAAGCGACTCAACCTTCACTCACCGATGAATGGCTAAGATTGTGACACTTATCAATCATCAACCATCTATGAAAGTTTTAGACTCAGCCGTAGAACTTTCTAACCCCTCTCCGAGACTCTCGTAAACTCCTTGGCTCTAGAGGCTCTTCTATATATTACTGCACTACTACACCTAGTTCCATACAGTTTTTTAGTTGACTCTTTGGACCTTCTACATCATTCTGAGTTTCTTGTGGACCTCCCTATCTCTACCACTCTTTCTTTGGTCTTAGCTTTTCACCCATGCTTGGCCATCAAGTCGGTTATGTTGATTGATGTATGTGTGTTGGGCATGTGGCCTGTGACATCCTCACCCACTGAATCTTGTGAATGTCCTTGTTTATGTTTTCTCGTTGATGTGTCATCGATCTCCACATGACATTAACTTGTGAAGATTGGTTAGACGGTTAAGAATCTCAATAAGTTGTGGAAGGTTCAAGATTTAAGTCTCACTCTCAACATATAAGGCTACTCCCCTTAGTTTATTCAGTGTGTGTGGATAGAGAGATTTTGCACATGTCCAAAGATTTAGTCAAGTGTTCTAAGAGGCTTGGATACCTTGGACTTAAAAAAGAAGAAGCTCCATATGACATTCTTCACCTGCAATATTTCATGCATGGTGAAGCCTCATCCATGAACACAAGTACCCTCAAGTATGTTGACACCGCTGCCCTTGGCTTTAGTTTAGTCCAAGAATGAGTGGCCGTCCTCTAACTTGACAATTGGTGAAGTCGAATGCTCTGCTCCTCTCCCCAAGCTGCACAAGTCCTCTGGCTCTTTTTAAGAAGTAATTTTGTTAAAGAGATTATTACATATTATAGAGAGCATATTGAATTTGGGTTGAGAAAGTCAACACCAATACAATGTTAACCCATATTACCTCAACCCGACCCTATCTAAATTCTGATTTGGTCATTTAGTTCAAGTTGAACTGAACCCAAGTTACACCCATAAATCTTTTTTATCCTAAATAATGTGTGATTACCAAATATTGAGGACAACAATTTTTCTCTAGTGTTTTTCAAAAGAAAAATTCTATATTGGACCATCTTGCATCTCGCCTAAGGCGTTAAATAAACCACAAATTGAAAATTTTAGGGTGTAAAATAAATAAATCACGTTTTAGAACAATTTTATGGCCCATCGTCGAAAGGTTCTGTGTGAAGATAATAATGGGTTTAGGTCAGATCAGTGATGTATGTAATTATGTATAGCCCAATAAGACTCTTAAACTGACAACCTGAAACCTACATGGGAACACATCTTTAATATTTATTAATTGAGTTTGATATATTGTAAAATTATATTGAAGTATATGTTAAGTATTTGCAAAATACATGCAATATAAGGATTTTGAGTCCAAGACAACACAGACCCGACCTTTACCTTTGTAGATCTAGACGGCTCAATTTACAAATTGGTATGAAAAATAGAACTAGCACTATAACTTTGAGTTGGCTTCTTTTTGGGCTAGTAATGCCTGCTATTGTGATCTATTTTGACGCTCAAATTCACAGACCCAAGTCAACAGTTCAACAATCTAAAAATAATTCAATTTTCAAGAACATAAATGTAAAATATTTGGCATTTTCTACATTGAAAAAGAGCCATCGCCTTGCATTTTTATAGGTGAGATTAGTATATGATGTGACAAATTCACATATTTCTAAACTTTAATCAGAATCATATATAATCTCTCTTTCTGTGAGATAGAGCTAGCGAAATTGTAACTTTTAACCTCTTAGGATATCACATCAAATATAAATAAAGGTAACTTGCCCAACCGATAATTTTTACTTAAAAACAATTGAAGTATAATGGAAATTGATTGCCTCACTTGCAAGTTGCAACCGAGGCCAAAACGAATCTCGATACCCTGATAAATTCTATATTAAAATCAGATTGAACCAGCCAATTGCACTGGTTCATGTGCTGATTGGTCTGATCAAAACACACTTTTATATCTAATGTATACATTATTTACCCTTTATCCTATTGTCTATGAAGTAGATTGGTTGAACCAATTCGAACCAAACTGATGTCAAAAGTCATTTGAATATGAAAAGATGAAATGGAAAGGATATTATTGTGTGCTCCATGAAGCTGGTATAATTAATTATGCATGGTCCACCAACTGAAGCAAGCATCCCATGTGATGGAGACAATGGTATGGTCATATTATATGTGATGGAAAGATTAAAAAAACCCACTGGAAAATGATAATCACTGTTTCATAATTGACTTGAAAATTGATGGGTTGAGATTTTAAGCAGTCGATATTCAACTCATGAAAACTATCAAGGACAACCACAAGACAGAGCAATTAAGGTTTACAGATATTATTTTAAGTAGTTAATGTTGTCATGCATATTGCTCAACACTCAAGTAGCAGACACAAGGAAAGAAGTACCAGAGTCAAAACTCGATCTCATATAGTATAAAGGGTTAAAACCCATTATAGAGAGCAGGCACCAACAGTGAATTTACTCGTAAATCCAGGGGTGCATATTGCTCTGCCAGGACACTGTGCCATCAGGGAACCACAAGGCAATCTCTTTCCTGGCATTCTCCACTGAATCGCTGCCATGAATGACATTCCTGCATACAGACATGAAATCTCAATTAGATTCATGAAGTTCGCTAAAATTAAATCATTTCACCATTCAATGGCAGTTTGCAAAGATTTGCATAAAAATCTGGCTGCAACATGGTTTTGAGTCTACAAAAATTAAACTCAGCAATCTGCAGATGAATTTCAAAACTACATTTCTTTCCGTCTTCAACTTTGAACACGAAATGCTAAATGTTTGAGATACTGTCTTTTCTAGCACCTAATAAAGAATTCTGAGTCATCATCTGAGTGTAAAATATCATCACAGCATGATAGGCACTACAAAAATATTCTATTGGTCCTTAAAATGTAGTTCTTCTCCAGGTGCCGGTCTTCCTACCAACACCCAAAAAAAACCCAAAAGGAAAAAAAAAAATGAGTTACTGCCACTTGATACTTCCACAGGTTAAGTTGTTTTCAAACACTTTCAAGTTAATGGCTACAAATACTACTTAAATGAAATATTTTATGATTGGGGGCTTAATGAAATTCATTACCTGCCAATGTCAATTGCAAAATCCCCACGAATAGTGCCAGGGGCAGAATCTGAGGGATTTGTAGCTCCTATAATCTTCCGACCAGTTACAACAACATTCTTCCCCTCCCATACCATGGCAACAACTGGACCAGAAATAATGTAATCAACCAACTTGGGGAAGAAGGGTTTTGAAGACAAGTCTTCATAATGCTTCTCAGCAAAAGGCTGCTCCACATTCATAAGCTTCAAACCTATATGCAAACCGAAGATCAGGTTTAAAGATTAAGGCAAAGCAACTGCAAAATAAAAGGACTAGAAATAACCGAAGAACGATTAATAAAACTCAAATTACCTTTCAAAGTGAAACCCTTCTTTTCAAATCTGCTAATAATCTCACCAACCTAAAACAAGCAAGGAACAATGAAAATGTACGTCACTCATATTAATCAATTGAACCTACATTTGCCTATAACTCAGCATTACAGATGCTCATATGGCACAAGATGTCGTCAGTCAAGTGCAATGATAAGACTGGTCAGTCAAGTACAAAGACATAAGACCAATCTTAACTTCTTATCACCATACTAATTTATCTCTTTTATATGGGGTTGGTTCTTACAATTAGATCTAGCAAATTGTTTTTCATGAGAATTCATTTGAAACCACGACCTACATGATTGCAACAATAAGCATTTACAAACTGTGCAACCAGCAGAACTTTGCACAATCAATTAAGACTGACCTCACCTCCAATGCTAAATTGATACTGGAAAAAGTCGCAGCATTTACATAATTAAAATGCTGTTCTTATTAAGATAAAAAAGCTGATTAGGAAGCTATACTTCCATATAGATAAGCACCCTCACAGATACTATTGGGCACTGCTGCCAGTTTAAGAAATCACTCCACAGAAGCAGATATTTAATCTCAATCAAAGAAAAATATAATCTTTTATCATTAACAATCAATCACTATCATCTTCTCAGGTTGCATTTCTAAGCTCGACATTACCACTCAACCCATCAAAAATCAGCTTCTCCAACACTTACAATCATGTCCCCTTTTTACCATATCAATCCAAGTCATTTACAGTACCTTCTAATTTTAGCGCAACAGTTTTTAATAACTGTGGTTGTTTAAGATCTTCTAAGCACATGCCCGACCCTCTTAAAGCATTTACCTCAAACACGTTTTTTTTGCAATTCTAACTTATTAGACACAACCACCTGATTTTTCAAATCATTTACCTCAACTTTATTCGCAATTCTAACTTATTGTTGAGTTGAATTCTTGTCACTAATTAGTAAAGCACCATCAACAGATAACATAACTGAGAAATTTCATCTTTGAACTTCTAATGTTACGTTGTCTATAACTAATTTTGATAAATATAAGCCTAATTAAAAAAAACCCACAGTCCAACCTCAAAACAGGAAAGGTGTCATCTCTCCTGACATCATTCTTACACTAGTTGCCGCCATTTCATAATACACATACATGTCCAAGAGAATATATTTGTCCTTCAATTTTCCAAAATTAATAGCACAATGTATCACAGGCCTTCTCCTAAATCAATAATTTTTCCTTTTTATAAAATATTCCCATGAGTTGTCACAATGAGAAAATGACTTCTATCGTTGATCTATTGGGAACAAACCCAACAAAAACTTCAATATCAATGTCAACCACCACCGCCCCCACCCCCCCCCCAAATGTCACTCTTTCCACCCTCTAAAACAATCCATTTTTCTATAGTTACTTCAGCATGCATAAGCATAGGAAACACTTGGATCTTGGCAACATGATCTACGAATATGTTCCAATTCTAGAGACTAAGACCCATAGGACGAAGTTCTTATTAAAAATAAATACTAGAATCTCCCTGTGTTAACTAAGTTCTGAACCCACTCTTCAGATAAAAACCAAAAAATATAAAAAAGAAGCAAGAAAATAGTCATCATAAACCTCTAGAAATCCTTGAATACAAAACATTCATCTAAACTGAAATCAAAGCAACATCCGATTGAAGCCAATCCAAAATCAGAGCTTTTTCAAAATTATGAATTTTCTCCAATCACTATGACTGGAGGATTGGAGGGCTTCATATCTTAGCATTTGCTGCTGCAAATCAACTTACACCTAGTTTCATGCCTAACACATTAGGGTGGAAGTTGACGTGGGAAGCATATGCACTGAAACTCAGCACACTTTTCAAGCGTTCCCCAAATGTCATCAATTCTCATATTGCATTGCGACTTAATAACCAAAGCCTGTGGCTCCATTTGGATGCATGAAAAGGAAATTACATTTTTTGGGAAAAAAAACCACTTAAAAAATACTCTCTCTGTCTCAAAATACTTGTCCTATTTTAATTTTTAAAATTTTTAAGGATCATTTTTGTGCGGAGCGCGCCAAAGCCTATTAATAGATTCTATGAGTCAATACAAACCTGGTAAAAAAGAGAGGTCTGGACGATATCTCATGTGTAGTTACTACTCAATAATGTTTTCCTAATTATGAAGCAATGCATGATTGAGACGATGAGAGTCAGAGGTGAAAATAATTACATAATGTCGCATATGAGCAAGTCAAAGCTTATAAAAGAATGCCGTCTTCCCATCACATTTGAAAGTGATTCTTAGCTCATCGAAGAGGTTAAAAGCGTTGATTTAATATGAAAATAAAGAAATAGGACAAGTATGTTGGGACAGATAGAGTATAAATGAATTTTTAACCATCCTTCAAAGAATACTAGAATATCTATTTTCCAGCAAAGTACTTTCCTCTCCTTGCAACCAAAGGTAGATAGGTGTGTATATATAAGAATCGTTCCTGAATGTAAATCATGCAAGTTACGATGAATACAAGAAATGTTTCCAGATTGAATCGTCGACAAAGCAAATAAATATATAATTTTCACAGAAACATGCATAATCTACCAGAAGTCAACAGTGATGCATAGAGAAGGAAATGTATAGCACAAAAAGATGGAAAAATAACCTACATGAGTTAAAAGGAAAGTACTTCCCTGGAAAATAACAATTTCCGAGCCCCCAAAAAAAGTCAAGCCCAACTTTATAAATTTCAAAAAGGCTATTTTCCAAGGAAGTACTTTCCTTCTCATGCACACTCGGATCTCAAATTCCAAGTTATCGAAGCAAACTAATAGAATAAAGGATTTGGGTATCGACTGAAAATAGATACAAATGGAAAAATTCAAGGACTTCCAACAATTATTGGCAACAAAACAGAAATAATGCAATAAAAGGAAATCAAATGATAGAAATATGGATTTCTGCAGAGATCAGTTGGAAGGGAGAGAGAGAGAGTACGAGGCCTCGTTGGACGCCATCGGGCTTGATCATGATAAAGGTCTGCTCCATCGCTGCCTCCTCTCCTTCTTCCTTTCCTTTCGATTGTGGATACAGAAGCAGAAAAGACAACGAAAAATATGAGTGATTTGGTAAAGGAAAATGCCTTTATAGTCCACAAAGGCAAAAACCCTAAACCTTACAAATAATGGAACACGTGTACGATAATGATTATTGGCTAATTATTATTATTATTCATTATCATTGCTAAATTAACTTGTGCACTCGGTGGTGTCCACTTATGAATCATAACTGTAGTTCAAAGCTTTATTAAGAATCATCTTTTGAAATGATTATTGACTAAAAGATTTATATTCTTAATAATAAAATTATTGTAAATTCTTTCTCTCTGGAAGTAAAGTTTTCCGATGTTTAAATTATTAATATTTTGAAACTCAAATTTGATTAGTGATAAAAAAAATGCTTTAATTTTTTTAAATATTTATTTAAAATGATAAAAACCAACTATATGTTATTATTAAAAATGACATCACAGACAAAGACTAGAAAAGTATTACGAATCAGGAGAGAAGGTCTTGGAATTCATCAATAACTTATCATATCGATGAAAACTCACGTAATTAGATGCATCTTAAATTAGAATTGATTACTTGTAGATTTTTTTAAATTAGGAGTCGCTATTTTTATACTATAAATTTTTTAGAGATAAAAGGAATTTCTAATTAGAATATGGATTTAAATTTTTTTTTGAAATTCTTATGGAGAAAGTTTATGTTGTGAAATATACCTCACAAAACCAAATCACAGATCAAAAAACAATCCAAGAACAAGCAAGAGCACACAGTCTTACGTGGTTCGGCAAAATTGCCTACGTCCGTGAAGCGCGTGAATCAAAATTCCACTACGAAGAAGGTCCCGAACAAATTACAACGATTAGCCAACCTATTTCCCTTCTCTCTTCCTCAGAGTCTCTCTTTCTCTTCTATGTTTCTTTCCTCTTCTCTCACACCTAGAGAAATTACGCTGCCAAAGAAACTCTAAGAGAAAGAGACATTATATACAGTTGAGCTTACAACACCGACTGGACCTACTGGATCCAGGCACTACAGACAGGTCAGTCCCAAAAGAGCTTGGAACCATAAAATCCAAAAGTTTAGGGTAAACTTGTAGATCAAGTCAGTCAAGAGAACAAGAGAGACCCTAATCATCTTAAATTCTCATCTTATCCAATGCAGAATCTTTGATTAAAAAGAAGTTGGATGCTCTCTGTAATTTCATCTCGAATTCTCATCTTATCCAATACAGAATCTTTGCTTTGAAAAGAAGTTGGATGCTCTCTGCAATCTCCACAACTTGAAAGCAAGAATCCACTGGACAAAGTGTACTAGGGATCCTGTGTGTGTCATCAATGCCCATTTAACAGTTGGCATTTTATAGATTGATAGACAGGTCTCTTGCATCATTAAAAAGATAAATATGCTCCTATAAATTACTCATTTGGGTGACCTCACCATTTGATTTCAAAGATTCAATATATTTCTTAAAGACTCTTTTCAAATATTCAGAATCCATTTCATTTAAAAATAATCGAAGTAGAATGAAATGAGTTGAACGAACACGCAACACAAGTTTAAGTTTCTTTCTTTCTAAGTCTTCTTTATTTTCCTAATCTTTGAAAACAAATAGCAGTCATTTTCAAGATTCTGGATTTTGGGTTTCATTAATTTGGGCTCAAAGTCAGGCTTCAGGACAAGGTTTAGGATTTGTTACACTAAAAAGTGAGTCCTTCCTGAAATGATTTCTTTAATTTGCTAAGAGTTGAGCCTGACTCGAGTTAAACTCTTGTCTTGTACTTGTTTTAGTTTTTTATAATCTTAATTTTGAACTTTAGAAGAGAAATTTCAGACTACAAAACATGCCTTTATTAATCTGCTAATTTCTGTTATTGTTTAATCGCTATGGAATTGAAATGATTGATAAATGACCAGATTGTAAAAGTGCAATTTGGGTCAAGCCATTCTATGCTTGTTCAGTCTAGCTCAAGAAAAATGAGATTGAGTCAACTCGGGCTTGTGCATAGGCCCAATTTAAGCTTAACAAGAGCCCACTTTACAATCGAGCTGTTTGAATCTTGCATTTTAATGGACTGATTTGACTTGAAAGCTCGAGTTTGGACAAAAGGCTTAATTTCAACCTGTGGATTCAAAGTCCTTATCTGCAACATTTATTTGTTTATATTATTTACACTGAGTAACTTGGTTATCATATGATTTTTTTAATTAAAAACTAGAAATATTTATGACCATAGTAGAGTGTTTCTAGAAGAATAATTAATTTTACAATGAGGTCCAATATTCAGCAGCCTCTTTGTCAGCTAAACAGTATATATAATTTGAAGATGGTACATATTTCACATTTGCTCTTATATAGTCAAGCTTCTGCTTTATCGTCCATTTTTATATCTTATGTTTTTTTCAAAGAATTCATTTCTTGTGGTAGGAGATAGAAAATTTTAATGAAAAAAAAAAAATTCCTTACTTGGCAAAGCAACATCTCATTCATTTTTTTTTTTTTTGTGAAAAAAGATTTTTAATACAAAAAATATAAACACCAAGGTGCGAGAGTTCATAGTGTGTGTCGGATAACATGGATTGCATTAAAATTTTTTTTTTTTTTTTAGAATTAATTTTATAAAGGGAATTAGCTTTCTAAACATATTCCTAGAGTTACTATTCAATTTTTATGTGTATAGGATTAGAGAAGTATTTGTTGTTTCATATTGGTACTCAATCAATAGCAAAGATAAGTTGGTGGGCCTCTGGTTTGACTTGATTCAAGTTTGGATAGGTTAATTGTATATAGTACAGATTAAATTAATTATTATTATCATCTCAGCCCATGATTAGACTATAGACACTGGTGGAGATCGTGTCTAACATTTTGTAGATTTTGCCTTGGATTTAGTACAATGACATCTCAAGATTCTGCTGTTGAGGTATAAGTTGATGTACAAGACTCCACTAACCTCTTTGTAACTTAAAATATAATCAAGCTTATTTAATCACTCCAATATTTCTAATCTCTAAGAAGCTATCACTTGCCCAAGATTTGATAGAGACTGCATTTTTTGACATGCAACCACTTCAGGGCCTTTTTCATGGTTGTTCTCATGTCAATCTCTATTGGGAATAAATGGTAAGTGGCCCAACACACACATTGACTGCGCCCTTTCCTTGCTCAAATGTTGCATTTTGTGAGTAGAAGTTGAAACTATCCATGTGGGCTTTCTAGAGCCAAGGGCCGAAAAGCCCAACACCTAAGCTCATTAAACATGTTAATTTTGTGATCAAAGAAATAGAGTCGAAGATCCGTCTATTCATCATCATCATCAGTCATATTTTCATCAATCTAGTGTAGTTACTAAACTGCTCATACATTGGGGTCGGCCTAACGGTCAAGAAGCTCTCTTCATGAAGGGAGGTTTTGAGTTTGATTCACTGCTCAACATTCCTATTGAAAGTTATGGACCACTTCATGTAGTTGCTTACCCGGTGAGTGTGGAATGAGAGGCTTGCACATACCTCAAGGACTAATCGGATTAAGAGTCTCCTGTCTAAATACAAGTGAGACTCCTGCACACCTTGGTCATTAAAAAAAATATATCTTATCTATACTCTCTTATTTCAATCATCTAATGACAAACTTATTATATATGCAGATTGATAGTAGCAGTGTATCAGTTCATGTGGTGATTGGTTCAATAAAAATTCATATAGATTTTATATGGATAAAAGAGTATATTGATTTTTTATTTCTTTTCCCTGTCACAAGAACTCGTGTTTGCACAATGCTCTTTTCTATTTTTCAATGAAAACTTTATGAAGATTTTTAAAGTTTTTCTATTTAAATAGACTCTTTATTAAAATCTTAAGTGGATCATAGATCCTGAATTGAAATATGTAAAAATAGTAAAGAAGGTGGACATGTGAAATTTGATTCTCATCTTATCATTTTAGCTTTATGATAATTTATTTTGAAAATTTGATTACTATTGTCAATTGATTTTCCATTTTTTCATTGCCCATGTTTTCACAAATAGATAGTGAAGATGTATGACCTGATGTTATTATGATTAAATATTTCACAGTTGAAAATAGTTAAGTTGGATTTTGAATAAATCTGAATTCAAAAAGGTATATCATAATCATATATGAGTCAAAGGTGATAATATCAGCCGATATAGGATATTTATCGGTCTGGCAAATGATATATCGACAATATGACTGATATATCACTCAAAATATTGGCCGATATCCTGAACAGGGGTTTAAAGGCCGATATATCGGCCGATACGATATGTCGACCGATATATCGTTATCGGCCGATATTTTTCTCTCTCCAACCAATATCGGCCGATATTTCAGCCGATATTGTGAATATCGGCCGATATTCACTTCTTCAAAATCGGTACATATCGGCTGATACGTATCGTATCGGCCGATATTTGTACCCCCGATCCTGAATATCAGTCAAATTTAAAATAAAAAATCAAATTTTGATGTTGATTCCCACCGATATATTGCCGATATTTGGTCATATTAGGAAAATATCGGCCATGATATCGACCAATATTTTGTATTTTTTCCACAATTTTTTTAAAAGTCTATTTTCTAATTGTGTTTTGCAAGATGAGAAGGGGGTTGTGATTGAGGCAAAAATAAGTCCTTACAGGATTTTTATCATGAGCACTTTGAAAGAAGAAATTATTAATGTAAGAAATATGAATGAAGTGAAATAATAATTTACAAGAATTATAAAAAAAAAAAAGGCCACATATCTCAAATTGGCGGAGATAAGAGTCGGTGTACGGGTCTATGTGCATCTCACGTGGGACAAGAGTGGGGCCACCGACCATGTGTGGCCCACCGAGAATATCGATGACAATGCAATATCTATCCATGATGAAATTGGAAAATTTGAGAAAGGGAGGTTTGAAAAGGCATGATTGTTGGCATAGAATTCAGAATTGGAAGGCATGGCTTTTTGATAAGTGAGAATCCAAGTTACAGTGTTTTTTGCTTCCTCTTGTTCAAGGTTCAACCCCAAATTGGGTCCCACACTATCATAACTCTTTGGAAACCCTAGCATGAAATCATGAGACATGTCTGGGAATCAATTTTTGATATGTGAAAATAAGTATGGTATTCCACAGGAGTACTTTGAAAGTTGAAACTGCAGCTCACACGAATGGCATTGGACCCACAATTGCAAATCCAAGTCATCCTATCTTTTAGTGGGTCACACTGCTGTGTAAGATTTCAACCTAGATATTGCCATAATTCAATATCACAGCTTCATAGTGAGCTCTCTCCTGCTGTCCTTCTCATCTTAATAGTGAGAACGACTACATTATTTTTTTATATTTTCTCTAGTATTAATTATAACTTGTTAGAGACTCAATTTTAGATTTTTTTTTTCTAAAATTATTTTGAAATATCTCTATTTTATATTAGAAGTGAAACTAATTTTCATAAATATACAAAATCACCTCCAATTGTAAACATTTGAATGCGTTATGAGTGCATACCATCTCAAATAAAACTAACAAACCATGACTCAATAAATCATACAAAAGGACCTCTCCCAAATAGAGCTGAAATCAGGTCAGGTCGAGTTGGATCTTTTAAAACCCAATCCAACCTTAGTCAATAAAATAGGAATTCGACTTGACTCGCATTTTGTATCCATTTTAGTCTAATTTTATTTGAGTCGAGTCAAGTTAACTTAAAAATTCCTCAATCCCAACTCGACTCGAATTTCATGTGGATTTTGTCTTCTCAACCCGACCCGACTTGCATAACCTAACCCGCACAATTTCTCGGGTCGAACTGGTTGACCCGAGCCTGAGTTGCACCCCTACTCCCAAACATTAAGGCTCATAATAATTATCAATTTTTTGAGGCATTTGTCAAGACAAAGAGTAGATGAAATAACTTATAACTCAAGTGGCATAAGTACACATAATTTGAAAATTTTATTTATGAAAAATTAACATATATCATTACACGTGAAAATTTGACATAGGTGAAAATTTCAGATCTATCTTCACGTGCACTGAAACATGCACAACAGGCCATTTGAATTAGCATATACGCACATATATCAGGCTTTCAATTTATTTTTTTATATGACAGATACGTGTAGAAAGTTGTTGTACGTGAATGAGAGTAAGTACCGTCTTATCCCTTGTCACAAATATCGGCAGGTATTTTCAAATTTACCGCGTATTTTATCGGCAAAATATCATTAACGCATTAAAAAAGCATTGTTATCGCCACGACGATAAATTTTCGGTAAAGTCCCGATAAAATCACGTTAAAAACCCTATAAACGTTAATAACGCGATAATATCCCGGCAAATTCCCGATAAATTCCTAGTAAATTCCCTATACCATTTTTATTTCATTAATTTTTTTATTTATTCTATCTTTTTATTGTTTAACTATTATAATTTTTGCGAGATTTTTCCTTTAAATTTTCGGTAAAAATCCAAGAATTTAAAAATATTTCATTATTATCAATTGCCGTTCCTATCCCGAAAACTGGTATTTGTCACAATGGACTCTTATCCACTCAAAACAGTCGTTATCTCTGCAAGATGGAAAATTGAGAAGAGGAAGAAGAAAGAAGAGAAGGAAAAGATATGGTCCTCCTTTTCTTAGACGTTTGATGAAGCAAATGGAAGGTGGAAATCAAAGGAACCAATCGAATAAATCGTCGAGTGCAAGTCATGGACAGAGAAAAGACAAGAGCAGAGCACTATAACGACGTCTCTTATGTCAAAGGCGCATAACATCTAATCCCACTACCATCTTTACACTGACATTCCTCTGCAAATGTGCTTTGCTTACTCTTTCTTCCTTCCTTCTTCTACCCCTTCTAAACGCTGCAATCATCTTCCCCAGAAATGAATGGCAACTGATGCTGGACATTCTTATAGCCAGGTGGTCAAACAAATGAAGACCACCACACCACTTCAGCAGCATAAGATGGTCACCAATGGAGCTCAGGAAAGACCGGGCTCAACTTGGACGAGTCTGACTTGAGACCAGATTTCTGTCTCATCAATTTGAGAAGGTTAAAAATTGCATTGACTCTATTCAGACCTCTTCAAATTTTGATTGATTGATTCAGCATATTTTGCATATACATTTCAATTTTGTTTTTTATTTCCCTCCATTTGTAGTCATTTAAATTGTAGAAAGATACATTGTTGTCAAAGACTAATATCTTTATCATTTCTCTTTCGTAAAAACACTCTAATCATTCCATTCATAAAAATCAATGACTTATGATTAAAAATAGAAGTTGTAATTATACAATTTAAATGACTAAATAAGGTGAAATTTCATCTATCCTCTCAACTAATAGAACATTCTCATACTAAGCTGATCTAACTCGATGTACATATCTCAAATTGAGTCTCACTAAGCACATAACAAGCCACTAAACTTCAGAATGACGTCCCAATAGCCCACTCTACATAGCTTTCACACTGAATCAAATAGCACTTTTCACCTTTATGATAACTTCACTCTTGCACCAAATAGTCTTTTTCCATTGGTCGTCCACTGTAAGATTCAAACTCGGGATATGATATCTACTCTAATATTAAATGTTAGATACTTTGACAAATATGACAATCCACTTTGAATCTTATATGGGTCCACCAAGGTTCGAAATCACAATCTCTCATTCTCACACTCATTTATTGCCATGAATTGTATTCATACTCATGTTGAACCATCATTTGCAGTTAATCTCATTGTTAAATTAAAAATGCATCAAAAACAAACTTTATTGATATTTAAAAAGTGTCATCATAAAAAAAAAATACATTTACATTGCACCCATGTCCTTCTTTTAGACCTTTACTCCTGTGAACCCCATAAAGTCCAACAATTACTTTAAGGTCGACCCACCATGTGAATGTAAGACTGAAAACAAATTTAACATCGATGTTCAAATTCTATTTTTTATTTTTTATTTATTTTAGATTTACGTGTGAAGATAGAATTGTAAAATAAAATGATAAAACTTTATCATTTTCTTTATACAATGATTCTAACATAGGAGACATCCCCTTTAAATTTATCTAATCTAATGTTGATGCCATGATGGGACACGAGCTTTTGCAGTGCAGTGGCAACAGTAAAGTGAAGAGCATATTGAAGTGGAATGTTTACTTCTTGTCACATGGGATGATATGGAAAGAAGAGACATTAGAATCGAAGGTTTCTCCTCTGTTTTGATGGAGTGAAGATGTTTTGACTTCACCAAACAACAAATTGAGCACAAAAGAGAGAAAGAGAGAGCCTAGGTTTGGGTCTATATATTGTCCTTGAGGCTATGGAGAAGATGAATGGAACTGAAAATGAGAAGGCATGGCAACGGACAAAACAGCGTTTGGTTCAGATTCCCACCCCCCTCTCCTGCTCATTATATCATGTGCTCTGTGCATGAAGTCTTTGAGTTAAAGATAGTGATGGGTTCTTGTGGAAAATTACACTTATTAAAATTGTCTTTATTGGATCAATCAATAAAATACTTTTAAGTTTTCCAAAATCTAATCAATTTAGATTATTTTTTAATTATGAATTTTGTGGTTTATTAAAACTTAGTTTACTTGATCTAATTAAAGTAGACCATGTTGAATATTTGAATCGATTTCGATTTTGAAATTATCCTGATTTTTGGATTTATTTTAGAAATTCATTTTCGAATTTTCTTTGTTTTTTAAATTTCCTTTATTCTCTCCTCTCCTCTTTTTCGTTGGAAATTTTTATAAAAGGAAAAACAGATGCAGAAAAATTCATGTGGGGGTTGTTTTGTGTGAGGAAAAATTAGTGAGGGAAATTTTGATGGGTCTTTTGTATTGTGGGAGCAGAGGTGAAATTTGATTGGGCCATTTTGTATTGTGATAGAGAGATTTGTATTTGTAAGTTTATTTTGGATTCAGTGGAATCTATCTGATTCTCATGTGGAAGTAGGACTCCGTCAAACTATATAAAAATTGTATTGTCTCTCATAGATGTTTGATTACTTCTATTGTATTGATTGATGAGTCACACACCAAATATGTATGGTAATACCGTGTGATCGAGTAGTCACCCCTTTTATCAAAATATTAAATCTTTTAAATTTGTTATACCTATAAATAGTTTGAATAAGACTAAAATATCAACATATAAAATCATACTTTATTTTATAGTCTATATATATTTACACACAAAGTCTCAAATCTATTTATTTAAAATCAGATGTTTTATATTTTTAAAATTTGAAACCTCAGCATAGATATTTCATTTGGGTAAGTATGAAAGGAAACGGGTAGGGGGCCAATGTTTGCAAACTATGGGCCAGGAATCACGTGTCCACGTGTCATCACTGAAAATGGGCAAGGGTAGGGCTCCGCCAGTGTCCTAGTAAGCCTATGAAACGATGGGACAGTGTCGTCATGTGCAACACAGTACAATGCAAGACATCTAAAATGATTGAGCAGTGCGAGAAAAAAACAAGTGCAACGGACAATTAAATTTAAAAATTTGGCTCTTATGATAAATTATGTCAGATAAATAAATAAATAGTTTTTATAGAATTTATTGAATTGTTAAAAATGTGATTTTTGTAATTCTGTTTTTAAAATAAAATATATTATTTATTGTGATCAGTTCAATGGTGATGATTGTACATGAGATGTTATATGTAGTTAACATTATTTTTATATTTAAATATTATTGTGAAAGTTTTCAATTACTTAAACTTAAAAATTATAAAAATATTTAACCACATTATCATTACATGATTTTTTTTTTGAATTTATGTGTAGAAAATTGTGAAAAATCCAATGTAAAACTCCCACGAGTGATACTCATTGTCCTTAGAATACACCAAGTTAAGTCATGGGAGTTCAAACCCGACACTTCTCAGTGACGGAAGGTTAACCAATGGAGGTACACCTCTCTATCATTACATGAATTGAAAAAAAAAAAAATCTATAACATGGCTTTTTAATAAATATTTTACCTATCATAATCAATTTAATAGTGAAACTACATCATATAGACATCATAAAGAAATATTTGACCTAAATTTAAAATATAAAATAACAATATACACTATTTCAATTACATTAAATGACGTCTAAATGGAATCTTTCGCTTGAACATAAAAGATGCACCCACGATTTCTAGTTTTCCTCTTTTGAAATTATAGAAATACTTGTCTTTTGTATACTTTTATCCATGGTTTTAAAACTTGAAATTCAGACACAACTCGAAATCTAATTGAATGGAGAAACTTGTTTGAATATTTAAAAAAGTAAAAAAAAAAACTTATCAATTTATTTAGACTTAAAAACTTTTGTCAGATGAAATCAACTCAAATTAACTTACCCAAGTCATTTCAAAATTTTAAAAATGCTTTATCTAATGTAATAAAGGTATTTAGATATAAAAGTAAAGTTGGAAGCGGATGGATCAGTGGCCATGGCAATTCGAACAATGTCACCACAGTTTCAAACAGTGCTTTGCAATCGTTTCTCCTCCACTGGATGACAGGAATCTCATGATGCTGAGAATCTTCGGGATTCATTTGCACCATTTTTTTTAATGAGCTCGTTAACCTTAAGACACGCTAAAGAAACAGGAGAAAATCAATCAAACTACACCTATATAAGTAACACTCATTTACACTATTTTCATTATATGTTTATTACACACATTAGATCTTATAATCAAGTTATATTATAATGACACTGAAACTTAAGAAAATTACACTCTTAATTTTCACAAGACACTCCTTTGCAATAGTGATTCAATACCTTTTCCCTTGGAGTGCATAAAACTTGTCATCTTCTCCATTTTCATTACACAAATCACAAAATTATGGAAATATCATTATTTTTTTCAAAAAATTCTTTTCATTAAAATGCATATAGTTATCCATGTGAATAAAATGATTAGTGATTAAAATTCCTTTTTACCTTATTGAAAGACCATTCTCCTCTTACTTACGTGCTCTATGAAATATTTCTGCTAATTATATGATATTTAATTCAAGGTAAAATGAGCATAATCTTGAAAACGTTTTTTAGATAACATGGGTATATCTATCTCACATTGGAGATGAGACTAATTCTATAGATATATGAAGTCACTTACAAGTCTTATGCATCAGGTAAGTTCGAAAAGAGTTGAATCCAAAACTTCTAGTTTAATCTTAAAAACTTAGATCAACTAAGTTACGTTGTGTATTCTCTAATGGGTAATGATACGAAATCAAAGATAATGAAAAATTAGGGTGTTGTATTGATAGGGTCTATTCTTGAACTAGTGTCGATGAGATAAGAAGAGGTGAGGGCGAAGGGAAAGGAGAATGAGTGGAGAGCAGGGAGCTGCATAAATGGGAGTCATGATAGTTTTTCTGTGAGAATGTGGGTCAAGTGGGGAAAGAGGAGAACAGCATCAATGCCAATGAGATTTGGAAGGATTTGAGAGTCTCATCATTTGGTGGAAGAGCGATAGATAAGGAAGGAGTTGAATAGACCCACCCCTTTTCCACTCATTTCAATTACGACTTACTGCAATTTCTTGTTGAATATTGATTATTGTTATTATTATTTATTATTATCTATTATATGTATGACAATGTTTCCATGTAAAATACTTCATTTATTTGAATAAAAGGGCACCATATTCAAGAGAGCTTAAACATAATATAATCTTAGTCATTTTATGCATATATGGGTTCTATATGGGGTTTATGTGACGGGTCTATCAGATGATGGATTTAAATTGTTAAAATAGTTATTTTCTCTTACATAGTTAAGTCCATTTGATGTATTTTTACGGTTGAATTAAACAGCAATTAGTAAAAAATTATCGAATAATTTTATTTTGATCTTAAAAGTTAAAAGACAAATGATTTGATGGATCCATTTTCAAGAGTCTGATATGATTCATGATAAATTATTCAACCATTTGATTTGTCATCATCAAGTGATTCTCATCACATGACATTAGTGTCAAAGACTCGGACTTTTAAGCCTCACAATTTCTAAGACCTCCATAAGATATCCACCATTTTCATGGTTCACTTTAGATGTTGACAATATCGATTCGATGTCACCCTTCAATTCAAATTAACAAAAGCAATGTCCCCTTTCATAATATACATTCCAAATACTTATGGTCTTTATATGAATAAGTCGAATTACTTATCTCTCGATCAATCAGTGAACCCTCCAATTGCTATGCTTGTTTAGAAAGGGATTCATTAGGCCAAACAGGTTTAGGGTTTGCACTTTACAACTGCTGGTATTTATTGGTCTTTTGTTTTTTAAATGGTAAAATCCATTTTAAATAATTGAATCAAAGAAGACAAAGAAGTTCCATCGATCATCAAAAGAGGGTCTGCTCTCCTCAGAACCCTCAGTAGTTGGTAGAATCCATACTCATTTTGTTTTAAAAGTAACACATGTCTTTCACAACAACTGCTTCTTATACAACTATTACTTTATTTTGTGACCTTCCGACAGTGATGGTGGTGGTGGTGGTGGTTGTAGTGGCGACGGTTCATTTGGAATTTCACAGTAAGAGTTAATATCGTCGATCAGGAAGGTCATATTCTACAACTCTTTCATCAGCAGACAATTCATGTAGTCATAGAAAATTCTTTCTTATGCCAATGTTAGTCTACTTGAACATGAAACAATTATCATTATTTCTTGCTTTAGTCACTATAAAAGTATGACAATATTATCATTACTACTAAACTCAATCTTTTTCAAGTTTGGTTTATAATATTAACTCATAATATGTCACTGCAAGTTTGCCCAGAAAAATCATTTTACTTGATAACAAATAGAAAATATTTGCTACAAACGAGCATTATAAAGGTAGATATACATTTTATATAATAATGTTAGGATGGACTTTCACCCAAAAGACTAGTATGATATATAGAGTGACCCAGTTATATATAAGTCTTTAATTTTCCCTCTCATAATCGATGTGGGACTCTCGTTCGCACCCCAACAATCCCCCTTGAATAACACTCTCCGGTGGATAGAACATCGCCAACCATACCGTTCGGTTAGAGGATCCCTGAGTCCACATGATGTGGTTTGAAAACCAGGCTTTGATACCACTGTTAAGACTATGCTTCCATCTCAAAAGACTAGCCTGATAGTTGGAGTGACACAATCCTATATAAGTCCTTAATTTTTCGCTCTCACAGGTTGATGTAGTACCCTTGTTCGCGCCCAATAAATAATATATTAAAATATTGATATTTCTAAAATAAAGATGGTCCTTAAATATACCCTGTTATATACATGGTGTGTAACAAGAAAATGTTGTATGATATATTGATTCCAGATCAGCCTTGTATTTCATGAAAATAGGTCTTAAATGTGTCATGTAAATCATTATCACAAACAGTTTTAGAAGAGAATTATTTATCAAAGAAAAGGGAGAGCAGATAATAGCGATTACCCTACCATTCTTCTCTATATTGATGTTTACAGGTCGTCCAACACCATATGAAACCCCAACGGCATAAACAAGCAAAGCGACACCAGCCCATGCCTCTGTGATAGGAAGAAGAGAGAAAGATCTAATGGCTATGGAAGGAGAACGAGGAGCTCAGCGTTGCTACGAGCTTGAAGTCTCCTTCTCTGGCCCTCAGACAATGCAAGAAATGGAGTTGGTGCCATTAGAAGAGAACCATGGCCTGAGTTTCATGGTTCCTTCTCAGAACAGTCCCTTTCCACTGCCACAGGTTTCTGTGCCTTTCAACAACCCTATAGCATTCAATGATAACTCTACTTCCAAGCCATGGAATCATTCTCAGGTGGGTATTTGAGAAATTTAGTGAAAAATAAGCTGGTAACATTAATTGATGACAAAGAACGGAATTTACGTGATATGTTCTCTTGGGACCTTCTCTGAAATGGATTGTTACTTGTTTGTATTCTTGTGGTTTGTATCAGATGGAAAACTTGGAACCGAGGCCCGCAGAACAGAACTGCACTGGTGAAGAAGTTAATCATTCCTGGTATGCATTGAGCTTTCCTTTTTTTACCCTTTTTGTTTGTGCTTAATTTGTATGTGACTTGTATAATCTAGATATTTCAATAGCATTAGCGTTGACTTGAAACGAAGAGTACTAGTAACCTCAAGAAAGTGATGATGCTTGGGATCGACAATTCCATTCTATTGTGGAATCATAACGCAGCTATGTTGATATATGACACCATAGGAGGAAAAGAAATACTGCATAGCAGTAGAAAGAATTCAGTACCATTATTCAAACGAACTTGTTCGATAAAGGGAAAGAGTGCACCACCAGTATCTGAATAAAGAAAGTGAATGTGAGAATGAAATTGAGTCTAGACTATGGCAAAAAATATTCTAAAATGGATTGGGTTTGAGATTTGACATGCATAAGATAAAGTCATGTACATCTAGTGAAACGGCAACTCAGAGATTGTGCGTCCGTTTCTATATGTAGACCATGTGAAAAGAAGTCCCAGAATTTAGTGTTTTCCTCAACTGATGGAAGAGCGGAGAAGATATTATTTATAAATGAAAAATACAATCAATGAATGAGTAAATTAAACTACAAATAAGGAAACCTATACAATTACAATTTGGTGATTTACAATCAATATTTCAATCAGCGGTAAGTCAACATTAATAAATAGCTCTAGTATTTTTGGACTAATAATTTAAGTACTCTCATTCTGTCTTTTTTTGATATGGGATTTTTCATTGGCATTTAGTGTTGCTTTTTGTCCCCTTTCTCAGATTTGTTTCTTGCATAGCAGGGGCTGTGGGCGTTTTGGTTCTATTTGCTCGTGTTTCGAGCCATTTTTGTATAATTTTCGGAATCTTTTCCCTCATTTAGAACCCTCTCCCTCTATCTATCTAGCTAAACTAAAGCTGGTACTGCTGCTGCTTTTGAAGGTGGAGAAGCTCATCATCTGACAAGAGCAAGGTGAAAGTCAGGAGGAAGCTTAGAGAACCCAGGTTCTGTTTCCAAACAAGGAGTGATGTTGATGTGCTCGATGATGGTTACAAGTGGAGGAAGTACGGCCAAAAGGTTGTGAAGAATAGCCTCCATCCAAGGTAACCCTTCTCTAACTCACATTATATTAGTAGTGTTATATATATATATATATATGTGAAACATTAAAAGCTATTATTAGTCAGATATGTCTATATTTTGAACCATTTTTGAGAACTTTACAATCTTCAACAAAATATGGAAGTCAAGAAACTATTGATGCAAGTCAGTAAAAGCCATGAGAAAAAACTGCAGATTATTTCTTCTTGTTGTCTCAGCTCATAATATTTTGATGAATTTTGGAGCTCTTAGGTTTAAGTTACTCTTAATATAAAAAGGTCACTCTCTATAGTGTTATTCGGTGTGTGTGGATAGAAATGTTTACAAATGCTCCAAGGACTAATCGATGCTCTAAGAGATAGAGACACCCTTAAAAAAAAATCAGATTTAATTATATATATAAGAGAGAATTGCTAACTAATTTGTTGAAATAAAAAATGTTAATTAATTTATATGTTTCAAATCAAAATACGAACTCTTTCTTCCCAAAATTATGATAATAATAATTTGAATGCACCTACTTCAATTAGCATGTAATATTTTGTGATGGTTGAGTCATTCGAACACTTAATTTGTCAAATTTAATTATAAAAAACAGTTAATAGATGAGATTAATCATTTTGTTAACAACTTAACAATGATGTTCAACACTACAAGATTTAAAACATTGCAATTTACCAATCACTTTAAAATCGAATTCTTTACATTCTAACTCATGTTCATACAAATTAAGAAAAAAATGAACCAAGGAAGCATTTTATGATATGATACTTCAATAAAATAAAATAGAATGGACTGAATAAACTTACAATCCCTACAATATAAAATCTACTATACTGGTTTATTTCGTGAGTCTGGCCATTACTGATTATTTCTAGTAATATTTTCAAGAAAATACTTCATTAAAATATTATTTGTTACTACTGACGTGTAATGTTATAATTTAATGGTTTTATTCATGTCCAAACGAACTAGAAATCATAACAATGAAGATAGGAATACATCAGGTGCTGTTTTGCCACAGCGTTTCTCATTTTCTTTTCTTTTTTCTTTTAACCCTTGAAGTTAAATAATGTCACTGTTTTATTACTCGTAATATGATATCAGCCATGCATTAAAATATCAAAAACCATGTTTAGAAAAGACGGGTAGGATTCTGAAATCTCAGCTTAAATGTAAATAATAATAATAAATTGAATAAATAGAAATAATCTTGTCTGTCAAGGTGTTCAATTCCCATGAAATAGTCAACATCCAACTCAATGCCACTGGTCATTTTCTTCAAATTGAAGGTTTCAGACATAAATGATTTTGGCTATATTATAAGTCTGAGATTTCCTTATCTTTTCAGGCAAGTCCACACTTTCATTATGAAAATATTAATTCATGAAGAGTGATCATTGAAAGAGAGTTCCTAAGTGCAGAGAATGAGAAGGTAAGCCAATGAAAAAATGTAATTAAGAAAGCCCAGTAATTCCTTAATGAACATTCATGGATATGGTTTTATTAACACAATATGAGCACATAAATTTTCAAATTGTAATTCTTCATGCCAGATAACATGAGATGAAAATAAAAGCACCCGGAATGGCTCAGATTTCTCATGGAGTTTAACACAAGCTATAGATATTAAAAACTTGGCATCTTGTTCCCTTGGCTTCTTTACTCCTTCAATTTAGAATTTTAAAATATAAATGAGAAATGACTTTCTTTGTGGTGGTGATGATGATGATCAAGACTCCTAAACATATCATTTTTTGCATTAAGAATGGAGTAGCTTCACATCTGTCAACTGTGAGAAGATTTAGTTCTATGCCTCGATGAATAATGGAAACTCTTTCTGCTCTTCCACTAATTAATTCAAACATGTGGAGAGTTCCTCTTCTTGTTCACCTTCACAAACTGAAGTGTCAAATATGGAAGCTGATCAAAAAGTGCAAAAACGAAATACTTCTCCAAAATTCAACAAAGAAGCAGACGAGTACAGAAGAAGAGAAATAGCAGCTTCCACGGTGTCAAGCTATTTCAAACCCAGAGCTCATTTATATTGGATGCGAACAAGAATCCCATATCGGTTGTGAGGGGGGAATCTAGGAACTTATAAGGGATTCGGTCACTCCACATATCATGCCAGTCTTTTGGGCTAGAATCCCAATCCTAACATTGGTATTAGGTCTTCAAACCAGAGCATGTGGACTCAGAGATCATCTAACCGAACAGGATGGTTGGTGCTGTTCTATCCGCCGGAGAGCCTCTTTCGAGGGGGATTGTTTCCACATCGGTTGTGAAGGGAAAAATCTAAAGACTTAAAAGGGAATGGATCACTCCACCTATCATATTAGTATTTTGTGTCCTAACAATTTAGCTGTTTAGATTTTCATCAAACAAAGAAAATGTCAAAGTATAGCTTGTATAACATATGCCACTGAGGCACACTGATGCATTTTCTTGATGCAGTTTTGAGGTTTAAAGCATTTACTAAGTAGTTTTTCTTCTTTTTTAACTCTTGGAGTCTCCATCAGAAGCTACTATCGTTGCACCCACAGCAATTGCCGAGTGAAGAAGAGGGTGGAGCGATTATCCGAGGACTGTCGTATGGTGATAACAACATATGAAGGTAGGCACACCCATTCCCCATGTGATGATTCTCAGTCATCTGAACATGAATGCTTCAACTCTTTCTAACTTCTTAATCAAGGAATACAAACTATGCTCTAATCCGCCATTAGCTGTCTATAAAGCCTTTAAAATCCTGAATTTGTATGTATAGCAATGATGCTTAAACCATAATCCATGTGAACCGCGAATCGTTGTACCAATTCTCACTGTAGTCTGGAAATGATGTGCTAAGAATAAGAAGATCTACTCTACATCAGGTAGATTAATTGTGAAATAAATGATTCATGATTGAATTTCATAAATTATTTTCTATGAGATTACTACTCATCTGATGTTTATGTTACTCAAATCTATGATTATTATAATTGCAACAATCAACGCTTATCAATTATTTAAGACTTCTCATACTCCTCAACCTGCACGTGGGCCAATTTCTACTCTTCAAAGTGAGTTGGATATGCCCAGGTGGGTGTAAGTTCAACTAGGTTACCCTCCCACCTCAAGAAATAGGGGTGCCAAGTTCGAGCCCCCACGGCCTAATCTGGTGTACCTTAAAGGCAATGGGCATCACTCGTGGGGGTTTTACGCTGGAGTTCTATGGTTTCCTACACGTAAATTAAAGAAAAAATAGGATTGGATATACCAAGTTTCAGTGAAGAGCTTCTAGTCTCATGGGCTTTATTTGGGGACCTTGGTCCTTTGTGTTAATTGACCTGTTCAAGGCCCTAGATCTTCATATTTCTCATTAGCAAGAAGATGTCTTCATCTTTTTGATAACAAGTCCTGTACGAGAAGATCTTGAAATTGATGTTACATAGTGAAAGAAAGTGTAAATGAAACTTTGAAATAAAAAGAAAGAAAATTTATATGATTCAAAAAGCAAATACAAGAAGAAGAATGATAATAGGGTACTATAATTTACCAAATATAAGATTCAAAAATCAAAATCCATTCTCAAGCTCAACTGCAAAGCTCTCTCAAAGCCCATAAAGTTTTACTAGGGAAAACAAATTAGACACATATTTTTGAGGAAATTGATTGGTATACCAACACTTGTATTCAGGTGTATCAAAATAAAGTGAAATAATCGCTTCTCTTGTCATCTTCCCATTTGTTTGTATAAAATAGGTATTTCACTTCATTTTGACGCACCAACGATAAAGGTATCGGTGAACCAATCAATTCTTATTTTTTATACTGCATGATTTCCAAATGAATGGTTGGTTCTGGTTCTGATTCTGGTTGGAGACCCACTCTTTTTGGAAATATGAAATACAAATCAATCCTTCCACGCATGATATGTCAAAAAAAAATCCAGTCCATTTTATTTTTTTTCTCCATCTTTCATCACATAAATTAAAAATAAACCATATGAATTGAAAAATATTTCATGTGATACAATTGGACAAGATTGCAGCCCAATTTCAATTTCAAGCCACTTGATAAAGTCACAAGGCATCCTTGAATTAAAGATGTCTAAAGAATTTTAGACTTGAATTTGGTCCAATTTAGTTCATTAAATCTACTTTCAAGTTGAACAATTGGATTTAAATCTAGGGGTTTATAGAGGATTTGGGTCATTCCACCTAATAGGCTAGTCTTTTAGGCTGAAAGCCCATGTCCTAACAAGTGGTATCAAAGCCGGGTTTCAAACTACCTCATATGGGCTCAGGTAATCTCCCACGCAAATGGGATTGCCGGCGTCGCTCTCTCCACCGGAGGGCCTCGTTCGAGGGAGGGGATTGTTGAGGTTGCTGTGAACGAGTCTCAAATTGGAAGTATAGAGGGAGATCTAGGGGTTTATAAAAGACTTGAGTCACACCACCTAACATACTAATCTTTTGGGCTGAAAACCCATTTCCTAACAACCATTTTACTAAATCAGCTCAAAATTCAAAATCTACTTATTATTAAGGTTAGACTCAGTAAGAACTTAGACCAGATTCAAATCCATAAGGGCATTGACCCTGCAGATTTGGATTGTGCTGAATTTTCACTTTCTTTCAATTGTTAAAGAACTTGAGTTTTGATTTGTTCTTACGAGACAAAGCATTAGAACAAGGGTAATCTATTATCCATCATGCAAATATGCAATTGCCTCTTCAATTTACTAAAAGCGAAAAATGATGAAGTACTTTAGATTATTATATTCAAATTTTGATTTATTAATGTGACAATTCAATTGATTGAATATCTTAAATCAATAGTCAGCAGATCCAAAGACTAACAGGTAGCAGTTTAGATATAAAACTCTTTCATTGGCACTTCCTGAAACAGACACTTTTGGTGTTACGCCACTAAATAATCAAACCTGTATAATACTTGGACTGATATCTAGATATAACAAGGCCAATGCTTAGATCCCTTAGTCTTAGTGAACAATCGCCTAATTTCTTGTAATTTACTTCTGCTGTTTACTGAACTAATACCAAGGCTTAGACGGCAATTAAATGTTTTACAATTAGTGAATTGGGCTTATTATCATAATTGAAATTATGTATGAATTTGAAAAGAATCAATCCATTTATACCACTGACCACAAGCAAATGTCTAGAGGAAAGTATTATGGCCCAATGGGTCTTCTTCTCTGCAACAACCAACATGGCTTAAATGGGGAGACTTAATGATAAAAACACTTCAAAAATAAATTTACCGCTCAAAACCCTAGAAAAGAGGAGCATGCTTGGGGACATGGACCTAATGAAGTGGGCCCCAACCTTTAAAAAAATGAAGTGGGCCCCATTATTGATGGTCTTCAAGAGCTAGGTGGGCCAGGCCTGACTGAAGTTAATCTATGCACTACCCATCAGCTGTTGGGCCAATAATGAGGCCTGGATCCAACCTATGGGTTCAAAATTTAGCTTAGAGTCAGCCCACAATATATATTCTTTAGTACAACTTTTTCTTTGTTTTAAATCACTTATGTATGTCTAAACTTTTTTTTTTTTTTTTTCAATGAGCTAGGCCCAAGACCACTTATTTGGTTTTGGGACAAATATGCCTAGTCCAGGGCCATTGACTCTCCTAAATCCCAATCTCAGACTTGATCTTTTATCATTTCGTTTTCAACTATTGTGTGCTGAAAACAATTCACTAAGCCCTGTTAATTAGATGGGTCTCTGGACTGGTTTACCTGACTAATTAAGCTCTATTTCTCACGAATGATAACACCAGAAGACCCAAGGTATGTTTAGCAAGAATTTTTTTTTTTGAATAATATAGATATATCTACATTATATTGGAGGTGAGACTAATTCCACAGATATACAAATCATCTGTAAGCCTTGTATATCAGATAAGTCTAGAAGGAGTCGAATTCAAAATCTCTAATCTAATGTTAAAAGTTTAGATTAATTAAATTATGCATGCAGGTATTTATATTTTTTTTAGATGAAAAATTACTTCCCATGCTTAAAGGGTTGAAATGACAATATTTATATCCTATCAAAACATTTTTTCTTTTAATTTTTCCAAAAATAAAAGTAGCCTATCTCAGTTTGTCTAAGTCATAGCAACCCAGTCAACACGATGGATATTGGCTCTAACCAAAAGTATGGCGGCTACTACAATTGATATGTATCGACTATTTGTTTAAACCAAGATCTCAACACATGGCCTCTCAGTTTAACCCATTACTTTGTATTGACAATTGATATGTATTGACTATTTGTTTAACCCATCAATGGATATTGGCTCTTACCAAACGTACGGCGGCTAATACAATTGATATGTATTGCTATGCATTAACGATTTATACTACAGTAGAAGGGTTGATTCGATCAGTGATTCGCTCAGTGATCCGATGAGCCGATTCTAAAAAATTGACGAGTTGATTCGAAAGATAAAATATACAATACCCTAAATTCTGTGTCTCGTTACACAAAATACTCGTGAGAGATTCTCTACTCTAAAGAAAACCTTCTTTTTTAAAAGAAGTGAACTCTTCAAAATATTTCGTTTCAATGGGTTAATTAAAATAAATACCAAAAAGTGTAGGTCTGATCTCAATTCCACCAATTCAGTCCATTTTGGTTGGAACAAGTGAATTCACTTGCTTCCACACGTGCATTTTATACTTATTTAATCATTTTATGTAAAACAAGCCAAAACAAATATCAAGATTTCACTTATATATATATATATATATATCTTCTCAGACAATACTTTAAAAATTATTTTTTTATCCCAATTTAATTTAAATTAATTTCAATTGCTAGATCAATCTATTTTAAATCATTTTATTCAATATTATTAGAACCAGATTGACTATCAAACCATATGTGAAAGGTTGGATTATATAAAGTTCATCGCGGTCTTTTACATTTGGACTACTTAAAAGGTTTTTTAATCAGACTGAGCTGCAGAAAAGCCGGTCTGAGATTGAGCTGCAATTCAACCATGTCCGATCCCGTTGTAATTACATTGATTTTATTACGGTGCTTTATGACCAGCAAAAGAATGGTTGATTGGAGAAAGTAATGAATTTATAATAAATGGTGGTCTTATTATCCTATTTTAGTCAATTGGAGACTCTTTTATGAAAACTACCCTATTGATTGCAATTGGTGGCAATGTCCAATCAACACCATTTTTCTTTCTATGGTGACCTCACTTTCCATCTTTAAAGATCACTCCAATCCTCAACTGAATATGACATTTAAGAAATATTTAAAATAGAAAACATCCTCTTACCATTTAACTTCTTATGATCCAACGGCCAACACCAAACTTAAGATCCCACGCTGCTCACTTTTTTAAATAAAATTATAGGTGCGGTCCTTTTTAATATGTGACGCCTCAACTTAAAATCAGACAAGGGTCTTATTTTATAGTAAAATATTTAGATAGATGAATAAGTTGTCGTAAAGATTATTACTTTATAAAATAAAATTTATTGAATTAATTCAGTCTGTAATTTTTAAATTGAAAATCAATTATTATATAAATATTTTTTTGTTAACAGTCAGTTCTAATAATGATGATGCATTAAATAGATAACACTTTCAATTAAATATAAGTATAGGGAAGAAAATAACCTTTTTCGGGATTAACTTTCCTCAATACAAAGAAGACCACTCTCCTCAATTTTATACATACGTGTGTGAATTGTAAGGTTTATACATATCACAAGTATTAATTAGGTGGGATACTTAAGTATTATAATTTAAAAAAAAAAAAAATTATAATCTACTGTGCCACGTATCAGACTTCCTTCCTACATGGGCTTTTGAGTAGGGTTTTTTTTTTTTTATATATCTCTCCTGTCGCTGCCAATCAAATTGAGGTTACTGATATTAAAATTTCTCGAGCTGGTATGTTAATCAGGATTAAGACAAGATATCGGTCAATATTACAGTTATAATGTTTATATAAATTAATTATATTTTGAAAATTCTAAATCAATTAGAATATAGTAAAAATGAAAATTTAGAAAGTAATTTAAATAACACATTTTTATTTTTCAAAATATCAGCCAATAATGTCAAAAGTCAAATTCTGATAGGGCGGCAGAGTATTTTATTAGTCATTCAAAATTAAAATAATTGAAAAATAGAATATAACCTTATTATTATTACTTAGAGAGTTAGAGGTGGTCTCACGGATGCTTAGACTTTTAGAGTTTTAGTGCTTTGCCGGTCATGTTAAAAGGATGGAACTAATCCTATAATCAAAACATTTAGAATTTTAGATAGATGGAGAGTATGAAACTTTCTAATAGAGTTCATCAAATCATTTTTAGCTTTTATAGCTTTAAAATTAAAATTAAATTATTAAATAAATATTTTTTTCTATAATTATTTAATTTGACAGTAAAAATGCATTAAATAAATATTAAATAAAATTGAGTTCAAATCTAGAGGAAATAATTTGGATTATCATTAAATAGGCCCCGGAGACCATTCACTTAAGCGAAAAGTCTGCCGGGGTTTTTCTTAGATTGCATCTATAGCTTATGGGCAGAAGTCACCTCTTTTTTTTTGAGCGGTGAATAAAAAATTTATTAATAGAAGAACAAGATACAAAAGAAAAAGAAAAGATACAAAAATAACCCATAAAAAATGTCTAAGAGAATTAGACCACAAAGTGAGCACCACCCTAAACCCATAAACCCCAAGAGAACGCTACAAAATCTAAATCTGACAAGGACTATTCTCTTGATAAATCAAAAGTGCCTTGACTAGCTCCATCCACGCTATTTTTTGCAAAGAAATCCGCCACACCATTCGCAGTGCGCCTAACCAGTGAAAAAGACACCTCCAAGTCCGATTTCAACACCTTAATCTCCCTTACCAAAGTGACAAGCCTCCAAGGAGGACGCTTCTCCCCGCTGACCCATTTGATAGCATTGGAGGAATCACTCTCAATGATTAATCTAACCCCCCTTAAATCAGACCCTAGAGTTAAAGCTCTCCGAATACAAGTCACCTCTAAATTTAGGGTTTCTTCATAAAGACTTTTATCATTTAAATGTATCTGAAAAAATATATTTATTATAATTTGAAAAAGAAAAACCTATTTTTTTATTAAAATTCGAAAAAAGCCTATTGACTGTAGTTTACAAATGAATAGATGTTTGCTTTATGATATTTTTGGGATCTATCTTGAAGAGCATATTTGGAGAATTGGAGGTAAATAGCACTTACAATTTTACAAAGTAAGATGACTAACAAATAATTTTATAGAATAATAATGTTTAAAAATAACTTGTGAGGATTGATTTGGCGGTCAAGAACTCAATCCGTCTGAGATGTGGGAGGTCTTGGGTTTAAGTCACTCTCAATACAAACAAATCACTCTCATAGTATTATCCAATGTATGTAGATAACAAGGTTTACGCATGTCCCAAGCATTAATTAGGTGCTCTAAGAGGTCTAGATACCTTGATCTTAAAAAAAAATTGAATTTTAAAACTTAAGAAATGATGATGATAAGAATACTCCATTACACTCCAATGAGAAGTAACTTAGATCATGATTAGATTAAAGACGTATTAAGTGGAGACATGTGATAAATGTAAATGAAGAAAATTGTTGATAATCATTATTTTGTTTGTCTCTGAGAAAACTCTTAAGATCTAATATTTTATGTGTTAAATCTTATAAAATATCTAAAAAAGATTTAATTTCATGGATGGTTTACCTTCATATCCACAAAGTTAATGGATCATAATTATAGATAACCTATAATATCAAAATTCAACGTGTTTAACCTACTAGCATCTATTTTATTGGAGTGCACTTTTATTATGGTTGGCATGAAGGAAAGAGTTGGTCTCAAAACAAATTACACCAATTAATCAAATTTAGGAACTCTAATTGTAGAAATTTTAGAAAAATATAATTTAAGAAGTTATCAATTTTACTAACATACATTTGCTTAAGATTAGTAAAATTAAAAAAAAAAGGAAAAATCCTTAGCCATTCAAGTGATGCGACTCATCTCTTTCTACTGTATATTGTTTTTTGGATGAGAGGGTTAGTTATTCATTCAAAAGGAGCCCGAGATACAAAAATTTGCCCATAGGCCTGGGCCTGACAATGAGAAAGAAAGGAAATGCATGGCCAAAAAGTTAGAAGTTTATTTTGATAATAAAATATATTAAAGTTAATTTAAATTAAATATTCTAATTATAAATGATACAAAAGATCTTTAAAAATAATATCCAATGCTAAAAATAGAATTAGTTTAAGTCCACATCTAATCACACAGTGATAGCGAGCGAGTGTGTAAGCTCCACACAAATAATTTACAAAAAAAGTTGTTACTTTTAAACAAAAGAAATTAGAAGCATCTTTACTAATTTCCTTCCCATTCTAGTTATAAAAATAACAACACCAGAAATTTATTTCTTTTTTCTTTTCATTATTTCATTAAAAAAAATATTTTTTTTTAGCATGCTCATAAAATTTACAAAACAATCTAAGGCAAATAAGATATATTAAGTGCAACCTAATTGTTCTTCAAATATATAGAAGGCTTTAGTTATTTAGATAAGTAGGTGTATTGTATTTTCAACCATATCGTTGAACCTATTGAATCAGTTGCACAACATGATTTTACATAGTGTACAACGTAGGCTATCTTGCTTGAAGAATTCAGGAATATATCTCTGTCAGACATTTTGTGGGCCTTAAAAGAATGTATTGACCAGGCTTAAGTATTTCGACTTATGTTCCTTGCTGTCGGTTCATGTTTTTTATGCGTTCTCTTTCTTTATGTTTGCATTTCTGGTAATTTTTTTTAAAAAGTATATGTATTGTATAAAAATGATATTCATGTAGGGTATAGGCTAGAGTTTTACTTTCAATTAATTATTCTGTAAGATTGTTTGATTTTTAAATTTTAATTATTAATATATATATATATATATATATATAGATTTAAAAATAAAAATAAAATTTTAATTAAAAGTGAAACTTCACATGTGCATTAAGCCATTAACAACATAACTTTATTTGCATATCAAAGGCCCGATCACCCTCTTTCTTAAAAAATCTCCATTTTAAATTTCAATAGAAAAGACTCCATATGTTCTGCCTTCCTCCTTTTTTGAGTCTCGTGATCGTTTGCCTTTTTACCTTCTCTCTTTTGGTCTTTGCTTTTCACACTCTCTGTATTTCTTACTTCGTTTCCTTATATTTAGGATTTTAAAAAATTGTAAGTGGAGAAGGTCTAAAAGGCTAGACAACATTTACCTCTATTTTAAAGCAAATCTACCCTTCCAATCTCTCTCTCTCTCTCCACATAATAGTAATAGTATATGAAAAAGGATGTACAAATATATTGAATGAAAGCAATGGAATGTGTCATATACTGTTCTTCATAAACATAAAAGCAATGGGGAACATTTACTCCACAAGACATGCACAGACCACCTTCATTTCTCCACCATTAATTTGATTCCTTAAGTGGTTTTCTTTTTTCATTGGATTGTACATACTCCGATCTTAGAAACCCATTTCAACCTGTGCATATTTTTGTAGATTGTGCTTTTTTTCCTATGTGACAGAATAAAACACAAGACTTTTGTTTGGTTTCTGCGTTTTGATTTCTGCATATCCAATTTGGATTTTGCAAGGAATCTTCCATCACCCATTGATAAGAGGCTTGTAGGAAATATACATAGTTGTCACAGATTTCAAGAAATTACTGAGTTCATTTTTCCAGTTTCCTTTTTTTTTTTTCTCCTTTTGGAATTATCTTATAGACTTATAGGTGGTGAAGGAGGCATGGGCAAGCAAGGACCTTGCTATCATTGTGGTGTTACAAGTGAGTTTTTTATTCATTTTTCATGGCTTTTACCTTTTCCTAATTAATTTTCAAGAGCACATCTGTTTTATTTTTTATGATAATGATTTTAATCTGTAGCTTTAACTACAATCTTAGTAAGAATACCGAATCTATAGTCTGTTTCAATCGTGAAGAGATTGACTGAAACAAGGAATTATAGAAAAGGAGAAAGGGTAAGACCTCTCAGAATGTTTCTTCTATATCTTTTCTTTTCTATGAACTATTATGTGCTCACGAATTATTGAAAATTCTTGAAGGCTTAAAAGGTTATTTAAGGTATCTGCTTTCTCTTCACTTTCATTGGATTTTTTTTTTTTTAATCTGTTGTTTTGTCCATTCATCCCCCACCCTCCCCCTCCTCGCGGATTGATTTCTTTGCCTGTAGTGAATTTCCATCTTGTTTAGTTTATTCTGATTATCTGTTCTTTCCAGACCCTTTCTGTGCGTCAGTAATTCATGGAAAGTATATAGCCTCTCTGTTCCTTCTCTTTCATTCATGTGTTTCTGGAAAGGGGGAAGGGGAGAACTGATGGTTCAGTGACAGTTCATGTATTTTTGGCTCTACCTATGCCAGAACAGTTGTTTTGAGCTCCATTGGGTTGCATCAAACTTTGTTGGGCTTCAGTGAGATTGAGAGTCTTGTGTTATATGTTTCTTCTCATTGTTATGTTCTGTCTTGAATTGATAGTCAGTGGCTTTGACAGTGAATCATAACATTCATGTCCTTCATCCTAAACCCTGTTCTCAAATCTCAAATACTTCTGTAGTTGAATTCAGTATGCCTTGACTTATGATTTAATTCCAGTAGAAATAATCCACAATGTGCAATATGTGCTATATCGGTATGATCTCTTGTTATAATTTTTGTGGTTCCAAACTGATTTGTTATTGCTTTTTGGATCAACCATAGAACTTTGTGAAATCCACTGCCATTATGTAAATATGTCCACCACCCATTAAAGCAACTAAAATTGTTCTTTGTAGTAGGTCCAATGTTGTGTAGAAGTGAACGAAAAGTGGAAAATGCATCATTACCAGTGTGGGATTTGTTTCCATTAGAAATACCCACTGCGAATACCTGGTCACAGCTGCATGGCCCTATATGTCAAGTTTCATGGAATGAACGTATGCATTCCAACAAATCTGTTAACATTTGAAATACCTTGTTCTCAACTGTCTAACACTATAGAACTTTGTAAACCACTTATAGATCGTTATAGAGGTGTATAAATTGTTCTTACTCAAAGCATATGTTCATCCTATAGGAATTTGTGTTATTTTGATAACATAAAGGCTAGACTGTAGTGCACAGATTGGGTTTTCTGTTTTCATATACTCCTTAGGGATTAGCTAATCTCTAATTTGGTTCTGTTTACCATATCACAAGGCTTTCCTCTTATAAGTCAAGGCTCTTCTCACTCTCTCTTATAATGCTATTATCATGTAACATTACACTCCAGATATTCTTTATTTGTCCTGAAAGCTGGTAACTCAACATCTTGAATGTTGAAGCAATTTCCCATCCATCACCACCTCTTTCCTCGCATCATTTTCTTTAACAATTGTGATGCATAATCCTCTTCTTTTTCCCCCTTTTCCCCATAAAGGGTTCTTTTGTTCATTCACTGTTTTATATATTTCTTAAACTTAAATTGGGAAATGTATGTGGACTGCAAAGTGCTCTTTGATTCTTTTTTCTTAATATCAACATTCAGAAAACCAAAAAATAAAAATGTCTGGAATGTGGACTTGTGAGTTCATTTAAGATTAAGGGAGAAGAGGAATTTGTAGAGTTAGGCTTATGCATTATGGTCTATGGATCTGTCTAATGACGTATATGCAAAACTATGATTTCATGGGTTCACAAAATAGATTATCCCACTAAAATTCTTTAAGATTTGCTAAAACCTCCCCTAAAATTTTAATGTGGCATAGATTTTGTTGGTCTTCACGAAGATCAGAACACACTTCGTAACTAGGACTCTTTGGATAATTAAAGAATGAACAAAATCAGTCAGTCTAGATTAAGAACCTCTATTACCTTTATTGGAGTACTTCCAAGGTTTATTATATTGAGATATTCTCTTACTTTTGATGAATAATCATTTATGAACTTGTATTCTGTGGAAGAGAATGACAACACTCGCCAATTCTACATGTGATATGCATCTGCATATTAAATTTTATATGGTTAAAATAATTATCAAATTGCTTCTAAACTGAGGTGTAGGATGTGGATTCATAGTTCTACAATGATCCCACATGTTTATAACATTTCTGCATGCATAAGTTTGTTTCATGGATCTTTTTCCTCCCCTCCACCTTCACTTCTTCATAATTGTTTTAAAATTTTATCTACATGCTTAAGGATTTCTGCACATATGTTGGCCACTTAAAGGAAAGTTTATGCTACAGGTACTCCATTATGGCGGAATGGACCACCAGAAAAGCCTGTTTTGTGTAATGCATGTGGTTCTCGATGGAGAACCAAGGGTACCCTCACAAACTACATCCCACTGCATGCCCGTGCTGAACTTGTCGATTCTGAGGATTATAGCAAAAAATTTAGAGTGAAACCTATATCCATTAAGATCAAACAGCCAAAGTTGAACAAGAGAAAGTACTTGAATGATAATATTGAAGTCGAAGATGAAGCACCAAATTCTGACCAGAGCTTCTGTAAGGTTTATGAGGAGGATACAAGCAATAGGTCTAGTTCTGGATCGGCAATATCATATTCTGAGAGCTGTGCACATTTTGGTAGTGCCGATGCTAGCGATTTTACAGGTTCTTGGTTCAATCACAACTTGGATCTAACAGTCTTTTTTTTTTCTCACCGATTTCATTCCAGTGTATTTTCATTTCATGGAGTCCATGTTTTATGTTGAGAAGGTTACTAAAATTATGCCATGTATTGGCAGCCTTACACAAATGAAAGCTGTGTAACATCTCATAATTTCATATTTGTAATAGTCACTGAAGTTTTGCTCAGTTCTCAGCTGTCATGCCACACGAACTTTGTTGAAGTTGAAATTTCTTACCAATGATGCATTTTGACTTATTGGAACATTTTGAAATATATCGATAATCAGAATATACCATCATTGCCATTGTTATCATCCATCTTGGTTCGTTTATGAATATATAATATTGGTTTGTATGCATGGTCTCCAAATTCGAAAGCAGAGATAGTGGAAGGTATAGTATTTTTCATTTGATTGATATTGCAATGATGATATGCATCTCTTAAGTGTTTTATATATTATCTCCAGTCTTCATTTTCATAGTAGCCATTTTTTCCCATCTATCTGGGGTCTGCTCATTTGGTTTCTCAACTGTGAAACAAGAAACTCACTTGTAGCTAAAGATGTTTGTATTATAAATTGTTTTGTTATTCCTGAACTTACAATCATCCAGCAATTTGGGTATAGACCATGAATGCCCTTCGATGTCAATTTATCTAAGAGTGAATACCAAATAAGGATCAAAGCCATCATTACCAGTGTCAGATTACCTAGGTTGAAATCCTTCTACTGTGATATCTAGCTTTATGGCTAGTTGCATATGATCCATTTTCTCTTTCTATGGCCTTCTCATTGAAGACAAGTAGTGTACTATTGTCTGTCCATTATCCTTCCATAAATGCTGAGGAACCAAAATTCCGTTGTTGTTTTCATGATCAAACATCACCTTCTGGCTAACTCTTGGATAATTCACTCTGATCTCTTCATAACCATTGGAGGGGACACTCCACATTGGTATCAATAATAAAGCTGCTGTAATTGTCACTTGATTCTTTGTAGCTATGCCAATTGATAATTCACATCCTTCCAATGAAGTAATTACATTAAAAATAATGCAGTCTGCCATATTACTTTCATTTTCAATTCTCTTCCATTTGTTATGTTCTTGTTGTGGTTGTACAGGACCCTGCATCAGTTCAGTGACTTGCAGTTGTTTTGCAGTTGCTTCTTCCCAAACTGATTATTGACAAGCGATAAAAAGAGGATTTCTATTTTATTTTATTTTTCATTTTTAGGAAAATTTGAGATCATATTCCCCATAGAATAGGTTCAGCTATATTGATGCTTGATCATGGCTCTTGAACATACAATAGAGAATGGCATTTATCAACCAGGGAATAATATTGCAGAATAGCAATGCAATAACAAGAAAAAAAAAACATAGAATACAGTTTGTCTGAAATAAGATCCTATAGCATAGTTGATAAGCACTTATTGTTGCAACTACAAGGTTGTGGGTTCGAGTCCTACATGCATGAAATGGGTAGACGACCTAAAGAGAAAAATTTGCCAAAGTCAATTCTGAGTGTCAACCCTAATTAGATAGGATAATGACTTTGACAACAAAGTAGTGATGATGAGTGTAGTTTATCTAGAAAGGGGAAAAAAGTCTCTTGTAAGTCATTTTATCCAATCAAACAACTCTTGATTGCCATAGTTGTCTAACCAACCCTGACTCATTGTCCTACATTCTTGGGTGCACTACTCGGACGTCATTTCTTTAATTAGGAATTTCTATATTTATCAAATTTGTGGTCCATTTCAAAACCTCTTGTCACTTTTTGAAGGCGAAGGTGTTCACTTTCTATTAATTTGTTATTCCCAGTGAATTCACTACTTGCTCAGCACATAGGTTTTTCATGTGGAATTTGCTGTTAAATGCTTCGGTTTTCAGAATAATTGATGTTTACTGATTTAGAATCTGACTTTGTTCAGGTTCAGCACAATCTGTCGTCTGGGATTCACTTGTGCCTTCAAGGAAAAGGACATGCTATTGGCCTGCTAAAGCCATCCCCAGTTGAAAAGCTCACAAAGGATCTATACTGCATCTTACATGAGCAACGGTCATCTCACCTGTCATCTCACCTTTCAGGGTCTTCAGAAGAAGACCTGCTCTTTGAAAGTGGAACTGCTTTGGACTCAGCTGAGATAGGACATGGAGGTGTTCTCATCAAGCATCCAAATGTGGTAGCCCGAGATGATGAATCAGAGGCAAGCTCACTTCCAATAGATAGCAAAACATACACCAGTAATGATATCCGTTCAGTATCAACATCCTTCCTGTAAATATTGCTAACAAGGGGATGGATTTTCTACACAATGGTAGTGAAAAAGTCAAGAAGCCTACAGGACAAGCTGCACAAGAGCCTACAAAAAGGTCCCTTCCTAGTTTTTGTCTTTTTGTTTCAGAAAAGAATGGTCTTACAGTTTGCATTTCTTATGGTTGCATTTACTCTGTTGCCTTGAGAATCGCTAGGTAAATTGCAAGCGGTCTCAATGTTTCTGGGTGATGGATGGTTATTTGCTTCATTGTGCATTTGGGTGATGGTGTTTTTCTATTAAAAAAAGAGAAGAATAAAATGTCACAGCAAGTTGGTAGCTGTCTTATGGTTTTCCTGCTTCTAATCAATATTATCAATTGGAGACAACAGTTAGGGGTAGTAAAGGCAGAAGATGCAGTTTCTTACGGTGCCACTCCAAGCACACGGAAGAATGTACAGCAATCCACTGTGACATGTCTAAAATTTAAACCACCTATTATCTAGGGTACATCCAAATGCATCATTGATGGCATATTGCATTCAGATCTCTTTGGGTGAAGTCATTGTTCCTTGATTTCTGTGGCTTATATGACCTCTTTGACACTCTACAGGGATAAGATTGCCAATGACAAACTTAATATTCTCCAAAACAGCGATTCACCACTGAAATCTATAGAACTAATAGGTAAGTCTCATTTCAGTTGTTACTTCTATCTTATTAAACTTTAAAGATTTCCATTTCTTAAAAGATCTCTGCATTTAATGAATTCATTACCATTTAAAAAAAAAAAAAAATTAATGAATACATTGTGGAATTGACTGTCTAGAAGTGTATGCACTCTTTTTTTAGTGGTGACATGCCTCGAATCCTACAACCTAAAGGTTGCAATATGGTGTGGTATAGGCTCGTGTCACACATTTGTAATTTGTTTTCCTTGCTTCATTATTATATAATACATGGCTCATGTAGCTTCAATCCATATTGTAGCAGGATATTGTTAACCTATGAGGAGTTCACGAGATATCTGACACATGAAGAACAAAAGCAGTTGATGAAATACTTACCCTCTACTGATACTGATGAATTTCCTGGCAGGTCAGTATGCATGTAGTCCATGTCTAATTTTGTATGACATATGGTGTCTTTGTGTATGTACTTAAACATCAAGAGAACCAAGGTGGGCTTTTGCTTTAATTCAATCTCCATTCACCAAACTTGTTATTAACATAAAAAACTCAGCAAAGTTCCAAAGACAGTAACACATTTACGTACATGAGAATGAATAACTACTTCTTGCCATTAATGCCTAGAATTTTGGAACTCCTAAAGCCCTTTTTAAGGACAATGTCCAGTTTCCTTATGGACCACATGGCATCTTTGAGAAATCTTACCATAATCCAGTTTTACCAAATAAAGAAACAGAAAGATTCAATTCTGACCTGATTGATGTTAACAGTCTCACAATCAAAAACCAATTGTAGAAAATTGACATCTTCTCGCGATGCCTAGATAGAAGTGAAAGATGAAGCGGGTGATACATGGAAATCTTCTCCGATTCGTAGCTATTTTAACTTCACCAAGTTTGGGCTCCCACGCAAATGATGCTAGAGACAACTAGACAAGTGCTTCAAACTTCAAGTATTTGCTTTACATCAAAATTCAAAATATCAATTGAAAAACAATTCAATATTCATATTTGACCACCCATCAGGATTAATATTTATATGCATTTAGCAAAAATGATTAACATCAAACATATTGAACCCATCTAAACATGTTTAGAACCCAACAATTAAAATCTATTAAAACGAAGAGCATCACAATTAGCCCAGTTTATAAAATGGGCAAAGAAATATGAAATGAAGTAAAAAGTAATAGCAGGTGTGCTGTTACAATGAACTGAAGGATCCACTCGCAAGCTCCATGTTGACCACTTGTTAAACGTGTAGTTTATGACTGCAGAAGGTACACTCTAGATCAACAATGAATTCTGTTACTCTGGTCTTGTGGTATGCATTTGGGAGAACATAGAATGAGAGAACCATGAGAAATAAATGTGATATAACTTCCATCTTTCTGCCCTATATCATTGTATGTTATATTTCATGTCAGAAGCTCATAGATGTAGAATTATATGGAAAAGCATCTGTCTGCCTTCCTTTCCAATAGACATTTATAATAGATTAAATTTCTTGTATCACATCTGCTAATTATAGGCTAGTTTTACAGCCATTCTAATGATATATAGTTGATAATTTTCACATTTGCAGCCTTAAAGACATGTTTGATAGTCCCCAGTTTGCAGAAGCGCTATCTACTTATCAATGCCTGCTTTTGGAGGGTATCCTTGATCTTTCTTTTTCAAGAGTAAAGATGGAGGAGTGTAGGACTTTAAAGAGGCTTGTATTAGTCAATATAACCCAATCCAAATGGGTAGAACACTATGAACAGATCAAGGTCTAAACCGATTACTCAATGCTTGTAGATGTTACATTCCATCATTATATAAGCTATTAGTTGAATTTTGAGATACTTTTTTTTCAGATGTTTGGATTTTGCCATGAAACTATAGTTTGATTCTAACGGACTTTTTTTTCAGATGTTTGGATTTTGCCATGAAACTATAGTTTGATTCTAACGGACTGTCTTTTTGGATTTATAGTGTAAAACAATAGGTGGAAAAGAAGTTGGAACCGGAATTGACTCCCCTGGCTTCAGCAATTTGGTATCAGTCAAGAGAACACATGACAATCAAAATCAAAATTTTCCAGGTCAGCCTAGTAATGTATAGAACTGCAGTTGCCTGTATTTTTTATTTTATTTTAATTCATTTTTTTGAAAGGTCTGCAGTTACCTGTATTTCTCACTAAAGCATTTTTGTTCTCCAAATAAACTATAAACTAGAAAATAAACTGAAAAGAAGATTGTATTCTATTTCGGGAAATGAGATTATTATTGAAAAACAATAAAATAAGGATAGACATTAATGGGATTTGCTGTAGATATTATTATTGTTTGTTTGAACTTTTGAGCCACTGGATGGGTTTATGGTGGAATGTCTATGGTTGCATTGGCGTATTAGAGTGGCAAGATGAAAGTTGTCAAGGCTATTACTTTGAATAATATTCTTTATGAACCTAGAGGGGGTTGGCATGACCGTCAAGAAGCCCCCCTCATGAAGGGAGGTCTTGAGTTCGATTCACGCTCAAACCTCTCTGATCCACTCCCCATAGGGTTACTCCTCATTGTTTGGACCCGGTATGCGTGTGTAGGGAGGTGAGCACATGCCCTAAAGTATTTAGTCGGGTAAAGTCCCCTACGGGTGAGAGGCCTGGACACCTTCGGTCATAACAAAAAAAAAAAAAATCTTTATGTTATATATCAATGATGAAATATGGGCTGTGCAATCAAAATATCACGGGTTATGATATGTATCATTTCATATGCGAAGAGGAACATTCTCTAGTATTGGCGTTTCTTTTTTTCACAAATTAAGTTCCTTAAAAGTGCTGATTACATCATCATCATCATCAAAGCCTTCATATCATCTTTATGGGATGATGGGAACAACTTTCCAAGTTCGACTTTTTCATACTAATGAATGTCATGTTCTCATCACCTCACCTTCCATCATGTCCTGCTTCCATCATACTAGGATTGTGTTTTTGTTCTTGTATGGATGTTCCTAAATCATTATCAATGACATTCCCTCATCTTTTCTTCTATCAAATTAGCCTTGATACTCTCTCTAATGCACTCTTTTGTAATTCTTTTATTGTTACACCTTACATCCATCTTAACAAACACATTTCCATCACTTCACTGCATCGAACATCTTTTTTTTTTTTTCTCACCTGACATCCAGCTCTATATAGCATTGCATGTCTAACTTCCATCTTGTAGAAATGCCCCTTTGATAAATGTGCAATCTTTGTTACTTAACATTCCACTAGCTTGTCTACACTTGACTCACGTTGTGCCTGCCCTATTAACAATACCAAATCAGATCCTCTATTTTGTTCTGTAATCGCACTTAAATTGAAATTTCTCACTACATGGTACTACCCATTTTCAATTTTAATCAATCTCCTCCATACTCTAGGATTACTTAACTTATTGTCTTCGTCCTACTAATTTCAAACCATTTTCCTCAAAAGCTTTCTTCTACATTTCGAACTTAATGTTTAGTTGATTCTTGTCTCATAAGAACTTAGTCGCCTCACCAAAAAATTTTAAAAAATGATAAAAATGCATTATTTTCACCATATTTTCCGTCCATGGGGTGGCCCATTCTATGAACAGACATTTATCACCCTTTGCCACTTATACAGTATGGACCTCCATAATAATATACTATTATTTTTTCACTCGAGTCTCAATCTTCTCCTATGCGATGTGCTGCTTATTTGTTATGAGAATCCATGTTGAATACTAAATAGTCCTTTTTGCAATTATAAATGTCAGTGTGTACTGTGTTGGAAATGGTAACTGCCCAAAAACCCAAACCGTGAAGGGCTCCAATGGCTCTGGTATTAAACCTGAAACGTCATATCATTCAATTAGAGAGTTGTTTCACCAACATTCATAGATAAATCCGAATCACTATAAAGATGGGGGTGATGTGAGAAATCAAAAACAAGAGAGAATTATCCCATGCTTGATTAGTAATTAGTGAAAGATCCTGTGTAGGAGATCACCAACCCAACGACATTTGCTCTCTCCAATCCCAATCCATCGTCTTCTCCATTTCTTTTCTTCATACTGCAGTCACTTATTTTGCATTACTATCTTGAAATTTTTAGAGCCAAAGCGCCTGATGAAAAGCCCCAGAAGAGTGACTAAATGTGAGACTGTAAAAGCTCCTCCAATACAGTCCCCTGAGCAGAACTCTAGCGATGTGGGCATCAAGACGAACTATGAGGGTAAAGACATAGACAATGAAGGATCTTGCTTCAGTCCAAGAAGCCTGTTTGCTTTCCCACCAGATGGTAGCTCCTCTCTGGATTCTTTGCAGTTCAGCAGTGACAGTTCCAATCAAGATTTGCTGTTTGATATGCCCTGTTATACATCCTTCACACAGGCAGAGCTTATAGACTGCCATCTTTGGAAACAGGTGAGTCCCTCTAAACAGTTCCCTGACAAATAATAGAAACAGTGGAAAAGAAGAAACCCTCGGACCTGTCTTTGAGCTTCGGAAACCAGTGACCAGGCAATAATAGCATTGTATATCTACTCTTACCTTCCTAGAACATGCCTGCCAATTCCATGCAGCCACAGAAGTGCTATGGAGGTCAGTTTCATGAAGCCAACAACCACCGTCCAATTACACTAATATGCATGTGAAAAACAGGAGTCTGTAAATGAGGATCGACACAAGCTTTCATGCATGCAATTTGCTTATACATTTGTGTTATTTTGATGGGTATTTTCTTTTTCCTGAGTTGAGTATGTGCTCACCTGTTTGGAAGTGACATTTTAAGAGATAAATGTGGTTTGTTTTTGTATATGCTGATATATTTTTGTATTCCATATAACTCTGAGTCCAAAAGAAATACTTTCTCCAGTTTATAAGAGCTTGAAAATGTATTCTTCTTCTATCGGGCAAATAAACTGAGGAAACTGATCCTATTCTGTAATGGAAATTAAATAGATTTGAGTCCCTGAATTTGAAGCTTTGATGGCACTTCTTTAAGAATCTAAAATGGCATTCTCTTGGTTGTTTCAACACATGTAAATTCTACTTTAAGCCTCTTTTTTTTAATCTAAGTTTTGTTTAAAGTATGTTTTAGCTTTTAAAATCTTTTAAGTAAATTAATCATTTTACTAATTAATTAGGTTCAAACAATCTATCAGCAAGTTTAATATCAATGGCAATTCAAGTCGATACGGAATAAAATTGGCCACCAGCCTACAGGCTTTCGATACGGCTAATACGTATCGAATCAGCCGTGCGGCCATATTATCAACTAGTATTGGTCAATGCTGAGTTTTTTTTTTTAAAAAAAGAAAAAGAAAAATCGGTTTCGACCTATTTTTGAGTTATTTAATTTAAAAAGGTTTTAAATCAAGTTTTCAATTTGAGTTATTATGAGTTATTTTCATCCATTTTGACCATTTTGAGTTCTTTTCATTCATTTTTTTTTTTTAGTTTTAGCTCCGATAATATCAAATTTTGAGTTTTTGTGAAAATATTTCAATGAAATAATATTTAGTGTTTATAGAATTTAATGAGAATGTGTTCATGCCATTCATAGTTTGTAGTGTGCCTATGTGATTTTCCAAGATTATATAAAATTTGATAAAAGTCAAGATTTCTAAGATACTTCTCATTTACTAAGTTCTTGTCGAATAAATAAATAAAATTATAATACAAATGTTTCTACGATTAAATGAAGATCATTTAAAGTGATAAGTAGAGTTTTTACGGTTTTTGTGTAATTTTTTTTAATATTCTGACCTGCTTATGAAAGTCAAAAAACTTTACAATAAAAAAATTATAAATTATAATAGAAGATACACATCACTAGGGGATATTTTAGAACATACATTTCATATTAAATTTTCTCTCATGTTACTTTCCTTCTTTATAAAATTTGTAGACATTTTTCAAAGTTTTAAGATGTGTCAAAATTAGACTTGAAATGATCTAAAACTCCCTAAAATTACCTTTATTTTTGAAAAATTGTTCATCCTAGGTTTTCTATTTTTCCCTAACTCTCTCTTCTTCTTTTTCTATAATTTTTGTCCAGACAAAAAATATAAAATAAAAAATAGAGGAGAGGAAATTTGTTGGTCAAATTTTAACCCCTGTTCAAGTCCTCTCTTAAAAGACTTCAAAAAAAAAATCGTTGGTCAAATTTTAGGAAATTACATCCAAACTGCATTTCAGCTTCTTCAAAAAAATACAACTTAGTCATTGAAAGAAATTTTCAACATTTTTGGGATATGAAGATATGTCAGGAATTCAATGTAAATGTATGTTCCTGTAAGAAGATAAAATACATGTCGTACATTTAAACTAAACTTGCTCAAGCCAAATGAGCCTATAGATTTTATAGGAAAATGTTTCATTGAAAATGGTGATGGGAAACCACCTTCTTTGTTTCTTTTTAATGTTTGTTTACACAGCTAAACATGGTAATGAGAAGTCACGAGTATAAAATAAAATAATAAATAATATAAAATTCACTAGATAAGTCATCCCCATTACCAGATTTAGAGGCTGGAGCACAGTTTAGATCAGATGAAATGACCCTATTTAATTCTTTCTTGGTCTATATACGGCCAAATTTGGTCAACTCATTTATTGAGCTGAAATTCTAATTTTCTAAGTTGCGTTTGTATCAAGTTGGCTCAATGAATCGAGTTGGATCACGTCGCTATGATGTGGGTTTGTTTGGATTGGGTAAAAGACAAGCCAAATTTGGGTTGGCTTGGATTGCATGGTCGAGTTTGAGTCGGTTGAATCTGGGTTAGGTTAGGTATGGGTCAAGTTTTGGGTTGTTTGATTTTGGGTCAAGTCTAGATGATGGGTTGTGACTTGACATTGATTCAATTGGTAACGTTGAAACTTGAAAGATTAGGATCATGTTTCGCATTCATAGATTGTAAAAGGAGAAAAGAAATTTGTGAAGAGACCACTTTATCACATGTGAAACTAGTATCATATGAAAATACTTACAAAGTACAAACATAAAATAAGAATAATTTTAATAGAAAAAGTAAATTTCTTATGAAAATTAGTAAAAATTAGCATTTGAATATGCTAAAATTCAAATTTTATACAATTTTATTTCTTCTTTCAGGATGGACGTGAGAAAGAAACACAATCGGACGAAAAGAGTATCCTTTTTGCATGAGACGTTCTTGTTTTCACCAGTTTAATCTGCTTTTTTTACATATACTGTATAGATAAAAGATATTCATTAACTTTTAAAAAAGAGTAAAAGTCCTATCATTCTCAAAGCAATTTTTTTTTTTTTAAGTCGAAGGTATTCAGGCCTCTTAGAGCACGTGACTAAGTCCTTTAGAGCATGTGCAAACCTCATTATCCACACACATTAGGTAAAAATAGAGGGAGTGACCCTTATATGTTGAGAATGGAACTTGAACCCAAAATCTCCTATAGCTGGGGCTCTCAAAGCAATTTTTCCTATTCATTTGTGGAGAAACTTCATAATAAATAATTAAAAAATGTTTTCAATGGTCAAATGATACTGTTCCTTTCCACCAAAATAGTCAGGGAGTCCTGTAAATAAATAAGCAATGCAAAACACAGTATTAAAGCCCACTTGGCGATTGGCCTGGATATCATACATACTTGCCTAACTTACAAATTCGAAAATAAATTTAACTTCTGTAGTTCTGTCCAATAATTGCATAGACTTTTATCCACTCAATCATGTAAACATCCTAAAAATTTGGGTCGGATTCGAGATTATGTAAATACCAAATAGAAAATCAGTAGCGGCACCTAAATGTAGAGAGGTTAGAGGTAGCAGATACAAAGAGATAGGATAGAACACTGAAACTATAGAGGGAAAAGGAAAAAAATTCAGAGTTTAAAGTCAAATAAAGAAATAAAATTCAAAAAGTTAAAACTCCCAATAAATAAAATTTTGATATTCGATTGTATTAACGACAATGATAAGTCAATGGCATCTGAATGGTTGTCAATTCCAATAATCCAACTGAGAAGCTTCAAACCGCCTTTCGTGACTTGGTGTTCAAAAGCACCTTCCTCTCGTTTGTACTGGCTAACATAGCAAACACTACAACGCCCATATAAAGCCAGGACCTGCTTCTGGTAATCCCCATTCAAAGATGGCTAATTATGGGACTGTCCAGCGACCATCTGCCCTTGCAAGTTCTGCCTCCAATTACGATGCTCCCTCTATCTCAACTGGTAGCCCTCGGAAATCAGCCGTCTTTGCTTTCCTACACTATTATGGCATCCCCTCCAACCCTGAGGTCGGTGCAAGTGCGCATTGTGAGGAATGTGGGCTACTTCTGCGCTTATTACACTATCGTGGTCTGGCTCATGCTCTTTGTGAGCCTCATCCCACGAAGACGCATATCCTTGATGTACTTCATGGCGACGACGGAAGTGGCGTGCTTCTACCTGTTGCTCCTGCGGGCTAAACCAGATTCAGTGATCTTGCATAGGATCATTGACCGACACCTCGTCCTGGCCTTACTGGTCATTGTGACAGTTGTTGAGCTTGTACTCACCCATGCAATCATTCACCTCCTTGTATCACTCGCCATTGGAACACCCATCATCCTCACGCACTGCAACTTTATGTAGGAGGGATGATCCTTTTGTGAATGAAGAAGTTTCCACAGACGGCAAGTTGGTTCTTCAGATGGATAAGAGAGCTCCTGACTTAGAATCACCTGGCCTAGTTTGCTCCATGGTCCCAAGTATCAATTTTCCATGTAATGTCATGCAAATCCATGTAAAATTTAAGAGTAAATTTCAACTCATACTCAAAGAAACAAGCTCATTAGTGAACCAGTTATAGGGCTAATAAACTAAAGCAACTCCCATGAAGTCCATGTTATATTCTAGACGTCATATTGCTTTATAAAGAATCAGATTTTCTCCTACTGTTTAATGCCCAAAGCAAACATTTATTGTGGTGTCATGATTTATTACTTTTGGGCACGATGATTTTGGGGGAATTACCAACCAGAATTACTAGTATTGAACATAGTAAAGGGTCATCATAGATTCACTAAAGCCCCATGATGAATCTCGTCAGAGACCCAACTGATTTGAAGGGTCAAGTTGGCCTCTCGAGACTCGTTTGGATTGGAATGGGTTTTACTTAACCAACCCAACCAACATCATACATAAGTTGAACTCGGCACAACCCAACCTGACATTACAATCCAAGGATCTCGACTCAACCCGACTCTAGTCCAAATTCCTAGCATGGCCCGAATAAGTTGGATTTAAAATCCTAACCAGTATAGTTCTTTTTGGTAAGCATCATGACTAACGTTATTTCATCTCCAAAAGGAATCACACTTATGCACTCCTAATATTCTGAAAATTTAATAAACAATATAGAGAAAGTTCTAGTGATGAACATAGCATAAAAAAAAAGTATTCACACAAAAAATTCAAGTATATATGTGAGTGGGTGAGAGAAGGGTAAGCTGGTGATGTTCCAACAACTTTTTTTCATCCTATACATGTACGTTGAATTGATTTTTTTTGAACATTCATCTCCATTTGTATGTTGCAGTCCTGACCAGGAGACTGGTCTGATTTTTCAGCCAGGGAATTTACAATGTGCCCATATCAATATATCATGAATGGCCAAGATTGTTCACACATTAACATATGCAAGTAGGCCCATATTCCAACCCTTGCAATAGGATGAATTATCAGGCTGTAAGAAATAACACATGAGAAGTACTGATCAAGAAAAGCAAAAACAAATCTAAGTACCCATTGAATCTTTTCAGGCTTGTATTCTAGTCTTCAAGGTTTCATTCAACATCTTGCTCGCCTTTTTGGTATTCCAATTCCTTGCTTTAAGGTACCTCAATATTGAAACCTCTGAACAGAGGGTTGGTAGTTTATCGTACAGAGGACCTATCAGCTTCCTTACCTCATTGATCTGAAAGAGAATAGGCATTAGCATAAGAACATAAAAACATGCTTAAACAGAGAATGTAGTCACATTATATTTATGTGTTTGTATGCACCCCAAACTGAAATTGGCTTGCATATTTTGAAAGAATGGGTGATCATCCATTCCAATGTCCACATGGTATAAAGGGAGTCAGGTCATAATTGTTGGATATTGATTTCCAGCTTCAATGCACCAAATTCCAGCCTATCTTCAAAGTCACCAAATCCTAGTGAGTCCATTGTAGGTAGGAATTGCAGCAGGTCGCAAAGCAGTGGCCTCAGAAGATCTTTTCCAGGATTCTGAAGCCTCCCAGGAACAAATATTTAAGCCGGAATCCTTAGAAACTCACCAGTGTTCGGTTCCCCCAGTCCAAAAACCTGAGCCTGGATGTCACTGCTTATATTGAGATTGGTGTAGGCAATGATTTGAAAAGATATGACAAAAAAGCATACCGATCACATATAATGAAGTGTTTATTTGTGGGAAGGGAACAAAAATGGGTTTCTGATCTTTGTGACGCCTTTAAATCTTACAATATTGGATAAACCTATCCTCCTCTCCCCTATGAGGTACATCCTGATAGGATCTGGAATAATAAAATATTTTGGTGATATGAAATTTATTTTGTTATTTGTATTTTCCAAAGCTTATCAATTTTATTTTTAGTTGTAACACTAAGTCTATTATAGGCTGAACAAATAATAAATGACAGTGAAGAGTTTTCCTCCAAATTAGCCTTTGACTAGGAGGCTGGTTTCTCCTCCCAAGTAAAACCAACATAGGAGGTAGATTTCCCCTCAAAGAGAAATCCCTATTGCCCATTTTCTCCATTTTCTATTGTTTTCTGATTCAGGTTCCTATCATATACAAACGTGCCAACAAGATTTCAAGATTAGCCTTTCAACACAAAATGAAATGCACAAACCAAATACTGTTAACCAACAGTTCAGATGCACATAAAGATCTCTGATTGAAGTTGATGAACTCAAATACCTTTGTTTTCTGCTCTTCTGGTGTCAAACATTTACCAACGCTACTCGCACGGAATTTCCTTAATATTGCTTTAAAATTCAAATTTATAGAAGATCTGGACATGGAAACCCAGAGTCAATTGCATCACAAGTCATTGACTTGCAAAGAATAAAATCAATAAACGAAGCAGGAAAAAAAAAAAAGCTCCAAAAGAAACTGATAGTAAGCAAATATAAAAACTAATGCAAAACAACCAGACTCGCATGTGATTTTGTCCTTGCCATGAGTCCATGACAGAGATCTAAAACCAAGTCAGAATATTAAAGTTGATTGAAACAATTGGGACCAAGTCATAATGCCCAAATTGAATAGGCTCAGTTTCAGTCACAATGCCAAACCTGAGTAACTCAGTATTGAGATAAGCCTATAAGACATAAACTTGTCAGTCAAAAGTTTCTTATTTACTTTGAATGGAATTCCAAATGTTCTTATCCTTGTATTCAAGTCATCTGATATTACCTCTTTTATTTTGGAGGGGGGATCATCATCTCAATCTTGTTGAAGGCAGACCTTTTTTTTTTCCTGAAACAGTTGAGCAGACAATGTAGTTAGGTCTCAATCTGTAGGAATTCAATAAAAATGGGCTTGATGCTACTTTTTATGGCTTAATAACAAGGATGACCAATGAAGACTTAGAACTACGCAATCCAATAAAAAATAATCTTAGATGGAATAGAGTATGGCTTTAAATAGAGTTGAGTACAAAGGTAAAAAATACAGCCGATACTATCATATCTTCTGTACATGTCCAGTATCGCCAATAGGCAGTTTAACGGCCCGTATCGTAGTTGGGCAATACCACCATTTTTTACCTTTAAAAAAAAAATAACAATGCATTAAGTATTGATTTTTAAAAAGGTTTAAACGCAAGTTGTTCACATGCGAAAGATATCAGTCCATTCCAACCTCATTTTCCTTTAGATTTGTCCAATTTGAGTTTCTAGATTTTTCTACTTTTCTTAAAAAAATCATGAAATCTAGATTTTCTAAGATAATTTTCATTTTGGGGCTTCTTGTTAATGCAATTAAATAAAAATCCCTTGTCATGATTGATACAGTTTGTAGTGTATTTGCATGATTTTTCTAACTTTTCAAAACTCTCACTGAAATTAAGATTTTTTACGCAAAAAATTCATGAATTATAATAAAAGATACATGTCATTTTGGGACATTATAGTTAACATATAAAAGTAACTATACAAAAAAAAAAAAAACTATAACCAAATCTTCAACATCAGTTCCCACCCTCCAAAATTCCATTCAAAACAAAATCTTATTTAATGGTATGATTACAAAATTCACAAAAAATCCAACAAAAGCTCCAGCAAAGCTGAAGGAAGCACCTCCAGCATGTATGTGTGAGACAAAAGGCTTCTTCCACAAAACTGCCTGTAATATGTATGACTATAGTTCTTCCCCAGCAGGCCACCACCTTGGCCGGGGAAACGTATACCCAACTCGTTTTGCTGCTTCCAGAATAGATTCATCCCCCATATGCGGATCAGATTCTGTTGATAATCCAACTATGAGATCAAGAAAATTCTTGAGACTCTGCTTCTGTGAATGTTCTCCAGTGTTCTTCATACTGATATCAGAGCTAGCTGCCTTCTCTACTGTTGGAATTTGAGTGGAAGGCAATGGACCTTGAATCGAAGGCGGCAGTTTCCGTGGGGCCTGAACATTACGGGATGGATATTTTGGATAATTTGGTAATTTCTTGTATCTAAACCTAGCAAATTCATCTACAGGTGATCTTTCATCTGCAGGACAGGAACCCTCTGGCCCTTTATCTTTTCTCCCATGTCCACTGGAAACAAGATCATCAGCAGTTGGTTCTGGAAGTGGTTCTTGAATTCCATCAATGGGCTTTGGCAATTGACCTTTTGCATGGGATTTAGCAGGAAAATCACCAATAGATTGAGACTTGTTCTTAGAGATGGCAGAGTTTTGCTTGCCAACTGAAACAGAGGACTGCCTTACAATGAGAGCACCTGCATTGCTGACATTCTTGATTCCTTGCAACTCTGAACCTGCAATTATTGGAGATGCTGGAGCCATGAGTCTCGGAAAACTATCCACATCCATATCTGAAATTTTGCCTGAAGAATCCCCCCTTGACCTTGAAAACCCATGATTATTCTCATTTGCATTGCTACCATCTTGATTGCAGGCACTGTCAATTCTGGGTGATTCTGGACCCCTAATTATTGGAGATATTAGAGCAAAGCATTTCTGAATATGTTCCAAATAATCTGCCTGAGTTTCAGGCGTAGAACCTTGCATCGACTTTGGAATCAATGGATTCTTCTCAACAGAAGACTTTATCTTAGAACAAGAGGACTGCTTTGCACTAGTAGAATCTATGTTGCTGACATTGTTGATTCCTTGTAACTCTGCACCAGTGTCAATCTTGGATACCAAATTCATGTTTCTCTCAAAATTCTCCACATCTGTAACTGACGATTCACCTGAAGATCCTCTTGTTGACGATACAAACACTTGATTTTTCTCCAGAGGAACATTTCCTTTTGGAACACAAGACTCCTCCACATTGCCAGTACTAGAATCTATGTTGCTGACATTGTTGATTCCTTGTAACTCTGCACCAGTATCAATCTTGGATACCAAATTCATGTTTCTCTCAAAATTCTCCACATCTGTAACTGACGATTCACCTGAAGATCCTCTTGTTGACGCTACAAACACTTGATTTTTCTCCACGGGAACATTTCCTTTTGGAACACAAGACTCCTCCACATTGCCAGTACTTGAGTTGCCAACATAGCCAATCCTGGATGACTCTGGACCCTTATTTTTTTGTGGTATCTGAGTAATATATTTCCCGATATTTTCCAGATCTTTTGCCTGAATTTTACTTAAAGAAGCCTCCTTTGGCTCCAACAATGCCACACTCTTCTCCACTGGAGACTTAACTTTAGAAACGGAGGACTGCTTTACAACGGCAGAATCTACATGGCCAATATCCACATGGCTCTGAAAATTCTCCAAATCCATACCTGAAAATTCACCTGAAGAATCCACCCTTGCCCTTGGAAAAACTTGATTACTGTCAACTAGTGATTTCCCCTTCAAAAAATGAGACTCATCCGCATTGGTAGCATCTGATCCACTGCCAATATTGTACTCTGGACATCTAATTTCGGGCAATACTTCCGCGTTCGATTTCAAAATACTAATTAAATCTTCCGTGGAAAGTTCATCTGAAGAATCTTCATTTGCCTTGGGAAGCCCCAAAATCACCTCCACCAGCAATTTTTCCTTGGACGCATTGATCCCTGGCGAACTGGATCCTGTATTTCCCTCAACATTAGTACAAGAATCTGCCTTTGGCGTTGTAAACCCTACATCATTTGAAGACCTCTCGATCCCCCTCTGATCAAACCGTAGACTCTGGTGATTCTCACTTTGAGTAACTTCTCGAACACAACTCAGAGGAGGTTCTGCGGCGGTCAAACCATCCTTGGACTTCAAGAATCCGATGCCTGGGAATTTCCCCATGGAGACAAGGAACTTGAGCCTCTCCAGAAACCCTAGATGCTTCTCCGACTTCAAACTCCCCTTCCAGAATCCAGACGGATCTCCATCTGGATCTGAAGACCCAGGATCCGCGCCTGAAGAAGATGGTTGGCCAATGAGAGGCCGGGACTTCTTAGCCGGTAAACTGCCATATCCAGGATCAGCATCAGAGGTCAATTTCCGCTTGGAAACTGTGGCAGAATTAACGCACAGGGGGGGATCTCGATCATCGTCGCCCTCAACGTCTGAATGACTGCAGGGAGAACATATGATGACTTCGGCGGTGGAGGAAGGCGGAATCCGGCAGGAATCGGGAGTATTTTGGGTAGAAGAGATGCCTAAAACATCCAACTGAGAGTGACTATCACGACGGAGAATCTCCTCCTGGGAGTCGGAGATATGACACTGGCGGGAGATTTCGAAGTAGGGATCCATGACCTCTTAGGGTTTTGGAGCCAAGATTCGAAGACTAGGTTTTTTTTTTTTACTTCGTGATGCACAAGATTTAAATTTCGGAAGAACAAATGCTAACAAGTGACTGCAAAAAGGCAACATGAACTCAAATAGTATTATTGCTCTGGGCCGGACCTGGCCCAAATTTTAGCCTAGATAATAGATTCAATAATTAAGGGTACTGGCTTCAACATGTAAACACAAAAATAACTAAAGAGAAAAATTGTACTACTTACCTCTGATGCCTTGGTGATCAAGTGATGTAGCCATCTAGGATTAGGCGAAAAACAGAGTCGGCCCATCTGGTTCACTAAACCGTGGGCTTTGAAGTTTGAACTGGGCTTTGCAAATGGTCCATTACTGCAGTACAGCAGCAGCCCTATTCCAAATGTTGAATTACAGTCATTGAATTTAGGAAGCTTTTGGTTCTTCATCAGAGGTGGGTCCCTTGTGGAACTCCAAACATGCGCTCCACCTTAAAAAAAACATATATAAATTAACTCAGTCAACTTGGTTTTAAAAAAAAAAAAAAACACAACGTTACTACTTTCTCTTAGTGCCCAAGCCACTTGCACTTCAATGTGGCGAAGGTAAAATTCTTTCAATTCGGTGACATGTATTTTATGAATAGGTCCCAGGAGTCATTATCATTTGAAATATATCCACTAGAGCCACTTAAGCATAAAAAAATAAATTTAAAATTATATTTGACTTTTTAATATAAATTTATACAAAAGGATTGCTGAATTGAACATAATTTTCAAAGTCCTTTTTAAATTAAAAATTCTATTTTAAGACTCAATCATCTATTTTCAGTAAACCCTATTTTTCAAAACATAAATTTATATTTAAATAGGTATATTAAATATAATTCTTACTAGAAAAATAAATCTCAAATAAACTTTCGAATCAGATTGAATCCTTTCTTAGGAATTCAGCCAAATTCATCCTACCGACCACCTCATATGAGTGAGTGTGTGTTTGGTTGTTTTTGTATATGCAAAATGGCACTCTTTGATACATCAAAGGATGATTGAACTTAACATAAATTTTAACGTCTTTTTAAATTAAATTTTTTATTTTAGGACTCAATCATCTATTTCATGAGTTTATCTTTAAAATGGGTAAAATCTATTTTTCAAAGTAAATTTTATATTTAAAAATAATATAATTTTATATTTAAATAGATTTAATAAATATATTTTTTATTAAAAATATATCTCAAAATAAATGTACTCGCCCGACTTAATTCGATTCGACCGACTTCATCGACCGTCTCGTGCGAGTGAGTATATATTACAGGGGTTCTCGTTGATGCATCAAAAAACTTCTAAATTCTCTGCAAGAAACAGAAATACAGAGAGAGAGAGAAGACTGAGGAAAAAGAGAGAAGAGTGAGGAAAGAGAGAGAAAATGATGGAGTTGGAAAATACTGTTGTGATGCCGAAGATCATCTCCTTGCTGTCCTCTCTTCTTCAGAGAGCAACAGAGTACAATGATTTTAACGGGGTGTTGGAAAGACAGAGGATCTCCACCTTCCATGGTCTGATCCGCCCCCCCATCTCCGTTCAGAGCTACTTGGAGAGGATCTTCAAGATGTCCAATTGCAGCCCTTCTTGCCTTGTGGTTGCCTATGTTTATCTGGATCGATTTACTCAGAAGCAGCCCTTGTTGTCCATCAATTCATTCAACGTCCACCGTCTCATCATCACCAGTGTCATGCTCGCCGCCAAATTCTTGGGCGATATGTAAGTATTTTATGCTTTCTTTCTTTCTTTCTATATTGGGGATTTTCATCATCTTTGTTATGGGTTTCTTTCTTTCTTTCTTGCTCTGTTTATTGTAGTTGGTGAAGAGAAATCTGCTCTTTTCTTTCTCTATTGGGATTTTCAGCATCTGGGTTGTGGGATTTTGAGTTTTTTCTTTGGTTATTGTAATGGGTTTTCTTTCTTTCTTTGGTTGTCGCGGTGGGTTTCATACGAGCTTGAGGAGCATAACGGAAACCCTAGGTCTTTCTTTATTTGGAAAATCTAAATGTGCTTGTTTGGATGCATGTAATTTGAATCATTCATTTAAGATTTTGCGAGACTAATGATTCTTAAGGTGTCTTGGTGGGACCTAAAACCTAAATCCTAAATTTTCAGATTGCATGCTTCGGATTTTCCAGCAATCGGCAAAACGAAATTCTCCTTTTTTTTTTTTTAAGAGATTCTTATAATTTAATCTGCATTCAAATAATCGAACAACCACACATCGTACTTATCCAAGACGATTCATATTTTCCTATGTAGTTATATATTATATCAATATATAATTTACCTTCTATTTTATAAGTTAATAAAAAAAATTATGGGGACTTGTGGAATTTAAACCATCTTTCTTTTCTCTTTGAGCCCCTTCATGGATTTTAGAAACGAAAGAGATTCAAGAAATTTTTTGTTTCTTTTTCTCTCTGTACCCTGGGTTTGTTACCTTATTTCTTAATGTCCTCGAGGACAGGTTTGGTACAAGGTAGTGTCCGTACATTAGGCCACCTGTCTCCAAGTGGGGACAATCATAACCGTCCAATTAATTGCTTATTTTTGTTCTCTTTTCTTCTTGTTGAAGACTACTGATAAATGGGCGGTGCGACTTCTTGCTTTAGTTGTTCCTCCCCTGTTTTTCTCTTCCTTAAGTGAACTGCTTTCTCTTTCTATTTTGGGATAGTTGCTTGCAATTCTTTCTCCTAATTCTCATCTGTGTTCACACGAGTTTGAATGCCCATTGATGCACACAACTTCACATAATAATTTCCAAAAGAGGATTTTTTTTTTTGGAATTTTTAATGTGAAGGGTTTCTCAATGAAAGCCAAAGTGCCAAACCCAGATTACCCGATTAGGGTTGCACAGTAATGTGAAGCAGTCAAAACCATGTGCTACACAGTTCAGGTTTTATGGGTGCCCTCATTATATTTTATTTTCTATGTTGTAGATAAGTTTACAAGTTATAACTGATGCATTTATTTGTTTGCAGAAGATACGAAAATAAACACTTTGCCAAAATAGGAGGGATCGACGTTGAAGAGATGAACCTTCTTGAATTGGATTTTTTATTTGGTCTTGACTTTCACTTGAATGTCACTCCCACTGGCTTCGACACCTATTGCTGCTTTCTACAGAGAGAGATGCTGGTGAAATCACCACCTATTGTGGTGAAATCTCTCAAGTTCCAATGCTGCTTTGAAGAGGATGAATCTACCCCTGCCCCTCAGATGCAACGACAACTTGCTGTCTAGAGTCTAAAATGCCAAAGAAGAAGATAGTGATTCATCACTTCTCATCTCTTCTGTCGATCTTGCCAATGATCCACTTGTGCCATTTCTCTTTATTTCTTTCTAGGTTTTGCATTAAGAATTAGAATAATGGACACTTCATCTCATACTTACATCTTGCCCTGTTCTCATTGTTACAACTCTCTTCTTTCATGGCTTGAGGATGTTCTGTTATTGTAATTACCAACATTGATGGATGTATCCAGCTACAGTATTGATTCTGAATGTAAATGTGTTTTTGCCATTTCACAATCTTATTCACATGGACATGTTGGGTGTTTTAATCTATATATGGGCATACATTAAAACTAAAAATCGTAGTTTAAATACTTATTTTGATCCGAAGTGCTTGGATTGTTGTCCAAATAGAGTTCAACTCAATCAGTTGACAGCCATTTGTTTTTTGTGTTTTTTTTTTCAAAGTGGATATGATTTGAACTAAAACGTAAAAGTAAAACAACTTTAAATATGTAATATATTCTTTTATAAAAGATAAAAGTAAGGTTCTCTGTTTTCCACAAAGATGTGAATAAATTCTTTAAATATGTAATATATTCTTTGTTTCACTGGTTATCCTGCAGTTTTCCACACGTAAATTAAAGAAAAAAATGGAAATATTTTTTAAGGAATTTGGTTATATCAAGGGTTATAATAATGGCAACAGATACATATCAGGCGATACAGTTGTATTTCCGATACGTATTGCTTGTAGCGATAAATTACTGCGATGCATTCTCTATTATTTTTTACTTTTTGAAAAAATTATATAAAAATAGGAAAAAAGCAAAAACCTTGTGTGAGCATATTTTTGTTTAAAAAGACGGTTATTTTTATTGAGTAGTAAACCTTTGAGAGCCAAAATTTTAATACGAATAAATAATGTTCTAAGAATTTGAAAAATGTCTAAAAGTTTTAGAAAATAAGAGATCAATATGAGGAAATATCTAGTATGAAATTCATGTTCTCTAGCATTTTACAATGACATAATTCATAAATTATTTTAAAAAATATATGAATTTATCATAAAAATGTTGAAATATTAGAAAAACCACAAAAACACCCTAAAAACTATATCAATCACATTAAGAGCTCTTTATTTGATCCAGAAATATTTGTACCATATCATTAATTTTTTCCACAAAAAACTCTAAAATGGGAGAAAATCTGGCTTTCATTAAATTTAAAAAAAAAAAACCTTGAAAATTCACACAAACACTCTACAAACAATATAAATCATATTAAGACATCATCATTCAATTTAATAAGCACTCAATATTTCTTCATTAAATTATTTTCACAAAGGAACCTCAAAATCAGGACTATTTTGAGACAAATATTAAAAAAATGATGAAAATAACTCAAAATAGTCAAATTTAAGGAAAAAAAATTAAATCAACAAAAAACTCTCACACTTGGAAATTTTAATTCTAAATCTTCTTAAACTCCAAATTATAAGTTTAATATAAACTCTTGAGCAATTTCATGCATACATTGCACACTGCTGATGGCCACGTGAGCTAGTATAAAAGACAGGATCAAGATAATAATTATAATTAGTAAAAATAATAGTTAATAATAAGTTCTTAATGTATTTGTTACTCAATATTAAGAAGTAAGTAGATGATTTTAATCATTCAATCAAAGTAGAAGTTTAGAAATCCAAACTGATAATGATAATAGAGTTAATTTTCAATTAAATATTTAAAGTTTTAATTCAATTTTAATATTGCATGAAATAATTTGACATCTAGTGAGTGGGAGATGTCAAGAGAGAGGAAACATTAGGTTAAATGAAGGAAAAACCTGATTTGTAAATTGGAAGTTATTCTATAATTTTTAATAAAGGTAAGAGACTAAAATTCAATAGGCTTTTATCAATTGAAAGTGATTGAAACTGAGAGAGTTTGAAAAGAAAAGATGGGTAAAAACATATACTTTCGTTGTTCCAAATTAGTTGTCTTATATAGATTTTGAAATTGCCTCTAAGTAGTTGTCTCATTTATATTAGAGTAGCATAAAATGTGTTGAAAATGGATGAGATCATATAGAGTGCTTGCCTTATATAGAAAGTTCCTTAAAAAATACAAATGTCTCAAATAAGACAATTAAAATGGGACGGAAAGGAGTAATAAATTAAAGAAGAGGGAATACACTATAAGGCTTTCTAATTTTCCTAGTTTTAATTTTTAAACTTATTAATATTCATCTTATATTTAATATAAAAATATATATAATGTGTGAATGTGTGATTATTATCATGGAAAGATGCTGACCAACATTGTGATACCCTCACCTCAAAAACTGATGTGGGAAAAGTCCCACATCGGTTTGGAGGGGTGAGGGGTGGGGATATATAAGAGGCCACCCCTCGTACTCAAGCATGATGCGTTTGGGCCCGGGCCTAAAGGCAAAATCGTGCGGGTTCGAACTGTATGCGAGGCCCAAAACAAACAATATCTTGATGAGTCGAGTCCTAAACCCCTATATTCAGATCGAGTCGTTACAAACATGCTCTACCGTTATCTTTCCAATGGGCTTATTTGGTGGGCCTCATGATATGATTTGCAAGGTAATATTACATGTATTAGAGTACGAGCAACCATCACTTAAATTATTAAAAAATCCAAACATGTGCATATCTTAAAATAAATTTGACAAAAAATGTTAAACACAAAATTCCATCTCCATAAAACTCCAAAACATTTTACATGTTATGATTTTATTTTTTACTTTTTTTTTGAGATCAAGGATCCAGACATCTCAGATCACTAATCCTTGAGGCATATGGAAATCCGAGATTAAAAATTCGACTTGATCTCAAAATTTTCCATAAACAAGAGCAATTTTTAACCACCAAACCAACTACTCATATAGTGCTACTATTATGTCTTCTTCTTCTTCCATTAATATTCTTTTTCTCTTTTCTTATTTTTCTTTTATTTTCATCTTTCTTCTTCTTTCTGAATGTTTTGCCACTCATTTTTTCCTATTCTTCATTTATTTTTATTTTTTAAATATAATATAAAACAGTAATATTCAAAAAAATTGACAGAGTTTTGACTTTTTTACTCAATCAAAACCTGATTGAGTCTTAAGTTGATTCAACTAAAAAAAAGTCTAAGTCGAGTTTTAAAATTTTTCAATTATGGAAGTACCCTTGCCTTATTAAAAAATATATCGCAAAATAAATGCTCGCAACAGATTAAAATGGATTCTCGTGGATACATGAAAGACCTTCAAATTCACTACGATAAAGTCTTTTTAAATTAAAAAATATATTTTAAAATTCAATCATCTATTTTCATGGGTTTATTTTTAAATAGATATAATAGATATAATTCTTATTAAAAAATATCTCAAAATAAAGGTGCGCATCGGATCAAATCCGATTCAGCCGACTGCGTCGACCACCTCATGTGAGTAAGTTTCAATATATGAAAACAGATTCTTGTTGAAACATGAAATAACTTCAAATTCTCCAAAATAAAGTCTTTTTAAATTAAAAATTTTATTTTCAGATTCAACTATCTATTTTCATGAGTTTATTTTAAACACTAAAATCTATTTTTTGAAATATAATTTTTTGTTTAAGTAGATATATTAAATATAATTCTTATTTCAAAATAAATGTGCCGTGCAGAATGAATCCGATGCAGCCGACTTCCTCTACCGCCTCAAGTGAGTGAGTTTCTATATAAGGAAACGGGTTCTCGTTGATGGCTTCCAAATTCTCTGCAAGAAATAGAAATACACAGAGAGAGACAGAGAAGAGTGAGAAAAGAGAGAGAAAATGATGGAGTTGGGAAATCCTGTTGTGATGCCGAAGATCATCTCCTTGCTCTCCTCTCTTCTCCAGAGAGCAGCAGAGTACAATGATTTTAACGGGGGGTTGGAAAAACATAGGATCTCCACCTTCCATGGTCTGATCCGGCCCACCATCTCCGTTCAGAGCTACTTGGAGAGGATCTTCAAGTTGTCCAATTGCAGCCCTTCTTGCCTTGTGGTTGCCTATGTTTATCTAGATCGATTTACTCAGAAGCAGCCCTTGTTGCCCATCAATTCATTCAGCGTCCACCGTCTCATCATCACCAGTGTCATGCTCGCTGCCAAATTCTTGGGCGATATGTAAGTATTTTATGCTCTCTCTCTTTCTTTCTATATTGGGGATTTTCATAATCTTAGATATGGGTTTCTTTCTTTCTCTGTTTATCGTAGTTGGTGAAGAGAAATCTGCTCTTTCTTTCTCTATTGGAATTTTCAGCATCTGGGTTGTGGGATTTTGAGTTTTTTCTTTGGTTATTGTAGTGGGTTTTCTTTCTTTCTTCAGTTATCGCTGTCGGTTTCATACGAGCCTGAGTAGCTTAATGGATACCCTAGTCTTTCTTTATTTGGAAAATCTAAGTTGTGCTTGTTTGGATGCATGAATTTGGAATCATTTCATTTAAGATTTTCCAAGACTATTGATTCTTAAAGTGTCTTGGTGGGACCTAAAACCTAAATCCTAAATTTCAAATTGCCTGCTTTGGATTTTCAAGCAATCAGCAAAACGAAATTCCCTTTATTTTTAGAGATTCTTATAATTCTAATCTGCATTCGAATAATCGAATAGCAGCACTTCATGCTTATCCAAGACGATTCATATTTTCCTTTGTCGTTATATATTATATCAATATATAATTTTACCTTTTATTTTATATTATATTAAAAAAATTATGAGGTCTTGTGGAATTTAAACCCTCTTTCTACTCTCTTTGAAACCCTTCATGGATTTTCGTAACAAAAGAGATTGAAGAAATTTTTTTGTTTCTTTTTCTGACTGTACCCTGTTTTGCTTGCTTATTTCTTAATGTCCTCCTGGACAGGTTTGGTACAAGGTAGTGTCCGTACATTAGGCCAGCTGTCATCCAAGTGGGGACAATCATAATCGTTCAATTAATTGCTTATTTTTGTTCTCTTTTCTTGTTGCTGAAGACAAGTAATAAATGGGTGGTGCCACTTCTTGCTCTATTTGTCCCTCCCCTGTTTTTCTTCTCTCAAGTGAACTGCTCCTCTTTCTATTTTGGGATAGTTGCTTGCAAATCTTCCTTCTAATGGAGGAATTCATTTTCATTGAAATAGTTGATTGCACTATAAAATCAAAATGGGCTATCATACTCATTATTTTATTTTCTAAGGTTGGGTAGGGGGTGAATCTCATTAAACCACTGTCTTCTTTATTTATAAGTTATACTTATGTCTTTATTTTGTTTGCAGAAGATACGAAAATAAACACTTCGCCAAAATAGGAGCGATCAGCATCGAAGAGATTAACCTTCTTGAACTGGATTTTTATTCGGTGTGAGCTTTCACTTGAATGTCACTCCCACTGCCTTCAACACCTATTGTTGCTTTCTACATAAACAGATGTTGTTGGAATCCCCACCTCTGGTGAAATCTCTCAAGTTCCAGTGCTTCTTTAAAGAAGATGAATCTATCCCTAACCCTCAACGACAACTTGCTTTATAGAGTGTTAAACTCTAAAGAAGAGGATAGAGATTTATCAATTGTCCTATGTTCTGTCTGTCTTGTCAATGACCTACTTGTATATTTTTCTTTATTTCTTTCTAGGTTTTGCATTAAGAATTAGAATGATAGTTACAACTCTCTTCTTTCATGCCTTGAGGATATTCCATCCAAGGATTTGAACATTGGTAATATTAGGTTTTTCAAATTATGCAGCTATAGATATGATTCTGAGTGTATTCAAATAAAATGCGTTTTTTCCATTTCGCAATCTTATTCACATGGGCATGTTTGGTGTTTTTAATCTATAAATGAGCAATACATTAAAACTCAAAATTGTAGTTTAAATACTTATTTCATTATTTTGATCAGAACGTCCAAAAAGAGTTAAACTCAATCAATTAACAGCCATTTGTTTTTTTATTTCTTGTGGTGATATGATTTGAATAAAAAGCTTAACGATTGCATGGCCTATGTCGGATTAAGTCTAATTGAATCCTTAGCATGATTTAATAAGCTTGATTCAATTAGTTAAACTTTTAAAGACAAGCCTCAAGAACGGGCTTTGAAAACTACGTCCAAAATACAAACCAATCATCCTCATCACAATTATTTCACAGGATGGAGAAGCTGCAAAATGGATATTTCAGAAGAAATGAGACTCGTAAAGATTACAGAATAACAGAGACCACATTTCTTTTCACAAAACCAACTTTAAATAAAAAGGTCACATTTAGTATTTGGTTGTACTCTTGAACTTTGAATATGTAATATATATTTTCATAAAAAAGGAAAAGTAAAACTTTCACATAAACAATTCTTGTCTTGTACAAAAATGTGAATATAATTATTGCAATGCATTCTCTCTCTTATTTATAATTTTTAGAGAAAAAGGTAAAAAAAAAAATAAATCATAGTATTCTAAAAAGACAGGTTTCATAAATTTCTTTTCAAAAAACATCTGAATTTATCATAAAAAATGTTAAATATTAAAAATCATACAAACACCATAGAAATTATATCAACAAATTAAAGGCTATCCTTATAATTATTGAACAGTGATTCAAAGCGGATTTATACAACAAAACTCAATTTATGAGTCTCACTACATTTTTTTTACCAACTTTTTAAAAATCATTAAATAATATTTTAAATTTGAAGAGAGAGAAAAATCTCAAACAAGATGAAGTATAAGCCGAAATTTTCGGGCCGAATTTTTTACCACTGTTCCTAACCCAAATGGCTGAGAGGTGCAAATTTTTCATTCACACCAAATATAATCAATTCAAATGAAATGATTTCAACATACTCTTCATCATCTAGACTCGAGGCAAGAAATATAGAAAAAAGGAAAGTCACTTTCTATATTGCAACCAACGTTTCAAAATGAAGCAATTTATTCAATCTTTATGTAATTATTTAATTAAATTAGATTAAACTGTTTGACCTAATTCAATTGTGCTTTTTGTCAGTGTTTTTTAAATCAGACCAGCCCGCAGTTGATGTCGGTTTCCTGTAACCGGGCATAAGAAAAAAACTCTAAAAAGCAAGTCAAACTCGAGGTTTGATCCATTTTCTTGTGACCCATTAACCTTAAAATCATTTCAAAAATTATTTTTTCCTTAACCAAGTCAAACTCACGGTATGATAGATTTTCTTAAAAAAAAAGTGCCCATAATCCATAAAAACTATTTCAAAAAATTATAAAATGAAATTTATTTTATATATATAAAGATGACATTAGAGAGAAACAAGAGAAAGAGGTAGAAAGAAGCAAGGGTCGAAATATCGGCCGATACATATCGTATCAGCCGATATGTATCGATTTTTTAATATCAAACAATATCGGCCGATACGATATGTATCAGCCGTACAAAACGAATATCGGCCGATATGGCCAATATTCGGTCCGCAATATCGGTCTCCACATCGGTATTTAAATCTCAGTATTTAAAAGTTATTTTTTTTATTTTATTTTTAAAAAAACAGATACGGATTTTCACGGTTTTTTGCGGTTTTCAACTGTTTTTAATGGTTCTTCACGGTTTTTAACGGTTCTTCACGGTTTTTTACTATTCTTCCGATACGGCTTTCACGGTTTTACACGGTTTTTTGCGGTTCTTCACGGTTTTTCCACGGTTCCGATATCGGAGGAGAGAGAAATGGCCGATATCGGAGGAAAGAGAAAATTATCCGCTAAAATATAGGCCGGGGCATTTTTTTAACCCCTGGAAAAAAGAGAAAGAAAGCCAGCACGAAGAGAAAGACGTACGAAGAATAAAAGATTCTTATCTTTTCATTTTATCTTTAATGCACCTATAAACCTAGGCTGCGTTTGGATGGGGGTAAGAGAGGGTAACCCTCCATTACCCCTTGTTACCCTCATTTGGTAAAGGGAGTGAGGGTAAAAATTTATCCCTCTCATCTCATTTTTGAATACCCTATCCCTTAATACGCCTTACCTTCCTCTCTTTATCAATTAAATATTATAAAATTAAAATATTTCAAAATATAATATATATATATATATATATATATTATATAATTAAAAAAATATTATATTTCAAGTAATTAGCAATTTAATTTTTTTTGGAATATATTTTAAAAATGTGTCAACATTTTCAACATGATACATTTGGATGAGGGGTAAATTTTATGGGGATTACCCTTGAGTAGGGGTAAATTGACATATTAACAATTTTATGATAATCAATATTTTTTTATTACATCTATGTAGTATAAATAATAATAAATAAAATTTTATTAAACATAATTGTCAAAATATCATATTTTTAAGGGGTGATTCTATTGAAATTTCAATAAGTTCTCAAAACTCCGAAAGATTTTAGGGAGTAATTAACAATTTATTCTCTTTAAAGTTTATTTTAAAAATGTGTCAGTATTTTCAACATGATGCATTTAGATGAGGAGTAAATTTTATGGGGGTTACTCGGGGTTACCCTTAAGTAGGGGTAACTGTAATCAGGGATAATCTGACATAACAATTTTATAAGAATTATTAATTTTTACTAAATTCATATAATATAAAAAATAATAATAAAATTTTATGAAACATAATTGTTAAAATATTTTATTTTAAGGAGTGATTCTGTCCAAATTTCGAAAGAGTCTCGAAACTCCAAAAGATTTTGAGGTTCATGGTAATATCTTTTAGAGTAATTAGCAATTTATTTTATTGAATGTTTATTTTTAAAAAAAATCAATATTTTTAACGTGATGCATTTGGATGAGGAGTAAATTTTGCAGAGGTTTCCTGGAGTTACCTTTGAATAAAGGTAACTGTAAGCAGAGATAACCTAAAATATTAACAAATTTAGAGAATTAATGTTTTTATTAAATTCATATAATATACAAAATAAAAATTATAATTTTTATAAAGAGATATGTTAATATTTTTTATTTATTTATTGGGATTTAAAATAATAATATAAAAAAATTCTTTATTTATTTTTTTAATCTTAGAATGCAAGTGCTCATTTTAAATTATAATTATAAAAAATAGATAATATTATTATAAGTTATATTATTAAAATTTACTTCATAAATGTTATTTAATAATTATATTTTATAAAAAAAATTAAAAATATTAATATATCAAATTACACTTACTTATAGTTAAATTAACAAAAAAGATTTTTTACTTTTAAGATAAACCTTTACTTTACAAGTGCAATTACCAAACAAAATAAACATAATTTCAATTCAAGTCACCTCTACTCAAAGGTGAACCCTACTCAAGATAACCCCTCTAAAATTTCCCCCTCATCCAAAGGCAAAGGCAGACATAATGCATTTCTCCTCCATCTCCTTTGTAAGTATAAAATAATATTAAAATAGGAGAAAAAAATAGAGGCAGAGAAGGAGAGTCTATTGGATTGGGCAGCCGAGAGGAAAATAAAAACAGAGACAAGAAAAAGAGAGTCCATTGAGAGACCATTGGATAGCTGTTATCTCACGGACAAGGATTTACTTTTTATACAAATTTTGTTCATCTAAATTTTAGAGAGCTAATTTACCACAGTTTATGAATTTCACGAGAATTTCAACAAATCGATTTTACATGAATTTCACGAGAATTTCAACAAATCGATTTTACAGATAATAAGAGTTTCGACAAAATCAATTTTACTGTTCATATGAAGAATTGATAACCAATTTTACTCTTCGTGCAAAAAGTAAAATTGACAATACACTATATAATTATACAAACCTCCGATGAAGGATCAATATTAGAATAGGCTAGATAAAAAAAAAATAGTTTAAATATTTTTTTAAAATAAAATTGAAATATAAATATTAGATTATTAATGTTTTGTGTTTATATAAAAAATAGCTTTTTTAAGAAAATATAATTTTACTATTTCTTATTTATTTTATATTTTATTTATATAGTTTTTTAGATTTTATTATTTATTAATTAATTTTATAGTATATAATTCAATACTCCCTCCGTACCAATTTAATCGTCTCATTTGAATTTTGAAATCGTCTCAAAATACTTGTCTCATTTAAATATACTCGTCTCATTTAAATAAAATGTGTTAAAAATAGATGAAAATCACCTCTCATATAAAGTAGTTTAAAATCAAATTTAAATTCCTTATTTACTGATAAACTATGACAAATTTGACCATGCTTGGACACAATTAAACCTTATTTAAACACAACCTCCCAACCTTAAATATAGAAGGTTGATTATCAGCCAATTTTTAAAACATTGGTTTTGTGCTAACACCATAGTAATATAAATAATTTTATATTAAAAATAAGTTCCGAATAAATAAAAATTTTAAATCTCATGACATTAATAATACTATGATAGAAACAATGAAATGACTCAATCATAAAATAAAATAAATAATAATAATATTTTTTAATGAATCGATTCAAAACAACTCACTCGAGCACTAGACTAGATTGCATTTTCAAATTATCGACGCCATTATCTTCCAATGTAATAATTATCATCATCATCAGAATAAATCATTTTTCTCATCCACAGCTAGATAAAGCCGTGTAGGATGGTGTCCTAAGATTATATATTTTCCTCATCTGATGAATAACAAAAGCAAAATAATAAATATATTCACTAAGCAATCAGTAATACACCGAAAAACAATAAAATTGGATTCAGAAGCAGTGGGATTTCACATCAATGTTGTAAAATTCTCAGTCCAAGTGTTGGAAAATCAGTTTTGCTTCATCCTCATCTCATTTTCCCAATCACAAAAAAGTTATTCTAAACAAATAAAAAAAGGAAAAATAAAAAACCAAAAAATGAAGAAGAAAAGATTGCTCAGTGGTGGCAATGAAGTAATAGGTTCGATTCTGCCTGCGGTCTTCCTCAACTCTATTTCAGAAGAGGGAGCTTTTTATCCTCATCGCAACCATTTTCTTCTTATCTCTCAAGAAAAATCAATGAAAATTGTGTGAATGCAAGAAATACAGAGAAAAACACATGAAAAAAGGGAAGAAATGAAACTAATCATACTCAACCCTAACCACAATCTCATTAGCATTTCGTGATTTCACCTAATCTTAGTTTCTCAAAAACGAAAGGGAAAATTGCTCAGGTCAGCGGGGTAGTCGACATGCAAATCTCTCCCTATCAAAGGAGAAAGAGAGAGAACTGCAATCCGGTCTGTTGAGCTTGAATTTCCTGAGTCATCACCGCAATTCTCAACCCTCTTTTACGAGAAATAGAAGAAGGAAGAAAAAAAAAAAGGAAACAAGAAACAATGGCTTACATATCTACAATTCTCAACCCTCTTTTACGAGAAATAGAAGAAGGAAGAAAAAAAAAAAGGAAACAAGAAACAATGGCTTACATATCTACATCTGAACACAAACCCTAAAAACGACGGCTATTGTTGAGCGAGCTCTCTATTTATAGGGTTTTCGTTTTAGGGTTTTCAGCTTTCATTGCAAATCAGACCTCTGTGACCTGCACTTTTGCATGTGGCGCATGTGTGTGATATCAAAGCCGTTGATGTTGTGAACGTGCAGAGATGTGCCAAGGACCCAATACGTAAATATAATAGGGTGGCTCAATTTATAAATAATATGTAGGATATATTATAATTTGTGGACGTGCATATACGTAAATATTGCAAGGACCCAATACGTAAATATTCTAACTTTATTGAACATGTTTAGGGTGGCTCAATTAAAATTAGAAATGACAATAATATACTGTGATAAGTTTGACTGCTTAAGTTCTTTAGTAAAATCTAATTATCCAACTTAGAAATTACTAATAACATGATAGCAAGGTACACAAAATATAAATAAACTAACATGATTTTGTATAAAGATTCTTACATCATTTTCAAAAGCAATTCTATAAAATAGATATTGGACTTCAATACTCCGGAGCAGGGGTAGAAATCTCAGTATCAGCCAATAAATTTATTTCTCCTACTTTTTTTTATACAAAAATCACCAATATCTGTCGATATATATCGAACATCGGCCAAGATTATTATCCCTACTTCGGAGAATATAATATTGGACAATGAAAAAAAAACAAAATTAAGATAACAAAAATACACATGTTATATTATTGTTTTCAAAAAACAAAAACAAAAAAAAAAACCACTCAAAAAAATTAGTGGTTTTAACTTCAAGAAATAGAATTAAAATAAAACGTTAAAGGCAGTTTCAACTTGTGTATAAATGAGTCCAGTTACTTCCATTTTAAATGGAGTTGAGGCAATATTAGGGTTTTATGATCAACCCAATCCATCATCAATCGTTGGCAACTTGGCACAGCACCTTAACATGAACTAAACCCATTAATTTGATTTTAGTTTGGCATTTATAATCCCTTTGATTTTTCGAATTTTATTAAAATTAACCCATTTGATAATTGACTCAAAAAAACTTGTTTTACTCTAAGTGATGTACCCTAAGTAAAAAAATCGGCCAGAAAAAAGGTTTCTGGTCCTGACAAGGGGTCAATTTTCAACTCAAAATTCTGACGGGGCCAAACTCCTTCAATCCTGAAATGAAATAAAACAATTTAAATTGGGCTGATATCCATCCCATTATCTCCACAATGAAGTCAAAATATCCAAAAAAAAAAAATTAAAGCAAGATTCTTTAGAGAGAGTTGCCATCTTTACAATTGAACTCCATGACAAAAGGGGGATCAAAGCCACGCTCTCATAATACCAGGCTGTTCAACTAGGATAAAATCATAAGCAAGCAGTTTATCCAACGATTCGTGTTTGGAGACTAGATTTGTCCCTTGGAGATGTCAAATGGATGGTTAGCAGCTGTTCATTTTTTAATTGAAAAACCAACTGAGAAGAAATATTCAATTCACAGATGAAACCAGTGTAGAAATGGATAATTGCCGACACCGTTTGAGTTACTCAGGTCGAAACCAGGTTTCCTCCCAGGAAAAATCCATTTACAAACAAGATTAATACGCATCATCAGTAGCATCACCACCACAAACAGTTATCAGCAGCTGTTCATTGGGATAATTGTTGTTTTTGCACTTAGATTTGTCGTGTTAATGTTTTTTTATAGACCGACTATACAAGCCGTAGACATTGCTTTCTATGCATGGGCCCCTCCAAGGGGATTTCCAATATCGGCAACATTCATCATAAAAGCAATATGGGGTGGGGATCCCCATGTTAAAAAAAAAAAAAAGAATACAGAACAGATGACCCAACTTCCTAAAGTATTCAAACCAATTGCAATTTTTTAGCATATTTGAAGTTTTGAACATGACCTTAAAGTAATAAAATGTGATCCAGGAACTTTGAGATAAAACATTCTCACATTAAAGAAGAAATTACATCAAATAGATTAAACTGAACAGCATGGAAGATCATCAAACTAGAATAATGCATGAGTTACTGCCACAAGCTTGCAGTACCAAATTAAAATTGCCTGCATCTGTCAATAATGTACTAAAACGACTTTAGGCTCCTCTGCAGCCATCAAGAGTAAGGTTTTAACTGTTTATGGAACCTGAAATGAATCAAAATTTTGTGTTTATTCAGGCGGTGATTCTCATGAGTGAAGGTGAATAAAAGATGTTGGACAATCTCCCCAACAAACTGTTGCTGCTGGGGCATTTCATATTTCAATAAAAGATCTATATTGACAAATCTTGGCTTAAAATACACATTCAACAAGCAACTTGCAACAGAAAATGGCCAGCCATGATTTACCTGAATATTTCTTAGTACATTAAGGCTCAAATTAAAAAACTTATATAAGTTCGGCTTTTTTCAGATCAGAGACCACACCACGATCCTCTCTGCCCCTTTCATTATACAAGACCTGCACAAGATTGAAGGCTAAGAAGAAGCTCAAAAAACAAAATTACTTGACATAAAAAGGATTTCATTCTTCACAATGGTACCTTATCAATAATTCCATATTCAACTGCATCACTAGGACTGAAATATTTTGGGCGCCTGATGTCCTCTTCTATCTGCTCAGGAGGTTTACCTATATGCCTCGAATATAGGTTAACCTTGAAAATGAAACAAAAAACCTCATTCAATCAGTTTCAACATTTGTATGTGTTAGTGTTCAAGAAAGATGGTATACTTGGAGCCAAATCAAGAAAGATGGTATACTTGGAGCCAAATCAAGAAAGATGTTTCAGTTTCTTTAATAATTTATCTTTTGCAGTCAGATGGTAAAATAATAAAAGCATAAAAGCAGGCAACTGCATCCTGGCAACAGAAAGGAAGAGCAGGAAATGTTATCACCCATATAAGATGATTTCATGTACATCCAACAGCTGAACCCAAACCCACAACATTTAGATTACACAGTAATTACTCGCTAATTGTGTGTGAGCTTTTGACTGAAAGACTATTAACTATGCCTTTTAACTATATCCTAGAGATATCTCGTCCCTTTTTAACTACCTGTATTTTGCTTATCCTTTCTTATAAAGTTGCTTATTAGAAACATGTTCAATATTAAGCATCCATAAAACAGGTTGGGTAAATCAATAACAAATCAATTTGTTAATATTTGCTTTTTACTAGTAAATAAATTTATGCAGACATGGATCAATCTCTTCTTATGAAATGAATCAAACGAACACTCTTTTCTTTACAAAACAGACAAATTGTAGTTTTCAATCAATTTCTGGGAGTCAATACTGACCAAGATTAGCAGAAGTCTCAAATATGATTTGTTGACCATGTTGATAGAAGAGTAAAAAATTGTGGTGGTTGTGTTAGAAATGGCAATGTGATAAAGCGCAACCAAAGAATATACTCGGCGGAAGCGAATGATAGTTTCTTACCAACTCTGCCTTCACATTTTTCACTTCTTTCCTCGCAAGGTCAATATCCGTCGCTTGACCTTGAAACCTTGCAATTGGCTGCAGAGTGGGGAAAAAGGATACAACAGCAGTGTAAAAGCACTATCATCAAAACTAGCTTTGCAATGGCAACTAATCGTCCATGGTGCAACCAGAAGTTACTCCGACACACAGAAGATATAGATAATACAAGAAGTACCTGCTTTATCATGATAGTTGATGATGGCAATGCAGCACGGTTTCCTCTTGCACCAGCAGCCAAAAGCAAGGCTGCTTCTCCCCAAGCATTACCAACACAAAGCGTGAATATTGGTGGTTTAACATATCTGCAGTGTGCATGCAAAATCTCATTCTCAATATTTTAAAAACTTGTAAACAAAATTTCCTTCCACAAACATAAAACAGTATGCAAAGAGCTGTAGAGTGTGTTGACTGTTGACAAACATAACCCCTCATCTGAGTGACACTTCACAATCACATTGGTGAGGATATATTTCAGCAGCATTTCAAACAAGTTACTAATTAATTATGAAATCTATGAAGCTTCCAGTTTTTATTGGTTATGAAGCTCCTAAATACAATAAAAGAGTCCTGAACCCAAAAGAAATGGATGTACATCAAAGGATGAAACATGTGTTAGAATTTAATGATGTACCATCACTATTATCATCTTCTTTTTGTTTGTTCATCACCATTACCATCTTATTTTATTCTTCATGTTCATTTCTTCTGTTCTTGCTTGCTTCTCTGGAGGAACCAGTGCTAATGGAAGATGCATTATCCACACAATGAAGGGAAACAAGACAAAACCTTTAATGGCCGTGGAGTCAAGGGTCAAACAGATAGAGAGGCAGATGGATAATGAGAATAAGACCTCGATGTTGACCATTTTTATTTTTGCAGTCTCTACCAGACATCCCAAGAGAAGAAAAACATGTATGAAGTACTCAAAATTCATTCAAAAGGACCATGTTTCAAGAAAAAATCATTTTAGAGAACATCCAATATTAGTCATTGACTGGAATCCAGCTTCTTGGGCCCTACCAAGGAATGTTACTTGGACATCACCACCAGCATTGAATTTCAAACCCAACATAGAGGAAAATGCACATGTAGGATCACCCAATCCCACTACTCCCACAACTATTTTCATAAGAGTTAATCTTGCATTTTACAACATATCTTGAAATTATCAATCATCAATAGGTTAGTTGAAAGCATGGTAGATGTAAACCATTTAGAACAATCAGCAAGCAGAAACGTGCTCAAACATATCACCATCTAAACATCCTAAAATTGCTCAGGCAAGCATGAACTGTGAAAGGGTATTACCTCATAACATCATAGATTGCAAAGGCCTCTGTCTCATAACCCAACTTTTCCCCACCCTTAAAAAGAGAAAAGAGAAAAAGATATTTAATATCAATATCAAGAAAGTTTACCTGAACAGCATGGAGCAACAAGTCTAAACCCCATGCCAACAAAAATAATAATGACAATTTTTTAAAATGGAATACCAATAGCATTAACATTGTCACTACTATAGTTATTACAAAACATTTAAATAAATAGACAAGGAACTCAAAAATTGTGAAAATCATATATAAAATGTTGTAATCTTCATAATTGTGTGAAGCACAAAACAAAATAAGAGTCGCTCTCTCAAATCATTGTCCACTTCATGTAGTTGCACATGTATGCCCATCATGGCTCTCCTATATTTGTAGCTTTTTAAGTATTCATTCCCATTTCATCCAATGAAACCTTTGCTGCAGTTGAAGGAAAGTGTGAAAAAACCTGGACCCATTGACAAGAACAAATACTGAAATGTTGACCTAATAAATTTTAATCGCAATTCTGTCTAAACTATTCAGCAAAGCTTACAATGAGTAGAAAGCAAAAATAACTCAAAGATGGGGCACTTTGCTCAATAGTCATTTTTCATGGAAATCTTCAAAGAATCACTTTAAAATTCTTATGAACCAAGCCAGAACAATCTAAAAGGCACAGTGTTGTACAAAAATCCAAGTACAATCATTCCCATGATGATTTCATTAAGAAAATCTTAAGTTCAGCAATAATCTACAGGACTAAGACACTGAGAGTGGATAATCCCAATAAAATGCCTAATGCATCCATCAACTTACTCATATAACTCAGAATTTTCAAAGTGAATATCAATACCCCAAACATTGCTTCATCTCTCAAAGAGGGAGGAAACAAAAAAGTAACCCACTATTGCTTAAATGCTTCATGGTAATTACATTTTTTAAGTATTCAAGTGACTTGAAACTTTTTTCAATGTTAGAACATATATGTTCCAAACCTTTTTTTCAACACTAAACAAATACAAATACATTTCTATGTTTGATTAACTTAGAGCCACAAAAACAAGTATACTCAGATCTCAGTGCCTAAAATCAGCAATGCAATTGATCATAATCGTCACCTTAGTCGTGCCAGTAGAGTTTATGTACAGGTAAATTGGCTTTTCAGCATCCTCATACTGAAGGTATAGGAACTCTGCCAGGATCAACTCCGTCACAGATGGAACAAGACACATGCCCAAGTATACAATTCGATTCTTATATAAATATGATGCTAGATCTGGAGGTGGTTGCTCCCATGCACTTCCTCTTAAAAAAGGAATAACCTGTAAATAATAAAATAAACAATAAACAATAACTAAATTGAAAACAAAGACTAAAAAATTAAGTCGAGAAAGTGAAAATCATTTAAAGCAATGATGCATTATTTATACATCATTGAGAACAATAATGATATTTCTGTTTGGGTGGGGGGGAGAATGAAGATTCATTGAATGAAAATCAAATTAATAATTGCTTGCAATGACCGATTTCCCAAATCTATGATACTCAGACACTTCTAAGTAGAAAAAGTTTCTACATTGTGTCACATCCAGTACTTCATTTTTATGCATAAAATCACTGTCCCATGGCATGACTTGTCCATATCCATGCTGTGTCTGGGTTTAAAGAGCCAAGAGTGACCATAAAACAGTATGAATTAGATAATACAGCGCAGAAATTAATTTGAAATCTTGCGTTGTAGATATCATGAGAGCAATTTAACCCGAGATTACCAACTAATTTTAATAAATAATCACAGCATAAGAATAGCTAAAACCCTTCTACAGAATGGACAGACTAAAACACTTCTACAAAATAAACAGACACAAAGTGCAACATAAACCCAGATTACCAACTAATTTTAATAAATAATCACAGCATAAGATAACAAAATGGCTAAAACCCGTCTTCAAAATAAATAGACAGAGCATCTCTCTCTCAGGGTATCTCTCTCTCTCAATTTAAGATGTGCACTTTACACTAGGAAATCAGTTTTGTCAGGACAATGCAGTGGTGAATGTAGGAATAGCCAAGAAATGAAGCAAAAAGTCCAGACAAGTTACTAATCCAAGTCAGAGATTAATTCAATCTGCGTCTACCCCTCTCCTCAATTTGATTATCTGAGCTCTAGCTTCGTTTCTAACTCTACCTACAGCATTCATCAAGGGTATAGAAAAGTTGATAATGATATCAACTTTCATTAGAGAAATTCTTGTATGAAACTGTGGATGCTGGGCTTCACTACCTTTCTCATGTATAACTATAGTGTAAGGAAAGAGGCCCAACATGAAGCTCTCATGGAATAAAAGAGTACCAAAACTAACATACAGACTGAAGTTGTAGCACATGTGTAACAACTATTTCATTTCCAACACTGCTCTTCCAGCACTCGCATTAAATTATTAAGTTAATGGTTGTAAACATTCAATAAAGTGTCTGCTTACCAATTATCGCCATTTTAATGCATGTATGCTCCATTAATATCAACTGATATATGCATAGAAGAAAGAATCTACCTATGACCACGAGATCAAAGAGGATAAAAGAATAACTACCAATTTCAAACTACAGCACAAAGAACATCTTAACACATTAAAATCTCCTTTTATTATCTATATTCAGGAGAATTCGACTGAAATACGTGACGGGCATTGAAAATAGATAAACAAACTCTTTGTACGAGAAATATCCATTAAATCTACAAAATCACAAACCCAACCAACAAACCAGGGATACCCATTTCAGAACTTGTGGCTCCATTTCTCCATTTGGGTGCATAGAAAGGAAAGTTCTATGTTGACAAATATCCAATTTAAAACAAAACTAGAAGTGGGTTTTAGCTAGTCTAGGCTAACGATTTTTTGGTCACGGAGGTACATTCCTTTCCATGCATCCAAAAAGAGACATAAGATTTCAATATCGACCCATCAAAGTAGCTTCAAAATCCATTTGAATTTTTTAAAAAAAAAAATAGCCCAAAAAAAAAACACTGTAAAATAAGGAAATGGCATGTAGAGTAGATACCATGGTGACTACACCTCTTTTGGCACGAGAACCAGCTAGTGAAGACGGACTGAGGGAAGATGGTCGGATTTTCTGACCACAGAAATCGCCCACGACGCTGCCACCGACGAAGGGGGCAATGAAATTGGTGGCTAGGGACGATCGAACGGCAAGCTGTAGCTGGGCTTTGGGTTCTCTTGGAATTTCTGTACCCTAAATTAGAAGAACAAGACAGCATAGGCCTTTGAGCAGATATAGCCACTTCCATGTTGAGGGAGAGGGGGGTTTCAATTCAAACAAATCAAGGCGAAGAAGAGTTGATCTAGGATAAGAGAACACAACAAGCGATGCCGGAAAATTGTCCAGTATGTGGCGTAGACGGAGCTCAGGTTTGCTCTTTTAGTTCTCCTGTATTTCTTATCTATCAAAAGTTATTTTAGAACAGATGGTAGATCAATTACATTATATCTTTAAAATCATAAAAAATTAGATAATAATTTAAAGGATTAGATTTTAAAGAGTTTTAAAAATATAAATCTATCAATTAAATTAAATTATTTTTTAATGAACTAAATAATCAAACGAAGACTTTTCTATAAAAGACTTCAATAGATAAATTAGCTTCAAATGTGCACCATAAACTATGAAAGATAACATCATATTTATTATTTTTATTAATTAGATTTATATTTAAATTCTTGAGGAGGTCTTCACTTATATATTATATTTTAAGGACATAATTGCTTATATAAATTTTAAAGTGTGTTTGACTTCATGTACATTTTGATATTTTAGATTCTGAATTCAAAATATTAAGAAAAAAGCTATTCGAATTAAAATCTTTTTTATTATTATTAATATGATTAAAAATTAATTTTTTTAAATGAGATCTTTTTAAAAAATAAGATTTTTCTATATTTATATATATAAACTCTATTGGGAATATAAAACGTTGAGAACTTAAAACATATGAATTTTTTATATTTTAAAATTGACTTTTATATTTAAATTTGATAAATTATTTTAATATTTCCCATAAAATTTATCCCTCGTCCACAGCCGAAAATCATATCCACAGTAAAATTTCTTAGAAGACCACCAATTCCCCCATCAGATTCTGCCAATGATATCTCGGCATTTCAGCATGTCAACACAATTTAGGATCATTTTGACGGAAAGAAATCAATGCTTCTAAAATACAACTTCTGCCTGAGAAGTTTAGCCCACCGAGAATCACTTCAAGGAATTTCCAGGTTTAAGCAATCATGAAGGCTCGGCTTTGATTGATGCGTTCTCTAATTCCCAAGCCGCATCACCCATTCCTTACTTATGGGGGATGGGGAAGTCTACAGGAGGACCTCACCCTTAATGTTTTGGATTTCTTTGATTCTATTCTTTTGATCTTCTTACTTACGTGGATTGACCATTGTAGGTTTAACCCATTCATTAATTGACTTTATCCTTAACAAATAAATATAGAAAAAAAAAAAGTTTAATTGGAAAACACAATTCTGTGAAGTTATGAAAACTTTTCCATCAGAATCCATTTTTCCATTGAAATACATTTCTCCAAACATCAACAAGCACGCCTAAAAAAGACTACTAAATTGGAGCTCTTTTCTTGTAAAAACAATAGTTGATGATATTTGATTAATAATAGATGGAAATGTACATGCATGCACCACAATTTTTTTCATTAACTTCATTTCCATTTCCACCTATCCCTAATGTTAGATTAAATTCAAATATTACACCGTCATTAAATAAATAATTGATGTTTAAGTCCTCAAACTAGAATATTTATAGTGTTCCAACATCAATCATTCATTTTTTTTAAGTTTTTAATAAAATAGTAAGAAATTTGAAATGGTGCTAATTTTTTGTAAACATAGCTCAGTCTTTTTGCTGTAATTGGTACTGTAAGAGGGTCTCACATGGCTGTTAGATTAAAACCCAACATAGCATTTGTGCACAAGTTACACAGACCCACGTTGAAAGAGTTGCTAGGCACTTTCAATAGGATTGAGACTGTCCAACCACCGCATTTGTTCATGGGCATGGCGACTCTTGACAATGAAATCAATGGCAACTGACATTGTTAAGCTCTTGCTACCGAGGAACAACAAAATAGATCCATTGAGATCATTTAGGAAACATTAGTTAGACAAGGAGAAAATGATTTTTAAAAAATGTCAAGCTTTTCTCTCATTAGCGATCTAATGGTTACACTGCCAAAAAAAAAAAATCAATGGCAACTCCCAGGCAATTGGGCTTCTAACAAATACGGTGAAAATGTGTAATAAATCATAAATGAGACTAAAATAACAGAACCTGTAATGACCTATGAGACATCTTAGAGTCCAGGGATTGATTCAAGATTGTACTTCTCCAAAGGCACTGGTGTTTCATTCTCCTGGCTCCTTTGTAATTTGGGTTTCTCCATGGCACTGAGAGTCTGCAAGTAGGAGTAAGATGCATTCCGATTGGAAGGAGCTGGGTTGCTTATCCTACTTGCAAGGAAGCGGCGAATCAACCCTCTAAGGAACGGAGCCATGGTGTCTGGTTCATGTTCCAGGTAATACATGATTGCACCCATGCATAAGCAAAAGAGTGCCACCTGCAACAATTAAAAAATTGGTCAGATTCAGGATGAACACCTGGTTCCAAGCGTCAAACTACTTTCCAAGTTTCAACATCATTTGAGCAAGTTAAAGGGAGTTAGTACAATGAGATTATCTTAAAATAAAACTGCAAGATGACAACAGGAAAGACTTCTCATTAAATAAGCATGTTTTTTAGTTTAAAATGAAGTATTCTAAATCTTGAACCCATTTTACAGGAACTCTTCTTTAATGGTAGACATGGTGACATTGAAAAACAGGAATCAACACTACAAAGAAAACAAGAAACTCCTAACTCAAGCCGAAAGCATCATAAAATTGGCTCAGTGGCACCAGATGAATGGATTCAGTAGAGCAAAACTAACTACTTCCATCATGATCTGCCATTGAATAGATTCGAAGTTGTCACCCGAGCCTATTACCAAAACTTGAGATGAATGTCACTGTGGAGTATAAACTAATTATCCTACAAGATGTGGACCGCACTGAAAATAGTATTACAATAAGGGCATACTTCAATGTGATATATAAGCTGCAATTTCAGGCATTATGTCCAGAGCTCATTAGATTTATGGGAAAACATTGTGCCCTCCCTTTCTCCTGATTTGGCAAGATCATCTGTCGCAAGTTATGATACCTCAAGATACAACAGAAATTGGCTTCAAAGGATTTTTTATTTCCTCTTTTGAGAGAGAGAGAGAGAGAGAGAGAGAATATTTGAGATAAACCAGAATTGAAAATTAATAGAAATAAAAGAAAATGGGAGAAAATAGAGACATTGAGGGATAGGGATTTCTTTTCGAGTGGAAATCAACCTCTTGCGTTGGTTTCAATTAGAGGAGAAACCAGCCTCCTAGCCAAAGGCTGTTTTTTCTCTACTTTTCATTATTCACTCAAACCTATAAATAGGCTTAGGGTTACAACTCAAAAAGGAAATAATGATTTGAAAAATATAACATGACAATAAATACCCAAAATACATCAAATATACTTGACTAACTCCAGTCCTATCATTCCCACCACTTTGGAAATGAACCTTGTCCTCGAAGTTAATATCCTTGAGTGATGACTTTTTGAATAAAATTCGTTGAATGCAGCAACATATCAAGAAAAAATGGAGACCCACATCGACTCCAACGCAAATCCAAAGATGTGGATTTCCTATTTCAGGTATCATGATGGAAAATTGGGACAATTGTCTTTGTTGGGTCGAACAAACAATCAAAGTAAACTGAAGAGGACATTGCATCTTCTAAAGGAGAAGCCAATAAAATTGGTGGACTCGACAGAAATGCGTTGATCATACTAGTGTTGGCCACGTGAGTTGAGTCAAACTCAATGGGGCAGGTCTGAATGTCATCATCATTAGTAAGAATGGTATCACCTTTAGTTTCTTACTTGAAAGATTTCTGCAATGTGTCCCTTAGCGGAATTGCTTCATTGCCAACCATGTTTTCATCACTAACAACTTGGGATGTATACACCCTCAGTAGTGGTCACATCACTATCCGTTGGTGGTTTGCAAGCTTCTTTAAGAACCTTCACTTCCAGGCGATCCATTTTGTACTTGAGTGTGACCACTAATTTTTTTTAACTCCCAAAAAAAAAAAGCAGCTCGTGTAAATAATCTAGGGCTGCAAGGAGAACATACTAAAAAAAGGGGGGACCGTCAAAGACTTCTGCCGATGTTGTAAGAAACGACATGACAAACTATGAAGTAATGTAGAACATGATTTTTAACAGCGTTTTGTGGAAAAAGAAAGCTAGAAAGCCAACCCTCATAGATGAGAGAATGGTTTAATGATGTTGGAGATAGTGTTTTTTTTTTGGTGGGAAACAATTAGGTGGTGACATAGCTGTCAGATCCGTTCAGGAATCCATTCTGGTTTTGTGTCCATAGCATAACATTCTGGCGTTCCAACCATTTCGGTATTCCATTTCAAAAAACACCATATGAAATTTTAGAAAATAAAAACACGATAAAATACGAAGAAATTACTACAAATTTATAAAAATGTTGCAATTAATTATTTCCATCATTCCACACTAAGCTATGTAAATAAAAACATAAATTATCATTATACACCTATTCATGCCCCTAATCCCAAGTCATAATAGCACAATTATCAAATAGTGATTCAAGAGGGTTTGACTTTTACTCTAATAGTCAACTTCAACTCTATTTTTATTCACAATCAAAGGTCAAAACTCAAAACATATGGGCAAATCAGGCCCATTTCATTTTTTTTTCTCCAATTTTAGTTAAATCCACAAAATATCGACCGAAGCTACAAGTGGACTAAATTTTAGCTCAAAATTCAATTTCTACCACTCGACCTTAGTGGTCAAAGTGACCAGGCATCCATGAATTAAGGGCATCTAGTAACTTGACCACTAAGATCAAGTAGCTAAACATTGAGTTTTTGGCTTAAATTTGGTCCACTTGTAGGTAAGTCTAATTTTAATTTGTATGGAGTAAAGCCAAAACAGGCAGAGCTGAAAAGGGCCATCCAGCCTGTTTTACCCAAATTGGGCCAGTTTTGGTAGAATCAGAACAGAACAAAACCTGGTACCGAAGTGTAAATCATTCCATTCTGTTTTTGGTCAAAACAGAAATGGAATGGACAACTAAGGGTGGTAATGAATAACATCAATGTAACCCAATGTTGGTTAGCTCAACTGGTTACTTCCCGCCTCATGAAGTGAGAGCTAGCTAGTTCGAGTCCTAGCGGCGTAAACCGGGGCGTCCTGTGTGGGTGTGGGGCGTTCCCCCGAGGGGTTTAGGGGGGCTCTTGCCTCATGGTTCCCCCCAGTTATAAAAAAAAAAAATGAATAACATCAATGTAATAAGATTGTTGTTCATAATGAAGTCCAGATACCAGTATGTCATTTGGAAAATAGTAAGAACACATCATTGAGTCTTCTCCAGTCTGAAAAGCACAACTCCATTTCTATGATACTGTTAGACCAGATACATTCAGGATCATATTAAAGACTGATGAGGTTGCTGGAAAAAAATTAGGTACTTCTATTGTTTTTACTTTTTAAATATATTCTGCATTTTCCATATTTAGCTTAAATGCACTTAGCAGTCCAGATACAATCTACATTCTATGTTTATATAAACTGCATAGACAATTCAAAATTACTAATAATAATAAAAACCTAACACGTGGCACATAACACTAGTGACAAGTGTAAAAAAAATCCAGGGTCATATCAATGTGTCAGGCTTTTCATGGTGCTTATATCTAAAACATTATGTCCAAGTTATGTAGGAGCATCCTACCATATGATGAACAGACAATGACCATGGATTAAAGACCACTATTTCATTAATGAAACAGGAAATCACACTCGTATTTCAGTCACTTTTCAGTTTTTTTCCCATCAAAGAAATTGGGAAAAAAATGTATTAAGCAGAAATAATACCTCTGTGTTCTTAATATCTGGAAGCAGATGTCTATTAACTAATATATGCCACAACGATTCTCCAGCACGGGGAAGAACATACAGCGCTAATTCTGCACGTCGGGGTTTCTTCTCCAAAAGTACAGAAAGGGCAGCAATTCCACCAGAAAACCAGTACACAAGTTTGTGATCTTTCAGTGCCACTTTTCGGTGCAAACAAATGACAGCCTTGCATTACACAAAAGTTAAAAACAGGTAGGGAAAGTACAGTCATTCAGAAACAGGAGAAGGTCCCAAGATAGAAAACTACCTGAAATATGCCAACAAAAGCAGATAAGAATGCTGTTGAGCGTAAGGAGCCTCTAACTGCAAGCCAACAGGTGCGAGCAGGAGATTCCATGAACTAGAAGGAATCACATTCATAAGAAAATTAATCAGCTGTAAGTCGACAAGTAATATTAAGAAGTATTTCAAATAAACAACCATCCCTTAGCCCAAGTCTGAGATCCCTTTCCTAGTACAATTAGCACCCCTGCAGAAGTGTGATATAATTGATGAGAAGAATTATAAGGTATTACTTTGTAAGTGTCATCTTCGTTATCATCAGCCATTTTACCATCTATCTAAGGTCAGATTTTTTATTCCTACATTTCTATTCAGCCCTATAAAGACCATTTAGACACATTCTAATATGTCCTTTATCCCCTTAGCCCAAGGCTTAAAGGTCTACTCCTCCTCCCATCTCTACCACCCATAGTTTATAAGAAGACATTTCATAACAGGGTTATTTCTGGTTATTTGAAGACATTCCAAACCATCTTGGATACCCTTCTCTCAGCTTCTCATATATCGGGATATATTTATTAATCATTTTTTGAGGTAGTACCTAATATAGTAATTTCTAACTCTATCTTTCAGTGTTAGCCAGGCTCTCTCTCTCAACATACATATCTTGGTTCCAGTACTTTCTACTTGACTTTTTTTATTGCGCAACATTCTGCTCTACTGTTGTGCATGGAAGTATGCCAGTAGTTAACAGAACTACCAATAGGCACACACTCCACAAAACCAAGCTCTTACTAGAGCAGAGAGAAAATAAACTTAAAAATAGTAACAGTTGCTAACATGGGTACCAAAAACACCAACGAGACAGTTCGGCACAAAACTAAGCATAACTCTGAAACAATCTGTCTGGGTTTAGATAAGTGGTTACCTTTTGTAGACGGAGAACAACAAATGGTACAAATGTCAATGAGAAATATAGTGGAAATGTTTTCCTGAAAGTTGCTGATGCTGCAGTTGCATTGTGAGCCAAACATGAATTTGTATCTGGATGGATTATTGAGCATGGAATTATTGAAGGATGTTCAACCAACTTTATAGAGTTCCACCCCTTTTTGCCAGACAGATAAGCAGACAAAGCAGCAACATCTACAGGAGAACCCCTACAGCTCTCTCTTACAGCCTTGTACACAGGCTTTGCAACTGGTCCCGTTTTCAAAATGAAATCTTGATATGATTTAGGCAAGCTCTCAGGCCTCATTACAAAGGCATACATAACCTGAGACATGAAAAATTCAACGTATTTTCATCAATGACAATGGAGGAATTAAATTATTAAAAGAACCATATGATCTTTTGAGCTATTGAGATACTGATTTAAAAGGATGTAAGAATGAATAGACTCCCAATCAAGATATTCACAAGGAATTGGCAACACAGTTTGTTATAAATACATCAACAGTTACAAGAAGAAATCAAACAGAAGCCACTTAATTACATATTCAAAAAAGGGTAGATGCTTGAAGCAAACAAAAAATAGGAGCACATCAACGGTAAAAATGGCAAATATCAATTGATAACTCATGTTTTTAGCACAGAACCAGCAGTCTTCAGCATTACACTCAAGGAATAGAAAACACACTCATTCAAGACAATCACATTTACAAACTTACTGAAGTATCCCTTCATTAACAATAAGAAAAGCCTCCTAACATCTCCACCCCACACCCACCATCCCCAAAAAAAATCTGAGAAAACCTCCATAATCTAGTCTTAACATCAGCAGCAGCAGCAGCAGTATCAAGACTTTAGCATATTTAGGGTTGGTTTTTTGAGTTTTACTATTCCACAAACCCAATAAAAACCATATTTTCCCTTGTTCCACAATCTAGCATGTCATTTTACCATATCAATTCAAGGTAAAAAGCATATATTTAACTTTCCTTTTAAGAGAGGTTAGAGGATGCAGGGAACAAGCAAAGCTTCAGATGTGGAGGGTGATTCCTCTTTTGCCCATCCCTATGTGCTTGAATGGCATGAAGATGATGCAAAAGGACTTCAACAATGACCGAGTGTCTAGTAATTCTCTTAGCCCTCTCGTTAGTTAGGACATAATGTCGTATGAAGGTGGATCTCAAGTTCCACCAACAAGATGGCCAATTCCTCAACCCAAGTAACATTGAGATTCCTCCAAACCAAACAAAAGAAATATTTATGTAAATAAAATTGCAGATTATCAATTTTTAGCCTATATAGGATAGGCATGCACCAACTGAGTTTGCTAGAGCTAAAGCATAGAGAAATCAATCAGATAGACAACAAAATCACTCTCAAGCAATAAAAAGAAAATGCTTTTTCATTGATTAAGTAAAGAATAATAAAGTAGAGAAACAAGGATTAAGAAACAAAATGGGAGATCCAACATTCAGTTAGCTGCATTTCCCTCTCTTGTGTGTGAATGCATGTTTCAGAGGATTTTTTACGTATGAGAGAGAGAGAGAACAGAGAGAGGATTTACCAAAGTAAAGAAGCAACAGATGAAGAGCATATGATGAAATCAATGTGAACTTGACCATACTTGGATTCTCTCTCTCGCTCCCTCACTGTGTTGAGTGGAGAGTAGAATTTAGGAGAATGTATTAAAATGTGACTAGCATACAATTTTTTGCTTGCTTTTATGATGAGGGGATCAAGAGCTCAATTGAAGGTGACATGAAGATTGAAGATGAAGATTCCATCACCCAAGCATTCAAGATTTTTTATCTAGGAAGAATTGAAGACTTTATCCATCTTATGCATAAAATTACAAGCCATTTCTATAAATTGGGTAACCACCATGATGGCCTTAGCCATGCCATCGCTCAATTAACCTTAATTGAGTATGATAATTCATCAGTGCCAAAGACCTACTCCCCCAACCTCAACAGCCACTCTATTTGACCTAAAATCAGCTTAAGATCATGACATATGGGTTCAATACCCCAAACCCACCTAAATGAGCCCCATTTGACCTTTTTGCTACCCAAATCCAGCTCTTTTCCCTTTTACAGATCAAATTTTTAGCAAGGCATGAAGATTAGCAAGGGCTTGGGCGAATTTCATGAGGAAGTTCGGCTATGACATATTTCGGGAAGCTTGGATGGATAGCTTAGATGTAATCTTATCTAAAGTATGTAAAATCGATGGTAGAGATGGATGACACTCTTGTAAATATTTTTTGCAACTTTGTGTATAAATAGGACACTTAGGTTCACTGTAAAGCATCCAAGTTCGAAATCCAATTGAGTGAAATCAAAAGCCTTTGGGCAAATTTCTCCTCTCTCTCTCAAGTGTGAGTTTGAATTTTGAGTGTTCTTTTGGTCTTCTAGTTTTCTTCTAAGTTTTGATTCTTAGTTCAAGGAATAGTCTTGGTCTAATTCAAGTCCACCCAGGACGAATTTGATCTTTTTTTTGAAAAGAGCCAAAACAAAGATACAATTTGCCCACAAGCCCAATACACCCACAAGCAACAAAAAAATAGGAAACACTGATAGAAGAAACTAGGCTATGTCTGCACATTCTTTCCAGGCTTGCAAAATGTCATTCATTGAGATATTCCAAAATTCCACAAGAGAAGAAACTCATGAGGACGAATTTGATCTTGATCTCCAATTGGATTACAAGAATTCAATTCTAGAGTTCTAGAAATCTTAATTTTCTTTGGTGATTTTGCATGGTGACAATTTCATCTAAGTCAGTCATCGACCTTATCTCCTTATTCCGGTGAAAATTGGAGGTCTTGGTTCATCTCCTTGAAGCCCTGTTTGTCATAAATCCGGGTGGGTGATCAAGGAGCGCAACACATTGAAGTTGATCTGAGGATCTCCCTAGAAGATTCGATTCTTTGGGTCCGAGTTCTCTCGAGGTTCTGCCAAAGTTCTGAGCCGGTTCTCAAAGAATTTCCTTATTTAGACGGTGGAGACATAGGTAGGTTTTACATCTGACCCTACCCTTCGTCATTTTGTCATTGCAAGAAGGAATGGAACGATGACAAATTTTTACAAGGACAGAGAGTACAAATCCATGTGAGTTCAGATTCCGTCCTGAGAAAAAATAATAAAGAACTCTCTTATTTTAAATTTTGATAGATAGAATATTCTTTAAGTGTAAAAATTATGTCAAGTAGAATTAGATTTTCTGTAAATTAAGAATCATAAAAAACATAATCTAAATGAACTATTAGATGACAATTACTAACTAATTCATTTGTATTAAGTGGTTCAAAGTTTTAAATGAATGTAAGTGGTTAGAAGTTTTAAATGAATACAAATTTAATACACTAGAGTGGACATACAACATATAGCCTCGTTCCAAAAGAGATTGTGCATATTTGATGAACTTGATGTATATTAAAATAAACTATACACTTTATAGTTTATAAGAAGAAAACATTTTTTCATTGACAAAATAAAGAATAAGAAAGTAGAGGGACATAGATTAAGAAACAAAATGGGAGATCCAAGATTCCGCTAGAGCTAGTTACATTTCCCTTGTGTATGAATACATGTTTCAAAGGAATTTGTACGTATGTGAGAGGAGAGAGAGGAATTTTTATAAGCTGCATTGAATCTGAAGTGGAATATAATGGAATTGAGCCCTAAAACAAAAATTAAACAAAATTTTGAAAAACCAAATGGAGTTTGAGCTATGCACAGAGGAAGCAAGACAAAACCTCAATTATGGATTGATAAATCAGTATCACAGTGCTAACAAAATTCGTAAAATCACACCAATTAAGAAAAATAAATAAAGAGTTCAATGGTGGAGCAGTGAGTAACCTGGGCACACGCTAAAACAACTAGTAAAGCATCGCCATGGCTCCAATGGCTTCCCCAAAGGTGGAACTTATTCTTGGACTTCGCAGAATTATAAGCACACTGTAAAAACAAGTATAGTTAGAATGGCAAAAGAGATTCCAAACATGAATCATAATATACAGTAAGATATTGCTCTGAAAAAAATGGAAAATAAAATGGCAAGATAAGATAACTAAGCAAAGGTTACCTGTGCAACCCTAGCTAAAAGATATAAAGCAAGAGTGCGCCTCCGGCTTGAATCATCCAGCACTAAAATGGACAACCCTGCTAGTGAACCTGCTAGAATTCTGCTCCATCATGCCCTATAACTAAGTCATGAATATGGACGAGGAATAATGCATTAATGGTGCTTAATTTTTCTTTCCTTTTAACGTTGTTTTCAAATATTAAGGATGAACCAGTCCAATAAGTTGCACTACAATGTTAGCCCAACCCACATTTGGGGCTCACTTCTGCCACATGCAAGCATTTTGCATGGTCAGTCAGACAGGAAGGAGTGAAGGACCAAATGTTTACTGCAAAGGGCCTAAATTTCAATTTCATTGAATGACAATGACAATCAAGTCACAAACAAGCAAAATGAACAACTAACACTAGTTTTTTAATCCACCTATTTTGCACATGCAATGCCAATCTTAGAGTGCATATGTTAAAAAAATTAAAAAAACACCATAATCATCTTAGTAGAGGCCTCAAGATAAATGGGAAGAACAATTAGGGCCAACTAAATATAGCCCTACTTATGCAATTATCCATCTTGCATAAGCGTGAGCTGATATGGAATCTACATGGTGGGTTAGACTACCATTGTAGTGAAACCAGATGGATTTGATAATTTCTATTCAAATATATTTTGCAAAAAATCTTAAAATACCTATAAAAGACAACCATATATACCAATAAAAGATGATGGTCAGACATATAACTATGAACAGTGGAATGTGCAAGAACTTACGCATTCAAAGGAGTCTCTTTCTTTCTGAGCTTCCTTAACAAACATCTAAGTGCGTGATATGATCCAGTAAAACCACCAAAAAGTAACCCAACTCTACAGGCTTCCTCTCTTACTATCAAGTCTTTCTCTGATACAAGTTGCTGCACAAAGAAATGAAAAGATTAAAATATGAATAAATGCAACATTAAACATTTGATCATGTTAAATATTTCATATTTGAAAACGAAGAGCCTTCTTTGAAGATTTATCTAGAGAACAGCACAATGAGAAATTCCAGTGACTTGGGAAACAATTAATAGAAAGGATGGATGAAACACCTCATTGTTTAGAGAATAAAATGGGGGAGATGCATGGAACACCTCATTGTTTAGATGATTAAATGCCATTTACTAGAAAGAATTAAAGGAAAGGATGCATGAAATACCTCGTTGTTTAGAGGATTAAATGGAGAAGGAATCTCTCTCTCTCTCCAACTGTGCTATATATATGTTCAGTTTAAAAGTATTTATCTCTTTAATACAACTGCGTAAATCATATTCTCAATAGCCAGCCAAGAATGGGAACCTGAATCGCAAATCACAATCTAAAGAGGAGTCCTATTTTGGAAATAGAAGGGTTGAATTGGAGAAAAGAGAGGATAAAGGAGCTCCTTTTGGTCAAGGAATCCAAAACTGAACTATATGGGCCTACTTAAACCCACTTATAGCTAAAAAAATGGCTATTCTCAAAGGAAGTACCTCACATTCTGAATAGCGGGAAGAGGTCAGAATCAGAATGGGGATAAAATATGGTTATATACTTATTTAGGCCCTATTTATGCTTGTTCAGTATTTTAGGCTTTTAATAGGTGGAATGTACGCAAACAGTACAACCAGTGCCTCATTCTATAAAATCCATTGCCCATGTCCCAATCTAAAAGAAATTGGTTCACCCATTTTTGTTTTTAGTTGAACATGATTACTTTCTCAGAAAGCACTTGATTTCCATTCATCTAAATGGAGCCTAAAAGACACATTTTCAACAGATGGCATACAGAGAATTGGAACCCAAACCAGAATCAGGAATTAGAACAATATATGAAGCCCAGTTCACAGAAGATAAAACCGAATTCAAAGTTTTGGAATCAGAAGAATCATCAAAAGACAATTTCAATTTCAAATTCAGCTTTGAGAATGACGAGAAGGTCGGGAGTTGGAAGTGAGAGATACGGAGACCTTGAGATCACAATATGAAATGACCAATTTAGAGAACACCGAGCTCAAATTCAAGAATGAATCAGCATATATTAAGAAAAGAAAAAAGAAGTCGACGAACACAAAAACCGAATTTCAATTTCAGGAATTAGAAACAGGATGGGAATAAAAAGAGAGACCTTGAGATCAAGGAGAGAGGCGTAGGAGTGCCCGCGGGCGAGCTTGAAGGCACGGAGAAGGATGCCAATGCCGACTCGAACACCGTACGATAGAAGGAAGCTCTGGCAGAGGTTGCCGATGGCGTTGGCGACGCAGGACTCATCGGCGTGCTCGCAGGGGGGACAGCCATCGCTGCGGGCGTGGCGCTGGCGGCGCTGCAGCTCCTCTATGGCCTCCCGCAGCCGATCCTCCGCCTCCCTGATCCGGCTCTCCACAGCGCCGTCGCTGCTATCGTGCGCAATGGGCTGAGAATTGGGGCCATCAGATGAGGAGTGTATTGGCTTTGAGAGAAAAGACATGGCAGAAGAAGACAACAACAAGGCGAGAGGGTTTTCCGCATCTGCAGCCTTTTCTCGCCTGGGAAAGAGAGAAATGGAGAGAGGCGAAAACCGCAAGGTAAGGTGGAAGTAGAAAAGATAGGGAGTGGCGTATTTTAGAATGAGTTGACATGACGATAGCGAGAATCGCCCATGTCCGTCATTGAGTGCCCGCGATAAAAGCGCTAACGTGCGCCACTGGTGTACCGTCCGACCCTGAGACACTGGCCCGGGATCGATTGGACCGGACTCAGTTCTTGAAGTATGTATATTTCTCGTATACTAATCAGCGAATAGTGTGGTACTTGGATCATACAAAGTCTACTTATTAAAAATTTAAATTATTTATTAACTTTTATAAATATTTATATACATATATTTCTATTTAAATTTTGTAAAAAACATTATTCTTAATGTTAGATAGATCAAATACTTTAAAATCATTATATTCCTCTCATTTGATTCATATATTGAATTAAATAATTTTATAAAATATGAAATGTGATATATATATATATATATATATATATATGTATATATATATATATATATATATATGTATGTATGTATAAATTAACAAAACAGTTTTAATTTTTTTTTAAATTAACTCCACGTAACTCAGTTGGTGTTTTTAAGACTAAGATGTCCAAGCTTCTTAGAACACTTAATTGATTTTGGAGCATGTGTAAACCTCTTTATCTATTCACATTAAGTAACACTTCGGAAAGTGACCCTTTTGCGACGAAAGTAATTTAAGGTCTTCCATATCTTAGATAGATTCATAACCGCCAAGCCAACCCTCATAGTTTACCTAATATACCAAGTTTGCAAATGATTCTGTGTATCTGTATAATTAATCTCACTTCCAATCTAGAATGGAGATATCTATGTTATCAAAAAAAACTCTACAAGAGTCAAATGTCACTATTCGTTATTGTTCTCATTTTTTAAATAATATTAGGGGTCACTTATTTAAATTCATTTAAATCATTTACCTCATTGATATACTCACAAATAAGAAAATTTATTGTTTATGTATCCAAAAGTATATATACTAAGTACTAACATATACCTTTGCAACTGCAAGTTTAAAAGACGAGTCACTTCATTAGCTCTCAATTTTACCGAATCTTTGAAAGTGAGTCACAGTGTATATAAGAAGTCCTCATTAAATAAATCAATTCAAGTAGAACCTTCTAACCATCTACTTTATGATAAATATAATATTTACAGGTGAAACGTGGATTGGGACTCAAAATTGCATTCTAAGAGTCAATTTTGTTAGTTTCACATGATGGAAAGGGTCTTATTTACTTAACAAACACGTGATTCACACTTGAAGATTTTGAGTAGGGACCAGGACTCCGAATATCGGCCGAGACATATTGTATTGGCCGATATATATCGGTTTTATTATACCGAATGATATTGGCCGATATGATATGTATCGGCCGTATAGAAATATTATCGGCTGATATGACCGATAAACGGTCGTAAATATCGGTTACAATATCGGCCGATATTTATAGATATCGGTTTTTTACAATTATTTTTGGTTTTTTTTTTTTTTAAAAAAGAATGATATCGGCCACTTCAGACGATATATCGGCCTGTATATCGGATCAAATATCGCCCGATAAACTAATTATCGGGCTGGAAAGAGTGGTTTAAAAAAAAAAACCATATCGGTGTGGGTCCCACTAGATATCGGCGATATTATGTACTGATATCGGCCGATATTTGGACCGTTTATCGGTCTGGATTATCGGCCGATATCTCTGAATATTGGACTATAGCAGCGCGAGTATATACGAATAAAATAATAATATCGGCGATATTTTGATGGATTATCGGGCGATATATCACGGCTGATATATCGCACGATATATCGGTCAAAATATCGCGCGATATATCGATCAAAATATCGTCAGGGAATCCTGCAACACATCAAGTCCAACAGGCTGTGGGATTCTTGCTGTTTCCCACGCCTGAATTTTTTATTAATATTTTGAAAACCCGTAAATCTAAACCAACCGAACTCCTCTATTATATGAATACCCTATACATCTTTTCATTTCGCCACTAAATCACTTAGAAACTCACTCATCCAGTAGTGTTATTTTCTAACTCCTATCCCTATCTTACAAACGTTCATCCGGCTTGATTGGAAAATAGTGTATTATTGGCTTATCTTAGAAGATCATTCCGTTCAAAGTATATTTCATAGAGTGATCTTCATTTCATGTAAGTTTTTATTCCATTTTTATTTTTAAGCCTTCTCATCTAAATACTTTATGGTTTTAATGTATACTTTAATATTTAATGCATTTCTTGTAATATGTTGTTGTTTTAGAAATATGGATTATTAATTATTGTTAGTGATTGAGTGATTTATTTATGCTTAAACATTTAGCATAGAAGTTATTATGAATGTATGCTACTTTTTTCATGCAGATTAATGTTTTTTTGCATTTTCTTTTATTTTCTAAAATTTATTTTCTAAAGTGAAATGGCCCCTATAATGTACTACAAAACATTATAAGAAATAGTAATTATTGGGAAAAATTGCTGATTTTTTTTATAAAACACCCCTCTGATTTTAGAAAGAAGGTTCTGTGAAAACATATAAATTTCATGCAATTTAATTATTTATTTTAAATGTTTAAACAAAAACCTCGATTTCATGTGATAAATTGCGAAAAAATATGTAAATGTACCGAAAAAGTATGAATGTTTTTTAAACCAACCTTATCAGTGTGTAGTGTTTGTGTACTGTAAAAAATTTCAGTTTGACAGTAGATGAGTTTTTTTTTTTATTTTATCATTTAATCCCTCATTTTCATGTGATAAATTATGAAAAAATATGTAATTGTACCGGAAAAGTATGAATGTTTTTTAAACCAACCCTCTCAATGTGTAGTGTTTGTGTACTGTAAAAAAATTCAGTTTGAAAGTAGATGAGGCTTTTTTTTTTTTCATTTTATCATTTAATCCCCCATTTTCATGTGATAAATTGCGAAAAAATATGTAAATGTACCGAAAACGTATGAATATTTTTTAAACCAACCCTCTCAGTGTGTAGTGTTTGTGTACTGTAAAAGAATTCAGTTTGAAAGTAGATGAGGCTTTTTTTTTTTTTTTATCATTTAATCCCCCATTTTCATGTGATAAATTGCGAAAAAATATGTAAATGTACCGAAAACGTATGAATATTTTTTAAACCAACCCTCTCAGTGTGTAGTGTTTGTGTACTGTAAAAAAATTCAGTTTGAAGTAGATGAGGCTTTTTTTTATTTTATCATTTAATCCCCAATTTTCATGTGATAAATTGCGAAAAAATATGTAAATATACCGAAAACGCATGAATATTTTTTAAACCAACCCTCTCAGTGTGTAGTGTTTGTGTACTGTAAAAAAAATCAGTTTGACAGTAGATGAAGCTTATTTTTCATTTTATCATTTAATCCCCCATTTTCATGTGATAAACTGCCCAAAAATGTGTAAATGTATCAAAAAATTCAAATTTTTTATAAATCAACCCTCTCAGTTTGTAGTGTGTTAGTATTGTAAAAGTTTCAGTTTGACAGCAGATGATGCTTTCTTTTCATTTTATCATTTAATACCCCCATTTTCATGTGATAAATTGCCCAAAAATGTGTAAATGTATAAAAAAAATCAGATTTTTTTTTAAATCAACCCTCTCAGTTTGTAGTGTGTTACTACTGTAAAAAGTTTCAGTTTAACGGCAGATGATGCTTTCTTTTAATTTTATCATTTAATACCCCCATTTTCATGTGATAAATTGCCCAAAAATATGTAAATGTGACTATTTTTTATTTTTTTTTGTGCATTTCTTTAATAGTAATGGCTAAGAACAATGAAGATCCAGTATGGTCGTTCGGTGAACGACATAGTAATAACAAAGTCAAATGCAACTTCTGTGACAAAATGGTATCAAGAGGAATAACCCGTTTAAAGGCACATATAGCCGGAAAGACGGGAGATGTAGCCACTTGCAAATGCGCACCAACACAAGCGCAAAATATTTGCCGGCAACTACTGGAAGTCAATGCCAAAAAAAAAATAAGGACTGAAGCAGAAGAGCATGCTATCGGTCACATAATGGCCGACTGCTTAGAAAGTGAAAGGGAGGGCCAATACGTAGAAAATGTCCCATTATCTTCAGAAGAGGATCCATACGATATTGAGGTGGACAGAGACTTACGGCGTGCAATGCGAATTAGTCGCCGTAAACATGAGATGAGAGGGCATAGTGGTGCAGGTTAATTTCTTTAAATTAATTGTTTAATGTAACAAAAACAATTTATTTCAAAATTACATTAAAATGCCAAAAACTGAATTATTCTTCATTACATAGGCAGGTGCGAGTGGATCAGGGACTGCGCGTAGATCATCTAGACAATAATCTGGAATTATGGGTCGATGGAATTCCATAAAAAATGCATTCAGAGGAGGAGAACGAGCAACCACTGAACGCTACGGTGTAAATCCAGATACAATTGGTGCTGGTGATCCAATGTGGGACATGCCAACTTCCTTGAAATAAGGAAAAATAAATCAAGTAGACAGAGAGACGGCAAAACAATTAGTTGGGACATCAGTCACTAAGTATTTCTCCGACAGCCATCAGCCACCGATGGAAATCTTAAATCCATGTTTTAAGTCTATGTGCTTTACATCCGCAACTGCTGGACCTAATATCAACTTCCCATCGCCGTATGAGATTTCTACCACATTCATCCCTCATGAAATACAGCGGATCCGAGAATGGGTAAATAATTTTAAGTCTTCTTGGGAGGATACGGGAGTAACCCTTATGTCGGATGGCTGGAAGAGTGACGATAACCGTAGTATCATTAACTTCCTCATTTATAATCAATGTGGCACAGTGTATCATAAATCGTACGACACATCAGGACGAACAAATGATGGTGACTTTCTTTGTAGCTTGATGGTGTCTGTCTGTGAAGAAATTGGACTTGAGAATGTTGTCTAAATTGTAACGGACAATGGACCGAGCTATAAATCAGGAGGGAGGAAGGTCAGGAACACATACTCGTGGATCTTATGGACCCCCTGTGCGGTCCACTGCATAGACTTGATCCTCAAAGATTTTGCTAATGTGAGGGAATTTGGGAACGTAATTGACTGGTATAAGGAATGTCACCACATTTATATACAATCATGTTAGAATCTTAGAGGTAATGAGGAAGTACACGAAACATCGTGAACTACTGCGACCTGTAGTAACACGTTTCGCCACAGTATTCCTTACGATGCAGAGCTTCTTAAGAAGCAAGACAGAATTTATGAAGATGGCGAGAAACAGGTCCTTTGCGAATGCGCTCGACATGAGGAACACTGAACATCAAAGATATTACCAGAACATTACACACTTGTTTGTATCTAAAGTGTTCTGGGATAGTATCGTATCGGCCATCAACATCTCTGCTCCCATAGTCACAGCACTCCGATTTGTAGATGGAGACAACAAGCCGACGGTCCCCTATGTATTTGAATGCATCATAAAGGCTAAAACTGAAGTTGAGAAAGTTAATCCTCCAGTTCAATTCATGGAAATCATCAACGACATGATTAATCAATTTTTCATCTCCAACACACAGTTCGTTGCAGGTTAGTTTTTTATTCGCTAGTGTGTTTATATCTTATTATTGTGCATATCTTATATTTAGGCTAATCGCTGTATTTCACTTGGCAGCATATTATTTGAATCCCTTCTCAAAGAAAGCTAATGATTTGGGTTTAGAACTGTCGACCGACTCAATTCGTAACTGCGTAAGACGGACGTTGGAGATTATGGGTGTTATGCATCCTGGTGAACGGGTGGCATGTTTTAGAGATGTATTACTTTTGTTCATTATGTCCCAAATATTTTCGATGATTTGAAAGTTGTTCATTATTCGATAATACTAATTGTGTTTCTTTTTGTTTTGAAGTTACACAATTATGAGAACCGTTTTTGAGTCATTTGCGGATGAAACTGCCGATGTTAGGTTGAGAGAGACGGCGACGATGAGTGATATACAGTGGTGGACATATTTTGGCAACAGCTCACCTATATTGAGGAAGTATGCCATCAAGCGGATGAGCCAGACGTGCAGTGCAACTAACTGCGAGCGTAACTGGTCGACATTTAAATATGTTCACAACAAGCTTCGAAACAGATTATCATCTCAAAGGCTGAATGATTTAGTGTACTTACACTACAATCAGCGGCTACGGGAAATGAATTTGAGGAGGTACCCCGAGTTGACACGGGCAGATGCCGATGATTTTTTCGTCCCTATCGACCTCGAGTCTCTATTTACCTATAATGATCCATTAAGTGAATGAATCGAAGAGGAAGAACAACCTGTACTTCACGATCTAGATATATCATTTTTAGATCAAATTGTAGAGTTGGGAGAATTGCAAGATTCCGAGAAAGAGGCGGAAAATGACGGTCGCCGCCATTCAATCAGTGTGTCCCGCCCTCCAAATGCGGGTCTGGAACGTCAGACAAGTACAAGGATGGCACCACGTCGTCATTCTGTTAGTGAACGACCCACTGGGACAGATGGGGTATCTAGCTCTTCACAGAGGAGGAGATCAATAAGAGGAAAAGAACATGTTGTTCCGAGCAGCCAACCTAGCAGATGTAATTATGGGTCAGCTATATTTGATTCTGATTCATCTACAGATAACGGTAATGGGTCAGATGATGGGTTGGATTTTACTCATCCAAATATTGTTGTGGATGTTGAGCCTGTAAATCCACTGGGGTATTATCCCAACATGAGTGAAGTCCATTACCAACAGGATGATAGGCAACATACACCTCATCATGGCGGAACAAACTTGCCCGGACAAGGATATGTATCGTTCGGATATACACCCATAGGATATTATGGTCAATCGAGCTATGGGCACTTCGACACGGACTCATTATCCAGTAATATGCAGTCCAAGTCGATTTCAGATCGTCAATCGCAACCCTCATCTGATAGTTGGTAAGTATCACAATCCATCGTCAATATCCGACTACACGTCTAATGATGAGCGACTTCCGGAAGAGACGTATGCAAGATTTTATTTCCACGTCCCAGGATTATCCATATGAAGAGCTTGATCCATAGTAATATTACATTTGTTTTGAGAAAATTTGGTCAAGCTTTGATGTATTTGGTGAAACTCAAGTGATTTCAAGTTTTCAACTTTGAAGTATTAGCACCAATCATTATTATTAGATTTAATATTCCCATTAAAATTTCTACCTCTGAGATAGAGTGAACTCTTTATATGAAATTTAATTTCATTGAGATCTACTTAACATGAATTCAAATTTTGATAGATGACTAATAGTCTACTTTGAGCTCAATTTTTGTTAGTCTAAGCTAAGATAATCGAAATCCCTTAAAAAAAAAAAAAAAAACAATACCATATTATTCAGAGGTCTTCATCTTTTAAAATACTATTTTACCTTTTATTACCACTTCTTAAAAATTTAAAAACATGATTTGAATTTTACTCAAACTCAAAACATTTAGGTCCATGTTAATCATATGAAAAAAAAATCAAGAAAGGCAATCCTATTTGTAAATGTGATAATTGTTTTATAATAAGTGACACTAATCTCATTAAAAATTATGCTAAGATTGATTAATTATATAATAGGATCTACTTCTTGTTGAGAGGATTGATGGGACATTTTCAGTTTTTATAAGTTAACATCATCTATTGTTAATTCTAATATTAATCATATTCGAAACTTAAATAAATAATTTGAATATGTATACGACCGATATTTAATGAAAAAATTACATTTTCAAGAAGCTCCAAATTTCTAAAATTATCAAAAAAAAATCGGACAAAAATGCAAAAAAATTAAAAAAACTATGAGAGAGAAACTTACCGGCCGATATTTGCATATCAGCCGATATATCGGCAGCAGCGGTATTTGGACCCCTAGTAGAGACTAAGAAAAAAAAACCATTGAGGGAAAATTTGTTGTTGCTTGTCATTTAAATAGAGATAAATTAATTACCATCGCAAAGAAATTTTCTACTGATGGGGTTGATCTGAAGATCATAATTTCGGTAGGGGCCAATATACAAATTGTTAAAAAAATTGGGAGTGTTAGAATTCTTAATCTATAAGACCTTTTCATTATAAATTTTGAGGGCCATGACTCTCCAAACCAGTGTTTCCACGGGTCCTTATCAAGTTGTAGTTCTCAGATGTTAAGATTGTGACATACTAACATTACCAAATAAACATTAATTCTTGTATTTAATACATCCACAAATATTTTAAGCATGGCTATGAGAAATTATTTTTTTTAGAAATTAATTTTCTCAATGAAAATCATAAAAGTGAAGTTCGTAAAATTTATTTTTCATTCATATTAATTTCTTTAGTTTAGTGCAATAAAAGATTTTCACAATAATTTATAAATAAAATATTTTTATTGTCAATTATAGTTGATTCTATATGATGACGACACTGATCATAATTATTATAATACTCAAATAATAACAATCATATACATTAAGTAGTTGAATCAACCTATAATTCATATAAAATGATGATATTATGTAAGAATGAGTACAATTGGTTAGATCTTAGCCTAACTAGCTTCAATTTAATTTAGAAATTCATAAGCCAAATTAATATTGTTTGGTTCATTAATCGAGCAGTGGGTGAGTATTAGACAGTAGTTGAGTTCAATCATGAGTCAAATAATAGATTATATATACTATGTTGAACCACCAACTCACTTTCAACTTTAAGTTGTGGATTGATTCATAAATTTGATTAACCATGAAACCATGGTTAGATTGGATAATTGATTGAATCAATTAAATCATGGAAGAGGTCATGGGTCATGGTCGTCAAGGTCCTTAGATTGGATCTTAGATCATAAATTAAGTTGGGACATGAACCATTGATGGGTTGGATCCGAGACCAATCCACAAGCCGCTCAAATTACTTTCCAACCTGTTTTCTTAAGAATTCACTCTCCACGACTCTTGTGAAAAATGACTTAAACCATCTCTCATAAAACTATTTTTCATAGAAAATAATCAAAAGGAACAATAGAAAATAATTTCAACCTCAAAATCATTATATATTTTGACAAAAGATATTGTATACAAACATATTCCAACAATTTACAATCCCCAAAAAGTTTATGCCAAACTTAAAATATAATTTAAAAACTTCATATTTAATAAAAGTATAATTTATTTCAGTACAAATCAAGTTTATTAAATATGTACAACCCTTTTGAAATGAAGCTATATACTCTGTGTTCACTCTAACAGTCTAACGTATTAAATTTATATTCATTAAAAGCTCTCAACCACTTATATTTATTTAAAACTTTAAATAACTTAATACAAAAGAATGAGTTAGTAATTATCATCCATTTAATTCATTTAGTTTAGATTTTCTTATGATTCTTATTTTCAGATAATCTTATTCTGTTTGATATAATTGTTATAATTAAAAGAATATTCTACCTATCAAAATTTAAAGTAAGTTTTTTTTTTTCAGGACGGATCTGAACTCAGGTGGATTGGCACTCACCTAAAAATTTGTCTATCGTTCCATTCTTCCTGCAAGTGACAAAAGCAAGCAAAAAATCGTATGCCAGTTGCATTTTATACGTTCTCCTTTCCTTCCACCATCCACTCGGCACAGTAGTGACGGAGAGGAAGAGTCCAAACATGCGCAAGTTCGCATTGATTTCATGTTACGCTCATCTGTTGCTTCTTTACTTTGGTAAATCCCCTCCATCTCTCATGATGGATTAATGGATGGATGGTTGAATGGATGCAGAGTTGGTACTGGTGGTCAGTACTTCAGTGGTAGTGATTATCTAATTGTTTGGTTTCAGGCATGCTAAAATGCGCGGTGGGTGAAGAAGTGGGTTTTTGTTCAGCCCCAAATCTCATCTCCCAATCTCGCTATTGGAAAGTCACCAACCCCACTCTCTCTCCCCTCCATCTCCAAGGTCTGCACTTCTGCAACTTTGACCAATTTCACTATTTGTTTCTATATTTCCTCGACCGTGTACTTTTCAACATACACGAGTATGCAAGTGTAAGCACGCGAGTGTGGTCTCTTTTTTTATTTTTGGACTCACATTTATGCTGTTTCTCCCCCTCACACCTAACTAATTAGATCGTTTTAATTTTTGTTACTGTCATATTAAGCCAAGTCCTATGGACCTTTAAATCTATGTAGCTGTTTAAATTATATTTAGAGCGATTCATACAAGCTGCCCTTCATCCATATCAAGCTTAAACCTTTTTATCCAATTCAACCATATGATCCAAATTGGGCTCTGTAAGAAAGTGCTTGTTCAGTTCACAATGAACCTTTTCTCTATGGATAAAATCTCCAATGCTACCAGAGTCTTTATATGGAGAGGAGAACATTTCCCCACTTAAACTTTAAAAAATCTTGTTCATCTACTCAGGAAATCAAAATCTATTCCATGCAACTTTTGATTTTTGTCAACAATGCCAAATAAATTAAAACTTCCGAGAAAAGTTTCATCACTTTTAATTGACCCAACATTTTGGTATCATATAGGATTCCACTAGCTTGTCTATATTTTGCTACCCATGCCCATTGTATTGGCTATCTCCAAATTATATCATTTATTTGGCTACAGAGTGTCCCCTACATATCAAAATTTGCCACAATGTTGTAGTAGACCGTTATTTTTTCAAATGGTTGTCCCAGAACATTATCAATATCAACTGGTTCATCCTCCCTACTCTAGTTCCCTTAAAATTGCAGTACATGTATTATGTTTTTGTGCTTTTAATCTTCAAGCCATTCCTCTTAAAGCTTTTGCCCACAACTTAATTTTTTTTTGTTTAATTGGTTACTTGTCTCACTAAGTAGTACGATATTGTCTGTGAATGGCATACACCATGGGATTTCATATTAGACTTTTGATGTCTCACTCTGTAACCAAAATATGGGCTTATAGTAGATCTTGATGAAGTCCTACTCCACTCGGGAATTCCTTTTTTACTTCAGAGTCTATTTACACTCTTGTTATTACTCTTCCATACATTTTTTTTGAAAAGTTAATGAGTGGATATCATTAGTAAGAGAAGAAGTGCAAGAGAAAAGGGGAGAAACTGAGATGGAAACTCCCCAAACAGGAGAGAAGAAGTGAATAAATTAAAAAAAAAACCTAAGAAACAAGAAACAAGAAACAAGGGAGGGGAGCTACCTGAGATGGTTTCACTCTTTTATTCATATCTTGTATAATCTCCTCATATCCATTAGGAACATCTTTTATTTTTATTTTTTTGATGTTTGCCAAATTAATTTCTTCACACCCTATTATAAGCCTTTTCCAAGTTAATAAAATCCATGTTTAAATCTTTCAAAAAAAAACCCTGTTTAAAATTTTCCTTTTCTACCTAAACTTCTCCATAAGTTGTCTCACAACAAAAATGGCTTATGTTTTACCCATAGTTTTACCCTGGTGTGTGTGGATAGGGAGGTTTGCACATGCTCAAGGATTAGTCAGGTGCTCTAAGAGGCCTGGACACCTTGGTCTTCAAAACAAAAATGGCTTATGTTTTAGACTTAGTTGGCTTAAACCCGAATAAGTTAGCCAAAATACTCAGTTCTTGTCATAAGCATTCTTCTATTACACTCTCCTAGAGTTTTATAGTATGGCTCAAATTCACATAGCTTATAAGCATCTTGGATTTTTTACATGCTTTATGGAAAATGAAAAAAAAAAGAGGAAACAAATCTGAAAAGGACTTTCCGCATTATAATTGAATAATTAACAAAATTTTCAGCAATAATACTCTCTAAAAGCCGTGGAAATTTGAGCAACTTTCAATAAAAGAGTCAGTCAGTGTGCTACCTGCAATTTGGACAGTGCAATAGAGGTTTCTCCAAAATTGCCTTTTGGGGGGGAGAGAGAGACTGGGGTCTTCCAAACATGACATAAGGAAATACTACTATACTAAGGGCAATGTTTTATCAGTTGTTTCTCTTTGCATAGAGCCTGAGTAGAAAAATAAGTGAAATGATTCCCTAACAAATTAAAATTGGTTGGTAATTGCTTGGCAGATTTACCTGGTTTCACTCGTAGTGTGGTTAAAAGAGATCATGCTCTTATTACACCTGAAAGTCATGTATTTAGCCCTCTGCCTGACTGGTATGTTCTGCTTAACATCAAGTGCATTTTTGCTGATGTTCAGCATTTTTCATTAATTTTGTTTCTGACTGCTTCTGCAGGGTCGATACGTTGGGTGCCTATCTAATTACACCAGTAATGGGCTCACATTTTGTGATGTACCTGGCAAAGATGCAAGGTCTGATATTGTTCAATCTACATGAGACATTTTGGTACTCAATACTCACTGAGATAGTGTATATGTCATTGTTATTGCATCAATGTGCTTTTCACGTTGTGTGCTTATTCAAAACTTGCAGATAGCTGACAGAACGTATGTTTATAATTTTTCTTCTATTATTACTGGTTGTATTTGTATTCAGAAGCTTGGATACTAAATATATGACCTGTGGAATTATGATCAAAGCATAGCTTGTTTGCTTTGTTATAGCTCGATGCCATGCATGCTCAGTTTACTGTCATCTAGTAAGAATAACGAGCTATTCCCAATGATCCAATCTATTAGAGATTTGATTTGACAAGATGTTGTAGCACAGTTGGTACTTGCTTATTGTTGCAACCATAAAGGTTGTAGGTTTGAGTCATATGGGTGTTAAATAGACAGACAACTTATGAAGAATTTGTCAAATCTAATTTTGAGTGCCAACCCTAGATAGACGAGATAAATGGCTTTGGCAATGATGATTAGATGATACGGTTTCATGGTTTTGAAGTCATTCCTAACAAACTAGAAGTAATGATTAGTTGCTGCCCTAAGATTGAATTCTTGATTGGTTTGTGATGTTGGAATTCAAGTTCCATTAGAAAATAATCTAGCAATTGGGAAAAATGGAGTCCAATGGAAGAATTGTTCTTTGATAAGTGAATTGAGGGTAGACAATCTCTTTGATACCATGATTTGAAACCATACATTTTATTTGAAAAATAATTTGAAGTAGCAAGAATCACATGTTAATTTGTTGCAACAAGGATTAGGGATGTAAATAGGATATCTGAAATCTGAAAACTTGAAAGTATCCAACATGAAATAAATGGATTTGGATGCAAACTTTAGATTTGTTTAATTTTTTGGATCTGAGTCCTAATTCAAAACTAAAATCTGTTTGATTTTGGATGTGGGTTTGGATCCAGTCACATTTGAATATGGTAACCTGTTAATCTGAATAACAAGTAATGCGAATGATATACTTATTGTTTAATAAATATGTTATATATTATTTATAGGAAGATAAAATCCTAACATTTACCCTCTTATATCTCTTCCAATATTACCTATCATATTTGGAATTAGGAAATAGCATCACATATGATAATATATATATATATATATATATATATATATATATATATATATATATATATATATATATATATATATATATATATATATATATATGTATGTATGTATATGAATCCACTATTTAAATTGAAGGTTTTTATCAATTGCTTTTTTTTTTGCATTTTTGTTTTTTTTTTTTTTTGAATTTACGTGTGGGAAACCGCGGGATACCCAGCGTAAAACCTCCACGGGTGAGCCCACTACCCCTAGGGCACACCAAGGTTAGGCCATGGGGCCTCGAACCCTCAACCTCCCGTTTTTGTTGTTTCTTTTGCACTATTTTTAATACATTTCTTAAGATTATTTTTCTAAGTTTTTCTTATAATGTTTACTAATTATATGCTGTCTGAAATTTGTGTGAGATTTGAGTTATATTTTGATATGGAAACTTAATTATTTAATTAATCTGATTTTTCAATAGTAGAGGAAACTTTTTGAAGATGGGTATTCAATTTTGATATGATTTGAATTCGACACAATTAAATGGGTGCAATTAGGATTTTACCTAAATCCGAGCCGAGTATGACCCATTTACATCCCTAACAAGGATACGTTGAGCCCCATATCCAATGCTTTTATTCTATTTTCATGTCAGCATAACTGCACTTTGGATTAAGTGAAATCCACTGATCAGAAACTCATATATGAAACATGCATTAGGTGGTGTGATGGATAGAGTGCTTTCTAATACTAGAAAGGAAGACAAATTGTATGTCCTTCAAATATGAAAGCTACCTATAATTCTTAGTTCATTTCAACTGCTAACCTATCTCATTAGTTCAATAGGTTTTAGAAGCTCAATATCGCTCATACCATGGCAACGAATCCATATGTTGTCTAGTTGGGCTAGTTTTTTTCGTTGTTCTTACCCTTCTTCACTTGGATTTGGTTAATTTCTTCCCCATGCAGAGAACTCAAAGTCAGCCTTACCTCCTCAGGATGTTGAAAGGTGCGTAATCTTTTTATCTTAATTTGGTGCTACAGAAAATGACACTAGGTATGTCATGTAGAATCCTGTCTCACATCTATAGAAATCTCCCATTCTTTCATGGTGATGCAATTGAGGGAGCATTAAAACCATGATTCTGTTGTTTTGTATCATGCTGGTACTCTTATTTTTTTTCGGAGAAGTATCATGGTTTTCTTATCTTAATAACTCTGAAAGCAAAAAGAGAAAAAAGTATCATTAATACTTAAATAAAAAGAAGTCTTTTAATTTCATGGCTAGACTAATGATTAAAATGAGTAGGTGTCCACATGTGTGGGATATCCCTAGTGGTTCATGGATTGTTGGAAATAGGTTCTCTGTAGCTCTAGCGACCTATCCCATACTGGATCCTACCAGATGTACTTTTGATTGCATCATCAGTATCTGCATGCAAATATCTGCATAACTGTTCCAAGTACATTGTGTTGCTACCGCAGGCAACAAATCTGTTAGTCCCTAAATACACTGTTTCTTGTGGACTATAAATTTTTTGAGCTAAAATTAGTAAAACTCCCCCCAATTTGAAGGTTTCATAATCTGTGATGCGCTGCTGATGCAGATTCTCGAGGCACCAATCCCAAACCCAGGAAGTGGATATCGATATGGTTATCCTATGTGACACATACTATTCAATTTAATTTATGACTTTTCTTTCATAGTTGAGATGCTTTAACTAAGCATTCCTTATTTCCTTTAAGAAAACAAATGTGATCTTGGCAACCATTCAGAAAAAAAAAAAACACAAATGTGATCTTTGAAGTGACAGGACCTTTTTTTTTTCAGAGAAAAGTAACAAGACCTCTTATGGAGTTCTTTTATGCTTTACAAGCATCTGTTCATCATATTCAATAGCAGTAGTGGTATTATATCATCTTCAACATGATAAATGAGCAAGTGAAGGTTTCTATGTTTTTGCTTATAAATCCCATTGCCAATATTATATTATTCAAACTAAACTTTCACCTTGTATTTATTCATTTACAAATTTGTTATTCTTTTATCTGGTATCCATTATTTGTCGATTTCAATTTTTTTTTCTCCCCATCTTAAAAAATTTCTTCTTCTATTCATTAACTATGGAATATTTTGAGTTTTTTTCTTATCTTCACTTGAATCTGTAGCATTGGTTTTGTTTACCTTTTTATAAATGTTTGTTTTGTACTGATCCAAGCTATGGCCGTCCATACAGGTTCTTGTTTGTGGTTCTGGGCACTGTAACACTATCATATGGGTCCTGGGATTACCCACAAACTTCTGGTAAGATCTTTTTTCCTCTTATTTTCTTTTGAGAGGACTTGTTTTTGAAGGATACTGTCCATGCCTTATATATCTGGTACATGGTAACATGTGATTATCGTGTGATTAAACTCATGAGTCATACTATGAAACTTTGGGTGAGGATAATAGAAACTCGTCTAAGACAAAGTCGTGTATCTCTGTGATCAACATAGGTTTATGCTAAGTAGGTCAATAATAGAAGTCATCTTTATCTTGAGACAATCTGATAGAGAAATTCAGGGAGAGGAGCAATACCTGTACATGGTTTTTATCGACCTAAAAAAGCTTGTGAGATAGAGTTCTAAAGAAACTGATTTGGAGAACTTTAAAAAATAAATGCATTCTCAATGAATACATAGCAATTATTCAGAACATGTATGATGGTGCAATTGCCACTATTAGAACTTGCGGAGAAATGGCAGAGTTCTTAGTCGGAGGACTCCACCAAGGATCTGAATTAAGTCTTTACCTATTTACTTTAATTATAAATAACTTAACATTAAGAATCTAAGAAGAAGTGTCGTGGTGTATGCTTTTTTGTAGATGATATGGTATTGATGAGTGAGACGAAATAACAACTTAATAATAAGTTGGATTCTTGGAGAACTTTTGAGACACATAAAGTGTGACTTTAGTGGAACATAAGATAGAGAGGGTGATTTGATTAAGATTGGTAATGAGTAGCAGTGTATTATGAAAAATTTAGACTTTAGATACTTGGGATATAAGGTAGAATCTCTTGGAAGATTGGACTTAACTAAAGCTATTAGGATGGGAGTGGGGTGGGTAAAATGTAGACAAACCAGTGGAGTTTTGTGTGATAAGGGAGCCCCATATTGCTTAAAGGTACGATTTCATAAAACAGTTACCAAAGTTGCATGTTTTATGGAGCAGAGTGTTTTAAGATGATCGAGATGTACATGTCATGTTAAATGAGTGGATTAACTTTAAACTTTTAAAGGATAAAGTTAAAAATGACCACTCTAAAGACAATTTAAAAGTAGCCCCAGTAGAAGACAAATTGAGAGAAACTCGTTTGAGGTGGTTTGGGCATGTAAGTAGAAGACTAAAGACAACATCAGTACATATAGTTGAGAGGCTACAAGTAACAAGTACAACTAATCTGAAGTACAAATTTACGTGGTTTGGCTAAAGGACTACGTCCACGGGCAGCACAAGAGAAAATTCACTAATATGAGAAGCGGGGATACAACGCACTCACTCCTCTCTCTCTCTCTCTCTCTCTCACACACACACACACACACACACACACACACACCTTTCTCAATATATATTTTGAATACAAGAAAGAGATACAAGTTGGGCCGGGCCAAATCAAGCCAAATCAGGCCGAGTCACAAATCGAGCCAATAATCAACACCAACTTCCAACAGTATACTACTATTATATACTCTAGATAATGTTTTAAAATCAACAACAAACTAAAAAGCTTTCAAAAGAAAATAGGTCCTAAATGCCCACATGAGTGTAGCTCAACTGGTAATCTCCCGCCCTAGTTAGTGGGAGGTGCCAGGTTCGAGCCCTCATGGCCTCACCTTAGTGTGCCCTCAAGGGTAGTGGGTATCACCCGTAGGGGTTTTACACTGGATTTCCCTGCAGTTTCCCACACGTAGATTAAAAAAAATAGCCCCATAATTTTATTATCCATTGTAATTGTAGGATTTCTAAACCGACTGCGACTCATTCCTCTCATCTTATTATATGAATCATAAGATATGAGTAGTATATCATAAGACTTTAACAACAATGATTTGATATCAGTTGTATGTGGAATGCAGGTGGATTCATATGCATATCTTCCTGCAAATTTTGAACATTCCTTGAAGTGCGACACACCTGCTACTCTAGTTATATTTGAAAGAAGGTGTACTTTTCTCACCGCTCTTCTTAGATGCCACTTTCTTTTTTATCTCATACTCCGATAGTGTAGTCTGACACTTCTGAATTACCTTGTATTGTAATTATAACCTTTTTCTAGTCTTGCCATATATGAAGTACAACCATATTTGGGATTCTTTTTCTGTTGCATCCTAAACAGATGCATTATTATTGGAACTACACTATTTAAGCAGTCTATGAGTCCATAGCTTTTTTAATCATTAGAAATTTTATTAATCAGCATCACTAAAGTCACCATCACAGGCACATGCTGCTATTTTAAGAACCCCTTAAATAACATGTACCAATCAAGTTTCTGCTCTTAACTAGGTACTTCCAGTCTGGAAAATCACATCCCTGAATTGGTTGTTGGTTCTACAGACAATCAGCCACTACTTGAGACTCCAGGCGAGGTATATTTTCAAATGTTTTCAGATTTTAGTTCCTCTAATGCTCTAAAGGAATCATGATACTGCTACTGATGAGCTCCATATACTTATTTGCATTACCCGCCACTTTACATGAACTCTATGATTTCTGTGGACCAATTTTCAGGTTTTCGAACTCAGGAAACTGCTTCCCACTTCAGCTCCCTATGATTTCAATATCCATGTGAGCTATTTTGTTCTTTTTGTATCTTTACCTTGTTTCTTGTTTATTTCAGCTACATTTGTTCCACCTTAATAAAGTCTTACTGGGTTTGGCATCAGATGAAATCCTCACTGTTTTTTTTTTTTAAATGATAAATCCTCACTGTTGGTTGTGGTGGGATTGGGAAGAATGCTTGAAGCATGAACTTGGAAATGATTGTTTGCAATGAGGTAGTCAGGATTCGGTGCTTCTAATTCAAATGTGTAAAAAACAGGGGGAAAAGAGGTTAATGTTATAGGGTTGCAATTACTTGATGATTAATGACACTGACTCATAATACCAGATTCAAGAATCTTCTAGATCTGAGGGTATGTCTTTTGCGAAATGATCATGATATAAGGTATTAGTTGCAACCATATAGGCTGTTTCAAATTGATGATTAGGTGTATTGGCCCAATATTTCAGATGTGCATGTTTTATGCTTGTGGCTTCGTGGTTGAGTTCGTTTATCACTGTTATTATTTTTTGGTGTGTTTTGTTTGTGCATTGTGGCTCTTGCTGTTTCTTGCTCGTGTGGTGCATTCCTTGTTTCCTTGTTTTCTTTCTTCTTAGTAAATTTTTATTATCATCTAAAAACCATTTTTGGGTGGAAGTAACCATCATATGTTCACATCTATGCAATGGTGAAATCCATGGACTCTTTATCCTCAATGGCTTTCAGATGTGAGGGTATTAATTTTAATATCTGTTTTCCTTACTTCTGAATAATTTCATGTTTGGTGAAGCACACCAAGGAAAATCTCGTAACTAAAAGTTGTGGCATAAGTATGATCTTAGAAGTTACCATCATTATTAAAGTTATTTATTCCAACTATTTGAGGCTGACTCTCATAATTGGATTTGACAAAGTGTTTTTCTTAGGCAGAATGCCTGCCTATATGACAACCAAGCATGATCTTAAGAATATGTGAAAATATTAAAATTATCCATATCATAAACTTACATCAGATGACTAGAAATAACAAATGGTTGATTTTTGGTGTTTAACTGATCCATAACTCCTGGTTGGGCTTTGACGTGGTAGTCCTACACTCCTGCCTATTCTTATGTGTCACAATTTCATTGAACACACACCTTTAAAATTGAAAACTCTCTAGCTTTGGTTGCATGCGTGGAAATATTCTCTGAATGTGAGAGAGAGAGAGAGAGAGAGAGGCCTGTCTGTGTTGAACTTCAAAAAGACTGCTCAGTTTCTAGTATTTGATACACAATTATAGCGGCTTTATAGTAACTTTTGTTTTCTTGCTGCAGATTATGGATTTCCAACCTGGAGAATTTCTTAATGTGAAGGTGTGCCAAATTTCATCTCTTTTCATATCTCAAATATCTGAACGGGCTACTGGTGTTATCTGTCTTCTGATGTCAGTAATTGTTTTCAAGTGTCTCTGACAATGTATCTGAAGTTCTGCTTCAGTGTATAACATAGATCTAACATAAGTTAGAATGGCTGAACACTTTTATATTGGTGTAGGAGGTTCATTATAATCAACATGGCTTGTTGCTTTTGGAGGGACAAGGCATATACCGGTTGGGTGACAACTGGTAAGGATGTTAACTTAGATAAATACTTGTAGTTTTACCACATAAAAAGAAAAAAAATATGTCAAACAGATGAATTAACATCTTTTCTTTTTCATGTTAAAAGCCTGGATGCATGATTGTAAGAGGGTCGAGTTAGGTCAGCTATTAACTGTTTTTGGGTTTTTTTTTTTTCATAATTCCTTCTATTATAACTTGAATGGTGCTCCCTTTATTCTTTTAAACTTTCATTATTTTTCAACATGTTGCAGCTTCTCCTCACCGTGGTTACTTATTAATTCATCATGATGAATTGCAATAGCTTTTTCTCAAAACAAATGCAGGCACCAAGTTTGCATTGTGGCCTGTCCCACTTAGTTTCAAATGTTTGGGACAGGCTACTTTTTGTAATAAGCAAGTTTAACAAAATGGCTGGTGGATTGGTACTGTTTCCTCTTTTATCCTTGATAACCAGTTGGAACTGTTGTCAGAAAAGATGCTATCGAATACAAAAATAATATATTTATTAATGTAATAACTTGATTGATAGGTGCTTTCCTTGCATCCCATTTCTTTTCCTTGAATTTGTAATACATGTTTTTAATTGATTGTGCATTTTATACAGAAAAAAGATTTCCGCTGACTGTCACAGTTGCACTTTCGTAAATCAGGTACCCCATTCAAGCAGGAGATGTCATTTGGATGGCACCATTTGTACCTCAATGGTAAGGGAAGAAGTTTCAGCTCATGGCCTCGTATTGTTGTCGTCAGCTAACAATTGTTGAGTAGCCCCTGTTATATTAGCTAACCATGTAAGAAATGCTTTCAGGTATGCAGCACTTGGGAGGACCCGGTCTCGGTATCTTCTATACAAGGATGTGAACAGGAATCCACTGTAACCATAAGCAAGAACACTGGTTCAAATGTCTTATCTGCTGCTGTAGGCTATGCGAGTGCTGTTTTATTTTTGAGAACTTCTGTATTTGCTGGTATTGGATTAGTAGAGGGTAAAACAGGACTAATCACATATATGAAACTTGCATTGGCCCCCTTAAATGGGATGGTCAGATGATTCTTCGACAAGGCGGGTCTAAAAATAATGATTTGGCATGTGTAAGGAGAAATAAGTTAAGACTGATGACTTTTTTTTTTTGGATAACATGAGTATCTCTACTCCAAATTGGAGATGAGACTAATTCCACGTATACACAAAATTGACTTTTTATTTACAAAATAACAATGGGTAGATTGAATTTATAGTTAATATGAATTGGAGAACTCTTTTCATTAAAATGCAGTATGAAATGTTACAAGTGAACAAAAAAGTGAACAAGTAGAATGTCATTTGAAAAATTATTATTGTTAAAGCATAAAATTCTTCACATAAATAAAATATGAGAATAAGCTAAATCATTATTGTTATGGTTGCCCCGCTTGAGTTTAAACTTGAAAGTTAGCCTAATATTCAGATACGTTAAAGGGAACAAAATTTTCACGAGATTAGACCTTTTTTAATAGTTTGGTTGGCCAGACATGTGAATCTAAAATTTGTCAATTTAGTTAGGAAGGAAAATAAACTAAAGAGAAAGAGATGGTTGTGAGAGGAGTGGTCGTTTTCTCTAAAATGAGTTCAATTGTATTTCGTGTGAGGCAATTTTGACAGCCATGTTAGACAATGGGGCCTTAGGTTTAAAATTTTGAGATCTAGGTTATGTAAATTTTGACACCCATTTTGATAATCTTTTCCCGCACACAATCATAGATTCTAATGTGGGTCTCATATAGGTCTACAATATGTAGACCACCAAAGTTCACATTAATTATATCAATAAAGTCATTTAAATAATTTGTTTTAAAAGGCAAAAAAAATTACAATTGTCAAAATTTGGACAAGTTAGAATGAGACTTTCTGAGCAGACTACCCATCAAATGGATCATTGGCCTTCACTACCAATTGATCATTTTAGCCATGTATGTAATGTTGGTATTTTAGGTTTTGGACAAGTATGAATCATTGATTTATAGAAGTTTAAAATTAGGAGAGATAAAAATTCCGTCTTCACTCTTTACCACCAATGAAGGATTAGGATCTACACATCATGAAGATTTATAGGAACTACTCACATTGGATTAAAGACCTAGACCGTGTGTTGAATTATATCTTTGATAGTGATGGTAACAATGATGATGATAATGATTTAACACATGGGTCAAGATATCGGCCGATACGAAACGTATCGGCTGATATAATACGGTTTTTCAGCACCGTATTGTATCGGCCTTACATAGTATTTCTCGACCGATATGGCCGATATATCGGCAATATATATCAGTCCGATATCGGCCGATATTCATAGTATCGGTCTTTTTTTTTAAAAAAGAAAATAAAAAAGGTGGTGGGCCCGAGTTGATATCTCAGCTAATATTGGCCCAGATATCGGCCGATATTTTTGTTTTCAAACCCAACTTCCTTTTGGATTTTTTATTTGTTTTTTAATTCAGAAAAAATAATAATAAAAAATACCAATATTTAAAAAAAAAACAAAAGAGGAGAGAAATTTATCGGCCAATATTTGCATATGGGCCGATATCTCGGGGTGGCCGAATTTTGCACCCCTGATTTAACATATGAGCTAGATGGCCTGGATAAATCATTGACAAATGTAACAAACGCATACATCAAGTCCCAACTCCAAATTCAAAGTATGAAGGAAGCAAAACTGGTCAACTGAAGGAGAAAGAGATGAACACATTTATAGGTGTTTTGACTCCTGGAAAAATGCCTCTTCTACACAACCAGAAATAAGAGGGATGAACATTTTGAAGAAATTTGCAATTGCACACTTGAAACCTAGTTAATCTGAAACATCCTCAGGAACAACATTCCAGATCAAATCTGTCGGTTTGAACTTTAAACATAGCTCATTAATGGTAGAATTTACATTATGCTGCATCGGCTCTGTTCTTCTGCTGGTGGTGCTGTCCCTTGTTGAAACCTACTGGATTCTGAGGGGTTGTATGTGAACTCGGATGTATTGAGTCCATACTGTATGAAGAGAAGGAGCAAAGAGAGAAAGAGGGAGACAATTAAAACATGCATGAACGCAAGATAGCACAAATAGAAGTGATTAAACAGATAATACCTTTTCCCTCATCCGTGTACTCCAGCCATCATTCCTGTTTGGACCCTGATCTAGAGTTTCAGCATCAGGCACTCCAGTTGCAGGAACCTGCCTGTTTATCAATGGCTGATGGATGCTGGAGGACCTTGGGGCTATATACTCATCATCACTGTCATATTCTGCTGGGCTGTTTACTGCCCTCACAATAAAAGCTAACAAGAATGCCAATGCCTGTGAATGATGGATGATCATGGAAATTATTAGAATAAGGAACAAATCCTTCAAAAGTAGCATGATATGCAACACATACACATGATATATATATATATATATATATATATATATATATATATATATATATATATATATATATATATATATATATATATATATATATATATTTTCATATCATGGGTATCCCCACCCCATGTTAGAGGTGAGACTAATCCCATGGATACAAGAAACTGCTCACAAGCCTTATGTGTCGGGTAAATACATACAAATGAATGCTTATTCCCAATCATATCATGCTTTTGCAGAATGTGTGTCAGTTTATTTCATTCATCCAGCCTTGATATGGATGAATACAGACATACAAATGGTCCTAATTGGTGTTCTTTAATTGTGCTTTGTTTCTCAAAAGTATAACCTTAAAGGTGCAGGAGAATGCCTAGAGAGTTGAACACTGGATCCATGAACCATCTGAATCAATTCTCAATGTCGATGATACCTGCCAGAAGCACCATCTAGAATGGCTAACAGCAACCAATATACCTTTCGGCCTGGCATTGCCCTAATCCAGTGAAAAGCACAACTAGACTTCATTTTGGATCTATAGCTGGCTTATCCCAGATGACCTGATAGATCTTAAATTTTCTGCATTTCTTCTCATCAAGTGTAAAATTCCATGAAATAAACTTGGAGAGTTTCTCAAACCTCAAACCATTGTTCACCCTGCAGCAATTTCCACACAAATATCTTTTCTTGTTTACCTAGGATCAACTTCAGAATCTACTTTCCCCTAGTCCCTATTGAAAGCTATTTATTTCTTACTCCACAATCTGAGTTACACTATTTCTTTATTGGTCCTTTGTAACTTCAATCCTTCAAGAGTAACCTGTAGATAACCTTTAATGGACCTAACACCAATTCTATCCTTCCCTGTTCCTAAGAAAAAAAAATTCCTGGTACTTGTACACATCCATAATAGAATAAGCATCTCTACCACTAATACCTTTCTCTCTGTTGTTTCTTTATCATCCTCAATATGCATATTTGTTAACCGCATATGCATAAAAAGGAGATGGATCAAATGCTAGAGTTATTTTGTTCCCAGTAGTGGTCCTCGGCAAAACAAATCCTTCCCAACTGAAAACAACGAACTTCAGTGCATTGCCATCACATGGATTCACCAGCCAAACTTTGTAATAGATTGCCTTCATTGAATCACAATAATGAAGACAGTTCACACAATGAATCCGAGTGCAGTGTCCACTAAATGCTCATAGGAATTAATACATTGCTAATTGTTTAAGATACATCACTCCAATAACAATCAGGAATCATAGCTAGAAGGAGAAAGTGGATGAAACATTAGTACTGCAATATGGACTGTGCTATCCAGTTTTGTCGACAATAGGAGGTAACAGTTACAGAACTTACTCTCGGAATGGTCCAAACATGATAATTCAGATGCAATTCTGTGATTGAAATTTATCTTTCTTAATGTTTTCCATTGTTAAAACCAACAAGAAACCACTTAGCAGCAGGACTACATTGATATAAAGATTGCCAGAAAAAAAATTCCCCTTTCTATAATCATCCTCCAAGAAGTTGTGAAGGCAGAGACTGAGAAAAAAAAGGGATTATTATGTATTCTGTGTGTACATGATTGGACTGTAAGTGTTTTATAAGAATGCTTTGAAGAGTCAAGATAAAGAGATTGTACCCAAACAGAACAAGGATTCTAAAGATGCATTAGAATTTTCTATTTACTGTCATAATGATTGAATGCAGGAAGTTGGTTACAGAAATTTTAAATCAACAAAATAAAAGGCAAGCACATTCTCTATAATGTTGCTACTGCAGGCAAAAATAGGCTAAGATCCAAAGAATAATTATTTGGTGAGAAAAATAACTAGCATGTCAGGTGTACCTCCAGAACAACAGCACCTAAAGCAACCCATTTTGCAATTTTCCAGTTTTTCTTCAAGAAACTATATATTATGTCAAAATCTCCAGTCTTGTCAATGGGAATTCTCTGCATTGACCAATTATACAAAATATTAGAAATTTTTGAGAAAGATAATCTACCGACCTGGAAAAACCAAATGGCACTCACATCTTTCCAGCTATAGTCGGAGAATATAAATGCCGCACATCCCAGCTCTACTAATATTAACAGTGCCACTAATACAGTATACTGCTAGCATCAAGGAAATAGTTTTTTCAAAGCATCAACGAAAAGGAAAAAATGTCAAATGCTCGCAACTCAAATTTCCATGGAATAATTTAAGCAAAATGACACTATAATGTATAACCCACTGAAACGACAAAAATATTGACGTTAATTCCTAATTGTTACTTTGAAATGTCCTTGTTCCGAAGATGACAAAAGATAACAATAAACATGTTCATAGTTCAGTTTCCTTCATTATGGACAACTTGATGGGTATATCTAGGACAAAGGTCCTAGGTTTAAAATTTGCCAGGTGGTTGATTCTAAATAGTCAGGAAAGACAAGAAAGCAGATAAATGCCAACCCAAAAACTTGTACATTTTCATTCTTGACATGCTGCCTGGTTGCATACTCAACAGAACTGTCTATTAAAGAAGTCACATTCTTTGGTTTAATTTCTCCCAAACCTTGTTGCATCTATCATCATCGTAGTTATTTTTCAAGACTACCCAACAATGGATCTTGTCACAACAGATCTCTCATTTGCTGGAAAGGTTCACCTTATCAGCACAAATGCAGCAGGACACATCTCAAATAACAGAAAAACTGAAAATGCTGCTGATACGGCACTCTGGAGAAAAGCTTTGGGCAATAGTCTGAAAGCTTACAGAACCACAGAAAAATATATAAGGTGCAAATGAGCAATGATCAGATACTGCCTGCTGGCAGTATCCACCATCCATTTAGATAAAAAAATTCTTTTAAAAATTCAAATCAGTGGTGGATACTGCTGGCAGTATGTGATCATTTCACAGTGCAAATTTAGAGATTCTGAGTAGATAGAAAAATCAGGTCAAAGCTAAAAACCACCTAGTACTAGCTTTGATGGATCCTGATGTTTGGGTATAACTATAAAACAAATTGACTGGCTCTAGAGGGATTTCATAAACAAGATTAGTGCAATGGAGACACTAGTGGATTGTTTTGTAATCACCGAGTGCCACTTTGAAGGAAGGGCTTCCTCATTAAATTAACACTAATATTTGCATTATTTTATGGAGTTCAATGTTAGGGTAGAAAATGGTATGAAGATAAAAAGTACATGTCGGTAAGAAGTGTACAATAAGATGGAATAAATGTACATAGAAGAAGATTTAAAAAAAAAAAAACACGTATAGAGAACTGATGGGAGACACTAGAAAGGCGAAACCACAACAAAAACTAGCAAAAATACCAATGAAGTACATGAGTGACCAAGATGAGTTGGCAAGTAAAATTAAGAAGTTGACCCAGTTCTACGGGATAATGCTTTGTTGACGTCCTAAATATTTTAACTACAAAATATATTTTTAACAAAATACAAGTTGTATCAAAAGGATTGTTCCTCGTACAAAACATTTCAAGCAATTCTAGAAATCGATTGTTTCATAGACATGACTTTTTTTTTCGTAATTTGGAAGATAATCACCCTGATTATCTCTGCAACTGATTAGATGCTAGGTTACAAGGTGCTTCAATTTTGTCTTACATTTTGTACCTTGATATGGAACAAACCAGAAGCCATGTCATATACCATCCATCTACCTAGGCCCAATCTCCCCTATGAAGTAAGTAAAGGCTATGAATGAGTGTATGACTAATGTCTATAAATATAAAATATTATTCTCATATTAAGCATGAAAAATGTAACAGAAATCAGGATACGCAAGTAAGACAGCATCCATTCCTTGTCACTGCTCCAATGCAACCAAAACAAGATATGATGAAGAGAGCAACTCCAACACCAATGAATAAATAAATGAACCTGCAATGGTATTAAAACTGATTCAAGTGTCTATTGAATCAGCCCAAGCTGCAAGTTCAGTGGCTGTATGTTCAACAGAATTGACAACCCACTTATAAGTCTATTACAGATTTTGTTTGCATCAAATTATAATAGAAAAAAATACATATACAAAAAGTTCGAAGCTACAAAGTGTAAAATGAAAGCAAACACGAAACTCCATTCACTGCTGTCATTTTTCAAAAGAAGTACAACAAATCAAAGCATCAAACCTCTGAATTGCTTTAGATGGCACAGACAAATGGATATTTTCCATCTTGTGTCCGTTGGTAGGAAGCTGGCCCAAGGTATTCCGCAATTGGAAGGTCCTCACCATCTGACTTTTGACCATTCTCAATGACCAGACTGCTGTTGTCCTGTTGCAGTGTTTATTCACTGTTTGACAGATAAGTATTTCAATAGATTCAAGATTCTGATGTAGACACTTTTATACTTCTGAGTTCTGAGGCATTCACTGCCGATGGTAATCCCCATCAGATCGGTGTCTAGAGCATCAACAGTAATGGGTCTCACATGATTGACCTCATTCAGCTTGTGACATTTGAATATTCACTCAAACTTGGTAACACTTACATTTTAACATATCAATCTGGAGGAATGATGAAGTCCAACCAACCCACTTTCTGAGGACCGTATTTCAGCTACTTGCATGTTGGATGGTTGAATTGAAAATAACCATTTTCCATTTATACATGGCCTAAATTTAAACTTGATCTTATTATTATAGCAATTGAATTGAGATCATATAATTTGAACAGTTGAATTTTTGAGCAATTTTCATTGCCTATTATGGATAGGGATGATAATAAAATCATACTATTCAGCCAGTATGCAGTTCACAAAGAAGCTCTTCCTATCCAGCTATTTAACAGATATGGGTTGGATTACAATTTGGACTTGATCATTTCTCATCAATCTGCTGCTCAATTACATGCATTGGTCTAGTATTCCACTCCAAACCACCTCATGCCAACTAGCAATTAAGTACAATATTATAACTCAAATCCAATTGTATTTATTTTTTTTCAGATGACTAACAAAATGCAGCTATTAGCTCAAGCATAGAACTAGGAATCACAATCAGTAGAGTCCAACAGCTACTATCCAAACCAAGGAGTAGGAAAGAAATCAGCATTTACCAAGCTTTTGGCAGGTTATCGAGAATACTCGATGAGAGAGAGATGACAAGAAACATTGGCCTACTGAGCATTATTAGTTCACGATCAGAGTTCACCGATGAGATCGAATTGATCTCAGAAACCCTCTTCCATTCAACCAGCAAATAGATACCATATCCCACCATTGCCAATCCAGAAATAGTAAATAGAAAATTGAGAAGCTTCAAGAGGCACTCCAAACAGCCCCCACACGCCATTCTTCTGGACTACTGAAAATCGACAACTTTTGTTTCTTTGACTGCAAAATCTCCCTATTTCATGATCTGATTGACAATCAATCCGAGCACAATTGGTATTCGGAGAAACCCTAAATAGACCAAATTTTGGAGAATAAAGAAAGAAACGTGGAATTAGACAAGAGACTTGAAATCTGATGAAACAGCATGAAAATCTTTACCCAGTTCGTGCCGAAACATCAAAATAGAAAGAACACCAGAGACAATATCTTCTCCATTTGGGCGCATGTAATCGGAAAAGGGAAGTGTTTTCCTGCAAAGTAGACATCTTTTTTAACTTTAAAACAGAAACAGTAATCCATTTTTCCTAAAAATGCTTATTTACAAGAAATTATGAAAGGAAAGTACTTTCTTGGAAAAAAAAATCAGCTTTTAACTAAAAATTAAATGAGTTCAACTATTTTGCGTAAAAATTAAAAACTGCTCATTTTCAGGAGAAATACGTTTCTTTCCGTTCATCCCAAAAGCCTAGAGAAAAGGGTTTCTGAAATTTTAAAGAAATTCTAGGAACAGAAAAAAATTCATTAAATCGTTTTACGTTTGTTCCAAATCGATACTTTGAGATTGTAATAAGAAAAAGGTAAAGAACCGTTGAACTTTTCTTGTAAAACGGAAAATGTAGACAAACAAGAGTGATAATTGGAAGAAAATAATTACTTATAATTTTCTTAAAAGAGAGATTCGGAGTTCTAAACTTTTGAAGGATCGCAATTCAGATACTCTGGAAGTATAGAAGTTGTCACAAGACACATGGAAGAACACGAGACACATGGAAGAAGAAGGCTTCGCTGCAAATGCATGATCCTCTGTAGCTCGTACTACACGGTCATCCCATGCAGCAATTTCAAAAAAGTTTACATTTAACGGATTAAGAGTCATCCTCGAAGTCTAATTTAAATTTCAAATATGAAAATTTATCCATTTTTAAACAAACAAGTGTAAATTCTGTATTCAAATTCATATTTTAAATTAAAATGATAGTTTCTAAGCGTAAAATATTCATCCACATCTCTATCTACAAATGTATAAATTTTAATTACATCAGTTTAACATGTTTAATTAGAGAATTATTATTTTTAATACTTATCCCGCCCACGCCTACATGGACTCCACAGCTGACGATAGAGCATTTCCGGATAACAATGAATGATGCGACGAACAATTGGAAGGTGGGAGCCGCACACGAATTGGCGGGAAGTTTTCTTTCTGAGTTGGAAAGGAGGGATGGGAGGTCACCCCATGCGTCTGTTGCAGTTCGTGTAAGTATTTTTTAAAAAAATTCTTGACACGAATTATTAAATCTATTTAACTAAAATAATTATTTTTTATTAAAAAAATTAAAAATAATGATTAAATACATATAGTAAAAAAATTCAATTAAAATGTACTCAATATATATCATACTAACAAGAAGTACAAGAGAATTTTGGAGATAGCAGGTAAAGAATAATCTCGAATAACTCTTGTAAAATTTACCTTTCATCGAATGTAGTTTAAGTAGGTCTGTTCACGGGTGGATCTCATTATATCTACAAAACTTTCAGATCGTCTAAAATCTGATCATGTCATTTAAAGCCTGTTAATTCGAATTAGTACTGTCCATCTAACAAAAATGTTTGTTTAATTTTTTTTTATTTATTTAAATCAAATTTGGAATTCGAACGAAAGAATATACTTACTACTAACGTTTTGAGTTTGGTTTTAATGGCGTAAACTTTACTCGAGACTACAAACGAATTTTTTTTTTTTCTAAATTTGTGTTGGTTAGTTCAGGGGTTTAAAGGTGTAATTGTTGGGGAAAAGGGGGTGGGGTGGGGTTGGTTTCCTTTCATTGACCACAAACCGGTGGACCCTGACATCAAATTAAAATTGAAATTGGCCAGGCGATGCCTTTAATGCATATTCATATCCATGATTGATCAATTTTTTTTTAATAATTATTTTCTTATGGCAAGAAAAGAAAGGAGAGAAACAAATGAAAGGGCTGCGAATGATACCCGAGATGGACTCGATGGGCCGAAAATTGTTAAGCAGAGCTTGACCCATTTTTTTTTTTTTTTTGTCTAACTTGCTATATTGAGTCTCTACTCTATACAAAAGACCCGTATGGGCGCTTTCCTCCTTTGCCTATTCTGGGCTTTTTTTGTCCCTTATATTGTAGACCTATTTGGCTCGGGCTGTGGGCTTGTTTACTGTGGGTTAGTTTCTTTTTCTCTATTGCCCTAGTTTGAGCTTGTTCTTGTAATTTTTTGTGAATGGTTTTCCCTTTCTTTGAATGATAATTATCTTTAATCATTCAAAAAAGAGACCTGACTCTACTTTGTACTATTTATTCAAATGATTTTGGATTTAAGGTGAAAATGTTGGCCAACACGTATTGCATTGGCCGATTTATATCGATTTTTAAGGATTGATATATATCAGTTGATACGATATATATTGTTTGAATAAAAGAAGCACATAAAGGGGTTGAGTAGATCGTTTTTGACTAATAGTTTTTTAAGACTTGGATCCATTCCACTTGGTTTGGACTTTTGGACACCCAACTTGTTTTCATGGCGACGTGGTGCAACCAACATGGCAAGCATTTGGAGTTGACTTTGGATAACAGGGCAGCTAAGGTGGTTGCCTCGTGTTACTGACATGGCGATGACGTGACATTTAGGAACCAAATTTTGTTGACTTGGCACATGATGTGGTGATGACAAGGTGTTGATGCAGCGGATTACATGGCAGATGAATGGGGACACTGATGTGCTGCTATGCATTCAAGCACAATTCGAGTCCCATTTCTATTGCAATTCATGCATGCAGAAAATGCTTTGCATTTTGGGCTTTTGGATTTGGTCCTTGTTCCATTTTAACTTAGAGAATTTAACTCAGAGGGGGATTGGCCGAACGGTCAAGACGCTCTCCTTATGAAGAGAGATTTTGAGTTCAATTCCACATACTCGTGGAATTAGTCTCGGCTCCAATGTAGAATGGGAAATAAGCATATTAAATTTTTTTTTAATAGGGGTAATGTGGGATGGTCCCGGAACTACATGAGGTTAAAGTGAATCATTCTTAGTGTAAATTGGGTCAGGTAGAATTGGGGTATCTATGGTCATATCAACACATTTTGCATTTTAGATTTTTCTAAGTGCACTTCTTCGTCTAAGTTGAGTTGGGTGCCGTTAGGCAGAGATTGTGTAAGGTGCACAACACTTATATGGGGTTAAGGTAAGTCTATTTTGGTGGACCCCATTTTTTAATCTTTTGTGATTTCATTTCCATCTTTCAATGTCTTGGGTGAGCCATGGTCACTAATAGCCAAGTTAGTACCGACTCCAAGATTTGCCAAGGGTAGGAACCGGGGCATAGAAGGGAAAATGGAGTTTTTTTTTTGGACTTTATAGGCTTATATTTAGCAAAAATAGGTTGAAAGTGTATTTTTTAATAGGTTGAAGGTGTGTTTAGAATAATTCTCTGAACTCGTACTAGTCTCTTTCTGAATGGAGTGGAGTAAGAAAAAAAGAAAGAATGAAAGAGAAGTGTAAAAAAGCAATTAGGCCCACAAAATTGGGATTTATCATTTATGCATGCAAGTCAAGATCTCATTGAGGTGTAATTATCTCAAGTCGAGCCAATAAATTAGCCAATATGTATTAACTTAGGCTTAATACGAATATAATTTTAAAAGGAACTTCAACAGTTACTTATTTATTTATTTCATAAATAGAATAGGGATAATGATCCGTGTATTATGAATTTTCACTATGGTGCACCACTCTTAAAGACAATTTTACCCTATTTTTTTAAAAGAAGAACTAAAGAGAAGAAGAAAAGTAATGACAAAATTGATTTTTTCCTTTTAAAAGTGGTGCACATGATAAAAACTGATGATGTATGAATCATTAATCTTAGAACACAGTTTCAATTGTATGCTTTAAAGCATACATTTTTCCACTATTTTAGACATGTTTGTGTGCCACACAAACATGTGACTAGAAGATTCAAACTCCATCACTGTATCAAGTTTTCACTTTCCAAAGTGAAAAAAGAAATAAATGAATATCATTTTAGAAGATCACGAAGGTATAATTTTTCTAATAAGTGAATCTACAGTAGGGGAAGCCTGTATATCCTTGATCTATACCATCCATGGTTGAACACTCCTAAATTGATCTTTGCTGCATAATTGTCAATGGAGTGATAATATGATTTTTGTATCAGGGTACAAATATCGACCGATACATATCATATCGACCGATATGTATCGATTTTGAATGAGTGAATATCGACCGATATATATCGTTATCGGCCGATATTCACATTCTCGGTTGATATATCAGCCGTATCATATCGTCCGATATCAAAATATCAGTTGAAGGAAGAAAAATATCGACCGATAACAGTATTTAAACCCCTGTTTTGTATAACCTGACATGAGTTTTAAAATATTTCTGATTTTACCCTTACAATGCCATTTCGGCTTAGCCAAAACCGAATCTGCCATTTCAACTAAGCCGAAATCGAATCTGCCATCTTTTCAACTAGCCAAAACCAAATTTGCCATATTTTCGGCTAGCCAAAATCTAATCTGCCATCTTTTCAACTAGCCAAAATCGAATTTGCCATATTTTCGGCTAGCCAAAATCGAATCTGCCATCTTTTCGACTAGTCGAAATCAAATCCACCATTTCATATAGCCGATTTATATCACAGTAGAATAGTTTCGACGAACTGATTGAAAGAGCAAAATGGACAATACAATAAAACTCCTATCAAATTACACAAAATGACCGTGAGAAAATCGCTATCATTAAATTTTATATAAATTTAATTTACAAAGAAATTGACGACCATAAAAATGCCTATGATTTATACATGCTGAACAAACTGTATATACACATAAAAAGGACAAAATAAGGACTCAAGTGCCTTTATGGGATTGTAATTTTTTATCAAATTGAGTTGCACAAACACAAAGCGAAAAATATTTTTTTTGATAAAAATCTCCACATGTGATTTAAGAAATAAAATAAAAGATATAATAATATTTTTATTATGAGAATCCCATTGGTCAAGTAGTCAAGTCACTACCTTGACGTTAGAAATCCAAAATTTTATGAAGAAAGATGATGGGAATACAATTTTTTTTTTTAAAAATTCTTTTACAAAGGAAAATGATTACATCTGGTTATACCTGCTGATGACGCGACTGTCCACCCACAAAATGATTCTGATCCAATTCCCACCAACCCACCGTACCCTACTCTATCCTACGCTACCGGATCTTTCTCTCTCTCTCAATCAGAGATGGATGGAGAAGAGGCCAAAAGCCAGCTCAATATTCCATAAAGAAAAGAAGAGACCCTTCTTCATCCAGCCAAAGTCCTACTGTCAGACGAACACGTGGCTTCCTGTAGGCCGTAGAGAGTTTACATGTGGGGTGTCAGAGTGGGCCACCATATCAATCGATCAGGTATCCACTTTTCCATGTCTCTCCTTTTTTGGGTTGTTTTGGTCTTTGGTGGGGTGGGCCAAGATCAGGATCTAGAGAGTTTGGACGGTGGGATTTTGCTGATTCCTTGCATATGTAGCTCTGACATTACGCTCTCTGCAGAAGGGGGTTTGAGGCCCAAGGGCAATGGCAGCCATGGCTGGCTCATTACCTCTTGCACTGCTTCATCTATCGCTTCCTCTGCCTGTCACAAATCCATTTTGGTTATCCAACCCTTCTTTCCATCTATTTATTACAACAGGAAAAAAAATCATGAAAAAGGACTGAATTTCATAAATTTTCAAATAATCCAAGTTGCCATCTTGCATTTTTCATAAAGGATATTTCAGCAGAGCCTCTTTTATTTTAAATATATCCTCTAAGTTGCATGGGCCATTAGTAGTTTAGTACAAATATTTGGAGGTAAGAGCTACAAATTTCAAAGGTTTGGACATTTTTGGTTCAGAGGGGTCACCATCAAACATTTTTCGATGAAAAATAGACCATGGTACAGTCCAATCTATCCACACCTCTATACATAGAACTGTAGATGAGGAATAATGCTATTCTAGCAATATTGTTGCTTGATAAAAACCTATATTTTATCTTTCAAAGGAAAAAAAAGAGAGTAGAAATCTACATCTATAGGCTCACCAAACAAGCATACTATTGACGGTACAATTCCTGATTTCAAACAAAGAAATCAGAGCATTCAAGCAACCACCTATCCTTATCTAAAGAAGATAAGGATCATGACCGATGGAGATCCCAAAGGCAAAAAAGTTCAAACTGAACTTCAAATTCAAATTGAAGGTCAAACTCATCCAAAGAGATTGAAACCACCAATCCTCATTTAAAGAAAATAAGGATCGGTGACCCAACAGACAAAGAAGTCTAATTTAATTAGACCTCTTCCTTCTCATCTCTCTCTCTCCTACGTATCTATCTCTTTATTATAAATATTACTTTTGTAACACCTAAGTAAGGTGGCGAAAATATTTGTAAATCAAATAGAAATTATACAGTAAATCAATAAGCATCTTACTGTGAATTGGTGTGGTTAGTCTTCTGTTTTTCAATACAGGCGTTGGATGTCCAATGAACAAAATTGTGGTTTAAAACTTAAAAGATATTGATTCATTGGTTTTCAGTTTGACCATTGATTTCAGTACACTAAATTAGATAGTTTGCTATGATTGCTCCAATGACTTGTGGTAGGTGAGTGATACATGACCATGCCTTGAATTTGGTAGGGCAACTCATCCGACCAAATGCTAGGACATTAGTATAAACTTATTTCAAAAAATATTTTAATAATGATGATAATGACGACAACGACATGACTTGACTCTAGATCATGTTATTGATTTAAAGGCCCCTACCATATTAAGGTAGATCGATGCGGCTTCCAACAAAGATGTGATTTATGCCAAAATGGGACATGATATGATGCATAGAACTTACCGGATAGAGATCAAAGGATTTTATGAGTGCATCCATGCCATTTTCCACAAAACCATGACATTCCCTGGTGTTCTGCATTTGCCAATCAAGAAGAAGAAACTGGTCATGTCCCACAAGGTACAAATGCAGTTTCAAGTACAACAAACATTCATGAGTCTTGAGGTTTGTATACTCACTTGAGGAAAGAGACCGTATGGAGGCGCAACAGGACAACCCCATGCATCAGCATGCATCTGAAAATGGATAAAAACATGGATGTGTTCACGTAATACATAACCATTTATCACCCATTACCATCACTAAATAAAAGACCAAGAAAAACAACGATTCACATTCCAATAATCAAAGCTCCATAAACGGAAAACTCATCACCAAAATGACCCAAATGTGACGAGTAAACACTTGTTCATGTGCTGCTAATTGACTGCATCATTCCAATTGAGTTATGAGTTCTATTTGATGTAATTCTACGTATAATTCTGGTGGATTGCCGATCCTAGATAGATAAGACAAGACTTGATGACGATAGTGATAATGATAATTTAGACATTGTATTTGTAGTTATATAATTACCGTGGGATAAGTCTTGCAAAGCCAAGCCTCCGTAGGTTGCCATGTTGGAAATCCAGGGCCCCACATTTGCACGCCAGAGGTGGACCAGCTTGGATGGCCCCACACAGGGTAATGATAGGGAGGGTATGCCATGATAGGTTTGTGCATGTAACCCCTCTGCATGGGATCTCTCTGCACTGGCCACTTCCTCTCATTCTCCTTGGGCATGATGTGCCTTCTATGCATCCGATATTTCTACACATGACCGAAAAATGGGCATCACGAGAAATTTATACACCACTAGGAATTTTACTACATTGAACTTAATAGAATACACGGAATTGAACAATATACAATAGGTCCAATGATGGCCCAATATCTATTACATTTGTTGGAGGTATGAAGAATACCACCTGTTTATACATTGTCCCTTCGTTTAGCCCATTTGGTCTTACTTCCTCTCCCCTTTCTCCTTTGTATGGGTTATTCCTCCTCTGTTTACTGCTCTTATTTCTGGATGGGGATTGGGCCCTTTCCCAAAGAGAAGCCAAGCTCTTTGGAAAATGATCCCCTTGGCTATCTATCACTTGATTTGTTTAGTTAGAATGGAACAGACAAATCCTTGACGATAAAACTTCACCATTGAATATTGCGATTCACAAAATCGAGTTGAACATCATTAATTGGGCTTTGGCTATGGATTATTATTATCATTATTTTTGGATATGAGAGTGGCCATTTTGATGTTAGTTGGAAGGCTTACTGTTTTATGGCTTTTCCTTCTTTTTTTCCCTGTTTTTACAGGCCAGCTCCTTGCTGGACCTGGTGAACTCTGTGTACTCTTTTTTGAATTAATAAAATTTCATGTTATCTCTAAAAAACGTCAGATACTAAATCTTAGCCAAAATTCCGACAAAGGTAAGTCTAATAATATGAATAAGCTCCTACTAACATCAAGTTGCATTACACATATTGATACACAAGATGATGATATTCACTGACTTGAGATGGAACTTTTTGCAGTTTTTATTGATTTGGTAATGAACTTGAAACTGCACAAGAACTTGTACAGAACTGGTTAAAAGTAACATATCCTAAGAGACAAGACATATAACTCACAGAAAATTCCTTGTCAATTTGAGTTATCTACACATCCATTTGAAATTTCAGGGTGATTAGTCAATAAAGAGGCACAGAAGAGCAAAAAGTGAAGTTCACAATATGAACCTGAAGGTGGCTTGCCACATTATGTCTTGTTAAGCCTTCCACTTTCATCAATTCCAAAATCTTGGAGGGGATTGCTTGGTCGATTCCTAGCTGCTCGACAGCCTGCACAAATCGTCTATGCAGCTCTGGCGTCCAGTCCACCTAGAAGAAACATCACATAGGAACAATTCACGTAAAAGCTACTACTTGAATTTGTGAAACAGCAAAACATTTCACATGGAGAAGATCCCAAACAAGAAAATCCACAAGACCTTATCAACTGAGGCCCACACGCACTCTTTGTAGCCAGAATTACCTTCATCTTTTTTCTATTAGTCTCTGTGCCGCATGAATTAGAATGATTTGATGCCTTCTTTTGGTCATCACTTCTGCAAGATTCTACATTGCCTCCATTTTGTGAATAAGATGATACAATGCTTTCCCTAGTACCATTGCATTCAACAGGTTTAGAACCATCAGCCGAATTCACCTCCTCTTCTGTTATAGGAGCTGCAGGACATGATTGCGAATCCACCTTTAGAGAAACTGTACCAGCTGAATTTGTGCAAGTATTTTCGACAGATTTTGATTCTGAACAAAAGAACTGTTTCAGCTCTATTGACTCTTGAACATGATCTTTGCTTTCTTTTTTAATTAAGCGATTGGGTTGGTCTTGGCATTCTCCAATATCTATCAATCTCCCACACTCCAACTGTGGGGTTGATGGTGCGGGATACCCATCACTGGCCAATGATCGCTCACAGTCGTGTGCAACGGCATGGTCCGAGTTATCTGTATCAGAACCATTTTCCATATTTACCCTGTCTGTCTCTGATTGAAGCTGAATTATGGATGCTACTGTCTCTTTGATGGGCTTCAATGATTTGGAGAGGACGCTTCCTCCTGCATTGAAGGCCTTTTCAGGGCCCAACGAGCATAGAAATCTTTGTAATTCTGCTCAGATACTAGAAGCATCTGAAAAACATTTTAATACAAAAAGGCTGGAAACAATATAAACCAAACATTTAAACGAGAACATATTTTGAAAATTTAAGCAACAAACTGAAGGCAATAAGAATGTATTCGCAATAAGAATGTATTCTAAAAAGTCTAATATTTCAATGTTTTAGTAGTAATTGCACAGTGCAACATTTTAACATTGTTCAAAGTTGTGGATGGCTGTATGAAATGATTGATGTACTGCAATCTTACTGCAACCCCTCTTCTAGCATTCACAGTGAGAAGAAAGAATTTATAGGTGACAATTCACAGAAGAGCTAACCTTATGAACAACGTGCTGCCAGATATTTCTCAGTTTGTCCTCAGACAAGGGTTTCTGAAGGACCTCTGCTGCACCAAGCTGAAAAATTCATAAAACTCAAGAAATTAATAAAAATACATTCCAGTTTACACATAATACTATACCACATTACACAGATAGACACAAACAGATGTACCTTAAAGTACAATATACATGTAATGTGAATGTGTGTGGATACTGTTTATTATACTATCTGTAGAAGATGAACTCACTGCTATGCACTTCATCATGGTGCTGAGGCAATGGATGTTTGAAATCACTGCAACAGACATTTTCAATAATGTTACAGTTTAAGGTCGTAATAATCAAACTGGCTTTGCCACTTCAAGCTGCAACTGTCATTTTATGCTGATTTGGAAAATCCAGCAGAGTTACATTAAAAGGAATAGCAAATAAATATTTACTGGTCTGTATATTATACAAACAAAGATCCCTTCCAGCAAAAATAATTATATCCAAGAGAGATTTAGAAAAAAAGAATTTCAAAGGAAGGTGTTAAAACACACATAGGAATGTCATTGAAAGCAATAAGCATGTAGTCTAACTAAAGCTCAATCCATATGATATAAATGAAATATTGAATTAATTAGTTCTAGGAATAGAATTTTCTTAACTCAATAAAAATCATATCACCAGATTTAAATTTCAACATGTGTTTAAAAAAGATTAAACAAAAAGGAAAAAAAAGAAGAAAAATTCCCCTTTTGGCAATACCAATTTAGATTTTAAAGGATTTGCAAAGCAAGGGGTATGAACACGAAGGAGGGGGGTGCAATTAAAAGCATTAACAGGACCTAGCCTATCACCAACGTCGTCTTTATTTCTTTTGGATGAATTAGTCAAACATCAATGTCTATGTCTGTACAATAAGAGAGATTTATATTTGTTGGTTCAAATAATAGAATTACCTTGACAATATAAATAATAGACTACAAGATTTGAGTTTCAGAATAAAACCACTATGTGATCTGGCCTTCTGAGCTCTACTCCCCTATTTTTCCCTGTCATAAACCATATCCTCTCACTTTGGAATGTATCATATGACATCCTTGGTTACAAGTAGAGGGAATGAAGAGGGGGAGACCTTCCAAAGCAATGAGGGATGGGGTAAAGAAGAATACGATAGATCGTCGATTAATAGAGGATATAGTTTATGATGGGACAAATGGAAGAATAGAACTCAAAAGCTGGCTCTACATAAATGGGAAAGTAGCGAGGATGATGACAATGACTTAAAAAATATAAAAAAATATTTTCTTTATCACTGAATTGGACTGCCCATTAGAAGTTCTCTCACTCACTGATGGTGGGTAAATCCTTTGCTGTCTCGAGAAACCTGAAGCACCCATGACTATTGCCTGCACTCACCTGCAAACATAGATTGTACTCAAGAAGAATATACAATGATCACAACATAAAGTGAAAGAAAACAAGTCCAATATAATATAGCATCATCAATTTAAGCATTCACTACCTCCACTATAGCAACATGGAAACACTCAGCTTTGCTTGAAATTGCTGCTAAAGCTTCATTCTCATTGCAGAATGTAGAAACTGCAAATATTGCACGCTATGTTACTGCTATTGAAGGGATAGACAGATTGGGAGAGAGTATTTTTCAGACAAATGGAGACAAGTTTAGAATCTTTAGAAACATAAAAAATGAGCAAAAGAAGAATAAATCCATTGCACGTATGGCTGAAAACTTTGAGAATCTTTAGATTTATTAAAGGAGAGCAGAATAAAAAACGAATTTAATCCGGAAATCGTTGAATGCTGAAACCTAAATTCATCCGGATAGACAGTTGCATGCTTTAATTTCAATAGCAATAATAGGCTAAATGTGTAGTGTAAAAACATGAAAGGGGGCACCAAGAGGTAAATTGCAATGAATGGAATGCCAGAAATTCAGAATGTTGTCGTAAAAATACAATGAATAAATAATAACTACAAATAGACTCACTAGCAAACATGTGGAAAACTTTTATGTTATGATTCAACTCATGAATAAGAATTTTAATAGAATCCCATTAATTACCATTTAACGACTGCTTATCCCTCTCATGAAACATGAAAGGCCACTCCCTTAGCTGGATACCTTAGAGTTTTTCAGATCCACCTACTAATGAGAAAAATGCTAGTCCTAAAAGCTTCGTCGCTCAAACGAAATACAAACAGGGGTTTTCTGTCTTTGGTCAATAAGAATATGCTCGTTGCATCAAAATTCAGTACGGACAATTAATTCTGCAAAGTTTTTTTAATAAAATGCAAGGAAACATTATGATGTTACCACACTCATCAAGTTCTGACCCATAAAAGGCTGAAAGTATCATACAAAGAAATCGAATTTAGTGTTCAAATTACCCAATATTCTTGAATACCAAACTTGTCCATCTGAGTCATTGCTAGATGTAGTTCCTTACACCTATATTTCTTTTTCTCATTAAGTAGAAACAGAGGTGTTGTTCTCTTGCTGATGCAAAACACCAATATCATGCTTGGATCATATTACCAAAAAGAATAAAATGTTTTCGGAATAGTGCTGAAAGTCCCCAATGTGTTTGGCAATCGTCTTCTTGCCAAATGTGCTGCGTGGGCATCTTCCCTCGACGATTATTTCATGACTGACATGATGGATGCTTGGAAAGAGCGTATTGGCCGTTTCCTCCTCTTTTATTGTACTTCTTTTTGCATATATCATTATGTACCATTTCAAAAAAAAAAAATGTTACAAACAATTGGAAGCGTGTAAAGCCACAAGAGATCAGGAACATGAAACTCAGGAGAGAAGAAATAAGAATCGAGTATCAAAAATGAAAGCAGAACATATTTAATGTGTTTTTACCAATATAGTCCATATCTTCAAGCTTTGATTTTAATTCAGCAGCAGAGATTGCTGTCTCCATCAAGAAGCAGAACTCTAAGGCCCTTGGGGAAGTCCCTCCAACCTCGAAGATCATCAGCAGAGCAAACCATAGCTGGTTTTGCATCGTTTTCTCAGGAAGCAAGAGGGCATCGAAGATAGTGCCCAAGAGTCAACATAATAATAATACTGCATAGACCCAAGTGAAAGAAAGTTTAGAAACCAATGAAAATACTCACTGCCTAATCTAGTACTATGACCGAAAAGAAAAACCCACCAAACTTCTATTGATCATGTTAAGAAAAACCATCTGAAAAGATCCACTTCAGATCTTAAAATTTAAAAAAAGAAAGAAAAAAGGATCAACTACTAATATATTTTCAATGAAGTATCTTCAAAGAGAAAACAACATGGGAAGAATGGAGCTGACTACAAACTGCAACACAAAAAATTGCCATAAAGCTGAAAAAAAAATGTATAAAGCAAATATACCAACAAAACCCAGCTCCATTAATTAAGTTGACCAGAACAAGTAAACAACAAAAAGAAAAAAAAAATCCTTTCATACAAAGAGACTTAAATATGGATGAAATAATGGAAGTTACTAATACAGACTTGGATGCACCAAAAAGATGCATGGGAATACAAGAAAAGGAGGAAATGACTTTCTACTTTTGGGTGTTTGAGAACTAAGAAAGGAGAGAGAAGCTCTTTTCTGCTGCTTTTAATTCTCGATCTTCTTCCTCGTCTTCCCCTAATTGAAGTAGTGGGAGAGAGGGAGAGAGAGACTTTAGTGCTTTCACGTACCGTAGCTGTCGTTTGTTTTGGATCACAGAATAGGTAAAGGCCTACATGTCAAAAGCCCAAAAAGACTTCCATATTGAATTTGAAAAAGAAATGAATCGCAGATCCTCCACATGTGATCGTCATCCGTGCACTTGAAGGCAGGGCGCCATTAAATGCAATTAAGACAGTGATTGGCTCGTTATAAGTGTTTTCTCAATATCCGTCTTAACATCCATATTCCACGGATTTTAATAAATTTTTCAGTTTGCCCACATCTTTACGAAATTTAATAGGCTTTAAAAAAACAGTTCCCTTTTCAATAAATCAATTCACTAAATTAATATACCGATTAGATTACTTAAAAATAAAAATTTAAAAAAAGTGATCCAGTCAGTGAACTGATTTATTGAGATGTGAAAGAGTCTAAAGTGGTGTAATAACCTGATCACTTTCCTCAAATATCTATTTTCAAGTGATCCGGTCAGTGTACCTATCCGGTGCACCTATCCGGTAAACTGATTCATTGGAAAGTGAACCGATTTCTGAAAGTCTACTAAAATCCGTACAAACGGATGGAGATAAAATGGAAAATCCAAAAAATCCGTGTCTCCTAAAAGAGTCTTCCCGTATTACGATGGCTACCCTTAATATATTGTTATAAAAATTATCTTATCTTCATTGATTGTATTTTTTTAAATTATAAAGTTTAAAAATTAAAAAATATTTTAAAATATTAAAATTTTAAGAATCTTAAAAATATAGTTTGATCAATATAATAGAGTTGATTTCTAACCAATAACATATTAAAGAAAAGATCATTTTAGTGTACTCGTCACTATCCAATTAGTGGATCATATATGTGAGTATTATGATAATACCAGTATACAGATTGGAATCATAGTTTAAGAACTCGAAAATGAAATGGTTTAAATTAATTTCTGTTGAGATTTTTAATTTAATTAGTGGTTTTATCAAATTTCTAAAAGGTCAGTTTAAAATTTCCTTGATTTTGAGTTGAATCTGAATTTCAAATTTTCAACTATAATTTTAATTTTATATACTCATGCAATGTATCAAATGACCTGATTATTCCTTCTTGTATTTATAGTAAAAAAATTCTTTACTGTTAATATAATTTTAAGATGATGAGATGGCTCAAGTTTAATAGGTGAAACTACAATTTTAATGCTTTTACTCGCGACTTTTTCCTTAATACAGTGGTGATCTTCTCTTCCTTCCACCGGCCATCTTTCTCTCTTTCTGCTACGCATCACATTTGGAGTTTCCCCTTCTCCTCTATCTCTCTCTTTTTGCTACGCATCACGTTTGGAGTTTCCCCTTCTCCTCTACAAGGTGTGGGTCATTACTTCCTTTGATCCAAAGGATAACTTATAGGAAAAAAAAATGTGATTTTAAATAGCAGTCCTTAGAAAATATATTTTATTTTTGAAAAAGAACTTAATTTGAAAATACCCAATAATTCTCCACTATTTTTTGGCCTTTGGTTAGCCATGAAGAAATGGAGGTGTTCTTCAACTTGAACCTTAAACCTTCACCTAGTCCAAGTAGATTAAAGTTTGTCGAAATCTGTAATGAACATGCTCTTAAATTCATTAGATATGATATGCCAAACATATAAATTCCTCCTCTCAATTCCACCTCCTTAAAAGGTAAAAAATTACTTCAAAAAGATCAAATTCCTTTAATTTATGAAACACTTAATATGAAAAGATACGATGTTAAAATAACAATCCTTAAAAAAGTTTACTTATTTTTTAATAAAAGTTTGATTTTGAAACTACCCAGAATATCCTTAGAAAAAAAGACTTGGTTAAAGATGTAATTGACCAAAGAAAGTGAGAAATGGTGAATTCATTTAACTAAACTTTTAAATGGAAGAAATAAAGTAATATTTGTAAAGTAAGGATTGAAAATAGAGTAAGGCTCTCCATTTACACACTCAGTTTTTCTGCCTCTACACACCCTTTCCTGGTGCAAGTGGATAATTACCATTTTGCCCCCGCATTTCCATTTGTTCCAACGAATTTTCAGTTCATTTCGGCATTCGTTCGAACGAATGGAAACATACCCATCCAATTTTGATTCGTTCGAACGAATCCCTATATAAAATCAATTCGTTCAAATGAATCGAGTGAACAGTAACGCGCGTTACTGTTCACATGTTCATTTGAACGAATTGATTGAATGAGTCGATTCATTCTAATGAATCAGTGATTCATTAGAAAGAATCGATTTTTTTTTTTAAATTTTAAAGTTATTTTTTAAGCACTATGTATTTTTAAAATTTCTCAAATTAAATATCCAGACTAGTTACAATAATCTGATAAAAATACTTTAAGACTTCAAGGTTATTTGACACTCCTAAATATTTAAAATACAGTATTTTACAAATAAGGGTATCCCTAGGGTGTGACGAAAATACATTTAGGAGTGTCAAAAGACCTTAAAGTTTTAAAGTATTTTTATCAGGTTATCGTAATTAGTCCGGATATTCAATTTAAGAAATTTTGGAAATACACAGTGCTTAAAAAATAACTTTAAAGTTTTAAAGGAGATTTTATTATTTAATAAACTATGCATATTATTTTTTAAGCAAAGTGTATTTTTTTGGCACACTCTAGGAATACCCTTATTTGTAAAATACTGTGTTTTAAATATTTAGGAGTGTCAAAAGACTTTAAAGTCTTAAAGTATTTTTATCAGATTATCGTAATTAGTCCGGATATTTAATTTGAGAAATTTTAAAAATACACAGTGTTTAAAAAATAACTTTAAAATTTAAAAATAAATCGATTCATTCAATCAATTCGTTAGAATGAGCATGACTGTTCACCCAATTAATTCGAACGAATTGATTTTATACAGGGATCCGTTCGAACGAATCAAAATTGAATGGGGTATGCGTCCATTCATTTGAACGAATGCCGAAATGAGCTGAAAATTCGTTCGAACAAATGAAAATACGGAGGGAAAATAATAATTAGCCATCTTCACCTAGAAATGAGTGTAAGAAGAAAAAAAAAAAAAAATCGGTTGTGTAAATAGAGAGCTGGAGTAACATTATGAGAATAGCATTACATGCACTGAATGTGACTGACTGACTGACTCCAAAAGTGGTCCAAATGCACAGGCAAGCTTTCTTTGCATTACAAAATATCCAAATGATGTCATAATAATTACAAAGTCTGAATATTGATTGATATGTATCATTTTAAAATTATATATGATATGTATTAAATAGTCTATTTAATACATTTTTAGACTATTTACTAGTCTATTTTTTTAATTTACTAGTCTAATTAATGTTAGCATTTTTAGATTATTTAATACATTTCGATTGATACATATTATATAGAGTCAGTTCGGTCACGTATCACTGTTACTGACCTGAAATATCATCAAGACAGTTGTACATAGTCATATGATGTTTTTTATTTTTAATAAAAATATATTTTTTGAGCTGATATCACCGATACACCAATATTTGACGTAATTGATACGTGAAAATCTGAATGATAATAACATTTGTGAGTGATTTGAACCACACGCACCCATATAAATTTATTTTGCATTTACTCTTTTTTCATGAAAAAAAGAAATATAGAGAGATACGATCAAAGAATATAAACTTTAATTTAGTCGGAAAAAGATAAAGAAAAAATCAATATTTTTGAAATTTGAAACAAATCAGCACATTTAGTGAGACATTACAGTATTGCAAATGAAAAATTGTCTCTTCTTTTGTTCCACCATAGCTTATCCAATTTGAAAAAGAGGGGGCTGAGGGCCCTCTATGAATTAAATGCTGGTCCAAGACAGAGAACCCATATCAAATAAATTGCCAACCAAATCTATATCCAAACATATTAGTAACCAAGTCTTAAGTCTTCCACCATAAATACTGCACATCACTCGGGATCTTTAGGCTTTCACTCACAAATTGTAACACCTTATTCCCTCTATCCAAAGGTGGCCATGCATTTACTTCTGTGGGAGGCATTCTAGTAATTGTCTATTTCACCCTAGATTGAGTTCGTGACAAGATGTTGATTTCACTCAGTTGGCTGGGGTGTCTCACATAGACTCAGTCTAACATGCTGCTGAGTTAATACTGAGTCAAATAATGAAAGAGAACATGAAAGTATTTCACTGACAACTTTGTATCACCAGCGCCAGTAATATCAAAGCAGGTTTCGCTTGCAACATTGTACATGTGTAAAGATTTTATGTGCAGCTATCCCATTGGTTAAGTTGTGAAATCAATGACTCTATAACACTTGATGAACTATTCTCTCAATGACTAACTTTTAAGAGTGAATTCTACCTTAAAAATATTATAATATATGATTTTTCTCATTTTTTATACACTTCGAGAAATGTGATTTTGCATCTAATATATTGAGAAAATTAAGAAAGATGCTCGCAATTGAAGATGTAATAAATTTGTCCAATTAATCCGTGAAGTTGGGTATTTTCTTGTAATTCATTCAATGAATAATGTCGAATTACACAGGATCATTCCATCATTGATCATTGGCTGTAGAGAATCCTTGAGAAATCCATTGGCATAAATTTTTGAATGGCTTGGATTTACCAAGCATGTGCCAAACCGGAGGGTACATTCATCAGATTTGCATATCACAGTATCTGAATCTGTGTAACAACAGGCCGCGTGCAGACACATTTGGAAAGGTAAGAATTTTGGACTCATTTGATCTTTGAATTTGTGGGTTATGAAGTGATTGAAAGAACTCATTTTGATAAAGATGGCCATCAAATAGTTTGTCATGAGAATTATCACTTTGAAATTTGAACTGTGGTTTGTGAAGGCTCAAAGGTGTTCGAACAATCTTATCAACTTAATGAACCTTGTTCTTTGAAAGGAGCAGAATTTGAGTGATTCTGTTGATCTTTCTTGTCCATTTGTGTATGGTGGATGTGGATCTTTGATGCAGGTCTGCTGGATTTCAGGTCGTCTTAGTAGTGACGAGTCTTGCTTGTTATCATGGATAATTCTGGGATGGGCATGATGAAAATGGTGGAGTCTTTTCCCCCTAGACATGACGCCTTTTCATGTGTTGAAAACAAAGTTCACCCAGTGAATTTCGATCGGTCAAAGCGGACTATATTGTGCCTCAGAGTTGGTTCTACATCAAGTGATATCAAAGCCGAAGACATATTTGCTTTAAAGGTGGGAGGAATGATGCGGGGCCTGGTGGATTCCAAGTCGCTCTGCTGGTGAAGAGTCTTGTTTGCCAGCCTGGTGGATTTAAAGATGGGATCAGTCACACATCGGAAGAGTAAGTGTCCAAATTCCTACTTAAAATGGAGGAGCATCTTCTCCTTAAACACGACGCATTTTCATGTGCTGAAAATTAAAGCCATGAGTTCAACTTGGTGAATTTTCGGCCGGTCAAAACAGACTATATCGTGCATGAGGTCGATTCTACATCAAGCATTGATTCAAATTTAAGGCACCTACAACACCTTTTTTTTTCAAGAGTGAAAAACTTTGAAAGAATAAGTCTTTCTATTTTTGGTGCTGCGGTATGGCTGGCAACAATATTTTTATGGAAACCAGTTCCCCACCACTCAAATTTCTCACTTATGCTTGGTTTTTTTTATTTTATCTCAGGGAAGGGATAGAAACCCTTTCTTGAGAAAATTATTGTTCAATCTTTTAGAGTACATCATACTCCAACCAAACCCAGCTCTATTTCTCACTAGGTCCCTGCAAAGATTCATGCAAAACAGAAGATTTACAAATACTTGGATACTGTTAGATTTCATCTACTTAAACATGTTACTGTCATGGTAAAAAAACATGTCTTGGGCTGTGTTAATTAGTAAATGCTGAAGATCAGCATAAGATTTTTTTTAACTGAAGTGTGACATTTTCTGAAGATTTCTACATCATGATTTTCACTGCATTTTTTAAAACCATTTAGAAGTAGATTAAGATTTTGATGTATATCTTGCTTAAAAAAAAAAAATCTAAAAGTGAAATTGACTCAGAATACTGAAATAGGTTCAAATTAAGTAGAGATCTCATCAGGCTCCTGTCTTAGAAATCTAAAAAGATTGGAGTTGGTAGTTTTAATGGGGCTTAATTATAAGAGACACTCTAGCCATTTGGATATTTTAACCAACTTGAAGACACACTGGCCCATCATTATCATGTTGATGGCTTTAAAAAATAATCGATCAGAAAAATGACAAGTTTTTCTTTAGGTTTTGGAAGTGATGGCTCAACCCAATAATCTGTGTCTTCAATAGCAGGGATGTAAGCTAGCCACACAATTAAAGAAAAGCTTCTTTTCTTTGATCATTTATGTTCATACATCACTTGAATAATGTTGAAATTCATCAAACTCTGGTGGTAAAGTCAGGACAACCTTATCTTCTCCCCCTTTTTTTCCTCTCTGTGTCTGAGTCACATGAAAGGTGCCCCTCATTATCTTCTTTGTGATCACTGTCCTCTTCATCCAACGTTCAAAACCCAAGGGCTATTTTTCCAACCATTCAATTTATTGACTACACTGACAAGTCTTGTGATGTTACCATACACGACACAAGCAAATGTACCCCCACAAATCCAACTTCATTCCCATGTGCTTATTAACTCTTGCATCTTTTCAATGTTCCCACCAAACTTGGTAGATTGTCACCTCTCAAATGAATACTACCATCATCTCCTCTCCCTGCTCAACATTCAGTACAGACAGGATGAATCACTCTTCTTTGATTGAGTTTGAAAGGTATTTTCGAGATGATGTTTCTCATTAAAAAAAATTATGTCCCTTGAATTTTAAAAGTTATCGGTTTCAAAAATCCAAATATTAATGATAAAAATGAGGTAGATTTTAAATGAATTTTCAATCCAACAATGAAAGAACTCGAAATGAGTTGAAATTGGAGAATTGTGTGTAAATTGCCATGAAAAACAGAGTGAACCCCACATAGAGTGCAGGACAGAAGCTCGTCTGCCACTCAAGTCTGAGTGAAAAGCTTTTCGGACACAATTTGGCTACTTCAACATTGTGGAATCTATGCCTAACCATTTGTACAAATGCATGATTTCACTCTTTACTTTTGGTTGAAAATCCCCACCAGGATAGGATAGCACTGATGTTTAAAAGTTTTTTTGTTTTTTTTTATCATCATAGATATTTTCAATGAACAATGAAAGTAAAAGGGCAACTAAACTAAACTTGTATAAAGTTTTAAAATTAAATTAGAAGTCTTAGATTCGATTTCTCCCAGACTTATTTAATACACGAGGTTTACGGATGAGTCCGTGTATCTATGAGATTAGTCTTATATCCAATGTAAGATGAGAATACTCATTTTATAAAAAAAAAAAAAAATTTCCACTCGCAATTTTATACCATTTTATCTTTAAGTTCATATTCCTTTGCCTGTAGTATCAAATATCAATAACTTTGTGATGTTAAAAAATTAAGACATGTAGTATATTTATACAATTTGGAGTCACTTATAAAATTAAAATAAAAAGAATAAAAATTAAACATTTCTCAAAAGTTAGCCTACTCACTCTGCAACAGAGTACACTGGAGCGTACACTGGAGCCTGCCACATTTTTTCACCACTCTTTGACGATGGTAAAACTTTATTTAAAATGCTGCATACTCACTTTCCCTTTCCATGATTCAAACTTCAATTCTTCAAACATTAGGCTATTGATGTCCTCATTGTTAGATTAAATACTAAAAATAATTTTTTTTTAATAATGGTTTAAATTTCAAAGATAAAATGTTCCATTTCAGTGTTGTACAAACTAAAGGAAACACAAAATTGTTATTTTAACTAAAATAACAGAAAAAATTCATATGTATGATATTTGAGGTTTAATGGGCCATATGATATTGAATCTAGAATTTAAGAGTACTTTAAAACCTAAATATAGTATCAAATATCATGTTTAGTCATCAGATTTAGATATTTCAAAGTCAAAAGGTAAGATAATGATTAATTACCATGCATTTCAAGCGGATGGTGAACAAAAACTTTTATGGCATGAATTTTTTATTTTAAATTCAATATGATGAGATTCGCTGCCGACATCTTTCAAAATGTAATTTTTTACAAATTCAATTACCTTGGTAGAAACTTGAAACTTCTTCATAAACTAATTATTGATCAATTGTTGGACTGGATCTGGTCTTCTAGGAAACAGATATTGACATGAACTACGGTCGGTCAAACAGTGAGTTTTTGTGATTGCAAACGTCATTATCATTTAAATTATTTATTGTGAGATAGATTTCACTCATCATAATAGAAATAAATCCCATGATCACAGTTGTTAAATTATCCAAGCATTTGATATGAGGGTGGCCATTTCTAATACGGGTAAAATCTTTTAGAAGACACGGGTTCCACTTCACCTTTCACCTCTGCAGTAGGAAAGCATTTTTATAAAAAGAATTGTCAGTGAATCAGTAAGTGAGCCGATTTACTGTTCTATAAAAAAAAAATAATCTCACTTAAATAAAATGAAAGTGATCCGGTAAGTGAGCCGATTTTTTATCCTTTTTTCTTTAAATGCTTTTGGTACGGCAGGATGGGATAAAGTGAGAAGTTTGGAAAAACCTGTGTCTCCTAAAATACTTTACCCGTGTTAAGATGGCCACCCTTGATATGGATACATCCATGTATTTGGATTACTTCTTATTTCTATTTAGTCATCAATTTCATAATTATAAATTGAATAGTGAGTAAAATATTAACAAAAGATTTCAATCACAAACATAAAGGACATATTTTTGAAAAATCAAACATGTACATGTCTCTAACTTAAAGGACACTTCAAAATAGTCCAACAAGAACCTTACTTGCAAATCATGTCACAAGTGTCAAGGTTATTTTTAAATTTATTGTATTTTTATCAGTAAAATATTATTACCGTGTTAATAACTCGTATTTATTGACACGACACTAGATTCTCAATAAATTCGCGTTAAAAATGTGATAAATGACAATATTGCCATAATATCATAATATCTTCTCAGTAAATTTCAAATTAAGAATTTTATTTTATTAATATTTTAATTTAATCTATTTTTATTATTTTTTAAATATTATATTTATCATGAATTTTTTTATTAATATCTCGATAAAAAATTAAAAATATTCTAATATTACCAATCACTTTTGATATGTCGAAAACAATATTTGTAAGTCTGCTTGCCAATGATACTTGTCATTGTAGTCTTCACTATTAGCCTATTAGGCCAAGAGAATCTTACCAAGAAACAAAAGCATGGGAATGCATTTTGCTTGAGATAAAAGGTAGAAAGAAACCCTAGCTGTCTCCCATTTCGCATTTCATGGTGGTGGTAATGTCAATTCACACCTAAACAAACTGAATTGCCCCAAATGTCTCCACCATCAAAATTAACTTCAGAATTTAAATTATCTTCAACTGCATCTCTCCTTTTACAAATAATTATTATTTGAGAAAAACCAACTTTATTTAATAATTATAACTTTCAAGACACTTAAAATAATTATGTAGTTTATCAGTCAATGGACAGATGCTCCTATTTTCCATTCCATTGATCCCATTGATCCCGGCAAAAAGGATATGCTAATGACATAAGTCAAAAAAGATATCTGAACGTTTAAATGAGAATTGACGAGGATACTTGTATTTTTTATAATAAAAGACACTAGACTTTGTTCTTTTGTCTACTTATCATTGTATAAATAATAGAAATATACATTGGTGTCTCTTATTATAAAAAAACAACTCGATCTAAATTATTTTGAAAATATAGTATTTAAATATAATATATTATAATTTAGGTGAGATACTATTATAACAAATACTGTAAGCCTATGTCAGTCAGCATGCCATATTTTTGAAGATCAATTGGGTGGCACCACCTATTTGTGTTCTTCATGGCCATCCCCATAAAATAGTGCTAAGACAATGATTTGCATTCATTAATGGCTCCAGTGAACCATTTGGCACCTGCAGATCAGTGACTTGCTAACTTGCCTTCGTATCTTGCTATTGATTGGGTCTCGCTCTCAAAGTCTTGTACTTTAGCTACCATTACGCTCTAATACTTCTATTTTTGTCTTCTTTCATTGACAATCAAATTGCTCCTAATCAATCAATTTGTCTAAGCTATATAGATATTTCTTAATTATGATTAAGGATCTATTTCTTAAGAAAGAAAAAGAAGAGATCCATAAAAACTCACATTGATGGAGTCAAATAAGCTATTTCTTTTAAGACTGCAAAGATTAAAGATTAAAAAAAAAAAAATTAAATTGATCAAATCCTAGAGAACTTAAAAAATGTCTCTTAATTGATTCAATCAAAAGTAATTTTTAGTACTCACATATTCAAATAAAGATGTACTCATCGCAGTCCTAAAAATGTGAAAAAAATTCAAATATATTACTGTGCAAATAATCATTTCATATAAAAATATCTCCAACAACTATTACAAAACGAGCCACATTTTCTTTATTCTCATGATCGCTTGTCACGTTGTTGAAGACATGCCTGCATATTCCATGTTCTTAAGATGATTTTGTTGAAAATGAGGACAATTGCTTAATATGGCACTGAAAACTGCTTATCCCTTGGGCTGCATTTGGAAAGAGGTAATGGGGTAATCATCTATTATCTTTGTTTCGTAACTAAGGGATAGAGGTAAAAAATCAACTCTTCATCCTTCTCTTCTCACTTTTAAACACTGTTTTCAAACAAGGGGTATTCATAATGTTGATAATCCCTATAAAATTTATCCCTCATCCAAACGCAATCCATTGGTCTTCAATCCTTCCACCACCCAATCAAACTATACTGCATTCTCTTGATTACATGATCAAGGTAATTGGCATAGTAGCTACCAGCACTATGTCTTGACTAGGGATAAAGATATCGGTATATATATCGGCCGATGTTGATACATTTAAAAAAAATTAATAAGAGAGAGAAAAATATCGACCCATATATCGGTCGATATCGAATTTTTCACCTCTGTTCCTGACATGTCCATCAATGATCTACAAGAAGCAATAAAATCTAACAGCTGAAGAGGGGGGAAAATAGAAGAAAAAGAAACAAATGAGATGGATATTACACGTGAGGAAAGAACCAGGTCTTGATTTCCAATATTCTTTTAGCTGAATTAAACTTCCTTTTAGCTAAGGGTTATTATAGTGTACATCAATTCCACGAGGGGAACAGTTCAAATCACCATGTGCAAGGCATAGGAGGAAGGAACTTGATGGACCATGAGACTGAACAAGCTGAAAAACTTCAATAACTTATCAAGGATCATGGATACTTGGGAGCTATGAAGCACGGATACTCCAAATCATTTGAGTATTCATGTCGGAAACGTAGAAGCACGGATACTCCAAAATCATTTGAGTATCCGTGTCGGAAACGTAGAAGTACGGATACTCCAAAATCATTCGATTATCCATGTCGGATACGTTTCCAACACAGATACGGTCGGATACGGCTTGCATACGTATCCAATTAAATAAAATATTTTTAAAATATGGATACGGCAGTAGACACGGTGGGATACGGGACACGGCACAGGATACGGCAACACGGGAGAAAAGGGGGAAAATATATATATATATATATCTTTTCAATATTATTTTTTTAACCTCAATAATCATTCACATATTATATATTGTAATATTGTAAATATTTTTTAAACATATTATATGCTCCCTCTATCCAAAATTAGTTGTCCTATATGGATTTTAGAATTGTCCCAAAATAGTTGTCTCATTTATATTGGAGTAGTATAAAGTGTGTTGAAAATGGATGAAATCACATGGAGTGTTAGTCTATATAGAGAGTTCCTTAAAAAATACAAATATTTCAAATGAGACAACTAAAATGGGATGGAGGAAGTATATCTTTTTATAATACTAAATTGCTAATAATCTAATCTTTATAATATATATCTTTTGTAATGTATTATATATATATATATATATATATATATATATATATATATATATTGTATTCATTATAAATATAAAAATATAATTTTCTAATAATTTTTATCTCGTAGAATTTATGATATTTTTTATAAATGTCTGAATTTATTTTGTTGATATATATATATATATAATAATAATAATAATAATAATAATAATAATAATTTTTTAATTCAGCATATCCCGCCGCATCCGTATCTTAGTTTTTCATAATTTATCGTATCCCTGTATCAGATACGACAATATCCGTATCTGTGTTTCTTAGCTTGGGAGTTGGTAGGTCTAAGAATTTCCATGGTTTTACTTTTTTTCAAAGTGAGGACTTTTTTTTAAGCTATTTGGAAATCTTTGATGCCTTCCAAAGCCTAACTTTCTATAGCGTTTTTTTTTAAAATAAAGTCTTGCCTCAAAATGCAGAATTTTGCTGTTTAAGAAGACTCCCACTTCTTGAGACGAGTTCTTAACTATCACTCAAAACAGTATATTTTATGGATTATGCTTTCATATTTCCTATTTGATTGTACTTCCATCCTCTTCCTCTACAGTGGGTCTTGCCACTTCTTTAAATGCTTACATGTTGTGTGTTGTGGCCTTGTGGGTAAGGCCTTCTTTTAAGAACACTGCATTTTATGGATGGTTCAGTGTCTTCAGCTGTAGCATGGTTTGTCCCGAAGGAGCACAACCTCTGGACATGTGACGACTAAGGCCTGCCCAAGAACTGGAATCGAAGGAAGTTATTTCTTTTAGTTACTTTGTTTGATCTTGTGAGGCTTGTAATGTCTTTGTGGGTAAAACTACAAAACACTGGGCATTTTTTCGTTCCAGCATGAGGACCTCGTGGGCCATGGGTAATGATGATTGTAGTTACTAAAATTAATAATTTTTACTTTAAACTCAGATTCAACTTTTTACTATATTCATGACCAAGATAAATATTTTCTTTTTATTAATAGTCCACTTTCAATCTTAAAAAATCAAGGAATAGGACGATTCAATTAGTCCCATTTTTTACCTAAGGTATAAAAATTGCATGATACAATACAATCAGCAAATCAGGTATACGGTAGCGATCCTCTTACGGGTATTTTGTGTAATTCGACACAGGTTTTACTGTATTACCCATTTTACCCTTCAAACCTGCTCGCTGGATCACTAAAATTTATTTAACTGAGACTGTTTTTTCATAAAGAACAACTAATTGGATCACTAATTTTTTTTTTTTTTAAATACTTTCATATGGTAATGAAAGGGTAAAATGGACAATATCCGAAATCCCGTGTCTCGTTACACAAATATCTGTGGGAAGATAGCTACCCCAGATATACATGCAGTGTATCGACTGATACAGGTCATTAAAACGGCTGCATCATATTAACACATCGGTTGATACAATATAAAATCATATTCCATTTCGATTGTTTTTTTTTTTGTGAATCTTTCATGTTATAATTAATTTTAAGAAGGTTTAGAAGCAAAATTTTCAAGTGTGAAAGGTATTTGCCCATTTCAACCTTTTTTTCTGCATTTAGATTTGTGTCCATTCTGTGTTATTTTCATCATTCTTTTTTTTTTAAGAGTTAATACACTCCAATCAAACTCTCACAGCTTAAACATATACCGATTCAGAATGTTGGCCTCCTTCCAGCTGGCCCGAGAAGGCAAAGTGAAAATCCTTGAAATGATTAAAAACAATTCTTCCCACCCTGATCAGGCACAGATTTACAAAAGAGCTTTCATCAAACTTCAATTTAAAACACCTCTATACATAAGGACAAAGTTGCATTGTAGCTAATTAATTACTCTGTAATGAATGAGACATAAAGTAGCTTTTCATTTTTGAATCCATTTGTTTTCCTCCACTATATGACGGCAAAAGCCACTGATGATGCTAAAGATGAATTGAGAGTAAAACAAAATTATATGATGAGGGGTGGGGTTTACCATGAAGCACTAGTTACCAGCCTTAGCATTAATACCACCAATAGCATATATCCTTCTGTCTGATCTTAGATAGAAATGGGCAAATTACCTCTTTGGATATGAGGAAGAAATCTATCAATCTAATGGCTATAATCATCCAATCAGGTTCTTTTATTGTCGGCTGTCTAAATAGGGACCAGTGAATGAGAATAGTCTTTAGTCACTCTGTACTTGAAATCAGCAACCCTTCAACAAGTGGATTGTCAGGTTTTTTCAAACAAAATTTTTCAACACATTGAGCTTATGATATAGACACAAAGGTACAAATGAAAAAAAAACATCTTTTCAGCTTTCCTCTGCAAAAGATGGCCATCAAACATACAACAAAGATTAGGTGTCAATTAACAATGAAGAAGTTCACCAAACTGCAGTTTCCTTTTTTGAGGAGCAGAAGATTCATTCATGCACTCTTGGGACTTCACCTTGCTTACTACTCCCTTTCCTTTCCTCCTCGAACTCAGAGAACCTTCAACTGCAAATCAAGATGTTGCTCCTCAAGTTACTTCGCAAATACCAAGGCATAGTAAACTTGTATTGATACTACAGCACACAAAATTATGAAACTACAACTATTGTAACAGAAAGAACATAATCTCTACCCCCACAACTCCATTTTGAATAACAGAAATATCAGTAACAGATAACCGATGGATATTCCAATATAAAATTATAAATAGACAACCTAAAAGTCGGTACAGACAGGGAGTATATGGTGTCCAAGGCACTGCTGTATCCAGTCTCATTCATCAGCTCATGTTTGGGCTATTGGTATATACAGGTTTCCACTGCATAGGGATATCTCCTTGCAAATTTGCGACTACAAGAGACTTCCATTTACTTCAATAAAGTAGAATATTGACTGATTATAGAATTACGCATGTATTTAAATACTTTTAATTGTTATCATGTTTGAATCACTTATTAAAAGGCTTAGATGGTTATGTTAGTTATAAGGATTTGGTTTTATTTCTAGTGAAAAAATACATATTATTTCTCATCTCTTAACAAAACTAGTAACCAGCATGGGTAGCTCAGTTAGTCTAAGCTTCTAGGATTAGACTGAGGTCTTGGATTCGACTCCTCCCAGGCTTATCTGATACATGAGGCTTGCGGGTGGTTTCGTGTATCCGTTGGATTAATCTCACCTCCAATGTAGAGGGGGATACTCATGTTATCCCAAAAAAAATAGTAACCAGCTTGAAAAATGTTTGATCAACCATAGCTCAACTGAATCGACAAGCGCATGTAGCTCAGTGAATAGAGTGTCTGTTTCCTAAGAGACTGTTCAAGTGTAGAAAAGGCACCAGGGCCTTACTTTCAACAGCATACAATACAGCAAGTGAAGTTTCAGTGAAAAATCGTGACCAGATTTCTTGCCTCAATGCCAAGGAATCTGCAGTGGCTTAAATAAACACTAAAATCATTCTACAGCCAAGTACATTACATACCTTGCCATTCCCACACAGTTTTTGATTCACCCTTAATCAACTTTGGGTACTGATCTATGCGAGAATCTTCTTGGACCAACTCTTCGACCTAAGAGAAATTGCAATTAACATCAATTCCATAATATTAATTTGTTTTGAATGATAACAAATTTATTGAAAGGTTGAAATAATATAGCCCACAGGAGCCTAAGACAGGCTCTTTATACAGAAACCAAAACCATAAATTAATTTCAAATGGACACACAAAAGCTGAAACCAGTAACACCTATGCTATTTTTTCCCGAAAAAGCGATCATCCATACCTGTCTTTCAAAACCATATTAAAAAGCAGGATACGTTTTAGTCAATTCATTAGCATCAGAAATGTGACCAAATTTGCAAACCATCAAGACATTTGAAGCTCAAGATTGGCCTATTCATTTATGCTGCTTCTATTGTGGGGTCTCTCTCTCTCTCTCTCTCTCTCTCTCTCTCTCTCTCTCTCTCTCTCTACAAAGCCTAGCTACATTACTCCTTCTCACTGCAGTTCCCCTTTTCCGTTATCCACATAATGGTGTAAAGTACAACATTTTTCATCATAGTATAATATGATTAACTTAAGCAGGACCTTATGAAGTGTGGCTTTGCTTGTTAGCTACTTGGATCATGATTATCAAGAAGTGTTTGATGTCATGATGGTACTTGCATAATTTTCTTACAAATTATAAAAGTATTCTTCAAGTTAGGAAAAATAATTTCATCTGGTTTATTGAGATCACAGATGAATTAAACCTTGTATGTAAGCCTAAGTCAAACATAAATATGCTGGTTGAATGGTTGCAACACAGTATTTGTTTCTTCATAATAAAAAAGGTTAAATTTTAAAATGCTACTATTCTTATGGAGCATTAAATTACAAATCACATCCTAGAGAAAGATGCAAGAACAACTCCCCTGTAGACGACATTAAAAAAATATATATATATATACACACACACACACTAGAAGGGACAGAACATAGCATGAGTTAAAAATCCAGTGCATAGAATTATCATGATTTACTAGAAATAAATGAGTGGAGGAAAATGTCGTAGTTCCCAATTAAAAAAAGAAGGAAATACCTTCTTCCATAACATAGGATTCTTCCTTTCCTTCAGCGAAAGTAGATGATCACGTAATCGAGATGACACCACCCAAGGTTCAACGTCACCTTCCATGGTCTTTGCTGTCATTGCATTCTCTTCGAGTATATCACAAACCTAACAGAGTAGTAGAAATATCTTGAATTTCAATAAATTGTCATTGAATGGATTTTTTCCTTTTTGAGAGTTATAATTAGATGGAAAAGGACACATTACAAGCCATCCAGATGTGGAATCTTATTGTGGAGACCACCCATGGTGATGCAACCCTAAGTATATACTGTCAGCTCCTTTCGATCCCTAAATTGACAGCAATTGTAGTCTAATAGGTTGATTCCTTGGCCAACTATCCAACACCACCCTGTGATTAATGGTGGTCCCAGGTGGACTCAATGAAGAAGACAACACTCGTTACAGTCTAGCTGACTCAACATAATTCCTCATCATTATAGTAATTGAGCTACTTCTAACAGATACAACGTCTTTGAAAATGCCGTCCAATATATACTACAAAAGGATACTATATATTCTGTGCATGGTTATGGTGTTGCACATATAGGCATCCATGTTTCATGTTTACTGCAGGCTAAAACAAGCAATGAAATACAATATGGTTATTTTGAGAAAGTGGGGAATAAGCTTTTAGATTCAGCTTATTGGGCAATCACAAGCACAGAAATAAAGAAAGTTTGTATTTTTCTAGATTGAAAAAAATAGGGAAATTCAATTGTTTTTTGGAAAATAAAATTGCACTTTATTTTTATCAAATTCAAACTAGATGCAGTTAGGACAATGAAAATAGAGCATTTAATGATTTGAATTATTGTCAAATGTAATCTTTTTCATATGACTTGGTCATGCATGCAAGAAAAGAAAAATCGTCCACTCTCACTGTTCACTTAGGATTTGAACAACCATATCAAAAGATGTTATAATATATTATACTATATTATATATGCAGCCATATAAGATTTGAATAAATTTTGTTCTTCAATCTTCATCCGTCAGCATATTGCTTACTCTCTCTTGATCTCCCTTGTTATATATCTTTGTGTGAGTGTGTGTGTGAGAAATTCTTAAACACTCCAGAATGTATTCAGCCAAGCATGGGACCCACATGACATATTGCCTTTTTTAGTGATGGATCCCAAAAGTTGAATTGTGCTTACCTTCTTGGTAATGTGATAGTGCCACATCAGCATTGCTTACTACATGGAGTACATAATTGTAACTCTATATGTATATGACCACATGCGTTTGGTACCATGATTTCTTGGTTATGATTTTTAGGTTCGCAAGTCTCACATCAGTAGTAGGGCCAACTCAAGTTATAGCACACTGGCTAATCCTTGGAATGATGAAGATACTATTGTTGTAGACACTAACTCCCAATGGATTTATTTTGAAAATGAATTCACAGTGGAATCAGTACTTTATTTCCTTTCATGATTGTCAAAGAAAATGAAAATGACAAAAAAAAGGTTCAACCAATCTATCTTGGAGGCACACCTCCGCTCAAAAGAAGGTCAAATGAAGACACATTTAAAAGGATTGTTTTTCTCAACAGTAAATGCACCTTTCCAGAATTCCACAGAAAATAAATTTGCATTCAGTTAATGCAGTAACAGTGTATAACTGCATACTATAAGAGTATCCTTGTGCATTAACCGCCCATTATATTATAGTATCAAATGCAAAACACTTATACAGCACAAGTTTAATGCAGATACAGGTAAAGAACTAAGACCAAGTGAACAACACAACCATGCATACCAGCTCATAAAGCTCTTCGACTCTATTTGATAGATATCGACTCTGACGGGCTCTCCAAAGAATCTTCATTAACCCGATAAGCTGTAAATCAAAGTTGTGAACAAGCTTCAACTCTTAAATAGTACCAACTAAAACTCTGAAGAGACACCAGTACACAGTGACGTATGTCCTTTTCACACGTCCCCTTTGGAAAAAATCAAACTCATTCCCTTTTTTTATCCATTTGAAAATGGATGGGTGTTAAAACTCAGCACAGCTCTAGTATAAGCAAGTTCCTAAGATGTCATTTTACAGTCACTTACCAAGACAGCAAAGGGCAGGATAAAGATAGCGTTCTTGTAGGCCCATCGGCGGATGCAGCAAAGAAGAGGTCTGTATTGATCTGCCAGCCGATCAGGGCACTTTAACTCTTTGACCCTAAATGGAAAGAGATCAGGTCTCAAAAAAATATAGAAGATCAGATCAGGTCACATATACCCATTTGAAAGAGATCAAGTCACATACCCATTGGAATCTGTCCTTATATCCAGGGAACTTTCTATGATCTCTATTGCCTTTTGTTTCATGTAGGAAAAAGTGTCCTTCAAACCAAAGTTATCCTTCATATTGTGTTCATCAATTTCCTTCAGTATTTCTTCTTCACGAAACTGACAATTGAATACCAATTAAAAATAATTATCAGTGTGTTTAGGAGTTCAATTAAATTCACAAGTTCTGAATTATGACTCAGGAGTTAGAAGTCATGGTTTGAAATTCCATTGTCTATGACCTTACAGATTTTTGTCCTGCATGGCATGATACATTCTGCATTTCTATAGACTAGGCATCAAATTAATCAACTTCATAATCTAGATGACACATCACCCAAAATGTATTGGTTCTAGAGCCAGAAGTGGTATGCTCCTAGTGATATTCTAAACAATGTTACTAATAAAAAGCAATACAGCTATCACAGGAATAAATGAACAATTAATATGTGTACATCCATACAGCCTTCACACAAAAAATCTTACATATAGTTGTATAAAAGTCAAAGGATGGGGCCATGGTAACAGACCCAAATTCTCCCAGTTCCATCACACAAAAGTTGAGCGTATGCTTCACAGACATAATGTTCTACCCACGCTTTCTGCATTGGACAAAACCATTCAGATAAGAGACAATAAAATGTGAAAATGCAATATGCATACAAATTTTAGTACCATCTGAAGGAACAAATTAAATAGGCCATATGGCGATACAACGTAGAGCTTACAAGTTTCTTAGCTGTTTGATTAATTTCACGATCTTCAACACATAATCTCCCATGCTTTTTGTAGCCAGGAAGACACTCCCACTTGCTCTCAGAACATTCCCCATAATCTGGACAAGGCTCACAAAAACCTGTAACAATATAGCCTAGTTAAAATGGTACACCTAGGAGATCACTTTTATGGTTAAAAAAAAGGGTAGTTTCCTGTAAGGTACTTTCCCCTCCAACATCCAAATGGCTCCTACTCAAAAGAACGGGCAGTCATCAACATCACCAGTGCCATTTATCCATCTATTTGGGGTTAGCATTTATAATTGGATCTGATAAATCATTCTCCATGGGTGAACTGCCTATCTGATAAATGATTATTTCCCAACAGCGTAGTTTCCATTCCATGCATCAAATTGGAGCCCAAGATAAAAGACAACAGTGATCAAAGAACTTCTTGTGCCGCAAAATCAGCAATTCAGAGAACTAAGAAATCAAAACCTGAAGGCTATATTTGATTGCACAGAAAGGAGGTTAGGAGAATGATTGCTCAGAACACAAACAATTTTTACCGAAAAATCTTAAACCCAATTCTATCTTTAGTTAAAAACGGTTGCCTTTCATGAAAGCTTTTTCCTTTTGATACAAAACGTAAACAGAACCCAAGAAAGAAAAGGAGGAGCAAAGCACAACAAAGTCCAAATTGACAGAAATACAATATCAAACCGAAGGTTCTGTTTGGATGCAAGGAAAGGAGACTACTTTCCAACATAGTTGTTATGGAAATTATAATAAACAACAATATAATTTAAGAAATGAAAAAAAGGAAAGGTGCACTGTCACATTGCCGTCTTTAAGACAACAACTTCCCCACTATATGCAGGTGGAGTCTCTAAAAATCCTGTCTCCATGATCTAATGCCCTTACTTCGGTTCACTGGTCTGCACCCCGGTAAACAGAGAACCGAATGCCCAAAATGAATGGGAAGTGTTTGAAAATTCAGAAAGAGAAAGAGAGAGGGAAGGCACTGTAATTCGACAGCACCTTCCATCATCGACTTGCTATTTATAGACAAAAAATGACAACGGTAGAGTTGCAAAATTCAAAACATGTGACCGTTCCCGGTCTCTCTCCCAAATGGTCAAAAAACTTGAATTATGAGAGAGGCGTTGAGCTCTTCAATCCCTCTTCCATTTCGATGAAACCATTAAGGGAAGGCGTTGAGCTCTTTAATACCTCTTCCTCTTCCTCTTCTTTTTTTTTTCTTTCTTTATTATTATTATTATTATTTAAAATTTTGTAGAAAATTTGCCTCCAAGTTCAGACTTCTAGTTTGGCTCCAAATTTTAAAACCAAAGCATTTAAATAAAGAATTTGAGTTTTGCTAGAAGCACAACAATTTCAAATTTCAATTTAACTTTTTTAGAAATACTTAACTGTACTTTTCCCAAAAATGGTCAAACCCAAATCATTCTCCACAGGCGAACTGCCTGCACAGGAGTAGCGAGCTTCTAGGAATAGAGTAGAGGCCTCGGATCTGATCCTCCCACACTTACCTGATACACAAGGTTCATCGGCGGTTTCGTGTATCCATGGCATCAGTCTCACCTCTAATGTCGGGTAGGACACCCGTGTTAAAAAAATAAAAAGAAGAAAAAGAAAAAGAAACTAGTACTTTCCTTTCTTTTCGACGAATAAATGCAGAGGCAAAGGGGGGAAAAAGGCAGAGAGGGAAGGGAGAGAACTGACCAGACAATGAGTCTTGAGAACTGTCGTTGGTGTTGCAGAAAGGGCTTGGGCTTGAGATTGAAGAGCTGGACGGTGTAATTGCAGGCAAAGGCAACGGACGCAGCGATGGAGACGACGGCGAGGAGCTTGAGAAGATCTTGCTTAGAAGGAAAGAGAGTGGAAGAAGGCTCTTTGAGGAATGGGATTGAAGGAGATGGGCTTCTGTTCTTCGATTTGGAGCGCTTTCTTTGCGTCGAGCTCGAAGACATGTCAGTGATTTGATTTGGGACTTCTGCATAAGAACAGTTTTTCACTTCGTTAGTCGTTTTGTTTTATGAAGAATTTTGTAACTATAAGTGAAAAATTAAATGTTCAACAATAAGTGCTAGCAAATTAAATATTAATAATATTTTAACATTGAAAAAAAATGTAAAAATTGATAATTTCTTTTAACAAAGTGATAATAAAATATATTGTATAAGTAAATAATAAAAAAAAAAAAAAAATTATCATCACCTACAAGGTCAAGTGAACTCCACTACTACACTCCTAAACCCCCTTTCTACCAAACCAACATAAGACATCCTAATCTAATTAGACCTACGTGACCCAATAATTATTTTTAAAAAATGGAATTTATAATTGACAAGATAAGATTACAATATAAATATAAATAGAATTGACAAGATAAGATTACAATATAAATATAAATAGAGAATTCTGATAGAGAGGTTTTCAACATCTTTTTAGACAAATTTAAAATTTTTTAGACCTTTCACGATAACTTGTGCATTTTACGATTGAATAAAATTAAATTTATCGATCTTTATAAAACATAACTTCATTTATCTTATCAAAATGATTTTCTATAAAAAAATTATTCAAGTAAAGACATTTCCACCCATGGCATTCGCAATTCACATAGGTCAAGGTGGACCCATATATAATTTTTAAAATAATTTAGGTATATACATAAAATATGAAAATAGCCTCAAATTCTAAGTACTTAGAAGCAAAGAATTAAGTGTTGAAGGAGCTATAAAAAAGAGATCACTTAATCTAAGAACTTGAAAATTCCAATCTCTGTATTTATGAGAACACACATTTTGGTTCAAGTTCTAATTGAAAATTTTGTTCAAAATTTGACATATATATATATACACACACACACGTGAGTAACGTGGCTATGATATAAAATACAAATTTTGATAAGCTAAAGTGTAAATGTATATTTAAAAAGTTAATTTTGGATTAAATAACAAATATGTTTATTAATAAAGATACCTAATATACATAATTAAGCAAAAAGTAAAAACTAAATTTCGTCCATTGCATTCGTTTCTGGTCGTTTTCGTTAGAAGACCTTATACAGAGGTTGATAACTTGGTTTTCTCTCTTCAAATTCGAAAAAACCGACCGTTGAGGCTCGAGAGCCTGAGCGCGCCCAAAATGGCCGTTAGATCTAAAACCTCCAAATCCATTCCCCGCCTTTCCTCTCTCAACCTCGAACGAATCCTCAAAACACATCAAAATCTCTCCAAACCATCTCCTCACATCTGGAAACAAGAAAAACAAGACGATGCCGACGACCCCACTACCACTGGGGAGAGCACCTTAAGGCTCAGCCACCCCCTCCTGCGCACACTTGAGCACTTCAATGGCACCCTCTCCCAATTCGACCAGATTCACGCCCAGCTCATCGTCTCTGATCTCTCCCAACACCCCCTCTCCGCTGGCTGTGTTGTTAAGGCTCTTTGCCGCTCCCCCACCTCCATTACCCGCGCCCTCTCCTTCTTCGCCTCCCTCGACGAACCTGATGCCTTCACCTGCAACATTATTATCCGGTCCTTCGTCAACTCTGATGACCCAGAAAATGCAATTTCCTTCTATACTCGCCAAATGGTCCATAAAGATGTTCTACCCAATCACTTCACCTTCCCACTTCTTGCCAAGGCCTGTGCCCAGTTGGGTTCGATCCAAGAAGGTGAGAAGACCCATGCGCGGATCATGAAGTCTGGGCTCCAATTGGATCTGTTTGTACAGAATGCGTTGATTCATATGTACTTCTCATTCGGGCAGATTGAGTCTGCATGCCGTGTGTTTGATGGGAGGATTGAGTCAGATTTGGTCACTTGGAATTCAATGGTCCACGGGTATGCAAAGAATGGGCAGGTTGATGTTGCTCAGTCATTTTTTGATGAAATGCCTAAAAGAGATGCAGTGAGTTGGAATTCGATGATTTCTGGGTATGCTGGAATTGGAGATATGGAGAGTGCAAAGGAGCTGTTTGGGAGGATGCCCATGAGAGACATTGTGTCCTGGAACTCTATGATTGATGGATATGCGAAGGTGGGGGAGATTCCACTTGCTCGGGAACTCTTTGAACAGATGCCAGATAGGAATGTAGTGTCCTGGAATACTCTCTTGGCTCTGTATGTGCGGAAAAAGGAGTACAACGAGTGTCTGAAATTGTTTGATAGAATGATTATTGGAGAAGAGGTTGAGCCAAATGAGGCAACACTTGTGAGTGTTCTCACAGCTTGTGCAAATCATGGGATGCTTGAGAGAGGCAGATGGATTCATTCTTACATCAAAGATAACAAGAGGATTGAATTTGATGTTTTACTGTCCACTGCTCTCTTAACAATGTATGCAAAATGTGGGGATATGTGTATTGCAAGAGAAATCTTTGATGCAATGCCCGAGAGGAGTGTCGTTTCATGGAATTCTCTGATCATGGGGTATGCCATTCATGGTCATGGAGAGAAGGCCCTTGAGATGTTCTTGGAGATGGAGAAGAGGGGTCCAAGGCCAAATGATGTTACTTTCATTTGTGTCTTGTCAGCATGCGCTCATGGGGGAATGGTACTGGAGGGGTGGTGGTATTTTGACCTGATGCATCGTGTTTACAAGATTGAGCCAAAGGTCGAACATTATGGTTGTATGGTTGATCTTCTTGGTCGTGCTGGTTTGCTGAAGGATTCAGAGGAGTTTATAAATAAGATGCCAATGGAACCAGCTACACCTGCCTTGTGGGGGGCATTACTATCAGCTTGCAGAACTCATTCCAATTTTGAGCTTGGAGAGATTGTTGCAAAGAGGCTTATAAAATTGAAGCCCCGTGATGTTGGGCCTTATGTGCTCTTGTCAAATATACATGCATCCGAAGGAAAATGGGATGATGTTGAGAAGGTAAGGAAGTTGATGAAGGAGAAGGGGTTGCTGAAAACTGCAGGATTTAGCTTGGTTGATCTTGATAGGTCTTGTTATGTAGCACTTGAAGAAGACAATTCATACCATAAGAAGAACATGATGCACTCCATGTTAAGTGAGGTGGGATGCTTGGATGAAGTTGTCGCAGAGAAAGTGAAGGCAAACAAAGACCTTTATTGTAGAATTTGGTTATTGATTCTTTACTTACATGTTTGTATAGTGTATGTGAGAAAGAATTGTACACCAATTGTTTTTATTCAAATTCAAATTAAAACCAAATTTGAAAAATGTTCTCATCGCTGATATTGTTTGTTGATTGGATCCCCATGTTGGGACAGGATTGCTTCATTGTCCATCTCAAGCATCTCCACTGATAGTGCGACAATCTCTAGGTTGTTTGGGTGGACCTATCTGGCTATATAGATGAATTTTGATGTTAAGAACATAAATAAGTCAACAAATTCGGTTCACATTGACCAAGTAGGCGATCATCAAGTAAACAAGTGAACGATACTGACATTTTACATATATCAACTGGTCTGAAATGGGTATTTTCTGATCCATGTACCACATCAAACTTAGTTGCTTCAGCAGAAACTTATGGTATGATCCATGCAAATTCAGTTTTTTTTTTCTTTTTTTCTTTTTCTATAAACTTTGCAAGACATTTAAAGAGAGAAACAGAAGAAAGGTCTGAAAGTGTGAAACATCCACCAACTCAGAAAAGCCATTACTCAATCCATGGTACGAAAAAGGAACAAGAAAAATATTGATACATGATAACTAGTTTGCATTATAAGATCCATGGGGATACAGATCATGATGCGTTTTCTATTTCTGCACATCAAACAAATTAGCAAATATATATATATATATATATATATATTCTCATTATCAGATTAGCTTACATTTCTGCCATCTGGATTAGAGATTATTTGCATTTTAGCTATTTGTTTGCTTGACAGTCCTTCGTTGTTTCAACTAAAATCCCAAACTGAACTATGCATGGGTCAGAAATATAAAAAATGCAGAGGTATGGACCACTACGAACTCGTGAATTCTAAACATTTTAAGCAATTTTAAATTTTGAAAAAAAATTATAATAGTTGATCAACTAAATTATATGGGTGGCTGCAGATGATTCAAACTCCCATTAAGTTTTAAGTCATAGTTTTCTACCATTGTTATTTCTCATTATAGAGCCCTATGGCATTTGATTATGTTTCTAATGTATATAGAGCTAGATTTGATAGAATCATCTATTGGATCTGTTTGCTAGCATGCTTGCAGAACTCTGGTTCAACAATGGACAATAATTATTTATAAAATTCCATTAACTTTCATAGATGTACAAAACATCCAGATACAAGAACATGGAAGTGCAGGTCCAGCACCAGTATCACCCATGTTCACATGAATCTGCACAACAAAGCGGCCAAGAAATTCAACATTAGTCACATCATCTCCACTTGCATTCCTAATCTTTGGTATCATTATGCACATGGCTGTGATAGTGTAGAAAAGGTGCTCCTCCTTATCTGATCCAAGCAACAGAGTCAATTTCATCCCTTGCCGACTTGTACAATTCAAGCCTCTTGGCATTTTGTTGTCTGTGCTCCATCAGTGCTGGGTCCTCATCCAGAAATTGCCCAAGCTTCTTGGCCTGCCAAAATATACATACGTATATAAGAAAAAGAAAGAGAAATTGACATAATTAGTTCCTAACTAAATCTATAAAACATAATTGTTGAAGCACAACGACAGGACAGGCATGGTATCCTTGGGCCTTATGCATGTGTAGAAGTGATGTCCAAGATCAGTGATGTTAGAACCAGCCAGCCATAAACCAGGACCTAAAACTCTTGTTAATGGGGCATTCCTAACCATTAGATTGATTGCCCAAATGATAGCAGCTAAGAAATAACAGAAGTCCAAATCCAGCAAAAACTGGCTAAGTAGGTTACAAGTAGGATATGCCAAACTGAGTGATTTCTAGGGCATTTAACTATCTCTAGTTATTAGCATCACAAATGCCTTGGATCCAAATGTTGGTCTTGTATCTACAATCATAAGGGCATACGATTGGTGAATATCTTGTTAAATCATCTACCATCAAAGTGAGTAAAGCACCTCTTTCTTTCCCAGTTGGGTATAGAAATGATCAAGTAAAGATCGCTTCGCCTCTCGGACTTGACAATAAACCACTGCCTTTGGAATGGTGTTCTTCAGTGTGTTTGACACCATCACAATGTAAGATGAAACATTTGATCCTATCCTCCTAAAGTGCATATCTGAGTATCGGTCGACAGTGGAGGCAGCTGGGTTTCCTCCTTTCTCCACTTCCTGTGGGAGCTTCCTGAAGAAATCCACAGTCAGATACGAGGCCTCCATTTCAACCAATCGCAGTGTTGTCTTACGGCCATCGTCACGAAATCTTTCTAAAGCTTCATTAGCAGCAGCTGCTATTTCTGCCTGAAGTGTAGGAAACCGCCTCAACTCCTGTCAACCCAAAGGGTCAATATTAGTATATGTAAGAATGGACCAAAAGACTTTCATAGCCCTAGATAAATCTCTCACCCGAGTTTCTCCTATCGACTTGCGAACAAGTTCTTTTAAAATCAGATGAACCTGCAAAAACATACAACTGTCATATTAATAAGACTAAATTACTAAATTTTCAGCTACATGATTACTCTTCTTTTGATGAAGTACTGCAATTGAAGTACCACAACCACTTCATGTGTGATGCACAACTCAAAAAAAGAGAATTCATTACCACAAAAACAATAGAAATAACTGCATTAATTAAAAATTTAGTAAAATTTTAGATAGTTTACAGCATCTACTGAAGCTTCAGCTGGTCCCTTGAAATAATTGAGAGCAGTCTCAATGAGACGTCGATAACCTTGCTCAGGAGCAATCAAATGAGGTTGATAGCCATCTGCCTCTGAAACCACTTTCTTTACATTCTGCAGAGAAAGATGCCTCTCAAATGGAAGTTTCTTAAAAGCGGCAGGGAGTTGATTATCAAAAACCCCATATATCCGGTCACCACCAGGTCGCCTATTGCCAAGATAAACAATTTTAAAGAGAGAAAAATCAATTCAAGAAGAAATAGAGCATTTGGTAGCAAATGTTGCATTAGTAAAAAGTTCCAAATAAAAGAAGGCGATCTCAAGATTGAAAAAATAATCATCAATAATAAAATTCACGCTTATGATTCAATTGCAAACTCAAAAGATCAATACGCCATGTCACTTGTTATTAAAATCCCATGAATAACTGACATGTAACATAAAATAATGTTGGAAGGTCAGAACAGGTGACACATACTTGAGCAATAGCTAGACCTCATATTTTACAACATCCGAACAAATAAAGACAGAAAGTAGTTAATCAGAACTGCATCCATTTTCATATGTTTTAAGAATATAAGAGCTAATCTAGTGCTTCCAAGTAAATGTGGATGTAAACTTCCATCTCGGTCAACAAATGAGTAAATGCCACAGTACTCATGTTTAGAAAAGCTTTGCTTCATCTATGAAGGAGAAGTTTTGCAATTTTGAGCAACTCCATATGGTGGAGCCTGAGTATCACTCTCATAACCAAATGGTCACCACTGGATTGGAGTTAAGAGAATGCAATCATGCCTCCTGCATTGCTCCAATGCAGGGGTGATACCATTGTGAGATATTTGGTGCAAGGGCAATCATTCAGGGATGGTTTGATCCACTCGGAGGAGTATGCATCAGGGTAACGTAATTGTCACTGCAAATAAAATGTGTTAGATCTAATGGGAATTGATGCCTTACCCTCCATCCAGGTGCTCCTTGAATATCCGGTCAAATGCACGGCAGAGTTCTAAAATGGTATAAAGTTGAGCCTGAACATTCAAAATTGTTGAATTGTTAGTTCGATACTAAAATAAAATTAATTATTATTTTCTGAGCAAGTGAATGAGAAGTAAGAAACTAACCCCTGCATCAACAGCGACAGGCCTACCAATATGGTCCATCTCTGATTCAAGCTCATCAATGGTTTTGTTTATGAAGGACGTGATACTAGGAATGCGTGCCCTGATTACAGATTCCAAATGCTGAAAGCATGGTAGGTCATTAATTGCATTCTCAAAACTCATTAACCAAGGTAATAAATGCAAACACTTCACAGAAATTTTACCTTGGAGAGGAGTTTTGCAAGATATTCTGAACCCATTTTACTTGCTAAGTGTCCATAATCAGGACTTGATGCAAAGTACTCATGCTCCCTTCTCCTAGCTGCAATCATGTCAACATTCTTATTGATGTCTGCTTGTGAACGGTTGACAATTCCAACCCAAGGATTTTGCAACCGATAAGATCTTCCTTCAAGAACCTTATAGAATATGGCAAGAAAACATAACACGAGAAATTAGGAAGAAGGCAAAATAGATCCTCATTATCTGTGTAACACTCCTCATTGGAATGTTACAGATTGACCTCCATGCGATGACATTATGCATTAAAGACTAATTCCCAAATGTAGAAATGATGTCAAATATACAGAGCATAACAAAATGAAAAATAAAATAGGATAGGGAAAAGTAGCTTCTTTACTCATTTCTCAAAGCTAAAACTATTAAGTTTTGCAACTTACATCCAGAGCATTTGTCCCCCGGTCCATCAAGTCTAACTTTGTCAACACCCCAAATGTCCTTTCACCTAGACACAGTTCAGAAAATTCCACCGAATGACAAATAAGACCAAAATGATGGAAACAGGAGTTTTGAAAATGCCGGGGCTGGTTACCTGTAGGATCAACTTCTCTAGAAAGCTTCATAGCATCCGAGGTTGCTATATCTTGATTGGCTGGAGATATGGCTAGAATTATGCAGTTAGGCTACAAAAGAAAACAAGTCACTAATTGGCTACGGTAAAACACCATTATTTAGGACAAACGAATACATAAAATATTACTATTATTAATTGTTTCTAACCCAACGTACAATACAAGAACTCATCATCCATAAAACGAGTATTACTAAATATGAAAAGAAGAAGTGAAGTATTAAAAACGTTTGGTACCTTTTCAACATAAGAGCGGACCATGCTCTCAATATCTTCAGCAATACTTTCAGGTTGCCCCTCTGCACATAAGTCTTGCTTTAGAAACAAGAACAAAGAAATGTGATGAATAAGAACAAGGATGTTAATTACAAATAAAAATGACATATTACCTATGGCAACTTTTGTCAATCCAGGTAGATCTATCAATGTCAAGTTGACAACTGCAATGAAGCAAATGATAAAAGATGGTCAATCAAATTTGAAGATTATAAAAGTCATATGATCCACAAATAGCAGAGTAGAACATATAAAGAAGTAAAATGAATTAGTGGAGTATAAGATTCAGGGGAAGCTTTCATATGAAATTTGGCAATAACCGAAAAAGAGCCGCTGGCAAAATATCAAAAGGAATCCAAAGGAAGATGTGAACTGAATTAAAAAACAAAGTAAAAACAAGTAACGAAACAGGAAATACACATTCAGGAAAACAAAGCCAGCTATGAACTAGATAAAATGAAGCACAGGAAAAGCTAGATATCAACACACCATTTGGAGAATATATGCTCAGATGAATGGGCATTGGAGAGATCATTTTAGTCCGCCCAGTTATTCTATCGGTCTCATCTTGAATTTCTTTCCGCACCATGGCTGTACAAGCAAAAGAGATAGAGGAACAAATTAAGTAATATGTGTTAGGTACAAAATGATAAATGTTGCAAATACCCAAATGAATTGAGCAGCAGCAATTCTCATCCCAAAGAGAGAGAGAGAGAGAGAGAGAGAGAGAGAGAGAGAGAGAGAGAGAGAGAGAGAGAGAGAGAGAAGTGGCATTATTGAAATGGTTATTTTTTATATTTAGCTGGTATAGAAAAGTATCTATAGCAAACAAGCTGAAGTAGAGAACAGAAGTATCCATCCCATAGCCCAGTTGATAAAATGAAGAACCATCTAGAAAATAGAAAAAAAAAACATACAAAAATCTGTAAATCTCTTATTCGGCAAGTGAAGGAACTCTGCATAATCAGGCTGCCCATCCTCTGTCTTGTGCAACTGCAGAACCAATGGCCGCCTTGTCACAATCCCTGAAAATCCACCAAAAAGCAACCAAAATCAATCCCCGCAAGGAAAATCTAACAGAAGAAAGGAGAGCATAAGAAGCAATTGAACTCCAAAATCCTTACCAGATCCTCTTGGGAGAAAATCCCTCCCCACAATGCTCTCCAAAACTGACGATTTTCCAGAACTCTGCAATCAAATGAAATGACACAAACCATCAAGCAAAGTCTCTGCTTCGATGTTCAGAAAGAAAAGTACTTTCTTAGAACATAGTTATTTTTAATAAAAATAGCTAAACCAAATTACTTTCTTAGTAGGGCACCATAGAGATGCATGGAAAGAAGAGTGATGGACTGGAAGTGAAGGTTTTTTATTGGATACTATTTTTACTTTATTTTTTATCGTTTGTTAAAAATAATTAGGATTTACGTTTTAGAATTAGATGAGATTGATGCAATTGATGATTGCAACAACAAACTAAAAATACTTGTTTTCAACAAAGTAACTTCATTCCATTATATTTGAAGAGATGATTATATATAAGATACTTGACAATAATACTCAGCATCCCAACGGCTCATTTTGAAAATTTGTTATTTTGAAATTCCAATAATCATCCAAACAAATGGTAGAGATGTAGAGGCTAATGTTAGTATCATTACGTTCCTTGTATGTGATCATAGCCCCAATTTTAATAAATGATAAGTTGATAACCAAAGTTTCCTTTGTAAAATAATCGCTTATGAATAAAGATAGTGCTTTATCCGAATTTATAGTAAGGAAAGTAATTTATAGAAAATTATCATTTTTAACCAAACTTAGTTACACTGTTTTTTATCTTCCCATTTGAAGTGTAAAGAGGAAATGATTTTCCAAACCATGAAAAATGGCTCATCAGAACTAGTCTTTTAAAGACAAAAATGTGTTTTTTTTTTTTTTTATGAAAAAACGAAGACACATTTTTATAAAAAACCTACCTATCATTATAAGAATTAAAATAAAAAAAGGGTTTCTGCAAATACTACTACATTATAAGAAACAGTTATTTTTAAAAGAAAAAAAAAACTTTCTTTTCTATACATCGAATTGCAGGCAAACAATCACACATGTGCTGGTCCTCATATAAAAAAAATATATTTTTTAATGAAATTCATAAATAATTTTTAGAATTTATAGTTCTGTTTCCACTTTCAACAAAGAAGTTCTTTCTATGCATCTAAACGAAGTGAAACATTCAGAAGAGTAAGATAAAGCAAAGAAACAGGTAAAGAGAGACTGGAATACCTGTCCTCCGACAACGACGACGGAGGGAAGAGCTTCCCAAAGAGTGGGAAGTGCGTTATCGCCGCCGTGGTCGCCGAGGACGGTACAGGCTCTTTGGATTCTGTTGACGAGTCCGATCAAGCTCTCCATCGTCCCCATCTTCTCAGAAGCCTAACACGTACCGTTCTTCAGCTCTTAAAACCCTTAGAATTCTAGAACTCAAGAATTCAAAAAAGAGCAAAGACGAGAAGAAAACAGAGGATGTTAGACTGGAGACATCAGAATGGAAAGGAAGAAAACTACGAGAACTGACGACTGTTCGAAGCTTCTTCTCTTCTCACGTGTGTCTGCTTTTCAATTTTCTATAAACCGGTGGTTGTGCCCAATTTAGAGGACACGTGTCAAGAAAGTGTCCTTAGCCGCCCCAAAAATGTTTAATATTGTGGCCTAAATGTTGGTCCCATTTATTTATATAACAACTGCCACACGTGCTCAACGATCTCTTCCCGTTCAGCACAACGAAATGACTCACTGAGTCTCAACTGAACACTGTAGATCACATGTGTATCATTCAGATATTGATATTTGAAATAATAATTTTATAATAATATTTAAATACATGATTTATATCGGCACTAGTTGTAAATTATTTTATATTTAAGTTAAAATAAATAAATTCATTTAAATAAAAGTTTAAGATTTTAAAATTTGAACTTGAATTCCCAGTCAAATAATTTGGGCAAGTATTTAACACATTAAAGTGAGTAATTCGATATTTTATGAGCTGAGACAATTTAGATTGAATCATTTCAATACACGGGAGTTCGTTTTTAAAGTATGATCTTATTCTTTCATTTAATTTAAATAATCATTAATAGTATTGTTATATTTCATTTTTTATTGTCTTGATCTCTTCAAAATGCTTGTTATTATGGCGCTTGATTTTCTTTGCTATCGTGTGGAGTGTGGTAAATCATTTGAAGTAGTTTTTTCTAGAGTTTTTGCCAAGTGTATATCATAGTCCTCTTCTCTAGTGGAGTTCATAAATAACCCTACGAATAATATCTTGTGTGTTTGGAAAAAAATTGATGACTTAGCTTAGTTATTTTGTTTCTTTTTTTCAATTGTTGAGCTTTTTCTGTGTAAAAGGGTTGTGGGTTTTTTGTTTCTTTGTTGTGTCTCTTTTATATTTATATTTGTACTTTTAGTGCCTTATTCATATTTTCAAAAAAATATTCTATTCTTATTCTATTAGCAATTATAATTAAATTTATTAAATTATTTTCACTATGTTAAATTACTTTCATGGAGTTGATGCTTCAAATTAATGTAATCCTAAACAACCATTTGTGCTTCTCATTTGTCACGAGATGAAGAGGAGAGAAAATAAAAACTTATCATTTCCTGTAAATTGAGTAGTAAATTCTTCATCCTTTCGCTCATTATGATTTAATAAATAAGAGCCGTGTTCAGATTGAACTCTGCTGATATATTTATTACTAAATTAAGTTCAAGTCTTATTAATTGGTCAAATATTTAATTATCACAGTTAAATTTAAAAATAATTTACTTTAGAAGTTTTATTGGTTTTAGACAGAGTGTGATTGAGGTTGCTTAGGAAGTAAGCAACAATTCAGTTAGATGAGGCACCCTACCGTTATTTACTATTTAAATTTATTTTATAGCCCTTTAACTTGAATGTTTACATTAACACGTCATCGGACTTTCTCTCCATTATATGTAAAACTTACATTTAAATTCAAAAATTGAATTAGATTGCTGATAGATGGGGTGGGCCCCGCAGTGAGTAGAGCATGACCTCTTGGGTCAATAGAAGCATGGATTTGTTTAAGTTTATTTTAAGGTCAAAACATAATACATTAGTTGGTTTAGAAGTCAGAAACTCAGAACCATCTAGAGAATGAAATTCATTTTCCTAGGCGGCCTTAGCCCAATTAGTAATGGGCTTTTAAAATGAATATTGTAGATTTATGCTGCCTCAAATATGAATATCTTTAGTAATATATTTATCATTCGTCAAAACTTCATTTTTATACACTATTTTGAATAATTTCTTAAATACAAATATTTTAAATATATCAATTCTCTTGTTATTAAAAATATTAGTGTTTTTATCATCTCTTATTATTAAATAAGATGATTTTATGTACAGTTAGATTAGTACACAGGTTTAGATGAATACATAAAAGTTTTGTTAGGAGCAAGTGAGTTAAGAACAGAGAAGTTAACTCACTCTAAAAATTAAATCTCATTGTATTTGGATTGTGAGACTTGAAATAAGGTGAGTTAACTCTCTTTGAAAAAGGAGAGAACTCAACTCACGAGGAAGTTGATTTGACGGTTAAGAAGTTCTTCTTATGAAAAGAGGCTTTGAGTTAGATATACGCTTAACATTCTTCTGGGTCACTCTCCATAGTTGCTTTTTCGGTGTGTGTGGAATTGAGAGATTTGCATATAGTCTAAAGATTAGTTAGGTTAAAATGTCCCTTGTTCAAAAGTAGGTGAGACCTTTAAACTCTTTAATCTAAAAAAAAAAAAAGGACATTGAACTCCATTCATGACACCAACTTCTATCGTCCTAATTGAGGTATACACTATAGGTCTTTTATGATAGATATAAACTATAGACCTAATCGATGTTCTAAATTGGATATGGTTCTAAAATAAAAACATAGATAATAATAGATGCTCAACCTAGAATTTTAGAATTAAATTTGGATTTGTCTCGATTAACGTACGATGGCTATTTGAGACTTGAGAGACAGCTTTCAGCTTTCAAATTTCAACTACCAACATTCAAACTTCAACGTTCAAGTTCTCATTTTGACTTATATATGTTGCGACAGTCTTTATCCGTCTCAATTTTTCAAGGTCTCTTGGCGTCACTCGTTGGAAATTCTTATAAAGTTTGATGCTGTGCCTTGAGGATTTTCATTGAGCAGTGTCTAGGGCCTCTGGCCCTTTAGGAATTTTTTTTTTTTTGAACATTAGTGTATAATTGATATCATTAAATATATAAAAAATTATATAAAAATAAATCAGTGAAGTTTCACATCTATTTTATTATTTTAATTAAAAGTAGATAGAGACACCGATGTCAGTTGTTATAAAATGAAAGTATTTACATTACAACTCTTTATCAAATAGAAAGTGATTGGTGCACCAACACTCTTTAGTTTTGTTAAAAAAAAATAAGTGAAATATTTATTTTGTCAAAAAAAAAAATATATAATCTCTTTTTCTTTCCCTCTTTCCATCTGTGTAGACAAAATGAGTACATCACCATGTTTTGTTCACACCTTATAAATTCGAGGTTACACGGATCACTGGATCAGAGTTCGTAGTTCACGATATGTGGATCATGAATCACACTTTTGTAATGATTCCGATTTGCTCAGGGTAGAATGAGATGGGTTTATTTATTTTTATCATCTTGAATCACTTGGTTCACTAAATTCAAAACTATGATTTACATGTTAATACATATTGTATATTTGTTATTTCTTTAAATTTAATTTACTTTGCCATTCTATAATTGATATAAACAAAAAGAAAAGATATTTGTATCGTTAAAATGAACTGACCATCATTTCTAAAGAAATGAAGTACAATTTTTGTTCAAATCAAAATCATTTATATTACTCAAAGCTTCAAAATTAAAATAAAAAGCATAAAATTATTAAGTTTGCAGATTCAACTTCTCATAATTTACAAAATCAAATAAATTATAGAATTCATAGATCAAAATATTGAATAAATTATAAACTTTTCTTTATATCCTATTAAAAGGTAGATTGAATTTTTAAAGGAAATGTATATTTATCAATTTAATTATTTTGTATATTATAAGTGCGTAAAACATTAAATAATAGATATGTAAAATTTTCTAAAAATTATAAATACCAAATATCAATCTACAACTAGAAAATAATGACCAATATATAAAATATTAATTAAGATAGTTAGTGGTAAATACTTTTAATCTTAAATCATGGACATCATTTAAAAAATAATTGGTCCATCAAAAATAGTAAATTGATATATACATGGTAATCCCTACTTTATATTGGAGGTGAGACTAATAAAAAATAGTAGATTGGTATTTAATAATGCTTTGGATTCAAAATGTAAAACTAAATAGATCACAATATATAAAAAAAAAAAATTGTGGAACACGAACCAAGTTATTATGGATCGTGAACTAGGATTACCATGGATTGTGAACCAAATGCCGATTCAAAGTGATTTGACCCGCGATCCATAACAATACTGCAATACAGATCACATATCGCGGGTGGGCATTATGGGTCAGCCATGTAACCCTGATTTAGATTCTCTAATAAAGTAGCAATTAGGAAATTCATGGTGCAATCAATTAAGAGAAGCTATGTGAACAAAAGTGAACTTAGCACCTCCTGATTCCTGAGGCAGGAGATTACTTATCCCAGGCATTATGGGTTAGCCATGTAACTCTGATTTAGATTCTCTAATAAATTAGCATCAAGAAATCCACGGTGCAATCAATTAAGAGAAGCTATGTGAACAAAATCAACACTGTCCTTGTGACCCATCAACTGAGGCTATAGAGGCTTGAACCTGGCACTTCCCACTTTTTGAAATGGGAGATTACGAGTCGAGCTACATCCATACGGGCAATTTCGTGACAATAGAAATGATGAAAACACCCATGGTGTTATACACTGTGAGTTTTTCTAATTAGCCGTACAATGTATAGACTATAGAGGATCGTTATTCATTTGACCCTCACTTACGAGTATACGCCGCAAGTTAAATAATGGGCAGGTTTAATGGATCTTTCAGAAGAGAGTCACGATCTCATCTTTACCATTTGGTTATGCATCTCTTTTACTGAATCGTAAGTAATTTCTTGCTTTTCTCGAATGCTTCGGTTAAATTCATTTTTATTTTCTTCAGTGAAAGTGACTCTTTGCTTTTAGAACTAAACGTCTTTCAACTAAGAAAAATAAACATGCATCACGAGTAAATCTCCGGTAGGTCACCGGTCACCAATCCTGATATCTCACTCTCTTAAAAATGGGTTCTTTGATACTTGCATTTTCCTCGTGACACACGATGATTCTGTTAGCCAATGAAATAGTCCTATCAATATTAGTCCTCAAGTATATATTTATCTAAGGTTAGAGCTCTCATTTATATATGTTCATATGATAATAGAAGGATTGTAAGCTTTCCAATCTTCACAGTTTCTTGTCAAGTTCAACTCAATATTCATATTCTACCTTCTCTAATAAGCATTAAAGTACAAAAAATTTAAATTCAAATTCAACTTACTCTTTCATAAGTGGAGTCTTGGTCTCACATAGACTCTCTTTATACTGAGATTGAACTTTGCACCCGAATTTGGGCTCTGGCTAATATGCTGTAGCAAAACAAGAACATATGCGAAGATTCGAATAAGATCATAGTACATTAACTTCATTAGTCACCATCAACAACTTTATTTATATAGCAGTGAGCAAGGAAAAAGAACTTCACTCTTTTTTGTTTTCTTTGTTTGATAGGATGTTTAGAAATTGTTCATGTGCAATGCATGATTATATGATAGAATATGTGTTGCGATCAGTTAAAAGCTGAGAGATGATTGAAATCCAAATGCGGCATTGCTCTTCATCTTCAAACATCAACTTTACAATTCCGTCACTGGTACTGATAGATAGCAAATAGAAACCAAGGTCTCCTTTAATCTCCTCCATTGCATTGGAAACTCTATCTGAAGAAAGGGAAACAAAAGAAAAAACTTTAGAATTACAGAATGATTAAAACTATATCATATGCAAAAAACTTTCACCATACTGCCACACGTCATAGTTTAAACTGAACTTGAGATGTTACCGAGTGAAGAAATTTGGAAACAGAATCTAAAGAAAGGGAAACAAAAGAAACAAATTACAGAATGATTGATTAGATGTCCATAGCCTTGATGGTGACAAATGAAATTTAGCTTTGGATTAAAGGATTATTAACACAATCCCTGAATAGTGGCATACAACCACACAGCATCACCATTATTATAAGCATAATCCTATCCATCTGGGATGAGCTTTACGGGTTCTTTTTCTTCAATTGACTCTATTATAAACTATGTCATAAATCACTTTGCAATCACACATGTTCTTTATCCTTTCCCTCCTATGTCCCTAAAGGTTTGTCTCTCCTCTTATTGCCTACTGATTTGCAACCTCTTAGCTCTACGTACTTGGGTTGTGTCTAGTCTTCTAATAACATAGCCACACCACCTCAAATGAGTTTCTCTCAATTTGTCATTTATCGGAGTTATTCTTAAACTATCACTAAAATGTTTGTTTTAGACTCCATCCTTTAGGATTAATCTACCTACTCATCCAATGCAACATACACATCTTCGTGCTCCTAACTTTGTATGTTTGTATTTCCTTCATTGCTCAACATTCTACTCCATAGAGCATATCAGATCTAATAATTGTTTATAAAATCATCATTTTAAGCTAAGAATGACTCTTTTATTACACAAAACCTCAATACCTTGTCCTACATTTTGCCCACCCAATTCTATCTTCTTAGTAATATGTAAGTCGAAATATCGTTGAGACTGTACCATAGAGTCCAAGTATCTAAACTTATGCAGTGTGCAACTAAGTCATTTCAATTTTTATCATGTTGCTTTCACCATCGTTTAACTCACGTAAGTAACATTCTATATATTTAGTTTTAACTCTACTAATTTTTCAAACCATTTGACTTTCAACGTTCTCCTCCACAATTCTAACATTCTATCATGTTGTTATTTCGTCTCACTAATTAATACTGTATCATTTACTATACTATCACACACCATAGTTTAGAAAATCGGAATAAAGACTGAACCAAAGATGTTACTGAGTGAAGAAATTTGGATCAGTTTTATGAAGAGTCGTCGAAACTAAGGCATACTCAGCAGATTCACCAAATCCAGTGACATGCAGAATCAAGGAGACTTAGCTGATTTGGCTCCAGTTGAACCTAGTTTCTAAACTATGGGACATACCAAGGGACAATCGAAGTCAATGAGATCCTCATTTCACAAAAGAGACACATTGGAAAAAAAAAAGAAAAGGAACCCAAGTAACAACAGAGTGCATCGTAAAATTAGAGAAAAAAAAACATAGAAGATGCAAACTTTCTATTATGAAAAGTCATGAGATTCTAGTGTTTAGAGATCTTACACTCCTTAAATGTGGTGATGGCACCTTTCAAGTATTTCTTTTCCAACCTCAGTATAAGCTTGTTGTTTTTGAGGTAAATCCGAACCATACTAACTTGTACCTTCCCTGAATCCACCACCACACACAGCCATTTAAACATCAGTGAATGCTCATATATATATGTGACCAAAATGTCAATGTTTTTAACTATCACCCATAAATTCATGGTTCAGAATGCATGGAATTCACCATTTGATGTTCGTGTCAAGAGATGAGCCCCCTTTGCAATCATATCCTGATTCCATGAACCATATTTACTTGCATTGGCTCTTGAATTAAGCAATGTTGCTCCTCTTAAACCTAGTAACATCGCCATCAGGTAGATTTTAGTGTTGACAATAGGATTGAACTGTATCACAAAAGCTAGTTAGCTCGTCACAGATTGACAGATAATAAGCTTTTATAAAAGGAATTATCCGCTGTAAGTGTGTAACTTACAAACATCATTCCGTGTAAGTGAATTGATGGCCCTTATAAATCCATAGATCTCCCTCTGTACTTTCAATGTGGGATTCATTCGCTGCTAGCCCCAACAATCTCCCCTCGAATGAGGGCATCTATCCCATCTGTAGGGAGATCTCTTGAGTCCACATGAGACCTAGTTCTGTTACCATATGTTAGGACTAGGTATCCATCCCAAAAGACTAGCCTGGAGTGACCCAAGTCCTTTATAAATCCCTAAATCTCTCCCTACACTTCTAATGTGGAACTCGTTTGCTGTTAGTCCCAACAAATACTTGGTCAGAAGTATTTTGGGAGATGGAATCCACGGAGTGGAAGATCTTTAAACATTTGGTGGACTTAGAGGCGCCTACGTTGGTAGGAGCAAGTAAAATTTCACCCCATCTTGTTATACTGGCCCTTGAAAACTTGACCTTTATTAATGATTTGCATGGCCGTCTCAGCAGAGGAACTGAATGAGGGTGAAGATTTATCCACCTCTATCAATCCCCTACACAAACTACTATACTTCCATGAACTGAATGGGGCCAGAAGGCCTAATGAAAGTTGATGTCCCAATCGTCCTACCATGGCAGAAGACCTTTGTAATATTATGTACAATTGCAGTACTGTTACTCTTAGGCCCTCTTTTTTTAAGTCGGTTTTTAAGGATGAATTATATTCATGTGTTTTAACAGTTACATGTTGCAGCAGTGGCAGTGAGAGCAAGCACATCAGTTGAAGTTCTAGCTGCAAGGCCGTATTCGATGGCGGAGGTGACATGGACCCTTTCGGCACCAACGGACTCCGACAACTCCGCGCAAGCTGTTGCCACCAAGAAAGCAGCTGAACCAACCGCCCTTCTCATCTTATTATCACATGCTGCCCACTCCACTAGAGAACGAGTGATAATTGGAGCTGCTGTCCTCATAATGTTCTAAGCAGCCCATGGCTACACAACCAGCAATAGCCGTGGCCAGCTGTGTCATAGAGAGGGCTGCATGGACCTGTGAAGTCTGCAATCGATCTTCCTCTTTCTTCCTCACATTCCACCACACAAAATGTTTCAGGTAACCTATATTCATCTATCATCAGGAGGACAAAACTTGATCAATTGATGAATTTGGATGAGATGTATAAGCTTCTGTGTTTTGCTTCTCTTACCCATCTTTTTCCAAGTTGCAAATATTTTCGGAAATGTTGATTTGGAAGATCTTCCATTCGACAGTGTGTTCTAAAAATTTTGCACAAAAAAATGAACTTGATCATCTCACAATGGATGAAAACAACACTACAGATATCATTTCAGAATGCGAATTCAACTAGTAAGGTGTCCTACAGTGCATCAGTTAAGAGTTGTTCAAACTTCTTGACTAAGCCATTTGCCTTGAGAAGTGACCCATTACTCAATTAGCTTTAATTGAGTATGAGAAAATTAATGGTGGATCAAGACCCTCTCATTCAAAACACCAAAAATCACCTAAATTGCTTCCAAAATCAGCCTAAAGTTATGACATAATGGGTCCAATCCTCTAAATTCCACAAGTTCATGCCCAATTGAACTCTTTTTTTTTTTGAATTTACGTGTGAGAAACCGCAGGGATATCGAGCGTAAAATCCCTCACGGGTGAGCCCACTACCCCTAGAATACACCAAGGTTAGGCCATGGGAGCCTCGAACTAGCAACCTCCCGCTTCCTAAGGTGGTAGGCAACCAGTTGAGCTACACCCATGTGAGTAAAAATTGAGTTCCCAATTGACCCTTTTAGCAACTCAAATACATGCATTTAGGGTTTTATACGAATTTGCTCTCTCACATGCAGGGAGTGGTCCTTAAAGAAGGTTTGGCAAAAGGAAATGATGGAATTTAGTAGGTTGTAATGTATGGTGTAGATATAATCTTATTTAAGTGGGTGGAGTGGATGTCTAGGATTGATGGCATCCTCTGTAATTATTTTCTTTCAATTGTGTATAAATAGATGCATCTGACCATTGTATAAAGACACTAAAATCAATTCAAGTTTTGCTTTGTGCAAGTTCTGGGTTCTCTCTTTGAGTTCGTATTTGGTTTTCTAATGTTCTTCTAATTTGTGTTCTAGTCTTATTTTCTAGTTCTACAATTAATTTTTGACCAAGTATTTGATGAATTTAATTTCTAGTTTTTCGAATTGAATTAAGAAATTCACTTCTAGAATCTAGAATTCTTATTTTCTTTGGTGAATTTATTGCATCAAATTTTGCTTAAAGAAGTTTTAACATTATTCCATTATTCCCATGAGAATTTGGAGTTTTGGCCCATCATCTTCGAAGCTCCGTTTGTCGTAAATCCAGGTGATTTATTGAGAGGCACTACTCTAATCAAAGTTGATCCGATGATCTTCTTAGACATTAGGATCTTTGAGTTCGGATTTTTTTGGATTTCTTTCAAATTCAAGACAAATATTTCAGAATCCTTTACTTTTTATATTGAAGGTATACATGGGCATTAAACCCAATTCTATCCTTTATCAAAAAGGTTACATTTTAGTCACTTAGTCAGGTCCAAAGAGAGATTCAAACTCGACTCCAAAATAGTGTTTTAGATGGTTGCGTTTGACTGTAAATTTACTTGGACGGATGAATTAAAAAAGAAACAAAATAAATCTTCCAAAGTTGGTCTCTCTCTCTCCTTAAGTGTGTAGATGCCCTAATTCTCACATAAAATTGTGATAATCTGAATTTCTAGCACAATATTTTGGTCACCCACTTCAACTTTGTCGCTTTGTTGAAAGTTGAAACACATATAATCTGCATATCCAAAGAGTAACTTTGGTTTTAGTCATCATTGATGGATGGTTGGATTTATGTAATAAATGATGTTCTCTGGCATCATGGGCAGTCCAAGTTAGTGCCCACATAATTAATGAAACATAGCCATTTTCATAGTTTAACTTCATTGAAATTGTTAACGCTTAGGGCTTGATTAGATCCAATCCGAGTGTTAGCTCACTTAAATCTCCAGCGATTCTAAATGTTTGTTCATTGTTGAAACCTTTCAATCCGCACACACTAAGTAAGTTTATAAAGAGTGGTCCGTTAGAATGAACGTGAGAATCGAACACAAGACTTCCACTTGACTAGACAGGTTCTTAGTCACCATTACAACCCCTTCAGATTTTTTAACTTTATGATTTAATAGCTGAACTCTGCAATATAGACAGTGATCAGTGAGTTCATATGCATATTTTCCTTCCAAAATAACCCTAGGGCAAACATACTTCTACTGTTGAAGGAACTCTTGTCCCAGGCAAGAGCAGAGATGAATGGAACCATTTTTTACGCATTTACAACTTCCAGATTTTGATATTAATTGCCCTCTGAATACAGAAATGGAACTTTTTGTTCCATTTTTCTTCAGACAGGAATTAAGTTTGTAAAGATTGATGGAGAAATAAAAAGTAGAAGACTCATATTACCCATGTGTTGTCCGCCCTCGTGACACCGTTGTTGTTGCGCGTTTCTTCCTTTCCTACTTCATCGGCACCTTGTAAGCAATCATTGTCGTTGTTAGGCGACAATGGGCACTGCAGATGAAAAACTTAAATCCCTGGTAACCTCAGTCTTCAATTCAAAAAGCTAAGGTGGCTTTACAATGGAAGACTAATCAGGGCCGGTCATGTGTATAGATGGTGTAGGCTGCGGGCTTTCACACATTTAAACTTCTTAATATACCAGTCACAAATGACCTCTAAAATTTCACTCCGCCCAGGGCCCCTAAGATAGTTAGAGGATCTCAGGGCCGGCCCTGACACTAATAGGTTGTTTGTCATCTTTCAGATTATGAAAATTAAAAAATAAAATAATAAAAAAAATTTAATAAAACAAAAAAGAAGATTTTCTTTGCTTGACGAGACAACTTCTCATTCATTCTCTGTAAAAATAAGATTTATAAGTTTTCATGGCTCGACATAGTGTCAGAGTTTATAGCATGTAACAGATTACATAGATCACGCTCAAAGATAAATTCTTTTATGAAATTTATTTTCTAAAAAGATTGACAAACAACCCATTAAAAAATATGCCCTGATTTAAAAATGTGGGTAACAATGTGCAATGCATCATTGACACATGTCACCACACCAGTCCAGATGCAAGTCCTTGGAAGAGCAGCCCATTCATACTTGCCACATGTGATTTTTTTTTTTTTTAAATAATCTACAAGTGCCACCATGACGGCAGGCGTAGGCACGGCATTTCATGCAAAGATTAATCACTGATTGGATGCAAGGTGTCAATCTCACATTTGTTGAGAGAATGTGGAAAAAATCAGATGCAGATGGGCTCCACAAGCGGGAAAGGAACTCCATTGCTTGATGAGGACTCTCTGGCATCTCTAATTGTCTGCAACATGTTGAAGATGATGGCTTCTCCTTATCAAAGTATTGTAAAACTTTAGGCATACCTGCATTTTCCAGCCTCCCATTCTACCCCAAAAAAATGTAAAAATGAGTGAGTAAAAGTGATGAGACACTGAATTTAGAGGTGTGATGATGTCTAAAGTTGTAATAATTCTATCTCATGTAATTTAGGGTTCCTTAATAATGGTTAAGTAGACTTCAACTTTAAGGTTAACTAGGGTTAGCCAATGTCTCTAATGAAAAGGATTAGGTGTTAGAGATTGTTGGAAAATAAAAATGCAAAATCACAAGATCAAACAAACTACAAAAAGAATACATAGAGATTTTACGTAGTTCACCTGGAGGCTATGTTCACGAGGCGTGATGTACAATTCCACTATGAAGAATAAATCTCGGACAACAGATTATAAGGATTAAAACCAACCATTCCCTTTATCCCTTTCCTCGTAATCTCTCATTTCTCTCGTATTGTCTCTCCTCTCTTCACATCCCAAGAGAAAACTCAAAGTCAAAAAATCCTTAGAGAAAAAGACCTTCTATACTAGTGCATTACCAATAAATCAGATTGGGCCCTTTAGACCTAACATAAATACAACCTGAGCCCAAAAGGACTATTGAGCCAAAACCCAACATGAGATGTCAAGGTCATGGGTCATACATACAAAGTACAGAAAAATACTACAATTGCAAAAATAATACCCAACATGAGATGTCAAGGTCATGGGTCATACATACAAAGTACAGAAAAATACTACAATTGCAAAAATGATTATTGTGAGAAATGATGAATTAAAAATGACTAAATAAGGATTTGCTGTTATTTGTAACACTAAGATTGTCAATTTTCAAATCAAGTAACATTATCTTTAAGCACTCTCACCACATACGAAGTCAATGGATAATTAGCACCAAATGAGGCACTCTCTAATTGGAGTCCCCTCGACTCCTCCATGTGACCAAGTCCTTAAATCCTGCAAAAAGGAAGGAAGATCATAGAAGAAATGTCTTAAAGTTTCTTTAATTGCATACTTGGAAGATTACGCAGGCAATAGTTACACAATCGATGTTTAGGATAAAATCTACAAATATATTCAATCAACAACATTTCCATTTGTGGATCCATCAAGGATGTATTAGGATCCCCATTAGATCAAAAAGAGCTCCATTACCATACAGATACTAGTAAACATATGAAGCGCTTTTCCTCGATGACAATTGGGACCCTAAATAATTTTAGAATTTTAATATGCGAAGTGAAAGGAATACCAGTGTTTTTTAAAACAAAAAAGTATCAAACTTGTCTTTTAATTTACTTGTCATCATTTAAGTGATGAAAAGATATACCGATATTTCTACCTCAATTTATTTTTGTCTTGTTATACCTAGTTCTGTTTATCTCTGCGTAGGTGGATCTCCGTTTAGCGAAAACAACAATCCATGGTATTATTCCTGTGGAAAAAGGGATGGTAACCTGCATTAATATCAAATACCACCAACAAGGGATGGTAACCTGCATTAATACCAAATACCACCAACAAATATGTTACCAACGGAATGACAGTGACAGTGAGAAAATAGTGAAATGCAGAAGATTATATATAAAATATACACACACAAGAAAGCAGACTCCACTATTGTTTGTTGATGAACCCCAAGTCCCCAACAAAACAAGGTGGGATCCCTCCAATCACCACCAGCAGGCAGCATCACTGGATTTCCTCTAATGGAAATTCATGAGCATATTCACAATCTTTTCTATCAATATATTAGATAACCCATCACAGAAGAGGAAAGAGAGGACAACTTACTCAAAGTGGAAGGCCTTTTGGATGGTTAATGCTTCTGCTACAGCCCTTTTCTTATATAATAAACTTTCCAAATGTGGAATGAACGTGGAGGGCACGAGTTCCTATATTCTAACCATTCGATATTAGATTTGTTTATCTTAATTACATCCCATCATTTAAAACCATAGTTTTGTTTAGGGCTGTAACTTGGGTCGGGTTTTGACCCGACCCGCATGACCCGACCCGAGAATCATGCGGGTCGGGTTGAGAGTTTCTGGTCAGCGGGTTGGGTCGAGTTGAGAAGATAAAAACCCGTATGAAATTAAGGTCGGATCTGGTTCTATATATATCAACTCAGGTCGAGTTGGATTTTAAGGAACTCGACCCACCCGACCCGAGTTGCAGCCCTAGTTTTGTTGCTTCTAGCCTTGAAGGAACAAATTTGTCGACCAGCTTTGATATTTCCAGTATCAATATGACTGTAACTCAGTCTCAAACCATTCTATTGGGAGTTGTGAAACGGAGTTTCACATTTTTGAGGCTTAGAGCAAATAGAAATCCCATTGGAATCATTGCATTGCAGATGATAACTATTCCCACCACAATTTTTTTTTTTTTTTATATATATGCTGCATAATTTCGTACGTGGCCCCATCACAAGTCATCCACATGAGATTCGCCAAATGTCGGTTGACGAGAGGAGGAGCAAGAACACTTCTCCAAGCTCATTGGATCGCACAAAACTTAATCTTTCACCAACTTTTTACTTTTAATTTATTCCTAGTTTTACAGGTTGCATCTTTCAAGCCTTCCCCAGTGTATCTTGCCCATGTCACCAAATTGATGGAAACGCAAGATCTACAAAAAGGATTGGATTTCACACCATTGTTTATAGTTATGCTGCCATATTAAAGGGAGACCCAAATATCAAAAGAGCCCCACAGACGAGTCACATGACTCGATCCATATTACTCTAGCTGTAACATGTAAGGCATCCTTGCTTTAAAGCCTTGTTTATACTAAATGTGTCTCCAGTTGACACTTTTAAGAGGCCAATTTGCCTCTCCATTACACATACACCCACACATCAAGTGACACTGGTCTCACCTCCCCCGACCCCCGACCCTCGGGTTTTGGGTTTTTTTTTTTTTTTTTTCCTCCCATAGACGTCCTTTTCCGCCTGTCGTATGTGATTGCATCATTCACAGTCCAGATCCTCTAAAAGTGGACTAAAGAGCATCTTCTCTCATTGGTAGAGGACCAATATTCAATTTTTTTTTTAGCAGTAAAGAAGAAGATTATATTAAGAATAAGCAGATACAAAAGAAGAAGAAGAAACAAAAATGCCTAAGAGACTTAGACCAAAAGAACAACAAAACACAAACTACCTAGAAAAACAAAGAAAACCCGCTCCAACAAAAAGTTAATCTCCAGGAAATCTGAAAACCCCACTGAGTCGTGCCATCCACGCCGTTTTTCGCAAAGTAATCCGCCACACCATTAGCAGAGAGACTGATATGGATAAAAGACACCTCCAATATTCATCTGTCATCCTGCGTATCACCATTTTATAGAGTCAAACCTCTCTCCCTCCCTCACTCACACACACACCCCCATCATACCTGCACATGTTAAACTAGCACTAGCATGGGTTTCAATTTTAGCTAAATAATTTTCTTGCTACTTGTCACGGATTTGGCAAATCCTTCCTTGATTCACAGTCTATTGACACTGACCTAAAGAATCTATTGTCAAGCAAGTAAGTCTGTCCACCAACTTGATCACTTTTTTAGATTAAAGTGATCACACCAAACTACACTGCAAACTTGAACACAAGACTGAGAGAACAGGTCAAACAAGTCTTAAACAATTACGAACCCAACTAATGTTGATGAACAAGAAAAGTTCCAGTCTTGAACACTTCGCAAGCACTCATAATCTCCCTAGCTAGAACACTTTGTTAGCTTAGAAGACCTTGAAACTATTCAACAAGCTTCAACACTTGGGGAGTTCCACTCTTTTGCAAGCTTTGTTCTCCAGTTTAACTCCTCTCTCAAACTCATGAGATGTTATGAACAAATGAGCTCTCCACCTGCTTTTATACTTGAAACTTGGAGCAAGAATAGCTACGATTTTGCCAAGTAGCATCATCCTACACTCCTTGAACTTTTAGACTCTTTTCTAGAACATTTGTGGAATCTCTACATTCCTACACAATTCTAACCATACAACTCTACAAGACTCCAAACATGTCTACAATCTTCCACATTACTCTACACATTTCTCTACTATTCCATAATCTTCTAGAGAACTCCACATACTCTAGCACCTTAGAGAGTTTTCTTAAACATCGAAAACCTTCAACAACATTCTAATTCTTCTCGTGCGTTCCGAACCATTCTAAACATTCAAGAAATCCCGATGCATTCAAAACCTCTGTTCTTCAAGTTCAACCATACTTTGTCACAATTTTGACACCAATTTCAGCTTTTCATAGTCGACCATTGTGTTAAGGAGTCTTGGACCCGTGACATATTGTAGACATTTTCTCTATTAGGCTACCTTTGGTGTACAAAGGAGAGATTCTCACTGAGAGTACCAACTCCCAATGAAGTTTACTGCACTACATCTGCTGTGTAACGTGTGTTTATTGGATATTGTTGGTAGCCCAGAAGTAGAAGAAACTTTCTTCTTTATTTTTGTAGTAAAAACAGTGATTTTGTGAACATGGGAGAGAGAAATATGCTGCATCTTAGCTCGTCACTCTTGAGATGTTCTAAAATTTTTTGAGTGACCAAACTAGTTTGTATTTATTCATATGGCATAGCTCAGTGCAAACGAACCAGACGATCCTTACTCATAAAATATGCATGGAGTTGATTTGGGTACAAGGAAATTTCATCAAGTTTGCTATTACTGTTGAGTTCTAGTGGTCCATCTTCATGTGACACACTCATTTTAATTAAATGGGTATGTTTCAACTTTCAAATATAAGTAAGTTATAGGGCTCTCATAATTGGTGGTATTTTGTATGAGGTTGTCATTTAAATCAAAAAATAAAAAGCACGTACTTAAATTTCAATCAATCATGTAGTAATGGAGTTACAGCATATTTTCTCTAGACTTGGAGATCACCATTACATTACTATAAGAATCCCATAATCCCATTTGTCACTATTAAAGAAAAGTGTTGATTTTCTATCTGTGTATTTTTGTAATTGTTCGATTCATTGATTAAGGGATTGTAATTGATTCTTTCCTCCTTGAGAAACTTGTAAATCTATATATAAAAGATTTAATGAGAAAGGTTATGAGCCAAAATTCCAAAACTCTACAGTCAATCTCTTAATTGGAAGACAATAACTCTCTCCACGAGAGTTCTTTACTATGTTAAATACTAATTGGAGAGAAATTTTTAATTCAGAAATACTTGGATTCTACGAAAATGTTTAAACCTTTCCATCTACACACTGAGTAAATCGATGAAAAGCAACTTCATCAGAACTTTTTTTATTTTATTTTTACTATTATTAAGTCATAATCATCTATCTTATAATCATATTTTATTTATTCATTGCAATAAAATAAAAGAGACCTTTAAAAAAAGTTATATTAGTATTTTTTCCACTCGATGCGCATTGAAAATCAGATGTGCCATTGGGTGACAGCGTGCCCAAGTTCTAATTTTATGTCACTTAACTGGCACGTGTGGCCTGGCAACCCAGGTGGGCCCCACAGAAGAGTTTGCCCAATGACTAATATTAGACTCGTCATTTACACACACGAAAAAACCGGCTCTACACACCCGATTCTATATTCAAGTGGCAAATTACCACGATACTCCTGTATTTTCATTTGTTCGAACGAATGTCTAGTTCATTTTGGCATTCGTTCGAATGAATACATGCATATCCCCGTAATTTTCATTCGTTCGAACGAATTACCTATATAAATTTAATTCATTCAAACGAATCGAGTAAACAGTAATGCACGTTACTGTTCACCCATTCATTCGAATGAACCGAGTGGACAGTAACGTACGTACTGTTCACCGGATTCGTTAGAATGAATCACTCGATTCATTCGAATGAATTGATTTTCTTTAAAATTTTAAAGTTATTTTTTAAGCACTGTGTATTTTTAAAATTTCTCAAATTAAATATCTGGACTAATTACGATAATCTGATAAAAATACTTTAATACTTCAAGGTCTTTTGACACTTCCAAATGCTTAAAACACAGTGTTTTATAAATAAGGGTATTCCTTGACTGTGCCGTGCCGTAAACACATTTAGGAGTGTCAAAAGACTTTGAAGTCTTAAAATATTTTTATTAGGTTATCATAATTAGTCTGGATATTTTATTTGAGAAATTTTGGAATTACATAGTGCTTTAAAAATAATAGTCTATCTTCCATATGCTACAGTAATGCATAGTATATTAAATAATAAAATCTCCTTTAAAACTTTAAAGTTATTTTTTAAGCACTGTGTGTTTTCAAAATTTCTCAAATTGAATATCCGGACTAATTACGATAACCTGATAAAAATACTTTAAGATTTTAAGGTCTTTTGACACTCCTAAATGTGTTTTCGGCAAGGCCTAGGGATACCTTTATTTATAAAACACTGTGTTTTAAGCATTTGGGAGTATCAAAAGACCTTGAAATCTTAAAGTATTTTTATCTGATTATCGTAATTAGTCAGGATATTTAATTTGAGAAATTTTAAAAATACATATTGCTTAAAAAATAACTTTAAAATTTTAAAGAAAATCAATTCATTCGAATGAATCGAGTGATTCATTTGAATGAATCGAGTGATTCATTTGAATGAATCGAGTGAACAGTAACGCGCGTTACTGTGAAACCCTTGCCCAGCCGATATGGGGAGTCCCACATTGGTTAGGAAGGGAGAGAGATGAGAGTTTATAAGAGGCCAAGCCCACTTAACTGGCAAGACGCGTTTTGGACAGGGCCAGGTGGGCCTGGGCCCAAAGGCAAAACACTGCGGGCTAGCTGTGTGCGAGGCCTAGAGCGGTCAATTTCTTGCTGAGTTGAGCCCTAAGCCCTATATGTGGGTCGGGTCGTTACAGTTACTGTTCACTTAGTTCATTTGAATGAACGGGTGAACAGTAACACGCGTTACTGTTCACTCGATTCATTCGAATGAATTAAATTTATATAGGCAATTCGTTCGAACGAATGAAAATTGCGGGGATATGCATGTATTCATTCGAACGAATGCCAAAATGAACTGGGCATTCGTTCGAACGAATGAAAATGCTGGGGTATCGTGGTAATTTGCCACCCGAATACAGAATCGGGTGTGTAGAGGCAGTTTTTCCGGGTGTGTAAATGACGAGCCCTAATATTATCTTTGTATTCTCAACAATAATTTGGATGTGGTTTCACTTTGCATTTTGAGAAAAAAATATATATTAAATTTTGCTTACCATTCAAAAATTTGTTTTATCAAATCAACTCAACTCAACCGATTCAATAGATATCGTATGATATCCATACCATATTCAAAAATTTTAAATCAAATTGCAATAATTATGCATCTATTACCAACATTTTAGGTATACATTTTTACTATTTTAAGAGTTAGACCAAACATTTGATGTTTTATGAATCTAATGGATGTATTATTTAATTGTTTTGTTCATTTTCTCATTTTCTCAATTTCTCAATTTCTCAATTTTTTCTATTTCTAACTTTGTCTAATTTGAGATTGTTGAAGTTAATGGATAATAGCATCATATATATATATTATATATGTCAAACATTTGCTCATATGTTTTCTATTTTTTTGAATTTTTAGACATTCTACACAACTTTTGACATTTTAAAAATCAATTTTTTTTAACTTATTAATGGCGAATGACATTAAAACTATTGAGACTTAAATCCAAAAATAATAAATAATAATAATAAAGAATATAGGCTTTTCATTGTTTTAATAAAAAAAAAAAAATCCAAAAAAGATTTAGGCCAACACAAGCATCTAAGCTGTCGCCGGAATAGTTACATCCTTAAGCTAGATTGAAGCAAATTAGAAATTTTAATTAAGATTATTGAATAATATACTTTATTGGACAATTTAACCATAAACTATAGATGTATTTAGTATTAATTATTATCTCAATATTTTATTCTTATTGACATAAAAGTGATATAGAAATAAAATATGCTAAAATAACAGAAAACAACTTTTTCAAATGTTAATTCAGATCGGATTAAGTCATACTAAGTTCAACCTGAGTCTTCATCCCAAACTGAAGTCAATATTAATTTTCCATTTGAGTTAAAAAAAATTATATGTAACTCAACCCTAAGCTAAGAAACTCCAACTCGACTCAACTCAAATTTAGATTGAGTCATCTGAGTCTAGGTCGGGAACCTCCCCCAACTTGCAGTCCCGTAATAAATTAGTCCTCAGAAAATCTCCTCCGTCCAGAAGGCTCGACCTAAACAAACTATAGAAAAACAAGAAATACCATCCACAAGCGTAAGAGAATTTATTATTTAATGAAATGTAAAGAACGAGCCAGGATCAATTTTTGGAAAACCCAATCTAAGCCCCCACGAGTGATACTCAATATCGTTAGAGCACACAAAGTGAGGCCATGAAAGTTAAACCTAGCAACTCCTACTTTATGAGACAGAAGATTATCAATTGATCTACGTGCATGTGGACAAAACAAGATCATTTGTATTATGGAATTTTTAATCAGAGTCAATATCAAAATAATAAGTATCAAACTGTGACATATTAAAATGATATTTCAGAGTGCATTCGCCAATATTATGATACGTGGAGCCATGTCAGATGATGAATACAAAAGTTATTTAAATAGTAAAATTATGAATGGAACTATCATATTATGAAAAAATGAGATTCATTTAATGATATTAATCCTTTATTTTTTTAAGATTAAAAATACACAATTGAATAAATATTTTCCCCTATTGTGATTAATTCAACCGTGAAGATCATCAAATGAAAACTATAAACGATTGAATCTAAAAAAAACAGTCCATGTATGAATATCAGATCACAACTACATGTTCATGCTTCACAAGGTAAGACAAAAGTACATAAGATACCCACATAGGTGTAGCTCAACTGGTTGCCAACCCGTCTCAGAAAGCGAGAGGTTGCGGGTTCGAGTCCCATGGCCTAACCTTGATGTGCCCTAGGGGTAGTGGGCTCACTCATGGGGTTTTACGTAGGGTATCCCCCGGTTTCTCCCACGTAAATTCAAAAAATGTACATGGTAAGATTATGCTGCAAGCATCCTTGTGTCCTAGTAGGACTAGCCAGCTCATAGAGTATGTTACACCATTTAGTTGTCATGGTCCAAAGTCATAAATGTAAAATAATCGTGTACATGGACATCGATGATTCAGGGTTTTTTTCAATTGTACATAAAAATTGAGTTTTATTATACAAATATGAGAATGGCATCCATTATCATCAGGTGATGGGGTGTGCCCCGAAACCAACATGGACTGAACAAACTATCCTTTCACAGGATTTACCAGTGTGTTATATACCAAATGGCAGGTACAAAACACAATAGAAACTACCTGCAACCCTTGAAATCAAACTGTTTGCAGTGATGCTCCTGGAGGCTATGACCACAAATGATCAATTTCACTCGTTCTGGTATACCAAGGTAGGATAGATTGGACTCCACATGTTGTTCTTTACATATTGTCTGGTTTCCTCCTGTAAACCAAGGAAAACAAAATTAGATAGGAGGATAGATCATGGTAAATTAGCAAAGGGATGCAATGACATGCCGACCTGATTTATCCTTTTTAGTTCTCGAGCATCCATGTCACGGTATCCCTCAGCTAGATCCTCAGCTACGGCTTCTCTCACCACAGCTGCAGCTACTTCCTTCGTTATGTCACGGATGCTACAGAGAACAGAGATCACAGATATCAGATGTACTATCTTTGATTTCAAGAAGAAAGCAAGTAGCATGTCATACCTTGATATTGAAGGATATATGACTCCTTGGAGAACCTCTTCATCTTTCATATAAGCAGCCAAGCTGTGAGAGGTTTAACAATAAGTGAAACTGAAAAAATAATAGGGATCATGGCCTAAGGAATAAAGATGATAGCTTTACACACAAATGAGTAAAATGAGTCTACCATTCTGACGCAGCCTGTAGCATCCCATCAGAAATCACTCGAGCACCAGATAAAAGGGTACCAAGGCCTATCCTGCATGATTAAAATAGACAATAAATTGAAAGAAGCACAGCAGGTGTGTGTGTGTGTATGTGTGTGGTGAGTGTGTGCATGCATGCACGTGCCCAAGTGTGTGTGTATGTGTTTGGTGAGTGTGCATGCATGCATGCATGTGCCCAAGTGTGAGTGTGTGTGTGTGAATGCGCACATGTGTGTAGATATACATAGATAGTTATAAAATATACACACACATTACCTACCCAGGAAAGAGGTACATGTTATTCCCTTGGTTACATAGGCCAATTCGACCATTTCCTGAGGCAATTAACATCTGGAATAAGTAATCTGATGCAATAAAAATAGTAAACCGAATTTTTACCAGCTGTTGTCAGTTCAATAAGAATCCAAGATTGTAGAAAGCAAGGTTATCATCATTTGCATGTGCAGGATGATTTGCTTCTGTTGTTACTGATTCAGTATTATTTTAGTAACATCCATCTCCAAGCCATTAAAGAGAATCCAGATCAAGTCAATTTTTATCAATGTGACATGAATCTAATGTTCTTTCATTGTAATCCGGTGAAAGTTCTTCATTATACGGTATCAATTCAAATAGGATGTCTGGCAAAGTATGGTGATGAACTGAAATCCACGTAAAGACATACCGAGTTTCACATTGTTGAATGGGCTTCCACTAGCAAATATAATATGGTCACCCACAATGGAAAATGCTTGCTCAGGGGTGCATTCAGCTGTGATAGAAAGCATTCATAAAATCAAATGTGTATCAGGTAGAAAGGCAAGTGCATGCAGTAGCTTTCCTTCATTTACCATTCTTCGTAGGATTCGACATCGCAAAGATAGCTGGTCTGGTAGAAGTTGAATCTTTGAGAGCCTCCAGGACCTACAAATAATATGCCAAACTATGTCAACCCAAAAAAAACTATAGTGATTTATCTTGTTAGCACTCAAAAAAAAAAGACATCGCAGCCATGGATAAGATGTCGAGCAGAAGACCATATCATCAGACTGACAGTCATACTATACCTCTTCAGAGAACAAACCCCCAACGGCAGATAAACCAAGGAGTACGTCAGGCTTAACCTTTTTAACCTGGCATGGAAACAACCATAAGTTAATGTTAAAAATCAAACATAACATTTCACTTTGATAAGATGTGATATCAGTTATCTGTTGCAGACGAGCCGATTTATAGAACTATAATAACAGAACATTCAATTTATATTTTAAGGGATTCCGACAAGGATGCTGATACTCTAGCAAACCTTGTTAATGGTGTCTTTCTCTGGAAAAAAATAACTTCACTTCTCTCTGTTACATCTAGGAATTTCCAATTTTCACCTGAAATCTCAAGTATGTGGGCACTTGTTTCAAGTATAAGCTTCTGAATAGACCTAGTAAACTTTTGGAATTTTGGGAGCTCTTTACCAGATGATTAGATACCCATATAGTTTAGAGAATGGAGTATTTCTGTAACCAACCTATTTCAGAAGATAAGGAAGAATGCAACAGATTCTTCAGATAATGCAACAGAAATAGAAAGGGTGATCCTAGGAATGCACCCTGTCACAAGGCACAACGTATAATAGGCACGTGCCTAGTAGCTTCTAGTTCCGCCTAGTTGAGACTAGACACAAACTAGGCTGAAGCCTTATCCCAGTTGTTATGAGTTATTATGAATATTTCACCATTTTGGATAAATAACAGTTTTCATTTAATCAAGGAAAAAGATCACCAGTGCTCCCTAGGGTGGGGCCCACCAATTGTAGTGGTAATAGATTTGTTGGAAAGATCAATTTTTTAATATGTAGCCTAGTTATATGGAGTCATTGGCTTCTTAATTAACCAATGTGGGACTTTTGTCACTTCACACCTGCCCTCATGTGCACTGGGCACGCGGAAACCTGCTCTAATACTATATTAGAAAACCATGACATGATAACATTCTTGATGTAGAACTCACTCTAAAAAAACTAGCCCTTGAGAGGAAGGTGCCTCAAGTGTTATATGAGTCATTGGTTTCTTCAATTAACCGATGTGGGACTTTTGTCACTTCACATAACCCATATTATTTAAATGTCAAAAAAATATTTTTTTGATCTCTAAACTTTTGTGACCCTCCTATCTTTCTAAAAAAAAAAACTTTTGACCCACTCTGAATCAAAATTGTCACCCTAATCAATTTGATCCTAGTACAAGATACCTATGATGCATGCATACTGCTGAAGTCCAACACCAGCACAAATGTTTGACTTGGCCAATATAGAATAGGATTCATAGATTTGGCAGTGTATTTAAATAGAATAAATGAATATTTATTTTGATGATAATAATTTTTAAAAGTAACGCCAAGAATAATGCAAAACATTTTACTCCTAACAATCAAGTAACGAAGAAATGGCATGATATGACTTTATTTACCTTTGAAACTAATGTTAATATGGTATAAAAAGAGTCCTTGAAGAATCCAAAAAGAAACATGCCCAGCACGGGTAGCAACCTATTTCAAAGAATCTATGGAACAAACTGAGATATGACTACAGTAGGGGGAAAACATGTTTTTAGGCTCACTAGTTCATCATTGATCTCTTAAAGCCTTCAGTTTATACTTAGAGTGATCTAATGAAGGTGATACTTGGCGTACCCCTAATTCATGAGGAGACTTTTCCAACCTACCCACCCCAATGGCTGGTGATGACCCCAAGTGCACACCACAGGCTGCCGCAACTAAAATTCAGTGCAGGATGTTCTGTGGCCAAAAAATGTTGCTTCATTGATACCTACTCTTTTTTAATTTTTGAAAGATTTCATTAATACCTACTGTTGAAAGTAAGTTTTCTTTCAAAAATGCTGAAAGCTGCATGTTGATAAGATGAACAGAAGAGGCATATTTGTTTACAGGTAAAAACCAACTGCTGAAATCCTTTACAATGAGAAATCATGCATACCACTTCAGCTAGACTTGCCCCTTCTGCTAAACCTTGACGACTGACTTCATTGGGTCTTCTTGCAAATGGCAAAGCATCAGCATCAATATTCTTCCGGTCCTCTGTTATCAATCCCTGTGCTTCCATGAGGGATAAGTGATTATTCACAGTTCATCTTAAGCAAAATATCATGCACATATTGTTTACATATAGTGATAAGATATTTCATCACACAAATGAAACTCCAACCTTAACTTTCAAAAACAGCAGGTAATGGCAGTCTCCGGTTCTCAGTGGGAAAGGGAAATAGGACTTTTTTTTGGGAGGATATTTGGTTGGGAGATAGACCCCTGAGGGATTGGTTTCCAAGACTGTATAGGGTGGCGAAGAACAAAAAGGCTTTAGTCCAAGATTAGGTTCTCTGGTGGAGGGCGTGATTTATCTTGGTTTTTTTACTTTAGGAGAGAGTTGAGGTCTTTTGAGGAGGAGAGCGTTGTCGAATTGAAAGCTATTTTAGGAGGCCTTCCCCTTGGATTTGGGGGCTGAGGATGAGTTAATATGGCTCGGTGATTCGTCCGGATCTTTCTCGGTTAAATCATTGATCAACTTAGTTTTTCTCAACTCGGAGGGGTCCTTGGCTGCTCAAAACTTAATTTGGAAGAGCTTGGCTCCTCCTAGAGTTCAATTGTTCGTTTGGTGCAACGCGAAGAGAAAAATTCTAACAAGGACTGATCTTAGGAGGAGAGGGTTACTATGTTCGGATGCCTCTGCCACTTGCCCTCTTTGTGGGCTAGAGGATGAAAATATTGCTCATCTCCTGGTTACTTGCCCAACGGTGTGGAGACTTTGGTGTATTTTTTTAAACCTCATAGGGGTTTCCTGGCTTGTTCTAGGATCTTGGGGTGAAGTCATGGAGTCTTGGTCCCTTCCTAAACGGAGATTGGCAGTGGATCACTATCCAGGCAGTAGTTGTTTGGACTATATGGAAGGAAAGGAATTCCAAAAGGCTAAAGTGGAATTTATTTACCTGGTTGTGCGCCAACAAGATCTTTGCTGATTTTAAAGCCAGTATGCTCTTTCAATCTTGAGAGGGTTGTATGGGTAATGAGCCTGGTAAAAGGAAGATTCAGGGTTGAGTGGTCCCCTCCGCCTCGTGGGACCTTGAAGTTTAATGTGGATGGTGCTTCTAGTGGTAATCCTAGGCCGACTGGGATTGGGGGAGTTCTTCAGGATCATCTAGGTATCTCCCGTCTCATTTTTACAGAATCTGTGGGGCCCATGGGCTCCAATGAGGCTGAACTGCGTAACATTAGGAGAGCCTTATAATTAGGGGTGGATTTGGGGAGGGAGAAATTAGTGATTGAAAGCGACTCTTCCAATGCTGTAAAATGGGAGTTGGGAGTGAAGCGCCCCCTTTGGAAACTTATTACCTTAGGTTAGGGAGATTAAGGAGTTGATTCGTGGCCGTGAGGTTTCCTTTGTTCACATCAGTCGGACTGCAAATAGAGTGGCGAACTTCTTTGCTAAGAACGGCGTGACAAGTTCTATCATTGGCTCGTTCTGGTTATCTGGAGATTAGCTTGCTGTGGCGGTGTTCTCCATTCTGTTGTGTTTCTCCTTTTTAGTTTTGTTTATTTTTGGTTTTGTTTGTATTTCTTTTTGGGCCTAACCCTTCTTAGGCCTTTTCTTGTATCTTGTCCTTATATCCTTTGGTTTCTTTTAATATTATTCGATCTTACCGCTCAAAAAAAAAAAAAAAAATCAACACAGGAACTTAGAATGCCAAAAATAATAATAAATATAAGAACACAAAAAAGTAAATAATAAATATAAGAACATGAAATAGTCTAATCTCTAAGATACAACATGAATACGTTCCCTGTGGGTGTACATGAAAGAGTGCTCTTTTCCCTGATGGTGTTACTCACATGTGCAGTAATATCTATTCCTTAAAAAACACAATATAATGTTCAAGAAATCCAAGGATAACCTTGTTGGTGTAAACAAAAATTCTAGGGTTTCTCCCATAGTTATTTCAAGTGCATTTAGTCAGATACTTTATGGAACAACTCACGAAATATACTCATGCATGAGGGTTCGATATTCAATTTAATCGTAGCTGAAGTCAAACTAAGGTCCAGCAGGATGTGGGGAATAATTAGAGATGTGAGAGGCAATTTTCTCATTTTTTTATTTACTTGGAGATAGGTGATGGGTTCAGGCACCCTTTATATTTGATAGAAGTAGGCAAACCTTGTAATAATTGTAGAACTGTCACCAATTAGATGCCTTTAAATGCTGAAAAGTACATAAGCATCTGATCCCATAACAAACTAAAAAGGGAGGGGGTTGAATCACCACCCTCAGAAATGTATAATTAACACATTGATTAGGATAAGACCCTAATTTAATTATATTTATGACATTGCTTACATATTAACTTGAGATTGCATTTTATCTAAAGAGTGGAAATTAGATTGTCATTGTACACCTCATGTTCCCTTCCAAACTGTATGGCAATCAGCTGCTCCCCCAAGAGACAGCTTTTTTGTTGGACATCCACCTTTAATAAAATTTTGACTTTCGATAACCTAAAATCCAGGGGGGAAAAGTGCTACCAAATATGTGTTCCCTCCACTGGGCCGAAAGGAGGTCCTACCATTTGTCGTGGTGTGGAAATGTGGAGGGAAAGGACCAACAGGGCATCTTAGGATTGAGAAAAATCCGGAGCCTCACTGCTGGCTGCAATTACATCACTGATGATCCCATGAGAGCCTATCATCCAGTGTATTAAAGGGTGTATATGCATCAGATGTTTGCAGGCCTTGGCACTCAATGTGTAGGTGAGGGCAAGTAGCTGAAATGTAACTTTAAATCAGTTTCTGAGCATATGTAAATTTGCAACTGTATCTGTATTAAAGATTGTCAACCTTCTCCATGAACAACTGAAGCTTGTATCCAATCCATTTTCTATTAATAAATTGCTACTTCTCAAAAGAAGAAGAAGAGGAACAAGAAGAAAGGTTTAATAATCTGCTCCACAAAACAACCATGAAATCCATCAATTCAATGCACAAACAAAATCACACTTGGAGCAATACCTCTCTGACACAATTATGCTTAGAGAGTCATCTAGAACTTATTAAAACATCGAATTTTCTCATACTCACCATGGCATCTACTACCCAGAACTGACTTCGTGCACTTTCAAATGCAGATTCATTATTGCCCAACATCCTTGCCATTGTTTTCCTTGCAGCATTGAGAACCCCTATTCCTGCACTGTAATATGGCAATAGCATGAGGCAAAGACTGAATAACAAACATCTAAATCATAAATGCTAGGACTGGAAGCATGTTGCATGGCTGCCCTCAAAACAGAAGGCATAAGAAATAAACTATATGAACTACGAAGCATTACAATAGTTGAAAGGCCACTAGTCAGATAGCTTCTTCTTGTTGAATTACACCTCATTAATTCCTTCCCTCTATTATGGGCATACAATTTCAATAAAATATATGTTTTTTTTTTTTAGCGGTAAAGAATAAACTGGTTAACCTCCCACCTCAGGAAGCGGGAGGTGCCAAGCTAGAGCCCCTATGGCCTAACTTGGTGTACTCTAAGGGCAGTGGGTATCACCCGTGGGGGTTTTACGCTGAGTTTCCCGCGGTTTCCCACATGTAAATTCAAAAAAAAAAAAAGAATAATTCAATAAAAGAGGAGAAAAAACAACAAATACAAACAAAGAAGCAAAAGAACAAACGGCCTAAGAGCATTAGGCCCAAGAAGAAACAACTAGAAAAGAAGCAGTTTCACAGCATAACAACTATCCTCCTAGGTAGATGGAAAATGCCCAAAATCGACTCTTCAACTCTATTTTTAGCAAAGAAATCTGCTAGGCCCACAATTAGCACCTTAATCTCCCTAACCAGTGTGATAAGCCTCCAAGGAGGACGCTTCACACCCCTAGCCCATTTGATAGCATTGGAAGAATCGCTTTCAATTTCTAATTTACCTCCCGCAAAGCTCACACTCAAGGACAAGGCTTCTCCGAATACTAATATGTTTGTGTTCTTGTGTATGTCAGAGAGAGAGAGAGAAATTTCAGACCAATAATATAGCTCTAAGTTCAAAATGAAGAATATTTTTCTTCTTCCATTTGTTCAAAAAAATTTATAATTATAATTTTCCTCAGCCACGTTGCTCTAATGCTACTATGATAAATTACATTCATAGTGAAAATTTTGCAGTAGAGCTGAAGATGAGGAAACCTTTACAAGACTTCAACCTAAAACCTGCTCGCTCTGATAGAATGTCAATCAGACACTACTGACCTTGAGCCCGCTTCAAGCCAATAGTGAACCAACCTATAGTACATGGCAATGGCAAGATTACCCCAGCTACCAACTATGCTACACGTCAGTTCACAACCTATCATCACTCAACTAATGAGAGAGGATATTCTTCCTCTTTCCTCGTGAAATTATTAGAATGCAAATAATCGACATATTTGCATAACGTTTCCAACTTAACATATCCTTTTATGGAATATAAATTCTACTTTGATTCCAATCCAATACAAAAGAACAGTATCAAACCTTCCAGCACCAGCTACAACAATTTTTAGCTTTGGGAAGTCAATCATTGGCTTCCCTTGTGCTCTAACAGCTCCTAGAAGACCAGCTGTTGCAACCCCTGCAGTACCCTGGAATATAGAGAATGAATCACATCAGGAATCCGGAAATAAAATCAAACCATATTAGAAACTACTGGTATGATACTCAGCAGTGTTCTAAAATGCAGACTGAATGGGCAAACCAGACCAGTTTGGGCCAAAAATGTTTGGTCAGTCAGGGTTCAATTGGATCAACCTCCAATTCTAGGAGTCATTTTTTCTCTTTCACAAACTAACTTGAACCTGGGTGCACATGAAACCAAAAAATACATTGACAAGGATCCTTACATGTATATTCAATATGAAAAGGCATAAGAAAATAATATATTAAAAATTATTACTACTGGACTGGATTTTACCAGGTGGTGGCTTGATTCTAGATCGATTTCATATGTTTCAACTTTCAAGCTACCCATGACACTTGATCAGCCAATGGTGTGGCTAATTGGTGGTAAAGATGGGATGCATCTGTAACGACCCGACCCGAAAACAGGGCTTAGGACTTGACTCAGTGTGATATTGTCCGCTTTGGGCCTCGCACACAGCTCAGAACCTACACGGTTTTGTTCCTGGGCCCTGGCCCACATGGCCAAGGCCCAAAAGGCCTCACCTGGTATCAGAGTACACAGCTCATAACACACAGCATGATATTGTCCTCTCTGGGGTCCACCCCCTCAAGGTTTTGTTTCCACTACCCCACTGGGCTGGAAAATTAATTATCGAAGGGGATTTGGCAAATGCGATCAAAGGCTAAGGGACTAAGGCGTTCCCCATGGAAATTGATCATTACAGTTAGGGAGGTCAGAGATCTGGCTGCTGGGATGGATGTCTCCTTTAATCAGATCAGGCGAGAAGCAAATGGCGTGGCAGATTATTTTGCCGAACTTGGAGTTTTGGACCAGTTTTCAAGCCTTTTTTTTTTATGAGCTTTATATGTTCCTTTTGCAGCTCATGTATTGTGTGGCTTGTTCTCTTTTCTCATTATTTTTTCCTGGTTCTCTTTTATCTTGGGTTTAATCCTATTAGACCCTCCTAATCTTTTGTACTTGTTTCATTTCTTAATGAAATCTCTTTGTTACTACTCAAAAAAAAAGATAGAATTAGAAATGATTGCATTAGAGGAAACTTCAAAGTATAACCAGTGGATGAGAAAATGAGAACATGCAATTTAAGATGGTTTGGCACATACTAGATGACTAGAAACAGCTCCTATAAGGAGAAGTGAAAGGTTACAAGCGGAACATAGTAGGAGAAGTGCCTTTCAAAAAAAAAAAAAAACATACTAGGAGAAGTGGGAGGCCTTAATGAAATGGATCGATGACAGATTGGGTAAGGTCAAATCAGAGTCATGAATGACTGCTACAGACAGATGATACATATTATTTATGATCTCAGGAATACTATATCTTGATATTACTTAGAAAAGTAGAACTCAAAAAACCAATCTAAAGAAACAGGGTAAAGGCTTTAATATCTTGATAATATTGCAGAGTATAAAATAGCAAATGAAACAATCTGTTCTTCAAAAGTCTTAAGTTAAATAAAACAATACGCATTCACAGTATATCAAACTGCTACCAATGCAATGAAGGAATTATTTACCTGTACATCATCATTAAACATTCGGTAAGTATGCCTATACCGCTGCAATAATTTGAAGGCCCACTTGCTTTGAAAATCTTCAAACTGCAGAGGCCAAATCTTGTTAGGATTTTCCTATCATTAATTTAATAGTGGGAAGAACCAAAAAATCACCTATTTGGTAATAAAAAGTTACTTTTTTGGGAAGTGATAACAATATTTTGGTTTTTTATTAGATGGTTAAATAATCCATGAGGAATTTTATTATTTCATTAAACAGAATATCACTGTGAAATGAATTTTCATTGCTAATAAACAGATAACAATGTTATGATTTGTTCTTAGTAATATCAACAATCTAATAAGCACAAGAAAAAGTGTTTCAAATCTACCTGTACAATGACGTGTGGCCAACGTGTAAAAACAGCCTCCATGAATTCATCTATAACTGATAGATACTCCTCACCATCAAGGCGATCCTCTTGCAATCCTAGATCTATAAACAGGAAACAATTAAATACTCTTCACCATCTAGGCAATGCACCTGCAATCCTAGATCTATCAACAGAAAATAAATATATAAATTCAAAAAACTTAGATGTGAAAAATAATTTAACACATGCAAATGAAAAGGCTGCAAATCAGAAAACAATATAAAGTCCAGGTAATAAAACCTTAATGTACAATAATATGAACTTTCCCTCAACATCTACACAAAGGGTACAAGATTAAGCAGCTAAGAACCTAAGTAGAACAATATGAGCTCAGTGCAAAAGCCCAAAGATGGGTATAACATTAAGCAGCCATCGCATGAATGTATTTACAGACCAAGAACAGCCTGGAAACCAGAACAAAGCAAACAAGATAATGGAGAAAACTAGGTAGCAGATGCCAGGCATGCTGCTCTTGCAAATGAATCTGCTGACTCACTCTGAAACCTTCCAATGTGCTTGATGTGATTGTGAAGTACTGATATGGTAATAGGATCCCTTATTTGATAAATCTGGAAACTCATTCTGAGTCATTTCAATACATTCATCCAACTCATTAATGAGTTGGAATTATGGAGAAAAGTTTTAATGTGAATGATTTGAAAATTAGTAGGACAAGGGACAAGGACATATATTCAGTGTAACTTTATGAATCCGAGTGCAAAAAAGATGATGTTGATTAGAACTGAAAATGACTGCTTACCGCATTGTGATAAATTCCGGTATTCAGGTGCAACAGTAGAACTAAATGGCTGGTTTAATTTGATTATGGTGAACAAGATTGGCTGGTTTAATGTGTAATAGACAAGTGCAGCATTGGTTACCAGGGAAGTCATACAAATAAACTAAATGAGGGGCAAAGAAGAAATGACAGGTTAGAAAGACGAGAGAAATGTTTTGCAACTGGTCTGTCACAATCACAAAGATTGCTCAAGTCAATGTTACATTGTTACCATTTCAACATAATAACAACAACCACAAGACAAAACGACAAAGATGAGAACTGTAGAAAAAATATCAAGAGCAAAAGTGGGAAAAAAAATACATTGCGCATGCACACTTCAACAAGGGGTATTGTCATCTCAAACAATGAACAATGTAGCACAATGGTGAAAATACACCCCTCCTTTTTTTTTTAATGACCAAGGTGTCCAGGCCTCTTAGAGCACCCAACTAATCCTTGGAGCATGTGCAAGCTTCCCTACCCACACACACCGGGATAACTCTACGGGAGTGGCCCTTTGGGGTGGAGTGGGAATCGAATTCAGGACTCCCACTTCCTTGAGGGTGATTTGGCACCTCATGATTGGAGCGCACGTAGCTTTTGTGTGCACTGGAGCACAAACGTTCAAATTCCAATGAATGTTAAAATGGACATGTGGAGTAACAAGAATGGGTAGAATTAGAAATGAATGTAGTAGAAGAAACCTTAGTGTTACTCCAATAGAATGAAATATCAAAAAAAAAAATGTAATTGAGATCCTTTGGACACAAAAGATAGGGAATAGCCCGAATGCAGGTAAACCAAGATCTTACATATTAAAGATAGTAGGAGAAGGGAAACCAATAAAAACTTGGATTGATGTGATCAAGATAGGAGATGATAGACTGCAAAGTGACAAAATATGATATTTGACAGGGTTGAGTGGAAAAGTAGAATTTAGAAAGCTAATACAAAATAGATGATATGATGGCTTAAGGAGATGATGGTAGTAGTTGTGGTGGTGATGGTGATGATAATGAATATTAAGAATGCATTGACAAACAAGAGATTAAGGCCATGTTTTGTTTCAAGAATATGGGGAAACAAAACGAAATGGAATCGACACACCGAGACCTAGGCCAAGACCAGATTCATCCATTTCATTCTATTCTCACTATTCAAGAAATGAAACGATCAATGGCTTCAATGATGATGATGATAATTCAAGATATTCTGCATTTCTTGAGATAATGAAATATTAAAAAGGTGATAAACTTTTTTATGACAACTAGATATAAAGGATTACACCAAAAATGAATTGTTTCTGTTTTGCAGCTCCATTTGGAAACAGATTATTGTGGGGAATGATTATTGAAATAAATAAAGAAATTCCATAAAGAGATATTGCCATCTTGGAAGTAGGATAACAAAAGAACTTTTTTGAGGAAAAAAAAAAGGAATAAAACAAAACTTACACAGGGGATTTTTAAGAAGCTTCTCATTGTTAGTTCCAACATCAATCATCACAGGAAGTACCTACAATGGGAAAGGAAAGAAATGTCAATATTATTTGAATATCATGGGTATCCCCACCACACACTGGAGGGGAGACCATCTGATGTTGAATAGAGAAAAAAAAAAAAGACAACTGCCTTCCTTAAATGGTGAGAAAGGCTCCTTGCAAGTATCGATAAAATGGCACTCCACAACAAACCCAACCTAGCTCACCATATTTATTAACCAATCGTTCCTCATATAGGTTAGTGGCAAACAAACAAAGGAAAAATTATATTAGAAAGTGAATTCCTACCCAGCCATTTTCCCAGGAAATTTTCCCATCAGAATCCATTTTTCCAGTAGAAATTCATACTCCCAGGAAACCAACAAACATATCCTAGAGATCCTAATAGGAAATGAAAACAAGACAATATTTTGGGGGGGGGGAACAAAAGCATGAGTTACCCTCTGAGGGTTTATGCCGGCGGCCTGCAACATACAAGTCCAGCTTCCCAATCGCAATGCCAATACCCTGAACTCCAAGATCGCCAAGACCCAAAATTCTACTCCCATCTGTCACCACAATCATATCAACCTACAGCAGAGGATCAGATATCAATAACCTTTAGCTGGGTGTAGCATATCATCTTCTCATATTGATAAACAATGCTGGAAGTTGCAAAACTCATGTATTAGATGTTATCATTTAAAAGGTGTTCAAGCAAATTCAAATATTCAGACCAATTATAAGTGAACTAACAACTAACTGCACAGCTTATGCTGGAATACTTCACATAACAAAGTCAAAAATTACAATTGCTTGGAACGATCATTGTCATATTCCTTCACCTGGACACCTTCGGTCATAAAAAAAAAAAATATTCCTTCACCATCATCATCTAACAGAATCCCATATGTCATATTCCTATGATAATATTAATTGATTCTGTGAGCAAGAAGACTCTAACTGCAGGGATTTTGATATGTGAGGAAATCATTGCAAATCAATGCTAAAAAGGAATAGATGAAGAGCAAACAGGGATATTTAGTGGAGAGCAGAGAATATGTTCTTACAAGTCAGTTTTTTGCTTTAATGGATAAAATGTCAACTTAGATTTTTGTAAGATTTCCTTTTAGATTATCCATGTGCTAATCAAGGGCAGTCAGGGAAAAGGTGAAGTATTCCATCCTTGTGCACATTCTTCATAGGTTAACCATGCATCACTCTTCTAGTCAAGAGCAGCTTATAGCAATAGTTTTACGTTTCTTGAGATGGTATACACATTAACTTGATGTGATGGTTTCAGTAATTTCATGAAACAGTTGAAGATAAAACAGTGCAACACTGGAATCTACTTTTGACAAATACAAACAGCAAGAAGATGAAGAATTGATGCAGTTCTCTTTTTAGTCCATCAACTGACAAGAATTCATAGAACAGTTGGTAAGCTAAAGGTTGTAGGTTTTGAGTTCTATGCAAGTAAGATAGGCAATTTGCCCATGAAAAATAATTTGCCAGATCCAATTATGACTGTCAAGCCATATGAATGGAACAAATCCATTTGACAAGGACAACAATGGTTGATAAAGTTGTGTGTCAGATCAAGCTTGTTTCTGCTTCTAAATGGGAATATGTTTTTTTGATATTTAAGGGGCAATCATTTTTTTCGATCAAAGGTTCAATAGACTGTTCTAGTCTAGTTTGTTCCCTTAAATCATTTTTAAGTTGTAAAATTTCTCAATTTGAGGGTTTACACTTTGAGGATTTTAAATATATCTGAGACATGATTTCCAATAGATGATACTGAAAGCATTAGCAGACTATACGTAACTTATCTGAGCGAAAAATATCAAAAAAGGCATCTCAAAGTTCCATGAAAATCATAAACTATAGCTGCCAGTTGCAACAGCAATAACCTTCACAGGTTTCAACAAATCATTCACCATGTAAAAAATGAGATGGTGATTGCAGTTCATCCTGATGAATTAGCATGGGCTTGTGGTCACAAACAATAAATTTCAGTCTTTCTAAATTATACCGTGGTCCAGCAGCCAAAATTGGAAAAGCACAGACATACAAACAAACATGTTGTGGATTTTAATTGAGGAATGTTTGTGCATACACTTAATTATCTTGTATTAAAGCTGCATAGTACAAGTGCAGGAATCCAAATCAACTAATGCACATGAATTTTATACATCAACAAATGTACCAATACAAATGATGATGCAATGATTTTTTAAGGCTCTTCTCTGATTCATCATCACAAAATGATCAAAGACTTTAATTAGAAGGCATGACTGATCCAAATCAACCAGCACAACCAATCTAGAGGTACAAAGAAGAAACCTCTCTAGGTATCATCTTTTCCAACTGCCCACAAAGAATAGTACAAGAAACCTACATGGACAAAATTACCATAAAATATATAAAATCAGAAATGTCAATATTGCATAAATTTTGTTCCCCTTAATGTAAGAATGGTCTTTATATCAGTACCAAGGTTTCTCAATAGGCAGTTATACAAGGAATCCAGACAAAGAAATATTGACAAAGCTTAAGTCAGCCCCAAAAGCAAAACAACAGTAATTTCTACAGTTATTAAGAAACAGAAAACATCATTTTATTTTACAAAACAACATATTTTGGAGACAGTAAACTAGCATGTGGGATCAAGATATATAAAGTACTTGCAATTACTATAGTCCACCAAAACCCAAATGCAAAAAGACATTATTATTCATCCATAAGAGTCAAAGACCTGCTCAGCTGGCCAGTTATAAACCATAGGACATCATTTCCCCACGATCTTCTGCACTGAAATACATTCCCCTGGGCCTTCTAAACAAGCCACTATAATTCTGACAAACAAGCCCAACAGTTGGTGTATATACAATTGGAGCATATTCCTCAATATTGTCAATTAAAACCTGCCAAAAGTCCAAAAAACCAATTAAAAATTTGTCCACAGGCATGGGGACCATTGCTTCAGTTAATATGTTTTAATGCCCTCAAAAGGTATATATGCTCTACAAGCAGTGAGTCCAACACTCACCAAGCAAAAAATCACCTTTTATCATAACATATTTTAACAACAATGCAAACATAAACCAACAGTAATAACACCAAAACATGACAAGCTCACCTTGTAATACATCGTCTCATTTCTATCATGCAATCTGTTAAGGATCCGCCACTTTGCTAAAGCATTTGTGTCAGAAGGCCCATCTCTTGCATGCACTTCTAGCCTTTTCAAGTCAACCACTGAAAATAAGTAAAAAATCAGCTATGATTTTATGTAAATAATTAAACTAATAAAAAAAGAGGTTAGAAAAATAATAACTACTTATTATACAAAAATTCCACTTTCCACTCCCATGATTACTTGCAAGATATGACCAATAGTTCAGTCTTCTAGCCATCTCAACTACAGGGTAAAAAAATAGTATTAGCCAGCTAGCCTGTGGTCAAGTTCATACAGTATCCCCTATCTGGTTAATGGGCCATTGACTTTCAGTCCGTAGCCCCTCTTGGCAGCTTTAGGAGATCATGAGGCCCAGTGATACAAAAGCCTTGAGCTCCAGAACTTTCAACATACACCTTAATGGTATAGTGCAAGGCAGCCCATAACCTCAAGGCAACTGTTGAAGTCATATACCAATATACATACCATCAAGATACAATGAGATCATTTGTGTTTTAAGTGATCCTCAGGTATTGTCACAAGGTTAAGATGTCCCATGAGAATGTGTCTATGCAATGGTACAGATGAAGTATCTTTTATGAAACAATCTCAGTTAGCTACAAGCATTAAAATATCTACATAATATATAGTGCAAACATACTGAACCGCTCAATTTGCTGCTGGCTAGTCATAACATTTGGAGGAAGAAGGCCCCGCAGATCCAGCCGGTCCCGTTCAGTCATGGAGAATGCTGTCCCCTGAAGTGGAGGAAATAAAATACATCAAGAATCCATACAGGTTCCTCTAGATGCACTCCAAATTGCAAGTAATTCAAATATTATCACATAATGGAATAGATAGATGGTCACAGTAGACACATAAATTGGAAATAAAGTAATGTCTGTTACTGTATTCCTGTTCTTTTTGTCCGAACCAGCAAAAGCATTGGCTATCGAGCAGAAAAGCGTTAATATCATTCCAAATGCACAGTGAAAAGACAGCATTCATTCTTCAAAAATATTCAAACTCAGCAATTTAAGGTACAACCAGACACACTAAAAAATCACAAAACAAAAACAAATTTAGTATGTCCTGCTCTCAACATATAAGAGTCACTCCCCCTATTTTTACCCGGTGTGTGTGGATAAGGAGGTCTGCAACATGCCCCTAAGGACTTAGTAAGGTGCTAAGAGGCCTGGATACCTTGGACTTAAAAAAAAAAAAAAACAAATTTAGCCTTAGTAATCCTGTGCTCTGTTTTGATACATGGAAAGGAAGGACCTCCTCATTGCAGTCAAAGGTGTTCCTAGGCTCCACATTGTTTTTGGACTCGACCTCACCCAGCTCTAAGGTGGGTTCACCCTAATTAGGCCTAGTTTTTTTTTTATAAGATTTTTATATAATAAGCCAAATTTCTCAGTTTTCTATCATAATGATTAGATGTTCTAGTTTATATATATTATTTGTTTGTAATACTCATTTGAAACACTATTTGATTTAAGTATGTACAATAATTCTGTTGTATATCATGCATATTTATATAGCACATTTAAACTTTAAAGCCCCTTTGTCCATGCATTGTAGTTTGTTAATGTTGATAAAACACAAAGTAAGAAACATACATACATAAAAGTATATTCTAGAATAACTAAACAAGTACGCGCAGCAAAATTAGACTAGCATCTTAGCCCCAAGATCCCTTGTCCTTGATCGTGAATGTTGACTACTATGCGTTATTGGAAAAAAGGCATTTTTAAATTAAAGCAGAAATGGGTGTTGCCATTTTGTTAAAAAAGTTAATTTCTTAGAAAAACACTTTCGTTTCATGCATCAAACAGAGCCTCAGAATTATACGACGCAGTCCAAAAAAATGCAGACAGTAATCTGAACAATCGCTGGAGACCCATTTGTTTTAACTGAAACGCGACCTGAAGTGTCCCCAAACCTCAGACGATATGAATTCGTCAGTCACTGAACAGCAGTTACTGGATAGGATAGTGGAAATTTACCTTGTTGAACCATGGATCGTGGAGGATGTCGAGGCTCCGCTTGTGGACGATGGTGGGACGTGATCCTTCAATAGTGGTGAAGGATCTTGATCCACCGATCGTAGCCGTCCGCTGCTTGAGGCGATTGATGAGAGTGGAAGAGAGCCGACGCTGTGAAGACAAGTTCGGCATCTTCGCCGGAATTCGGAGGAAAATACAGCCCTAAGAGAGAGATGGTGAAAAAGGAAAATTGATCTCAGATCTTCGCTCCCGCGCGATAAGGATTAAAGATCAGACAGAATAACTCAGTGATAACATTGGCGGAAACGGGTCTTCTTCGCGCGACACACTGACAACTCGACGCATTTGCAACTTTTAGTGGTCCAAATGTTTGAAACTTTGAATGTTTCAGCAAGAGATAAACTAGAAATAAATTAATAAATAAATAAATATATATATATATATATATATAAAACAAAATTAAGATATTTTTACTTTCTTCGAACCTTTTCTAATTATTTAGTGATAATCAATTGACAAGATTATTATTTATACAGATTTTTTCTAATCTCTGATATCAAAATTCATCTACTATCAAATATACACAATATAAAAAAATATATAAAATTTGTTCTATCAAAATAAAAAAATCTTAATTTCCTAAAATTATACTCTTTTTATAATATAAAATATTCAATACTTCATTTAATTAATATCTTAATTAATTCTTGAAAATTTATATGAAGGTGTTGTCAATCTGTCAAAATTTATTATAAAGTCCGTCAAAATTAAACTATATTTTGAATATAAAAATAAATAGTAAATTATGATAAGTTTTTTATATTATATAGATGGTCATATAGAGATTAAAATTCAATCGAACTTTTATTAATTTTAATTTTTAAACATATTATACATCACAATTCTGAGTTCAAATTACAACACACTTAAGATGTACGGACGCAGTTGACTCCTCTAATTGAAAAGTTTATATAAAAGTTAAAATGGAATATTCAAAGATAATAGTAATACTGATATTTTGTTTTGCGGGAAAAGGAAGGCATGTGAAGGGCGGTGCGTGGGCCCACTTTCCCTCCAGTCGTTGACGGGTAGATGCCGGTGAAGTAACGAGCGATGATTAAGGTTCGATTTGACCGTTGACTTCCACAATTAGGACTTAGGAGTGTAGCCTTCTTGTACACTCATTATTCATATAAATAGTCCTCGGCTTTTAGGGCCGGGCTGGCAATGGGCTAAGCCCATCTAAAAGGAATGGGCTTATAGAGCAAGGGCTGAAGATTTGGATTCTCGACACTACACTTGATGTCTATCGTACAAATCCAGTATGTATTAGTCAAATTTCATCCTCAAATTCTCTACCATTAGAGAGGGAAGTGTGTTTTATCGTCCTTATATGTATATATTTTAATTTGCAAGTTATTTGATTTTAAATTTTGATTGTCCCTTTAAAAACCTAACTACATATATTAGTATTAGGATTGATGAAATATAGTGGGACCAAATTTCAATCAAAATCAAATTTGGACTCGCCTCAAAATTTTATTAAGTTGAATAACTCGGTTGAGTTTTTTCACGTGGCTCAAAAAGACTCGATAAACCTTGTCGTTTTATTCAATTCAAGATTTTAACAAGTTGAGTCACAAATGAATTAAGTGAAATAGTAAAAAATTAGACAAAGAAGATATACTGCTAGACAAAGAATATAACAAAATTAATTTGTAAACATAGTTTAAAAACTCAAAACTTGAACTCAACTCAAATCTTATTAAGTTGAGTAACTCCGTTAAAAAAGAAAATAGATGAAATTCATTAATTCACTCAATTCAAAGATCTAACAAGTTGAATCAGATCTAACTTCGTTAAAAAAGAAAATAGATGAAAGTCATTGATTCACTCAATTCAAAGATCTAACAAGTTAAATCAGGTCTAATTTCTATGGAGTCAAGTCAAATGTACTTGTCTGAATTTTTTAAAATTTTAAACTATGACTGTAACTTATAAACTTAAACACAACCACACATCGAATATCAGTCTAAATGAATTTAAATCGAATGAAGCTTAGAATTTGTCTTGTTCCTCAATCGTGAATTCCAGGTAATGGGTTGTATAGTCAACATAACATGCCAATCTTTCATTTTTGTAGCATTTAATTGGGTTTAAATCACTCAAAATTTGGTGGAAGGAATAATGGAGCTCTGAATGATGTCATGTGTGATGAAATTTTGATGGAAAGTCATTCATCAACACAATAAAATTACACCTTCCTTGCACTCAGTGGCATCCACGGAACAGGACCACTGAAGCATTCAGACCTTTACTCCTTCTCCATCCTCTATAATAAATACGATGACATGACAGGGATGAGTTCCATGAACGAGGCAACCCAAATAAATATATGTGATTCAATTTTAATTTTAATAATGGTCTTTTCGTCTCGGAATACTACGTATTTTTAAATTTTTTCAAAATATTTGTCATATTCTTTTATTTTTATATTAAATCAAAGCCATTCAGATAGACACCCGACTTTTCGTTCTACACACATCTGATTTCAAAATAAAAAATCAGGTGAAATTATCATTTTGTCTTTCTATTTTTTTTTAATTCTTTGGTTATAATTTTTGAAGTTCAAAACTATACTTTTTTTCACTTAAAATCAGTTTCAGAGTTCATAAAATTTAGAGTAAATGAATTTTGATACCTTATTTGTAAAAATGAGTTTAGAAACGACTTCTTTTGAAAATCCCTTTCCACAGTCCACTCTTTCGAATGATTCTATGTAAATTCGTTCAGACAAAAATAAACAGAAGTTCAAAATGGTAATTTGCCATCCAAAAATGAAAATCGAGTGCAGAGAGAAAGAAAAGTTGGGTGTCTATATGGCTAACTTAAATCAAAGCTTTAACATTCTCAATGAGCTTCAAATCACCTTCTGACGTGACCTTTTTTTATAAGCTTTGACTTACCTATATGTGTCATTTTTGTAATTATTTCCACTATTGACTCTCTCAATCATGCATTGTTACATAGTTAGAAAAATATTATTAAACAATAACTACACAACGAGACACCGCCCATATCTTCTTCTTCTTTTTCATCAAGTTTGTATTGACTCAAAAAAATCTATTAATAGATTTTTGGTGTGCTCCGCGTGAAAGTAGTTCTTAAGAAATAAAAAATTTCACAATAGAATAAATATTTTGCGACGGAAGAAGTATAAAATTTTATGGAATACACTTATCTAACTAAATTAAAATACAAACTTTCCACATATGAACAATAAAAGAGAAATTTTCGTTTAAATCTTTTAATTTATTTAACTTTAAAAAATAAAATAGACTGTTGACAAGTAGTTCTACTTCAACTACCTATGGTATTGATTCTCTTCGAATATAAATTTTTTAACTAAGTCATCTTCGAATCAACTAGATATGATTTTGAGTCAAGTGAATTTACAAATTTTTAAATTTTATTTTAGCCTTTTTTAAATGCAACCGAGCTTTTCAACTCATCCCGATTTTTTACTCTGGTTCAAGCTTTGAGTTTTCGTACACTAATGTGGACATTAATTTTATTAAAGAGTACATAGATTCCTCACCTACTAAAAATAAGCATTTAAAGCAAATCATTTAAAATTCTATTCTATAGTATTTTAATTGAATGTCTAACAAATTTAGATGAAGATAATTTTGTTAGATAAATAAACAGTGATTCATTTTAACAATGGGTCATATGAATATGATTAAAAATGAAGTTACAGAGCAGCCTACGTACAAAGAGATAACAAAGTAAGTATTGGAAACTCTGAACCTGTTTATGCTGGTCTTGTTCATTACATTCTGTGTGAGAAATTTGAAATCAAATGGAGAATCGATCTTCTTTTCAACGTCCTTAGTCAAAAGAATAAAGAGTTTAATTTAATTTGATCGTTTTAATCAATTAATGAGAAAATGACAACACCCACATTTGCTGTTTTCTGTACAAGTGTTAGGACTTAAGGACCACTTTCACCACAATACAATAGTTTAAAATGTTTTAAGTGAATCATTGTAAGTGACAGATTTGAAAATCTTCAACCATCACAAAACCATTTTCTCACCCGCAAGCTAAAGGTGTGGGGTTTGCTCCTTCATCACTTGAGATCAAACTTTGGTGCTATCACTTGATTTATCCGGTGGGTTGTGTGGACAATGAAGGTGCGAGTCCTAGAGGATTAGTGTTGCTAGGTCAATACATCGGGAATACTCTCGTTATCCAAAAAAAAAACTTTAAGTTCTGAGACTCAGTGGATTAAATGGATCCACTCTCCCATCACTGTGATACCCCTGTCCCTTGTGAAACACACCAAATTGATGTGGGAAGTCTCACATCGGTTTGGAAGAAAGAGGATGGTGGGTTTATTTGAGGCTACCCACATCTAATCTAGTGTGAGGCCTTTTGGGCCTGCCATGTAGGCCAGGTACAAGCAGGGGTCAAAATATCGGCCGATACTGTGCGTATCGGCCGATATAATTCGGTTTTTCAACCACCGAATTATATCGGCCGATACGTATAGTATCGGCCGTACAAAAAAAAATTCGGCCGATATGTCCGAATTTTTGACCGAATTATCGGTCATCATATCGGCCGAATTTTAAAAATTCGGTTTTTGTTTTTTTTTTAAAAAAAAAAAACTTTTTTTTCTAAAAAAAAAACTTTTTTTTCATAACAAATATCGGCCGAAATGACCGATATATCGGTCCAAATCTCGGCCGAATCTGGGCCGAATCGGCCGTTTTTTCCCCCTGAAAACAGTAAATCTCGGGCCTGGGCCCAACTCAAGTTCGGCGATATTTTGCCGATATATCGGACGATATCTCATGTCCGATATATCGGGCGAGATCTCGGACGAGATCTCACCTGTCAACCAATTTCTCCCCATCACATCTCTGTGTACAGCGGACTGCAGGATTCGGCTGGTCCGGCATGCCTGAATATTTTATTATTTTTTTAAATCCAAAAAATCGAACCGGTCCAATTTTTTCCTATAAATACCATTCACCTACATCTCAAATTTCACACCTTATTTTCAAAGAGAAAATCAGATTTTACTATTTATCTTTCAAAAAAATTGCACTCTTCATTACTTGATTTAAGTAAGTTCTAAACGACCCGGATTTGTTTGAAACCGAACGATCCAGACCGTTCAAAGGTTTCTTCATTTACAGATCTACTGATCTTGTAAGTTTTATAATTTATTTCGATTTATCTGTATTTTATTTTAATTTTTTTAGCCAAAAATAACATAAAAGAAGTTAAAAAATGCTTGAAGTTAAATAAGATATGTAGTAATAAAAGCTTTATATAGGTATTATAATTTTTTTTCCATCTTAATGTATCTGTAGTTAGTTTTTGTGTACTTTGTTAGTTACTATTTTTTTTCATTTATTTATTCATTTTTGTTAACTATTTCAACATAAAATAGCATAAATGAAAAAAAAAGTTAGAAAATGATAATACCTATAAAATAATAGATGAACATTTTTCATTTGCTCTTAGTTACTGTTACTAACATGTTAAAATTTACAGCAACATTTTTTACATTCACTTACTCCTTATTTTAATTATTTCATTATTATCTATGGACTATGATATATAAATGTTAGTAAATGGTAAAACCTATAAAATAATACATGAAATTTTTTTATTTGTTGTTATTTAATGTATACTAACTTCTTTTACAGGGATGAAATTTTTTCCTTTTATTTTCTTTATTTTTGTAATTATTTCATTATTATCTATGGACTATGATATATAAATGTTAGAAAATGGTAAAACCTATAAAATAATACATGAAATTTTTTTATTTGCTGTTATTTAATGTATACTAACTTCTTTTACAGGGATGAAATTTTTTCCTTTTATTTTCTTTATTTTTGTAATTATTTCATTATTATCTATGGTCTATGATATATAAATGTTAGAAAATGGTAAAACCTATAAAATAATACATGAAATTTTTTTATTTGCTGTTATATAATGTATACTAACTTCTTTTACAAGGATGCAATTTTTTCCTTTTATTTTATTTCTTTTTGTAATTATTTCATTATTATCTATGGACTATGATATATAAATGTTAGAAAATGGTAAAACCTATAAAATAATACATGAACTTTTTTTATTTGCTGTTATTTAATGTATAATCACTTCTTTTAAAGGGATGCAATTTTTTCCTTTTATTTTATTTCTTTTTGTAATTTTCACCATTTTATTACTATTTATATAATTTCCCACTATTGTAACTTCAAAAATATATTAGAAGATGTAAATGTCCGATATTTTATGAAAAAATTACATATTCAATAAGCTCATAATTTTCTGCATTTGCTGTAATTTTTTTGGATTTTTTTTTTTAAAAAAAAAAAAACAGGGAGGAGAGAGAAAAAGTTCGGCCGATATATCCGCCGATATGAAAAATCGGCCGGGATAACGGCCCGGCCGATTTTTTACCCCTGGGTACAAGAACAAAACCATGCGGAATCGCTTGTGTGCGAGGCCCAGAGCTAACAATATCACACTGAGTTGGACCCTAAGTCCTGTCTTCGGGTCGGGTCGTTACAATCACACCCAAGGGTTATAATCTCATATTTGTCGATATTGAACAATATCTGCTATATATTGATAGTTTTAATAAAAATAAATAAAAGAGAGATTTTGCGGTTGATATATCGGCTGAAATCGAGATTTAAACCCTGACAATAACTATATCTTAAAATGAATTTAAATTAATATAAATGATAATTAATATAATTAAATAAATTAAATATTAAATTACTTAAATTACAATCAAATAGTTTCCACTGCAACTTAACCCATCGCCATCCAAATTGCCGCGTGGTGCAGGCGGCTGATTGAGTCCATGGTCCATGCAACAAACAAATGTGGTCGGTCAGTCTAGGCTCGAGAGTGAGTCCAGACGCGGAAGTCGTCTATTATAAATTGACATAGAAGACATAGTCAATTCTCTCTTCCAATAGGAGAATGACATATAATTATATGTATATTTTTTATTTGTCTATTGATGATAATGGGTGTAGGTATGTGGATCATGAAAAGTCTATATTTAAATATAAAATTAAAAATCTTAATTGAATTATATTATCTATATAAAAATAAAAAATAATTAAAATTTATAAAATATAACTTTATTATTGTAATTAAGATGAATTTTATAAACGTTGTATTTGTCTATTTACTTAAAAATATCCCTCTCTTAACATCTAAGTTATTTTTTGATAACCATGGAAACCTCTAACTCCAGTTTGTGGTGATTATTGAGAAAATTCTGAATCCATGACACCATCTACAAACATTATGGATTGCGTAAAATGCCTTAAGTGATCGAGGACGAGGCCTCTCATAGAAAATGGAGATATCCATCCACCTAAACATATAAAGCCATTCATCTATGGAAGATGTACACAAACAGTGCACCCAGTTAAAATAGTAAGTGATCATTTATATAAATAAAAATAAATTCAAGGCATTTTATATGACTAGTCTATGTATTTTTCTATAAATGTTATTGACATAAAAATTAAAATAATTAATAAGAATGGAATTACTCAAATTACATTAAACACTTAAGCATATGGTCAACAAAACATCCTATTAATCTTTATCTATTATTTCCAAAACTATGCAGATTATGTAATAGTCAATTAGTCATTTGCAACACCTAATATGAAATGCATGTTTTCAAATATCCCACAATGACATGTATCTTCTATTACAATTCGTAAATAAAAATGTCAGAATATTAAAAAATATTAAACAAACACCCTAAAAATTCTACCAATCACATTAAGGGTTCTTCATTTAATTGAAGAAATATTTATACATCATTTCATTCATTTTTTTCTCAAAAAACTCGAAAATGAGAAGCATCTTAGAAGTCCTGACTTTTACCCACATGGGTGTAGCTCAACTAGTTGTCTCTCTGTCTCATGAAGCGCGAGGTTGTTGGTTCGAGTCCCCATGGCTTAACTTTGGTGTGGCCTAGGGATACTGGGCTCACACATGGGAGTTTTGCACTTGGATATTCCGCAGTTTTTCACATGTAAATTAAAAAAAAAAAGCTGAAAAATCACATAGACATTCTACAAATTATACGAATGATATTGACACATCTCTATTGAATTCCATAAAGATTGAATAGTATTTCATTAAATAATTTTCACAAAAAACCTGAAATTTGAGATTATCTTAGAGCCAAAAATTGAAAATAAAAATAATTCAAAATAGTCAAAATTGATAAAAATAACTTGCAAATTGAATATTTTGTTTTTTAACCCTTTTTTCATTTAAAAAATGGTGAAAATAACTAAAAAATCGGTTAAAACCAATTTAAAAAAAGAAAAAGAAGAAGAAAAAACCAATATCGACTCGCTGACATGGATCGGCCGCATTATCAGCCGATACGGCTGATACTATGGCCATAAAATCGATTCAATACGTATTATCCTCTGTGTAATTAATTATTTAAATAAGGTTACTTTTAACCATGAAAATAAGAGTATTTCTATTAGCAATCTTCGATCTCTCTGTCAAATACATAAAAATTATGTTTTTAACTACACAGTTAATCAATATATATTAATCTTAAGTTCTAGTCAATATATATTATTGATATGTATCATATGCAATCGATACCTTATTAATATGCATTGTAATATTTATATTTAATAAAATGCATCACTATTTACCACCACCCCCAGAGAATGGTAGCGACTAAAGTGATTTCTTATAGATTATTGACATTTAAAAAATTGATTTGATCATTGTATTTGTATTTTCATATTTAAGGCCTCTAAGATCTATAATAAAATATAAAAAATTCAGCTATAATCTAATTTGGGTGTAATATTTATCGGGTACACATTCTTACATGGGAGAATTTTTTCATCTCAAGTGGGAATTCAATTTTTTTTTTTGAACTTCCCATTTTACCCTTCCAATTAACACAAAAAGTGGAAGGGTAAAACTAGGGGTAATAATGTCGGTCGATACGATATGTATCGGCAGATTTTTACAATATATATCGGCTGATATTGGTAGTTTTTGTAAAAAAAATAGGAGAGAGAAATTTATCGGGTGAGATATCGACTGAGTGCTGAGATTTTTAACCATGGGTAAAATGAGAATTTCAAAAAAAAAAAAATGAATTCCTGTTTGAGATAAAAAAAATTCTCCTGTGTGAGAATGTTTATCCTATTGATCGAATAAAAATTGAAATCCTGTTTAGGGTAATGTGTATCAAAGGGGTAGATTGGTGAAAAATACGACTACTTGTCAATAAACACCCATTTTATTTGACAAAATTCCTTATCTAGGTTAACGCCAAAATGCAAAAAAAAAAAAAAAAAAAAAAAAATTTATTAGTTTATAAAAATGTCAAAATAATTTCCTTCACCAAAAATAATAATAATAAAACTTACAACACGATCATGACCATTACTAAGATGGTCCTCACCTGAAAATAATAATAATAAAACTTACAACACGATCATGACCATTACTAAAGATGGTCCTCACCTGAGAGTCTCCATCACAAGACTTCAGTAGGGGGCTTGTGATGACTTTTGCTCCTTTGAAAATTTGTTGCAACTTGTTTCATTAGTGTCATCCAAAGTCATTGACTAAACAGATCATGATTTCGTTCTCATCTAAGCCTTATCCACGTCGACTGATCGGACTACAAGCATTTAAATGTGACTTTGAGGAAGAAAAATCTATCTAATATAATCTAAAATACATTACAACATGAGTATTATATCTTTTAAAATTATCTGACCAAGTCTTATTCAATGATTATAAACATGATCAAATTTTAATTTTAATAGTATGATAGTCACTTAGTCTGTTCAGTACCATTTTCAATTCAATATAACATTAAAGAACATGTGAAGGAGTATCTTCCTGCCCTCAACCATGATTGGTAATTCCAATCCTAAACTTTGTCTTGACAACGTTGCAAGGGCTTATATTGGAGATTTGCTTATAAATAGATATGAAGCCAATGTCTAGATATTTAAAATTTTTTGGTTGAGATTTTGACTTAGATATTTTCTCTTCTAGATTGAGTGATTAGATCTTTCGGGTCTTGCATTGACAATCTTATCTCAGAATTATAATAGGGTGGGTCATATTTCATTTTTAGAGAGCTGGTCTGAAATTTAATCACATTCATGCAATTAAGGTTTAATTTAAAATGTTGAATCTTCTAAACACACCCCGTCAAACGGATCAATCTCAGTTCTAAACCGACGGATTGTAGCTATCTGAAATGACCAAAATACCCTTACCCTGTCTTCACTTCTCGTCCTTTTCAGGGCCATTTCAGTCAACCAATTCAACTCTGCCCGTTCGACCCAGCAATCTCGTGTATAAACAAACCGAGAAAGTGAGAAACGTTCTTCAGCAGCTGAGATATAAAAAAAAAAAAGAAAGAAATCTACGAGGCTCCAAACTCTTTCCCCTCCAGATGGCGGAGAAAATGAGAGAATCCGTCCTCGTTTCCCCCTTTCTCAGGGAAAAGGAGAATTGCAAGTGAAACCCAATTCACTAGTGGAAAAAGATGAGTCGAAACAGTTTCCTCTCTAAAGGCGGAGAAAATGAAAGAAGCCCAACCCAAGTTCCCCCCTTTTGAGAACGAGAAATTTTGCAGGTGAAATCAAAACCATCAGTGTTAAGTTAGAACGAGAAATTTTGCAGGTGAAATCAAAACAATCAGTGTTAAGTCAGGATTCAGGAATGGGTTGCTCTCGTCATCCCTGCTGGCGGAGGGGCATCGGAGTCTGTGCTTCCTGCCTCAGAGAGAAGCTCGTTGCTCTCAGTTGAAGCGCAGGCGAGGGAAGAGCGCCGGAAATCTTACACACCTCCACACCCGCCGGCCTTCTTCCCCCGCTCTGTCTCCCCCTATATCTGCCGCCACTCCGACGCCTCCATCCCACCTCGGTTCTACAGCACGCCTCAGATCGGGCCCACCTTTGCGGAAAAAGAGGGGAAAATGAAGAAGGAGAAAAAGAGCCGATTCTCTCTTCTCTCTTCTCTATTCAGGTCGGGCGAGAGTCACGAGATGGAGAGAGATCCGAGGGTTTCAACGGCGCCGATCGCGTCCACGTCATGGTTTCCTTCCTTTCGGACGAAGAAATCGCGGCTCTTTTCTTTGGACGATGAGATCTATACCAGCGCTGAACGAAGGCCGCGTCCGACGCGTCAGGTGAGAGATCGGGGCATGTCTCCCAATAGTGAATGGGAAGAACAGAACCAGTTAGCGCCCGGTTCGTCGCCTGGTCGGAGAAAGCCCGGTCCGATTCGCAGAAGTTCCAAGCATGCGCACGTGCGAGATATGTCGGGCTTTACCTTTCGGTTGAACCCATTAGTCAGGGCTAGCCCTAACCGGTTCAACCGGTCTGATTTGGGGTTTGCAAACAGGAACCATCTATCGACTGCCGGTTCGCTCCCGGCGAACCGGTCCAAGAAGTTGGCGGATTTGGGAAGGTATCCATGATTTTTTTTTTTAATTCCCTTTTCTAAAATTTTATTATTTTTACTTCAGGACGTTTATGCCCTCTTTATATTTAAGTTAATTATTATTAATTTTAAGCTGGAGCTGGTTTCCTGTGAAGTATACCTGTCTTTGTAGGGGCTTTTGTTTGGAAAGAAATTAATACCTGTACAGATAATTTAGAGAATTAATGAATTTATATGAGTCTTGGATATGTGGAAAATGAATGCCCAGCATTTTTAAGTTTCAGAGAAAAGCCCTTCAAGCCAACTGTTTGTATTTTTTATATAAATCACGGGTAGAAATATCAAATTCGGATTTTGGATGTCTGATGTATCTCAGTCGATATGAGATATATTGTTTGTACAAACGAGATATCGGCTAATACGGTCGAGATTTGATCAAAAAAAAAAGAGAGAGAAATATCTGCCTGATATTCATAGGACTGAGATCTCGATCCAGATCTCGGAATCAGCATTTTTTTACCCTGATATAGGCTCACGTTGTGGTTTTTTTTTTTTAATAATTCATTAAGCTATTTCATTCTATGCAAATCTACTAGTTAGTTACGTCCATCTAAATTAATTTTACTGTTAAGTTATAAAATAAAATATAAATATTTATTTCAAATTATGATTTTGATGAGGCACTGAATTTTACTTTAGACAATATGATATATTTTTTTACTCCTCAATCTGTAATGTAGACAATATGATTTATTATGTGTCTATAATTTCTTGGTTGAACACTTGAGGTTCATTATATTATATTCATACATATTTTTAATTTATTGGTTGTCAAACAATTTGAAAAGATATTTTATTTTTAACATATTTTACAGAATTAACTTATTTCAATAAAATAGATTTTAATAGACGCATAATACCTCATGTAATTCAAAAAATACAAACCAAATCAAACTAATATAACTTCTCCTTTTGCACAAGTCATGGTAGAAAATCTAATATCTCCAATAATAAAAATAGGATGGCTATTTAAATATCTCATTTATTTTAGACGTCTGATTTTAAAATTTTATGTGAAAATTATCATTTTATTTTTTAATTTTTTTTTAAAAAATAAGTGCTTAAATAGATAAATTTTAATTACATTATAAATGAACTAACTTTTCTGGAAATGCCCATCATGGACATCAAGACTGTTAAAAATCGGGTCCCACCATGAACCTACAGTCTCCACTTTTGGTGGGTTGGTATTTCGAAAATCGAAATCTTCCAATCAATGAAAGACGAAGCCGCGTGCTTTGAACTTGGGTAGGTACTTTTGGCACTTTTTTTGTTCCACCGTACGATTGTACCACGTGGAATACGCCTCCCTGGTGGGATCATTGCCACGTCAATTAAAAAATAAAATAAATCAGATTCAACACAAAATCGACGGTGGAGACTTACCCAAGTCTAGAAATATTTACTCTAAAGGAGTCAAATTTGACTATTTCAGTGACTCGTGAGATACGTGTACTCTTTGGGCTGAATCTACCTCTACCATGTCTAATAAAAATTCTTTTAATTTTTTTTCAAATTTGGTCTTACGTCTTAATGTGACTAATACAACTATTTAAGTAGAGAGATAATTAAATAATGTTAACTAATATAGACAACAAGCCATTGTATAATCAGATTTGACACTTTCATACACCTTAGCCTCATGATCCATTTCAGTTGATTGATCTTGTGTATGGTCTTCATGAATCTAAAAATAGAGATTATATTTGAACAAGTTTAAGTGTTAAATACTTATATTATATAAGCATGGAGCATGGTTTGTTAAAAAACAAAATTCATTAGTGAACTTAACAGTTGGTACTAATCCTTTCTCTATGAAGATAAAACATGGATTTTACCCTAAAGTGAAAGCAAAAGGATTACACATCTACCCCATAGGCCATTCTCAATGCCAACATGAAGTGCTTTTACTTTGGTTATGCTTGAATCACTGCAATTTTTTTTTTTTTTTTAATGAAGGTTAGTTATTCAAGCAAAAGGAGCCTAGGATACAAAATTTGCTCATAGTCCGGGCTAAATAAGGAGAAAGAAAGGAGATACATGGCCAAGTTACAACTCCATTGATAGTGAATATTTTTCCATTTTCTCAAAAACTTTATTTTTCTTAGATAAAAGTAAAATTCCCTAAGGTGGTTTCCCTATATACATATATAGGAAGGTTGGATGTTTTATCTTTTTCTTAAAATCTAGCTAAACTCGAATTGATTAACTCATTCAGTCTTTTTTTTTTTTTTTGAATTTACGTGTGAAAAATCGTAGAATACTCAGGGTAAAACCCCCACAGATAGAATCCTACTCCTAAGACACACAAAGGTTAGGCCATGGGAGCTCGAACCTGTGATCTCCCGCTTCCTGAAGTGGGAGGTAATCAGTTAAGCTACACCATTAGACTAGGTTAACCATTCAACTTGATGGTTGTAGAGCCGAGTCGACTCTCACTTGAAATTTTAAATAAGAGGGGTGAAACTTAGGTTGGGTTTTAACTCAATCCGCATGACTCAACCTGAGAAATCAATGGGTTTAGGTGATGTATTTGTATATTTTGAATTGGGTCAGGTCTTGGAAAAATAATAACCCATATGAAATTTGGGTCGGATTGGATTGAGAAATTTAAAATCAATTCGATCCAATCCGACGTAACCCAACTCGACGTGAGTGCACCAAGCTATAAAACAAAACTCGAGTTGACTCGGGTCAAAAATTCGAGTCGAGTGAGGTTGAGTAATTCAGATTGGATCGAATTCAATAAATTTTATCATGGGTTGAATTGAGTTTTATAGAATCTAACTTGATCCGACTCAAGTTTTAGCCCTGATTAACAAAGATTATATTATAAAAATCAAAATTGTGCCTAACACTTTATATCTTTTCATGTTTTGGAGATTGACTAGGGCCAAATTGGTTGTTAGTAGAGACAATAGCTTTTCAACTGCTTCTACCAAAAGCACACTCATTCCAGCCAGGATCAACTTTGGTTGAGACTTGAGTTACAAACGTGATAATTGACATGCCTTCATCTCATCTTAGACCGTTGATGCCCACCGACAGGGATTATATTATATGGTACAAAATGTATTTTAGTAATATAATGCCTTCGAGGTTGCATATCTAACTTTGTTCAAGTCAATTGGAAGATGATATTAGAAAAAAAAAAAACGTAAATAAATGTTGAGAGGGTCCCATTACCTAATGAGAAGAATGACCACACCATGGGTCTGAATATCGGCCGATATATCGATATCTCAGCCGCATCATATCGGTCGATATCGGCCGTTTTTGAAAAAAAAAAATTAAGGAGAGAGAAAAATATCGGCCGAGACTATTTTTTCGACCCCTGGACCACACCACTGATTCTTTAATAAAATTATTTTTTATCATAGTTTAATTTAATCGGATCAAATTATTTTGAACAATTTGAAGTCATGACATTAATATAATATCATAATTATATAATACATTGTTATATTTAAACAAAAATTACTATAAATATGAAAAATTGAAATCACGTTTCTAATTTGCTACCATGATACTACAGTGGAAAACACTTAAAAATGATATTTTTAGTGAATGAGAAGGAAAGAAAATAAAATAAATAAAAATTATAATAGTTTTTTGGGAAAATCCGATAAGAACTATTTAGTGATCGATGACTAAATTTTTTGCAATACATGATAGAGATAATTTTTCTAGATAACTTGTAACAAGATATTTTTTTTTCAGAGACAAGAGAAAAAGGATTAATATCAAATTCTTCCTATTAATTAATATATTGAACAAGACATGCAAAAGTGCAAATTTAATAAGCTCATATTATAACTAGCTCGTGATGTAATTCAAAGTCCAAACACCAAACTTCAAATTGTAATTCGATGTACAAATCACTATCTCAATATAGGTTTTATGAGAATTAAATAACTAAGACAATTTCTCTTTATAAGAATGGCAATGTGAAATCCTGCTTTTATGTCCTTATCAAGGTTTAATTAGGACTAACATTTATATGAAGAGGAATTGTAGATACTTATTTTTCAAAATAGCTAAAAAAGGACTTTTAAAGCTTATACAAATTACGAGATTCACTGTCATACTTGTATAAATAAATAAGCAACCAATAATAATAATAATAATTTCAAGAACCAATCTATACAGGGAGAAATTATCTATTGTGAATTGGGTCACTATAAGTTTCCGTTGGGTTTATATTTGATGGTAAGAATGAATTGTCCTTATAAATCTACTCTTGTAGAGGAGGTGTAACAAAAGCTTAAATGTTATAATTTTTTTTTTTTAACATGGGTGTCCACACTATTAGGGTATGTGAAGTCTAATTATCAGATATGTGTTGCTTTGGTCATGGGTCGAGCGTGCAGTAGGTCAAAGGGGAGTGGGCAATGCCTCCAAGCCAATTTTTTTAATGGAGGACAATTATGTAATTTTACATTGTACATATATAAACCTTAATCAATGCAGTATATAATGTCTCTTTGTTGTGAGAGATGGTAGATGAGCGAAAATTATAATAAGGGTCGGTCGTCTCTTAAAATCTTTGTGTCTTTGTGTGTGTTTGATCTGTGGTTTGTTTTTTCGTCTGTTCTTTGTGTGCTCCTATTCCCAACACCTACTTCATATTGGAAGTGAGACTAATCTCACGAACATGTATAAACCTCTAAATCCACACATACTAGTTAATTCGATGAAGAATAACTCCATAAGAAGTGGCCTAGAGGAGTTAACACGAATCGAACTCAAAATGATAAAAAAAAAATTTACAATCTAATGTTAGAGTTTTCTTGAAAGGAAAGGTGGGTATATCCTAAAATAAGTTCAAATTTAATACAAATGCAATTGATGGAATAATAATAAATATGAAAGAGAGAAACTGTATAAATATACGCCCATAAAAAGTTAATGACTTGGTTCATAATGAATTGATTTTCATTGGATAATTCTCTCCAATCCGGTGCAATCAAGGTTCAATTAAGAGACAGATTTGTCTCCTTCCCCATTCAAATTTGAACCTGTACTAATATTGCTTAACGAACACGACGCCATCGATGAATTATCATGTTTGTCTAGAAACTCTAATGAAACCAACAAAAGGCAAAAGGTAAAGCGTCTGGTCAGAAGACCTGCTAGCCAATGGTTGGGGGACGACAGAATGTTCTATTTTAAATGAGAAAGAGTGAATAAAAGAAGAAGCTCCTTTCTTTAATTTAAATGGTATTCTATGAAAGGACTGCAGCATCTTATGAAATATATTCCTTATCTTGGGTAAGATTCTGTATTTAATGAAAAAAATAGGTGATGATATTTGAGCTGTTGTGGTCTATTATTGGATTGTATACTCTCCTCCAATTTTAAAGAGAATGGACCATTGGGGCTGGTGAACTCTGAACGAGTCCCACATTGAAAATATCAACTAACAAGGTAATCTTTTAGAATAAATATTTAGTCTTAACAAGTGATATCAGAGTTAGGTCTTAAACTATCTCATGTAGACTCAGTAGATCCTCTAGGCAGATGGAATGGTTAATGCTGATGAACGAGTCTTACGCTGGAAATATAGAGAGAGATTTAGAGATTTATAAAATGACTTAAGTCACTCCACCTAATACTCTAGTCTTTTGGGATGATTACTCAAATCCTAATATGGACTTCATTCTCTTATCTTCTCTACATTTTGTAATCAAACAGACTATAAAGAATTTTGTTTAAAATTTCAAAACGACACAAGTAATTTTCACTGTTGAGCTTAGCATATCAATTAGATACATAACATATAAATGATTCCATATAAATCAGCAAAAACATCTTAAAATAATTGATCCCAACGTCTCATATGGCTCTTTAGAGAAAAAAGATAGTCATTCCCTTCAGTAAATAGGTAATGATATATACTAAGAGTATATAACTATATACTCTCTCATTATTTTTTTAAGGGGTAAACTTCATTTTTTATTTTGGACGGGTATTCTCAAGAGTATATATCTATCCAAGTGAATTTTGCTCTTGGATTTTAACCTATTGACTCTCGAACTATTAAAATTTTAGACTTATAGATCAAATGTTAGAATGATTAAATACGTTTCAAACTTTACATATATAACATACAAGTGATTTCATCTATTTCTCCTAAAAACATCTGTAAATAGTGTGCTTTATTTTCTAACAAGCCCGTAGAGCCAACCTAAAGGGGTTAAAGTGATAGCTCAAGAACCGTTTCAAGAAGCGATAGTCTTAAGTTCGATTCTCATTCCACTTCAAAAGGCCACTATGTGTAAAGTTATTCGATTGTGTGGATAGCAAGGCTTTCACATGCTTGAAAATTAGTCGGGTACCCTAAGTGATCTAGACACTTTGATCATAAAAAATGAATAAAAGAGAGCCGTACTCTGGACAGCACGATATAAGAGAGACTGTTCTATTATGTAATTCAAGAGTGAATACTCATGGGTACAATTAGAAGGTCATTGAATCGACTCACTCAGTTGCGTTTGTGCAATTGATTGACATGATCAAACTTGATCAATAGGCAAATGGATGCTGTTGATTCTAATTTTTTGGGCAACATTGAGTTGGGTTCTACCAAATTTTTGAACTCAATCTACAAATGAATTCTTCTTAAGAAGGAAAATATAAGTTTCAGACATTTATATTTATATAAATTAATTGTTGAAAAGTAGAAAGTCCTAGATTCAACTTGTCTTCCTTCTAACTTTCTAAGTGCTATGCTTAATGCTCTACTGCTTCAGAGATTTGCAATTACTTAGGTGCTTATCGCTTAAGGTCGCTAATCAAAAGAAAGAAACTATTTTTATGGTCTCTCCTGCCATTGCACATCATTTAACTTTTTGAAGTTTTTTTTTCTGGTTTGAAAATTATTTGAGTAATTTGTTCTTGTTGTTCATGTTTTGAACTTCATATGCAATTTGCACTGTTTTCCTATGCAAAGCCATACACTTAGTAACACTCATGTTACACAGATCCCCTGACCCAAAGTGATTTAGAGATTAAACAGAGAGAGTACAAAATGTGCACAGGGAAGAATGAAAAATAAATACATAAAGAAAAAAAAAACTGTTTCATTTCAGAGAAATCAAAGGTCCAGAGTCTAAACAGAATCCAAGAAGTAACGCAGCTTATCCACTGACTTCTTCCAGGCTGAAGCATCACATACTTCTGTATCTTTACTGCTAATATCTCAAGTTCCTCCCAAAGCCCATTTTTTTTTTTTCAGAAATCAGAACAGAGCTTATGATTTATTTCAAATGAGATGTATCAGAGACTTTATCGGCGATTGTTCTTGTTGATTTGGACTTGGCATCATCAAGATGGTGCTGATAGATATAGGAAAGGAAACCCCAGATGGCCAACAACATGGCAACAATCTTCACCGCATCCATCTTCTCATGGAAGAAGACAACAGCAAAGATGGGAACAATGGGTAAGCCCACTGTACTGATGACATTGGCAAAAAGAGAAGACACCTCATAAATCAACACCAAAGAACCAACTGAGAAAACCTGCCAAGAAACTGCTGTCCAAACCAAAGTCATCACATAAGAAACTCTCCCTTCTTTAAAATGGTCCATTTCTCCCTTCAAATCTCTCCATTCACCACTAGCAAAAAGGCCCACTACAGCAGCACAAGTGGCCACCGCCGACGGGTATATTTGTATTTTCAAGACCACTGAAATGTTCTCATTTTTGAAGAACTTCTGGAATGCAAACTGAGTAAGGGAAAGCAAGAAGGAGTAGGTGGCAGATGCACCCAAGGTACACAGAAATCCAATTACGTACTCACTGGTGGGTCTTCTTTTTTGGTCTGTAGAATCAGCACTGGTTGCAAGGAGAGAAGCAGAGAAGGTGAGGAGGACTACAGAGTTGAATATAAATGGGGTCAACTTCTGGGCATTGAGGAAGAATGAGAAGAGTGCATTGAACGCCAATTGAGAGGCGCAAATGAGAGAATATGTTGAAACGGGTAGGTACAAGAGACCATAAGCATACATCATGCTGGTAGCAAAAATGATTAGTCCAATGAAGATGTAAATGAAAGCGACGGTGGCGTGGGAAGGTTGTGTCAATGTGCTAGTTCCGGTGGAAATGGACAGAGTTGGGGAGGAGCGGAGGAGGAAGAGAGGGAGAAGGAGGATTGGGAAGCCTGCAGTTTGGACTAGTGCTTCCATCCATTTGGTATTCCCTCCTTTGTCGAAGTAGAATCTCCCAAGAAGAGTGCCAACAGATTGACCTGCTAGAAGAAAGAAAGAGCTGATAGCAACCAATAGCCACCACTGCCAGCGCCCAAGTTTTAATGGTGGTGATTGGGAGATCGCCGTCGCATCCTTCGGTGGCCTTGCCTCTTTGGATTCTTCAAGTGAATATTAGACCAAGGAATTAGTTGATGGATTAGAGGTTGAGTTGAATTATTGTGAAAACCAGTTATGACATCTAAGTAATTTTTTTTCCTTTTCTTTTCTTGAACTTTATAGATGACTTTAACATACAAAAACTTCGTAGTAGGAATGATATCAATGAGACCTCTTAAGAATAATTTGAATTAAATAAGAAAACCAAGTGCAGCTCAAACATATTTCCTAATACCTCACTTGTATCTGCAATGAATATTAGCATTTTATTACGTGGGCTACAATTTGTGAGGAAATTGAATTTGGGTATCATCACACGCTATGGTGTTCATTTTTGTAGAGCCTGATTGTCAGGTAGCTACTGGTGATCCAATCCCTATTGACTCGATTGTGGGTCGAGCTTCATGCTGAGCTCGCGGTGGTCAAAGGGGGCACGGGGGTAGAGCCCCCGAGTCAAAATTTTTAATGGAGGGCAATTTTATAATTCTCACATTACATATCATTGTAGCCCTAATAAGAGCAACATATAATGTCTCTTTTCGTAAGAGAACAAAAATTGTAACAAGAGTCGGTCGTCTCTTCTTCGTTGTTTTACCTTTGAGCATAATAGATTTTATTTGAACCATTGGATATACTGAAAGGGAACTACGTAAAATCTTTGTGTCTATATATGTGTTTAATTTGTGCTTTGCTTTTCCATTCATTGTTTTGTGCGCTTTTATTCACAACATAGGGTAATTATGTGAAAACCAAAAAAAATAAATTCTTTTCCCCTCTTATGGTTCTATTTTCTAAGATGCTAAAAGGATTACTATTCTTTGTCTGAAGTATGGATAGCAGCAAGTTGGCTAGGGTTCTAGGCATTAGAAGATTCATTAACTGGGCTTTCCAAGAAGATTAAGCAGCCCGTCTTGTTCCTCTGGGAGAATCTTGGTTTCAACTTTCAAACAATGACAAAACATTGCCACAGTTCTCCGGCCATATTGGCTGTGTGTGTTGGGCCAAATATCTCCTAGTAGAGCAAGAAAGAGACAGAATAAAGTAATGCGGAGATGACAATTAAAAAAAATATGATGGAGCCACCTACTGATAATTACAAGAAATTGACTCCCATGTAATTGGATTTTACCCTTTGAATGTGTGTGTGGTTTCTCATTTTAATCGATAATGACCTGTCTTTTTTTTTTTTCTGTAAAAGAATATTTAGCTTGATAGAATGTCAAAGAGTTTATACCAGTAAAAATGAATGTAGTTTCTAATGGATAAAAAAGCTTCAATAATGAGGATAAAATGAATGCCTAGAAAGTTAATCTCTCGGACCACATGTCCAATTATTTTTTACTGTCGGTTGTAATTTTGTTTTCTTTAAAGGAAGGAAAATATTTCTATATTTTTCCTTTGATTAGAAGAGAGAACCGCATCTTTTTCTTGTTAGAAAAAGGTTGAAGACCAATGTCTTAATCTTTTCTATAGAAATGGATGAAAATCCATGTCTATCTTTCGTTGTTAGAATCTTGAGCCCTGAGACTTAGAAAGGTCTAAATATGGACCATTTTACTGTAGCACTAGCAGGGGTTAAAAAGTACCGATTGCGATATATCGGCTTGGCTAATAGATCGTCGATATTTTTCTCTCTCATCTGATTTTTATTATTTTTTTTTAAAAAGTTCAGAAAAAATTTAAAAATGAAGAAAATTATGGGCTTCATGTAAACGTAATTTTTTTTATTATTAAATAACAGTCATTTACATGTTTAAATGGATTTTTTAATTTAAGAACTCGAGAATTTATAATGTTTTTAAAAATGATGAAAAATTGCAAAAATGAAAGTTAAAGAGTTTCAAGAATATTACATGAAAATATTTCAAATATTTTTGCATAGGATAATAATGGATACAACCATAATTAATTCGGCTGGAATCTGATTTATTATGGAAATATCAGCTGATTTTTTTTAATTTTCAGAATAAAATAAAATTTCGAGTAACTTTCTGTCGAACTAAAATGATCAATTCACCTTTAAATTAGTATACATAGCAACTGCTGATCAGTGGCACTATAAAATGTTTAGTGCTACAACACTAGAGATTCCTGAACTAGTCTCTTGTTCAAAAACAAGGAGATGATTTGAGGTCCTGTTCTTAAACACATGCAGTAGCATATGAAAGAGAGCAGTTTAAGGTCTCTAATTTTTCTTCTTTTCAAATTTACCACACAAGTGAACCTTGACGATGACTGCAAATTCAAATCTCCTAACTTTCTTGATTGTCGGTAGCTGGAAATAAGAACTAGCTTGAACTTTAGTGATATGTATTGAAAGTCAATAAAGCCCATGTTCCAACCAAGAAGAAAAGAAGAAGAAAGAGTAGAAGAAAGAAAGAAAAAAAAAACTTTCCATGTAAATATGTGATGCTTTGTTTAATTACCAGTTCTTTTTCATCCTTTCTGTTCAAAGAGAAGGAGGAAAAAAGTTTCTTTACTCCTATTTGATTGTTGAAGATGATGATGGAAGGTGAATAAGTATTAAGAACTATGTTGGGTTTCTTGCAAAACAAATAAAGTATGAAGAGTAGCGAGTAGAAAGTAGAAATTCATTCTTCCCTAGTGGTTGTTTATATGAGTTTGGTCACTGACCTTTGATGTGGAGTTCCACTTCTTGAATCTCCTCCATGAGAGAGACAGAGAGAGGGAGAGAGAGAAGTTCCTAGCCAGTAGTCGTTTTGAATGCTTTGAAGGTTGAGAGGACACACACTTTTAAAACCAATTATCTAGAAAAATACAGTAATCAAGATGTAAAGATGACAATATGAAGGGATGGGAAACTTCTTTTCTCTCATGACCATCATATATATCTTGACTCACCACCAAATATGCCGGTATAGATAGGACTAGAGCATCCAAATTTCTCTATCATGAATGACTGTCAAAAAATTAAATTAATCTCACCAATCAAAATATCAGTCCCAACACATGGACGGTTCCTTTTTATCCTTTATGACGTCGAATTAGAATAGAAATGAGTAGAAAAGTAATTTTTTTATTTTTTATAGATGAATTAAAGCTTTGATGATAAATGATGATGGTATGATGATGATATGATGATGATGAAGTTTGCAGTCGTAGCTCGAGATGCTTTGTTGTTTTTGTTGAATATTAATACAAAGAGAGGAATTTTGTTGGATCACGATCCCAACAACGGTTATGTGGTCTATTTGGTAGGAGAAGGAATGCCCAGATATTTGAAGGCAAGATTTCGGAATTCGATTAGTAATACCAGAAAACGAAATGGAGACGGTGTGCTTGGCTCTATTCTAATAAGGAATTAAGGGATCTTAAAACCGGCGATCTTATGCAGTCGTAGGAGGGTTGTTTGATCTCTAGGCCTCGGCCTCGAAAGCTTTAGGTTGAGTGATCCCCCTTCAGAGCGGAGCTTTGAAATTAATGTGGATGGAGCGTCAAGGGGTAAGCCTGGCCCGACCGGGATAGGAGGAGTTCTTAGGGATCACTTGGGGTTCATGCTTGTGGTTTTCACGGAGTCTGAGAATATTAAATAGTGGAACCAGGCCGAACTTCTTAGTATTAAGAGAGCCTTGATTTTATGAGTAGATTTTGGGATGGAAAATTAGTGATTCGTCTAATGCTATCAAATGGGTTAGAGGATCGAAGCATCCCCCTTGGCGAATAATCACCCTGGTTAGGAAATCAAGAAACTAGTCTCGGGTCTAGAGGTGTCCTTCGTGTATATCAACCGTTCAGCCAATGGAGTGACATACTTTTATGCAAAGAATGGTGTTCGTAGTTCAATCTTAGGTACTTTTCAGCTTTAAGGAGATAAGAGCATGGGAATTTTTTCCTATTTCTTTCTATTGTTGTTTCTATTGTTTTCTTTCCTCTTTCTTCTTAGCCTAATTTTCTTAGATCTTTTACTCTTCTTTAGGATCTGCTTTGTTTTTTAATAAAAGTTTTTTTTTATCATTAAAAAAAAGGAATAATTGCCACCTAAATACAACAAGAGCAAGGCGACATTGCAACTTGGATACACGTTTCTTCAATTCCTCATTATGACAAACAATCTAATACATTCATCTGCCATCCTTTGTTTGTTAGTGCACAAATTAGATGGTAACCGTTCATCTTGTAGACCATACTGCCCTCTGTTCTGTATGTCAACTCCTACAAAAGTATAAATGAATGGTTGAGAAAGAAGATCCGAAAAGCAAGTGATTTTGAAGATCAAAACGAGCATATTAACTAAAAAAGACCCAATGCAACAACATACCCAAAAACAAAGGAGAATCATCTTTCATTTCAAAGGAAAATGTAATTTTTTAAACCAAGCATAGAGAGATGTATTCCAGTATATAGTGCAAAGCTACTTGGAGAGTGATTTCTGTCAAGCTGTGGCAGAGGCATCTGATGCCATTTCCTCATTGAAACATCGAGTAATCGCCAAACCCAGAATCTCGTTAGACTACAAAGGTAACCATTGGATTTATTTTGGGCATGAACTTGTTAGAACTGCCATCGAAGATAAGATGTGCTGCTGTATATAAGAAAGATACCAGCAAGATATGGTGATATATATGAGAGAAGAAAGCTCCAAATTGCCATGTACATGGCCAAGACCGTCAACCCATCATCGTGTCGTAGAGAAAAAGACCTTGGGAAATTGGGAAATGGGCAAACTCAAGCATAGTGCCAAATCAGAGAAGACATGTCATAAATAAACACAAACAACAAACACCCAATTAAGCCACTGTTGTCCATGTCCATATTGGTGTCCTCTTTGAATCTCGCCGGCTGCGTCTCGATGTGCGGATATTTTTTTTTTTATATAGAAGGGTGATTAGGGTTGATTGTCAAGTTTTTTAGTATAAAAAATAAGAGTAAGAAACATGAAATTATGTTTTTTTCTAAGAAACAAAGGTGTTTTTGATAGGTGGAGTCATGTAGTCTCTTTTAATTTTTTAGATTTTCCTTCTCACAACCGATGTGGGACTCTCGTTCACACTTCACACCCAAACAATCTCCCCTCGAACAGGACTCTTTTCGCAGATACAACGTCGTCAACTATTCCATTTGGCTGGGGTATCCTTGCCACTGTTAGGACTAGACTTCCAGCGATGTGGGACTCTCTTTTGCACCCCAACAAAATGTTTTTTTATCTAGACTCTAAATGTAACATTTTTCTCTCTTTTTAAGAATTTTATATCAAAGAAAAAAGAGAGATTTTCCTTAGTTATCAAATGATACTCCATTCATTTTCTATTTTCAATAAAAATAAAGATTTTAATGCTATTTTAATGCTAATGACCAGAATGTTTTATTTTTATAGTAATACTTGTTGAATAATACTAGTGATTCTTCGTATAAACTAACATTATATATTGGATATAATTTTTTTGTAAACATTGAGAGGAATGATCACTACAGTAGCACCCCTCCAATTCACTGTTTTCTCATGGGATTTGGTTCCATCCATTTTCTTTAAGAGGATTTTATTTGAGTTTTGATTTTTTTTATATTCATTTTTATAGAAAATAAAATCTAAAGATTTTATTTCTAATTTTTACTATTATCAATTTCTATTATTTAGTTTGATAAGAGATTTCTATAATGATTTACTAATAACTTTTTTTATTATTAAACAGGTGAGAAGTATGTTAACATTACATAACTATAGAGTATAGATATCAATAAAAAAACAACAATAATAATAAAAAAAAAATTAGTTAATTTAATTGATATTTTACTGAAAATATAATATCATACTGATGATTATCAACGTGTGACGTACTATCACTCTTTAAAATTTTCTATCAGTGCTCTTCTCGTTGACCTAGACTTGGTATATATAAATTTTACCGAGCGACCCAATTCAATTCCCGTCTCTTTGGATTCATTTGTGGGTTGTGAAGGAGAGAACTAAGAAGGTGAAGAGGACTTTGGAGCAAGGGTCCAAATCTCGGTACCAACCGATATTTTTCTCTTATTTTTTTTTTAAAAAAACCCTATCAATATCGGTCAATATATATAGATTTTAAAAACCGATATATATCGGCCAATACGTATATCTCAACCCTTGCAGTGGAGTATGAGCACGAGATGGATGAATCTCTAGGAAGTCGAGGAGAACAGCACTATGAAGGCCAGTTGCGTGACAACTTAAAGGTTTTTCGGGCGTCTCTCATCGGATATTTGTAGGTGCTTTTTTTTTTTTTTCAATTTTTTTATTTGTCTAAAAAATTGTATGGTTCTCTTCTTAATGAAACTAAAACATTATGTAAATAAGATTTGGGACTAAACAATTTCATTGTATTTTATGTTTCAATGCATTCTTCTTTGCTAGCATCCCATAATTTCCTCATCATCTCCTGACCATGTTTGGCTGGCTTTTGAATTCTTTTCTAAGATAACTTTTCACTGATACATGGTTCATACCAAGTCTAACCAATGTACTATAAATAATAGGAACAGAACACAGAATATAATCACTACAGAAAGGCATGACCAATAAGAGTTCAGCAAGAAAAAGAATGACCTTGATGGCTAGAACCTTACAGTTTAGAAGTGTTCAAGACATCCTGAATTAGTGGTGAAGCAATCACCTAAACTATGGTTGGCGTTTAAATGGAATAGTCGGGTGCAGAAATAGGTACATTTATTTGCTAATGAACAGGACCCAATGGAAGAAACTCACAATGCTAGGCCTGTATGTGTAAGAGTTAAAATGATAATAAACCTGAGAATGTGAACATTAAAAAATTCAGAATCCCATTGAGAGTAACTTTAAACAAAGGCAATGTAATTATGCATTATCAGTCTTTTACTCCATTTCTCATGAATAGATGATAGCAACAGTGATAGAAAAAACTGCTGTAGCAAAAAGAAAATCTAAAAAGCCTTGCAAGAACAAAACCTTATGCCCTGCACTACAAGGTATATCTGTTCCACTAAAGCAACCTTTTTTCTGCTTGATGCCAGTTCCACCTTCAAGAGCAAAGGAGGAATTTGTCTGTCCACTGCTAAATAAAACACACCAGAAGAACGGTCCGTGGTGTGTTCCTCTCAGGCCTGCTCCAACCTCAGTATGTCCCTTATTGTGCACTAGAGATAGAGTCTTCTTGTCATGAATGAGAATCTCAGAGAATGCTTGCACTGGATTGACATATTTGGAGTGACACCCAATAATGTGGCCAGATATGATACCGACTGTTGGTAGCTCTACGCCGCAGTTTGGAGCATATACTTCAGTAATGTCTTCTACTGGAGGCTGACAGCTTACTGTTCCATTGGCACTGCAGTTCCCCAAGCATTCCTCTATGTACTGCAAAGCCATGCACCCAAGCCCGGAATTATCTTTAAGCTTTGGAAGCTTGACAGCAGTTCGATTCTCATTTAGGATATCAACAAGCTCAGTAGCTGGGTTTCCTGTAGGACAGTAGTTTGTAAGGATGTAAGCGGTTCAATGAAAACAACCAGGACTACGTGGATGGGTGCCTTCGAAATTTTAAAAGATGAGAGGAAAATAATTATGAAATACAGGGATTATGTATGTCAAACATCCCACAATTCTTATCGGAAATATTAAAGGAGACTAGAGTCCTACTAGACTCTTCAGGAAAAGACACAAGGTGAGATACTGATTTCTGAATTTCTGCTCCAAGCCCCCTATTTCTTACCATCACTGATCACACATTCTGATTTTGTCTATAGAATGAGTATTGTTGGGTGAAACTGAGATTTGATGGTTCACTGGATTGTTTAAAAATCTGGAGGTTAAAAAAAACCCTGAAGAATGACCAAAAGGTATCATTGTCCTCATCTATAAATAATAAAAGTGACTTCTGGATAACCAATTTGAGTTTATGCCTATGTAGATCCACTACAAAAACAATTTTTGTATTGCGACAACTTATGGAGAAGTTTAGAGAGAAAAAAAAAGTTCATATTTGATTTTTATTGACTTAAAAAGGCCAATGATATTGCTAACGAAATTTATTTGACAAACATCGAAAAGGAAAGACATCTTGAGTGATAATTGGATTGGATATGTATGAAACGCCGATAATGAGGTCAAGATTATTATGTGGAGAGGCAGTGGAGTTCCTAGTTGGAATTGGCCTTCCACATTCTCCTTGAATGTCCTGTTGCTCACTTTCTTTGGGCTCGTGTCCTTCATGGTTTTACATGGATTGGGTGACTGCTGGATCTCTCATTGCTCCCTTGGAAGTTGGCAATTCTGTCCTTAAAATCAGAAGGCTGCTTTCTTTGGAACATTTCCTGGGTGGCTACAATGTGGACCTTATGGGGTGAAAAGAACAATAGGGGTTTCAGGAACAAGGCCTTGTCTTCTACCGACCTAGCAAATTTGGTGAAATGGAGAGCTGCTTCTTGCGCCAGTATCCTCCTGGATTTCAGAGCTTATTCTGCGAAATCTTGCTGCATTGCTGGGATGAAGTTATTTTGGATCATCTTATCTTCCTTATCCCTCTCCTGGAAGCCTCCTCCTTCCAGTGTCTTCAAGCTTAATTTCGACGGAAGTGCAATGGGTGCTCCTATTCCTACTGGGATTGGTGGGTTAATTAAAGAAATCTCACAGTCATCCCCTTCTCTGGGACTGACAGGTCCTTGCTTCGCTTTTGAGGCTGAAGCTTCGGCTCTTCTTTTTGGTCTCAAAGAAGTGGTTGAAAGAAGGCTGCTTCTGCTTATTCTCGAAGGTGGCTCTGCTGGTGTTATTGGTTGGGTTTCTAACAGTATCCCTTTTCCTTGGAAGATCGCCAATATCATCGAGGAAATTTTGGATATTTCTGATGGCATTGTGGTTACTTTCTCTCATGTCCCTAGAGAGATCAATGGGGATACAGAGAGAGATCAATGGGGATACAGATATTTTGGCTAAAAGAGGGGTTTTGAGAGCTCAGTGGTAACCACTATTTTTTTGCAGTGTAGATCGTAGCAGGTTTCTCAGGTATCCTTCTCAACGTGCAGTTTGTGGGTTCTATTCAGATGTATTTTTCCCTTCAGGAGCTTTCTTTCCTTTCCCCAATTTTGGCCCTGTTTGGGATTTTTTGTTGTATCTCCCTTCTTTTGAATAAAATTATCATCATCATTCGAGAAAAAGAAAGCGTATGCTATGATGGATGAATGAACATTAGAAGATTTGAGTCATGAATGAATGAATTAGAGGGACCTCAAAGGTAGCTCAATAGATGAGAAGATGAGAGAATGTTGTTTAAGATGGTTTGAGCATGTATTTGGATGATTAGAAACAACCCCAATATGGAGAATTGAAAGATTACAAGTAAAAAGCACTAGAAGAAAGGGGACGGTGATGGAGAGCAGGCGGGCAGAGAGAGAGAAAGAGAGAGAGGTGCTTAAAGACTTGAAAATATGGGGTAATGATGGAAATATCAACAGAGCATTCATCATGCTCTAACATTGCCCCCTTTAACCAAATTCCCTGTTTCATTGTCTAATGATTCACCACATTTTTGCTAGCCTCATCAATTGCCTTCCATTCCATTATTCATTAAAAAAAAAAAATCATGTCCTCGACTAGTACTCTAGTAGCTTTTCATCTGTATCTACAAGATCATTTTATAGTTACCTTTTCCCAAGTTTATTATTGTTTATATAGACTAAGATCACTAAAATTTATATGATATATGTAACAAAGGTAAAAGTGAGAAACAGCCAGAGCCAACACAACTTTACTGCATGATTTGAACCAATAGCAGGGGGCATCAACTTTCTGGATAAAGGTATTGTACAATGTTGGTCCTGTATTGTGGATGTTTTTTTTTCTGAAACCAACCATTCCACACAAGTGGCTTTCATTTTTCAATGACCCTGCTCATTGATCTCATAATGGATAGGCAATTAGGCACAAAACAAAAAGATTTCTTTCAATGGTGAATTCTTTTGCAGTTGAACGTGGAAGTTCTATGTAGTTCCTACAGGAAGTTCTTCATGGCATTGACATCAACAGTTGGTTTGAGAGGAAGAAAGATTTGGACAAATTAAAAGATGGATGAACCCAATCTTTACAGAAAGCTTGGACTCAAAGGAGATGCCCTTAACATGCCAACAAGCAATCTATAAAACTTTTGTTCCCACTGGTTTATGATTGATAGCTGCATATGTAGAACTTCTTTCTTTCTTTGTTTTTTCTTTTTTTTTTTTTTGAAAAATAAATGCAGAACTTTCTAAAGGAACAAAAGCAATATGCCGTGACAAAGAACCACCAGTCATCTTGTTCTACAGAACTCTACGGGCAAATGCAACCAGTCTACTTAATAAGGAGAAACGATTATAGGTGGACCATGGCTAAAGAGATCAGACACTGACTGGCAGAAGTAGGATTTCTACTTTATCAAACTTGATCAAGTTTTCAATTCCTAATCATTGAAAGCAACAATATCTAGACATCGGGTAAAAGAACTTGTGCAAAAGCCTAAATAGGGGGAGCCTTGGTTGTACCCCAAATTGTTGTTGGACTAATAACTAGGCAGAATGGAGAAATCTGTTCCTCAATACGCTATGTGGGATACTGTTTTTCCAAATTCACGACAAACAGCATGGGTGATAACACAACACTAATGGATTGGGGCGAAATAGGCAGACAAGGCATCATACCCTTTCTTTAGTTTTGAAATTCTGAAGAAACCCAAAATGTAACACAGTAAAAATAGTCATCCGTTGCTCCTAGACATTCAAATAACTTGCAACTTCGGGTACAATAACATTTGGTTAGCCGAGTACATCCATAAATGCATGTGGGTCGTCATACTAAATCAAAATAAGAGCTTATATTTCCATTTCAAAAAATAAGAGCTTATAATTCATCTATTCACTGCAAATTTTCTCCCCATTCGAATCTATGACACACAAAAATCCTCCGAAACACGTGTGTTTACCAAAAGTTTCTTCTGCAACTTAACATTAAACAAAGTGTAAAACAAATTATGAAGCTGCAGAACCAAAACAGTAGTGAAACAAATAAAGGAAGGCGCTTCTCCATCGTGATTAGGAAAGACAATAAGGAACAGAGAAGGATACCGCGGTGGTTGGCAGAAACCAACCCAATGAGCACTGAGAGGTACAGAAGGAGATGCTTCCGGCAACAGAGCTTGAATATGACCATCATCACCACCCCAACTTGGATTCCACTTCCACTCTGTTTAGTTCGTAAATAAAGTAAAATGGGTTGTTCTCGTTTCACCTTTTTACTCTTAAATGGCTTTGTTTCGGAACGAAAAGGAGAGGATGGAAGAAAGATGGCCAAAGCTCCAGTTTTCAGCAAATGGGGTTTTCTTCTTCTTAAACCTCTCGTGCTCAAATGGGTCTAGTTGAGGAGCTGAGGAAGAGAACAGAGAAATGGCAAGAAATCCATAAGATGGACAAGAAAGGGGAGAGTCTGTTGCCCGGAAAAGGACGGTAAGTGGAATGATGAGTGTTGCCAGGAGGAGCATGAAGAAAGAGAAGGTGGTGGTCCCATGTAGCCGTTGATTGAGGTGGCTTGATCTATCTTTTTAGCTCAAACAAAAGTTCTAGGAGACCGAGACTGCAATTTTCAAACATGACAGAGCGGCCTCTGCTGTGCAGATGAGAAGATAATCTTCTCATTTCCAAATGGTTCTTCCTTTGTTTCAGATGAGAAAACTGATTACTGATTCCCCAATAGTGAAATACAAGTTCGCTGCTGTAAAGACTTGTTATTCATCACTATTGGTATTTTTTTTATAATAAAACTATTAGTATAGTAATAATTTCATGACATGTCTTTGAATCCTATTATTTTTATCATATAAATTTAACTTCTAACTCTATTTTATTCACTGCTTTCTATGTTAATTTTCTACCTATTCTCTCAAACTAAAGTCACTTTAAAATACTTCAATATGTTAGCCAATTTGGACAATATATTTAGAGAGTATGATTGAGAGCACTTACACATATCGAATTTCCTATCTCTACACACTTGAAATCAAATTTTCAAGGTGAAATTACGATTTTACCCTCTGCATTTCATTCATTCGAATGAACGTCCAGTTCATTTTGGCATTCATTCGAATGAATGCACAAGTGTAATTTCAATTCATTCGAATGAATGAGCTGAACAGTAACACGGAATATTGCTCAGCCCATTCATTCGAATGAATGGGCCTCATTCATTCAAATGAGACTCATTCATTCAAATAAATGGGCCTTATTCATTCAAATGAACTAATCATTCGAATGATAAGGTTCATTCGTTCGAAAGATTTAAATAATAAAATTTATTTTAAAACTTTATATTTATTTTTTAAGCACTGTATATTTCCAAAATTTCTCAAATTAAATATCTGGACTAATTACGATAACCTGATAAAAATACTTTAAGACTTAAATGTCTTTTTACACTCCTAAACATTTAAAACACATTATTTTACAAATAAGAGTATCTCTAGGGTGTGCCGAAAATACATTTAGGAGTGTCAAAAGACCTTAAAGTTTTAAAGTATTTTTATCATATTATCGTAATTAGTCTAGATATTTAATTTGAAAAATTTTAAAAATATACTGTGTATAAAAAATAAGTTTGAAATTTTAAAATAAATGTTAACTGGCTGCTTAATCATTCGAATCGTTCCTCCACCTCAACAACCCCGTCGTCCACCGATCCCTCCTCTCCATCTCCCGTTCCTCCCGCATCCGAGCCCTCATCTACGACTTTTTCTGCTACCCCGTTCTGGACGTGACTGCCCAGCTCAACATCCCCGCCTACTGCTTCTTCACCTCCCCAGCTTCCTGCCTCACTTTCTTCTTTTACTTTCCGACCCTCCATCGCCTCACGGACGTCAGCTTCAAGGATCTTGGCGACAACATTCTCGAGGTTCCCGGCCTGCCTCCCATCCCCGCTAACGCCATGATACTCCCCATGCTCGACCGGGCCGACGAGGCCTACCGCTACTTCTTAGAAAGTTCTAGAAATCTGTCCAAGCCGAATGGAATTATCATCAACACATTCGACGCACTAGATCCTCGTGCGCTCAAGGCCGTAAAAAACGGGGACTGCGTTACCGACGGCCCATCTCCACCGATCTACTGCGTCGGTCGGGTGATCGCTCCGGATAAAGGAGAGGGCGGAGCGGAGTGTCTGGAATGGCTGGACAAGCAACCGAGTCGGAGCGTCATTTTCTTGTGCTTCGGCAGTCAGGGGCTCTTCTCTGCGGCGCAGCTGAAGGAGATTGCTACCGGGTTGGAGAGGAGCGGGCAGAGGTTCTTGTGGGTGGTGCGCAGCCCTCCATCAGAAGACAAGAGCAGGAGATTTTTAGCTCCACTGGAGCCGGACTTGGATGCTCCGCTGCCGGCCGGGTTTCTCGAGAGGACGCAAGGAAAGGGATTCTGAACGTTCATTCTAATCATTCCGAATCGTTCGTTCGAATCAACTTAACATTTATTTTAAAATTTAAAACTTATTTTTTAAATATTGTGTATTTTTAAAATTTCTTAAATTAAATATCTAAACTAATTACGATAATTTGATAAAAATACTTTAAGACTTTAAGGTCTTTTGACACTCCTAAATGTATTTTCGGCACACCCTACGGATACCCTTATTTGCAAAATACTGTGTTTTAAATATTCAGGAGTGTCAAAAGACCTTGAGTCTTAAAGTATTTTTATCAAGTTATCATAATTAGTCCGTGTTACTGCTCAATCCATTCATTCGAATAAATTGGAATTACACGGGACATTCATTCGAATGAATGAAAATACGGGGGTAAAATTGTAATTTTACCTAAAAATTCAATTTCGAGTGTGTAGAGGCAGAAAATCTGAGTGTGTGTAAGTGCTCCTGTATGATTAATGATCATATGCAGTTATTTTTATGGTAATACATGAGCACAAGTGAATCCATCGTCTCTCTTTCCTAATGGTGTAGAAATTCTAGAGCATGAAATAAATGGTATTAACTATTAAGACCATGAATCTTATGGAATGATGTTGTTGTACCTATATAGTGTATATATGAACAATAAAAAGTGAAAAAAAATATAAAAATATATAGAAAGAACAATGAAAAGTAGAAAAGAAGGTATCCTGAGCAGTAACAAGAGGCAACGTGATCAAATCTCCTGATTATTTACCTTTGTTAAAGTTTTACACCACTTTGAAGAAAGAGGAGAGAAGGGCTAAAATTATTTAACAATAAAGTTACATGGGAGAACCCAACGATCATAAAAGTCAAAAAATAAATGTTTGAAAAAGTTGTGAGACTCTCCAAAGCCCACTAATAGTTGTGGTTTAATAACTTCACTGATGTCAGGAAGTTACAACTTTATTTTGCATTCGGCAACTTTAGCTGAAACCTAACACATTGATGTGAATGTACAAAGGACTTCCAATTAGAAAAAAAATATTAGAAACATTCTAGCACAAAAATTGCATTTAGCTGTATTTTCATCTAAATATCCCCAAGAAATGAGGATTTTAAGAAATTGTTTGATTTTTCACGTTGATAAATATATCTAATTATTTAACATTTTTTTAAAGACCAAGGTATTCAAAACATAGCTGAGTGAGATTACTCCCCTCTCTATGTATATAGAATGCATGACGTAATTATTAACACATGAATAAGGACCTTCTTGAAAAGGTAAAAACGTCGTGAAGGCTTGATGAAGAGGACACTGATAGATGAAATCAGGGGTGCAAAATTAGGGCAGGTTGAGATATTGGCCGATATTTTCTCTCTTTTTTTTAAAGATCGATATTTTTTAATTAAAAAGTAAATAAATAACTTAAAAGGAAGCTGGTTTTTTTTTTTAAAAAAAAAAATTAAAAACGAAAATATTGGCCAAGATATCAACTCGGACCCACCACCGTTTTGATTATTTTTTTTTAAAAAAAAATCGATATTATGAATATCGGCCGATATCGAACTGATATATATCGCCGATACATCGGCCGAAAAATACTGTATATGTCTGATATGACCCTCCATGAAACTAGGAACTCCATCCATGCAAATTTTCTATTAGGAAATCTTCAACACTTCTACGTTCGTTAATAGAAGCCACAGAATAATTATGAGTATGTTTTTTTATATAAATAAATATTTTCCTAAATAATTATATGTTGACAAAAAAGAAAAATTGACAATAGTAACCAATTGTATAAGATAGAGTTAATATATAACTGTATTATCTACTGTATAAAGTCACTAATATGCTATACAACACAAAAATCCTATTTAAGCATTTTTTTTTTATTATTTTATCCTAAAAACATTGGCATACAAAAAAATACCAAGATTTAAATTAGAAGACAGTACATTGATTAATCTAAAACGATAATATCATTTGATGAAAAGGATTGTCTTACTTTATAAAGTGACAAAACTAGTACCGCTAGCTTAATATATTTCACTCGACCCGATCTCCCTTCTTCCTCTTATCCACATGGCCTGCCTCTCCCTCCATGGCTGCTACTACAGTAAAACCGCTACCTTCTCTAAACTATAGCTTCCAAGGTCTGTAATCTCTAATTCCTCTTATTTCCTTGTCTTTCTGTTCTTTTCCAATGTTTTTCTTCGATATGATATTTTTTTGGCATAAGGGTGCAGCAGGTATGCCAAAAAATGTATTGAGAATTAAAGCATTAGCTCGGAAATGGGAGCCCTCCAAGGTATTCTTTCTCACTTTCTGGGTTTTGGTTTTCTCTTAGTTTAAGTGAAGTTCTTGACACTAGTTACCTTCTTCTTTCCCTTCCAGGTTGTACCTCAAGCTGACAGAGTGTTGATACGTCTACAGGAGTTGCCTCAGGTTTTGCGCTTTTTTTCCCCAACTGGTGATTTCATTATTTATGAAGAGACATGGAATTGTTGTCTATGGAAATATTTTCTACAATTCTGTAACAATGATGATGTTGTTAAGGATCTAGAACCCATTTGGGTGGTCATCATCGTCATCATCATCATCATTATTGCTGCTGTTGTTATTGTTGTGCTCGTTGTTGGTATCACAGTTTTCAAATTCATATACAACCTTTGATCGAAACAGAAGAAAAAAACTTCAAATTAGTGATCTTTTTAAGACATAATATCTGCCCAAACTATGACTCAAATTTTCTTGTTGAGTTGTGTCGGATGTATCATAGATTCAATTACTTGCATCAACAATTTGAATCATTGAATATCGACTGATTTGAATTGCATAAAATGAATTGGTAATAATATCCTTTTCATCAATACTCTTTTTTTGAGCGGTAAATCCTTTCATCAATACTTATGACTATGTATTGGAAGATAACCAATTTCCAATAGAGGAGAAGGGGAATCTATCTTGTGAAATTGATGATTTCCATGTGCATTTAGAATCGGGATTTTTTAATATATATGCATTTACATGGTTTTAATGGGAGTCATATTGGAAACTCTGTCCTTGCCAGGACGAGCTTGTAGCACATTTTGAAAGTATTCATTGTTGTTACAAAAAGGGTGCAGGTTTTGAGTCATGATACCAGTTTTTTTTTTTTTTCTTTTTAGTTAGTCCCTTCTAAGGCTCATGGTTGAATCCTTGATCTCTTTTACAAACAGAACTAGTATGATTGATGACCAGGGGCCGGCATCGAGATTTCAAGGGTCTTATGCGAGTTTTTAAGATGTGGTCTTTATATACTCATAAAAAATGAAATCATACAATTTTTTTTTACAACGTGTGAAACTAAATAAAATATCATAATCAAATTTATAAAAAAGTATTATTTAAAATCTATTATTATTTTGAGATACAAAATTACTAATTAAATTACTATATTCAAGTTTTTTTAATATTTATTTTTCAATAAATAAGATAGTTAATCCATTCAATCTTTCTTTTGACATTATAGACCAAAAATAAGATTTTATCAGTTTTAACTTTGAAAAACTTATTTCTGCATAGGTAACTGTGGCTGGTATAATCAATATTATTCTATAAGCAATTCATGCATTTGGAAAACAACAATTCATTATTTTGGTACTGCATCTTTTATCATATTCGAGTGCGACACTAATGCAAATTCTCATTTGAAACAAAGTTATTATTATTATTTTAATTTTTCAATTTTTCTGTATTTTTTAAAAATTAAAAATTAAAAATTATCTTAATTATAATGATTTATACTTGTATATTACTTCTAATAAAATCTACATTGATCAAATGAATAAAGCTATGTTTTTTCATCTCTTCTAATTTTAAAAGCTTTAAATTATTTTTAATTCAAAATTATCAACTCAATATAGATTTCTCTTTCTCTTTATTTAGATGATTGATATATTTTAAAAGATTCTTTATTAATTAAAATTATTTTATTATTATTATTATTATTATTTTATTAAACTCAATAAAATGAGGATTATAATAATAATTATTATGATTGTTACTATCATTATTTTAATTTTTTAAGAAACCTACACTTTAAATTGAGTAGAAAAATTATCAATATATAAATTTTCAATTTTGAGTGTTCTAAATTCGAAATAGTTAAAAATAGTCAAATAGTATTAATTCAAATTATTGTTATTTTCATTATTATTATTAAATAACTCAATAAAAATAAAAGTAGTTATTGTTATACACAGCTGAGAGTTGAACTCACATCCTATATTTAGGAAACAATCATTCTAAACTGAACAACATTGAATTTGTATTTTAATTATGCATTATTAACTATTTAACATATAATAAAGGAGTTTATGAACTTGGGGGCCCTATTTATATGGGGGCCGCATACTTCGCCTATAGCCTGGGTCAGCCCTGTTGATGACTAATTTTGTCTTGAGTATTATAACCAGTTGTTGCTCCTGTGTTGAGTGCTTTTGACCAATGCCTCTATCATCAACTGTAATTGTCGGTATCGTCTTCTTAATTTATTTCTTTAATTACTGAACAAGCTGGGATTGAACTCATCATGACTCAATGGTCATGCCCTTCATTTGAATGCTATTCAGCAATGACCAGTGAAAGTGTTCTTGTAAGGGTGGGGCTAGTTAGGTGTGGTGAGTGGGTGTTATGGGTGGGGGAATATGGGTTGACCTGTCAAGTTTAGGTGCATGCTCTGCAGTTCCAGTAACTGAGGCAAGATGCGTGTCCAAGCAATGACATCTTCTGATGATGTTTTGATGCATGCAAAGATATAATATGCACTCCAAGGATCACATGATTTTATGTTGTACATAGCTGAATGTCTCAGAAATTCCAATATATTTGTTATCATTTTCTTTGCCCCCGCATGCGGTGTGTTTGTGCTTTTTAAGTTGTGGTATAATACCAACAAGGAAATGTTCTGGGCATTGTGACACAGAAATCTATAGGTGGACTGTTGTTGCCAAAATCAGCTGTAAAATTCGATCGCTATCTAGTGGGAGAGGTGAGCCATTAATGGAAAATCAAATCTTCTTAACAGATGCAGGGAATGCTTCTAAAGAAGTTTCAAATGTTTGTGTAACAGGTTTTGTCAGTTGGTGCTGAAGTTGGTGGAGTGGAGGCTGGGAAGAAGGTAATGGAAACCATTGGAAATTAGGACTATGCCTCCACACAGGCAAAATTAGGTCCAGGTTGGACCCGAGTCCTGATCCACTTGTATTCCAATCCTAAAATCCACACCTGGATCCAGTTGAGTGTATGCCTGGTTCATGGATTTTAACTGTAATTTGTTATATAATACAGCAAAATATATTGTTAACTGTAATCATAATTATCACTTAAGTGTTATCCCACCAATCTATAGTTGGGTTGCTGAGTTCTACTTCTCCATGAATACCTGTTGAGGCTGAATTGCATGTTACTCTGCACTACCTGGCATGTTCCTTGAGCTAGCAGCAGTTCAGTTCTAAACTATGGTCCTAAACCTTGTACCGTTCAGTCAGTGCACGGGTGTCCCAACCAGTTTGTGGCTGTAGGCAAAATGACAAAGTAACCTTTGCACTCAGAATGCATAGTTGCATGTTCTATGATATTTTGACTATTTTTACTTTTTGTGCTGGTTAAATCATTTGAAGATAGCTAATTCTCATTTAATTGCAGGTTCTTTTCTCGGATATCAACGCTTATGAGGTAAGCACTGCCATTTGAGACTTGTGTCTGAAGCCTTTTACCTGAAAGTAGCTAACTATATAGCTGTATAGAACCAATTTATTTTGTGAATGGACCTATTATTTTGTCAATTGCTCTATTTAATCCATTCAAGACATGAACTTGCACAAAATGGTTGATAGGATCGAGTGTTTCTTTCTGTTGTTTCCTTTTATGTCCCAGTTCTGGCCTCTGGGCTTTTTTGTTGTTCTATTCATCTTAGCAATAAAACTACTATCTTTCAAGAAAAAAATTGGTTGATAGGATCAGTTTCTTTAGACTTGGAGAAGGTAGCTCCATTATGAAAGGAAGAAGAAGGAAACTTATAGAAGTTCAATGCATTAAGAAAGAAACTGAACTGAATACAAGTTTATAAACATACAGTTATCCCAAACCAAACACTGCCCCCAAATGCTTCATGGTAAATGTCCCTCTTAATGATATGTACACTTTCTAGTTCTATATCTTCTTGAATCTATAACAAAAGAAGGGTCACTGACTCACTGATATAGCTTTTCATGTTTTCTACAGAGCTTCTTTGGAACATGTTAGTAATGTTTAAATTATACTTGCATACAGGTGGATTTGGGGACAGATGCAAAACACTGCTTTTGTAGAGCCAGCGATCTCCTGGCTGTGGTGGACTAGAATATTTGGACACTTGAAACTTTCTTTTCTTTCTTACCTATTTTTTTTCTTTTTTTCATGTATGTGCGCACATATAGAGCTGTTATGTGATTGGGTAGGTATTATTGTATAAAGCTACGTCTTGATTCTTGATGAAAAAGCAGTTGAAAATCTACACAACATAAAAATGACAAATTGTGCTCATTGTTATTTTGCTCTACTGATTTATATGTGATGTTATACTCCAGCCCTGTAATTTGTCTTGGATCCCACTTGTATTGAACTGAGCAACAATGCATTGGTAGTGCTAAATGTTAACAATTTTACGATCCCATTTCTGAAAACATGATAGCCTTCAAGCAGATGACAAACATTCCAGCTTCTTCTGCCGTTGCTGCTTTTAGTTGGATTTTGTCAATGTAGATCTTCATTGCCTTTCCAGTTAAGCGTTGCTAAGTGCAAATCTAGAATTTAGAAATATTGATGGCAAAGGTCCACAAAATCTTGAAATATGAGGAATTATTTAATCACACCATTCACACCATGATAAGATTTGAGCCTCTTGGTGGGGCTTCTGTGGAACAACCATCAATTACAGGGTGCCTGGGATAGAAATGTCTCATCATGAATTATGAATTAGAGTTGTGGGTTCCCCACATGAATCCTGATTCAACTTTTATGCATCATGGTACAACCTTAGAATTCTAGGATGGAAAAAAAAAAGGCAATGCTACCAAGAAAAAAGTAAAAGTAAAAGAGAAGAACGAAGAGACATGAACTGGCCCCAGGAACTTTTGTTCTCGTGCATCGAATTATCAAAGATGAAAGAGTTCCTTTATTATTATCACCTACATGGTTACTTGTGCATGCTTTATTCTGTCCCATGCACATTTTATTAGGGAAAACAAATGAATTCTCCAATGCTCCGACAAAGTTACAAAATTCACTACCCAACGAGATATCTTTATAGCTAGCTCAACATAGCCTAGTTGGTAGATGAACATTTTTGCCTAATTTTGCCCTCTTGGCCAGTGAGGACATCTACAGCACCAAGCTTGACCATGGCCTTGGCAAATTGAGATGCAAAGTCAGATCTGAACGCAAGAGATATCACTGCGGTGCGAGTGGAAGGGTGAAGAGCCAATGCCTGGTCGATCTGGAGGACTCCTCTCTTCAGCACTAACTGCTTGTAATAATCATTGTCAACAACCAAAGCGCTTGGAGGATTTTGGTCGAGGTCTGCAGTGCCATCAACCGTCGCATTCTGGGGGCACCTCAAACTTAGCGTTAAGGCAAGAAGAGGATTCATGTTCGGGTCACTTTTGCCGGTCCCTTGGAAATTGTAAAGGCGATCTTGGAACAGAGAACAGTGTGCAACACCAACAGTGTGACCTCCTGCAGTGTTCAAGTGCCTGATTAATCTCGCTCATTTGATCCATCAATTTGGATGAAACACAGAACTAAATCTTACCTTCGCAAGAGTCAAATCAATTATATGAATTTTGAATCAAGATGTTGATTTGCTTTAATTCAAGAATTTGTATAAAATAGTTAGAAAGACATGTTAAACTGTACAGAGAAGAGTTATTTAATAATAATAATGAAAAATAATAATAATTTGAATTAACACTACTTGAAATCATTTGACTATTTTTAACTATTTTGAATTTAGAACACTCAAAATTGAAAATTTATATATTGATAATTTTTCTACTCAATTTAAAGCGTAGGTTTCTTAAAAAATTAAAATAATGATACTAACAATTATAATAATTATTATTACAATCCTCATTTTATTGAGTTTAATAATAATAATAATCAAATAATTTTAATTAATAAATAATCTTTTAAAATATATTTATCATCTAAATAAAGAGAAAGAGAAATCTATATTGAGTTGATAATTTTGAATTAAAAATAATTTAAAGCTTTTAAAATTTGAAGAGATGAAAAAACATATTTTTATTCATTTGATTAATGTAGATTTTTTTTTTAGAAGTAATATACAAGTATAAATCATTATAATTAAGATAATTTTTAATTTTTAATTTTTTAAAAAATACAAAAAATTGAAAAATTAAAATAATAATAATATTTTATTTTCAAATGAGAATTTGCATTAGTGTCACACTCGAATATGATAAAAGATGCAGTATCAAAAGAATGAATTGCCAAATTATATAAAAAAGAATGAATTGTTGTTTTCCAAATGCATGAATTGCTTATAGAATAATGTTGATTATACCAGTTACAGTTACCTATGCAGAAATAAGTTTTTCAAAGTTAAAACTGATAAAATCTTATCTTCGGTTTACAATGTCACAAGAAAGATTAAATGAATTAGCTATCTTATTTATTGAAAAATAAATGTTAAAAAAACTTGAATATAGTAATTTAATTAGTAAGTTTGTATCTCAAAATAAGAATAAATTTTAAATAATACTTTGTTATAAATTTGATTATGATATTTTATTTAGTTTCACATTGTATGATTTTATTTTTTATGAGTATATAAAGGTCCCATCTTAAAAACTCGCCTAAGGCCTCCGAAATCTCAGGGCCGGTCCTGAGAAGAGAACATTGCACCATGTAAAGATGGTTGGAGAAGTAAGCCGACCCATGCCCGACCAAGATGATAGATGAGGCCTGAGGTCAGGAAAAGTACCTAGGAGAAGAACCATGTCTGTGGGACTGAGTCCTTTTCTTCCAAAAGCTGCAATAGAAGCAGGGACCGATATTGAGGGGCTTGGCAGATCAACGTTACTAGCATCGGAGACAAGGCCATCCCTCCTTCCAGTCTGTATTTCATATCGCTCGCCGCCACTCTGTGTGAACAAATATCATTATCATCACCACGGACGGTCAAAACAAATATTATGAGTGTTCTTTATTTTTCATTTTTTCTTTTGATTTTGGTCTTGATAACATTTGATCAGGTGGATAGGAAGGGTCTTGTGCAATCTATTTTGGGCGTTCCTTATCATGGTCCATAAGCATCAAAGTTTGACCCAGTGTCCAAGGCAATGAATATATATCGCCCCTCTAAAACTTGGATTACAGGGTGAGTGGTTTGTACTTGGCTACTGCACTTGTACAAAATTATGGTTCATAACACTCACAAATGAAACAGCATCTCTTGTCGCGGCAACAATGATATCGGCACAGGAGACGATGCCCGGGCATGCTTTCTCCAATGCATCCTTTGCTTGATCAATGATGTCGTATCCACGGACGGTCAAGTTTGGAATTGCTGTCTTCTCACTTGAGCTTCCGTCCAAGAGTATTGACGCATCACATCCCTGTTTATACAGCAATTCATGTCATATTAATGCGAACTTGAAAATTCTCAAGTTTTTGAGTTTACTTCCAACACCGAGTGTTCCCCCAAGCAGGTCTATGACTGAGAATATATTGACTGGATTACACTAAATGTTTTTCAGGCCCGATGACTGATTGGCCCCAATTAGTTCTGCGAAAAGCCCCATGGGTTGGTCTTGCTAGATTAGTTTGACCATCTTCTACACATTGTTTCAAGTTTGGTAATGGCGTCCACATGAGCTAGTAGTTTGTTAGTAAACTATGACATAATAATATTTTTCAAGTAGAATTCACTCTCAATAGTTTCTAACATGGTACAAGAGCTAAGTTCCGCGTACAGTTGCAAGTGAAGACGGGTGTGAAATTACAAAAAGTCCCATACTGGTAAATTTGATAAATCATTAACTCCTTATAACACTTGAGACACCCTTCTCTCAATGGTTAATTTTTTAGAATGAGTTCTACTTCAAGAATATTATCAAGCCATAGTTTTCTAACAGAGTTGGACTCTTAAGCCTGAATATCTAGCCTAAAATTTAGAGAGAGAGAGAGTCTAGTATGTCCTAACAAATGCAAGTTACCTTGACAAAGCAATCGTGGAACTGCATTCGCAGCAGCGCAGCCACGATCGAATGGTCTTGGGAAAACCTGTTGAAAACCACATTTTTTATGACGTCCTCGACGTCGGTTGCCCCACATTTTCCCTTGTAAAATCCAACCTGAAGTTGGCCTTGACATTGGCCGGGGAAATATGCAGAGGAGTGCAGAAGTGCAAACAAAAGAACTGCCATTGCCTTCATCTTTGCTGAAAACAAGTGAGAATGCAATGTTCTGCATGTCTACTTCTCCTTTTATAAGAGGACAAGGTAATGAGAGTTCTTTTTTAAAATCTATAATCGACTTATACATGACTGCACGATCATCTCGAAGTACTTGGTATTAACATAATTGGTGACTTGAAACGTGCAACCAACCTTAAAAGAGACGAGAGATTCTCTTCTAGTTTATCACATAGATAATGATGACCCTTTGTTGATTTCTTTAAATAGGGAGAGAACATTCAAGCAACTCACCAACGGTTGGCTTTGAACTAATTAAAAACGTTGATAACGAAGAGGGCTTTCGTCATACACCATAACTTATTATATTTTTCAGTTTTTTTTCAAGTTATACAAAAAAAAAAAAAGAGAACCATTAAATAACTATTTTGACATTCAAATAATAAAAAGTATACATCAATTTATTTTTTTAGATAATATATAAGATATTCTTTATAATGATTGTGCCACCTTTTGAAGATGATACCAAATTGTCTTAAGTAGACCAGAGCTCTTCCTCTAAAATAAATAACAATTAGGTGATTGTAATCACTATTGGTGAGAAAAACATGACAGATCATAGATTATAAACCTAAGCTCAGTGTATAAACTCCCTATGTCAATGCTTCTAGAAGTGCAGACCATTTAGTTATCAGGCCTAAAATTTAGGTCCAATTTCAGCCTTGAGGCCCTGTGTCGATGAAACATTATGCCTCTGCTGGTGAAATATTATGAGTTTAAGCATTCAAAAGCCCACACCTGGTTCATGGGCCTAAAAGTATCTCCGAATGAAGTTAATATGAGTTCGGTTGGGGTTCTAGGCCTATGAACAGCCCAAATTGGAAGACCGTTAGGTTGGTTTATTTCAACATGTAGATATTTTTATTTTAAAAATTGTAAGCTATTTTTACCCACATTTTGAAGCAATTTAGCCGTGTTTGTAAAAAGACTAGACACGGCCCTACTACACACATGTAATCCCCACATTTTTTTTTACCTTTGGTAAGTTTTAATTGCATTGGCAATATATATGTATTAGCGTAAATGTAAAAGTTCTGCTCGTTTAGCAAATTAATAGAGCATATATTTATATAATTAGACCAGGCAATGAATCGGGTCGGATCAATTTTGAATCAGGTCTTGTTCATATATGGGTCAACAACCTTCAACCCATTACTTATTTATTAAACAAATTAGTTAGCTCAAGTCAATTTTGGATTTGACTCACAAAATTTTAAATCCATACCGAGTTAAAATGCTCAAATTCAATTTGAATAATAATCAAATTTTGCCATGTCTATATATAATAGGTCAGTGAATCTTTTATCATATTGAAACTAGAATTATAAAATACTTAAAAGTTAGGGCTAAAATTCATTTTGTAGCTATCAGAATTAGATCCATCAAAATTATGTGTAGAACATCAAACCGGAAGGAAATGAAAGAGAAGCCTACTTCATTTTTTGTAGGGTTTAACCATCTAATATGAGCTCCAAATTGAAGGTTTAGCACATATTGGCCTCAGATATGGGCCTAGATGAAGTGAGCCTTACATAAGGTGGATCAAGAGAAGGGCCCTTTTATCCTTTTTCATTTTTCTTTTAAGAGACAGAGGGAGGGAGGGAGGGAAGAGAGATGAAGAATATTGGACTCTATTTTAATCATTCATCAGCTTGTAATTCAATCAGTAAAAATTTGATCAATGCAAACAAACTTTAAAACAGCCAAGAAGCAACGCAAAATTGATGTTGTCCTAACCAAAATTTCAAAGCAATGATAAACTCGGAACAGAAAGGATTGGTTCTAGAACCACATTTCCCGCCACCCTTTTCAGGTTTATAGTACATCATGATGACAACCGTGACCGGCGTAACATAAAAATTAGAAAAATAGAACCAAATACAAGTAAAAACTCGCATCACATATATACTAATGTCGTATACATAGAACCTTTTCTCCATGTCTAATAGTTTAGAACTACATTTTCCCCATATCGTTCAAAAATTCATCAGGGAGACAAATCAGCGGTAGCACATGTCCAAAGGGCTAAATGGGTTGGCACCCCTTCAATAGCTGCTGTACAAAGACTGTAGCTGTTCATTAAAGAATCAGGGGGATCATGAGGAAACAGGCCATCAACAGCGTGATCGTGTTGGAGAGAACCCACCATTTCCCCCATATACTTGTATCTGTATATATCAGCAGCACGTCCACCACCATTTTTAAATGCATCAGTGACGGACCTAGACCCTTCTATTATGCATCAGATTCTCCCTCAGAATAGCTCTTTCAAAACAAAAATTTGGAAACTTAAGCAGCAGAAACTGGGGTTATCCTTTCTCAGCTTTGGCTGTGACCACTCATGAGAGCAGATTCAGGTTGCCATTCAACATTGCCAGTCACAAAACAGCCATCCTTGCACCGGCAAATGCTGCAAAATGAAAATATCTTCTGCACAAAAGCGCAAACAAACTTGTCAGCACAACCAAGCCGCTGATTACGAAGAGTATAACCCATCCATGATCAGGCACCACATGGCTCAGCTATTATAGTGAAGTTTCTGGTTCTGTGGGCTCTGGCCCTGCTGCTGAGGAGCCTGCAGGTTTAATGGTTGAGTGTTGTACTGCGAGAAAGGCTGGGAGTACAGAGGATTCATCAGTCCCTGTATAAGCATAAGAGTAGTTACAAGTCAAAAACCAATATCTAAATAGTAAATCATATTTAACATTAATCAAATGGATATCGACTTTATAAGACCTGTGACTGAAGAGGACCAGGTCCTGTAACACCAAAGTGGGCCTGAGAAGAATCATCTTGTGATGGGTCATTATAACCCGCTTGAGTAAATAAACCTTGTGAACCATGACCCATGTAATCCTGTGCAAAATTTCAAAAAAGAAAAAAAATAAGGGTAGAGGTGAGGCATTAAAAATAACCATTAGATTAAATCCTCAACATACCTGAGATATGAAGTCATTTCCAGTGCCCAAATGGGAATATCCAGCCTGAGAATTTTGGTTTAGAAAGCCTCCTGGGAACCCACCTTGTGCTCCTTGTGTGACATAGTCCATCCCATATCCACTTTGAGAAGCCTGCAGTTGAAAGAAACATGAAGTTAAATACAAATGCAAGTGGAGAACAAAACAAAACCACTGTCAACTGTGCTCTAAGAGTAAATGAGTATCGTGCAGACTATAGCTGTGTTTGGATCAGGGATTCCTTAGGGAACTTAGAAACAGGGGATTCCCATACAGGTGGGGAACCCCTAGTTTTCCTCCCTACTATTTAACAAGGTTTATTTGGTACATTTAAATTCTATTTGATATCTAGAATAAAAAAGAATCATTGAGAATAGGAATGATTCTGAGAGTGTGTGAAAATAATGGTTCTAAAAACGTAATTGAGAATGGGAATGACTCTTGAAATCAAACTCGTGCTGACATACAAATTGGGCTGCCCCTAGGCTTGAACAATTGAAGTCCCAGTCCAATGACTCTTGAAATCAAACTCATGTGCTGACATACAAATTGGGCTGCCCCTAGGCTTGAACAATTGAAGTCCCAGTCCGGAATCAGGCCTGGGTTCAATCTGGCCCAAAGCCAGCCCACTCTGCCTTTAGTTATATATACAAGTATGAAAATCCACTTCATAATAGAGACATGACCAGCATAAGTTTAAATACAATATACAATTAGAGAAAGGTATCTATCAAATGTTTAAAAACTTGACCGTTCATTGAATTGTTCAATGTCAAGGTTTGGTTCAACCAGGTCCAACTGGTAAATTCAGACTGGTTAAATTGTGACAAGCAGTGTTTTAAACCGAATGTTAAATTAAACCGTTTTTCTTAAGGTTTGGTTTAGTTGGTATTGAGTTAAAACACTTTTAACTGTTGTGAATAAAAATGTTAGTATAAATGTATAATAACAAAACACATCGTTATATTTAAAAAAGATTACTATAAAGATGGTAAATTGGAAATCATGTTACAACCATATAATTCTATAGTAGCAACAATGGAAAACGATATTATCAGTAAAAAGGCAGAAAGGAAACAAATAAGATAAAAATTGTAATAGTTTTTGGACAAACTTAACTGTCATAACGATAAACTGTCTAAAAGACCGGTTCAGGTCCAACCAGGTTGAACCACATGGTGCAATTCAAATTTTAAAAACACTACTCACAAACATCTAGCACAATTGCTAAGTGCTAATGATCACAACCTCAAGGTTGTGGGTTTCTTCTTTCTTCCATTTCAAGTTATGGTTGTGGGTTGAAAGTTTCATGAGCATCAGATAGGTAGTTGGCCTATAGAGAAAATTTACCAAATACAATTATATGTGCCAACCCCAAAATGATATGATAAACGGATCCTATAATGATAAAAATTTAGAATCTATAAATTTAACAAATTAAATTTCTACATATATGAAATTATATATGTTGGAAAGAAACTCATTATGCAATTTACTGCTTTTCTGTTTTTAAAACATTTATATATTGCTAAATGGAGAGTGCTTCCCAAAATCAAGAAAGCTACTTGCGACTTGTCAACTTTGTATAAAAATAAAAATAATAAAAATGAAAGAGAACCATTAAAATATGAGATTCACAGAGGAGAGTAACATGGAGAAAAAAAGACAATAAGACGAGATAGAGATGTGGTGGGGGGAGGGGGTTGGGGTGAGGACCATTAAAATACAAGATTCATGGAGGAGAGAGTCACATGGAGAAAAAAGAAGAGAGAGAGAGATTGGGGGGTGGGGTTTGGGGGTGTTGACAAGGAAAAAGAAATGGAGGAAGATGAATAATCGTACTTGTCTGCTGGAATTGCCACCAGTCATCTGCTCATTTTCTCCTTTTTTAAATTCACACTTCTCTGAAATCCAGATTGGTTCAGTTTGCAGCTCAAAGGTTGCAACCATTCAGTTCCAACAGTCCAAAGGCTTAGGATGGCTTTTTCCATTAACTAGATTCAGTTCAATCTAGTTGGAATGGGTGGCCTTGTCCAGTTCTTACTTGTTTGTACTTACTGAGAGATGAAAAGGGTGAAGCATTTAAAGAAAATTAGAGAGAAATTAGTGATATGTAGCTCAAAAAAGTAGTGATGTTTAGAAGATCAACATCAACAAGGCATGTTGCCAACTGCATAACTTATGAATGACCCATCTTCTTTCATCACAATATGAATATTTTGTTTCTAGGAGGGAGGCACAAGTGCTTAAATCTTCAGGTGAGAAAATCCTCGGGGCATGTTTGGCAACTATTCTGTTTAACAGGAAGCATTTTCCCATGATCAAAAGATGAAATGTAAACGTTGTGTAAAGACTCGTGAGTGAGCATCAAATTTGCAGGTAGAGGGCATATTTTCGATAAAAAATGGTACTCCCAACACTCCACAAAAGAAAATAATAACCCGGATCGAAATGGTGGAAATGTTTGTTTGTTGCCAAACATGACATAGGGTATTGACTTTCTAGAAATCCTAGTACCATGTACAAATAGCACAATAAAGGACTGAAGGAAACAAAACATCCCCAGATTCAAACCAACCACGTTTCCCTGTATGCTGGTCTGTAACATTGTAAAGCCTTAGGCAGAACAAAACTCTTCTATTTATGCTGTAATAATATCTATTGTAACAGTTAAATATTGCTGTCAGGGACCCAGGGCAACTAGAAGTGGTGTTACTTGCAGCTGACTGCTTGATCAATGCTATTACTGCAGTTTCTGCTCTGCTATGAATATGTTGCACATGCTCTTTTTGATGTTACATGGTCTTGAAGCAGCAGCTAAATTGAAACTTTTTCCCTCTTACATCAAGTGGCTCTTTTTCTGCTTCATCAAGTGGGCCAGCAAGGGGAATAATCTATTAAACTGGGGGTTACAGAAGCTACGGGGAAGAATCTACTATTAATATTATCACAGTAATACATTGGCCCAGGGACAGAGGAGGAAGGGGGTGGGTGTTGGCGGCTGTCAGTATCCTTTTCCAGTGCATCCTTTGTGGAGTAATTTTGGAAGTAAACATCCTTGATAGGAGGGGATTTAACATAGTTCTACATAACTCAGGAGATTTGATTTGAGGTTTTATATAGCTCTCCATATTTATATATTTTAGGTCTCTGTATTTCTTGCTTTTCCACTTCTTAAAAGAATCACCGTCATTACATCACTTTTTAAAAAACAAAACAAAAAATAAATAAAAAACAAAAGATAAATGGAGAAGCTGCAAATATCACCACCTCATACCTGTGTGGAGAAATCTGAAATATTATATGCAACATGTGATCCCTGGCTTTTGAAATCATCACCCAGGAAATCCTGTCAAATATTAGATGATGGAAAGCACAGTCAAATGAAAAGAGGTAAGCACTGTCCACATAAATATTTTCAGATTTTCTTTTTCACATGAGAAATACCTGAGACATGCCCCCAATAGAAAATCCATCACGGAATGTCTGGCTTAGCCCTTGAACCGGCATCTATCAAACAACATATAAAGTGAAGTTTAAACCACTTATTTTTATCTAACCAAGAAGACCATTCCATTATTCTCAAAGGAGAAGAAATTTTTGCAATAATATAAGGAAGAAAACCTGGGTCATGAGTCCAGTTTGAGATACTGGAGCTCCAGATGGTTGACCATTTGGATTATCCAAAGCAGGAAAATTGAGAGATGAACCAAGACTCGCCATAGCTTGCTGTGAACCTTGCTGATGTGAGAGGTGACCCCCAATAGGACCACCAGCATTACCACGCCCAGCACCAAAACCCCTGCTTCCAGGTTGAGGAACCTGAGGGACAGCTCCAATGGGTCCATGAATGGCTCCACGTGTTGGAATTGCATATGGCTGAGAATGAGGACCACCAGGGAAAGGAGGAAGGGGCATTCGTGGCACAGGAAATCCAGCTGGATGCACACCAGGCTTATGGGTACCATTTGGTGGCCCAAATGGCATATAGGGAGGACCTAGATTTGATAGAAGCATTAGGAAAATACTGTAGTGGTACCACAAAGCAACAAACAAGATCATTTGCCAGACTGCATACAAACATGAGCCAGTAGCATATTTGCAGCTAATATGGAAATACCATTCAATAAAATAAATGCAACTACAAATATTTTTTGAATTGTTAACAAATACAAAATTAATATGCAGCAACCATGCCGCATTCCTACTTTTTATTTTGTAATGGTACTTCTTTTGAATTGTAATAATGTCTCCACTGCCAAAATGCATCAGAAATGTAGATACGGCACATACCTTTTGTGCGGCTAACTCTTTTATCAGTATTTGGGCTTGATGAGTTGATAGTTCCATGGTTATCATTTGGTACTAATCCTGGTCCACCACCAAAGAAAAGCCGGCGATCATTGTATATCTGTTTCACAAATTGCAGCTCCAAATGAGGGGCTCAAAATTTATAACCAGTCTTCTTTGCACCAAGCAGTTCATCACAGGTCATAAAAAGCAAATCCAATATATACTTCTGAACGCGGGCGGGGGGGGGGGGGGGGGGGGGGGGGGGGGGGGTGGTGGTGGTGTGGACAAAGTATAGATACCTTCTTAGGCTTTTGAAACTGAACCATGCTTTGCTTCAAATTATTCAGAGGTCCTTCTACCAAGCACTCATGCTCCTGAAGAGATTTAACAAGGCTTAAATATATATCATTTCCATGATTCTTCAATATTTATTATGAAAAAGTGTCATACAAATCATTATATAACCATATAGGTAAAGTAAAAAGAAACTCAATCTTAATCATAGCCAAGCATCCTTTTGTACGTGTGCATATAGTTGTCAAAATCATACGATATATTTTTAAAGAAAAAGATTTGGATCTCTTATAATGCGATATCATTTTTTTAACGACATTACAATTTTTGTTATTTAAAATGCCAGTTTAACCAAAATATGATTCTCCTTTATGATCTAAGTCAATTTTCAAAACATTAGTCTTATAAACAATCAATGATCACATATAATTAGCAAGCCATATATATGACTTTCCTCTTAAACAATGTTTACATAAATAACAATCATCAAGTTATATATACAATACTATCATCATTTTTTGTCATTTTTAAATACCCAGTGTATAGAATATGAAAAACTTATTTTTCAGTTATTATACCTTCTTAAAAGATTTTAACCTTTTCAAGAAAATTATAAAAAAAATCACAAATTACTATATGATTTGCGATTCGATACAATTTAATGACTAGAATGATTTACAACGCAATTTCGATTTTCAAAAAATTACATAAGCACATGTGCCAAATGGATATTACTAAGCATGCATATATTTCTATGTACAACTTTGTCTAGAATTTGGTTGATCATGCGAGAGCTGAACATTCTTCTCCCGATTGGGTTGACCAAAGGATGGTTGATGTGGGCCTTAAGGCTTAATTGCCAGTCGCAAGAAGGCCTCCTCCTCTCTTTATCTTGCAGAAATCGATCTTTTGGCCATCTCCCACTCAAGACTAAAACGAAGGACAAAACAAATCGGGATCTTAATAGATTTGAGTTCCAAAGTGAATTACAATCGGCTGAAGGATAGTGTGTAAGGTGAAACTTCAAGTGCTGACAATCTTGTCCAAGAGGCAAACTCAAATTCTACATGAAGATTTTTCTTGGAATGTTAGGGGTCTCGGCAACCCATCCAAAAAAGCAACACAATTAAAAATTTCATGAAGTCCTTCAAGCCTGACATCATATGCTTTCAAGAAACAAAGCTAGAGGACCCTCCAACCAAATTATTCGGTCTTTGTTGGGTGGTCGAAAGCACTGTTGGAAAGCAAAGGAGTTTCAAGGAGCTTTTGGAGGTATCATCATTTATTGGGACCCAGGTAAGTTCAACAAATTAGACAGCTTCATTTGTGAGTTCCCCTTTTCTATTCATTTAGAAGATTGTCTTTCTACTCAAAGATGGTCTTTAACTTCTATTTACGGCCTATGTAATGATTCTAGAAAGCCTGCCTGCCTTGTGGAAACTCATTCTCTTAAGAGCAAGTGGAGTGATTGTTGGTGCATTTGCAAGGACTTCACTATATTAGATTCCCCCTCGAAAGAATGGGAGTCACTAGATCTTCCAGTATTATCCGCCAGTTCCCTAACTGTATCTCAGCTCTTTGCTTATTGGATTTTCCACTTGCTGGTGGAGAAGTTAGCAGGTCCAATGGTTAGGAGATGCCCAATCATTCTAGAATTGTCAGATTCTTGGTTTTGACCGAGTGGTTGGAAGTTTTTCTTCAGTCACATGTGATTGTTTTTCCTCGACATATTTTGGATCATTGGCCTTTATTGTTTCACACTTCTGAGGAATCTTGGGGGTCTTTCCCTTTTCGCTTTGAACTTTTTTGGCTTAAAGAAAAAGGTTTTAAGGAGCTCGTTATTGATTGGTGAGCTAATTTCAATCCTCAAGGTAGGAAAGGGTTCATCCTTGCTCAACAATTGAAACTAATTAAGGGCAAGTTGAAGAGTACCTGTCCGAGTCCCTAGCCTCTATTCTTAATGGGATCAACCAAATTGATAGTAGTGAACAAGCAGGCAATATTTCTATGGAGGATTGTATTCTTCGACAAGAACTACAAGACCAGTACCGATAAGTGTATTCAAGAAGAGATCAAATGGAGGTAAAGGTCTAGGGATGGGTGGATTAAAGGAGATAAAAACACTAAATTCTTTCATGCCATTGCTTCTACTCATAGACAGGTCCACCATATTAAATCTCTCACAATTGATGATGTTAGTGTTGTGGAAAAGGATGCAATCATTTCTTCTACTGTACAGTTCTTCCAAGATTTATGTACGATTAATCCTTGGGAAAGATTTCCTATTGCAAGGCTTCCTTTCAGGTCCACTTCTCCCCAAGATGCCTCCTCTCTTGAGAGAGCTTTCACAGTTGAAGAGACCAAAGTAGCAGTTTGGGACCTTAGCAAAGATAAAGCCCTCCACCTAGATGGTTTCTCCATTGCATTCTTTAAGATCTTTTGGGATGTTATTGAATAAGGTCTTGTTGCTTTCAGCGAGGAATTCCATCAGGTTGGCAAACTCTCTAAGGAGCTTGGTGCAACCTTCATCGTTCTTGTTCCGAAGAAAGATGGTGCTTCTCTTCTTAAGGACTTCAGGTTGAAAAGTTTACTTCGTAGCTTCAATAAAATTCTCTCCAAAGTCCTTGCCAACAGGTTGAAGGTGGTTCTTCCAAATCTATTCTCCATTTCAATATGCTGGTATTGAAGGAATATCTTGACCCAAGATAAACTGCAAAAAAGGGGAAAATCTTGGTTAGTGTGTCCCTTTCCATCTCCAAGCCTCTAAAGACGTGGGTCATCTTCTGATTAATTGCAATAGTGGTTGGGATATCAACCCTTCTCTGCATAGGGCTTCTAGAATGTGGAGGACAATCGGTGCTTGTGTTGAAAGATCCAAGAAAGGCATTGGTTTAGTATTGGCTATGGAAATGTAACTAGATTTTGGATCGATCTTTGGTGTGACTCTCTCCTTTGCCACTTGTTTCTCTTCCCTCCATCACCTGTCTCCTTCTCCAGATGGCTTCGTCAACAACTTCTATTTGGTGTCCGGAAACCATATTTTGTGGGACATTTGCTTTCATCGAAATTTGCCCGACCAGGAAATGGATGCTTTTTCCTATTTGTAGTTGCTTCTCAGTAGTTCTCAGACCTTACCTCAAACAGTTGACTCTCATACTTGGTGGCCTTATTCTACCATTAATTTTTCAATAAAATGCTTTTTTGTTTGAAGCAATCAAAGTGCTTTCGTGCCTTTGGTGGACCTAGCTATTGGGGTTCCAAAGCTCTCCACGTGTCATCACCTTTTTTATGGCCTGCTAGGCTTGGGAAGATCTTGACCCAACACCTGCGCAAAAAGGGGGAAATCTTGGTTAGTGTGTGCCCTTTCTATCTTCAAGCCTCTAAATATGTGGGTCATCTTCTGATTAATTGCCCTTTCTCTTCCACAATCTAGAGATCCATTTTGAAATCTTTCGAGACTCGGTGGTCGATGTCTTCCACAAGAGCTCAACCATCTTATGCTTGGATGATTGCTAAGGATGCTTCTAGATTCTTGGTAATGTGGTGCTTAGCCCTTTTTGCCACTGTTTGGATTCTTTGGTGAGAGTGCAATAATAGGTTATTCAGAAACCATGCAAAAAACCCTTCAAATGTATGTAGTAGAATAAAGACTAAAAGTGTTGATCGGGCCTCAATGCTTAGGGAGTTCCAAGACTTTTCCATTTCTGAAGAGTGGAAAGAGTGCATTGGTTTCTCTCATCTTTTTGGTGTTTGGTTTTTAGGGTTTTATTGCTTGATGGGTTTGGGGTGACAAGGTTTTTGTGATTCCTTGGGTTCTTGTGCCCTTCTTTTTTGTGCTATCCTTTTGTAGTTTCCATGTTTATCTTTTCTTCCTTCTTGCGCACCTCTAGTGCCTTCTTTAAGCATTAATACAATTACCATTTCAAAAAAAAAAAACATTTAATATCTAGAAAACCAACAAAGAAAGAATGTTACAAGGGATCAATAAAGTAAATAGGTTTGCAAATTAAGGTGTGAAGTCATTTTTCACAAGGTAGCTAGGTTTATAACATCCACCAATATTATTATAGAACTGAATTAGAGTTAAAGCAAAGGATGGAAGACTTAAAAAAATAAAAATAAAACCAGAGACCAAATTAATTATAGCAAATGTTTTATCCAGATCACTTTATTCCTTCAGTTGATAGAAGAAATTATTAAATTAATCAAGATGCAGAATGAAGTTCTGTAAAATTGGTCGTATAATTTCCAAGTCTCTTTATATCAGTTTGGATTGAATCAATAAACCACATCTAAAATTATATGGTGATAATTTTCAAATAGAAGAACTTGGGTATTCCCACAAAAGTCTATACAGATGTCTTAAATATATGTGTTTGGGGGTGAGGAGGAGGAGAGGGGGTGGGGGGGAGCTAATCGATTAGTCTAGCTAAAATCTGCACAATATGCCAAGTGAGCCTCAAAATCAGTGGGTCAAGATTTAGCTCAGAAAAGTAATAGTAGAGGACAAACATACACTCTCAAGCATTGGCATCACAAGAATGATTTATTTTCTCAACACTATAGCATCTTAGTCCATTGTGTCTCATCCAGTGAAAGCGTAACAAGAATATGCAATTAAATGATTAAAAAAGCAAGAAACCTTGTAGTGTGTCAACAGACTGTTCCATAGTGGTTGTTTACTTAAGACCTTGGGGTTCCCCAAAATAACAATACCATAACGAGCTCTAGTTAGTGCAACATTCAGCCTTCGTGGATCATTAAGGAATCCAATACCCTGTCAAAAATGATACATATCTTGTCAAGAGGTAATAAATCCAAGCGTAACACAATCAATATTGATCTGAAGGATGATACAGGGTTAGATTCCATGGATAGAAGATGATGATGTTGATAAACAACTGCTTTAATGCTATGTCAGGCTTGGATTGGAACTATTGAAAAAAAAAAATGGCTAACATTCCATTTGCCAGGTCAATCCAATTTTGACCTACATAAAGTTCCCCAAACATATATCAGGGGGAAAAAAATGAAAAATGCATGTGAAAACATTGAATAGCTAGATAACTAATACAGATGAGCTAAAAGAATATATTCTCCAATTATATAGAAGGATCCTTAGCATGTGTCATCAGCTGGACAATGAATTAGTGCCTTCCTCCACGGTGAGCTCTGAACATTTTGAGGAGGTGGTGGGCATCTTTTGTCGAGAGGGAGGAGTCTTTCTTTTCTTTTTTTTTCAAATTCATCTCTACTGGTGATGCTAATATGGAGGCTAGTGCATCAAAAAAATAGAGGGATTGAAAGATCTGAGCTGGTTGCAGAAGCAGACAACTTCTAGGAATGCCTCATGCAATTTTATTGTTTTTAATTGCTTCCTGTAATATTTTATCATCTCACGTACCTGACATATCTTTCTCCCTTTGGGGGCCTTAATCAATAAATCACAGTCCGTCAAAAAAAAAAGTGCAGATGTCTAGTGCTTATTTTATGCCCATTTTTATTTTAAAAAAAATAGAAATAATCTTCAGAATTTCCTTTCTTTATTAAAAATTAGACATTTTAATAAGTTTTTTATTATCATAACTGTAATTACCCATGTCTAAGCTTGGAAGATTTGCATGAGTTGTAATTATATAAATGGATGTGGAATCCACCGATTGATGGACTTGGTTTTTTGTAGAAGTTTCTTTGTACTTGCTGGGGAGTGGATGCTCCCATTGCAAAGGTTGACCTCACAGACCCTTGTCAGAAGGTAGCCGAAGTAGCACTCAATCTAATGAGAGATCCAAGCTGTCAGGATTTCTCAATCATATTTATTTGCTAGCGTATTATTCAAATAAGGCACTTTCCAAAAATCTATACTGATAAAAATCATGCTTGAAAACATTCCTACAACCATTTTCCACCATGCCCTAAAAAACAAAGAGCATCCAAATTTAATTCCAAAGAAATCATTTTTTTAGTTTATCACATTCTTTTGCTTTATAACTTTAAATTCCAACTAACTAATGCTCCTCTAGATAATGAAATCCTCTCTTTAATGGTCAATAATGTCTATTTCAAAAAAAAAAATGTTGCATATGCCCAGCAAACCAGCAGCTGGAGCCAATCATTTACTCGGTCATAAATAAACTAATAAATAAAGTCATGCTGAAAAAATATACAGAAAACCTACCTGATGCTCATTGCTTCGGACGCAAGACAATATGATGTAATCTTTCTCTCTTCCCTGGAAGGAATCAACACTTGCAACCTACAAAGAACAGGCAATTACATTCCACTGACAAATACTTGAACAGGAGTCATGGAAATTTTCTGTAAGTGGTGAAAGTAACCTCAATTTCTTTATAAAGCTGCTGTCTTAGAGCACCATTTCTCGACATATAGTTTACAATATAAGCCCTCTGCCCTTCATATGGTGTGATAACTCCAATCTGTTGAGTTTTGAAAGTGCAGATGGAACCCAGAAATAAAAAAAAAAGAGGTGAAAAATGACAACCAAAACAAGTAATGATGTTAAGAACCATAGAAATCTGTAGCAGAATGGAAACCTGGCTAGGAATTACACCACTCCTCAAGAACGTAGTCACAATTTTTTCCACATAAGCAGCCTCAGTCCTATTTAGGTAAGATGTCCCACTTGCACTGATCTCCTCTTGCCCCATCTGGGATACGGCATATTGTATTAACAACATAAACATTTCCAAATGGGTAAAAAATTCAAAAAAACACCTAAAAAGTTTCAGAAGTACCTGGACATAAAAGAACATAGGACGGTTCGGCACAGGCCATGGAAAATCAATGCCAGTTGATTGCCTCTCATTGATGGTCACTCCATTTTGCAGTGTACCCTCATAGAAGCTATTTGAAGGAAATTCTGACAGTGAAGGATGCATACGATATTGAACCTGTAAATTGAGCATGAATAAGCAGTCAGATAAGATAGATGTGTCAGAAAAAAACAAGCACAAGCACAGAGCGCTCTCTCTCTCTCCCCGTCCTCTCTCTCTCCCACACACACACACACAAAGTTTTCATATAAAGCAGTCAATTCCATCTAAATATGCACGAGTCTAGAGTGTCAAAAATTTCAAGACATGTTTGTTTTGTAAGAACGGGATATAATTCATTAATTCTTCTTTGGCACTCATGAGAGAAAGATCATTTGGAAGTTCCATTCTTGCTACATCACTATTCTCGTTGAGTGATGTACTGACCTTTCTCGGAATCTCAGTTGGTGTCTCTTGGGGAAGTTGTCGAACTAAATTTGGTTTCTAAAGCACACACAACCTTGCACTCTTTACACTCATTCTCAATTTGTTTTTTTATTAAAAAAAAATTCAGGGTTAAGTTTTCAACCTTGGAAATTGGCCCATTCACTTCACTCACCTTCAACTCTTGAACCAAAGTGGGGTTCAGTTTGATCCCTTTCCTATTTTACAATGCATTTGCTAGCACCAGTAGACATGCATCAGTATTTTTTGAGAACCTTTGAAACTAGGTTTCTATGGTTTCATATTTTTAGCTTGTCCTACATCAGATTTGGTATCAGAGTTTGTCTTGCATCATTGTTGCCTTACCCAAGGGAGGCATAATATGCAAGCTATTCAGTAAGGACTCTTGATTTGCATACTGGAGCTTTCTTCACTATACTAAGATAGTTATTATCAGTTTATACTTTTTGGTTCATTCCCAACTCTCAGCTCACTGAATGAGACAAATCCAAATTCAACTATCTTGCTCATACCATCCAGTTCTACATAGCGTGAATGTGAGGGGGTGGGGTGGGAGGATGGTGATCAGGGCATAAAACTAGAGAGTTAAGGACATGGATCTTAATCCAAATTTTCTCTATTTTAATCCAATTCTTCTTCTACAAGTATTTCAAGGGTCGGGATTTTGTGGCCAGGGTGACTAGTATTTTGTATATGGTATATTGGCATGTTCGGCTATAAAGGGTGCTCCTAAAATTGACTGTTTTTGTTCCCATGCTCAAATTACCATGTTTTGCTCCTTGGAGCCTCAAGCTTTCAATCACTCCTTTTTCACCAAAATATATACAAATTAATTAAAAAAAAAAATGACTGATAACCATAACCTTCACTAAATATCCTCTCTTGAAAATTTTGAAATCAAGTCACATCAAAGGAAGATTTGATTCTTGGTTTTAAGCTCTTCAAAGAAGCATCCAAATATATGATAGACCTTACTCAATTTCCAGTGAATTGGTACACAAACAACAAATACCCTGACACACTGACAGGCAGTTGAGTTGTGCTTGGTTGGGCCTGGTTCCTTGTGGGAGCTTGCCTAGTGTTTGTGCACTGGTGCCTTTCCTTTTGGATTGAAAGCTTTGTTTTGGCTTGTCATGATTTGTTTCTTGTTGGTGCTTGGTGTTGTTTGCCCTTGGGATTTTCGCAAAACATTTTTCCAGCCAATATATAGACACCATAATTTGAGAGAAGAAAGTAAAGACCATCACCTGCAACCTAAAAGGTTTCACCCCAAGGAGTACAAGGCGTTCAAACAGAGACTGTGCTAGACCAGCACGAGCTGCCTTCTTGCACATAATAACTGGACCTAGTTGACAGTGGTCTCCAACAAGAACCACCTGATCGACAAGGCATGAACTAGCATTCAAAAATAAATATAAATGTATATTAAACAGAGACATGCAAATATCTATGTTCCGTTACCTGTTTCACTCCAAGAACCAAAGGAATAAGGCACTCTGGTTCAGTTGCCTGTGTAGACTCATCAATAAGAACCTGAACAGAAAATGGAAAACATGAATAAATCTATATGGAAAGACAAACAATTTGAACATTCACCAAACAGCTTTCTTGATAGAGTTATCAATGAAATAGCACATCCAAAAGAGATGCCTATCAACCTGGCGAAATCTAAAGTTCGCCAATCGAGGATCGCCAGCACCAACACATGTGCAACAGATGACATCAGCACTCTGAGAGATCTCCCTCTCAGTTGCCCGTTTCAATGCCTTGTACTTCTTTTCATCACTACTTGACAATTCCCCTGAAAAGAGTGTAACTAGATCATATTACAACAAATTCAATTGTTTGGCATCACCAAATTACAGCCAAGCACTGGGAGATTCAAAACATTCATTGTGTGCAAAAATAATATCAATTGTGCACTAAAAGGCGGTACCAAAATGGGATCCAAATATAAAACTCAATGGACAACTCCCGATCAGGGTGCAGTATTTAGCAGCAGACATACAGAGGGAAGAACCAGGAACAGAATCAATTTACCAAGTCCTTGCAAAGGAAAAATAATTTATGAAGTTGGGATTTTCCCTCTTGTATCTCTTTTTGGCTTCAATAAAAAAAACTTACAGCCTCCATTTCAAAAAAAAAAAAAATGAAGTTGGGATTTCCATGTCAGAATGTCATTCATGCATGTGCATATGCTAGGGGTATGCATTCTTCATGTGAAGATTTGCAGCTTTGGGTACTGTCACAATAAACATGCAAATAGGTGCACTCATCTTCAACATGTGCACAGCAAGAAAAAGCACACATTGCTTAGAATTCTATATGTGCACTTGCTATGTGCCTACAAACATGTGCTTTTACTATAAGAAAATAGAATTGCAGTATATAAAATAAATTTGTAGCGTTGGCCCGAAACAAATCTATCCATGAGTAATAATCCCAAACTAATTCAACTTCTGAGACAGCTCCAATAACATCAGTTACAATAAACAAGAGAAGTAATCAAAGGTTCCAAATAATAAAAGGTCTTCTCAGAATATGAATATCAAAGGTACCAATGAAGCAAAACTGCACCTTGTTCGTCTTTAAGCTGTTGAAGCTTATGAAGTTCACTCTTTTCAGATGTATCAAGATGTCGGACCTGCAATAAACCATTTTTAGGAACACTAACATTAGCAATAAAATTGTCAGGAGGCCCCTATGCCACTAAATCACTACATTAAAAAATTAAAAAAAAAAACAACATAAAGCTAAAATAAATATCAGCCAATCAATGTACCTGATAGTGCAGTGTTAAATGCTCAACAGGAGAGCTCACAGCTTCCCTTGATTTGGCACAAAGCCTGACAACCTTCAAATAACACAAGAGGTCAAACAAAACCAAAGAAAAACTCACAAAGAACATCTTTCAAAAAATCTGATAGTTAAAAAAACAAAAGCATGAAAAGCTTATAAACGAAACAGCTGTTCAATATGATGAATGGATTCATCAAAAGAAGCAACCATAACTGCAACTTGCCAGAAAACTGATTTGAGTTATTTTTATCCTTAAGTAGCTTTCCTACTATCAGCCTCATTGCTGGGCCAGATAATGTGGAAATACCTTCAACCCAGTTGCACTTATCTTCTCGGCAAGTTGGTCAACTGCCACATTACTTGGAGCACAAACCAAAACCTACAGGATGTGTTGACAACAATTCACATAAAAGTAAATAAGAATATCTAAGAACAAGTAAATCCACATTGAAAATTTAGAGACACACAACAACAGTGGTTTACCTGTCCTTGACCCTGTTTAGCCATATGATACACAATGGCTGCCGAAGTAACAGTTTTCCCTGTGCCTGGGGGTCCCTGAATTAAACTGATTGGCTTCTGAAGGACACTCTTTACTGCAAAAACCTGTCCACGAGATGAATCTGAGCATTCAAAAATACTAATTTTCTAATCAAAGAACCTTTCGAGAGAAGAAAATTCATAAGCATGTATCAAGGAACTAAGTATCTTCTATTTATAGGACAGTGGATTAAGGAGATCGGATTGCATTATTGCTGGATTTAGTACATTTTTGTCTATTCTTTTCTTCTTTAGTACATTGTTGCTGATTGGATTTGCTTAGAGATAGTTGCATTGTTCCTCATGAGGTATGTGAATTAAGAGTGGAATTTGCATTTTAGAATATGTGCTTGGCATATTCTAGTTCTCTCGTGCTCCTCTTTTTTTATATATGATGGAGAACACATTACATCAAGTTTCTCATTGTGCAATAAGTGTTGGGATTTTTCCCCCATATGCACTCTCTCCACAAGAATCTTTGACCCCCTCATCCTTGAAAGAGATTGTCATGTTCACCTCCTTGATCTTTTTCTTTTCTTTTTTCTTTTTTTGGAGGGAGGGGGAGGGTTGGCTGATACTCAATCATTTTTTCCTTCTTTCTTTCTTTTTTTAGATAATGAATTTTATTGATGAAGAGTTCTCAAGGTGACAACAAGAAAGAACAGGAAACAGTGCAGAAAACTGTGAAAAAAAGACGAGCAGAAAAGAAACTATAGCTAAATCATGAAACATAAAACAGTGTCCCTGCTTTCGCTAATGAATCATCCAGCTCATTAGCCACCCTCAGAAGATGATGAATTCTACAATGGCCTTAAAAAATGAGGTCCCAGATTTCCTCCAGCAGGTTTGCTAAGCACCATGGGTGAAGATGATGTCTTTCAGCCCACATAACAGCACAAAGAAAATCAATGTTCTGAAAATTTAATCGTAAAATACAACTCAATCCTCTGTTGATATCAAATGAATTTGTAAGATGCAAATTGCAAACTTTTGTTCTTCTCATTTCTACAACAATCCTATACAAGTGGGTGTAAGTAGAAAAATCAGTAAGAAATTTCTTTTCTTGTTTCAACATCCAATAAGCATTTTCTGTGAGCAACCACCATTGATGGGAAAAGGCTGCATTTAGAATTTTGCATTCCCAGTGAATGCTACAAAGAATAAACACAGAAAAAGGCTAAGCCAAAGAGAAGGGTGTCTTCAATACTAGCTTATCCCAGCACAAAACCACAACTTAGCTTGACATATCACACTTTGCAGAACCTTATTCATCCAATTTCAATATTTTTCATCATCAACCATTTTCCCATCTATCTGAGGCATACTTTTTGAGTCCTACATCTCCATTCTGCATATAAAAAATCATATGCTTGGTCACTTTACATTATATCATGTCTTTTACCCCTTCAATCAAGTTTTTAAAGGTCTACCTCATTCTCCTAGTCCCTGTGACCTACAATTTATTAAGTTCTTTGTATTTGGGTTGTTTATAGTCATCTATGGATATGTCCAAATCATATTGGACATCCTCCCTTCATCTTCTGATCTACTAGGGCCTATACTTAAGGTATTTCTAATGTGTTCGTTTCTAATTCTATCTTCTAATGTAAACCCACTAATCCATATTTGCACCCATCTCAGTCGCCTATATCTACTTGTGTTTCCACTCCATAAAGTATTGGTGGCCCCACAGTTTTCTCATAGAATGACTCTTTTAGTCTAGACGGTACTCTCTTATTACATAAAACTCTATTAGCTTCCTCATTCTACCAACTTTGCACCCAATCTATTGATCATATACAATTCAGATCCTCCACCTGCCTCTACCATTGAACCTAAATATCTAAAATTTTATATTTTTAGCATAATGCATATAAACATGAACCAATTTAGAAATCAACAACTCACACTAAATAACTGAACCGCAAGAATCTAATTAGATCCACCATGACACATGATTCCATAGAGAGAAATGTTATTGATTGCAAATTTGCAATTGATGGGAACTTGTTTGATTCATAAAGAACTCCATCACAAATACCAGGAATCAAGACAAGTGTTTGAAAGAAATGCTTTCTCAACGTTGTGACTCCTCTACACCAAACTCAACAAATTAAGACTCTAAACATTCTAGGTAGTGGGTATAACCATAAAATACAGTGAACTATTAATCATCAACACTATCAAAGCCATTTGTTCCATCCATCTACGGTTGGCACTCATAATTGGATTTGGCAAACTTTTTTCTATAGGTTGACTCCATCTCCCAACCCATAGGACCCAAACCCCCAATCTTATGATTTCAACAATGAACACTTAAGAACTCTACTACAGACTCATCCCAAACCAACTGTAACAGTTTAATATTTTCCTTATGCCTTGTGCATACTTGGAATCCATTAAGCAGATATACTGAATTTTCATCAGAAGACTAGTCAACCTTCACTACATACTATAGCATGGGATGAAATATAACGGCCTAAATCTGCTAGAGGTTTGGGATTAACAATCTTGCACGCACTAAATGCCTCATGTCTGCTAAAACAACTACAAAGAGTGGTTTCTAGTATACCATCTCTATGGAATGGTTGGATGAGATCTAAATATATTAACACTGCTATGGTACTTACCATATACTCTCTGAGGCTTCCTGGGCTTAGAAGGGTGCAATGAAGCAAATACCTATTGTTATGAATGATGTGATACACCCGACGGAGAGTGGGTTCAAAACCTCGTTATGGAAAGAGCCTTGGTTACGAGGAGTATGGTTGGTTGATAAATTTGGCCCCAATTTCTTGGTCCAACTTAATATTTGAGAGAATGGACCTGTGTCCTTCCTACTCAATGGGCATTTGGTCTTTTCTGCCTACGACTACCATTATTCAGCAGATATGGAATGAAACTATACATTCCAACCTGTTTCACCTCCTGTGGATCGACGGCGTCGTCATGCTCAGAGATATTTATCTCATTTATTTGAGATTGGCACTCATAACTGGACCTAGAATTTTTTTACAAACATCACCTCTCCAAATTTGTAACTCATAACAAACAAGAGATGGTAACATAACAATATCACACTTCCTAATTGCATAATTTACCCAGACCAATTTAAACATACTTGAGACGCATTCAATTCAGGAAGGCCAGGAGCACCGAAGCGGCGAGGTAGAGTGTTCCGAACCACTTGAAGCTCGACTTCATGACCCAAAAGATGATGGTAAATATACCTGCAAGGAGAAGTAGAATTCTATTGCCATATTAAATTCACAAAAAACACTGACATTAACCATATTCTACTGCCATTGCACCAAAGTAAATCATTTCATAATTTGATACAAGTATTAATAAAATATTAAAAAAAATGATATTGTTTGTTGTTTTATCCTGGATCATCATACAATAGATGGGATAAACTGTGTGACCACATGGGCCATGGTCAATTCATAGCGGGTCATGGGAAATGAGGAACTGGGCCCATTAAGTGTACTGTTCCAATCAATATATGGCCTGCACTACACGACCACATGTTCACGACAATAGTGGAAAAAATAAAATGTGATGCATCCTATTTGACAAGGCATGTGCAGGTACACCACAATGGCTGGATTGCACAAGGGGGGCTCTTGAATATAAGGTTAGTGAAAATGTCCCCATTTGGTAACCCTAACCATGTGATTTGCCCAAGTTTTTTTCAGTGATTGCAATTTTGTTTCCCTCATTGGACCTCAATGCTAGTGGCCTAGTTTGGTATTTTTTGCACACCACCTATCAAGGGAGTCCCCTGTACAACCCACCATTCCCCTGTACAACCCACCATTAGAAGTGATAGGCTTAGCAGAAATGGATTGCATTTTATGAGATCTTTATCCTCTGTTTTTGCATTTGAAACCATCGGATTTTTGTTTAGATGAGAAGGATTAAAATTGGATATGGATAGCAAGAGACAAACCAATAGGAAAAAGTCAGAAGACTCAAAGCAAGAAATTCAGCCCTACTCCAAAGTATTGTGTGGTGAAAGAGTCCATATTGATAAAAGGGGAATCCATAAACGGCTATGAGACTAACAACGCTTTATGAAGCCAATTGGATAATGTGGAAAATACAAGTAGAAAAAGTAGTGGTAACAAAGAAGTAAGATGCTAAGATGGATGAGTTGCGCTATCATTCAAAAAAAAAAAATAGATGGATGTGTGAAGTTCATACTAAAAGATGGAATTAGAAATCACTTCATTAGAAAGATCTTTAAAATAAACCAACAAAAAAAAAATGAGGAAAAGCCGCTTAAGATGGTTTGGGCATGTATGTAGAAGACTAAAAACAACACCTTCACAAAAAATTAACATGATACAAAGACCATGTACGAGGTGTTGGAGACATTTAAAAACCTAGATTAAAGATATTGGTAATACACTGTATATTGTGAAGAGACAAAGGATATGGTTTTTGATAGGGCAAAGTAGAAAGTAGAACCCAAAAAGCCGAACCCAATATCAGGAGTTGTAAATGATGATAATGAGTATGATGATGAAGAGTCATGACAATGTTTTGTTTTTCCAAGGCTGATCATGACAACATCAAGTGGCCAACCAAATATATCATTCAAATTGATTTTTTTTTTCTCAAGCAAGCTAAGTTTAGAAATGCAGCATTAAGAAAGTTGGTTTTTTCACCTTCTTTTTCTTGAGATGTTAACATCACTCAAACTTGCGACTAGAGATAGTGAGAATTAGTATGCTACGTAAAAGGAGGAAAATGTAAAATAGGGGTAAACCACTCTTCCTTACTTCTAAAGTGATGTTTCTATCATCTCAACAATTGCATGACATGTAAGAATATAATACATTAGTATGTTACCTACCCACTAACACTTGTTTCATCTACCGCAAATGTCTTCATTGCTCCCTGCATCCGATCAAAGCTTGTACTTTTCCAAACAAAATCAACACTGAACCCATGATTCACATCAACAGGAACGCCCTACGCAACACAAGTAATCAAAAATTACAGCCAACATTCACCAAAACAGCAAGACGAAGAAGCAACTACCAAGAAAAACAGCCATACCTGACTCGTGCGGAGCTCAAGTGCAACTTCTTCCTGTGCAGTTAGCTTGATCTGATCCACCAACGTGTCACATAAACACAAACATAAGAATGATACATGTCATAAAGGCAAGAAACAGTTTCTTAGATTATGCCCAACTATGGTGACTGGTAACACATTAATCATCGTGAATAAATCAAATAACCCTGCAACTTTAGCATTAAAAAATTTTGACAAAAGAACACACCACATGCCCCACAGACTGCCACGCAGGATGAGTTGCATCCCCTGAATATCGAAGCCTTAACTCATCACCTGGAACAAGCCTTAACTCATTATCTTCCTGTGCAATCATAAAATGGTTTCCAATGTTAGTACAAAAAAGGTCCACACATAAAAAACAAATCTGACCGATGTTGCCAAGAAATAGATGATAGAAAATAAAAAATGAATATCTAGGTAGTCCAAAATGAGATTTTCCATTTCCATTTGATTCAACCACCTTTGGAAAGACAAAGTATGCAATGCGCTTTTTGTTAAGACCAATATCCCACCGTATCGTCACATTGTCTTTACTTTGGGACTCTTTCATCATCTAAATAGAACAAAAAGAAAACAAATCAGTGCTGATGGGAATAAAGGAGCCAACATGTACTACATAAGAACTTTGAAGGAAAACATTCAAGTGCAGAAGAAACGATGTTCAAGTAACTTCCATATGGAAGGCCATTCACATTTTGAAGTTCAAAACGTGTCCCTGGAAATAAAAACAGCAAGAGAGTGTGAATATACGCACTTTATCATAGTCAGCTTCAAGCTTAATCAGTGGAGCAAATACATTTTGATACTGCAAAATAGAACAGAACCGAAACATCAATTATAGAAGCCGAGATAAAAAAAAACAATAGATGCTTATTGCTATGGGGAAAATTGCTAACAAAGAAATGCAACAGAAATTACAGTTATAAGGTTTTATGTTTAAAGCATGCATCTCTTCTTTAACTGAAGTTCTACCTGATAAGCATCTTCATACTTCAAGGCAACGGGCTGAGGCTCATCATCCACTCCTGGTTTCTCAAGGTCTTCCAATGAAGCATCAGGGTTTGTCTTCCATAATTCCTCCACCTTATTTATTTGTTGAGCACTAATTTGGCGTGCTCTCAGCTGCTCCTGTTCAGATGGTATCTAAAAACAGCAGCAAATAATTAAAAAATATAGAATATTTATTTAGCATTATACAATATGCAACATCATCAAGACTAATAGAGAAGTGTACCTTCACAAGCCACTGCAAGAAACACCTATCATCTATAAGAGGACACCATTGGCTCAAATCCCAATTCATGTCCTTCAATGCATTGACACTTAAACAAGGCTCTCTACACAAAAGAACAACAACACTCTCTGTTTTGGCAGAAATAAATCCAAGGAGGAAAACATTCCGGCAGCCACAATTGTAGCACTCAAGTATCGTTTCTCCCAATGAGCTGTCTTTATGAAGACAAACTTCCTTATGTTTCGCTCGAACCTATTGAAAACAGTCATCGGAATAATTGGTGTCATATAAGCAATTGACCAAATGTTTCACAAATAGATAAGGCTCGTATATACAACTCATTCTCATTTTTCACACCATGATTGCACGTAATGCACGCATAGGCTCACACATGTACCTGCTCACATGAACATATACAAGGTTGCATAAAGTAGTACACATACATGAAATCAAAAGCTTACACAAAAGAGCTATTGAAGGTTAATTTTGAAATAACCTGAAGCAGTGTAAGCTTAAAGCAAAACCAATACTTGCATGGGCAAGTAATCCTAAATGACTGATGTGCATCAGAATCGTGCACAAGCACAAATGAAACACAAGAGAGCAAACAGAAATTGAGAGAAGAGAGAGGGGGTTCCAAGGATCAAAGACATTCCCTACATGGTTATATGAACAATAATGATAGCATCCCAAGAAATATTAAAAAAAATATATATTTCTTTTATTTTTAAAAAATATGTTATTTGAAAAGATTCTAAAGAAGGCAGCCTGCCATTAAAGGTGCAATCACAAGCTAATAGTGTAAATTTATTCAGTTTGGGAGTTGGGACACAGATATTCCTGAGATGAAACACCAGCATCATACTAGTCATCTCATTTCAGTGAAAGGTGCATCAAGATACCAAATTTGGCCATGGTGCCCATCCATCACATTGCTAGAATTACTTCTATTAAAAAGGGGATGTGGTGGAACATTTCTAGCTACTTTGTCATTAATAAATCAAAACTTCCCAATATAACTACAGCCTTATGATGATTACTAAGTTTTATGCAATTGTGCCATGCTTGATACAAAAGATGGCATCATCGATACTTATTTTTGTGTTTGTTAACAATAGCCAAGTCTGTGGAATCCTACACCTATTGATGAAGTTAACAGTAACAAGGTGAAAAGGATTATGAATTAAAGGAATTTTATTGTTATGATTTTTTTCTATTTGAAGAAACAAGGCTAAAACATTATTATGATGGTTATAGTTACATATTATCCAGGATTCTCGCTTCCACTGAAGTATACACATTACACACACCCAAACCCCTAGGATTAAATTTTAAACTCTGGGCTTATTTGGTAGAATTGTTCTCAAGAATTTTTAGAATTTTAAATTTGGGAATTTTGAATTTTGACAAATTCTGGAATTAGAGGAATTCCACTGCCAAAATTCTCTATTTGGTTTATCTTAGAATTGGATATTGAAATTTTAAATTTCAATGATTTTAGAATTTTGAAAACCATGTTGGATTTATTTGAGAATATGAATAATACAAAAAATTATTTAACAACACTCATGACCTAGCAATTAAATCCAGATAATTTGCACATGACCACATCATTTAAGTAAAATATTAAGTGGGCTCCCAAAGAGTACTTACTACTTAGTTAAATTACAATTGACCGACAAATATGAGCATTAAATTAAAAAATAATAAATAAATTGACATCTTATAAGCCTACCTACTAACATCATAAGACACAAAAAACATATAACTCATAAAAAGAAACCGAGGATTAGTCGGGTGCTCTAAGAGGCTTGGACACCTTGGTCATAAAAAAAAACTCATAAAAAGAAACAATTCCATTCATCATCCATTAAAATTATTAGAACAAAAGAATAACAAAATAACCAAAATATAAGTGCCTACTATCATAACTAGAATTAGTGGACTCCATTAAATACCATTTTTTTTAATGATAAATACCATATATTTTAGTTCTCACCATTTCCTCACTATAAATTATTTTTAATCATTAACTTTTTATGACCTTTAAAAACATGGCTAAATTGTTCAAACCAATGTTACTGTTTAAGTGAAATCCATATACAAACACAGTCATTCCCAACATAACCATGTCCTGGTGGACTCTATATAGGGATGTCCATTGAAGACCCAACAGCACCATGCACCCAAAATATTTTTAAAATATCATGATAGAAAACATCAGACATAGGCTTAGCCTACACACTTCATGCTCCTATGAGAGTTCACTCTGATCACATTATATAGATCCAATGAAATGATGTATGCTTGAGAGTGGGGCCAGCAAAGTTGATGCAGGGACAAATGTGATCAAACATAACCAACATAACCATGTCCTGGTGGACTCTATATAGGGATGTGCATTGAAGACCCAACAGCACCATGCACCCAAAATATTTTTTAAATATCATGATAGAAAACATCAGACACCAATACCAAATGGGGAAGGCATCCCTCCAACACCAATAGTATGGCGTTGGGAGATCCACAACTGAGTGTGCACACTTTTCGTTTTGTCATATTATTCCTAGCTTGATTTCTTTAGTTTCTACTATTGTGGCGTGTTCTGTGGATTACAAGAAGAAATCATTGCACATAGAGCCCTTGATTGCTCTTTTTGCTACTATTCAAACCAAAGGCATGTCAAAGAGCACATGACTATGCCACCAAAAGGACATTTCATCCGTAAAATATGAGGCACATAGGACATGAACCTACAAAACCAAAAAGACAAATTACATCACACAAAACTCAGATATTTTTATGTAAGCTCCACCACTAGGCTCCTTAAGTCTTGACAATCCCAATTTCCAATTTCTAGCAGAAGAAGGTTAGATATCGAAGCCAAATGAACATTATGCAACAAGGGAACGATAAGGGGCACAAATGGCACATGACACAGTCTTCATAAGCCATGCAAGTGAATTAAACCCTCAACTTACAAATAGGAACATAGGAACGAATGTGAATAAGGTAGAGAAGGATACTGTTGAGAAGTATCTGTTTACCTTCCAAAATGACTATAAAGCATAGATAGGTAGAAGAGAACTGTATCATACATGTAAATTTTCTTCCTTGGTTTCATTAGGGTAGATCCCATCCCTTTCCCAAGTGCCACTCAGAAGCAGATATGCATGAAATGAAGGGATTATCATTCAACATTCATTGTTCTATTTTTTGCATCATCACGTGGTATAAAAATGCTAGCTGAATTTTGAAGAGATAAACACCGCAAGAAATTCAGAACAACAGCAGTATAGTATCTAGGACAGACGCTTTATTATCAGGGGCCACTTTAATGCACTTTGATGCAGAAGGTGGTAAGGAACAGTGCCATAACCTCTCAGCGTTTAAATGCATCATCGTATGCCATAAACATTGTCTTGCAATTAAAAAGGGACATCATCTTCAGTAACATTTTCATCATCAGAGGCCAGATTGCAGAAAGGCATTAAAACTTTAAAAGGAAGAATGGGTAGCAACCTCAAGGTCAAGGTATCATCCTACAGGGACCAACCTCGAAACTGACTTTTAGAGATAGAAATGCTAATTGAGACTTCACCGGTGGAACAGAATTTATCTTGCATTTACATTCAGATTGCAATGGCTGGGTCAATGCAATTCCTTGAACAGTATCAGGACTCACTTCTGTGAAGAAATAAGCATGCCACAATGGTTTAATTGCATTATTACATCAAAATAGTCAAGATATTTTGGAAGGACAAATGGGTGATCATCTGATTCTGAAAAATCAATGTCCTTTATAAGTAATATATTTACTGGTTGGAAGAGTCATTCCTTCCATGCCAAACATATTTCTCAAGAAGTGGATTTTCTTACTTGTATATCATTGAAATTGCATACATGTTCCCATGCTAATATGTTTCAAACAGACTTTACACGGCATGTAGACATGACAAACGCAGTAGGACATGAGAAAGGGTTTGTAGGTTAAAAGAAAGAGATGCTGGTTACAGGGTTCTGAGTTGGACATGGATCAAATTAATGTCTAAATCATCTGGAAACTCGATAATGCAATGAGAAGTACATCCTGAAGGCATAGTCCAGTACTTCAGTGTAAGCCAAATAAGGAGGGTCCAGAGCATCAAATATCGTCAGGTACATTTTGGTGTAAAATCATTAGTATGGAACCATTCTTAAATCTCATCTTTTTCTCAGCTACATAAGGCTACAATATTGCATATAGTTAGATGGCAGAATGAGTTACCAAGCTCTCCTCTCAATGTGTATTGGAAGAAGAAAAATATTCTCTTAAATGCCATTAGAAAGGTAGCAATCATCGTTAAAGGTTGGGTTCTTTGTAAATAGAATTAGGAATAGATGTTCAGCTTTAAAGATATCTCTCCATTAGTCACAGCTATGAGCAAGTGAATATAAGGTTCCACACTTAAATGCAAGGAAAGTAAAGTGCCTTCCTAAGATAGCATCTTTAAACCATAAATATTAAATAGTTAACCCAATTTCTATTTTAGAAAAAAAATGGTTGCTTTCCAATAAATGACTTGTCTCTCCATGCACTCCAGCGAGCATAAATTATTACCAATTTACAAATTCTTAGCACACCAGGTGATTGACATTGTAAAAAAAAGTACCACTGACAGTGAATTATGTAAACTATCAGAATTTCAAATCACTAGTGGTCTTATTCAATAATATCCATTCACCCCACATCACTCTTATCGATTATCAATTTGGAATGGGTTGAGTTGGATTCAAGAGAAACAAGAAACAAGAAAAGAGTTCTTTGCGCACCAGGTGATTGACAATGTGTGACCCAGACGTGTTGCCACGGGAGTTGCAAAACCACTTGCGGCACGAAGGCACATTGCACCGCACAACACAGGCTGGATTCTGCACCCCACAGTAGCGACAAGCATGCTCCGTGAAATCCCCCTTCCCATACTCATAATTCTCGTCCTCAACTGGCTCCTCAAAGTTCAAGCTACCCATCCCAGTCGCCAGGGCATCAACAGCAGCCAGGCCGCCGCTCCCAACTCCACGACCCTTGGACGCACTGCCCGAGGAAGAAGAGATGGGCCCGGTATCAGACGGCAGATCGGTGGAGCGGTCAGCAGGGTCTGACACGGCATCGGAAGGGGGGACCCAGACAGAGGAGCGGGTCGGTTGCGAAAGCTCGCGGAATTCGGGGTAGTCGAATCCGTCCCCCTGCGTGTTGAATTCGAGAAAGGTGTAGGCATCGCCGCTGGTGTCGGGCTGTGACGCAGTCTCGTAGAGATTGGAGGAGACTGTTTGCGCGTCCATGGATTCGAACCCGAGCAATTAGAGTTGGTGTCAGGGTTTTGTTAGATAAATTAAAATTAGGGTTCGGAAAATGGAGAAGATTTGAGAAATTGGGAGGAGACGAAGGAAAGAACGAGAGAGAGGAGGAAAGGTCGGAAATTTGGGGGGAGTCGTGGTAATTATTGATAGGAAGTCGTATATGGTGCTCGAACACGTCTTATTGACGAGATTAGAGGGGCCGGGCCCAACTCATAAGCCAATAAGAGGGCGAACGAAGTCACGAAATGGGAAAAGGGAATTGATTTGGGGACCCGTGACGACGACCTGGGAAGAGGGAATCGACCTGGCTATCGGTACTTTTTGTTTACGTAAGAGGAAGAGTTTGGTCAAGAGATTTTCTTTTCTAGTATTTTTATTTTATTTTTACCTTTTATTTAATTTTAAAATTGACAATTATTTACTTAATTTTAATTCTCATTCATTTAATTTTCCACTTCTCTCCATGACTCTCTCTCTCCTGATCTCCCTACTCTCCTTTCTCTACATTTTCTCTGATATCGATGCTCATTTTATTTTCTAGTTCGACATTTAAATTCTTATATTATTTTTTTTAATATCTAATTTTATTTTATCAAATTTGGTTTTCTATTATATGACAAAAATTATTTTTTCTCATTGTTTTTAATATTAATCATTTCCTTTTCCTCTCTCGATCTCTCAACGTTCTGAATGTTCGTCCTATTTTTTGTTTCGACATCTGACCAATTTTTTTCTCAAATTGAATTGTCCTGATATAAGCTTAAATTCATCTTTTCAAATAATTTCTTTCTTTAATCTATAATTCTATTTTATTAGATTTGGAGATTTTTTGTTGTATGGAAAAAATTCCTCAATTAACACAGTTTGGAGAAATTATTTTTTCTAAATTAGATCGATCCCAACATACTCAAACGATGTTAGTTTTAGTTTTATCTTTAAAATCATACTTCTATCAGTGATTCTTTCTTTTCTTTATTTTGAGTTTTTTTTTCATTTAATTAAACATATAAATAATAAGTTTTAAAGCATCAAATTATAAAACTAAACTCAATTTTGATAAAATAAAATCAAATATTAAAAAAGAAAAAATAATTTGAGAAGATGGATTTTGAGCTTATGTTGAGATGATCGAATTTGAGAAAAAAAAACTAGCCAAATGTCAAAACCGAAATAGGATGAGTTTCAATATCAGAAACAGTGTTGAGAGAGAAGACTCAGAGAGAAAGGAAATGGTCAAAATTAAAAATATGAGCACAGTGGAATTTTTTTCCTACAACAAAAAAAACCTCAAATTTGATAAAATAAAATTAGATATTAAAAAAAAATGAAGATGGATTTGAGCCTATGTTGTGACGATCTAATATGATAAAAAAAAAAAAAATTGAACAAATGTCAAAACTGAAAATAGGGCGAGGGTAGAGGGAGGGGAAGAGAGAGGAGAAAGGGACGCTTTGAGAAGTGGGAAACGATTGAGAGGAAAATAAGAATTAATAAATAATGACAATCTCAAGATATTAGATCAGTTTTGTTTTTGCCTCATCTTGATTTCTACTTAGCCAGATCCATTTACATTGACTTGATTGTGGTCTTAACCATCGAAGTAATCCATCTACTGTTGATCTCACCGTACTAAAATGTAAATCTTTGTTTTCCACTTTTTCTTTGTTGGACCAACAAAGAAAATCATATCATTTGCTGCACTATATCTTCACTCTTTATTTACTTCCACTTCACAAGTTATTGCCATCCAATATTCCAATTTCTAGTTAAATCAAACTCAAGCCATGGACATAATTGAGTTTGAAGCGGGTATTAGAATACCTAAAATATATTATAATTGATATAATTTAGGGCTGTAATTATCTTCTATGCAAATATATTTATTTGTCATGATTTTTTACTATGCTTAGATTGTCGAATGGCAATGGGCCGGGCCTGGTTGACGATGAATTAAGTTGACTATAGATAATAATAGATTTCATCCAACTTTATTTGAATTTTATTTTATTCAATCCATCCCAACCTAACCCGACCCAAGTTTATATAAAACTTTTTAAAAATAGAAAAATGAGAAAGTTTATTCTTAATAGAAAATGAAACATAAAAGGACTTAACATTCATGGAAGCATATTTGGATATGAAAAATAAAAAGTAATAGGTTAAGATTTTTTAACTTAGTAGAATAGATAGGCTAAAATTAATAGGTAAATCATTTAAATGTTAATTCTAATTCAATTCAAGTCGGATTCAGATTTGGGACCTCTCTACCCAACCCAATATAAATTTATTTTAAATCAGGTCAGATTGGTTCAACTTAATTTCTTTTAAGAAATGCATAACCCAAACCCATTATTTTCCAAGTCGGGACAGACAGGTTTACAAGTTGGGTCCAATTTGCCATTCCCAGTTACACTTATGCTCTTTATATAGACAACCCTACAATGGAATAGACCAGGGGTTTAAAAATTGGGGTGGCCGGGACATCGGACGATATAATTCTCTCACTTATTTTTTTTTCAAAATATCAGACATTTTTTTAATTTTTTTCTGTATTAAAAAAATAAAAAAATTGAAAAATGTGCAAGTCTTTATTTATTTCTAGAAATTAAAAAATATATAAATATCAGCCAATATAAGCAAACATCGGCCTGAGCCCATGGCCGATATCAAGCTTTTTTTTCTTAAAAAAAGCGATATTTATCAATATCAGCCAATATTTGACCTGGTATATCGTCCATATCAGCCAATATTATACCCATACGGCCGATATATATCAACCCTCGAAAATCCAATATATATCAGCCGATACAATACATAGCTGATATTTTACACCCTGGAATAGACTACTACAATTTTATGCGTTTCTCTTAATATATCATTAGCCATATAGTTTAGTATAAATGCCGCTTGAAATATCAAACCAACGCATGCCAAGTTTGGAAAACCCGATATTTTGGTATTGGAAAACAAAAGTTCAGGACGCTGTTAAGGTTTTGCATAAAGACTCAAGGCTCTGCCAGTTGTAGGTTTTTTTTGAAAAAAATAAAAATAAACCAATTAACTGATGATGGGGAAAAATAGAAATAGAACCCAGCCAGAGAAACTGGCCTGCACATAAGACTAAAGAACAAGAGCAATACCCAAAAAGGGGCTCCACTCAGGCACCACCCCAGCTCAAGAATGAGACTAGGTAAAGGCTGAGAAACGATAGGCCAGGCTCAAACTGACCTTAAGCCAAATTTCATAAAAGCCCAGATCTGATTACAGATTCATCCCTTGAATTAGACCCCTGCTTCGCTAGCCCTTGAACAGATGGGGACATAACACATCTGTGTGATGGATGAGTTATCACTTATCAGCTATCAAATGTATAGCTGGTAAGCCTTTGGCTGTACCCTCTTCTGCATCTGATCAGAGAATCAAGCGTGTCCATCCTAACAGAAGTGCTTCAGAAGGAGGTAAGGGAGGAGATCGTGCAACATGAACTGTTGAAAGTTGAAACCGATTGTATGGCGTGAGCATTAAGTTCTTCACTACAGGTACTTGAACACTATCGATCAAGTACCAATACATGCATGTTAGTTTGCAACAATTGGTGCTTGCTTGAATGATAAAAACAAAGCTACAAAGAATTAAAAAAAGGTTCCCGCTCTATGCCAACTCTACTTACCTCTAGAGTTAAAATTCAAACATCCGAAGCTCTATCATTCCCTCCTTTCTCTTTGGTGAGTACCAAGCTAAGACTTTCCCGGAAACCAAAAATGGCAAAGAATAGCTCAAGCTGTAAACAATATCCTCCATGCAAGGGATAGGTTTTCTGGATGGTGAAAACCTTGAATCCACCCGAAAAACGATTGGCCCTGCAACCTGTAAACTAATGGGTTATAATTTTACCAAAGGTGATAAGATTTACACATCTTAAGCACTGCAATGAGGGTAAAGCTGTACACTCGAACAATATTCTCAACGTTGTAGGTTGAGGTTGGCCTAGGCTAATCATGAAAGAGAGACTTGAAGAGCTAGTTAGACAAATGCAACTGGTCAATGACAAATGTTAAGTGTAGCAAGCAAGGTATGAAATACTGAAATATCAGTTTCATGCTGCAATCTAGGTTCTAGCTTTTTCATATTACCGGCATAAAAATAAAAAAGGTTACAGTCAAAGTCAGGAAGCCCAAACACCAAAAATGAGTGCTAGATTCATATACTAGGTCTATATGCATTTATTTAAATAATTTGGTGGTCCAATTGCATAATTTTGAGCTCATTTTGCCTTGATAAAAATCTTGTAAAATTGGAGAGCCCATTTTATAATTTTATCTTCCAATTGATCTTCAAGTTTTGTAGACGGGCCCGCATCAGGTGTTTACTACGATAGACCAAGTAACTAAAACAGACGTCAAATTAGGATGAATGACAATTTAGGGGGGCAACTGTGTGTGGGATTTCCACATGAACTTAACACAAAGAGTGCAATCTAATATATTATTTCAAATCTCTAACTATATTATCTTGTGGCGCAATTGGCACCAAAATATTTTTGAAATTTTCGACTGTTAGATCCCTCATTTTTTTTTTTTGTAAATTCAGAAGCATAATATGGCTTTCAGCAGCACCAGTTTCCAGTTGTGGTAATCCAGTTTTAAGCCAACAGGCACTGTTTTCCAGTTCTGATAATCCACTTTCAGCAGAATCCTTGTTGAATAACAAGGTATGAAAATCTGAAGAAATTTGAGAAGCCATCGACATAAATTCTGTCATTTTTCAAAAGCTCCAAAATACTGGAGCTTCAAGCTTTCATTAAATGTCATTTTTAACAATGACATAAAACATCATCTTTAGAGTTGAATCAAATAAACCAATCCACCCTTTCTTGTGGTTATAATAAAAAACAGATTTCAGGAACAACTTGTAAAATTCAATCAAGATACCAAAACGTAACAGATAAGGGAAGAATACATATAGCTGTACCTGCTGTTGAAATATCACATTCAGCTTTGGGGAAGCAAGTGAATTTACTTCTCTTTCAACTGGACCTCTGAACACATCTGAAATCAGATGTGCAGCACCCTTGACAAATGCTGAAGCTGAACAAATGTCCAGGCGAGCATCTAACCGAGTAAGGTCTCCATAAAGCTTTCTAAATCTCCCATGTTGAAATGTATATCCAATTGAACCAAATAAGTCGGCACTGAGTGGGTATCTCTTCTTGGCACTAGATGTGCTTGTGACACCAAGATCTTGAACTCCTGATGTACCTCTTGAATCGACAAACCAGCTCTGATTACCTCCAAACCAGGCAGCACATACCCCACCTGAAGATTATAAATTAGATGGGTACATGGAGAAAGCAAATGAGCAACTACAAAAGGATGCAAGGAGTTTAAAATTTAAGCACTTCTCCATTCCAGGCAATTCCTCTCAGAAAATAAAATAGTACAGATTAGAATTCAAGAGCAAAACAAAATATGCATTAAAAGCTATTGAAACATACACAGCCTTATGCATCTTTAGAAAATATATATCTTTTTTTAAAAAAATATCAACAGGCTTATGCACTATTTTTATTTAGCACTCAAATATTGAAGACTTTATAAAGTCTGCACAACATACAGAAACAAGATGCTGTCAATAGAAAAAAGGAAGAAAAGTGAATATTGAATGTTCGGCCCTTATAAGTAAAAAAGAAGACTAAAGTATAAAAAATTCAAAATTGACTAACATATAATTTAGCACAATATGAACCTCAAAGCATCATCATAGTGCCAACTAGAAATCCAGACTTAGAATTACAGAACAAATGTAAGAGGAATGTCATCGAAGCCTTATGTATACTTTCCATTCAACATTCAATACTGTAACCATTGACCATATAATATAAGAAAGGAATGGCTCAGTGTCCATGCTGAATAAGTCCACAGTCTCCATCACACGTCCGCAACAACCATCTAATTGACTCCTGAAATACTTACAGAAATGGATGTCGCCTATTGCTTCCATCAATGGGAAGCCATGGATGGATTTCCAACTGTTGAGCTTTTTCATAGAACTAAATAAAAAACTGAAATGTTTATGGTAAAAAGGCATTCGAATAGTCAAATAGCCAACCCTAGATAGATGGGATTAGTAGCTATGATGGTGATGATAGTAATGATGATGATTAAAAAAAAGTATCCAGAAATGAATATTAAAATATGGTTGCTTCAATGGAAGAAAAAAATAAGGGAAATTTGTTTGAGATGGTTTGGGAATGTACAGAAAAAATTGAAAACAACAACCATATGAATTGAAGATTTGTTGTATTAGAATATGAATTACGAAAAGGAAGCAATCAATGACAATATATAATGAAGTAGTTCGACTTCGACGTGACATGTCAGACATTTGGAGAGAGAGAATATAGACCTTGACTGGAGAACTAAGACCCAACCCGAAAAAAAAAAATCCCCTAGACCTCCAAAAACACACACATGGGTAGAGATATGAAATTGATGATTATGATGATGCAGACAGTTCGTTATCTTAGACTGATAGAATGAATGCTAATTATTATGATAAGCCAGTCCTACATGCTGAACAGGAAATAACTAATAAAAGAAAACACAGTGCAGGAAATTGATATCAACAAATGATCCAAATAGCAAATTTCTCCACACAAATTTCCTAGGCTTGTTTGCAACAAATTTTCTTATGAATTTGAATTCTCTAAGGCCAAATTTTCCTACAAAAACAACCCATAGATAACTGTTTTCTTGAGAATTACAAAGCTCGGCTTACAAACTTAACCCAATTAATCTTAAACACCTTGATCATATCCGTACCCGACTTGACTTATTTATTAAATGGATTAGCTTGACCATACTTAAATTGGTTGGCCCAATTTGGGCCATTCATTAAACGGGCTAGCTAAACTTGGCCAAGTTAAAAGGCTAACTCAACTTGACAAGTACCAAACTTGACCCATGTATAGACTCGGTCAAAGATCGGGTTCGAACTAGGCTTTCCTCTATATCAGCTTGGCTCATTTGGATATAAAAGCCTTAGCATGTCTACAACTCGTCGGTCTTTTCTAAGGCTAAAGCCCAAGCATTTGGGAAGAAGCCTACCTCTTTGGCCTATAAAAAATTCAATTGTTCATATTGGAAGTAGACATAAGCAACAAGTAGATCAAATTTCAACCCAAACTCAAATTCTAGCCACTTGATCTTAGTGGTAAAAACCACCATACGTCTTTAAAAATCACCAAGACAAGAATGGATGGTGATTTCCACCACTAAAATCAAGTGGCTAAAAATTGATTTTTGGGCTAAAATTTGGTCCACTTGTACCTCATCAACACTAGTTTCAATATGAAAGGTTAGTTTCTTAATGAATTTAAAAAAATAGACCAGGTTACACACACACAATGGTAAACGAGCTCAAAAGCACAATAGGCTTCACGGGCTTCTCAATTAGCCCGAGCCCGTCCATTTCGTTAAACATGCTAATAAAATGAGCTCGTGGATTGCCCATTGAGCTATCATATATATTCCATTCATCTGTGATAGGTTTCACTAAGGCTAGGCCGAGCTTGGGTATATGAACAAGCCTACCCATATATAGAAAAGGTTGAAAAAACCCAACCAATCTTAAACAGATCAATCTAAACCCATAAGACCTGCTGAATGGGTTGATTTATAAAAAGTACTCGATCACGTTTCAATTGTTTGACCCAACTAGGCACATTCATTACACAATTATCCCATAACAACTCATACCAATCCTAAGCTCATTTATTAAATGGGTTGAATCAACCCTAACTAGCCCTATTGACTCAATTATTAAATGGGTTGATTTAACTAGACCAATGTTAAATGAGTCAACTTGATCAATACCAGCCGAACTCAAAAAAAAATTAAACAGGTTATTTTGAAGCCAACGTTTGATCGAACTTAAACAGGTTCACCTATCCTAGGCCATTTATTAAATAGTTGACCAACTTTACTTATACCAAATCCGACCCATTTATTAAATAGGTGACTCAACTAAACTAACTCGTTAATGAACATTTTGATCCAACCTAAACAATCTTAAATGTGTCAATTTGACCCATACTTCCCAACTCATTTCTTAACTAGATTAATCTGACCCAAGCACCAAATGAAGTTTAAATGAGTGGAGCCAACTCGACCCATTTATTAAATAATTGAACCTTACTCATACCAAATCCAATGAACTTCTTAAATAGGTTGACCTCACTCGAGTATCCACTCAAGTTTAATGGTTGACCCAACCTGGCCTATTTATTAAACATTTGATACAACTTGAATGACACAAATTCAAATGCATTTAATAAACGAGTTGACCCAATCCAATAAATATTTAACAAGTTGCTATCACAAGTACCTGACCATTTATACTTTTCAAAAAAAAAAAAAAAGTTACCTAACCATATATTAAATGGTTTTCCTTATTTAAAATTTTAAATGATAATTGCAAACAAATGTAGCAAAGTTGTAATTATTTTAAAAAAAAAATCCTACCAAGTCAAATTCTCAACAAAATTTTCCAATCAAAATTCATTTTCCAAGAAAACTAACAAATGTGCCCTAAATGTTCTTATGACTTATTTACTTCTTATTGCTCAAGACTTTAGTCAAATATATTAGGAAACTCATTGTGGCTTGAGCTCTGCTCTAGTCAAATCTACCCTCAACATTGTTGAGTAATAACATGCAAAAATAAATGCTTGCCGGTTGCATGTTATAATAAGTCCTACTATGAAAGAGTTTTTAAAGATGTTCTATTACAAGAGATAGCAACTCATTACTGCTAAAAGTAACACTAAAAACTACAATATTGCAAAAAGTAAATAGGAACTTAGGTGCTGGAAAAGAAAAATAAGAGTAATTCAACTAAAAAACAGCCACAAAACAAAGATAATTGAAATTGCCTTTATGAGAATAAAAGAAGATGATATCACAGAAAATACATAAATAAAAGAAGAGGATTCTCCACAAACCTGCACAAATAACAACAACAACAATATGAAAAGAACAGGTATCTCATCCTTTAATGGTAAGCATGATTGCATTAACCAATATTAGAAACCAATAGCAATAGTCATTAACAGTCTAACATGAACTACGCACATAGCAGTAAAGCGGCAATTACCAATAATTCCAGATATAGCAGCATGAGGTTCTATTAAATGTGCATCATAAGAGAGCCACCAAGCACGACCCTTCTCTGTATTCACTATCATATCCTTCTTCCTCATCTTTTGTCTCCAAATGTCCCTGCTCTTCTGATAAGAGAAAGCAGCCTTGGCACATACTCCAGGCATGAGGGCTAAAGGCACATTATCACACGTCATACTAAGGGGACGAGGGTGACCACCATTTTTGTGCATACCAAAACGGTATCTAAATCCAGATTCAGAAACAAGGGATGCCACATCTAATGATATTGATTCTGGCACATCCCAGTATCCTCCTTCCTTGTCAATAAATAGCTCAGGCCATGCTGCTTCTAATGTTAAATCATGATTAGGAAGCTGCACATGCAAGGACAATATAGTTCACACAACCATGTTATTTATATTGAGTGGATCACATTTCAATGCTGGTAAATCTATATGTGCATTCAAATCATTTGAGTGGATGGGTTAGGGAAGGGGAGGGGAGGGTCAGCAATTGGTTAGCAGCACCATCCAAGGATGATCAACATGAATATCAAGGTGCTGCATGCATTATTGAAAGAAAGAAAAAATTCAAAACAAGAAGTGTTCACTGCAGAAGCTTTATCTGCCATACAACATGTAATGAAAGTTAGAACAGCTGCATCAATTCATGTTTGCATAATAGTTACACTGACATTATATCTTTCTTTTAAACTAAAGTTATTTTGATTTTTTAAATTTCACTAATTTTTATCTCAATATATTTTGTAATTTAATATATTTTATAAGAATGAAAATCTAATACCAATTCTGACTCACTGACTTTAGTTAAACACTAACATACATCTTTGAATCTAAGCAGCATTTAACATTTATTTTAGAAAAAAAATGTGTCAAGATTCGAGAACTAGAAACTATCGGCAGTAACTTAGCAACTCAAAGACTTGCCTGGTTGAAGTACATCGCTTTAGTGCGGCGGCCCTTCTTCTCACCATGTCCTTCTGTGCTAAAATATAAGGATGAAGTCGGCGACAGAGATAATTGAGAACACAAACCATAAGAATATAATGACTTGTCCAAGAAATGCCTAGCAACATCCTTAAATGCCGGAAGTTCAAGCTCATCACCACCAGCTACCTCTGCTTTAAGGGAAGTTATCAGTTTTTTTGGACGGAACTGCCCCATCAATCCAACCCACCTGCACACCATCATCACCAAATGACAAAAATCTATTATGTATGAACAAATTATGGCAAGGCATGATTAGAGTCAATAAAAATGTCCAAATTTCAAATAAATAACAAACTGTATCATCCTACAAAACAATGAACCAAAAGAGGCTGCGAAAGTGAAATATCTCAACTAAATGATATATTGACGAATGCACCTTTACTACCTGATATCCTATAAAAAAGAATTCCAGCTGAACAACTTAGAAAGGTTAGGTGGACCTTACAATATATTCACTGTCAAATAGCATCTGATCAACACAACGTTCAATTTGAAAACTTGAGGGATGCTTAAAATGATCCCAAGGTCATATTCAATGGCCAAAATGTTTAGTTATGTCTGTTTAAATTTAATTTCATGTAAAAGGTATCATCAGTCAATTAAAATAATTATTATGATGCCGTTTAATGTAATGGTTGGGATTAGTATGGGTTTCCTTGTGAACAGAAGAGCATATGCATGTGATATTGATTAACATGTGTAACCTTTCTTTGATAGTTCATAATAGAAATGTAGAAGCACTCAGAAGCCATTTTACCTTAACAGTGGACAAAAAGGGGCTTTGTCAGAAATTTATCCATCTCATGCTGCTATGACATGCACCGAACAAAGACATTAATGATGGATAATTTCTGATGCACCTCTATATCCTAATACCAAACAAACCCATGAAATTTCTCTTTTACAGCATGGGTTCCTTTTTTCTTTTTCTTTTTTTTGGGGGGAGGGGGGAGGGAGAGGGAGATTGGATTTTCATCCCCTTAGAAAAAAAAAATGTTGAATTGGCCTCCACTGTTCTTCATTGAAATAGGAACCAACTGGATAAACAGCCTCTCCTTTTTTTCGTTTTTGGAGCAAAAGGTTTTCCTACATCCAAACACCACCTTAGAGATGCGTCTTCACATTAAGTGTCATTGTCTTTCCTTGAAATTCTTTGGGCAGATTGAACCTTACTGGCTCAAGATATACCAAAATTACCTTTTAAACTATCTAGTGGAAGAAAATTCAGTTTTCCTTCTCTCAAATGCTCCAACACAGTGAAAATTTACCAAAGATATCAAACTTCTTCCAAATCCAAAAAGGAGAAACAGAATGTCTGTTCCATTTCCAACCCAAAAAAAATATTTATCTCCAAAACATTGTAGGAAATTCAATAAAACTGAAAGGGAAGGAAAAAAATATGAATATCAACCCAAGGCACATAAATAGAAACAACAGCAGCAACAACGGTAATGACAACAAAATCCTAAAGTTCAGAATAAAAATGCAATGACAGTAAGCAAAAGATTATCACATTCACATAGATAGCCAAACCAACTCACTGAAAATAGGAATTAGCAATATGTATTCCACTTTTGAACCCATTAGAAGAAAATCCTGTATATAATATTAAAAAACCTCAGAACCCGAAAAAAATTATAAAAAATAAATAAAAATGCTCCGTCAAAATCAAAATCTATCACTGAATTTTAATACACGTTCAAAACCCAGAAAGGAACCACATGCAATTTTAACGCAAACCATGAAAAAACGAAGCAAAATGCCCCAGAAATAATCATAAACAGAAACAGTTGTATCTTTCCTTTATTCTCACCAATTAAATAACTGTAGAAGAAACAGACAACATAGACAAGTAAAAACCCATCCAAAACAACAAAACCAAACAAAGCTCAATCAGAATTTTCTTTTGAATAAAAAAAATGACAGGCTGGTTTAAAGACAATCATTGAAAATCAAAACCCAAAAAGAGAACGCTACATCTAATTCCAGCACAAACAAAAGAAAAAATTAATAGGAGAGATGGGTCTTTAACAAACTTTGTATTCTCCGTCCTCACCAGTTTACAGGAATCAAATTAAATAGAGTTCCACCAAAATCCCAATGGAAAACAGAGAAAAAGAGAGGTGGGTCATTCTATTAGTTTCTTACCAGTTGGCGGTGGCGTATTTGAATAAGAGAGACTGGAGAGAAAAGGAACCGAGTTCTTTAGGAGAAGTGGGGGAGATTGAAGGGATGAGACGGAGAGGAAAGCCATTGCCCAAGAGAGAGAGCTGCTGGGGTCGAAGAGTGCGACTGGACGAGGGCGTGAAGAGTGGAAACGGATCGCCCGGCACGGACCGGGCCGAACCCTCCAGCGTTTGAGAACTTGGCACGTTCAAGTCCCAAAACGCAGCGTCCATTGCCAGTCTCAGATTCTTCGACATTTCCTCTCTCTCGCCCTCTCTATCTCACAGAGAAATGCGGCTTCGTTCTCTCTCTCTTATCTGCGTTGTGTTTTCAAACAGGGAAGGGCAGTACTTCCAGTGAGCGGAATTGCAGTCCAAGTACTTTGCAAATAACTCCCTGTCATTGTCTGAATTGCAAAAAGCTACTCTCAGTCCTCCTTTTTTCAGCACCGAGTCCACTAAACTATTGTCTGTCTCTCAAATTAAATTTTCTAAATTGTGTCAAAATAGTTGTTTAATGCGTATTTAAATAATATAAAATATATTAAAAATAAATGAGATCATATAGAATGCTAATCTTATATAAAGAGTTCCTTTAAAAAATACAAATATTACAAATCAGACAACTAAAATAAGACGAAGGAAGTAATTCTAAATTATTAATCTAAATTTAATTTTTTATCCATCTAATACATTTTCATTCATTGATTTATCCTAATAGTAACAAATACTCATTTAATATTTATTTTGTCTAACAAAAATACAAATTCAATAATTTTATTCTAGACAATTTGATAACAAACATAATACACCCTTTTGAGTCACAGAACAAAAGACCTTTTTAAAGTGTTGCTGCGTATATCCAAGGCCCCAGTTATAATTCAAATTTTATATTTGATATTTAAATCAAATAATTTAATTGAGATGAGTAGTTTGGGAAAGCTTTTTAATTTCTTTAAAATATAAAAATTGAGTAAAAATTTGACTAATTAATTTTTAATTCTAAATTATATTCAAGAGATATCTAAATTATTAAATCATGAATCTTCAAATATCAAAACATGCAAACAATCCTACTGGGAAGAATCTTTTTCAAAATGTTATTACACATATAAAAGTTAGGCAGAAAACAGGGGTTCAAAATTCACAATCGGATATTGGCTGATATATCGTCTTGAGATCATTCTCTCTCCTTTTTTTATTTTTTCAATAGTTTTATTTTTTGTAATTTTATTCAAATTAAAAAATAAATAATAAATTGTTTAAAAATACTTTTTTCTGGAAAAAATAAATAATATTGGTCGATATCACTAATATAGCCAAATATCGGTTGATGTATTGGTGGGACCCAACACTGATTATGATTTATTTAAAAATTTGGCCAATATATCTTGTAAATATCACCAATATTTTCCAACTATGTATCGGACTTCAAAAAATCAATATGTATTAGCTGATATATCACTTTTGGCTGAGAGTTAGATGTGTTTGACTATATAATGGACGCACCACAAGCCATGCATCTATTGCAAAAAATTCTAATTTTTTTTTTTAAAACATTTCCTAATACTCCCTCTGTCCCAAATTAGTTGTCCTATATGGATTTTAAAATTGTCCCAAAATAGTTGTCTCATTTGTATTAGAGTAGTATAAAGTGTGTTGAAAATAAATGAGATTAAATTAAGTACTAGTCTTATATAGAGAATTACTTAAAAAATACAAATATTTCAAATGAGACAACTAAAATGGGACGGATGGAGTACAAAATAGTGACTTAAGAGAAAACAATATCATGTTACTTGATACACGATCGTTACATGCATAAAATAATATAAATTATTCTAACTCCTTTCCTCCACCCTTATTCATCGTTTATGTGATTTGCATATGAAAGTTTGATATTTTATGCAAATTCTTACAATCATTTTATCATTTTTTAGATTATTGATAAAAAATGTACAATACATAATAAAAAAATTAACTTTTCACTTGTTTTCGAATTTTTTATTTCCCTATATTCATAATAGAAGACTTAGATGACTGAACATAAATTTCTACGTTGTCAGGTGGAATGCCTTGGATCCTTGAGAATCAAATGATCACAAAAACTAATGTTTTGATTGTAATTTGTTCTCAAAATATCAAGTAATATCTTAAAAACATTTGTCAATATTTTAAGAAAATGGTGGTCCTTAAGAATGCATTTCATTCACTTGGGGCTTCCAAAAGTGTACCGTTTGAATATTATGTCGAACGGCAAGCAATTCCCAAAAAGGATTGGTTTGGGAATTTGGGATTGGTCGAGTAGCGACAAGGAAGGAGCTGGATTCTCTGAAGTCTTAATGGAAAGGGTGCGGACTACGTCACCCAATTCACAAATTACCATATTCCAGCCATTGGCACTGCTCTTGGCGCCGGTGCCACCACCCAATGACAGGCAAGTCCCTTCCGCGTTCTTCCTCTTCTTCTCTTGTTGTCAAAGTCATTTTTTCTTCATGCCTATTTCAATGATGATTTTAGAACGATTGCCCAAGGATACAGTCCTTCGATCCCTCTCTCCTTGACTGTGGCTCCTCTCTGGCTCTCGATCTTCTCCACACTCGGTCCTCTTTCGCTCTCAGTCTTCTCCGGCTTTCAATCCTCTGCGGCTCTCGATATTGCAAGGTAAGCACTAATATCTCTACCAATTTCTGAAATTGAAATCCTGTCTTTCTCATATGTAGCAATAGGCATTCTCATTTGGTATTAAATGCTCTCCTTTTATAGGATTATTCTAAATCTCTCGAGATAGTTTATCCAGAAATCAATTGGTTTCGTGTATGGTTTTTTTTCTTCAAGTAGATGAAGAACCCTTAGGCTGTTTTTAGAGAGAAATTATCTATTGTGAACCGGCTCACAATACATTGTTATAACTTTCAACCACAGCCTTCAAATTGAAGTTTTGGAAGAATTTTAAAAGTAGAATCTGACAGCTTTATACTCATGCAACGGTAGTGATTGAAAGTTCACATCAATTTTTGTGAATCGGCTCACAGGGATAATTTCTTAGTGTTTGGATTGAGAGAAGTGTTTCATCATTTGAACTGTTCCAACCTCTGTACATGCATCATATACACCTGGGATGATAAAAATCTATTTTTTAGTACTTCTAACATGAGCTGAATTGATGTACATGATGTTTGCTTTAACAAAAGTTCTTTTTCTCTATGTGCTTTCCTATGTATTTGAGTGGTGTCCATATTCTCTCTCTAGCACTTGTAAATTTTGCACCTCTATTTTATACACATCGAGGGATTGTTTTCATGTCTGAGATTTGATCTTGTGACTTCTCTTTGACAGCTCCTCAGTTGTGACTTCTGATACCCAGTGAAACAAGCGGACTCAGATTGATATGTCGATGGCAGGTATGTGAAAATTTGTGCTACTGTTTTCCTTGTGTTATTACATGTCTATGTTTACTGATGGTTTCTTTGTTCAAACTACGAAATATTATTTCATGGATTCAGTTTCCTGTTGTTAGAACTTGGAGAAATGGTAAGATTAGTTCTTATAATTGTAGCATCTGCCACCTAGCCCAAAATGACCATGTGTTTAGAAGACCTTGGCGCATCAAGAAAAATTATCCATTGTAAACTGGTTCACAGTGAATTGGTGAGAATTTTCAATTGAAGCCCTTCAATTGAATTATTGACTGAACTTAAAAAGTGGAATTTGATAGCCTTTTGTTGATTCAAGAGCTTCGATTGAAAGTTCACAACAATTTATGCGAACCAGTTCACAATGGATAATTTGTCAGTGCATCTGTATCCCATCAGTTTATGATATTTCAATATGAGTGTCATTGCTGCTATAATCAAATTCATATGAATTCAACATTTCTTATTCATTATTATACAATTTTATACTCATTTTTATTTTCTCTATTTCTTAGGTTTTACCAATTTCATTATATTTATAAGTGTACCTTTTGATTTGTCAAGATATTTTTATTTTTAATTTCCTCAACTTGCTCTTAGTTTGAAAACCTCTTAAAGAATTTTCTTGAAAAGGGGAACTAATTGTTGAAGTGTCTGTTCCCAGAAATACTGCAGCAAAAGTGTCACATTTAGGGTGTGTTTCTTCTTGGCAGCTTAGAACAATTGTCTCCACACTTAAGCAGGTCTACTTTGAAAATCCGAACTCCATCTCTCCTTCCGAAGAACTTAGGAAGTCCAAAGCATCAAGGAAGATGATTTCTGCATAATGAACCTTCATTATCAGTTCTTGTTATTATCTTTTTTGAAATGAAATTTTATATTGCACCACATGATTAAAAGGCTACCTAATTGTTATTATATGTATATTTTTTTTATTTAATGGCTCTTTGCCTAAGAAGTGTGAATGCATCATGAGAGGTGTCATTTCTTTGTCTATGTTAACAAGATAAGCCTTCTTGCTATTTTGTAGAAAAATATTGTATATTGTGTCTCTTTTCATTGGTTTCTTCAAGATAACTTTTAGATTCTATATTAGCTAAATCTAAGAGTTGAAAATAGACTGGAACTCACTTTGACAAAATTTTGTCACAATTCCCAACTCATTCATTCTTTTACTTTGCTTTGGTCATTATTAGTTCTATGTTTCATGGAATTGCACACTAAGAAGCATAATTACGTGGGGCCTAGTACCATGTATGTAAGAGTTTGCACTATATAATATTTGATTGGAATTTGTGAAGCTGTGAGGCCATTAAAGATGGTGGACATGATGGACTGTAGCAATGCAAAATATAATTTTTGATAGGATTGAGTGGACATGTAAAGCTCATAAAGTTGAACCGTATGGATGGGAAAATGGTTACATGATGATGGTGATGATTGGAGTTTGTGGAGACCTAATGGTGAGGAAATTAGTCTTTAGTAGGATTATGAGTGGTGTAAGTTCCCCCCTGTCATCTTCAATGTCCATCAATTTATCTTCAAAGATATTTATAGATATTGGAGCCAACTAGCATTCTAATGAATTTATTGGGGTAAGAACTATGATAGTTTATCCTTTATCTCAAAAAGAATATATATAAAAACACACCAATATGATGATGTACTCTTGTTCATAATATAATTCTGTCTATATCAGTCACTAGGGGCCGTTTGTCTACTTACCTTTTTGACTGCTATATATCATATGATGTGCATTTTTCAATAAATCCCTATATCTTCAATTTTTCAATCAATATTGAATTTCCCAAGATGAGACCCATCACCAATTTTAGATCACACATAATGTGTACCCGTCCTCTCAGATCAACATTCACAATAGGTGTTATAGAGACTTCTATTTTACCAGTATGCTAACCATCTCATTGTATCTTCCTATTTCCAGGTTGCCAGGAACTAAATTCATCCACAGATAAAACTGTCACTATCCAACCCACAACCCGCAGGCAGGGACAGTGGCAATGGTGGCTCACTATAGCTTTCAACATCACATTACTTGTTGTCGGCCAGGCGGCTGGCGTTCTTCTTGGGAGATTGTACTATGTTGAAGGGGGAAATAGCATATGGATGGCAACACTGGTTCAATCTGCAGGATTTCCCTTCTTACTTCTTCCCCTACTCTGCACTTACTCAATCAAGATTGCCTCCAGATCCCCAACCTCAGCTAGCAGCAACAACAGGAACACAACTGTTACAACTACTGCTGCTGCTTCTGCTTCTGTCAGAAGTAAATCACCTTCTGTTGCCACCCTTACATTTATCTATGTCGGTCTTGGCCTACTCATGGCTGGTGACAACGTTATGTATTCCTATGGCCTCTTATACCTCCCAGTCTCTACGTATTCCCTCATCTGTGCGACACAGTTGGCATTCAATGCCCTGTTTTCTTTCTTCTTCAATTCACAGAAGTTTACTTACCTCATATTCAATTCAGCAATTCTCCTCACATTCTCTGCTGCCCTCCTTGCAGTCCGTTCTGACTCAATGGGCCCAACTGGGGTCTCTTCTAGTAAGCATGTACTCGGTTTTATATTTACTGTTGGTGCATCTGCTGGATATGCACTGTGGCTCTCACTTGCACAGCTGTCCTTTCAAAAGGTCCTAAAGAAGGAGACCTTTTCTGTCGTGTTCAGGATGCAAATATATACTATGGTTGTTGCTACAAGTGCTTGTGTGGTGGGCCTCTATGCAAGTGGTGAATCAAGGAATTTGCAAGGAGAGATGAAGGGGTATCACAAGGGGAGAGTTTCTTATGTGATGACCTTGGTTTGGACTGCTGTTGCTTGGCAGGTCAGTTCTATTGGGACTCTGGGTTTGATCTTCCAAGTGTCATCTCTCTTCACCAATGTCATCAGCACCTTTGCATTACCTATTGTTCCTATTCTCGGCATGATCTTTTTCCATGATAAGATGGATGGAGTGAAGGTCATTTCTTTATTGTTGGCAATTTGGGGGTTTCTTTCTTACATCTATCAGCACTATGTTGATGATTCTAAGTCCAAGGCGCCAAGAGGTAATGCCAATGAAGATTCCCTTGCTGTTGTTTGAGAGGGGTGACTGATCTCATGTCGAGAAATAGAGTTTTGAGCTTCTTATTTGTTGATACTTTCTCTATTCAAAATCTTGGAATTTTGTTTTCAAACAGCTTGCCATACACTGCAGTAAATTTATGGTCTTTAGTTTGATTGAGATTTAAATAAAGTCAGGTAGTGGTAGCCACAGTGTGTCCATTGTATATTTGCAGTTCTACATATTGATGGGATAAGGTTTTAATGATGATGATGATGATGATAGGTGATGATTTGCGTGATCAGTTCGGTGAAAGTGGTTTTCTCTTGGCCTTCTCTTTTTTCAGATTTACTGTTAATGATCAAATTAGGCACACTAAACTCATCAATAACTGCAGTTTTGTCATTCTTTCTTGTATCTACATGATGTGAAATTTCTCTTCTTAATGCCACCGTTTTGATTGCTTAAGACCCAAAAAATCTTTGTTAATTGATAATTTTGCTAAGACCAGCCAAAAATGGTTCTCACTCTTAGTTTAAAGTCTCGTTTTATACTCAGCTGAGTCAACTCAACCTGTTGGAAACAAGAGTTGCTCATTAAAAACTTGATTGGCTATTGAGTTTTTGCATGACTCATGTGACTCATTAAGTTACTCGGGTGAATTGAGTTGGTTGACTCATTTGTCGACTCTCCACACCACCCCGTCCCCCTCCCCCTTTTTAGAGATAAATCAAAATTTCAAGATATATATTTTTTCTTTCATTGCTTCTTTTTCATCTATGTTTATTTTACTTTAATTTATTTTTATTTATCAATTCTTTTTTCTTCTTCAGTTTCCCTTTGTTCTAGTTTCTATTTTTATTTTCCTTTCTTCTTTTATTTTTTATTTTTTCTTTTTCTATTTCCTGTAAATTTTTCCTTTTTATTTTTCTTATTTCTTGGTTTTAATATATGTTTTTAGAATCCATGGGTGCATTAAAATCTGGACCAGTGGTACGGACATCGGTTTTACTTTTATTTTATCTGAAACGGAAACGGTAAGTCAGAGGATAGCATGATCAATTTTAATTCCGATACAATAGAATATTTTTAAGATAAATTGATAGTATCAAAAAAAAAAATTTAGAGATTTTCAATATGTCAATTATAAGAAAGAAGTTTTATTTGATATAAGAAAATAAAATGCACGATTAATGGATAGCATGGACAGCTCCATTTTGACTGCTCATTTCATTAATTTAAATTAGGTGGATGAGATAAAATTTCTTTGAATTCTCATATAAGCAACCATTTATTTGATTTTGTAGGGTCCATAGACTATCACTTTGTAGGTTTTCATATGGTAAGGGCATGGGAACTTCATACTCATAGTGTACTCTTTTGGAAAATAGAGTTAATTCTTTCATGATGTGTGATCTAACTCAAATTGACGGGTAGCAATCCTTTCACAGGCTTTTTGTGTAATCAGATATGAGAATTAGTAGATTTTTAATTTTACCCTTCGCATGAAGAGTAAAATTGACTCACAAACTCTTCGCATCAACAGTAAATCGACTCTTCAAAATTCACATGAACAATAAATCGGCTCTCCAAAATTCACATGAACAGTAAATCGGTTCGTCGAAATTCACATGAACAGTAAGATTGGCTCGCCAAAATTCACATGAACAGTAAATCGGCTAGCCGAAAATCACATGAACAGTAACAACTCGCCAAAATTCTCATGAATAATAAATCGACTCGCTGAAATTTGCATGAGCAGTAATATCAGTTCACCAAAATTCACATGAATAGTAAATTGGCTAGCAAAAATTTATATGAACAGTAATCGGTTAGCCGAAATTTTACAATTCATGTGAAATGCCAGATTTTACCGTTCATGCATAGGGTAAACTTGGAAATCCATTAATTCCTGTGTCTAGTTATACAAACCTCCCGAGGGAGGATCGCTACCCCTAATTGACTTTAAAAACTAGAGGTGGTTTTCATACTCCTCTTCTAAATGGAGAGTAGAGATCAGTCACTGAGAGTTTGTCTCTGAAAAATGAGTGCATTTGACGGAGAGGGCTTTTGTGGTGAAAAAGCGACTTGTTCATGAGTAAAAATGTGTGAATGAAGTATAAAATCACACATACTTTTTTCATATTTAATGCCAGTTATATTTATATGCTTGATTCTTTTATTAAAAACAAGATTTGTAGCTATATGAAAGATTGGAGATGATTAGAATGAGATAAGACGTAAGAGTTTTTATCCATGTGACCTATGAGAGCATATTGGAATATGGAAAATTGATGCAAGACTAATATTTTTAATTTGATGGGGTACATGGACTAAAATTAATAGATAAGAAATAAATAAATTATTTAAATATTAATTTTAATTCAATGTGGGTCATGTTCAGTTTTGGGAGCCCTCTACTCAGCTCAACTAGAGTTTATTTTAGGTGGGTTGGGTTGGATCAATTTAATTTTTTTTAGAAATACATCGCTCAATCTCGAATTTTTTTAGTAGGGTCAGGCATGCTCACTTGTTAGGTTAAAAATTGTCACCTCTATTTGCAAATATTGCAAATATATATGTGATGAAATTAGCATGGAACTAGGATTATTTGTGTATTCTCACAAAGAAAGTAATTTTACAAAATGTTTGGATTTGATTCATATGATTTACGAAATTTTTAAGTCTATTCACGTGAGCTAATTCTATTATTTTGATCAATTTTTAAATTGAAGTGCAAAGTTAATATAAAAATGATTTAATAGAATCCCCTTTCAGAAAATACATTGCCTCTCGTAACATGGAATGTGTATTCTAATTTAAAAGGTTAGTATTTTAACCAGAATAAGAATTGCCTCTCGTAACATGGAATGTGTATTCTAATTTAAAAGGTCAGTATTTTAACCAGAATAAGAATGTATAGATATAAATAGCAGCTCCTTACAACAAATCAGAGTGGCGCAGCGGAAGCGTGGTGGGCCCATAACCCACAGGTCCCAGGATCGAAACCTGGCTCTGATATGAGTAAAGGCTTCCCAATGCTCTTTTTCTTCTTCTTTAAAGAAGATCTCCTGACTCTTATTTATTTTTTCTGCAAGAAATCTCCTCAGTCTTCACTCTTTTTTTTTTTTTTTTTTCCAGTTTTTGGCTTTTTGCACTTCCTTTCTCCCAAAAACAGAGATAGGAGGAGAAGCGATAGAATAGAAGTGTGCCTTGGTTGAGCAGAAGCGGGAGAAGAAAGGAGAAAAATGTTTCGACAGGCGATTCGCATGTTGGGTAGAGTAAGAGGGCGAGCTATGATGTCAGATGTGCCTGCATCAGCTCCGACGGTCGACTCGGCATTCGTAGAGGCGTGGAAGAAGGTCATCCCAAACATAGACCCACCAAAGACACCCCTTTCCTTTATGCAGCCCCGGCCTCCTACCCCTTCTTCCATCCCTTCCAAACTCACTGTCAATTTCGTACTTCCCTACCAGTCCGAGCTCTCCTCCAAAGAGGTATCCCATCCTCTCCCCCCCTCTCGTTTCTTCTTCTTTTTTGGAGTCTGGGGTTTCTTCTCTTCCGTGGTGCAGTCATGTTTTTCAAATGCCTGTCTGGTCTTGGGTTTGTCTATCATGGAAAGAGAAATCTATAGATTAGAATGATTGAAATGCAAGTCCGGACATGCATTTCGGTTTATCTAAGAAATCTGTGGGAGAACCCTGACTTGGGTGATGGATTTGGTTTCACATACCTGATGATTAAGACGTCTTTTTTATTTGGGTTTGTTTGAATGGCTTATTCTAGGAATTCTGGGAGTAGACCTGATTTGTATGATGTGTGATGGGTTTTTCTTAACTTGCCAATGTGATGACTAAGTGTCTGTCTGGGGTGTTTGGACTTGGACTTGGTGTGGTTTCTTTTTATAATTCTACGTGAGAAGCATCAATTTGGGTGATGGGTGATGGCTTCCTTTGAAATCATAATCTGTGTTTTGGCTTCAGGAGTTCTTCAGGATTGCCTTTAATTTCGGTGTTGGGTATTTCTTTTCTTCTCTCTTTTGTGAGAAGTATAAAAATTAGAATGTGTTTTTGCTGCATAGATTGGGGTGCAAAATGGTTTTACTGCAGGTGATAATGATCTGTTTTATTTCCTTGTAATGTATGAAGTCATGATGAACTGGATCATCAAGAGTTTTTCTCAATGCAGTTTTTTATGTAAGGAATTGTTGGCTATGAACTGGATGCTTTTTTTCTGTATGGAAGTGTTAGCGGCAATACTGAGTTGGTTTGTCATTGATTTTCAATTATTTGCTTGAGAATTTCCTTTCTATCTCTTTCCCTTTCTTTTCTTTTTCCAATTTTATTCCTTCATCATGCTGTAATTAGTGTGTTGTGAATTTTGTTACTTCTTTTTAGTGTAAAATGCAGGCTCCTGATTACTTCTGAAAAGGTTTTATTTGGGATAGTCCTGCCACAGATGATAGGGGAATTCCATTGCGGTGGAAGAGTTGTAGAGAATTGGAGTTAGGTTCTCCCTCCCCTCTCCCCCTTCCCAAAGAGAGGTGCATTAGAGTAGCACTCGGGAGATGGGAGTGGGCCTCCATTAGAGTAGCATTTGGGTAGCACTCCATTGGAGTAGCAATAGGGAGATTTAGAGGGTGCACATTATCATGGGCTGAGCCTTCAATAGTTAGGTGGGAAATAGAACAAGTGGAGGGAAATAGAAAGGCCCAAAACCCCTCACAACCCTTATCGAGAATATTAGTTTTTCTAGAATTCTTATAGGTGAAGAGAATGTTTAGTGAAATTTCCTGATCCATTTGGAAAAAAGATGATGAAAAAAATATGTTTCCCCTCTTTTTTTATTAATCAAGTTATCTTTCAAAAAAAGAAGATGAACAAAGCTGTAATATTGTGATAAAGGAGGCTCTTAAATTATTCTTTTGAGTTATGGATTGTGGAATGATATGTAACTAGTTATCAGTGTAGGCAAGTGACTACAGGAAAAAACGAACACATGGTTTTGATGGCAAAGAGGGTTCTTAAATTCTTCTTTAGAGTTTTGGATTGTGGAATGACATGTGATGAGTTATCAATGTAAAGTGATTTAATCACAAATACAGGAAAAAAAGGACCAAAACCTGGAAACTGAGGTCCTATTGAGACATTGAAAATAGCCTTGATAACTGAAAAAATGAGGGAGGGAGGGTTGGTAAAGGTTGTTTTGGCATGGAGGGTTGGTTAAGGTGGTTTGGGCACGTAATTAGAAGACGGGAAAGAACACTTATGAGAAAAGTTGGAAGGTTGCAAATCAGAGGAACTATGAAAAGAGGGAGACCATTGAAAACATAGATGGAAGGAGTTAGGAAGGATATAAGGGATTGTAGGGTAACAAAATATTATAGTTTTTGATAGGATTGTATAAAGAGAAGAACTTAGAAAGCTGATCCAAATAGATGAGATCAGTGATGGTGGTGTTGATAATGATGATGATGATGATGATTATGTCTCTGCACTTGCATCAGTGGATGGGTGACCCTAACTTTCTTTGTTAAAGAATTACCTTTTTCCTTAAATGCTTTTCTGTTTTAATTTCTTTTTTGAGGTCTGGTATTACCTCTTTTTTATCAATATTTTCGTTCTCAATTTCCCAACGCTTTGGTTTCACTTCTAATTTTAATCTTAACATATCTTATTCATGTTGTCAATGAACATACACCTATATGTTTGTTTTCAAAAGGTATTTAGATGTACCCTTAGCATGCATAACATGCTTTTTATTTTTATTTTTTATTTTTGAGAGTTAACTAAAATTCTTATTCCTAAATAAGAGGAAACTGTTTGTGATATGTCTGTCCACCCACATTGGGGACAGTTTGTATTCAAATATTTATAGCTGAAATGATGTCTCATGGTTAATACAACCCTTAGTTTTTTTTGAGAGAGAGAGATGTAATAAAAGATTTTGTTCCAACTTCAAAAAGAAAATGTAGAAACCTTGGGAGCTATCACAATGAGGATTTGAGCAAGCTATCCACCAATCTAAGTCAAGCAATGCAACTATGAATTACATTGAGGATACTATTGAGCCCAATTTCCACCCAAATGACTCTCCTAAGCCCACCAGTTGCACTCCCCCAATACAAATCAGACAATTGCCAAGAGTACTAATTTTCAAAGAACTTGACCTTTCCACGACAAGGCCAAGATCCCCACCCTAAAATAAGAGCCTGCAATGAGGCTGGGATCACCTGTTGAATGAATGAGCAGGAGAAACCAGATTGGGGAGACAAATTGTCAGTGGACCAAAAGATGATCAACTGATTCCTCATTATTAGGGTTGCAACTCGGGTCGGGCGGGTCGGGTTTTCATAAACCCAACCCTAACCCAAGTCACAACACATTGAACGCAACCCAACCCGACCCGACCCGAGTTTGCAATACCCTCAACCCGACGGTTGAACCGACCCGACCCGACCCGATCCGATTTGCAACCATGACTTTTATATTGACATAAATGTTCAGCATGTAACTCTTAAGAAAAAAAAACATTAAAAGAAAGACCCAGAAGAGAATCGGGCTGAATGATCATTAAAAAAATGAAAAAAAAACATTTTTAATAGTTCGTACCTCTCAATCCAAAATGCGGTATTTTGGAACAAACTGCAAATGATTCGGACACCAAATGATTCAGTCATCACAAAACCTAAAAGCATTTTAAAAATCTAATACTGCTCTGTGAAGATTTTTCCAATTGTTGATTTAAATCCCGTGAGAAACTGAAGGAGAAAGAAACAAAGAAATCTGAAAAAAAAAAAAAAAAAACTCGGGGAGAGGAGAGAAAGGATCAGAGAGACGAGAGAGAGAAGGCCTTAGAGAGGGAATGGCAGAGGCGGTGGAGAGGAGTAGGTGATGGAGAGAGAACATTGATAAGAAGTGAGGGTTTTTTATTAGGATTTGACTTTGCTACAGGAAAAAGGAAGAAATGGAGGAATGGATGGTTCATTTCCCTAGGCTCTCTCTCTCTCTTCTTTCTCAATTTATCAGTCATTGGGAAGAGAGAAAGAGAGAAAACAGTCTTTGGGAAGAGAGAGAGAGAAAACGGTGGTAATAGAAATCCAAAAATATGGGTCGGATCTTCTCGGATTTACTCGGGTCGGGTCGGGTCGGGTCGGGTTGAGATTTAAAGACCTCAGCCCAACCCGGCACGAATTTTGTGCGGGTTTTTCAATTCCCAACCCGACCCGACCCTATGGCCCTACCTGTGCAACCCGACCCTTAAGATTTCTCAGGTCGGGTCATGCGGGTAGGGCCAAAACCCAACCCGAGTTGCAGCCCTACTCATTATGCTGTCTATGGTTATGGTTTTGAAGTTAGAGGTGAGAGATGAGTTCTCTTCTGTGTCACTATTGTCAACAACTCTCAACCAGTAGGTTGATGGCATGGTGTCACATACAGTCCAATCGCCTTTGCCTTTGTGTGGATAGTTTCATTCGCCTCATGATCAATGCTATCTTCATTTCGTCCATTCCCTCTTCTCTGAGCAGTCTTTTTGCATTGGTAGGCTCAGAAACATGTTGCATTTGAAAAAGAGGTGGAAGTGGACAACAGCTTGAGGGAAATGGCTAGAATCCACTTTCAAACTGGGCCCAGATCCACCATTTCAAAAGAAAAAAAAAAAACTGGGCCCAGATCCATATATTGGGTCTTTAACATGGACCCGGTCGAATATCTTTAAATGTCACATGTGGATAGAAAATAAACTTCCAGCCTGTTTAATAAAGGTAGCAAATGCCTCACTTGGATTGAGGTGGAGTTGCCGGAGGAAATCTCTTCCTCCTCTCATCCCTCCATCTTTTTTCTAGCCAAAACTTCATTTCCGAGGTTCAATTTCTAACTGAGCTTTGCATGCAGCAATTATTAACTGGACTTGAAGCCACCTTCACACCTTTGTCTTTTTTGGAAAAAAAGCCATATACTTGGCTGTACTATCTGTTGCCACATGTCCAATCCCCTAATCAAGGTCTTGTGGGCGAGATCAAGAACCTCATCTTCCCCTATTTCCCCTTGTTTGGGCATCACTTTGAGGTGAAAATAGGGCCCACTTGAATTAAAAGTTTTCCACCTCTAAGAGAACATGTTATTCTCCACCCTTCTAGGGGATTGCCATCTTCTCCAACTTCATCTTTTGGAGGATAACTGGAGTTGAAGGTGCAACTGGGTTACATGTGTCGCACTTAATTATATATATTTCTCTCTCTTTTTCAACCTCCTGATGGGACCAACTTGGGTCATGCTCCAAGAAGGGCCACCAGAGGAGAGGAGGACATTGAAATCAGGAAAAACTGACCAGTCACTGGTTAGTTGTCCGGTTGCTGAGAACTACTTATTCCTGCCTCCAAGCATCTTTCCTTGGATTCTCCTTAGTTCAGGCAATGTCTATACAAGGTACAGGCATCATTGACAGCCTATTTGAAAATGACAACTCGTTGTAATGCTCATGAGTGGACTTTTAAGGATGTCAATGTCTTTGGTCATCCTGCAGGTTTCAGGCTTGACAGTGTCTTAGGGATGTCAAGGCTTAACTCTTTATTCCTTGTTCATTTGTTACTCATCATATTTTGCCTTCATGAGAAGTCCAAATCCTAAGCCATCCATGAGATTGGTGTCACCCAAGCCACCAAGAAAAGAAAGACCAAATTAGTAATTGTTATGCATTCAATTCTCACAACTGGAAATTGCCATGTGATGGTTAGATGTTATTTGAGTTGAAATAAACTGTGTTTTCTGTTTCAAGAAATTGTCAAAAAAGAAAAGAAAAGAAAAGAGAACACACATGGTATTTTCTGTATTTCGGGGATCAGGTTGGATGAAGAGAGATATACATATGGTGATTGGAGCAAATTTAATCTTGAAAACAAGTAACTCCCCCATTTTTCATCTTCTTCTCTTTTTTTGGATTTTATCTCTTTCTTTTTAAATGTATTTTCAGGTTGACATGGTGATAATACCAGCGACAAGTGGGCAGATGGGTGTTTTGCCTGGACATGTGTCCACCATTGCCGAGCTGAAGCCTGGAATTCTATCTGTGCATGAAGGGAGCGAGGTCACCAAGTATTTTGTCAGCAGTGGGTTTGCATTCATCCATGCTAACTCGTTTGCTGACATAGTAGCTGTAGAGGCAGTCCCTGTTGAGCGCATTGACCCCAGCCTGGTTCAGAAGGGATTGGCTGAGTTCACCCAAAAGCTCAGCTCTGCCTCCACTGATTTAGAAAAGGCTGAAGCACAAATTGGTGTTGATATTCATAGTGCTCTGAACTCTGCAATCACAGGGTGAAGTACTAGGTAATGGGAGTTGTTCCCCTTTCATTTGTTACCTCTTGGGAAGGAGATTGGGACTGTTTTCCTCTAGAGGTGGAAATCTATTGGCTACCTTTATTTTGGATTTCTGTACGCATCTCCCATCAAATTTGAAAATTTTGTCTTGTTCTTTTTATTGAAAACCCAAAATCAAATAAATTTTCAGGCAAAGGAATCCTTGACTTTTACTGTTCTTCAGGTTTTGAGACTTGTCCATATTTTGTAGAGGAATCTATCAGTCCCGATACATCTAAACATGTTGGAGATTCATGCTTTGTAAACATTGCATTTGGATTTGGATGGATTGTGACGGGATGATTTTTCTCTGATGCAGAATCATAGATAGTTCATGTGAATTTTTCAAAAAAGAAAAAAAGAAGAGAGAGAGAGAGCTTTGTCCTTGGTAGAAAAGATAGTTCCTATGAAGGCTCCCATGAGTGATCATTCTAAGGTACAGTCTGACCTCAAATAAAGACCATCGAGTCCTAAAGGTCAATCCACTAGATGCTTGAATGTTGTCGTGGACTCTCCATCCACGACGAATCCAAGGCTGTGTTTGGATGAGAACGTAAAGTAGGAGGTTGTCAAGGGGCTGGAAAACTTGTCTATCTTCCCTTCTTTTGGAGAAGATGATGTTCTCAGGAGAACACCATCTTTTTTTAGGAGAAAATTTATTGTTTATGCGCTCAACTTTTCCCTTCTGGAGAATGAATCTAAATATCTTCCCATCTCTCTCCATTTAAACACAGCCCAATTCATTCAGGTTCTGACACATGGGCTCCCCTCTCACCAATGGATGATTCAGGACTCATGATCCCTTTTATTTTTGATTCGTTGAAAGATAAAATGTTATTCGAGCTCACAAGGCTAGTGTGAAACAGGGTTTTATATGAATTTATCCATTTACCAACTCAGAAAAAAATCACCGGGATAGAATGATCTCTCTTGACCATTTTATGGGCAAGAGATCTCTATAATCCTATTGAAAGTGTTGGCGGCAATTCCTTTTTTTTTTTTTACTCCAAATGAATGGAACAAAGAGTTTCGGATCACAGGATAAAACTTTCTTTCTAACTATTCTTGTTATAGCTTTTTCACGAAATGATTGTTCTTCTAAAGTAAACTATAAAAATTCTTAGGTGGTATCCGTTACTGTGAAATTCACCAAAGGATCCCACTTGTCTGCGCTGTAAGTGGCCCACGGTGTGGAGTGGCTGCTCTGTAAAGAGGGAATCTGCTGGTCACTTCAGCCCATCGTAGACAAAAGGCCAACAAAGGAAGAGCTACTTGTCACTTCATATGAATGGAATTTTAGCTTTTGTAGATTAGGCATAAAAAATCATTAACAGTGTTTATTTTGACCGCCCATTTTTAGGGATGGTTGAGGTGTCAAAATCTCTGACTTGTGCAAGTACAAATCAAGATGTGACAAGTATCTTGATTCGATGATCATAAGACCTTGGATAATGAATTTTGGCCAATAGGATACTTATTGGTTGAATCTTTGTGGAATTCTTAAGGTCAAATTGTATGGGCCAAAATGTATCTAGTGTTGGCCGTTATGATATAATTTAATATAAATTCAAAGGAAAAAAAAATCAAATTCAATTGAGCATTGCGCCGATACAGGCATAATGGTAATATTATTTATCAACGTATTTTATTTTTAATACCAACATAAGACTATAAGAGGTGGTCAGTATCAGTAAAACAATTCTAGATTATATTTCACTCTAGTTATATGTAATGAGCCGATAAAGACCATCAATATTTTTTTTATCACATAAATTATGAAAAATGATAATTTTTTATTATTAAAAATATCAATATCTCTTTTGTAGAAATGAAAAAGATGACTAAACAACTTTCTTTCATATCCTTTTTAAGTCATTGATCAACTAAAAACTAAAAAAAGATTTTTTAATGAATGATTTTCATATTAGTGCTGATTTCCATTCCAGTCCTCCCATGTCAGGTATCAATTAGATCTGTTTTTCTCTTGGTAAACAGCTATCATTCAACTCTTGAACACATTCTCAATGTGTGAACACGTAATACTTGGTTCTGTATTATGCCTTAGCCCTTAAGAATGATTTACGTTCATTGAACACTACTTCTCCTTCATCAATGGAGACTTGCTGCTGTAAGATGGTATGCAAAATAAAAATCATTATGACATGAAATGAAATTGTTAGGAGTGGCATTTTTATTTAGTTTTATTTTAATATTTTATTAATTTAATAGAAAAATTATCTTAGCAAAATAGAATAAACATTTTTAATATTTTAATTATAAAAATAATTTTACTTACTTGATTTAAATAAATAAAATTATTAATCAACAAGGAGCTATACTTCAACCATGTATTTACTTAATTGACTATACATGTTTAATAAAACTATTTTTTAATTCTTTTATGAGCATTTATTACTAACAACAAGCTTTTAACCATCATTCGTTATTGGGTTTTGATTTTGATAGAATCTTTGAGCCAGTTGGATTTTTTTGAAACTTCTCCGAAATGGAAATTACAAAGGCTAAAATCATTTATTAGAAAAAAAAATTACAAGAATAATCGAAGAACCATTTTCAATCTTTACAATAATCAAAGACTTTGTAAGTTCCTAGTATCAGTAAGCTTTTACTCCCAAGGATTGAACATTTTTACTATTTCCTTATGAAAAAGACAACATAAAAAATAAAAACAAAAGCACGATAAAAAGCCAAAGTAACATTTTATACGTGACAAATGACAAATCAGTCTATTTCATGAGTCTAAATCATAAATGTTCATATCCAGATCTTGGTTCATAAAATATTAGAGTGGAGAGTTGGATGTCACTGACTGCAACATATATAATATGGTGACGGGAATCACACCGACAGCAGATAAGTAGACAAGAAACCATTTGAACGCATTTTTTTTTCCCTTTTTTTTAAAAAAATAAATTTAAATACTCTCTCCTCATATAAGCAAAGAGGTTGAAGGGGAGTCATCATTTTTTCTATTGACAAACACCCACAACCAAAAATAAATAAATTCAAATAACAGACCCAAAAAAGAAAAATGTAAGGACCTTTCCATCATGAGCAAAACTTTCTTTTTCTTCTATTTCTCATTTAGAATGAGGGATAAGTTGGAATGTAATGAATATTCTTCAAAAATTGACAAATTTCAATTCAAAATAAATGGGTATAGATGTAAACTTTAGATTCATCTAAAATTTTGAATTTGAATATGCATCTGAATTTAATATCTGATTGTTTGGATACGACATGCATCCAATTCAAAAACTCCTCAGCCGAAATTGTGTGTGCATGTGTGAAATAGTATAAGTGATATAGTGTAACAAGTAAGAGAAATCTGGATTTGTATCCTGATCTGTACCATGGGTTGATTTGGATATAAGTATCTACATGTGGATTCAAATCCAATACGTAAGAATCTGACTGGATTCCGTTTCAAATATTGCAGAATTTGGATTTGGATTCAGATTTTACTCAAATCTGATCCGAATTTGGATAGGATCCATGTTGACAAGTCTGCTGAAAAAATTACAGGTGTTCCTATCACTTTCCTTATGGATATAGATTGAAAAATATCAGTTAACCTTCAACAGGATTTGAACGTGGTAACTTGTGATGCCTTGATCAAGTTCTTGGAACCTATCTTATCTCTGTTTGCTCATCCTCCCCACTTTAATTTGTGGAGTTTCGATTGAAGGACACCCTTTTCTAAATCAGATATTCTCTGCAAATGTCGTTATTTAAATGGTAAAAAGTATAAGAAGTGCACACCTCCACAGAAAATGGGAAGTGTCTATATCACAACCTGTAACCCCTTTTCCCTTAATTTTAGTTAAATTTTCCACAAGATGCCCTGTATCTTGTCCAGTTCATCTGTATTTTGGGACAATGCATGAAAGAAGCCTTGTACCCAGAATTTTATCTTTGATCATTTGCTAATCTGAATCATGATTTTCCTGTTAACTCTATGAAATCAAATGGAGGATAACATCTGAAAGTCTCTTAAAGAGAGAGAGTGCTTTTGGTTCATACAGAGCATTGTTTTCAGAGTGAAAATCTTCTTCAGCAACCCAGTTTGGTTCTGGTTGAGCTTGGTTGGTGTCTTGACTCATTAGTTTCATCTCAAGATCGCCAACTTCAAGTCACTAAGACACTAATGTCAACTTTCAATGTGTAAAAAACTAAAATTTATTTGGGTTTTTTTCAGACAGCAAGCTGACTGAAATTCCAGGACCCTTCTTACATCTGGAATGGAGAATAAACTCGCGGAATTAAATCATCCATTGCTGTCAACGTGTAAAAGTTGACTACATGTGTCTTGCCGTTGACTACATCCCTTGAATCTTAGGAGTTAGGAGTCTCTCTCCTTTGGAGAAATTTAGAGCTCATAGACAATAAGTATCACTAAAATTAAGAAGAGGAAAGAAAGAAGCTCCTAGACAATTGTTGATCTGTTGCAGCGACTCACCAGCGTCAATGTGAGAGACTCTGCCTTCCATTCTATGATGGGTTAAACATTCAACATTTATAGATCTTGTTGGCAAGTGAAGTATTGGAAATTCAGTCATAACATGGTGATCTCGGTATTTATCTGTCAGTGAAAAAGATGAACTAGATAGTGAATACGACTCTGTCTAAATTCTAAGAGATGATTGGACCAGTTTTAAGTATCCTTTGTCCAAATTCCAAGGGAACTGAATGAGAAAACAAACAGCCTAGGGCAGGAGTTACTAGGGGTCTTTGTGAGCATGATTCTTGTGTACATTCTTCTTTCATGTCAACAACATTCTATGTCCTCTCCAAATGCACATGCAAGTGACTCCGGTCAGCTGCAATTCATGGCGTAGTTTTATCTCAAACATCCACCTTGATGAGAAGATGGCTATCACAGAACTTACAACTTACAACTTCATCTGATTGTACTCCTAGTAATACTTTAGTTATCTCCTTCTCACTGTTATCAATTGATTACAATCGATATGCACTTCATTGATTATCAAGGTGAGATTGCACTGATCACACAGGCATATGGTGACCATTGAGTTTAAAATTAATCACTGTCATCTCATCACCTGTGCCTTTATCTTATTATGCAGAATAGATGATCCAATCAGGTATCAATCTCTATGGAGAAGATTGTTTCACACGAAGCAGTTCAGTACAACAAGCCTCAAGTGGCAGATAGATCCAGAGAAGATGAGGTAAAGTAAGGAAAAGAAAGAGGATAAAGGGGGAACTCCTAAAATGCAGAGTCGTCCAAATTCTTCTACATTCGTGAGTTTGTAAAAGAGTCACCTCATCTAGAATATGATTTATCAAACCGTAAACTTTCCAGGTCAGTTCCAGTACCATCTCTTTTAAAACTTTTGTCATTTCTGAGTTACCATTTTCCAATGCTGTTAGAATGAATCATACTTTCTCCCTTTTTCCTTGGGAAAAGCAAATGGTTTCCAGGGAATCCTTTTTCTCAGAATTTTTTTTTTGAGCCAACCCATTTTTTCTCTTCAAAGGTTTGAATTAATTTCACAGAAAGAAAGCTGAAAGATATTTTTAATTGAACTCAAACACGTTTTTTCAAAAGATCGTTCTTTTCCTGCCAACCCCTTGCTCTATTTTCCAAACAAACATGGCAACTACATTCTGAGGGGGAAGCCCCAAGTGCTGCACGCACCCTACTCTCCCTGCCTTTAAGAAAGATTAGTCCCCCCTTCTAAATGCAAGTTAAGCGTATCTTCAGCTTTCTATAACCAATGACTTATGTGAAACAAATTGCAAGGACAGGAAAATCTGAGTGTGACCCTGGAACTCAATTGCATTCTTAGAACAGCTATTGAGCTCAATGGTTTGGAACTCTTTGGGGATTAAGAATAATCTGATACATGCATGAAGAGGTCAATAGATAGATGGGATTGGGCTTTTGATCATGATGCATGAAGAGGTCAACGTGTAAAAACTGTGGGAAGGTAACTACTTTCGTAGGTAAAATTTTGTTCCATCAAGGGTCTGATTCTAGTTCCTGTCACCTGGGTTATGCGTAATTTGATGAGAGAATAAAGGATGTAACGTCTCCTTCCTTCCTCTTCCATCCCTTCTTCTTCTGACTAGTAGAATGAACCTCTTCTTGTATGTTGTTTGTAGATGAGGTGATAATTAGTTAGAACAAAAAGAAATTAAATGATATGAGCCAAAGCACTCTCTCAAAAAAGAAAAAGAAAAAGAAGAAAGGTTGACATGACTCAAATCCAGAAGCTTCAAAGTTACACAGTAAACACCTATAATTGAGTACACATTCTTGTCAATATAAGCTAAGTTTGGAAAGCCTTCTAAATTTAGAGGTTTCGAGAGCTGGGTGAAGGATTTGGCAAACACTGAAAAACACTAGTGCCAAAGAAAATGTGATAAGCTACGATTATTTAAGGCAATAAAGTTGAGTTGAAGTAGTACAATGAGAGGAAAGAGGGACAAGCAAGTTGGAATCATAGAATTGTTGAGTGCATCTTTAAGAGACTTTTTACAAGAAACTGTTTGACCTACAAATGATGATTCTATAATTTGAAGTGACAAAAAGTTTCACATCAGTTAATTTGCGAAACCAGCGACCCTATATAACATTAGAGGCACCATTCTCTCAATAACTAGCTTTTAAGAGTGAGTTCTACTCGAGAATGTTATCAACTTATGGTTTTCTAACATGGTATCAGAGCAGCTTCCAAGTATAACCGTAGGGCACAGCTGCATGTGTGAAGGTCCACGTGAGGGTGGGTGTGAAGTGGTAAAAAGTCTTACATCAGTTAATTTATGAAACCAATGACTCTATATAACACTAGATGCACCCTTCTCTCAATAGCTAGCTTTTGAGAGTGAATTCTACCTCAATAATGTTATGAAGTAATGGTTTTTAACATATAATACAATATTAGGCCTGAAACAGCGTATGGAGTAAGATGTTAGGCAATAAAGGAAAGACAAGTAGACAATGTAATAGTCACAGTTTTGCAAGCTAAGATGGATGTTAAACCTGATACAAAGAATAGAAAGGTCACAAGTATAAGGTAGTAGTAGAAGGGAAGGCATTCAAAGACTTGCAAAGAAAAACGTGACAGATTTTGAATGATGCAGATTATGGTTATTGATAGGGTAGAGTAGAAGTGTAGAGCTCAAAAGGAAAGCCCCACGTAGATGGCAAAATGATTTGATAATGATGGTGATGATCATTGTTTGACCTATGTAGCTACATGGATCTGAATGTTGGAGAGTAAGAAATGACCAGCCAATGTGGCTAAGATAGCATGGTAAGATGAATGTGTAGAGCAACAAAGGATAGAAATAGTAGAGTACATGACAATATGTCTACAAGTGCATCAAATAGAAGAGGAAATCAATGAGATGAATGTGTAGAGCAACAAAGGATAGAAATAGTAGAGTACATGACAATATGTCTACAAGTGCATCAAATAGAAGAGGAAATCAATGAATGCTACCTTAGATGGTTCAGGAATGTACATAACATTGTAACAAGAAGTCTATAGGTGGTTCACATAGAAAAGCCCACAACACAAATGTCAAGTTGTCACTGTCACGGTTCCAGGTTCAAGTCATGATATTGTCTAAAAGAAAACAAAAAAAGTTTACACAGCACTGAAAGGTTGGAAGCACCAAGAACCAAGAGAAAGGGGAGGCCAATAAAAGGGTTTCTTCTCCGTTTCTTTTTTTCTTAAATTTCGGAGAGAGATTAGACAACTAAAGATATAACATATATGCATTGAATCATGAAATGAATGAACATAGCCCGAAATCAGCCACAACTAAATAATACAACGCATTGTCCATCTCTTGGTCCATGGTCTAAAAAATGATAAAGCAATCCCAGCCATCCAAGTAACAGCATTATGGCCAGTTGGCCACTGAATATGAATTTCTGCTGGGGCCTTTGCCATCTCTATGTAGGCTCATGATCATTCAAGAATCATATCACTCGGTCAACAATTTGTGGATCAAGGTGTGGGTCAAATCAATTGTTGCTTGTGCACATTCCATGTAGTATGTGAGAAATACATGTAATTATGAATATATTCGTTGTCTCTCTGATTAATAAATACTTTTGTTATCTCCAAAAAAAAGGATTATCCTCATGTTTAAAAGGGAAAAAAGAAACTTAAAATGAGCATCCCATCTCATTACTTTAAAATACAAAAACCCAAAGGTCACAATGGAAAGAACTGAATTCAAATCTATTAAAGTCTAAAAGGCAAGTTCAGAAAAATGCTAACAAAATAAGAAGTAAGCACATAATAGATACTTGTTTCTCTAAATAGTTGATTCTTTGGCAAACCCCAGCATAGGTTGGCTCAATCATTATTTCGAACATGCAAGATCCAGTTGTTGGGTCTGTTGTCGTTACTTGAGAGAGGTGCGGGAATTTGCAGGCAGTATCCAATTGATTGTGCATTTGATAGTAACTGTTAAATGCATAGGAGATGTTTCCACGAATGTCCAAGTTTGAACATGATGTCCCATAGCCAAGGCTTGTGCAATCAGCATTTGCACATGCATAACTTACACTAAGTGCTATTTGTGGGTCATTAAGGTTGGCAGACGGTTTCAGCACACACCACTTCTTGCTCAGATACTTCACACTCCTAGCCGAAGCTAAAGCCCCAGAATTTGTAGCCCCCAGATTAAGCTGATACTTTGCCTGACCATCATAGGAAAATATGCCCCAATGACGTTCGAAATTCCCTGGTGCAATGCTCTTGGCATCCTCATCAATCAAGCTGAAAAGGTAGGCATCAATAGGTCCAGCTCTCATTGGAGTACCCTTCCCCATTGAGATGTGGTTCATGAACCCTTGGTTGAATTGCATAGCATAACGTAGATTTGCATTCTTGTCTCCATCTGTTGGCCACCCGATTTCACCAACAATAATGGGCAAGTTTCCATAACCATTCTTCTGCAAAGCCCAATTGAGAGTGTCCAGGTTTGCATCAAACATGTTGCTGTAGGAGATTCCACCATCAATCACGGGTGTTGAAGTGCCTTCGAAGAAGGCATAGTCAACAGGGAAGTCAGGGCTGAGATAGAGGCTTATGAAGGGGTAGATGTTAACAGTGAAGGCACCAGCATTGTCACTAAGAAACTTGACAATAGTGAGCATCAGGTCGTGGATATCGGGCCGGAAGTCACCGCCGGATGGGAGGCTGGAAGAGGACTCATAGACATCGGCATTGAGGGGAATGGTGACTTTCACCTGGCTGCTCAATCCAGCCTTTATGAGTGCACTTTGGATGTTTTGAAGAGCTGGGTAGGTTGTTCCAAGGAAGGATCCATTGTAGGTGGCTAAGAAAGGCTCATTGCCCACTGCTACATACCTGATGTTGACACCATTGTTGGAGATATATGAAGAAACATTCTTAGAAACCCACTGCTCAGCTGCTTTGAGACTGGTGGCTAAGGTGGCCAGCATGTCATTTGGGATCCCCACCATCACCTCAATCCCAGTCTTGCCAAGGGCCCTCATAGGGCCAGGATCTGCATCAAACATCTTCACTTTTTGAAACCCATTATCCCTCAGCATCCTCACAACCGTCGCAGGTGGCAGAGGATGGCTTGTTTGAGTCCCCCAGTTAACTCCAATACCACTCACTGAGCATACCAGGCAAAACCAGGAAACTACCCCAAATACCCCAGAAAAGCACCCCATCTCCCCTCAACCCCTTCAAAGTTCAAACCAGCTGATAGCTTGAAACCCAAATCACAGAGCTTGGATAGAAGGACAGGGGACCCACTCCTGACACCAAAGGTGTCACCAAATAGCCCTCCCTTTCAGACTCTAAGTCTCTTATAGATTTGAAACACGAAGCAAAACTCAAAACTGCAACTTTGATTGCTGATAGGTCGACTTATTTTCTCCGATTAATCTAGAAGGAAGTAAATATTATGGAGAACAGCCCAAAAATAACAGAAACAACACCAAGCCCCTCACACCAACATCTGAAATAACAAAACCCTTGATAGATTTGATACCAACATGAAAAGCTTTGATGTTCTTAAATTAAGTGGTCAGTTGGTACGGCTGAAAAGGAAAATGAGATCCAAAACCATGCAAACCAGTGCAAGGATTCTTATAGTCTCCTCTGAAATTCCAGAACTAGTTTAGGAACTTAAAACCCACATCAAAGCTGAGATGGATTATCATCCATAGCTTATATGGCGCATGAAGAACTCTAGAAACATTTTCAGATGCTGCAAAAGAAAAGATACAGGAAAAGCAAGAACTTGGATGGTGCAAAAGAGAACAAGCAATATTAACCCAAACCTGATGCAGAGAGCTAAAATCACTTGGATTTTGCACCAGAGCTCCAAAACAAACAGCTCCAGAAAGCCCAAAGTGGATGGGAAAAGATGCTCTATATAAGTTGGGTTTTTCCTTTCTTTTCAAAAGCTGTAAAGATGGGTCAGGAACTGAAGGGACCAGGTGAAACCTGCAATACCAGTACTGGCAAAATGAAAAATTATGGATTTCTGAGTAAAGAAATCAGTTTTAGCCGACATGCGTCTAAGTTAACTTATCAGGTGTGAACTCCCGTCAGATCTGGTATATCTTAAAAGCCGTGAATATTGTTTGTAGAGATTTTAAGTTGAATTTTTTTATAATTTTTTATATATAAATTAAAAAAAAAAAATCAGTTAACGTTGTAAGTTAATAAAAAACTAAAATTTAAAGAAAGAAGGAGAAAGATACAGCCGAATGATAATCCTAAACACTTTTGTTATTTTATTTTAAACTTAAGGGAGAAAGGCAGAAGGTCGTTTTCTTAACAAATGCCATTTGATGGCTGACAGAACCCATCAAATCTAGAGACAATTAATAGATGATTACATTTTAGAAAATATAGCTAATGATATGATTACTATTTACTAGATATAAAGTATTTGAAATGGACTGTCAAGTCCATTTACTGGCTTGTACTTTAGTCGCTTATTTTAAAGTCTAAGAACAACTAATTAATGATGTTTTTATATTCTTATTTACTTACACAGTAGAAGTAACTTATTACTTACTATCTATCAGTCGTTGACATAATTTTATTTATTTTTAAAATAAAATAATAAAAGTACATTAATTAATACAGTCTGTAAGAAGAAAGAAAAATAAAGTGTTTTCTGAAGCAAAGACAGTACTGAGGATCTTGCTTTGGATTTTCTTATGAATGCAACAGACAATGCGTCCAGTCACTATTCACGAGCGGCAGATGCCGAAGTTTTGTGGGAATAATCTAGGGTTCTGTCTTAGCATTTTAATCAATTAGGTCTTTATTACTTTTTAATTAAACTAAATATTTTTAGGTGAAATAATATAAAAATAATATAAATAAGAGTTGTTTAACATTTTAGTTTCATTTGGTACTTTAACTTTTTAAGTTAGATTTTAAATTTTATTTATTAGAAAATATAATTTTTTTAAGTGGGCTCCCAACAAATGATCAGAATGTTTACATGAACAAAACTATCAAGTTTAACTCTAAATATGATTGAATGTTCACATTAATTTTTATGAATGGGATCATAATGAATAATTTTTTCGAGATAAAGTCAAACTTATTCATTAAATGTACTGTCATATTTTATAAAAAAAATTCAGCACATAATACTTGGTTATTTTTAATTTGAAAAATGATCTAACTATATAGTAACTTTTTACGGAATTACTGTCAAATTTTTTGAAAATTTTAAAAGATAATGTATCAATTCTCTTGATAAATATCAATTTTAATATAAGTAAAAATATTAGCCAACTTGGTCCATTTAAGTCAATACTATCGGCTATCGACTGTCGACTGGTATGTTATCATACAGAGGGGCCTTGGCTTTTTTATTTTTTTATTTTGTATTTATCAAAGTCTATTTTGGACATGCAAACCTAATACTATTTCTTTTGTCTAATCATCACATTTTCTTTTATCTATTTGAATTATGTGAATATTGTAATTTTCACTCCACTTTGTTAAAAATGTATTTTTTGTCATTTACATTTTCTTACATCAACATTTATCTTCTTAATCAAGTCTAAAGCATTCACCTTTCTCTTGCTTACATTTAATCATCTTCAATGATATTCTTATGTTGTTGATTGTAACAATCTTAAACATTTTTTAGTTACTAAATAGATAATGTACATCTTTATCACCATTACCATTTTTTACTAAACAACTAATTCAAAGCCTCTTCCTCCGTTTTCTTCCCTCTAATTAAAAATATGTATATCCAAAAAAATATGGTTTTCAATTAGTTGGCGACCGGCCAAAATATGTTTTTTAGTAAAATTTTCCTGAATTTCTCACACACAAATTTAAAAAAAAATACTCCATCCGTCCCAAATTAAGTGCCCTATATGAATTTTAGAATCATCCCAAAATAATTGTCAGTATAAAGTGTATTAAAAATGAATAAAATCATATAAAATGTTAGCCTTATAAAAAGAGTTCTTTAAAAAATATAAATATTTTAAATAAGACCTTTAAAATAAGACGGAAGTAGTATAAGGTGAAAATCTTTTTAATCAATTTAATTCTTATAATTAAATATTTGCCCCTTCACTTGGTAGGGAGTAGAGAGTAGAGACTGACATTCAAAAAGCCAATTTCTCTTTACCATTTTCACCTTCACTTGGTAGGAACTAGAGACTGACATTCAAAAAGCCAATCATAGACTAGCCTTTCTAGAGGCCACAATTTATTTCTTGAATTATAACAAATAAACGCACAAAAACCTGTACAGTTCTTTCAAAAAACACTCAAATCGGTCTGAAAGCCATTTTATAAATTAAAAAGGAATTTTTTTTTTTTTAAAAAGCTTCCCTTCAAGATACTATATTTAATATCTTGTGCCCAAGTGGATCTGCCCCAAAAGCCCGGCCCCAGACAATAACGGTCGAGAAAGGGGCGTTGGGTCTCACCTCTCCGTCCCCATTTATAGCTTATTCATGTGGGATTGTTTTTACCAAGTTACCGATGTGGCCTTCTGAGAGTAAAATGTGAAGTTGTAAAGTCCCTGAACAGTCCCTTGAGAGCCTGAGTTGGCAGTGTTGCTTTTTTTTTTTTGCCATTTATTCCCACTGAGTCGAGCTCTCATGACTCTGTAATAATTTTAATATATTTATTATTTTATAACACATTAACCTGACTAAATTTAATCATAATTTGTCTATATACAGAATATAATAAATAAGTTTTATTTAAAAATATTTATTTCATTGATTTAAATAGTAGAAGTTGATACTTGATAGAAAACTCTATTTCAAGTGTTTATTTAAAGTGATTTCTTTTATGTTATCATCTATTGAGTCAAATGTGATTTAATATTTAATAAAAATTATTTACATGTTCAATAACTTAGGATTTTAAACATAAAAAATCGAAACATCTTATAAAATTGGATTTATATACAGAGAAGATTACTATAGCCCCTGCACAAGGATGACATGTTGTGAAATCCCTTGCCCAGTAGATGTGGGGAGTCCTACATCGGTTAGGAAGGGAGAAGGGTGGGGGTATTTAGGAGGCCAAAGCCCATTTAACTAGCAAGACGCGTTTTGGGCTGGGCCAGGTGGGCCGGGGCCCAAAAGTAAAATTGTGCGGGCTCATTGTATGCGAGGCCCAGAGCGAACAATTTATTGTTGAGTTTGAGCCCTAAGCCCTGTATGTGGGTCGGGTCGTTACAAATGGTATCAGAGCCTCAGTTCAACTCTCGGACTGTGTGGGTCTTTCCTTCTTTCCTGATGTTGTTGAGCTAAGCAGGGTCGAGCCGAGGACGGCTCGACGCTTAGTGGAGGTGATTGTGAAATCCCTTGCCCAGCCGATGTGGGGAGTCCCACATCGGTTAGGAAGGGAGAAGGGTGGGGGTTATTAAAAGGCCAAAGCCCATTTAACTAGCAAGACGCGTTTTGGGCCGGGCCAGGTGGGCCGAGCCCAAAAGTAAAATCGTGCGGGCTCGCTGTGTGCGAGGCCCAGAGCGAACAATTTCTTACTGAGTTTGAGCCCTACGCCCTGTATGTGGGTCGGGTCATTACACATGTACAAATAGAGAATTGTATCCAATTTTTAAAACCCACATGGGTAGTAGCTCAGCTGGTTACCTCCTGTCTGAGAAAGCGAGAGGTCACGGGTTCGAGACCCCATGGACTAACCTTGGTGTATCTTAGGGGTAAAGGTCCACCCGTGGGGGTTTTACGCTGGTATCTCGCGGTTTCCTAAACGTAAATTCAAAAAAAAAAAAAAAACTTTAAAAGTTAGATGTTAAATTTTTCAAAAAGAAAAATAAAAATAACAACTTAATAAAAATGAAATATTATTTATAATAAAGGATTTTTTGAATGATTGAATTATTTTAATGATTAAAATGTATTTTGACAAAATATTATATTTTTTATATTAATAACATGATAATATTGATAAATAACCACAATGTAAAGGTTTTTTTTTTTCTATTTCCATAAATCAGATCCAGTTGACTTGAGGCTTGTTTGAGTCTCCCTAGTAAGGTGAGTCCTATTTTGATTCTTTAAATTTAATTTGGGTTTGCATTTTTAATAAGTATTTATTTATTTCAAAAAGTATAAAAAAATGTTTTTTATTTTTTCAAAAAGTCAACATTTGTTTTTTTTCTTTTCAATTTTTACTTAAAAATTTATTTTAACTCACTAATTAAATATTGACACGAGTTTGATTAGATTTGACTACGGTTGAACTTAGTTAAACTTTATTTAACCTTACATTCCATCGAGATAGTTCACTTTCCACGCCAGTTTTTAAAATATTAGAATAGATCGTAATAAAATACAAGATATCAACATATCACATAGAAGACCTGAAGTGCTTGGATTCAAAGAAGCAAAGCGTTGTGAGAAATTAAGGGAAGAGAGAAATAAATAAAGACTCAAGGTAAGATGATAAGAAAGATGCTCAATTATAATGACAATAGAACATGTGGACAAGAGCCTCTAGGCCCAAGGACAAAGAACTTCATGTTGCATGCATGACACAACTCACTATCAGAATTGAACCCGTTTCATTCCTTCCCATTTTTAGGTCGAATCCAAAGCCTTTCTTGCCGGAACGGAATGGAACCGGAAACTAAGATAAGGAGAGATTGAGGGATGATAATGATATATAGCTTGAACCTTGGAGCTCCAAATTAATGGATGCAATTTGCCTAATAATATACAGGGCCGGCTAGATACAAGGAGGCCTAAAGGAAAAATTTTAAACAGGGCCTTCTTTTGTATTTAACATTATTATAAGCAGTATTTAATTAAAATTTTAACATAAACACGGGTATTTTTTTCTACAGAGGTTTTCAATTTTTTGAAGGAAATTACCTGCATTGCCCTTCTGTGTCAGCGTAGTTCGAACATAAGATAAGAACATTTTTCCATTGTTTAGACCATTATTCGTGCCTAAATTCCATTGCGTCCGCTACTTATACAATGCGTTTTGAATAATAAAATCTTCTTTAAAATTTTAAAGTTATTTTTTAAGCACTGTGTATTTTCAAAATTTTTCAAATTGAATATTTGGACTAATTACGATAACCTGATAAAAATACTTTAAGACTTTAAGGTCTTTTGACACTCTCAAATACCTAAAACACAGTGTTTTACGAATAAGATATCTATTGACTGTGCCGTAAACACATTTGGAAGTGTCAAAAGACCTTAAAATCTTAAAGTATTTTTATTAGGTTATCGTAATTAGTCTGGATATTCAATTTGAGAAATTTTGGAAATACACATTGCTTAAAAAATAACTTTAACGTTTTAAAGGATATTTTATTATTTAACTAATGTATTGTGCATTATTGTATGGTTTGCAATGTTATTTTTTAAGTAATATGTATTTTCAAAATTTCTCAAATTGAATATTCGGACTAATTATGATAACCTGATGAAAATACTTTAAGACTTTAAGCTCTTTTGACACTTCTAAATATGTTTCTCAAGGGATACCTTTATTTATAAAATACTATATTTTAAGTATTTGAGAGTCTCTAAAGACTTTTAAGTCTTAAAGTATTTTTATAATTGATCGTAATTAGTCTAAATATTTAATTATTAAAAACATTTTAATACTTCAGACCTTAAGCGGTTGCTTTACTCGCTAAAGGAGAGAGCCGGCCCCATAATATACCATGGCTGGTTAGCTATAAAACTATGCCATTAGCAACTCTCTCTCTTTTTTTTTAAAAAAAAATAAACAAACAAATAAATACATAATAGATGCAGTAAGATTGACTCAACGTCAAATCATTCTAGGAGACCAACATACTAGTTTTCGCAACCAAAAATATCAAATGAATCAATGTAGCTGCAGTCAGAAACAAGTTGATATTCATTGTCATCATAAGCGCTTCATCGGAACCTTATCTGATTGATACAGGTAACAGAAGCATGTAATTGATTCCTTGAATTCAGGTCACCACCATCGACAGCATCATGATCAGAATCCAATCCCTGATATTTTTCATTACATATAATTGATCGAACAATAAACAGGTAACCAATTTGATCTCAGCATGAGTTTGTGCCGGTCATACAACTTGATCAAGAATATCTCAGTCAGCAACATGACATAAGATCACCAGAGATGTGTTTCTTAGTAGTCCAAAGAGGAGTGCAAAATTTAGTATTAGCTGATATATCGACTTATATTATTATCTCTCTCTCTTTTTTCAAAAAAAAAAATGATGATATCAACAGATACTATGAATATCTCTGTCTCAAGGTAATTGCAAAGTAACATCTATTTCCTTTTCATAAGGGAAAATCTCTTTGAATTCTCTGGGATTAGGGTAGTTTTTCTAAAATATCATTTGCCCGTGTTGCTTTGAACCGACAATAAGTCGATCAAGTCAGTTTTATTTTATTTGGGTTTGAGTTATCAATCTTCAACTCATTACTTATTTGTTTATTAAATGAGTTACTTAGTTCGAATTTATTTTAAATTAGAATCACAAATTTTAAATATATATTCATTTAAATTGCTTAGATTAGTTTGAATAATTGAGTCGGATTAAATATTTTCAAATCTATTCAAAATATAATTTACAGCATGTCATATCATTTTTGAATCTAGTCAACCGTTCCTATCCATTACTTACTTATTTATTAAATAAATTAACCCATTTAAATCTATTTAGCATTTTTTTTTATACACCTTAAAAGATATATCTCATTTAAAATACTCGGTTCATAATCGAATCGGGTCAAATACGGGTCCTGGCCACTGAATACTGTGTGCTCCAAATTACAAAACTCTCATCGAAGGGAAAAGAATCAGGAGAGGAGGTTTGAGACAAGCAAATCCATCGAAATCTAATCGAGGGGAAGAAGAAGCGAACAGGGTTTAATGCCAGCATCGAATTCTAAGAGCATTTCAGTCCAAATTCTAGCGCTAGCTGTAGCCGCTGCAGCTCTTCCTCTTCTTCTTCCTCCCTTCTCTATCCCCTTCTTCCTGCAACTGTCCTCCTTCTCCGCACTTTCACCAAAGCTTAGAATCCTTCCCACCCCACCATCAGCAGCAGCAGGAGCCTATCTCTCTGACGCACGAAGACATCAGGCAGCTGAAATCGCAGCTGTAAATAAACAGGTTCCGGACCCACCAAGCAGCCCAGAAGCATGGCATTCCCTCTGCAAGGGTATCAACCACCGCACTCGCCCCGGCGGCTCGATGATTTCCTTAGGTATTCTCCAGAACTGCCGCTTCTTTTTTTCCCCTCATTTTTGGTTTCGGCAATCACCATGAGCAGCATTTAGTACAACCCAAAAAGTTATTGGGCCCACTTGGGGTTTGTCAACTGCAAGCCATTGGGTAAGGATTGGAAGGTATTCACATAGGTACTGATTCTAAGCTACTGTTTGAATAATCCAACTTTAATAGTATTTAGAGGACCATGGATCTTACAATTAATTCAATTCATGATTTTCATTCTGTAATGTGGGAGAGATTCTCCTTTTTATAACAAAACGTTTTTTTTTATTATATTTTCAACTTTAGAACATATCTTAACTCATATATCTTTTTCTATCATTTCAATTGTCATTATGATTCATTTGCTGAACTTATTAGTCCATGATACTGTAAGACTCTGCAAATTGAAACTTGCAAGCTAGTTTATTAAGTGTCAAATTGGGTCATATGACAATTCACGAGAATAGGTGTGCTCGTGTTCATATTTGACATAGGTAGGCCCCATTGTTTAATATTTAAACTAAATGACGAAGCAGGGGATTTGTAAGCAACGTCAAAACGCTGAATTAGGAATGAGTGTGGTGGGAACCCGATCAACAAAAGTGGAGAAAATAAAATATAAAAAGAACAACAGGGATAGGGATTTCAATTCCTGGGTAAATCAGTCTTCCAAGCTTTGGTTTCAATTAGAGGAGAAGCCAACTGCTTCTCATGCCAATAATTGAATCAATGTAAATAAGGGCAAAATGAAATTTTAAGGAAATTGGAAAAGATATGAAAACATATCCCTTTATGTTTGTAGAGGGCAAGTGTAGCAGATTCCGATGCTTAAGAGTTGAGGTGCTCGAGATAACTTGCGGAATAGAGGGAGAACTTTGGTTAGTGCTTGCCCTTTTTGTTTTCAAGCTCCAAAGAGTCGAACCATCTACTCATTCATTGTTCCTTCTCTTCCGAAGTTTGGGGCTCTGTCTTAGATCGGTTTGGAGTGACTTGGGTTATGCCTTCTTCGGTGGCCGAGCTCTCTTTTGCTTGGGACATTGCCTCCGTCTCGTCTAAATGCTCCTCCTTGTGGCAATTATCTCTATTCACCACTATCTAGAGCTTGTGGTGGGAACGTAACAACAGATTGTTCTAAGATATTACCGAATCCAGTGTGGCATGCATCATGGGCAACCTCATTTCTAGAATTCAGAAACATCTCCATGTCATATACCATGTTTACCAAGATAGAACTGCAGCAGTTATTCATCATCATTATCATTGTCTTGTTGTCGTCATTTTTGAAGCATTTGTCTTAAATATGTAATGTAGGTTTGACTATTTGAGTTCTACTTCTACGTTCATCTCTATCACCAATAATGTTCTCCGTCACCACTGATACCTAGATACTTAAAGTAGGCAATGTTCCATATGTTGTGTCAGATACTTCATTTTTATGCGTCCTTGCCATATCCATGATGTGTCCAGACATCATAGTTGCGATCCATAAACCATCCTATCATATCATACCACCTTAATCTATGTCTTTAATTGTCTCTCCCTTCTTCCCTTCTCCCAGTGACTATACTGTGATCTTTTTACTTTTTGTATTGAGGTTGTTTTTGGTCTTCTACTTATGCGCCTCCACATTCCTTGTCTTTTCTTCCATTTGAGAAACTTTTAAGCTCTCTCTTATGCATGTATTTCTAAATCTATCTTTCCTTGTCACACCATGTACAGTTTATGTCTCCGTCACCATTACTTTATGCATCTTTCTTCAGCTTCATATAGAATTACTGTGTCATATTACCATCATATCATCATCATTTTATTTTGAATTATGATGATAAATCATTAAAGAAAACTAGCATTACAAGAATAGGGGTAATAACCCCAACTAAAGTACAACAAAAAACAATTGACAAAAGAAGAAAGTAACAGGTATACTAGGATAAGCATGAGTCTGTATCTGCCACAAATATCCAAGATCTCACACTTTCCCTTTTGGCCTTCTAAAGCTCGTGAAGTAATGAAACACCCAACGACACTAAAAATTCCTCACCATGCCTGCCAAACTCCATGGGTATGGACTGCTCATGAGACATCCAATTGATTGCACAGTGAAGTCAACCTTCTCAAGGATAGGGCAAATATTTCATGTGACTCTCCCTTAATCTGATCAACATAGCTCAAGCCTCCGTGTCATTCACCCATCATGGTCCCATTGGGCTAAAAAGGCAGTCACGAAATTCTGCTATGAAATTTGAAAAACTCTACCCTCGCCAGCAGTGAGTTGAGCTTAAATCCTACGGAGATGAAGAACCTGCCAATGCACCATGCCACCGGTGAGGAACATCCTCAATCACCGTTAATCAGCATTAAGTAAGCAAATTGTTGATGCCCATTTGAATTACTTGCAAATGATAGACCACGAAGTTACCTGATGATGAATAATATATATTTGCTCCCCTATTATCTTCACCTTGTTCCAAAAATCGGTTACATGTTATTTTTCAAACAGGCCACACTACCGCCATAAGACATGGCACCACAAAAGCAACCTTGTACTGTTCTCGAAGCCAAAGCCCCACGTTAAGAAAAGCTCCACAATCAAATTAATCCCAAGGTAAACAAAATTACAATGTCTGAAAATCAAAGTTGTTTTGTAAATATTCTAGCCATCAAATCATATTGAATTGCTAATCATATTGTAAAGCGTGAGCTTTTTATAGGTCTCTCAAAGACGGGTTGAATGTTTTAGAATTTTCAAATTAATCCATTATTGATAAAATGACAAATAAAATGATGATAGTATTATGTGTATAACTTGATTATCATTTATTTAAATATTGTTCAAGATTATAAAAAGAACTCACTTACATGGGCTGGTAATTACATTTGATTTGCTTGCCTTAAATTTATTTTTATCAGTTTCTCCTTGTTGTAAATGACATTGTGGCAACTCTAAGGGTTGTTGGTTCAAGTCATATGAGCAGTAAATAAATAGTTTTGAAACAACGATGTTTTGCCAATGTTAATTTTTAGAGATGTCAGATAGATGAGATAAATATCTTTGATGATGATAATTCGCTTATCTTCTCCAAATCATGTTGGGATGATCACTAATAGTTGTTTATGGGTTAGAGAAGGAGATGAAACAAAATCCTGCCTAATTTGGTTTCTGATTTCAGTGCCACCCATAAGTGCAGGCAGAATGGAAGTGGCCATTAAAGCAAACGATACTCCCTAATCATTCTATCTACCTTTTCCTTGGCAGTTGATAACAATTTCTTTTGTTATTTAAAAGAAGAAAGCATATACATAAACACATGCTAAAACTTTTAAGCCTATTTCTGATTCCAGATTTAAAGGCATTTCTCATTACGAAGATCCAATTGGAGCTGACAAGCTCACTGCCTTACCCTGCCCAGGTGAATTACTGGTAGAAGAGCACCACAGGAACTATGGTGAGCCCTCGGTTGGTGAGCATGATGTCTTTGAATTTCTTGCATCATCTATTCATCTCTCCCCTGATGCTCGTGTCCTTGAGATTGAATGTGTGACACTCCGTGTTGGGTTGCATTTCATATGCTCTACTTAAACCCTGAGCATTTCCACTGCTTGGAAATAGATGAGCTTTCTTTAATGGCTGCATTCCTGTATGAACTCCCATCTCAAGGACTTGACCCATACCATTATCAAAACCCATACCAACCCCCTGAACCCCCCGCTTGTTCCCCTTCTCTTGTCCAGCAGCCTATGCTTTTTTCACATCCACTCGTTGCTTTTAGGCTTCCTTTGTGCATGAGCAAAGCCTCTCTCTTCTCGACCAGCGAGTGGAGTGCAAAAGCACGGAACAAGCCATGAGCAAATGAGCAAGTAGGGGGCGGCAACTAAAGAGGTAGTGAGACTGACCTTGCAGGAATCGGTTCGACTCTCTTTCATTTTGGTGTTGGAAAGTGAAAGTCGTTTCGCTGCACAAGTGGCCATTGATTATGAAAAGAGAAGATAAGGATTTCAGTAGGTTTGGATTGGATGTTTCATATGATTTGATCAATGTAAGTGCTGTTTTCCTTCACATGCTAGATAAGCTTGTCTGGGTTGGGCTGGGACGACTTGTGACACGGTTGCAGCCGTATGAAGGAAGGATTTTTGTTTCCCATGAAGTTCTGTTCATGGTTGGGTGTAGAGGAGTGCACCAAGCGGCTGTCCAGTCTGGGGCCTCGACTCCATTGGGAAGTACACACGTGATAGCTTGTTGTTCAATCATTTTGAGATTTGGTTTCTGTTAAGACGGTCAAAAGCTTAGGAGTTCTGTTCTATAGTTATTCCATTACTGATGCAATTGGGATTTCAACTGGAAGGCAGCCCAGAGTTTCTCCATTGTGTGAGTGTTCTCTTGGTTGTTCTTAGACATTGTTTCTGGTGACAATGGGAGATTATAGGGAAGAGATGTGGATTATAGTTTTCTGGTGATCCTAAATTTTGGAGTCAGTTGGGAACCATGAAATTCATTATGAATTTATGATTATGAGCATTATCAAAGCTTTTGCCTCATCTATTAAAAGAGGTGGCTTTTGAAATTTACTTCCCCATTTACCTCTATTTAAAGAAAACCATGTTCTTTTGTCACCTCATATTCTGGGATATCATGGAATTAATCCAAATTTTTTTCTTGGGGGAACATTTACTCATAGTTGGATGGACATTATTGACTGAATATGAAATTGAATAAACTACTGAATATATTCTCTCTCTCTTATACTTCTAAATCTAATTTGTTACCTCTCTCATTTCCACTTTCATTGCATTTTAGAAACGAGTCTCTATTGAGAGAGCAACTCGGATTGAAGTGATCAATTTTTGCTACTGCAAGGTCGCAATGAATGGATATGTGCCAAGAGTTGTGCTGAGGAGAAACCTTGAGAGCTGTTGGTTATTTTCTGAGTGGTGGCGGTGGGTGTTGAAATGCTGAATTCGGTCAACTGATTAAACCCTCACAATCGGCTATATACATGCATACGGCCACCTTTTAAGTGTTTTAGTTTGGTGGCTTAGTTTAATATTTTTAGCTGATTTAAATTTTTTGGTTTTTAGGTATCAAAAATTTTCTCAGATTTTTCCATATCTAAAATTTGTTCAATAAAAAATGAGACGAACAAAATTTTAAAATTTTTAACCCATATTATTTTCTCCTGTGAGTTTAAAAAACTCATTTATTTATATTTTAGTAGTCTCTAGGTCCGATTTCGGCCGAAGTTTTCTCTGCCACCAACTGAGCATTGTAATCACTTGCTTATATATGTTAAATGGGCATATATGCAGAAGATGTGGCATGTTGATGGCCCCTGTTTGAACCTACTAAGCATAATTAATTAAGAATTTGATTATTTGATAGATGTCAATACAAAAAGTCTTCTTAAAACTCGAGTCATTAGTTTTCAAGCACAAGGACTTGTCATGTGTTACAATAACACGAGTGTTATTATTGTATTGCCGTCCATCAGTGAGTGTCTAAAATTTCGGCAATTAAATATAGGTCCATTATGGACAACTCTGATTAGGGATTGACACACCTTGTAGTGGCCATTTTGGACCATACATTTTACTGACCATCGATGAAAATCCTGAAGTTTGAACTGTTAAATTTCAAGTTCATGCAGCCCATTTTATGTGGACCATGTCAAGGTTCACTACACATGCTGGCCAAAATGACCATTCAAGGAGGTGCAAGTTTGAGTCCTAACTCAGGGCACTCAAGACTGTGCAGTTGAATATCGGTTGATACAATATATATTGGTTGTAAATAATATAGTCACATATCAAAAGATACTGTTCAATATCGAGATTTCCACCTCCAACATCAGCTCATTTGCTTAGGTCCAATTTTGGCTTAAAACCACTTTTTATATTTTTTTTCTTCTTCTTGAGAATTGGAGAATTTAATTGAGATGTTATGATTTATACAATTTGGATGATGTTTATTTGATTTTCGTAATATTTCTCAAGAATTTCATGAGAAAAAAAAGTAAAAAAGAACTTATGATGGGAATTTAACTTTTTTCAAGGTTAGAATCCATCATTTATTACCATCATGAAAACCTTTGTTCCATTATCAGTCTAAACGATCTCATAGATAATAACATGAATAAATTTTGAATACATTAGTATGGTGAAGAAATCTGAAAAGTCACATTAGGTAAGATATTTATCTTATACTTTTTGCTCCAAGTCAATATCAGTAATTGGTGCCGATATCTACTGGTGACTTAAAGGTAGGAAATAAAAGGTATCATATCCCCACCTAATGTGGCTTCTAATTTTTTAGTGAAACTCAAATAAACAATGGGAATCCCACTTTGTCCAAGTACTGAAACCAATTCCAGTTCAGAAAGCAAGATTTAAATTCATCGAATCTATATTTCAGAGTTGAGTGGTGGGCAACAAGTCTGCTGTATTTCAAAATTTGACTTTAAAAGGGAAACTTTCAGAGTTCCAGATTCAAAAGCCTTCTCAACTTGTCCACACTCGTTGAAATAAAGTGACTTAATTGTGGGTGGTGATTTGGACTCTCATTTTACTTACATGTAGCGATAGAGATATCGGTGATTTTTGTAATAAGAGATACCAATATACTTTTACACCATTTAAATAATGATAAATGGACAAAAAGATAACTCTTATGCCCCTATTAATTCTCTTTACTTTTTTTTTTTTGAATTTAGTATGGGAAACCACAAGAAATTCAGCGTAAAACTCCCACGTGTAATACTCACTGCCTCTATGAAATACTAGGTGCGACCATGGGGACTCGAATCAGACACCTTCCACTTTCTGAAGCTGGAGATTACTAATTGAGCTACACTTATCTATGCAAATCAAATCAAATACTTGAAATCACTGACCCTAAACACTTATGACTCATCAAATCTGCTTCTGAACTACAATTATGCTTATAATCTCTTTTGCCATCTAAAGGACGGGTGAATTTGTATTTATTGTTGCTTCTATATGACTTCTTTTAGCTGCATTACATTTAGTTAAAAGGGTTTGGTACTAGCTCACAAAAGAGCCCCAGATGGGCCCCTAAAGGAACTTTCTTAAATCTTCTTAGTTCCTATAAACTTCAAACTTTTCTGGGTTTGTTATCAATCTTCAACCATGGCTGCTACTTGCTTTATTCTCTGGTTCTGATGCCATAAGCTTTTCTTAAATCAGTTCCTTTCTGTGAAGGTTGAACTGTTGGAGTATTGGAACTATGGATGTTTATGGGTTGAGTTTGGGTCGGGTCAAGTATGGATGGAACCTAGGCCTGAACCTGACATGGGTTCTGCTGGTTGGACTTCGCCTCATGTGCTTATTTCTTGACATTAATAATATATGCAATAAATGTAAATACATATATAAGTAGGGACAACCAGGGGTCAAAAAATCGGCTCGGCCGATATATCGGCCGATATGTAAATATCGGCCGATATCCGATACGGACGATATATCGGCCGATAATTTTATCTCTCATACCGATATCGACATTTTCTCTCTCCTCCGATATCGGAACCGTGAAAAAACCGCAAAAAACCATGATGAATAGTGGTGAACAGTGACAAAACCGCAAAAAACCGCAAAAAACCGTGGACACCCTGAGAACCGTAAACCCTGAACCGCAGAAAACCGTGGAAAACCGCAGAAAACCGCGAAAAACCGCGAAAAACCGCGAAAACCGCGAGAACCGTAACCCGCGGAAAACCGCGGAAAACCGCGAAAAACCGTGTAAAAACCGCGAAAAACCGTATCGGTGTTTTAAATTTTTTTTTTTAAAAAAAATACCGATATTTTCGAATATCGGCCGATATTAGGGCCGATATTGGGGACCGTTTATCGCCCATATCGGCCGATATTCCAACTGTACGACCGATACTTATCGTATCGGCCGATATTTCAAGGTTTCAAAAAACCGATATATATCGGCCGATACGATATGTATCGGCCGATATTTAAACCTTAGGGGACAACGATCCTCCCATGAATATTTTTGTGTAATCCGATACGGATTTTACTATATTGTCCATTTTACCTTTTGAATTGGCTCGTCGAACCTTTTATTATGAGTGATTCGAAGGTTTCAGCGAGTCGATTCGAAACGTAAAATGAGCAATAGAGCAAAACCCGTGTCGAGTTACACAAAATGCCTATAGAAAGATCGCTACCTGTAAAGTAGATCTAACTTTTATGTATAACATTATTTATTATAGGGTTTTGGCTGAAGTCATTCTATTTTATTTTTTTCTGATTAGCCTCTTTCAGGCTTCTAGGCTTTTGGATACACATTCATATGATCATAGCAAATAGACTGTCTTTTTTCTAAGGCCCTGATTAAGGGTTGAGTTCACATGATCCGAGAAAGAAAGAAAGTTAGAAACTTAAAAAGAAAATTAAAAGATGATTTGATATATTTATATTTAGAAATTAGAATATCTTTTGTGGTTTAGCCCTGCAACTTGATTAGACTCAAGTTAAATAAAGGCTGAAACTTAATACTAATCAAATTGATTAGATGAGCTAAGTCAAATCTAATGAAATAAAGTAGCTGAAAAAGTGAAAGGGATAAAATTTGAAACAAACAAAGACTATTAAATTAAATCTCAATCCGACCAGATCACGAAATTTACAATCCAAAGTTTTGTAAACCAATTTTCCTCATTTTCTAACTCATGATAAATTAAAACTTTTTGCATTGGCCCTTCGTTTTTATCATAAAAAGTTAAAATACCAATTTAAAATATTACGATAAAACAAATATATAAATACCAAACAATTTGATTGAAAAAACATTTATCATTACAATCACAGTGATTGCCTTTACCAGTGGGAACAGGTGTCGTACACAGGGATGACCTGAATAATTGGTGTTAAAGAAAGATGGGAAATGGAAATATTGCTTGTTTTGAGGGGTCGGCACATTAATCTTTGTCACGTGATTGGATTGTAGGGCCTCTGGCCTTGTTTTCCGCTGTCCGGTGTCCACCAGTCTAAATTCAGCCAGCAATAATGACACTCATGACTCACCCAAGAGCCCACAACCATGGTAAAAATCTATTCATCTTTCTCATTTTTCACCCCTCGTTTTTTAACTTGAAATGTGTGTGGTAAAAAGGAAGATGGAACGAGTCCTCAAATGGGTGAGGAAAATCTCTTGTCAGTGGATCTTTTGTTTGGATTTCTTTGGGTCTGAAAGGAGGAAAGGAAGGAGCACTCAAAGCATTTTCAATGGTTTTTAGTCCTTTTCACAGGCCAAGTATGACATGTTTGGTTTGGGTCATTTTCCCAATAGACATGAAACAAAAATCCGGAAAATGGGAACTTGAAGAAGGGTATTAATATGTTAAAATATGTTTATCTTTTTTTTTTTTTTAAGATTTTTTGATTAAAATATTTCAAATTTTGGTCAGAGTATCTTGTCCGTTAACAAAAAATCTCCTCATACATTAGCAGAAGACTTAATATTTCACTTTTAAGACGTCATTTATCTCGATATGAAAGGATTTAGAGTGTACCTATCCTGATTTGAACTACTTGGAGGTATTGCACAACCTCTTAAGTACCTGATTCAATTGCATGAACTAGCGAGTGGGTACATACGCTAGCACATATATCTGTTGGCTAGTGTATGAACTTGCAATTAGCATATGAACTTTCAAATAGCATATGAACTTATCCATCTTTAGTACATGAACTTAATCGCTAGCGCTATGAACTTATTTACCTAGGCACGTTTTAAATATAAATACCTTACTATTATTGTAAAAAAAATCATTTTACTAAGACCAACTCCAATGGTTTTCACCATCATTTTTTCGCTCACTAATGTATGCGTACTTTCTTTTCTCTTTTTCTACTTTTCCTCTTATTTCTTTTTCCTTATTACTTCTGCAGGAGTGACACAAAATGGTCTACTCCATAGTCTGTCCTATTGACCCAAGTATTCCGTATGGTCAAGCCAACCATATCTTTGAAGCAGTTTGGTGCAGAACGATGATACTCATATTTTACTTTTCTCTTTGTAAAATGGATTTCATTTATTATTTGTAGCCATCTAAATGTGAATATTTTCTTTCTTTTAAGTTTCTTCTAACAAATGCTATAAACATATTGTATTCTTGGTGAAGTGCGAGATGACGCTTCAAATGCAAAAGAACTTGGAGGATGGCATGAAACACTTGATCTAGTTGAGAGACATCTATAACATTTTTGATCGATCGATGGAGACTAAAAATGAACACATTTCACTTTTAGAGTGAGGAGGCCACCATTACAATGAAAGATGTATTGTATCTATGGCCTCTCTATCTTTGAAAAGGAAATAATGACAAAGGACCACGACAAATAAGTGACCAGAGTTTTGCTTAACGTTGTTGAGATCAATTCCAAACACAAGAGTAGATACTGCAGCTTCACAAGTGAAAACAACAGAGAGCAGACCTACATAGCAATATTATTTGGAAAATGATCCTATAGGCTTTAGCTATAGTGTAAATGAACAAAAAGGGAATCCCCAATTTCAATTTCTTATCAATGGAGTGAAAAGACTATACGATTGTTTAAAACATAAGGCTCCAAGAGTGACCGGTCATCATAGCCTCGTGTAGCATTATTAAACAAGACTTTAGTTATTTGTCATGGAAGAAAAGGGAAAGCTCAGTACTTCAAGGATTGGTATATTATTCAATCATTTACCAAAGCGTTTGCATTATTCTGTAGTTATAATGTAAATAGTATCAATGACTAATGGGAGAAAGGAAAATAAAACAGAAAGAAGCCCATAATCCATCTTTCTTTATGAAGTTACTGATTGAAATTCAATTTAAAGGATGACCAGCGATCTGTATTTTATCTAATCTGACACGGGTTTTATTGTATTGCTCATTTTGCCTTTTGAATCGACTTGTCGAATCCTTTGATGTAAGTGATTCAAAGAGTTCGGCGAGCTGATTAGAAGGGCAAAATAAGCAATACAGTAAAACCCATGTCAGGTTATACAAAATGCCGGTGGGAGGATCGCTACCCTAAAGGATCTGTATTTTTTTTCTTTTCCAAGTATGAAAAGGCTTGTATTTGTTCTGCAGGAGGCAGAAGAGACACAATCAACTTTAAGTGCACTATCATCTATTGTTGTAGCACTGAATAATTTATGATGCATTGGTACTACAAGTCACCAGATCACCTTTGTCATTTTAATTTTATAAGAAGTTTTTAAATTTTATAATTATAAATTTAGTATTAAATTGTCTATGACATTGGTTGATAGATGACACCATAGAGTTTCTAATGCTATAGCATTAATAAATCCAAATTTGATATACTTATAATTATTTTTTTTTCACTTTTTGAAAGGCCTTCTTAGCCTATCAACATTTTTGGGATAAATTATTAGATATGAAGAGTTTTTCATGAATTGGGCAGTTACAAAAAGTAAATTCGATTTAATTATTGTAACCATTCAGGAAAGCTCTAAAGAAGTTAATAAAACCATTTCATTCAACTTTTTAATTTGTCTAATATCAATTTAATACTTGTAAAATAAACTTCAACTCATGTCTGTATATAGAGGGACTCTTCATTTTTCACTTGATACACTTCCTACTCAAAATCTTTTATATAATTAAATATCCTACTTTTTTATAGTAAAACTAAAGTACCTCTAAATCTGAGAAAATAAATAAATAAAAGAAAATAAAAGACGCCTCTATGATAAATCTAAATCATATGTAAGTGAACAACATTTATATTTAACCATCGAACATGTATGTAATGGGCTAAATCAGCTCTATAAATATTGGTTGAACTTAATCTCAAGGGGTTGGTCTCACGGTCAAGATGCTCGCTTTAGGAAACAGGGTCTTGAGTTCGATTAGTGCTTGACTCCACCGTGCCACTCCCTCCAGTTGTTTACAGTGTGTGTAGAATTGAGAGGTCTTCATATATCTCAAAGATTAGTCAAGTTAAAATTGTCTCGAGAGGTCTTCATGTTTCTCTTCACCTTTACTCTCTGGAATCTCATTGTTTAGAAGGGCCCCTGAGCATCATAGCCTCATTTATGAATTACCCTTTCACTGTCACGGAAATGGAAAGTGATGAAATAGGAGAAACCAACTGCTCTGCTTCCTTTGATAAACATCACATACTCGAGAAGCTTCAAAGGAAGGAAAATCCCAAAGCATTTGAATAAAGGATGGGGGGGAATTAAATCCCACAGAGAGGTCTGTGGGTGTGGTTTTTTTTATTTTATTTATGTTATTTTACTTATTATATTTCATTTATATTTCATTAGCTAGTAGTAGCAAGCATGGAGGTGGAATGGGCCAATTCATTTCTATCTCTCCACGTTCCAACCAACATAATTAACAAGAGAAGATGCAAAAGTTCCTTAGTACAATGCCCAAGCAATGGTGTCAGGATTCCTTTCCTTTGCCTCCACGTTCTTCTGCCTCTTCAAGTTGGCCTCTCTTCATCTTACCATCTCTACACTTATCCTTTCCAATCCAAAAATTACCTTTCTTCACCTACCCTAGTAAATATTAAAAAGAAAAAAAGGAAAGTGAAAGTGAGAAGAGAAATGGGGAGGTTGGAATGGATGATAAATCTCTTTGTTTGGGTATATAATAGTAAATTAACTTACCAACATTTCTAAACTAAATCATGTATTCAACATTTCAACCTACCCATCACATGCTCTCCCTCTCTTTTCTCCTTGAATGCTGAAAAAAATGGTTCTATGATTAAAGGCTTCTGTGCTTTCCTTTCTCTTTTATGATGCATGATGCAATGCTGCTACAATAATACCATGGACCCTAAAATATCAATGACACGATGACAAAGGTTCAAGCAGTAGATAATTTACAAAAGAAACAATCACATCCTATCAGACCAAACATGTGTTCCCTCATGTATCCTCAACAAATCAACACTATAAGTCTCTTCTCATTAAAAAATTAGGTTGGATCACACCAACTCTTGAATTTCAATTGATTTGAATATTTTCTGACGCTGAAGTAATATTTTTTTCATAACATAGATATCTCCATATCACATTGAAAGTGAGACTAATCCCAAAGATACACAAAATCACCCGCAATCCTCGTGTATAAGATAAGCCTGAGAAGAGTCGAATCCAAGACTTTTAATCTAATCATAGAAGTTTAGACCAGCATCGAAGTGATATTTATTGTTGGATTTAAGTGATCTTTTACACCAACATGAGATGTGAAAACATATGCGAACACAACAACTTTTAATCAAGTTGAGAATCTAAGAAATTAATTTTGATTCAACGATCTCGCTTGATGAAGGGAGCATCATAATCATACTACAAAATCATTAGGGCTTATTGGAAAGATTTCCTTGGACCAATCAATATGATGATGGATGTGGAATTTTTGTTAGAGATTGCTACTCTATAAGATTGTACTGTTTGGTTGGTGGAGTAGAAAATTGATGCTTGAAAATGAATAGAGCAATGGTTCTATAGTCTTGTCAATCATGTAGTTTAGGTGGCTTGTGACATTCTATGTATTTTGTCATTTGTTCAAGAAATTGATCTTGTAACATATTAGCATGTTTGAATTTTGAATCAAGCAAGTTATCAGAAACAATCATCTCAATTGAATTAAATTACACGATTTTATTAGATTTCAAATCTGACACAAATTTACATAAAAAAAAAAATGAATTATGATGCAACAAAACAAGAGCAGTCACATAGATATACATGAAATTTACATGATCCAGTAGTGTACTTTCATCCGCAGAGAGATGAGAACAATTTCACAATCTTCAAAAATAAGACTACAATCTATGTTCCTCTCGCCTTTCTGTACATAAGAATACTCATAACCTTAGAAATCCCTTAAAGATACAATATTTAGGTGAACTAATTATAATAATTACAAAAATACTCTTATACCCTGAAATTTTCGAGTCCTTAAACCCTCAAAAAGGGCACTGGCCCCTAAGAACTCTCAATTGAGGCCTAGTGTCCAATATAGTCTGAATCACCACAACAATACAATACATCAACATGGCTGTTTAGACTTCCAATAAGTGATTTGAGAGAATGGCAAAGATGAGACACACATGCAACATATTACGTGTAAGTGAAATAGGTAAGTTTTAGTACAATTTTTTTACGGTCATCCTTTCTTTTTATTTTGAATTAACTTGTGGGAAGCTGTGAGATACCTAGCGTAAAACTCTCATGGGTAAATCCACTACTCTTGGGGCACACCAAGGTTAGACTATGAGCGCTCAAACCCACAACCTCCAGCTTCTTGAAGCGGGAGGCAACCGTCTTTATTTATCATTATAACGTGATTAAATTTGTATTTGAAAATTAGTCCTTAATTCAAAGGTCAATCACTAAGCAAATAGAAGAAGATTAGTCTTTTTAGGTCAATACCTAAGAGATACTCTCGTTATAAAAAAAAAAAAAATAGAAAAAGATTATCTTGGTTACAAAGGTCAGTGAGGAAGATGGCCTTTTCCTCTATGTTTCAATGGTGGTTTGAGATTAGAGATGGTGAATCTCAAAGAACTTCTAGTTGGGTTAGGCAAGGTTAGATGTCTCTCTCTTCTTCTTTTTATATGTTCTACAGCTTTGATGTAACATGATTCTCAATTCCTATTCTCAAGCACCTTTCCTCTCTCTCTCTCTCTCTCTCTCCCCCCATTATTGAAGGAAGAAAACAAAGTCATCTGCTTGTATTATTGCCTTTAGAAAATGCCGACAACTCTCACTAATTCCATGTTCATTACAAGGATGCTTATATCTCTATGTGCAGTCTCAGCAAAGTCTGCATTTTGGCCATTTGATTGAAAAAAAAACCCCTCATTACCGCCTTTTGATTCCATTAAAATATCTGACAAATGTCCCATATGGGTTAAGTTTGAAGATTATAAAAAAAACCTCTAATCCAGCTATAACCCACCCACTTTAACAAATAGGACTTAAAAAAGGAAAAAGAAAATTGATATCCATTAGGCCACTACCCACTTCCCTAGTTCCTTCAAAGAAAGAAAAAAAAATAAAAAAATAATATATATATATATATATATATATATAGCCATTTGAACAACTAATTTGGAGGTCATTTAGTCAATAGTGACATCATTTAGGGTGATGTAGTCAATAACCATTCTCACTTTGTCTCTTTTTTGCTCGTTGTGGTTTCTAGCCACAAATGCGAATGTTATGAATAGAAGGATACGAGTAATTCGCGAGTCGACTTCTCATTTTTTTCAATGAATGATCAATGCAACACTTTCAAAATTGTTCTATTATCTATGGATTTTTTTTCCAAATGAGATAAGCTTCAAGAGAAAATCCTCCCCCATGAATAGATCAAGATTAATTTAAAATTAGGGCATGGTGAGTCAATGCTGGACATGTAAAGATTGCTTGGATTCTCTTGTTTGGATTATTCCTTCACAAGCCCTAATCACATTTCTTAGTGCCTCATATGCATAAAGCTACTCCTTACATTTGACAACCAAAGTTCACACTTGACTTGAAATGGTAGATTTGATCCATCCGGCACAATATTTTAATCTCATGGGTATTAATTTACAAAAACTAAGAGAATATTTTGTAGACCATTTTAAAGAGTAGTAATCATGGTTTTAAAATCAGTCTTGGATCTCGCATTTGTTTGAGTCGAAACTATTACATATCCGAAATGGAGGTTTACAATACTCGTATCTTCGACATGTTCATGTATTCAGGTTATTAAAACAAGTATAACTTTAAGTCATATATTATTCATAATATCATAATAATTACTTAAAATTATCACCTTTCATCTAGGCAACTCTTAAATTTTAAAAGATAACAACTTACTTTTTCATTTGTAAGGACTAATCTAGTTAATAAAGTGATTCGACTTACAATCTAACTTATACTAACTTGACTCGGTTAAATTCAAAACTCATTTAGACCTCATTTATTTTACCTTGTGACTGAGTACATGATTGGGTTGGATTTGACAGATCAAAACTCATTTAGACCTCATTTATCCTACCTAGTGAACGAGTAAATGAATGGGTTGGATTGAGTAATCAAAACTCATTTAGACCTCATTTATACTACCTAGTGATCAAGTACATGATTGGGTTGGATTGACTCGATGAGTCAACCAACAACTTGGTCTAGACAGTTCAAAACTCGACACACTCAGTCAATTACTAGATTTTCTAATGATTGAGTCTACTTGGCGGGTTGATCAGGAACTCAATCTAAGTCAGAAAACTATGTTATATTGCATAAAATTATAAAAATGGAGTATGACTCTATGAAAAAACCATTTTAACTATATTTAATATGCATTTCATAGAAATATTAAGGTATGTAAGATAATGAAAATATTGTTCGTTGAAATAGATTGATTGAATTTTTTGAAAATGAATAAATTATCGCAGCCACTGAAATTCAACACAGCAGGTATATATTTCAGCTGAAATGGCTGATTATATCAATCCTCTACAAGACTGAAATATTGGTTTCCGATGACAAACTCAGTCTTAGAAAATTCTGATTTTCAGTGAACTAATGTGAGTTGATTTGAATCTATCTCGACCGAGGTGAGTTTGGCTCGAGAAATAATAATATTCTGTTAAAAAGAAAATGGTCTTTTATATATTTTTAGCAATTAATACTCTCTAAAAATATCTGAAAAATAAACAAAATAATATCTACTACAATTTGAAGATCTGAAAAAACTCTCACATAACACAGACTCGTTAATTCATCAAAAGTTTAAAACATCAACAAAATATTAATTTTGTCTAATGAATTTCATGTATATAATTAAGTATAAATAAAAGAAGGGTTTCTTCAAAAATCTCATAAAAAAATTGTATGAGTGAAAATTTAAAGAAGAACTCGAACTTAGAAAGTGTGAATCTCACAAAATGGGCTCAAAATCACTTCGAATCCAATATGTCTGAGAATCAAAGATTTTTTTCCTCTCAAAACACCCTCCCTGTTGAGTTGCTGTTGTTGATGATTGGAAAAAAAAAAAGATATTAAAAACACGATGGAGCCTATAATATTTAAAAAAATTATGTAATGATCCGTGAACCAGGGGTTTAAATATCGGCCGATACGTATCGTATCGGCCGATATATATCGGTTTTGGGTATATGAATATCGGCCGATATGTATCGTATCGGCCGATATTCACAATATCGGCCTTGATATCGGCCGTATTATATCGGCCCGATATCAAAATATCGGCCGATATTAAAAAAAACAAAGAAGAAAGAGAAAAATATCGGCTAATATATCGGCTGATAACGATATATCGGTCGACATATCGTATCGGCCGATATATCGGCCGATACCGATTTTTAAACCCCTGCCGTGAACTATCAATTTTTAGCATGTGCACCATTTAAAAGGAAAAGACCATTTTACAGTTACTTTTCTACTTCTCTCTCTTTTTTATTAAAGAGAAAGAAAAGTCAAAATAATCTTTTCTTTTCAAAATTGATGCATCATGGTTAAAATTCATGTTGTAAGTACCATTAACCAAATATATATAAATTTTGACTTAAAAATTTATCATTTTATGACTTAATTGGTTTGGACCATTTGAGGATATGGTGCACCAACTGCAATTGATTGCACTCAAAAGTCCGCCGGTTGTGATCAGACATCCATCAGTGGGACCACCACCATGACACCACCTGCATCTGATCAAAGTGGGCTCCGCCGACCCGACGAGTGATTATTCCAATCAATAAAAATAGCAAATTCACTGCACAAAACTAGTAGGTCCAAAATTGTAATATATTCTCACATTCAGTCACTTGTCTACTCCCTTGAAATGCTCACCGTGTGGCCCACTTATCATCGAATTCAGATCCAATAAACAGGAGGCACAGTCAACAACTGTGGATTATGGAATACTCACAGGTCCACTTACTTAAATTTTATAGAGAAAATTTGTAAATTTTATCAAACGTTCATTTCTATTTAATATTATACTTTAATTATAAACTATTAATTTTAATGATAAATTGATCATTAAAATATTGAAATATTGAAATAGAGATAATTCAAATTACCATGTTAGAGAAAATGCATGATTGTCATCCAAGGTTTAAGGGTGTACTTGTACTCTCAGTAAAAGAAAAAAAAATCATTAAGATTTTTCGGCAGAAAAGTAAAGTCAACTGATAGGAAAAAAAAGTAAAACTTTTAGGTTTTTTTTTTTTTAACATGGATATTCTCACGTCTTAAGTTGAAACTAATTCTACTAGCATTAGTAAACCTTTTAATGTAAATTGATGAGTAATTTCGTGAGGAGTAATTTAAAGAGATTTGAGTCCAAAAAAATCTTGAATGACTTGATTGCATGGTGAGGCACATCAGAGTGGTGCATGTGAACGTGCATATCTTATGAGTGTAGACAAATATCAAGAAGTTTTGGCAAGGAGAGAAGGAGAAAACCATTAAAATAGTAATAGTAACCTTAATGAACATAAAAGTAGCTCAATTAGTTGCCTCCCGTTTAAAGAAATGAGAGGTTTCGAGTTCGAACTTCCTATAGCCTAAACTTTGATTTGTCTTAAAGAGTAGTGAGCTCATCCGTGAAGATTTTAATAAGCACTGTATTTGAATTTCTCACGTGTTAATTAAAAAAAAAAATTACTGCGATCCTTGTTGCTAACCATTCCAAACATCTCATTTTCACTTCTCTCTTTTCATTTTGGAACTCTCTCATTCAAATTCCAAACATGACAGCCACTTGGGTGTTGTTGGTGAAGGTGCTGGCCCCTCCCCTCCGCTCCATATAGATCTCTTTCTCTCTTACTACCAGCTAATACAACCTCTCACTCTCTCTCTCCATCTCAAATAAAGAGAGAAAGGAGAAAAATAAAGCTAAGGCCACCTTGTAATTATTATATTCTTGTGGCACCATCGAGGGAGACGAGCTTCTCTTGTTTGCATCGGTCAGTATACACCTAAGAGAGTGAAAAAGCCAGGCATGGTTTGATTCGTATGCTGACCCTTCCCCTTCCTTTGTCTGGTCCCCACAGAAAGAGAGATCTTCCTGTTTCTTGTCTAATACTATTGTTGGAATAATATGATGGTTTAAGAGGTGGAGTGGCCCATTTGGCTACCCATTATTTAAAAAAACAAAATGGTGCCCGCCAAATAATTTGTCGATTGATGTACAAGTGGAAGGATCTTGACCCTTTGATCAATGGTCCTCTTGGAATTTGGATCACACAAGAATAGGAGTTTGTAAATCTAGGCTGTGTTTGGATGAGAGGGTGGTGCACTATTCACCTTTTTACCTCTTCTCTCCTCTTTTTTAAAATCCTTTTTTTCTAAAAGGTTTTCATGAGCTACCTCGTAACTCTAATAAAATTTACTCCTCAATCTAAATATAGCTTTAATTTCTCATCTAAATATAGCTTTAATTTCTCATCTGCTTACCACCAGAAAGATGCTACGAATGAATTTGATTCTAACCATCGAGCTCATTTATCTTATTTCTAATTTTTCATTGTAGAAAAACGTTGGTAACTTACAAGTTCTTTTAACTCTGAGGAGTTGGTCTCACGGTAAAAAAATCCACTTTAGAAATTGAGGGTTTTGTCTTTAATTCACGCTAAACTTCAAACAAACACTCTTTCGAAAAAATCTAGTGTGTAGATTGGAAAATCTTCACATATTCCAAAGAATTAATCAGACAAGCACCTCAACACCTTCTTTTCAAGCTCTTTTTATTTTTTTTCATAAATTTATTAAGAAGAATATGTTACAGAGACACTGGATCTATTGGAAAATGTTGATAATGTCATCACCACCTATGCTTTTTACTTTTTCGATTAATTTAAACTTTTACCCATTTTCCTTCCAATTCACTTTAGTTATATATCTTCAGATCTTTATATTATCTTTTACTTTTACCACTCCATTGTCTTGGATGAAATTCCTATCTTTATATCATGTTGATGCTTTTATGACTCCATTGTCTTGAATGAAATTCCTATATTTTCTTGTTCAAGAATAGCGTTTTTTCCAATAATACATTTTTTTTTTTATGTTCTATATATGGACCCCACACACCAAGGACCTGATAAAAATTTAATCATATAATGAGGTGGCACGACTTTTATGATGGTGTTAGATGAGGATTAATTAATGGGCATGTAAAAATAGGAGAAAGGGTAAACTGGTTTGGTCTATTGAATAAAATGGCGCTTGGTGTGGTTTGAACCAGGCAACATAATTAAATGAAAGAGATTGGGCATTTTGGGAACGTGGTGAGTGCCGACTGCTCACACTTAATGGCATTGGGAGGAGTATATAATATAATTAGAAAAAGAAAAAAATAAAGCTATTTATTTTATATAATATTTATAATCTGTATTATATATATTTTTGGCTTGACCAAAAGTATGCACTGCGGAGACACGGTCCTTGTCAGGGTCTTGCCTCGTGAACGTAGGGCTCACACCCAATGACTTCATGGATTCACGAATCACGAGCATTTTTTTATATACATATATTTATGTGCACATTATGCAGCTGAAAATTTACAGCTTTTTTTAATTGATCTGAGTAAAAAAAAAATTAAAATAAAGTGGTGAGAAAGTGACCCACCATTGTTCTATTGAAATTATAAAGATGTAAAGCTTGAAGATGAAAGAGGTAAAAGGTAAAAAAATACGAGATGAGAGCACAAAAATTAAAGAATAAATAAGATTGTAATATGACTCAAAGGGGTTGGAGTGATGATATGAAATTCTCTTTAAGAAGTGGAAGTCTTGAGTTCGATTTTCACTATTCTGCATAAAATTATTTAGCATACGTAGATAGAAAGATTTGCATATTTCCATAAGATTAGTTAAATGTTGTAAAAGACTTAAACACCTTGATAAAAAAATAGAATTAGAATATTTATAGGGGTTAAAAAAAAGAGTTTATTGTATCATATAGAAAGCCAGCATGAATATAATATCATAATCTTGTATCTTTAATTTGATATAAATCTGATACACAGAAGTTAATGCACATCAATTTTTGGAGTTACTTCTAGTATTAGGATTGTTAAGAATGCACTTTTCTTTTAAAAAAAATAAAGGAAAAATAGGTGCTGAGGTGCTCCCCTCTAATGACATGAAATAGAGTAGATTAAATTAAATTAGAAATAGTCCACAGGCTAAGGAAGGGTGGTAAATTGATACTTTTGTCAAAAATTAGGTGTTAGATTGAGTACATGACAGCTAATAACTGACTTGAAACGATGAATCAATTCAAATTCTTTAATAAATAGGTTGAGTAGAGATTGAGGAGTAAAGTAATTCACTTGGTCGTCTTAATGCAAAATTGACCTAAAATGCAATTTATGAATCAATTTGCTCACACAACCTACAGTGATCTAAAAACACAATTTTTACAGAGTTTGATTATTTAATTAATGATTTGACTTGATCCAATATGAATAAGTTCAGGTTCGTAGTTAAAATAATTGAGTTATTAACTATCATCGTCATAATCAAATTCATTATTCGTATCTATCAGTATTTGACTTTTGAAATTCTTTTCTTTCACTTCAACATTTAAAAAATTATACCCTACATTACTTTACAGTCTCTTGTGTCAGTTTTTATCCTTTCCATCCAAATTTTTAACCGTCTGCATGTCTTTTTTATACCTTTTACTAGTAACCTCGCATCAGATATTGCTAACCTATAAATTTTTTTAACAAAGGAGAACACATTAAGTGCACATAATAGTTGGTGAAGGGTTTGAAATGTAAAATATAAAGCCAACTTGCTTGTATAATTACTGTTTTAAGCATCGTATAATGTACATTAAAATATTGACCATAAGCTATGTATAAGGATAGCGATCCTCCCACAAGCATTTTGTATAAGCTGACATGAATTTTACTATATTGCTCATTTTGTCTATTTAATCAGTTCATCGAACCCTTTGCTCTAAAGGCGATTCTCCACCACCACCGGAGTGTGAGAGTCCCTGCAAAATTCTCTCCCATCTAAACCAATCCTAATATATGCATATCTGCATCCACCTCTCTTGGGAGATTTCATACGGACGTGGTCCTCTTATTTTTCTTGAAAACCCTTTTCTCAGGAAAAGGTGATACCATTCTTAATAATTTAATTGTATGTGGGTGGATGGAAATTGTTTTATAAACATAAATAACTTCAAAAATAAAAAATTCTTGGAAGGAAGCTCTAAAAAACACCTTGTTCTACCATTTATTTATTTCTTTTTTTATATCAAATTACCTTCAATCAAATCAAATAATCAACAGATCATTATTGCTTGTGAATAATTAGACTTTTTGAAATTGATATCCATTTTTAGATCACAGTCAGAGAATTGATGTGGGCACTCACTGGATCTATTTTAGCTTTTATTTTATTGTGATAAACATTTATCATTATAAAATAAGGGTAAAATGGACTCAGTATCCCATTTAATAATGGCACCAATACCCAAATCACTTCCTTTAAAATTATTGCATCATTGATAATGAAATTTAAGGACAATAGTATTAATCTCATTCTCTTTTATTTTTGAAGGGTTTTTTTTTTTTTTTCTCCTTTTAAATATATGAACCTAGGAACTCTTCAGTTTGGTACTATATGAACATTTGAGTACAATCCATGGTGAATATGGATTTACAGATCTTTTAACTTCAGTCAAAGAAGTGAAGCAGTCTTAGGTATTACTATACCAGCTACCAAGCAGTAATCATCAATCAACATTATCAAGCAGCAGCAGTACACATGAATGATACAGTCATTTTTGTCCTCATTTTTCCTTTAAGAGGCCCTAGCTGTCAAAAGGATAGGATTTCTTCCACTAATCTTATGGGAAATGTGAAATTTTTCGGATGTGTACATGGCGAATAAAGTTACTAGGAGTGATCCTTTTAAAATTGAATGCGAATGAAACATAAGACTTCACTTTATGAAGAGAGTTCTTGAATATATGTGTTCTTTCGGTGCATTGTGATTGCCCCAAAAGGCAAGGTATAGTGACTGGTTAGTTTAAATTGATATGGTCCATGCATGTAATAATTAAAGATTTAAAAGATTAACTTAAATTCATGTTTTGACATTTTTGTATGCAATTCTTGAGAGAACCTTTGGATCTACTGAAAAATCCAAATCAACATCAGTGTCAATATTGCTATATACAAGAAATTGCATTAAATTGGATTGTCGTTTGTTGCAAGTTCTATTACCCTGTCAACTTCGTTTTTTCAAGTTATATCAAAACAAAATGGATGTAGATCTGTGTAGAAAAAAATATTTGTCTTGAGCTAATTCAGAATGTACTTCCAAACAATTAGATGTATGATAGTAAAAATTTATAGGCCAGTCATTCCAATTCTTATTAGGCAATGCCATCTCTTGTCTTTTGATTCATCTGATCATCACGGGTCCTTTATAGAGGCAGAATCTTCACTCTATGTTAGAGATGAGACTAATCTCATAAATATGTGTAAACTTTCTTATTTATACACACTAGTTGAGTTGATGGAGAGTAAGTCTATGGAAAGTAGCTTAGAGGAGTTGAGCGTGAATCGAACACAAGACTTTACTTGAGACGGGAGTCTTAACCATCATACCAATCCTCTCAAGTGATCTGAAATAGAGTGTTGACTTCACTCAAATTTATTATAATTCTTCTCGATCATCTCTAATAAAACTTCCAAAGCATCTCACGTATTTAAGGTTCTAATTTAAAAATATTAAAATAAATATATACATTTCTCCTCCTGGGTGTCCGGTGGAACCACTTTAGTGCATGGGAAACCCGTTTCCCAACCTTTAGATAGTGGGTAGGGTTGGAACCTTTTAGGTAGTGAAGGCATTAGACATATGAAATACATGGTCTTCCACCAAAACCCAAAAGAGAAGAAATAGAAATCCCAAAACCAATAATCAACTCTTGTTAATGAAATCCAAGGAAGAGAAATAGATGGTTGATTAGCATTAAAGACAATCCATTAGGTAAAGTGGTCTGCCTGCAAAGCAAGCAGGGCGGCCTTATTTTCCGAGATTTCTTTGGAAATGAAGCCAATTGGGTCAACGGTCAACCTTCCCTCCTCGCCAAAACTCCCCTTCCCATTAGTAAAATGTCCTTTTTGCTTGCAGGGAATCTCGGTTTCCCAACTAACTTTCATAAATTTTAATTGATTTATTTAATTTAAATTGAATTCAGTTAGTTAATCTAATTTGATTCTTTGTTCTTTTGAAGTTTTTTTTTTAAAAAAAAATTACGTGTAAGAAAAATCCAAGATAAAACCCCCACGCTGTGATATCTATTGTCCTTAAGATTTACTAGGTGAGACCATAGGGATTCGAATTTGGCACTTCCCACTTTCTGAAACTGGGAGATTATCAGTTGAATTTGATCGTCGATAATTTGATCTATTTAGAAGCTTCAAAGTTTTTTAAATAGACGAAAACAAAATTATAGACTTCTATTTTATTTCTCTGTTTCATCGTCACAACATAAAGTATTTTTCTTATCAATTTAGAATGATTTTTGTATTTTTACTGATTAATTTGTTGGTGGATTCAACACTCAGAAAGTGAAATTTAGGTTTTTTCCTTAGAGAAGAGGGTAAGTATATGTATTTATGAATGTGGGTCTCTCCCATTCAATAAGAGATGCCTTGCACCGTACTGTAATGCAATGGCAAGCACAATACTGCATGCTATGAGTAAAGAAAGAAAAAAAATAACATTTATTTTTTATCTTTTATTTTAATGGCTAACAATGCCAAATTATACGTGGGGAATTTGGGGCTTAAGTTTCAAGACTATAATAGATAAATTGAGCCCACAAAATATCTTGGCTTTGGATTTTAGAGTTTCACAAACAAATTAATAGTGAGAACTAAGAAGTAGAAGAAGAAGAAAAAAAAACTTAGTCTAATTATATGTATAACTCTAATTATAATCAAATTTTAACTTATTTAAATATACTGAATGCTCTGTACGACGTGAACAAGAGTGATCCATGGAAGTTTGCAATGTGAATGGTTTGCATAGAAAAATTCACAATGAAAAGATAAATCTATTTATAATAGATAAATTGAGTCCACAAAATTTAAATCCCTGGTAAAAAACAGATTTAAAACATAGATAACAATAATCTAATCACATTATTTATCTAAGAAAATATTTATGTTAAGATGTACCAACCATATCAATCAACCCTCATGGGTTGTCAATAAGCAATGCATTATATGGGTTGGTCAATAAGCAATTTTTAACTTTTAAATTACTATGAGGTTAAAGATAATTTTTAGGAGTCATGTAGAAGATTCAAAATTGATGATTACATGAAGGTCTATTCTATGCAAATTTTGACATGTTATTAGTTTTTATCTTATCACAAATACTAAGAGAAAGAAAATAATTAAAGTATGATAAATCATATTACAGTGTGATACAAAATTGATTTTAAATAGAGATAAGTGTAGAAAGAAAGAAATCTTTAACTTCTAATGTAAAGATAATAACTTTTAGCCTAAAGCAACATTGCCTCAAGGGGTAGTGATCTCTGAGCTCTTAGAGGTGGGTTTAATAGATGAAGATGGATGCCATGATTTTTAAGAGATTAATAATCAACAATCAAAAGATAGAGATAATTTTGATAGGTTTACGTTGGGTATTCTGCTGATTTCCCATACATAAATTTAAAAATGAATAGATTTTTAATTAAAATGTGAGATTGATTTGATTTAAATTGAATAGATAAATGTAGCCATATGAATGTGATTTGGGTAATTATGAGATGAGTAGTAGCTAGAGAGATAGTACCCTTCCCACCACATAAAAGTATACAGAATTGATTATACTATAAGTACATCCTATTATGAAAGTGAACATAAGGAGCTAATATGTATTTACATAGGGATGTGTATGGTAAATTAGGATGGAGATGGAAAAAAGATGGATGTAATTCTCTCTCTCTCAGCATGGACAGTGCTTTTCCCCTTGTTCAGCCATTCTTTTCTTCTTCTTTTTTAAGAATTTAAATTTAAATTCACTCAATCATAGGTCGGGTTGGGTAGAGGGGTAATGGACCCAAATCAGAATTAAATTGAATTAAAATTAGTATTTAACTAATTTATTTACTTTTATTTATTAATTTTAGCTTATGTATTCCACTCAAATTAAAAAATCTTAACATATTATCTCAAATTTTCATAACTCAATAGATTCACATGGAAGGAAATCTCTCTTATCTTTATTTTTTATTTAAAATAAATTTCATTTTATTTTTTAAATTTTAAATTTTAAATTTTTTTATAGAAATTTGAGTCCAGCAAAATGAATAAAATTAATTTTTGTTATTATCCATAGCTAATCCAGCAAGACCATTGTCACTCCTAAGAACATCTACTACGTAATGTTCAAGATGGGTGAAATACTAAAACTACTTAAACTCTAACCCACATTAGGCCTCTCATTTTTAACAAATGAGAATATTATAAATAGGAATTAAACTACAAAAACATCTAATACAGTTGGCACGTTGTACAGACTTAGAGATTTCACTCACGAATTGCTCGTGCGACACTTGAACAACACTCATTTAGTTGAACAAGTTAGCCTTACATGCTTGGACACTTAAGACCAACTTACTCAAACTCTCACTTAGGCAATCATAAGAACTAGTTGAACTCTGGGAAGGAATCACTGTTGAGAAGTGGGTTGCAAATGAGACTTTACCCCTATTTATACACGAAGCATTGGAAATGAATAGCTAAGATAATGGCACATGGCAATGATCCAACGGTTATGGAGAATTCTAGAAACTCTTAAGATATTTTACTAATTCCTACACTCCAAAAATCTTCTAAAATTTTTTTAGACTTTACTTCTTCCATACGCTTCTAGAACATTTCAAGATGTTCAACACAATTTTAGAGTCTTCTAGAGAACTCCATAATTCTTTACAGTCTTCTAGAGTATTCTTGAACTATTCAGAATCTTCTGGAACCTTCCGGATTATTCCGAACGCTTCTTGAGCAATTCTGATCATTGAAGAGCATTCTATAAAACTCTACAATGTACATATCAGGGGTCGATCATATCGGCCGATATATATCGGTTTCAGATTGCTTCATATCGGCCGATATCTTATCGTATTGGCCGATATTCACAATATCGGCCTATATATCGGCCGTATTATATCGGCCGATATCAAAATATCGGCCAATATCGGCCGATATTTAAAAAAAAAAAAAGAGAAGAAAAGAGAAAATATCGGCCGATACCGATTTTTGTACCCCTGGTACATATAATCTCTTATATACATAAATTACAAGATAGCTAGACTGGGTGAATCTTTGAGTGTGATAATGTGCTCATGATCGTAACTTCAAAATTATGGGTTTAAGTCTTATAGCTTTGGTTAATTTATAATTTTTTTGTTAAATCTAATTATAAGCTCTAACTCCAGATTGTATACTTTTAAAAAAAAAATGATAAGACAATTTAGATTGTATATGATGGAAATTGGTCTCTCTAATAGGCTTGAAAACCTAGAACTTTGAATTTTATCTTAAAGATATGAGATAAATCATTGTTGATTTTAATGAATTTTTATAAAAAATGAATTTGAATAAATTATTTAAAATAAATGAGATTCTAATTTATAATAATAATAATAAATTATTTAAAATAGCTACAATATAATCAAAATTAAAATATTATTTCAAATTATTTAAAAATAAAAATATTTAACATAATATTTAGCTGGGGCATTAAAGTCAAATTTCATAGTGGGTGGTTCAAGAACTTAAAAACTTACAACCAAGCAATTGAGTTTGGAAAGAGGTTAAGACTAATCTCGCTTTCTCTATTTCTAAGGTAAGGGAGATACTGTTGAATGTTTGAAACTTCAAAACCAAGAAAAATTAATGGACACATAACAACAATTAACAAATGAGAGATTGCAGTGGCATTGTGGGGGTGAAAGCACTAGTACAAATAACGAAACTCTCCCTCAAAATAGAGAGAGTGAGAGGGCATGCGCGCCATGTACAAAACAATCCCTCCGGCAACGCCAGCGGCACTTCCGCACGCCAACGGATACTCTATTCAATTCCAATCAAAAACTTATCTGTTATCCCAGATCCATTACTTCTCCTCTCTAATCTCTCTTCACAATCTTAATTAATCCCGTCTCTCCTTCTCAATTCCCAATTTACCATTCTCTGCGGACTTGGCCGTTGTTCTTTATATTCTCTTCTTTGCTCTTCTGCGACCTCTCTCGCTCTCACTTTGCATTTTCTGGCTTTGATGGCTGTTCAAGCACAATATCCGTCCAACGTCTTGCTTTTAAACAGGTTCATCTCTATTCCTACCTTCTCTGTCTCTCTGTATTGTTTATGGCTGCTTCTTCTTCGTTGTGTTGTTTTTGTTAATAAGTTTATTTTTTGGTTCCATTTCAGAAACGGGCAGGAGCAGAAAACCGTCATGTTGGGAGGGGAGTACTTGGTGCAGACAACGCAACTGGGGGAATTTAGTCAATTCAGACGTCAACCGGTGCTGCTTAGCAATGGAGGTGAGATGTGTCTCTTGTCATTTTGCCGCTTAAGCTTCGTTTTTGCCTCGATATTTTGGTGGTTAACTGCGCATTACGGCGTTCTCTGGGCAGGGGGCGTTAACCCACGTAAGAGAGGAAGAGAAGCCGCTGATGCTGAAACATGGGACCCTACTAATCTCCTCTCCTTGCAGCCTCAACTCCACATTCAGCAGCTCCCCGTCGTCTCTACAGGTCTCAAATTGTCTCTCCAAGATCAGAATCAGCAACAACTACAGCAACGCCAGCACCTGCAACAACAAAAATTTGGTCTTCTTTTTCCGCCTTCCATCCTTTCTTGCATATCAGAAGATCTTGTTGCCGAAATCAATCAACAAAGAGACGAAATCGACCGGTTTCTTCAAGCACAGGTACCCAAAGAACCCAATAAATTTCTGGGTTTTTCTCCAAATCTGGTTTCCAGACCTTTCCGATCTGAATCCGGGAAAAAAAACGGGGCGTTTCTTACAGGGAGACCAGCTGAGGCGCACGCTAGCAGAGAGGCGGGACAGCCACTACCGTGCGCTTATGGCCGCTGCGGAGAAGTCCGCCTCGAGAAGGCTACAGGAGAAAGCCGCAGAGGTGGAGAAGGCCGCACGTAGGAATGCTGAGCTGACAGAGCAGGCAGCGCACCTTAAGACGGAGGCGCACGCTTGGCAGGCCCGGGCACGTGCGCAGGAGGTTGCCGCGGCTTCCCTCCAGGCTCAGCTGCAGCAAGCTATCGCGCGCGGTGCGGCTCTGGACAAGAGGGAGGAGCTAGGGTGCGCCGGGGGAGAAACGCCCCCCGCCGAAGATGAGTGCTCCGCCATCGTCGACCCTTGCCGGACCGTATCGGCCCCTCCGATGTGTCGGATTTGTAGAAAGCGTTACGTGTCGGTGGTGCTATTGCCGTGTCGGCATCTTTGCCTCTGCAACGGTTGCGACTCGGCCGTGGATACCTGTCCTCTCTGCCACTCGACCAGAAGCTCCAGCGTGGAAGTCTACCTTTCGTAATTCCAAGTGAAAGACAAGGACAAAAGGGGAAGAACAAAATCCTTTCAATTTTCTATTTCAATAATAATATAAATTTCCAAAAAGAAAAACAAGGGATAAAAATGCTCATATTTCTCTCTCCCTCTTCTGGGTATCCGGTCCACTAAAACCCAGTCACTCGACCCGAATACCCAAATCAGTAAAAAAAAAGTTCTTTGTGTAATCTTTTGAAGTCTCTCTCCTTTAATTTCTCTGCGGCTTGTGCAATGTAAATGTCTGTGTTAATTTTTTTACTAACCAATAGTTTAGAGTTTTTTTTATCCAAAAAATTAGAATTTATTTTTCACATAATTTTAATATTTTTTTATTTTCTATTTTAATAATAAAAGAAATTAGGAAAACACACATGCTAATATTACTTGCTGTTACTTGAGACTTGGTTAGTCTGGCCCAATGTTATCAGAACCGGACCGAACCGCGTGGCTGCAGTTCGATTTTGGTTCAGAGCCGACTGTGGGTCAATATCCGCGAACGGTGGCTCATAAATTTTGAATTTTTTTTTTTAATTTTTTCTTTTAAAAATTAAATTAGAAACTGTATGTATTTGAAATATAAATATTTATTACCATTTCTATCACATATTTTTTACCGTTTTAATATATTATTTAGAGTTTAAATATTATTTTTAATATTTATATTAATGTTATTAATAAAAGATAGCTTACTTAATTTTATATTGACTAGCTTTGACAGCGGTTGAATCCGGTTGAATTTAAAATGCCTCGAAAACGGTTCATTAGACAGTCCAATTCTGATAACATTGCTCTGGCCCAATCACCAGAATAACTGAATTTCACTCGCCAATTCCAAAATTTCAATACCAATACCAATCTCTGAATATCCGGTACATAACTACATACGGATCAGAATTTTGAATTCAATAGAATATTTACAAATCATATCCAATATAATATAGCACACTTGTGAACATAATTTTGTGTTAATTTAGATGAGTTTTCTAATCTACCATCCAAATTTTTTAATTTATTTCGTATCAATTCTTTTTCAAATTTTCTGGTGTGAAAATTAAAATCGGCTGCTATCGGAGAGTGCGCAATGCGCACATCCCAAAGTTGCTGGTAGTGTGCTGTCGTGGCACTTGCACTACTGTGGGTTTCCAAAACATTCTGATTTTGGGCCCATGTAGTATTGCATGGATGTGTGGTCGACAGTTTTGATGAATGGTTGATATTGTTCTATCAAAATCGGCAGTTATTCTTTGTTTTAAATAAAAATGAAAATGACTGTTCACAATTCACATCAGTTTTTTATTATTTTTCTTTCTTTTTTTTTATCAACAAAGCCAACTGTAACATTTTGAAAGTAGAATTGATGATATATAAGTAGATCAATTTAACTCTAAATTTAATTTTTAAATTACTTAATTTTAATAGTAAAATAAATCTTATATATGAGTTTACAGTAGCGATGAATGATGATGATCAATTTAACTAGTTTTTTTTAGTCATCATCAAGGATATAACTTACAAAATTCAGGCCCACTCTAAGAGTGAAACCTATTGCCGTTCCATCGATAGCCATAAATAAATAGTGTTCTGCATAGTAATTATTTGTCCAAGAATTGAAGAGAAGGGCAAAGAATATCAAACGGAGAAGGAAAAAAAGAAGGGGATGGATCCTCTCTCTGCCGGTGATGTGCCTCTTCCGAAAGAGAGTGAAGGGTGGTGCCGAAGGAAGACTTGTTCAAAAAAATAGAATTTGGACTTATACCATGTAAGATAGTATAGAGATTTACTGTGTCTTTCTCCTCAAATCAATGAGAGACCTTGTGATTTTATTTATAGAAAAATAGATAAAAATAAATAAAAGAGGAAAAACCTTAAATTGATAAATACAATATTTATTAAACACTAATTAAGAAAAATACTAAATATATCTTAACAACCTATTCATTTATATTCAACTGAGAATAGAAAAAAGGTTTGAGAAATTGACAATTTCTAACCCAAACAAGTTGCAAAGTTGGACCCGATCCCACCCTCTTCAACCAAGACCTTAGTTTTCTACTCATTTCTACTTCCTTTTTATTTTTTTATCTAAAGATATTTCTAAAGATGCAACTCTCTTTCAAGTGACCACTGAGTGCTGAGTGGTGCCTGATTTCAAAGGTAACAGTGAGTTGAAGTTGAATTGATGTATGGTGATTGATGAGAACAAGGGCTGTAAAGTGGTATCTTTAGATGAAGGTAAGATGAAAGATACAAACAGAGTTGACAATTTTTTAGGAATATTGATTCATTCTCTCACTATATATGTGAAATTTATATTTTTAATCTAAAACTTAAACATATCATTGAAGTTTAAAATAGTTTTATAAAAAAACTTTGGAAACAAAAAAGGAGGCAAGAGTCAAACAAAAACAGTGGCTTCTAGAAAATTAATATTTTCATTTTTATAATTTTTTTTTAAAATTTACTTGTGGGAAACCTTAGGTAAATTCAAAAAAAATAATTTTTTTTTTTTAAAATTTAACAATGGTAATGATGATTCAGAATTTCAGATGATTTTTTTCCAATATTTCAAGTATATAAGATGATTGCTTTAATCTAGTCTAATAATGATAGTAGAACATTGTTAAATAAAGATTAGTTTGGGCCATTGATAAATATTTTTAAATTATAAATTGAAGTTTTCAATATATAGTTGTTTATAATTTCTATTTTAGTTATTCCTTTAGTGCATAAATTTTTTGGTAACATTATAATGAAAATCCATAATTTAGAAATACCCAATGTTACTTATCATTAGCAATATTCATATGAATGATAATTACTGTCTGTAATAATACCCTGATCCATTAAAACAAAATTTCTAAATCTGCCCTTACCTGGTTCATCAAATTATTAGTTCATTCATTCAAATATTACCTATGAAAAACAAATACTATATAATCAATTTTATTGGGGCCCATTACCTGAACTCCATGAGTGTGGATCCCACACTCCTAATGGGTGGTGATGAATTGGTGACTGCAATTGAAAAGTCGAATCAGATATTGAAAAGAAAGAAATAATTAGGTGTACGTGACCTTACTAAACTTTGATATTTTTTTCTATTATGAAATTTTTGTTGGTCATTCAATCAGGTTTTGCCATCAACAGAGCACTGCGATTTTCAGATTGCACCCATGTAAGAACCAGCTAATGAATGGCTTGGATCTCATACATAATTTATTGTCAATTGACGAGTGACTCAAATAGGCAAATTGATACAAACAATCATATAACTAATTGTTGGGCCAAGCCCGGGTCACAAAAGTAGAAAAGGCCCTTGACCTGACTCTCTTAAATAAATAACTATAGCTGGACAAAACCCAAGAGTACGTCTGTAACAAAACGCATTTACCCACAACCGTCAAATAACTATTTGAGGACATTCACAAAATGGCCCCACAATGGCTCCAATGTCACTCCTTTCCCCTCACAATCACCTGACAAATTCTGATCCGAATCAATTTGAACTTGTTTATAAATGAGTAAACTCAACTGAACTGACTACTGTCACATCTATATACAACACATCCAATCATACAAAGTCTACACGGATTTAAAGAATAGTCTCATATGTGCCTCACTACAAATGTCTCATTAGTTAGTAAACCCGATCCAACTCAAATCCAAAACAGACTTGAACAAACTTAAACCGTTTTAAAAAACCAAAATAGACCTAGTCATAGAAGACCCAATCCTAATCCAACCTGACTCAACCCATTGCTTGGTCTACAACTCACATCCATCCACTCCTTGTGAACTGGAACCTCACCCAATTCTACCTCATCTAAGCCACACAGCATGTTAATTGATTTAACCATATGAATTGCCTCTTTGAAACCTTAAACAACATGCCGCCTTCACTCATCTAATTAAGGTAAATTTTTATTTTTGATATAACATTCCTAGTTAAACAAGAATCCAATTTAGCTTTTATGCAATGCCCTTTCCGTGTATTTGGTGTACATGGCTATCAGTAGTTCTATGGGTTATGTATGTTATTATCTTTGTAATGATAACTTCTAGCTGGACGGTTGTGTCAATCAAAAATCAACATTTGAAAACCTGTGAGACAGTGTTGGTGTCCCATCTGTCAGTATAAATACTTTTCCAATGTATCCAAGCCCAAATCTATTTGCAAGGAAAGATTACTTCTTACTGTTTAATTACCCTTTGTTTGGTCAACTCACTGTATTATCTATGGTGTACAGCCAGTTTGTTTAGCTTAGCACTTCTTTGTTGTGTAGTATTTTAGTAAAATGCTTAGGGCATTCTGGATCTAACCTACACTTATTGAATACAGAAGTTGTGGACGAAAATTATCAGCATTTGATACAAAACTTTCATCACTTGGATACATCCATTTTAAGTTGTCTTCATGTCTATTCACAAAGAGTAAAAGGATCTTCAATGGCAAATTTCCATTCCACACAAAGAACAAAACGGGCTCTGCAAGTCCCACAATAGTGTCAACCATCAAGCCACCTTACCGAAAGAATAGAGAATTAGCTGTCCACACATGTTAGCAATTTCACAATAGCTTGATGGAAAGGCAATCAGCAAATAAATATATATAGATATGCTTATGATGAAATGAACTAGAATGGGTATGCTCCCAAATCTCAATGGGTGAGAAAAGGCAATTGATAAGATTGCTTTGAAGGCAAATAAATCTTCAAACTCTGCGTAAGGATCACATGCTGGGACGAATGAGAAATCACATGATCATCTACGTAAGGATATGAATTAATCCAGCATTAATCTGCCTGCTAGCATAGAGATTGTCCCTCCAATCTGTAATGCACCCTAATCCTTTAAATGGCGACCTTAAAAAGGACGGCAAACAAGCACAGCAGCTATTCAAAATTATGAGAAAAGGCCAAAACTCTATGGGTAGGAATCTGGCCTGTTTGATTATTGAGTCATGGTCTAATGAGCTGGGGTTAATCATATTAACTGCAGTACAACACTAGGGTCACCAAATCTACAAAGTCTTGGTCCAAAGATACTCTGCATAGCCTTCGTTGAGGATAATTTACTTTTAGTGGATTAGGCTTCTAATACTGAAGCTTTGAAAATATAGACCATAATCATATAAGGTCCGAGGAAGAACAAAGAATCATCATCAGTTAGGAAAAATCATATCAATGGGAGTTCACCAAACTAGGGTCAATCTACAAAATCTTGGCAAAAGATATACACAATATTGGTTTCAGGAGAAAAAATTCCTGTAGATATAAAAACGTTGAAGCCTAAAACTACAGACCTCAGGAAAATGGACTCCGGAGGAACAAAGAATCATCCTGTCCATACAATCTAATTAAATATTCGTTATATGTACATCAAAATTTAAGATGCTGTGTACTATGTGCTGGAAAAATGATAAAATTGAATGGTGATAAAAGCACCCAAAATCAGTATTTGCATTATGATGATACTAAAATCATATTGTTGTTGGTCCCCAAGTGAAGGACTCTCAAGAAAGGATGCTAGAAGCTTCACCTATGCATAATTTGCTAGTCATTCGTAGAAGATGGTGTGTCTCATCATCCAACTCAACATTATCCTTTCTCATGCGTTCAGCTACTATAAGAGGCATCACACCTGCTTTTGCATATGTGCGCAGCAAAGAGTTATAAATATCAGTTGTTACATGACCCGCATCCCGAAGAATAACCAAAAATCGTTCAGCACCCTTTGTGTCACCAAAGATTTCAAGATCGTTGAATATGGCTTCAATAATTTCAATATTGGGCTCCCATTTCTTCACGCTCGAAAGACCATTCTTCATACAATCCAATACCTTACCCATGTTTTTAGCACTTAAATAACCCCGTGCTAGAATTTCCCAAGTGCTATAGCAAGGCACGATGCCTCTTTGTACTGTGAATTCATGAAACTTCTCAGCCTTGTCCATTGTATCCTCTTTGATGTACTCTGCAAGTAGTAAATTTGGAACTCTAGCATCATGACTTCCTGACATTGATTCCCACTCATAATAAAGATTCTCAGCTTCTCTAATATCCCCAAGTTTAACAAGAGAAGATATCATGCATGTATATTCAGCATCATTCATTTTACGGAAGGTCGATTTCATCTTATTCCATATTTTGTATACATCATCTTTACTAATCAGGTTTGTGTACAACGTAATCAGGGAGCAATATGCAACGCGTTCTTTTTGAGAAACCCTTTTCTCCATCTCCTTCAAAGCACCTCTCGCCTTTTCAAAGAGGTGAGAATTGATATATATGCCAGCTAATGTGCTGAGTGTTACCCAATCTGTAATTATCTTTGTCTTTTGCAGCTCTTGGACGGTCTTCTCTGCACTCTCAACATCATTGTGAATTGCACATGCATTTAACAGCAGATTATATGTGACAATGTCTGGGGAAGTCTTCTTCTTTAGTTCCTGAAACAAATTAGGAATCTTCTCCAACTCATTTGTTGAAATATAGAGAGTTATCATATGGTTATAAGGACTAGGACCCTTGACATATCCACATTCTACCATTTTGTCCATCAGAGCCTCAGCCTTGGCAGATAACTTGTTCTGCACATAAGTGTGGAGAAGGGAAGTGCATGTAAGTTGTCCCTTCATCTGCTCTGGGAGATCTATGAAGAACTTCTCTGCACTACCCAAGCCACGGACTTTTGCTATCAAGTCTAGATGAACAGCATAGTCCCCCTGTACAAGCTTGATATCATGTTGAGTCCCCATCCATTCGCATATCTACATAAGGCAAAAATGTATAAATGTTTGACCAAGTTTAATAGAAGTTCAATCACCAATAACATTTTGATTTTTTCTTTTTCTTTTTGATTGATAGTATTTGTTCCTCCATAGTATGAGAGGACTCCTCCGAAACAAGAAGAAAGAATGAATTTTTGGATGGCACAGGACTTCTACAGACGAGACACCCTACAAATCGTTTCTATACTAATTTAATTGAACCTTACTCTACTCTAAGAAAAAAGAATTTTTCAAGAAAAAATCTCTTAATGTTCTAGTTGAAGAGATGAAATTTTAGATTTTTTTACGCATATCCAAATCCCTACTCTCTATTTATTATCTCATCACATTTAAAATTCCCAAGGGGGCGGGTGTGGGGAGGGGTTGTTTAGACTTTTAAATCATTCATGTATACCATGTTGAAAATGTGGCACCATAGTTAGATATGCAAAAAATATTTTTCCCCATGTACAGGTGCACAGCATGAAGAAATCCCACTGTGCACAGGTGCATGCCTTATTGTGCCACACTACCCTATGTAGGGCCCACATGGATCCTGTTGGAAAACTCTACCCTTGAATATGGGACCACTAAAAATCATTCTAATCAAATCAATTAAGCCATGTTTTAAAAGGCCAAGAGAGAGAGAGAGGTCAAACATTTAATCAAGACCCTTCCTTTCTGCAGTACAGTCACCATCACTTGTAATGAGGAGAAATGAATGAGCACTTACAATAAGTTCCTCCACATCCTCATCATTTTATACATTACATAGATTCTCTAAAATGAGCAATACATGACATGTTGACACATATTAGCACATACCTGAGTCAGATTCTTCTAATATGGTTAGATTCAGTGCAGTACTACCATTTTTGTAGTCCAATGTGGCAAAAAGTTTAGTTTCTTGATGAAACTTAAATTTCAAATGTTTATTACTGGATTGTTTAGTTTAGGACATCTACATATTTTATTAGCAATTTTGCTGTAGAAAGATATGCACTTATATAAATAACTAAAATATCTACATTTCTAAATCAGCACTCCTTTCCAGCATTAAATTCTGATATGCATGCCAGGCAAGAAAGTTGATTTCCAAAAAGGTAATGCGATTGAAAATGCAGACTATGAGCAAACAAAAAGATTAGTCTGTCAAGTAGAGGGTTTATTGCATGGCACAAGCACGATTAGAAAATACATGGCAGCGCTTAGTAAGATGACACATACCGAACATCTTCTGGACTTTCACCATTGATGTATGGCTGCAAAATAATAACATCGATACGACTACTCTAGCCTTCAATTACCCTAGCTGAATACGGACCATTTGCCATTTCAGTTTTTAATGATATATTTAAAGGGCATATATAACATAAAAAAATTGCACTGCTATAAAGGTACTTTAGTAGTACATTTCCTGTAGGACCCATCAATCGGACCTATAGATCACCTGTTCATTCAGCCAAATGGCTCAGACTGGACTGGCCAAGGCAAGACATGGAACCTCCAATTCAATGGGACAGTGCCACCCTCAGGATCCCCAAGGGACTATCCACTATCAATGTAAACAAACTCTTCTAACTGGCCACTGGCACTGTGAAACATACCACAATAACTGATAGCACATATTCTCTCTCCATAAAAGACTAGCACATATTCTCTCACCATAAAAGACTATCACTCATTAACAAGATAATGGCACTGCCAAGAAAGGAAAGTGAAAAAAGATTAAAAAAAATGGAAAACATGGAAAGACACTGGAAACTGCAAAGAATTATTGATTACACACCACAATTCTTTTATGTAGACGGCTGAATGGGAGGAGTAACAATTTTATTTTATGAACAACAAAATAGAGAATATATATAGTGGGGCTAGTCTCCAGCTAGGCTTCCCCATGTCAAAGACCAATCAAGGTTGGTTATTTTCTTAAAATTGAATTTGCACCTTCTTTGTCTACATTCTAGCCCAAGTCCACTGATAGAAATCTGTATCGAAAAGGGCTGGAAAATGGAAGAAAATAGAAGAAAATAAGGGATAGGAATTTCACTTCGAAGGGAAATCGACCTCCTTTGGTTTCACTTCGAGGAGAAACCAGCCTCCTAGCCGCAAGGTTATTTGTGGGGAAACTCTTCTTTACTCAATTCATTATTCTCTCTCCCTAGGGTTACAACTCAACATGGAAATAACAATATTTGGAAAGTACAATTAATAAAATAAATATCAAAATACCCTACCCCATTGGGAACAAACCTTGTCCTCAAGGTTCAGATAATATTCTCGAGCAACGACTTCACAAATTAAACTCGCTGAATGTAGAAAACTGTCTAGAAAAAATAGAGATCCGCATCAACTCCAATGCAAATCCCATAATTCCAACCATGTGAATTTCCTATTATGGGCATTATAATGGAATATCAGTTCCTACCACTAAAAGGAAAGCCAACAAATCAGATTGACTCAGTTGAACAGCTTGATAAATCTCTTTCATCTTATTGGTACTGGCCAAGGAAGTCAAAACAATCTTAGTTTGATGGGTTTGAAATTCTTCTGTTGACGCACGAATATCATCATCATAAATTTCAGAGTTAAAAGCTTTTTGCAAATTGTCCCTAGGTGGTGGTGTATACATGCCTACAATATATTGACATCATTATCAATGGAGGATGAAATGACACTCTCAATAGTAGTGGTCAAACCACTATCCATCACTGTTTTGCAAGCTTCTTTTTGGAGAACTTCCACTTCCAGGCAATCCATTTTGTACTTAAGATCGGCCACTTTTTTTTTTTAAATCCTCCATGTCATTTGATATTTCTCAAACAACCCCTTTGAGTCTGGTGATATGTGCTTCCATAGGGTCCATAACAAAATGAATGAAAAAATGGACATAGAAAAACAAGTTAGTGAGTCTTTTCATCTACCCAACAGAGGAAGCAAACACTAGGGAAAGAATCAAAGAAATGATTGGTGTTCGAATGTCAATGGTTAGGATTTCATTACAAGTGGTATTTCAACAAAATGCCTTTACTCTAGGTGGAGCAAGTATTTTCCAAACAAAGCTATGGGAAAATAGCAATTAGAGACCGGACTTAACAGCAAACAGATGGTTTTATTGAAAAAATTGCAATGAGGATCCTCACTCCATATTCGTCAATCCTCCCTCGAGATTACTCCTTCAATCAGAGAAACAATTCTTGTACGTGTCATTAAAAATCCATCAAGTTCCAATGAAATACCAAATGACATAACCCGTCATTCCCTAAGTTATTCCTCATTCTTTAATGCACTTCTCTGTTTGAGTATATAACCTTTCAAATCTTGATTTCAACAGGCTCTCTGCAGCCAAATGTCCTCCCAAAACCGTATTCACATTATGTTCCCCACCATGAATGTCATCCACATCTTCAGAGTCAAAACCACTTCAATGTCATTTCTCTCAATCATGAAATACCTGTTCGAGGTTACTCATTCCCACTGGAACCACAGCATGGCAATCAAACATTATCTCCAATTTACATCATCCATCACAACCAAAGCAAATGCTTCTTACTTGAATAACAATAATTCACTCTTGCATTCTATTGTACCCTTGATGGTCCAATTAAATAGCTTACAGTTTCATCCCTAGTATCAAAATTTCATGCAAACCCTAAGTGCATCTGAATTAGAATCTCTTATGACTTCGACACTTTCTGAAAATACCTGGGCATCTCTATCAACTAAGTTAAATTCTTACAAACTTTAATTCCAAACAAACAAAAAGGAAAAAAAAAAATCATAAGTAAAATAACAGCCAAAGGTTTACTGAATGGCCCTTCGTAGTACCAAAATCAAGAAATCCCATGGTTTCAATTCAAAACCAACGCCCATTTTCAACTGGGTACTTTTACTTACCAAAAATAAAAGCAAGTGATATATACCACAGAATCCGCCTGGATAGATGGAAAGTACACAGTTGGCAAATGGCCATTATAACTAAAAGTAGAAATGGGTTTCACCATTTTTTGGTTAAAACATGGTTGTTTTCTAAGAAAGTACTTTCATCAGCGTACCCAAACAGGGGAACAGAGTAACTATGGTTTTTAAGTAAAACAAGAAATGAATTTACTAAATTTTTCGTTTATGTCAAAAAAAAGGAAGTTATCTTTCGAGTACTTCCCTTTCCACGCAGAGAGAGAGAGAGAGAGAGAGAGAGAGAGAGAGACCTCGAGTGCGTGCTTGTAGCGCTTGTATTTGCGGAGCTCTCGGACAATGCGAAGGAGGCCGTACTTACGTAGAGGCCGTCCTTCTTCGGCCCATTTGCGGAGAGTGACAACGGCGCTGCGCTTTGGAAATATAAGGCTCAGGAGTCTGCGGCCGAGGGTGTCTGGCCCGCCGCCCCTGCTGCTGCCGCTCACTGCTGTGGACGCTCTCTCGCCACCCGACGCTTCCACCGAGAAGGAGCGTCGGATGGTGCGAATAATTCGTACACACCGCCCCAACATCCCTCTCTTCACACCTCCAACACAACCCAAAAATCTTCAGACTGCCATTTACTCAAACAGGTCTCTCGGGCTGATCTAGCTGGAATCTTTTCCAAACTAATTCAATAAATCAATTAATTAGTGGTTCAAGAAAGTCAAATTAATTATGAATTGTCACACGAGCATAAGAGCAGAATATAATTTTAGAGTAATTGTAACAGCTTCTCTAATCGATCCATTAAAATCAAATTTAAAAATTTTAAATACCTACTTTTATATTGGGACAACTAAATTACAACAAAGGGAGTATAATACTTACCTCAAAGTGTATTCATATATGATTTATTTAATACAATTAATCACTTGAGAGAATTTTAACTTTGATCCAAGGAGGACAGGTCCCTTTAAGAATGAGTTTTGAACTACAATAATGGACAAATATTGAACTTAACTCTATAAATATAAATTTAATTAAAACTCAACTTGATTGAATTGGGCAATTCAAGTGAAGGCTCGGATGCCGAACTACAAATAGAGCTCATGCCTAAGAAGCATGAGTCCAAACTCATCCGCAGAACCCGCAAACCTAGCTCTCCCAATTCATTTGATTCTGAATTATGGGTCAGATTAAGTTAATAAAATTTAGACTCTCAATTTATGCCATAGAAGCCCATGGTAACTGATTGAATGCTAATAGCCAAGGAGTAGCTATGACTATGGGCCGGTGATTAGTTTCCAACTTTGCAACCCAAGCATGTTCTTTATCAAAAGCAGGGTTTTTTGGAGAAACATTGGTAGGGGCCCATGAAATTTGAGGCCTTACCTTCCAGAGTTCCAGGCCAATGGCCCATCAGTTTGCATTGCGGACCCATCTTAGCTATAGACAACCCCTTGGTTTCTGTTTCCTCTCTTTTATGTCTCTGAATGGTAAACTGTGTTGCGTCCTGGGTCACTCTTATGAACTTTTATGCTAAATTTGATGAGGGTAATTTCTAAATAAGAAATGAAAGATTGTTTGGGTCTAAGAACTTTTCTGATCTTAAGAATTTGGGCTTTCAATTAGTTGAAGATGATATACAAGAAGTTAGTAAAAGCCAAGCTATGAATTAATTAATGAATCAGAGATAAGTATGTAGACATCTCTCTTTCACTCTTTACCTGAACATCTAACTATCCAGTACTCCATGATTCGGCCCTACTAAACTAAGGAGACCTAAATTAACCCAAAACCAAGTACACCCAGGCCCAACCCATTTTTACTTTAAAATAAATGGCCACATAAGAACCCTAACCAAATCCAAACTTACTATTTAAATCCTTTATCATATCTCTCCCAGGCCCTTGACTGAATTTGGGCCAAATCCGATTCCACAAGCCTGGTTTTCAGCCATGACTTGCCATACGGTTCAAACTGGCCCACTCCATTTCATATGTTTCAGCAAATTTCTTATTGATTAGGCAGCCATTTTGCTCCACATCAGCAACACCTCATGAAAACAACACATCCAAAATGACATCTGGAAGAGAGAATTTTCAATCGGACAATGAAATTTTATACTTCCCTTGTCCCAACATACTTGTCCTATTTTGAATTTTTTATTTCTTAAGATCATTTTTACGCAGAACGCACCAGAAGCCTATTAATAATTCTCTGAGTCAATACAAACTTGATGGGAAAAAAAAGAAGATCTGGACGGTGTCTCGTTATGTAGTTATTGTTCAATAATATTTTTCTAACTATGCAGCAATACATGATTGAAACGATGAGAGTCGGGGGTGGAAATAATTATAAAATGCCGTATATAGGCAAGTCAAAACTTATAAAAGAATGTTATCTTTTCATTATATCAAAGGTAATTTGGAACTCATCGAGAATGTTAAAGCTTTTATTTAATGTGAAAATAAAAGAATAGGACAAGTAATTTGGGACAATTTCGAAATGCATATAGGACAAGTATTTGAGACTGAGGGAGTATCAATTTTGATGAGGCAAAAAAGAGCTTTTAAGAAGCCATTTGGGCCCCAAAATGGTAAAATAAGTTGGTATATGGGTTGGGCTTTTTTTTTAATTGTAAGGACTTGAACTGGTCCAATTATGTAGCCCATATTTTAAAAGACAATGAGAGTGACGAGATTGCATGGATTACATAAAATATTTTTAGACGGGTGTCAACTATGGACAGATCTACATGAATATCCAAATTAGCATGCTTGGGGCATCCATAAAATTTAACTTGATATTTAAATTTGTTTTTAGCTTGTTTTTGTTATTATTTGTTAAAAAATAAATACTACTGACATATTTTTACCAGTGATGTGGCATGATTTTATTGGTGGACAACAGTGTATTATGTTGTCATGTGCTATTAGAGTCGTGCATCCACTTTGTGGCAATTTTAAATTGCACATGACAACATAATACACTCTTGTCCACCAATAAAATCATGCCACATCACTAGTAAAAATATGTCATAGTATTTATTTTTTAACAAATAATAAAAAAAAAGTTAAAAACAAATTTAAATATTCAAAACATTATAAATAAGAGGATTTGGATGCAAAAACAGACATTGGTTGGTAATTTTGTTTGAAAGTGAATTTTCCTCTCTTACGGTGAGTTGAGTTGATTTTAACTTTATGCAATATGTTGAATTAAATTATGAAATCTTACTTGTGCGAAATTATTTTTCAAATTTATAAAAATTGTGTAAGTGAAATTCTGTTAAACTCGAAAAAGATTTTCAAATTCCATTCAATTTCCGTCGAATTTTTGTAAAAATTGAGGAAGATTTCGAAGATTCAATTTTTTATGTGTGAGAGAGTTCTTGAAAAAGTGAACCATATTCATTTAAAATTCTACTCTACTCTTCATGAGATTTAGAATGAGTAGTGATTTTTGAACCATGGTTTTCTTTTACAGTGCACTCTTTTAAAAGAAATTTTCAATTTTACTTTGATTTTGGGGAAAGAGTCGAGCTGCAACTCACTTCGAGTTTTGGCCCAACCCGCATGACCCAACCTTAGAAATCATACGGGTCGGGTTGAGAATTTCGAGTCAGCGGGTCGTGTCGGGTTGAGAAGATAAAAACCCGTATGAAATTCGGGTTGGATCAAATTGAGAATTTTATAAGTTAATCCGATCCGACCCAACCTGACCTGACTCGGCTAAAATTAAGCTAAAATGGATTCAGAATGCGGGTTGGGTCAAAATTCGGGTTGATTCAGGTTAAAATTCGGGTCGGGTTGGGTGGAGTTGGGTTTTAAGGAATTTGACCCATCCAACCCAAGTTGCAGCCTTAGGTAAGAGTAAAAAAGGAGTGAGAAGAAAAATAAAAGTAAAATTAGAATTTTCTTTTAAAGAGAGTGCACACTAAGAGTAAATGACCGTACAAAAATCATTACCCAATTAAAATTCATGCACGAGAGAATAGAACCAAACCTTTATTTTTGTACAAGCCAATGGAGCAACACCTTCTATTATGATGGTGCTCGAGTGTTGGGTTAAAATTAAACAATTAGATGGTATTTGCAATCCACAGGAACAATTTTAAAATAATAATAATAAGTGCACAACAGATGGGGAACATAGTTGTCAATAGAGATATGAATCCAAGAATCCAATTTCTTTTGTCACGTGATACGTCATTAGGTGGGCCACATCACATCCTCAAGCGGGCCCTTTTTATTAATAATAATTTTGTGTTATAAGAATTAGGTGGCCAACTCCATTCAAACTTCAAGATTTCCTATTTATTTATTTGAGGGTCTTTGAGGGTAAGATTACGGAAATCTAAAGATATTTTTCAGAAAGCGAAATAGAGATTGATTGTCTGGCTTTGCGCTAATAAGGAATTTAAAGATTTTAAAATCTCAGACCTCTTTCTGTTGGGAGGGTAGCATGATGGCCAGGCCTCGGAGTCATGTGATTATGGCAGATTGGTCCCCTCCTCCTGTTGGGAAGTTGAAGTTTAATGTGGATAAGGCAGCGAGGGGTAAGCCGGGCCCTGCTGGGATTGGGAGTGTCCTTAGAGATCATTTGGGTTCCTCGCGTATGATTTTCTCTAAATCTGTAGGGATCTTAGATTCAAATGAGGCTGGACTTCTTAGCATTAGGAGAATCTTGACCTCAGGAGGCGACTTTGGGGGAAGGAAATCTTGTCATTGAGAGTGACTCTTCAAATGTCATTTAATGGGTCGGGATTGAAGCGTCTCTCTGGAGGTTAATCACCTTGGTTAGGGAGATTAAGGATATGATCTCGGGCTGGGAGGTGTCGTTTGTTCACATCAGTCGTACTGCCAATTGCGTGGCAGACTTTTTTGCGAAGGACGGTGATGATGGATCAAATTGTGGCACCTTTCAGCAGGGTCGACCCTGACATTTCAGAGGCCCTAGGCTAAACTCTTAAAATAGGGCCCTTTGCCTTTATATACACTAAAAATATATATATATATATATATATAAAGTGTAAAATATCTAAATAAAATATAAAAATCAAATTTATAACAAAATATTATTTAAAATTTATTCTTCTCGGATTTTGACATGCAAAATTACTAATTAAATTACTATATTCAAGTTCTTTTAACATATTTTTTTCAATGGACAAGATAGCTAATCCATTCAATCTTTCTTGTGACATTATAGACCGAAGATAAGATTTTATCAGTTTTAACTTTGAAAAACTTCTTTCTGCAGAGGCAAGTGTAACTGGTATAGTCAACATTATTCTATAAGTAATCCATACATTTGGAAAACAACAATTCATTCTTTTTATATAATTTAACACGTCAATTGTTTCTTTTACTTCTTTTGGTAGTCCATCTTTTAAACTTTCTAATTCTGAAAATAAGTCACTTCCATCAATATCAAAAATCATGTCATGTCTTAGAAAATCTTCAAGCTTATTATAAGAACTTTTCAAATTATCATCATCTAAAGAATTTAACTTTTTCAAATCAAACAAAAATCCAAAAGTATTTTCATATCTTTGAAATTGTTCAAATCTATTTTTAAATGACATAAGAGCTTGATCAATTATATGTAAGAAGTAATTTACTCTAAAAGATTCTTCAGGTGATTGTGTTAACTCGTCACTAGCTTTTTCATCAAAATATTTTTTCCTACGAATGATACGTTTTTCATGAAATATAGGTTCAATTTCCATTTCTCTAGCAATCTCTTTAGCATCAATCATGGCAAATTCAAATCCACTTTCTCTTTGAGTTTAAAAAAAAGAAATGAGTCTTTTTAAAGCATTTAAAGCAACGTTAATATTCATGTCTTTTGCTTGTAAAATTTTGCTAGTATTATTAACCGCAAATAATATATTATACCAAATAACCATACCAAATAAGAATTCAAAATTTTCAATTTTTAATGATGCTAAGTCTTCAGCATCACTTTTTGTCTTAGGATCTTCACAAGTGTTCGCTAAGTCAATTAAAGCATCTCTAATTTGTGGAGCTTGAAATCTAATTGCTTTTACACTTTCAATGTGACTTTCCCAACGTGTTTGTGATAATGGCTTAACTTGTGATACCTTTAACATAAGCTTTAAAAACTGCCCACCGCTTTGTAGAAGATGAAAATACATTATATATACATTGTATAATTCCAAAAAATGTTTTACCTTGAGAACAAGAATTTACCATATCACAAAGTGCCAAGTTAAGACTATGACAACCACACGGCGTATAAAATGCTCTAGGATTTATTTGTAATACTCTATTTTTTACTCCTTTATTTTTCCCTTTCATATTAGAACCATTATCATATCCTTATCCTCTCATATCATCAATATTAAGTTCAAGAGTTTTTAGAACATCTATAAGTTCATTAAAAAGTCCTTGTCCCGATGTGTCGTCCACCTTTAAAAATCCTAAGAAAAACTCTTCTACTTTTATTGGACTTGTTGAAATATCCACACAACGTACCATGATAGACATTTGTTCTTCATGACTTATATCTGGAGTACAATCAAGTATGATCGAAAAATATTTTGATTCTTTGATTCTTTTAATTATTTCATTCTTTATCTCACCCGCTAACAAAAGTATTAATTCATTTTGAATTTTATGACCAAGATAGTGGTATTGAATTTCTTTATCTTTAATACGTCGAATGTGTTCTTCTATTATAGGGTCATATTCGGCGATCATTTCAATAAAAGATAAAAAAATTCCATTACTTTCTTCATAAGTCTTTTCATTGTCTCCACGAAATGCTAAATTATTTTTAACAAGAGTTTTCACAAGACCAATTATTCTTATTAGTACTTGTCTCCAATGTTCCCTATCTTTATTCATTTCTGCTTGCCTAATTTTATCAATTGTTTCATTTTTTTGTAATCTTATTTTTAATTCCATCCATTTTCTCATACTAGTAATTTGGCCGTTACTAGTTTCATGGCTTTTAAGTCTATTACTAATATTTTTTCCAATCATTAATTCCTTCATTTGCTAATTGATAGTTGAGTCCATCTTGTTTAAACAACTTACAACAAAAACAAAATATTTTATCCAAAGCAATTGAGTAAACTAGTCATATTCTATCATGTTTTTCTCCATTTGGTAAATGTCGAATATATTGTGTGATAGTAAATTGTCTATTATTTGAATCTTTAGGAAAGTTAATATCATTATCTCTTATGGGTCCTCTTTTTACCAATATGTCTCTCAAATTTTGGTCAATATTTATATTTTTCCAATTACCGGGATCATAAATATCTAAAGAAACATGTTCATTTAAATTTTTATTTTCTTCACCTTCATTCTTATTTTCATTATCACTCTTATCTATATCTTCTTCATTCACCAAATTAATATCATTATGTTCATTAATAGTTTCTTCGTTGTTATCATGTTCATCATGAACTAAATCTTCAATTGAACTTTCACTTTGTTTACTTTTGCTAAAATATCTATTAAGAGATCCTGCTTGAGATTGAATCAATTCTTGAACTTGTTTTTGTCTTTTTCTTTTTTCATGTCCAGAAGGATGTTTTCTAGTAGACATAATGATAGTGATAACTAATAAAAAATTAACAGATAAATAATTAAAATTAAAGAACAATAAAACCTGATTTGCTTTGCGAATAACTAAAACCAGTTGGAAATGGTCACACACACGCGCCGCCCCGTCCCGCCCACAAAAGATTAATCAGAATCGTAGAATCAATTTCACTAACTCACTGCAAATATAAATTTAAATGTAAATTATGGGATAAAAAATATGTCATTAAACGGTTTAATTAAATCAAATGACAATCCACACAATCAAAGAACAATCATAGAAACAATTGCTAAAGATGGTCCTAACAAGCTAGAATGAGGACTCTGTTTCCAGTGCAGCAGAGAATGCTGGAGACCATTTTGAACGGGCCAGCAATTTGGGCAGTAAAATTTGTTTTATGTTAAAAATTAGGGATGGTTTTGGATTTACCTCAAATCAATGAATATTAAAAGTCGGTACCGACTGATGTACATCACTTATTCACTACATTAGTCATTCAGTTGGGTGGTTGGGTGTCACACAAGACCTAAGTCACTTTAGTATGTGTAGGCAATGAGGGCTTTGGATAGTTGGTTATTCAGCTTTTATAAAGAAATTAGAGGTGGTTGATGCCGACTTGATGGTCAAATACGTTCAAATACGCTCTACAAATTCTCATTCTTAATAATTAATTTATTTAATTAGAATCTAATCATCTATTTTATATAATATTAATTATAGGGCTATTAATCTAATTTAAATGCAAGAATACATATAATTTTTTAAGATTTTATGAAACTATTTAATTGAATTAGGGAATCTACCTAATCTTTAGACTAATAAGTAGATATGACAGGAGTTAATTATGAAATAATACATGATGAGAAATTGTTTAAATATATTATTTCATATTTTATTATTTTTTTACTTTTTATTTTCTTTTTTAAAATAAAACACTAAATACCCAAAATAAATCTCAAACATCTATGATAAATTCAAAATGATGGGATTCATAAAAAAAATACCTGTAAATCTGAAATCTGCAACTTAGCAAGCATAGGCGAGAGAGAACAGAGAGAGAAATCACGGAGAGAGTCAGAGAGAGATCAGAGGAAAGCCAGAGAGAGAGTCAGAGAGAAAGAGAGGAGAGGAGAAACTGCTAGTATTTTTAGGTTTAAAAAAGGGATATATTTTTACCGTTTTAAAAAAGAATACGAAGCGATAGAAAATGTGAAAACGGGCGGAAGAAACTCGAAAATCACGCACGGACGTTTCACGCTGACTGGGAACGCGGAACAGCGCCGCGTTCGCACGTGCGAACTCGGAAACTGGGATTTACAGCGGGCAAACGCGGAACGCGGAACGTGAAAACGGACGGGTATTGGGCAGAAATGTGGAATATTGGGTCAGGCCTTAGGCCCTTTACTATATATATATATATATATATATATATATATATATATATATATATATATTTAGAGGCCCTATATATTTGGAGGCCCTAGGCTCGAGCCTACTGAGCCTATATGTAGAGCCGGGCCTGCCTTTCAGTTACCAGTAGGATAGCTTGTTGTGCTCTAGCAATGCTTTTTTTTTTTTTTTTCTAGTTTTCTGTATTCTCTTGTTGTTTTCTAGTTTCTTTTTGTCAGTTGGGTCTACGTCTCTTAGACCTTCTGTTCCTTTTTGTTTTTCTTGTTGTACTTTCTTCTCTTTTTAATTTTATTTTTCTCTCTTACCGCTCAAAAAAAAAAGTTCTTTTATTTATTATTTTTTTGCACTACAGATTTTAGTCTTTCAAGTACGCTGCTTGGGAGGGCTTGAGAACTGAAAAAAACTGGAGATCTTTTTTTAAGTAAAGATTTTCTGATTAACTTATTTTTATCACTTAAAAATATATTTTACATAAACATATTTATTGTATCAATATTCCTCTATATCATCATCAAGTGGAAAATTCTCCTATAGATGTTCTTTTCTGTCAATTCACTTGACTACATTGTTGTGATTATTTGTGAATTAAATTTCATTAAGATAATCTCAACTCTTACCCACTCTTCTGTCAAGTCAATACTCAAAACCCTGTTGAAGTCATCAGAGTTTAAATTAATGATGATTAAACAATTATTAACCCATAATACTACTTGTCAACTCCACTTTAGACATGATGTTTTAGCAATAATCAACCATGGGTAGTATACTAGTATGTATTCATAGTTTCATAACAAATTTTTATTTTTAACATTTATATAATATAGAGTGTCACACATTTACCATGTTGGTGATAGTTTAAAATTTTGATAGACAACTTCAATTGTCAAAATTACCTCATTAAATCTAGTAAATTTGAGATATCATATCAAGTATGTATTTGAAAGCGGTTAGCAGATCCTATAAGTACATTTTTTTAATGAAGGCAAATCCATCATTATAATTTTATAAGTGCTGATATTTTTTTATTTTTTTGATATGGGTATCCTCACCTCACATTGGAGGTGAGGCTAATCCCACAAGTATATCTAAACTTCTCAATTCACACACACTGGTTAAGTCGATGAGGAGTTACCCCATTGAAAGTGGCCCAAAGGAATTAAACGTAAATCGAACTCAAGACCTCTTTCATAAGACGAGCGTTTTGACCACTCAGTAACATATATATTTATTAGAATCTATAGTTTTAAGACTCTAACATTATTTTATCAAAAATTAAAGAGTGTGGATCAAGAGCTTGAAACATAAATCCTATTTCTTAAGATTAAGATGCGTTATTTGGGTGGCCAGTTTTTTTTCTCTTGATAAGGAGAGTTTTAGAGTGGAGTGATAAGTTTTATAATTTATATAAGAATTAAATGAAGAAATAAAACTCAAAAACCAACTCAAGATAAAAGATATTTTGTCTTTTAAAGAATAATCGAAAATAATGCCAGATAAAATTGGAACAATTTTAAAACTAAAAGTATGTCTAGTTTGTTTATTAACTTGAATCCAATCAACATAAAACTTTAAATCATAATTAACAATACCAAAACAGCATTATTAACACTCTATGATATTTAAATAACTATTTAATATTAAAGTGCCCAACTTTATTTATAGAGAGCATATCTAGTCACTGAATATTTCATTAATTGATATGATTCCCAACTGCTTCCCAAGTGACTGGCTTCAATAATCAGTGCATATATTATAGAGTATAGACACTACACATGCTACTTGCCTCTTATTATATTATATTATTTAATTAAGCCATGTTTTCGAATCTAATAGGAATTAGGAACAACACGTGGAAGTGAAGGTGCTTTCACTTGTGAAGGGAGAAAATACTCCTCAGAAGCACCAGAATTTCTACTCCTTTGTATATAACTATATACTACCGATACAAGCGTATTGGTAATTTGGTTTTTCTTTTTTCTTTTTTTTTAATTAAAAAAAAATGTAGAATATAGAAATTCTAGTCTGACCATATTTTTGTTAAAAATATTTCTTTAGTATTAGACCCTTTAGGATCAAAATTTTGATACGAATAAATATCTAAAAATCATAGAAAATGGGAAGATGAATATGAGAAAATACCTAATATAAAAATTCATCTTCTCTTGTATCTCATAGGGACATGAATCTTCTATTACAGTTCATATATTTTTAACATAAAAAAATTGAATTTTAGAAAAATCATACAAATACCTTGAAAATTATATTGATCACATTAAGAGCTTTTCATTTGATTCTATAAACATTTGTATAATTATTTCATTAACTATTTTCATAAAAAAAAACTCCAAAATGAAAATTATCTAAGAAACCCATCTTTCATTTATTTTTTGAACTTTTTTGAAAAATCACACAAATATCCTACAATCTATATTAATTATAATAAGACATCTCCATTCAAATCCATAAACACTCAATATTTTTTATTAAATTATTTTCATATGAAAAGACTCCAAAATTAAACTTGAATAGCATATTGATGTTTAAAAAAATATAGACCAATTATCTTGACATGGACAAATTTCGTTAGGAGATACGGAAAAGAGTGAAATTTCTATTTAATCTCTATCAGTGTATCACTCATCAAATATAATATACCGATAACATAATGAATGGCACACTAGTAAAAATAAAATAAATACCTTTTAACAAATTTTATCCACGTCTAAAATGTATTTTCACCCTAATGTTGGATTATTGGGTAAAAGTAAGGATCCCAAGATGTGGTATTTTCATATCCGGCTTACTTCTCTTGGAGAACAGGTCAGAAGGAATAAAATATTAAACAAATAATTGAATGAAATGAATCTTTTGGAAAAATAAATTAGAATGAGAGAAAGATCTAAGTTATATGTTGCCACGTTGTGGAGCTACATTGGTGAACCATAAAGTTGCTAGGAAAGAGGAATTACTTTATATAAAGTTATAAAGAAACATAAATGAGACGTGATCATCAAAGTGTAGCTAGTTGCACTGTTATTTTATTTTCAGCCACTTGCTCTCATGGTCATAATAAACCTAAAACATCATCATGAAAGTGGGACCATTTATGATCATTACAGATCCACCTGTGTGCTACTTCCAAATACAAACAGCTAGCATTTTACCCACATTTTAATTTCAGTGATTTTATTTGATTTTTAAAAATCAAAAGTAAACTTTTACTTACAATAATAATAATAGTCCAACAATAAAGATATCTTAAATAAATATAAAGATATTAAGTATAAGTTTAAAAAGTAAAATAACAACTTGAAAAAGTTATTTGATTAGTTATATTTTTTAAAAGCAATGAAAATTAAAAATAAAAATAATTTAAATTGATTAAATGTTAAAGAAATTAAAAATATAGTCTAATATACCGTCACCGCGTTATTGGATGAATCCTATATCTAAATGTTGAACGTAATATATTTTACATCTTTGTGCAATGTTCACATCCTTTTAATTTTTTACAAGATTAAATGGGATTAATGTAACGACTTTACTTCAATTTTTCAGTGTGATATTATCCGCTTTAAGTCCACCACGTCTTCACAGTTTTACTTTAAGTCTTTACTCATGTGGTTAGACCCAAAAGTCCTCACATATGGGAGAGGAGAGCTTCCCTCGTATTAACACCTAACCCACCCATCTCACTACCGATGTAGGACTTTGTTTGAGATGGATAGGAGTATTACAATTTACCTCTTTAAAACAAAAGTCCTCTCTGACTCTGTCAGATCACAGAGGTAGAGGACCCACACAGTTCGAATGTTGAACCATGCTCTGATACCATTTATAATGACTCTACTCCAACTTTCCAGTGTGATATTGTCCACTTTTGACACACCATGCCTTTACGGTTTTACTTTGGGCTATGACTTATATAGCTAGGTCCAAAAAACCTCACACATGAGAGATGAGAGCTTTCCTCATATTAACACTCAATCCACTCACATCAGTATCTATCGAGGTGGGAATTTATTTGAGGTGAGTGGAAGTATTATAATTAATAATGTTACTTTCAAAAGGACAAAATCCATTAAAGGCCTAAGTTAAAAAAATCCGATTGTTGGAAGAGAATGAGTCTTATTCTCATTATTATTATAACTTTTTGAACTATTCTTCGCCATTTAATACTATTGATATTATATACTTAACCACTTTATCATTTATCACGTCTTTAAATATCTTTTCTCTATGTGATTTCGAAAATCTATCTTTACTATTAACATCGCCAACTGATAACCTCTCATTCTATGTAAATGAGTCGTTCAAATTACTTTAAAGTGAATTTATTTTCTATTGAAAATATTTTTAAATTATTTTTTTTCTTATAATCTAAAAGTTAAATGAATATATAGATTATTTTTTATTTTTAAACTTAAAAATTATTAAAGAATGAGAAAACTGTGGAGAGAGAGAGCAGACAGGACTAATAATGTCACTGCTACTTGGCTCCAAGTTTAAGAAGAAATGGTTGGCTAGCTTCTCTCTCTTCTCTATTCCCGAGCATTTTGCTTCTTTCTTGAGGAAATTGATGTGTGGGGGCTCTTCTTTCCCACTCCCTCTTCTTTACTTTTCATTTTTCTTCAACATGCAACTTCGGGACAGGCAATTCAATGCCCTTGTAATCAAATTTTTCATTATTTAATTTTTTTCCATTTTACATTTTTTGAAAGACAAAAAAAGAAAAAAATTCCATTTTTATATCAACAAAAGTAAAAAATCAGTACACAAATCATATTTTATTTCAAAATTACTCCTCTCTTATGGATATAAAAAAAAGTGCAAAATATTATAAACCACAGTAACAAAAAAATAAGAAACAAATTAAAATCTCTATTTTAATATTGAACAAACCATTTCTGTCCTTCTTGACCATAATTTTTTTTAACAAATTATATATAATCTTATAATAACATCCAATGCGTGAAATAATTATGTATACATCTAGTTGAAGAGATAGCAATTCTCCCACAGGTATTTTTTGTAATAAGATAAGGATTTTGTAGATTTTCCATTTTAATCAAAAATTAAAAAAAAATCAATTCACTGATTGAATTACTGGAATTTATTTAAGTGAATTATTTTTTATACAAAATAATAAATCAAATACTGATCAAATCACTAAAATTAAATTAATAATATTGATATAGTAAAAATCGTGATAAATTATACAAAATGCAGATATTATTGAAAAAAACTGATTTGGTGGATACCCAATGTAGAGATGCCCGTACACTTGTAAGGTATGTGGCCCTACAGCAATTGAGGCCCCAATCCCCACTACATGGCCATACCCAATCACAGATCATCTTTTATTTCTTGTTTTGGCAGTGAAAACATCTATAAATGTATGGGGGACTAAACTGGTTAAAATCAGTAGTCTGCAGGACCACTTGTCTTATTGCTGTGAATCTGGACCTGCCTGTCGCTCTCCACGGTAGCAACTCTAAGAGTGGGTGGCACAATCGCGAGGTGCCACGAAGCGGGCAGCTGGCGAAGCTGCCCTGCACCTACGGGCAGCGTCAGCGTGTGGGGAAACAACAACCTCGGAAGAAGAGCGATCATGAAATAGGGAGGTGGGCCCACCCACGTGGGTCCATTAACGCCTAGCTCCTTCTTAGTGGGTGGAAAACGACAAGAGAGTCCGGAAAAGGGCGGGGGATGATGACGCTTGACTGGCAGACTGGTTGGTGGGTAAAGACGGGAGCTCGTACAATGAATGCCATACGAAAACTTGCTACTGCCGGTCATCCGCTGACGTCAGGTCTTGTTCTTATTGAGTTGAGGAAGAATCGAGAGAGAGAAAATAATGAATATTTCTTGTCCTTTACCCACGTCAATTCGCTGCAATTTTTGTCCCATTGCATTGCATGAAATTACAAAACTGACCTCCTCTTTTCCTTTTATAATATTTTTTTTAATAATCTACTCTTGTTTTTATACTATAAGTTCTACAATAAATGACTGGTTGAAATTAACCATAAATAGAAAATTGGTCAGGCTATCTTAAGGGATAAAATTGGTTAAGAAACATAGAATAAAATAAAAATTTTATTTTATTTTTATAGATGTATGATTCATCAAGTACTAATAATCGATAATACGCCATTATATATGTATATGTTTTGTCTATCGATTCATCAGTACTTAATAAATGATATATAAATAAAAAAAAAATAGAAATATCACTTTATCATATATCTTTTAACAAATTTTATGTGTGTTAAAATGAATATTTTAAAAAAATTTGCCCACAAAATTTAAAGTCCAACCATCATCCACTTGTGGCACTTTGATAAAAGAAAAGAGAGTTAGTGTAATCAAGTACGAAAAATAAACAAAATCTAAATCAATGTTGGTGACAATAATATGGAATTTTGTTGAGAAGGTTCACCGAATTGAGTATTATGTCTTAAGAGTAAGCTTCCAGAGGTCTAAAATTATAGGACACTCGATAATCTTCCATCTAGGTATTATCATTTTATAAATTTAAGAAAAAGATAATGACATTATATTAAATATTTTTTTTTAAATTACAATGATCACTTACACCAAATTTTTATCATTCTTTATCTATTTTATTTTTCTATAAATCCAACACTAAAAAATAGCCTATTTAAATAACGAGTTTCAATTGATTTTAATGTTATTATCTTACATATGAGGTTTTAGAGTAAAAAGCCTCCTAAAATAGAACTAAAAGTTCAATAATCTAGTAATCTTATGTTAGATTGGACCAATATTACTTACTCTATTTTAATTATTAACTCATTTTATAAAATATAAAACCATCAAATATAGTCTAATAGACCGACAAACATTACTATCAACTCATTAGTCTTTGTGCGTTACTACTTGTAAAATGTTTTACTCTATATTCAAAAGAATAAAATTATCAAAGATAATATACTTTACAAAATAAACTTTACTAATATTAATTATTTTTATCTGCGAGTATATGTGAAAAATAAGGAAAAGTGTTGCTATAAATATTGTAAAAAAGAAAGAAAATTAAATCTCACTAGATGAAATAATTACTCAAACTTTTTAAATTTTAATTTTGTTACAGTGCGATACTCTTGCACGTCATTACCTGTGAACCACATTTATATTTGTTTAAGGTTATTCTAATATACTAAGGTATTGATTTACATTAACTCTATTTACATGCCAATTAACCAAATCATACAATTGAATGAACACTAAGTCATCCAAACCTTGATAACACACTAGATATAATCTACTTATAGTAAATGTTAAATTTGTAAATATTATGATTTTTTTAAATTTTAATTGAGACTCAAGAAAAAAAGATGGTAAACATACTATTACTATGTGTCACAGAATTTTCACCATTATTTATTTCAGATATACAAATATTGACATAAAGTAGACATAACGTAACAACTTTATTTTACTATGATTTTAAAATTTTCTATTTTTGCCATGTTATTTAAATGATTTAATGTTGGTTTTTTGAATAACATAGATTGACGTGCACATCATGTATATTAACTGTTCTACCCTCTTTAAATTTTATACTAAAAATTGAATACCAGATAAACATGAATATCGACAGAAGTATTTTTAAATTTTAAAATAAAATATAAAAATAAGGGTAAATATTCTCACACTGGAGAAGCCTTTTATCTCATACGGGAATTCATTTTTCTTTTTTTTTTAAATTCCCATCTTACTCTTCCACTTTCTTCGTTGGTTGGAAAGGGTAAAATGGAAATTTTTTAAAAACAATTCTCACGTGAGAGTGAAAAAATTATCTCGTTTGAGAATGTGTACCAAAAAATAATGGATAGTGATCCTCCTAATACAAGTTTTACTGTATTATCTATTTTCACCTTCGAATCGACTTGTCGAAACCTTCGAACCTAAGGTGCAAATATCGGCCGATATATATCGATTTTTTCAAACCGATCAATATCGGCCGATACAATACTGTAGTATTATCGGCCGATATGGCCGATATTCGGTCCGAAATATCGGTCCAAATATCGGCCGATATTCATAAATATCGGTATTTATTTATTTTTTTTGTTTTTTTAAAACACCGATACGGTTTTTACACGATTCTTGGCTGTTTTTTACGGTTTTTAACAGTTTTTCGCGGTTTTTAACAGTTCAGGGTTTACTGCTTTCACGTTTTTTGGCGGTTTTTAGCTGTTTTTCGCGGTTCTTCACGGTTTTTAACGGTTCAGGGTTTACTGCTTTCACGGTTTTTGACGGTTTTTAACGGTTTTTTGCGGTTTTGTCATGGTTCATCACTGTTCATCACGGTTTTTTGCGGTTTTTTCACAGTCCCGATATCGGAGGAGAGAGAAAATGTCGATATCGAAAGAGAGAGAATTTTCTCGGCCGATATGCATATCGGCCGATATATCGGCCACACCATTTTTTTAACCCCTGCTTCGAATCACTTAAAGCAAAGGATTCAATTAGTTGATTCGAAAGTTTCGACGAGTCTATTTAAAAGATAAAATCGTGAATATAGTAAAATTCATGTCAAAAATATATCTGAGAATATTGCTGTCCAAAAATAATTTATAATTTTTATTAATTTAAAGTGAAGTGGTCACTAATCAATCATAATCGACATGAAAATATCTGCCCGTTGGCTCTCGCTCTGTAACGTTGGATTCAATTCGAAGTAGAATCATGACATAGAAGTAAAAGTGGGAGTAACACTCACAGGGAAAACTTTTTCCAAATTTCAGTAAGAGGGCTGTAATTGGGGACGTTTTCCGTCATTTGTGTGGAAGATCGAAAGGCAATTTCGTCATTTTTCAAAGCCAGCCTGCAGTTTTCTTTAGCCAATGGATTCAAAGGAATCCCAGTAACCAGCCGCGGTTTGAAGAAAGCCCCAATCCCACTCATCTTTCTTCCCCTTCTCTTTATAACCATTCCAGCCCTCAGCCTTTTCTCTTCCATCTCCTGCCTGCTTTTCTCCCGCTCCTCTACCGACAACAGCACCCTGTACGTCATTCTCAAAGTGCGCAGCAGCCATGGATTCCTGCTTTCTTGGCACTGCCCCTATAGAGACTATGAGAAGGCCAGCTTTCTTTGAAGACGAGGGCCTGGTATCCCTTGCGGAAGACATGGAAGCTGGGTTTTCTGGAAAGAGCCCATTTTTCTTCACCTCTGCAAAAAGAAGGGCCAGCTACAGAGCTTTACCCCCGGCGAGATCTGGGCTTGTGTATGAGGAAACCCAGCATTTTCTCGATTCCTGCTCTCTCTGCAAGAAGCCTTTGGGAGGGAACAGAGATATCTTCATGTACAGGTTAGAGTTCTGAGGCTTATGCAAAACCCCTTTTGATTCTGTATTCGCTGAAAATGGTTTTGGATGCGTGTGAAGGAAAGCAATTTTTTTCTAAAAAATGTATGATTTAAGCAAAATTGGTTAAACCCATTTTTATTTTTATTAAAATGGTTAGCTCATAGAAAGAACTTTACTTTCCATTCATCCAAACGGGCCCTGATAGAATCTGACGATCTGATGCTGAAGAAAATATAAATATTTGGATCTCTGTCGTTTTATCCTCCATTTTTTAAATGCGACCTTCGAACCTTTTCTTAAATGATTTATGGTAGAGTGCCAATACAGTGATCAGAATGATCCTGATTTCAAGGACCTTCCTCTTTTTGGAGGGTTTTCTTTTTTTATCTAAATCCTTTTTCTGAACCTTTTTTATGGCTCTAAGGTCTGAGTCCTAACGATAAACTGGTTTAAATTGGTAAATTGCAGGGGAAATACGCCCTTTTGCAGCGAAGCGTGCAGGCAAGAGCAGATGGATATAGATGAAGCCAAGGAGAAGAAGTGGAACATATCAGTGAAAACTGCTTCAAGAAAAGAGCAGCAGAAATCCAGCAACAACTCCGACGCTAAAAATCAGGACTTTCCCATCAGGGCAGGAACTGTTGTTGCAGGGTAACAATAGGGAGGAAACAGAGAGAGGATTGCTACGGAAGAACTTCACACCCCTAAATGGACGAAAATAGTCCACCGAGAGAAGTAAAAGAAAAGAAAAACCACCTGGAGGAGGGAAGAAAATAACCCATTTAGGGGTTATCATCGATTCTGTACAGAGAGAGATGGGAGTGCTGATAAATTTCATGAATTTTGGATATATTCTAAGATGAGGTTTTTTTTCCATGTTCTTCCTTGCAAAAGTGAGATCAATTCATTTCCTGAAGATTTTATTCCTTTTACCATTGCATACGGTCGGAATCTGAGTTATTGATTTCAGTGGAAATTGATTTTTTTGTTCCCTGGGGATATCAAAACCAGGGGGATATCAAAACCATATCAATTATTATGAAATTTGTAATGGAGGAAATCATTTAGATTTTTAAAACAATTAGAATTTCTAAAATATGAGTAAAATTTTAGATCAATTGTTATTAAAATCATTTGAAATATATGATAGAAATTTCTAAAAGAAGTGATAAGAAAACATTTGACAAATATTGATGTATAATATTTTTTAAAATTATATTTGAGTTTATATTTCAAAAAAAAAAATCGACTAAATTTTAAATTTTGACTGTAATTTGTAACTCAGGTTGTGACTTTTAAATGTTTCGTCTGGTTCTTAACTCAGGTTGTAACTCAGCTTTGTATATAGGTTTATAAATATTCATGTAATAAATTTCAGAAATAACAGTATACTTCTTACAATCTTACTTTTTTTACAGACGAGGAACTAAATTTTGAAATATTTTCAAATTATATGAGGAATTCACTAATGACGTGTTTTCATGTGAAGTAAGTTTTGATTTTTATCCCTTTCAACTGGTGGAAACTAAAGAATAAAGAAAATAAAGTTATCTCTCTTTATGAAATAACGACTATGTCAACGTAACATGTGTTATTTAGGAAATTAATAAAAAAGAGGGTTTTTTTTTTTCAATTCAATTAAATATCTTATTATTTTTTTATAAGAATAAGAGTTTCGATGAAAAATAAAAATCGTGAATATTCATGATTCAATACAGCATTGGATAAACATACATTACAATGAAACATAATTTCTCGCTGATAAACTTGAGAGTACTGGAATTTTCAACTGGAGTACTACCTCTTTCAAGTTTTCACTTTTTAAGTCAATATTATCTTTTTAAGACAAGATATAAAACAGATAAAATATAAATAAATAAGTAGAATCTTGTATAATAAAAAGTCTCATTTGGTCTAATCAACTAAGTTTTAAAAAAGATAAATAAATAAAATAAAATAATTTAAAAATCAAGTGAGGTCACGGTGAACGTGAACCCGATCCCATCAACCTGAATTTAATCCATTAACTACTGCACGTTCAATGTTGATTAACTCATTAGCACGCCCACAGCCCATCAAGCTACGATATCTGCGATTAAATATGATGGAGACATTTGAAGCTCAGATTTGCCATAGCTGCTTTGCGAACAAGCTAGAAAAGTATAATGTGAATGGGGGAAATTTTCAATTTGGTTCAATGTAAATGTCTCATTTGTGTATGCATTTCCTTTCGGCCACCCATCTTAAAATGTGTGATTTTTGTTAAGAGACACGGTATAAAATAAAATTTTCACTCTATCAGTCTTTTTATATGTAAATTTTAAGTAGAGCACAATGGTACATTTATAATTATGAGTGACATACTTATGAACAGTAAACCTATAATTATAGTGATGCATCGATGATTTTGAAATTAATTATAATTTTGACATGTAGAACTCATCCACAGCAGTTCACGTATAATTATTAATGATGTACTTTTGTTCTTTAAAAAGTCAGGAATAGTAAAGAATAAAGTGAACTTTTCACATAAAATTTTTAAAATCTATGTGTCCTAACCCAAGAAAAACACCCGTGTTAAAAATGAGAGGCCTTCCTTTCTTCTTTTTGGAATCATGCAAGTACTGTGAATCTATAAATGCTTCCGCAATTCACAGTTTGTGCGTGAACATACTTAATACATGAAGACATTTGGCTTGAATATGAGAGAAGATTTCACTTGCCACACCTTATTTACCACTCCCTTCAACACCAGCCATTTCTCCTTAAGAAGAAAACAAAATGGAAACAGAAATAATGAACAGAACATGATGATCATGCTGGAGTTGAGGCTTACCTCCTCCCACGTATCTACCAAGGTCAGTTGTCGTGGGAAGAGTACACTTTATAAGATCTATTTTTCTTCATTTCGAACGACAAAAAAGTCTGCAACAGTCGCTTGTATTGACAAGTGGGAAAAGAATAACGTGCCTATAATGTGATTTCGGATTGCCGTACCAGCATTAAATCAATGATAAAATATACGGATAGAATTTATTTTAAAAAATTGACGTATAAAGAGTGGGTGCTCATGTATTTATATATTTCAAGATTTAAAAGTCCATATATAATGTGGGATTTTTGCTAACACTCTCTCTATACAAAGATTAGAGACACTCAGCTTTCTCCCTCCATATAGGACTGGAGATATGAATCTGACCAATTCCATTAGTATCCCTGCTTTGATACCATGATAAAATACATGGATAGTGTTGTGCGAAATTTCCGATTAAACAAACGGAAGCAACAATCAAACAATCACGAACAGAATAAAGAAGACACAGATTTAAGTGGTTCGGCCAAAGACCTACGCACATTGGCAGCACAAGAAATTCCACTAATATCATATGGGGACATATATATTACAAATATTTCCAAACTCAGTTTCTCACAATCAACTCTCTCTCACAAATAACAAAACTCTCGGTTGCCTGAGAGGGGTTACAATGTTAGCCAAGCCAACCAACCTCTCACCTTCTCTCACTATATATAGTTTTTATACATGAAAGAGATACAAGTTGGGGAGGGCTATTACAAGATAGGTCAGGCCAAATAGAGCCAAATTCGGTGGGGCCAAATCAAGCCAATATTCTAACAAGTAGAACTCATCTCTAAAAACTGGCTTATAAGGAGAAGGTGCCCATACATTTATAAATCCCGAGACTCAAAGGTTCATTTGCAATATGAGATTTTGCTAACAAACAATAGTATGGATTATTGAATCCACCAAAGATTTTTTTTTTTTTTAAAAAAAGACAATTAAAAAAAGAAAAGAAAAGAATACCAATTTCTCTTAAAGTATCAGAACTCAAAAGTGACAGCAATTTGAAGAACAATCAAACTTGGTAAAATTTGATTGCCATCAAGAATGAGCTACTGGACTTTGCCAGATGCCATTACTATGCCTCTCTCCATTCTCCTCTTTTAAATATAAATATCCCATTACTCTTCACACAAGCTGACCGATAGAACTGTCAAGTTCAGGAAAAGCCCAACTACCAAGCATCCCTTAGTTATTTTCAGTGTAGATTTTCTTATGGGGAATTTCTTGTGTACATCCAAGAATTTGTTGGGATTAGTCTCACTTTCAATGTGAGGTGAGGAGACTCCAATAACCCTAGAAAACATTACATCAATGCATACTTTAGCTGAAAAAGAGTATGAAAAAGATGAATAAGACATGAAAAGTCTGAAAAAACTAAATTATGCAGTAAGGTTTTGAAATGTTCAGACTTCTTGGCTAATGTAGAGTTACTTTTTTGCTTGCCTCATAATCATCCACATTCAATAAAAAAAATTAAAAAACATTAAACAAAATCAATGCCAATGCATTTAAAAGAATTATAATTCATTTCATCAAAACATCATATCCCCAAGAATTTGAAATTGCTGGAGGATGAACACCTTAGCAAATGGGCCAATGGTTCAATCATCCACATCATCTCCCCATCTCACAAAGCCCATGCATTTAAAGAAAAATTACAATTAATATAACCCTAAACCGAAGAATATGCAGAGCATTATTGGCTATAGTGCAGTCCGGTTATTGCTCTGAAAAATGCTAATGGAATCTAGCATCTATGAATGAAACCAACATGGCTTTTCAGTGTATCTCATTAATATGAAATGAACTCAAGGATCTTTGGTACTTGATAGAATTTCTTTGGAAGAAAATGCAAATGAAAGTAAAATATTTTGGTATTCATACCACTTTCTCTGGTTGAAAACCAAGAAAACAAACTTAAAAGCACAAATTACAATATTTGTCCGTGATCATTGCCCACCCTTAGAGAGACTGTACATTGAATATAAAAGCCAAGTAAAATTGACTTAATTATCACAAAGAACAGAATCTTGAAACCAGGGGTTTAAAAATCGGCTAGGCCGATATATCGGCCGATAATTTTATCTCTCCTCTTGATATTGGCATTTTCTCTCTCCTTCGATATTTGAACCGTGAAAAAACCGCAAACAACCGTGACGAACCGTAAAAAACCTCAAAAAACCGTGAAAGCCGTATCGGACGGACCGTGATGAACCGTCGAGAACCGCAAAAAACCGTGGAAAAACCGTATCGGTGTTTTAAAAAAAAAAAAAAAATAAAACCGATATTTATGAATATCGGCTGATATTATGACCGATATTTCAGACTAAATATCGGCCATATCGGCCGATAATATGTATATACGGCCGATACATATCGTATCGGCCATATCGGCTGATAATATGTATATACGGCCGATACATATCGTATCGGCCGATATCGTTCGGTATGAAAATACCGATACATATCGGCCGATACGATATGTATCGGCCGATATTTAAAGCTTAGCTTGCAACATCTAACTCAATACCACTCGTTGCCCACCCTTAGAGAGACTGTACATTGAATATAAAAGCCAAGTAAAATTGATGTAATTATCACAAAGAACAGAATCTTGCAACATCTAAGTCAAGTTCATACCACTTTCTCTGGTTAAAAACCAGGAAAAACAAACTTAAAAGCACAAATTACAATATTTTTCCGTGATCTTTGCCCACCCTTAGAGAGACTGTACATTGAATATAAGAGCCAAGTAAAATTGACTTTAATTATCACAAAGAACAGAATCTTGCAACATCTAACTCAAGTTCGTTCAAACATGCACTGATCTCACATTCGTTCTTGGGAGGACAAAACCAGCTCTTCGCTCTTCGAAGGAATACTCTGTTTCCTCTTCTGGCATCACACAAGCTGGAGCAGGGGTCATTGATGTTTGCATGGGTACAACCGCAGTTGAAGGAGTCGTCGATGGCACTGGAATTGACATTACCTTAGGTGGTGGTGTTGGTATCTCTTCAACTCCAGAGCCAAGAAGTACCGAGGATGCAGCAGGTGTTGCTGCTGCTTGAATCACCGCAGAAGGGGTTGTGGGTGCTTGAATAGAAGTTGCCTTGGGGGTCCTATTCTCGTCATCATTAACATATGTCTGTTTGGAGGGCGTCGTCAAAAGTTTATTGTTGGGCAAAACTGCTTTAATTGAAGCTCCATTATGTGGATTGTTTGGATCTTCTTGAGAATTTGCTGCATTGGCTTTAGACGACAGTGAAGTGGCAGGAGAGAAGGGCTTCCGGATCAATGGCGCTTCTGTTTCATTAACATTAGTTGCATTGAAGGAGTGTTTTTTCACTGGGAGACCAGCAATGTCCAAGCCTCTCCTACCTGCATAGTTTTTAACTGAGTCAAGTGGAAGAATATATGCCAAACTTTGAAAGAGATTTTTTCGTATGCAAGTTCAGAACCATATACCAGCAGACAAAGCTGCATAACCATCATCCTTCTTATTTGAGCGTGGTGCAACTGCAGATGCTGCTGTACCATTTCTTGTAGAGTGCAAATCAAATTTTGGAGGTTGCAGCATTGCTCCACCAAGAGACAGTCTTCTATTAGCACCTCCAGTGGAAGTTCTGGGAAGCTTTTTCGAACTTAGGGGCTTTGAAGGACTTGGTTTCGACCCAAAAAGTGCCTCCTGCTCTGCTATTAGCTGCCCTTGAAGCTTCTTTTGATCCTGCATTGAAGACTGCTTGTTAATACCCAAGCCCTAAATGATGGAAGGATTATATTTTATTCCAAGAAGAAAAGCCCCCAAGGACTATACCCGTTGCCTCCTCTGCTCTTGTTCTTTCTCTTGTCTTACTATCATGTACTCTTCGAGCATGTTAAGAAGCCGAATCTGCACATCAAGGAAGCAATACACTGAATCAAAGACTAGCAGATCCAAATTAACCAACAATAGGAACAAGAAAATAAAAGAAAATACTTACTCCGTCATAGGTAAAATCAACACCTCTTTCTCTCTCCCATGCAGTGGTTTTAGATGCCAATGCCTCCACAATTGCTGCACAAATGAGACAAAAGTAGAAACAGTTTATGTAATAAATGAGCTAACAAGTAAACCATAACACAATCATCAAAAAAGGGCTAAAACAAGAAACAATTGACACTTTTGCAGATTCAAGCATTAATCAATTGAAGATGTGATATGTGCACCTGGAAGTTTAGCAACTAGGGCACGAGCCTTTTCAGCACGCTTAAGTGTAAGATGTGCACCTCTCCCAGCATTGTAACGGTTGTCATCCTAAAGTACCCACACTTAACAGTGAGAATGCTGCACTTGAACAAGGAATGAAGACAATATGTGCAATATTTTTACATGGATTCTAAGCACAATCCATTGGAAGTATGCCCACCAAATAAAAAAAAGGTTACTTTTCCTTTAATTTGAAACAAGATTGCTTGTTTTTCCACTGTGTAGTAGAGGAAGGTTGCGCAGACAGTTGGAATTATCCAATAAAACTGAAATGCAGTGAAAATTTTATTTACAAAAAAGAAAAAAATGCCTAACCCTGTTGTATTCCTCAAGCCAGCTCTCCTCCTCGCATGCAGCCAACCACTTCTCAACCTTCTCGAGGATTTCTTTCCTGTTAAAGGCTTCCTCTTTCACCTTTGCAATTTGAATTTCAATTTGTTCCAAGACACAAGAGGGGTCAATTGCTCCTGCATAGAAGAGACGATATCGTCAGAGAAATAATAAAAGATTCAGAAAACTACCAATGCTTGATGTTAGGTTCTTACCTGACTCAATAGCTTCAATTGTGCATTCCATTGCAGTATCTCCTGGTACCAAGTGGGTCCGCCTGCACATCTCATCAAACTCTAATCTCTTCTTTAGAACAAGCTCTTTCATTTTGCTTGCTTTTAGTTCTTCCAGCCGTAAAACCTCAACCTCAACCTGCTTAATAAACTGCATTTATGGTCTGGTTTGCACAATGAGCACTATATCATAAACTGTACAAGAGGAAAAGAAGGGCTCACTTGATTGATGAAGTCCAGAGAAAGAGTTCCTGGCTCTGTTATCTCTGGTTCTGAAGCAGCAATGTTGCAGGTAACATTTTGAAACATCTGCTGCTCCTCAATTGGTGTATCCATCAGATTCCACAGCTCCAACATAGTAGTTGCAAGATCTTGCAGCTGCAACAGCTTAAAAGTTGAATTACAGAATACTTAGAGAACCAAAAGATAAATGCGCTCCGTAACTTACCTTCTGCATTCTTTGTATCTTAATCTCTCGAAGCCTCTGTATTGCAACAGCTAACTGTTCGATTGTATCATTACTAATACTCTTTGGTCCTTCAGAATCATCTAATGCGGGATGAACCTCTCTAATGGTGTGCTTGAAATCCATACCAAGGACCAAACATAATGAATTCAATGTGTTTAAATGGTCAAAAACCTGTTTCAGGCGATCACTCTGCAGGGAAAGAACAATGAAAAGTCCAGCAATAGGGAATTAACAGAATAAATGCTAGTAATTGCATGAGAATCCCATAAAAACTCAAGGAATTTGAACAAATACTACGTCAGACCTTTTCCTTTTGGAGTGCCTCAAGTTGTCTCTGCAATTCATCAAGCTTTCTCATAGATAAATCACTTTCATCCACAACTATATTAGATGCATTGTAATCTCCTGGTCCAAAAATCTCCTTTGAGACCTTCTGAATTTGCACCAATACTTCACTAAATTGATTCAATCTGTCCTTTTTCCTTTTATGCATCTCCTCAAGTTGTGGAATGATGACCCTCAACTCTTCCTTCAAACCTCTAGAGTTCTGGTCAGCCTGAAGAGATGAACACAAATGTCAAAACATTCTAGATTGCTATAGGAACTCTTCAAGAGAACATCAAATTAATTTACAAGTTCCACGTTTGAATAACCTTCATCACCATCTTAAATAATGAATGATATTCATCATGCTAACATCCAATTAAAAATAGTGCGTAAATTATAACGATGCATCATATCTTCCATTTCAACTCTCTGTCTCTTCTCTGATCACTACCCTAAATTCTTTGTGAAAAGAAAGAAACTGAGAAATACCTGCCTCAGATGCACTGGTCTCTCACCCATAGCAGAACAAACTGCAGCAAGTTCTGCCTCAGAATCAGCAATGGCTTGCCGTAGCTGAGCTCTAGATCTGTTTGCCTTGTCAACCTTCCTTCTGTATACTTCCAGACACTCTTGCTCTAATTCCAGAAGCATCTTGTCTCTCTCATCATCAGACTCTCCTACTTCATCCCATATTATCTACAATTCAACAACGACCGTAAAATGTAAATTAAAAAATTCTATCAATGCTTTCCATTGCAACCAACTTAAATATGATCATAACAGAATGGTAGTACAAGATAAAGGAGAGATCTTGAAGAGCTTAGAAGAAACCTGCAGTTCATAAAGAAGAGATCCACAAGTTGTTTCCACCTGTAAAAGCTGGTCCTTGGGAGGATTTGACATCGTGAAGGGTAGTAGTTTCTCTGCAAGCAATGAGTCCCTTGCTAAGAAAGGTTACTCTATCAGAAAGAAAACTTATCCTACAATACTCTACTAATATAAAATAAGAAGAGTAACACTGATCAAAGCTTAGCTACATTAAATGAATATCTTCACTTCTATTTGGAAGATGAGCTATGATTATCATAAAGATCTAGATATCAGATACTTCTATGTTTCCTATTTCAAAGATCGATGCAATAAAGGAAAGACCAATGACATGTTATCATCAAATTGTTAAAGATATGGACAACATTGCCCACAACACTAAATGGTCTGCTTGGATTCAGTGGAATTGAGACAAAGTCCACTCCATTCAAGTCATCTCATCATCATCGAAACCTTTTGTTCCATCCTTCTAGTTTTGGCTCTTTGAGTTCTACTTCTTTACTTGATCCTTTCTATAACATGCTCTCTATCATCATATATTCAATCATACCATGTCTTGATCCCTCTTCTCCTAGTACCTTCTGCTTGTAACCCTTCAAGGCTTTGTATTAATGCTGTTTTTGGTCTTTTATGAATGTTCCAAAACAAACTTAACTGACATTCACTCACAAGTCAAAAAAAGAAAAATAAAATGAGGGAAGGGGCTTTGAAAAAAACAAAGGCTTTCCTTGCAGACGCCTGCCCGCCTATAGGAAACGAGCGCTCGGTCAGTAGTCTTTCCGATCACCAGTCAGCCAGTTTCCAGTCCGAGAAGGAGGATAGGGTTCTCCTCCTTGCTGATATTCCGTGGGCGGGAATGAACCTGGCTGGGATCATTCTGACACAAACCTCACTATCGGTCATATCAACGATGAGCTGGGTGGGTCTCTTGCATAAGAGCTAGGTCCTTGCTGACCAAGGCTGGACGGGGGACTGTGGTAGCAATGGGCAGAAAGAGACACCCACAAATTTAAAAATTGGTGACAGTTGAACTGGTGAAAGGTCCCTTCTCCCAGTTGGATGGTTTATGAATCTTCCTGTCATACAGAGTGGCCTGTTTGCAAGAAATCCCATATGCTTTGTGCTAAAAAAATTCTACTGATCCAAACACAGCCAAAATTTTCCGATAGGTTTCCAACGTCGAGGTAAAGAAGGAATGTACACCAGTATCTGTCTCATAGAATGTGAGGGTAATCACTGCATTTTGCAGTGTTCCTTCTATGATAGTTCTTAAATAATGAGGGTATTCTTAATTAATGAGGATACATTGGGATTTACCCAAGTGTAATTCTGGGACTGCTTGGATACTTGATTTTCTGCCCAAGTCTCCACTCAAACACAACTGGATCAGACCCTATATATATTCGCTTGCCTTTTGTGGTTATAACAAGCAATGTGCCAGGAGAATTTGGGTCATGCCCGTCTATAGACATTGCTTCACAAAGCTCCAAAAATTGACAGAACTGATCGACAGTCAAAAACCCTGAAAATCCGAAGCGTCAAGATAACCCAGGATTAGGGTACATTGGTAAAGCACCGAAAATCAATATGAGCTCATACGAGTCAATTCGCAAGTGAAATTTCTGCAAGCCAAGACAATGTTCCCTCAAATCAATGGTTAAGGGGTTGGATCAGAATGGACTAGATATAAAAAATAAAAAGATGAACAAATTGAAAAGAAAACACCATAGCAATGTTTCAAACAGGACCATGAATCCCAATCGAACTAGCTATATACCCAACACAAAAACAAGAACCAAAATTCACTGCCATATTTTACATTTAAATCTCAAACACAACAAGAAGAAGAAGAAGACGAAGAAGAGAAATAACAAATTTCAATATGGATTATAAGTTACAAATCAAACATTGAACACTATCACATCATTAGTCATTAGCAAGCATATATTTACCCAAAAGAAAAAGGGAATCGTTAGTACGCAAACGGAAAGAAGAGAAAACAAGAACAGAAACAGAATACAGAACGGCAAAAATAGAGTGGAGTTGTAAAAAGAAACCCTTTGCTTGGATGGCAGCAGAGACCCGATCTGAAGCAATGGCTCTTCCAGAGAGAGAGAGAGAGAGAGAGAGAGATGCGTGAAATGTGTGTGGAGAGAGAGAGAGTAGAAACGGAAAGGAATGTTGAGAGGAGGATTTATTTGTCTTTAAAGAATTAAAGAATAAATAAAAGATGATGAATGAAAGAGAGACAGATAGAGGCCTTTTTTTCTTCTAATCTTCTCTTTCTTTCCTTCACTCTTTGAGGATTCGATCGTTTGAAATTTTGAATTTCAAATTATGCGTCCATCCTTCCTATCAAACGCTGGGTGCGCACGACTATTATCGTGCGCCTTCCTCTAAAATGTTGGAAGGGCCATTTTCGTAAATATAATTAAGATCGGTGAAAAGCGCGGCTTTGTACGGTACTACGGTGAGCCTCTATGTGGCCGGCCATGTGGGGCCCTTTTAGCGATTCACATTATCTGCCCTGCGAACGAGTTTTAGGTCAGAAGCATTTACTAGTGTCAAATTAAGTACCAAAATATATTATTTAAAATTCTATTCATGTTTGAAAAAGATAGGTGTTTATATTTAAATGAACTTGTATTATTCTTTTTATATTATATATTAAATTACAATTAGTTGAAATTTTAGAAAATAAAAAAATCAATTAAAGAAGAATTATTTAGTGAAATGAAATTTGAATTCAGAACTCTTGCATTTTGAAGTAAGGTACTGGCCAACACATCAACTCCAAAGGGTTCTTGTAGCCATGATTTGAGAAATACTACGGCATATCACAGCTATATATCATATTTTTATAATTATTTCATCATTTGTACGACAATATTTAAATTTTAAACTAAAGGCATTGTTATCGGTTTTTTTTTTTTTTTAAGTGAGGGAAATCAACGATAAGTAGTTTGAAATGTTAGATAGGATTTTATACTTAGTTCTATTATAATATTTTATACTACATGATGAGCCCACATCTTGTTCTAATTTTTTTAGATATATTAAATGTCTGGAATGATCACATTCTTCATCTTGTGGGTCACATGAATGATTCAAGTTGCAAGCATTCGGATCATATTCATAGATGCCATGTACTCATGACAAAAATTCTCTCATTTGTCTAGTTGTATTATTAAATTACAATGGCTAAATAACATTCAAATCATAAAAGAAAAGGAGGAAGAGGATAAATAATAAATATTAAAGTTATAATCTCTATTTATAACATAAAAGAAAAAACGAATTACAAAATCCTAATTGCATATTCTAAAATTGTGAAATTATCTAAAGGGTGGGGATATAGAAGGTTGAGAGTATGAATTCATACATTCATAATTTAAATATAGTGAACTTAAATGTTACTACCGTTAGAAAGGAAGTGAGAAAAAGACCAGTATTTTTTATAATAAAAAATAAAAAAATTATACTTTTTTTCACTTATTATCATCTAAATATTAAAAATATATATTAGTGTACGTCAGTAGCAGCCACATTCTGGACAGTAAATCATTATGGTGACTCAGATAGGGATCCATTTGCTCCCTTTTGATGTTCAGTTTCTTCAAAGCCCAATTCAAGATTTACCAGTATTTTAAAAAATTCTATCCATGTCAATTGAGATTTTATTTACACATGAGATATTCATCTATGCACTGGTCACATTGTATTACTGTATAAGTTTAAGTGTGAAGTCGATTAAAATTTTGAGAAAACTCGATCAGTTCGATCAAATATAATTTTTATAAAAAACATTTTGAAAGAAGTATCATGAGCCCATGTTTAGTACCCATAGTAATGTTATGCAACCCCATGGGAGTGAAAATCTAATTTATTACATCTGTGGCATAGCTCTTTCTGTGTTTCAAGGAAAAAGCAGTAGGAACCGTTTTCAGTCTCAAGGCAAGAGAGTAATCACATTCCGTCAGTTTTTTTTTTTTTTTTTTTTTTTTCAGCCTAGTTGCAAAAACAATTGGAGATTGGTGGATCCAGTGGTGAAATATATAAAGGAAAATTGCTCCAATGCTGAAATGGCAATCTTGAGACAGCATGTTTGCCATTTGATGAAACACCTGAAAGAGAGAATTTTATGTAGCTACATGATTGCTGCCTATGTATACTGCAACAATTGCAAAGATATCTTGGAGCTGATTAAAGAGAGAAGTGTATCCATGCTTACATGAGTGTTCTATGTTCCCTTCTGAGAATGATATCACCACTACAATTCACATGCTGTGAGAATTGAGTGCTACACCACTTGGGAACATTGACTTTGTTAGGCTCTTAGGATCTGGGTATTCATCCCAAAAGATTAACTTGTTAGGTGGAGTAACTCAGTCATTTATAAATTCCTATTTATCCCTCTACACTTCCAATGTGAGACTCATTTGCAGCAGTTCCAACAATCTCTTAGAGGATCTCTTGAGTCCACGTGAGGTAGTTTGAGATTTAGCTATGATACCACTTGTTAATACCTGAGTATCCATCCCAAAAGACTAGCATGTTGGGTGAAGTGACCTAAGTCTTTTATAAATTTCTAGAAATCTCTCTACACTTTCAATGTGGGATTCGTTCGCAGCAGCTCCAACAGACCCATGCTTTGCCACTGAGGATGGAGAAAGAGAGCTGCAAAGGGATGAACAAAATGCTGGCCTTTTGTTGTTTTGGGATTCTTAGCCAAACGATGTCAATGAGGATTTTCTGTCATTGCTGTTGTAGTTGCTACTGTTACTGCATCCACCCCACCTGTCAATGAATGAGCAACATTGAATCATGAAGTTGAACAGAGGCAGTGACATCTACTTTCAGTTCAACGACAAGATCCATGGAAACAACCCTCTTACATGGCTAGAGTCTTGATGTTGTGGGAAATCCTGCTTTATTTCTTGCATTTGATGCTTGACTTAGGCCGAGAACTTTTTCAGAGGCAGCACTATAATGTTATCATGCACAATTTTTTTTTATGACCAAGGTGTTTAGAGGTCTCACCTGTATTTGGATAGAAGACATTCTAATCCGACTAATTCTTGGACATGTGCAAGCCTCCTAATCTCACACATCAGTAAACCGTTGGAAAAGAAGTGCTGTTAATTTGTTATGTAGAAATCCCTGGATCAAATCTTTTTCCCAATGTGTGAATGAAATAGAAACACAATAAAATAATCAAACAAGCAACTACATAAAAGTGATATAAAGATTTACGTGGTTTGGCAATGTGCATACATCCACAGGACAAACTCCGAATTGGTCTTCCACTATAAAATAGGATTACAAGCAACTCTCTCTTAAAAAAGAGAGGATAACAACATCAAGAGTATACAACTCAAGGATAACAAAAAAGAATAATCTTACCTAAGTGGTTGCGTTGTTGTTTCTTCCAAAATCACCTTTGGAGATATCACCACTGAACTCTTCCTAGTATCCACAAGAGCTAAGTGAGGCTCTTTCTTTCTCACTCTCCAAGTGTCTCTCACACTCTCCAAGTGTCTCTCACTTGAAACTTGGACTGGTGGTATGTTGAAATGAGGAGAGAAGTGAGTTTATATAGACTTAGGAGAGGGGTGAAAAACTAGGCCATAATGAGCTCCTTTCAACTCCTCAGGAGACCTTTTCAATTTCAATAAGGCTTTTTCAATTTTCTATTCCTCAAAAGTCATTCCTCATTCCCAGGAGGCATCGGCCCTCATTCCCAGGAGGCATCGGCTATTGCAATGAGACATTTCTCATTTCAAGGAGGCTTTACTACTTCCAAGGTTCATACACCTTGGGTTGCCAAAGGTTTTCTCCACTAAGAAGGAAAACCCAACATAAACAACTATGGAGAGTAGTCCAGAGGAGTGTTGAAAATGAATCAAATTCAAGACCTCCCTTATGAGGGGAGCTTCTTGACCGTCAGGCCAACCCTCTCTTGAGTTGTTACTATGCACAATTATTCACGAGGCAAAGTTGTACATGGCACACCCTGCAAATACGTGAAGTTACATTCAGGGGTTCAAAATTCGATATCGATCGATATTGTGATATCGGCCAATATTTGTACCCCTTGGTTACATTGGTGCTTCTCTAAGTTATACGTCTAATTAAGAGTGTAACAACTAAAATCTCTTTATTTAGGAAAGATGTTTATCAACTAATTTAGTGAGCTATACATTTTTAATTGGAATATGTAGAAATATGTAGAAGTTGCTAAAACAATGAGTCTCAAATTTAAATTCCATTTGAACATCTTAGTTATATGATCTTAAATTTAAAAAAATAATTATTATAACTTCATTTTTTTTATAATCTATCACAAAACTATGATAAATAAATAGAGAATTTTCTCTCATTATTCACAAAGTTCTCTATCAATACTTTGTATCGACAATTCGTAATTTTCATTTCTTTCTCTCTTCCTGTTTTATTTCCTCATTGGCAGCCCTCGAATTCTTCCTTCCCGTTAAATATCGGCCGATATATATTGTATCGGTCGATATGTATCGGATTTTAAAGATCGATACATATCGGCCGACACGATATGTATCTGCCGTATAGTATAAATCTTGGCCGATACCACCAACATGTATCGGCTAAAATATCGGCTGATATTCTACTATAGTATAAAAAAAAAATTAAAAAGGGCTGATATTTAGATAAAAAACTTTAAAAATTTTATAAAGAAGAAATTATAAAAGACCAATTTTTTTTGCCCAAATATGATTGATATTTCATAATTTAAATTTCCAACTATGGTTGGTCTCTAATGCTGCTATTTTTTTGTTATTTATTACCATTTTCAAGCCAAATCTCTCCTTTTAATTTGCTGTAGATTTACATTGATCCTTCTTTCTTACAAAATTGTCCCTAAAAAATCGGGTCCTCCCTATCAATCAGCGTTTTTGCAAAACTGTCCCTAACAAATTGGTTCCCTTCTATCAATCAACGTTTTAATTTATGTTACAATATATTAGTTAAATTGTTGTACTTTCCGTATAAATGCGTTTGACATTTAAATTTATGAAAATGAACTAGTAAATTTTAATTATTTCTGAAAAAAAAAAAGAGGGTGACCGTTAAAAGCTGATATTTAGAAAAAAAAAAAACTAATATTTCTTAAAATAAAAGTCAAAAGGCATGTGAATTCTTGGTGTTGTAATCGCCCAATATGCTGTCAGATAATCCTTCCATCTCAGCCTTGAAGATCTTGCTAAAACCGTCCCAAAAAATCAGGTGAACAATAGGCGCTTAATGTATTTACGCATCAACGGAAATTTTTTGTTATTTGTAACAATAGTTATTTCTAATAATTTTTTACTTTTTCTTACTAACACTAAAATAAGTCATAAATATTTAATATAAAAATAATCAAGATTTATTTAATGATCACTTAGAATTTTTTCTATAATATTTTGTAATTTTTCATCATTTAAAAAAAAAGATTTGAAATTCTCGAGTTCATAACTTAAAAATAATATTTGAACATGTACATGACAGGTATTTTATGAAAAAATTATATATTCATGAAGCTTATAATTTTCTTCATTTTATGAAAAATTTCTGAATTTTTTTGAAATTAGAAATAAAAAATGAAAAAAATGGGTGGAGAGAGAAAGATATCAGCCGAGACATCGGCGAATGCCGACATCTCGCCGATATGCAATATCGGCCGATATCTCGGCCAGACCGTTTTTTGCACCCCTTTCCCGGGTTATTTTTATTTCTTTTATTTTTTTTTTCTCCTTTTGTTTGCTTTTCCTCTACTGCTCTCTCTCTCGGCCTGAGTTTTACAGGATTATACAGTTGCTGATTCCTTCCTTCTTTTATTTTAATTTTCTTTTCTATTCTATTTCTTTCTTTATTTCCCTTTCTTTCCTACTCTCTCTGTTCCATCTCTTTATTAAGTGGGGATAATTTAAGAGAGGTATTGGTGTCCATCTCATTTCTTTAAAATTAAACGAATTTAAAGAGTTAGCTTAGTGAGATACATTAATAAGAAATACCGTTAGTAGATTGTAGATTTCACAAATTTAAGTTTATTTGATAAGTAATTATAAGGATATAAAGTTTATAAAATTTTGCAATCAATTAATAATTCAAATCATATAATCACGGCTTTTAAATTTTAATGAGTATGAGTTAATGGTTTTTAAAAGTTTAAAATCAAGAGATAAAATCACCTGTAAAAATGAACCATAACATTCAAGAATGAATACCCTGAAATTTATTTTTTAAAATATATCTAGTTATCTACTGAAATACAGCAAGTTTCTTTAAGATTTGTTGGAAAGATGTCACTGGCCTTGTGCTGCTTTCGGTGAAAACTAAAGTGATTTGATGGCAAGAAAGCTTAATAACGAAGCAACACGATTCTTTTTATTAAACAACATAAGACCTTTTATTTTTAAAACATAATAATTTTATTATATGAAAGAGTTTTCTTCATATGAAAGGATTTTTCTTATTTTATAATGCTACTGAAAAATGCCATGTGACCCACAGAGGGGATTTTTTTTCAACTTTATACTTTCTCTGTGGTAACAGTGAGGTTTGGACATGGGAGCTTTTAATACTTAGAAATGAAGTAATCTTTTAATGAACAAATTAATTTTATACAAACTTTAGATTAGCTTTAAATAAAAATTAATTATCTTATTATAAGTATTTGATCTATGACTAATAAAAAGGATAATATGATAATAGTTTTGAGTCCGACCATTTATTTAGAAGCATTTTCTACTATCCCTCAAACCTATAATAGAATATGCAGTTTCTACCACCCAAATGACAAGAAATGGTAATATCTTTAAATTAAAGTTAAACCATTTATTTTATAATTTGAAATTGAATATTATAATATTTTAGATATACTGGATTCTACTATGAAGTATGAACTAATCTAAAAAGAAATTTCTAGCATTTGACAGAGCTAATGTATTCATAAGTATGTCATGTGTTTTTTTTAAATTTCTAGGATGAATTTGAATTTTGTGACTAATTAATTTCATACAACTTAGTAGAATTTGACAAAACAATGACAGGAAATATATCAGTGGAGCCTAATATCTTGGACAAAGATACTGCAAGTTTCCATATATAATGTTAACCTATCTGACAATGGTAGTGATCTGATTTAAGCAATAATAAAGAGTTACTGCAATTTTTATTATCTATATCTATTCAATACATAAAGTTATACAACTAATGCAACTGATTTGTGTTTATTAAATGGATATCCACAACTCTCCCTTTTTAATTTGAGAATAGATTCAACACCAATATGTGATTTAAATTATAGTAAAAGTAAAAAAAAAAAGCTTTCATTTAAACAGACGTAGTTTTACAATCCAAAATCCTCAGTTGTCCCTACGTGATTGTTTGAATGGGAGGGCCATATTGGATTTTCTAGTCCAAAGAGAAAGTCGATACCATGATACTTTTAAATTGGGTGTATGTTGCATTGTTGCTCTCTCAAACTACACAGAACCCTCTCTCTCTCTAACGTGTCATGAAAGTTTGGTTTGCTTTTTATTATTTTAATTAGTTTTTTCTTTTTGGGTTTTGATGGAATGCTGTGCATGATAGAATTTATGATTTGGAGATATGGGTTCTGAAGTTAAGGTCCTTTTGTATTATGGATGATTTGTTGTTGTCGCTTTTCTAGCTTTAACCAGTTCATTACTGGACTTGGAGGAGAAGAACTCTGTAGCAGGAACATACCCTTCCTGTGGCATACAGAACAGTGTGGATTCCCAATTGCATGGTATCGGAATTTTATCAAATTCCTTCTCTTATGTAAGTGAGTAATCTTGTTGTTTGGCTCATGTGTCCCTAGAGACTTGTGTAGATTGCATAGAATGGAGAAACAGAGAAGTGAATGGATGGGAGAGGAGACTGGAGTTGACTTGACTCGATATGTTGTCGAGTGGATTGAGTCTAGAACAGTTAGAAAAATGATTCATTACTGCATTTTGATGATGTAGAGCTCTCTTATTGGTCCCCCACCCACCCACCACCACCAACACCAACACCAACACCAGAGATTCTAAAGGATCAGGAGTGGCTGGAAGAACGGATTTTTTGTACTATCCCTCTAATGGAGGTGGAGGAGTCCCAATTTCCTAGTCGCTTAAGCCTCTCTTGTGAGATGCTTGGGCCCACTTCTTGTGAATCCAAACCAATTGAGTACCCACCACATCCATACAATGCTTAGTTGAAGGAGTACATCACACTATCATTTCGCTATTGCAATTTTTCTCGTGGTGGCTGGTCACATGTGTAAGGCCAATGGGGCATTGGACATGGCCTGAAAGTGATTTATTGGAGTATAAATGCACCCTTACAGATCAGGGTTATAAGAGGCATCTGCAAGAATGAAAACATTAACATAAGTTGCACGATTGATTGCCTTTAAAATTTGTGATTAGCTGCCAGAATGGAATTGGAACTGACTATGTTCTGTACATGGTCCATCAGTGTGCGACTCATGTTGGAGTGAAATTATAAAAGTCCTACCATTTCATGGTTATTAGTTGATTGGACAGTTTGCCTTTACGAGAGCTGAGCTCTGCAGAACAAGAGGGCCCAAAGCAAGAACTTTCTTAGTTGGATGTTACCAGTGGTTCTGAATTCCCTTTGCAGCACCTGCATGATTAACACCATTATTGTTGAAATACAACTTTCACTATTGTTTTTTCTTTTGTTCAATATAAGTGAGGATACACAACTAACAGTTCCATATAAAGTTGTAGACTAAAGCACTAAAGCATGCGTGGGTGCTTCACCTATCATGCTTTTTTATGCTAACCCTAGAGCTACCAAACACCTAGGCAATGACTTCTAAATCCATTGTTGGAACTGCTAAGGACCTGATTAATACGCCATAAACTCTAGAGCTAATCGAACGTGAAAAATTAAGCCCTTTATCTTTTCCAATATTAGGTTAGCCATCACTCTAGGTTGGAACATCACCTCTCAAGACACGTGATAAGCGTTAGCCAGTAAGAGACTTCTCGGGTCCTAGAGTCCTCTCGGATAGAGTCCTAGAGACTTGTGTAGATTGCATAGAGTGGAGACACGGAGAAGTGAATGGATGGGAGAGGAGACTGGAGATTTCTTGACTCGATATGATGTCGAGTAGATTGAGTCTAGAACAGTTAGAAAAATGAGCCGTTAAATGTTCGAATCAATGTCAAGATGTGACCAACAGATGAAGCCCAATCTCTGATCCAACAGTGTATCGTAGTCTCATTGGGAGTCTTAATTACTTGACCATCAGTAGCCCAGACATTAGTCACGTCGTTCATGTGGTAAGTCAGTTTATGTCATTCCCAACATCTGTTCACTGTGTTGCAGTTCTTCGCATATTAAGGTATATTCATGGCACTTTGTATCAAGGGTTGTTGTTTTCCTCTTCCTCATCTCTTTCGTTACATGCTTATCCTGACTCTAATTGGGCCCTGTAATGTAAATGATAGACGCACAACTGGGTTTCTTATTTTTCTTGGTGATTCACTCACATCATGGAAATGTAAGAAACAATTTGTTGTTTCTAGTTCAAGTACTGAAGTTGAATATCGTGCTTTATCTACCATACCGTTGAAGTAGGTTGGTTACGTTGATTTCTTCAAGATTTTGGTGTTGTTCATTGTGGTCTAGTTCCTATCTTGTGTGATAACAAAAGTGTCATCCAGATTACACAGAATGATATGTTCTGTGAACCGCACCAAATACATTGAGGTTGACTGTCACTATGTTCTCCAAGAGTACGCTAAAGGGATTGTTACTCTTCCATTTGTTTCTTTTGAGCATCAACTAGTTGATCTTCTCACAAAAACACACTCTTCTGTGCGATATCGAGTTCTAACATCCAAACTCCAACTACTTTCTTTTGACCCATCTTGAGTTGGGGGTGATGTTAGCCAGTAAAAGACTTCTTGTGTCCTAGAGTCCTCTCGGGGTAGAGTCCTCTCAAATTGGAAGTCCTCCTAAGTTAGAATCTGATGGGTTGAGTGTTAGTAACTGTGTGGTCTTTTTTCTAAATCTTTTGTATCTATATATATATATATATATATATATATGGTAATAGATGGAGATAGACTTTCAATATTTCACAATAAGCCATCAATGAATCTAAACACTTCCCCTCTTCGATGACTTATCACATAACATACCACCATTTTGCTTCCCTGCCGACCTCCTATAAGGGCTCACACTATACCAGCTCTCACTCTGGACTAGGTATCCCTTTCCACCCTTGCGGCGGCTATCACACTGGCGCCCAGTAGCCCTTTCCCAAGGTTGTCCTTGCCAGGATTTGAACACGGGACATGTACATGCTTTGATATTAATTGTTAGGAGTTTGACCAATATGCAAAAAGCTCCGAAGCTGATGGAAAGTGGAAAATCAAACACTTTATCCATTCTCATGCTAGGTTGGCCCACATCCCAGGCTGCACCCCACCAAGCACTTGACAAGTCATAATCCTGATGAAGTTCATGTTGAATCTGTTTGCACATTAATGAATACAGTAGGGGAGAAGATGGATAATCCAAAAGACAAGCACATAGATGTGTATTTTAATACGATGCTGAGCTTATCGAACAATCAGGAGCTGTCCTCCAGGGTAAGTTTCATGTTGAACTATCTCATTGATCTGAGAAGGAATAAATGGTAACCGGAAATGATTGAGGAAGTTCAGAAACATGCAACTCCAAAGTGGAAATTCCAGTCTGTTAGACGATCTCATGGTGGGTATGGCATTAATTTTGAACTATGCTAATGCATTTTACCTGTGGATTATGTAGGGAAGTTATTTTTCTTGTTTACAGTTATTAGTGTCGAAGCTTAGAGAGCATGGTTAAGTGGTTTCTTGCATATAATTTTAAAGCATTTTTTTCATAAAGCAGTCATAATTCTATCAAAATTGAGGTTTTGTTCAGTGTTTTATTGATTTCCTTGTAATATGGTGTCACAGGATGTTGGTGCAGTGAATTTCCTTATCAGTTGGAAAGGAAGAAACTGTACAGTGTCAAAATGCATGAATCTTATGAGGAAGAAGAGTCCAAGCAAAGACAGCTAAAAGCCATTATTAACAAGCTCACATCCCAAAATGTTGATGAGCTTATACAGCAGATCATATATGTTAAGATTGATAGTGCAGTCACTCTTTGTGGGTTGGTCTCACAAATTTTTGAGAAAGCTCTGACGGAACCAACTCTCTGTGAAACATACGCAAACATCTGCTACCATCTTGCTTGGATGTTACCTGATTTTAGTGACGAAAATGAGAGGATCACTTTCAAAAGATTGCTTTTGAACAAGTGCCAGGAAGAGTTTGAGAAGGGGGAAAGAGAAGAAGCTGAAGCTAAGAGTGTAGTGGATGGAGAGATTAAATGTTCATATGAGGAAAGAATGGAAAAGAAGGTCCAGGCACAAAGCCGGATGCTGGGGAACATTCAGTTGATTGGAGAATTATACAAGAAAAAGATGCTGACTGAGAGAATCATGCATGAATGCATCAAGAAGTTGCTGGGTCAACATCAGAATCTAGATGAGGAACATATTGAAGCCCTCTGCAAGCTAATGAGTATAATAGGAGAGATGATAGATCATCCTAAAGCTAAGGAACATATGGATGCATACTTTGACATTATGCAAAAGTTATCAAACAACCAAAATCTATCTTCTAGGCTACGGTCTATGTTGAGGGATGTAATCAGCCTGAGAAGGAATAAGTGGCAACAAATGAGGGAGGATGAAAGGCTGAAAATGATTGAAGAAGTTCAGAAAGGCACAGCTCCAGAACGGCAATTAGAATCCGGTAGACTGTCTTGTGAACCCATTCACTTTTGCAATAGATTATGTTTGAGCTTTCTTTTTGTGTGCACAGTTGTTACTGTAACAAAGCATCTTATGACCATTTTTAATCTCCTTTCATAATATATCTAATTGTTGCTTCACTCAATCTTTAATTTATTCCATTTTATATGGTGATGCTGCAGGAGATTGGTACAGTGAGCTGTTGGCATTTGTGAACAGTGTGGAGGTATTTATTTATATACTTTATCCTTTTTTCTTTAGTTTCTGAAGTAAAGAATTCTTTGCAAGTGTCTCTTGTTATGAATTTTTTTTTTCTGTCTGTTGATGATGAAGCAATTGTATATGTATCTGGATGTATGTACATACTTCAACTGGGTTGTTTCCACCGAATTCTGATGAACAAACAAGTGGCCAGGTTGTGCTTTCAGGATAGATATAAATCAGTTTCTTCCTCCTCTTCATCTTCTTGCCTTGGTGCTTAACAGTGTGACATCTTTGTTGTTAATTGTTTAGTCACTTTTATATAATTCCTCGCCTTAATTAGTTAGGTTGCAACATGCATGTGGTTTTCAAGTGTTGAGGGAAGTGCTTGTAGGTGCATGTTGAGTTTCAACCTGAAATGCCATGTATCAGAGGCAGAAGCCTTTAACTTTGATGCATGTGAGGCTCATGCCTCATCCCATGAATCATGCCACATGAGGACTCACTCTGTTAATCTTAAGAAAAACATTTTGGCCTTCAAATTTGTTTTTGACATTGAGTTTGACATAGTAGGGGCAAGCAACCAGAAGGCAGACTTCTTCATGGAAATATTGGAAAGATGTTTAAAAGTGGTAGTGAAAGGGTGCAAGCCTCATTATTGCTTAAAATACGAATAGAAGTCAGAGAGCAATTTTTTTTTTTCATTCTTAAATGGCATTAAAAGATCTTTCAACATTATTTTTCTTTATTTAGGATCAAAATGGGAACTTGCTTATTTTTAAACAGCAAGTTTTCTTGAGATGGGATCTTTGTTGAAAAAATGTAGATATCTGCTTACCTTGATATATTTATCTTTTTTTTTTAAGCGGTATTAATAAGAAAAAGCTTTACAACAGTAGAACAAGATCTAGGAGAACTAGACCGAAAGAGAAAAAACTACAAAAAAACTATGACATGTCTGGCTGCAAAGCCAAAAACAGTCCATTACATTTGTACAAGAAGTACTATCTACTCATAGAAAAAACACTCCTGAAAATGAATTGCTGAATCCATTTTTAGCAAAGAAGTCGTCCACGCCATTTGTCGTGCAACTGATTTGAGCGAATGATACATCAATTCCCAAACAGAGATCCCTAATCTCTCTAACTGTGGTAATCAATCTCCAAGGGGGACACTTTAGTCCCTTAGCCCATTTTATTGCATTTGCCAAGTCCCTCTCGATGACTAATGATCCATGCCCATAGACTGACCATAAAGTCAAAGATTTCCTAATACTGAGTAGTTCTGAGACATTTGAGTCCCTAATCCCAATTGACTCTGAGAACACCAAAGAAGTGACCTCGTTATGATTCCTAAGAACACTGCCTATCTTTACCGGGCCTGGTTTTCCCCTAGCAGCTCCATCTATATTGAATTTCATGACATCCCGATTGGTGGAACCCAAGGAAAACAAGGTTTCGCTAATTTAGCAACCTCACTCATACAGCCTTCCCACGACATAAAGAAATCGCCTGGTTTTAGCCCCTTGAACTCTTTACCGATAAAAGCCACATATTCAAACTCCATTTTGCCCTTGGGAGGAGTTTGCTTTCCTCGACTGAATCAAACTGAACTGCTTACCTTGATATATTTATCCATTTCTGGATTATATACTTTTATTGATTTAGTAGGTTAAAAAACTACAAGGCTTACTTCTCAGCTCTGCATAGGACCAATAGCCTCATGTTTGCCTCATAATTCTCCTTCTAAAATAGTGGTATTTACCAGGTTTTGACTCCGTTTCTACTGGACACTGGTGTCAGTGCAGGTATTGCACGCAGATGAAAAAAGATACAGAGTCGTGAAAGTGCATGACAAGGAAGAGGCCAAGAAAAGACAACTGAGAGCTATCTTGAACAACCTAGCACCTCAAAATTTTGAGAAGTTAACTCGTCAAGTTGGATTTGTTAGTATTGACAATGCAGTCACTCTTGCTTGCATAGTCTCACATATTATTGATACTCTTGAGCCCTTTCTCTGTCAAACATATGCAAGCTTTTGTCAACATCTTGATGCTGTGACACCACATTTGTATGAGAACAATCAGAAGATCACTTTCAAAAAATTGCTAGTGAACAAGTGCCAGCAGGAGTTTGAGAGAGAGGAGGCTGAAGACGCTGGGGTAGAGGAACTTTCTGAACATGACACAATGGACAAGAAAATCAAGGCACGCAGGAGGATGGTGAACATTCAGTTTATTGGAGAACTGTACAAGAAAGGGATCCTTACTCAGAATATTATACACAGTTGCATGATGAAACTGCTACTGAAGTGTCAGAGTGATAACGAGGAAGATGTTGAAGCCATGTGCATATTAATATGCGTTATAGGGAAGATGATTGATCACTCGAGAGACAGATTCATGGATGCATATTTCGACAAAATGGTGGTGTTATTGAACAACCAGAAGCGACCTTGCAGAGCATGGTTCATGTTGAAGGATACGATTGATTTGAGAAACAACAAATGGCGTCAGAGGAGGAAGTTTGAATGGGAGAAAAGGAATGAGGAACTTCACATAGATATATTTAAAGAACCATATTTATTTGCTAGCAGATTGTCTCATGGTGGGTATTGCATTAGTTCCACAGGGAGGGGACAACATACTGATTATCCCCAAGGGCTTACTACATTGTCGTCTATCAAGTTCAAAGATAGGCATCCTTTTGAAAGTACATTTTCAGTTCCTTCCAGACTGCGGCCTTTTGTCAATTGTTCTACTAGTGTTGGCTCTCAAAGGGGTCTACTAGTATGATTCCCAATAGACAGCATTCACTTAAGTTCTTCTTTGGTGAATGCTTCTCCCTCCACTGGGGACCCCAGAAGAATGATATCTGGCCTGAGCGAACACATATTTGCACCAAAAAGGACACCGCATTTTTCACAAAACAAATTCAGCAGGAATTGTATCCTAAATCCAGGGAGGTCTTTGGCGTCACCGTCTTATGACCAATTAAGTTCCCATGAGTGCAATAAAAGGGATCCAAGGACCATAGTTTGTTCTTTTGGTAGATCCAGGGGTCAAAATATCGGCCGATACTGTGCGTATCGGCCGATATAATTCGGTTTTTCAACCACCGAATTATATCGGCCGATACGTATAGTATCGGCCGTACAAAAAAAAAATTCGGCCGATATGTCCGAATTTTTGACCGAATTATCGGTCATCATATCGGCCGAATTTTAAAAATTCGGTTTTTTGTTTTTTTTTTTTTTTTAATTTTTTTTTTTTTCATAATAAATATCGGCCGAGATGACCTATATATCGGTCCAAATCTCGGCCGAATCTGGGCCGAATCGGCCGTTTTTTCCCCCTGAAAACAGTAAATCTCGGGCCTGGGCCCAACTCAAGTTCGGCGATATTTTGCCGATATATCGGACGATATATCCCGTCCGATATATCGGGCGAGATCTCGACGAGATCTCACCTGTCAACCAATTTCTCCCCATCACATCTCTGTGTACAGCGGACTGCAGGATTCGGCTGGTCCGGGATGCCTGAATATTTTATTATTTTTTTTAAATCCAAAAAATCGAACCGGTCCAATTTTTTCCTATAAATACTATTCACATATATCTAAAATTTCACACCTTATTTTCAAAGAGAAAATCAGATTTTACTATTTATCTTTCAAAAAAATTACACTCTTCATTACTTGATTTAAGTAAGTTCTAAACGACCCGGATTTGTTTGAAACCGAACGATCCAGACCGTTCAAAGGTTTCTTCATTTACAGATCTACTGATCTTGTAAGTTTTGTAATTTATTTCGATTTATCTGTATTTTATTTTAATTTTTTTAGCCAAAAATAACATAAAAGAAGTTAAAAAATGCTTGAAGTTAAATAAGATATGTAGTAATAAAAGCTTTATATAGGTATTATAATTTTTTTTCCATCTTAATGTATCTGTAGTTAGTTTTTGTGTACTTTGTTAGTTACTATTTTTTTTCATTTATTTATTCATTTTTGTTAACTATTTCAACATAAAATAGCATAAATGAAAAAAAAAGTTAGAAAATGATAATACCTATAAAATAATAGATGAACATTTTTCATTTGCTCTTAGTTACTGTTACTAACATGTTAAAATTTACAGCAACATTTTTTACATTCACTTACTCCTTATTTTAATTATTTCATTATTATCTATGGACTATGATATATAAATGTTAGTAAATGGTAAAACCTATAAAATAATACATGAAATTTTTTTATTTGTTGTTATTTAATGTATACTAACTTCTTTTACAGGGATGAAATTTTTTTCCTTTTATTTTATTTCTTTTTGTAATTATTTCATTATTATCTATGGACTATGACATATAAATGTTAGAAAATGGTAAAACCTATAAAATAATACATGAAATTTTTTTATTTGCTGTTATTTAATGTATACTAACTTCTTTTACAGGGATGAAATTTTTTCCTTTTATTTTCTTTATTTTTGTAATTATTTCATTATTATCTATGGTCTATGATATATAAATGTTAGAAAATGGTAAAACCTATAAAATAATACATGAAATTTTTTTATTTGCTGTTATATAATGTATACTAACTTCTTTTACAAGGATGCAATTTTTTCCTTTTATTTTATTTCTTTTTGTAATTATTTCATTATTATCTATGGACTATGATATATAGATGTTAGAAAATGGTAAAACCTATAAAATAATACATGAAATTTTTTTATTTGATTTTATTTAATGTATAATAACTTCTTTTAAAGGGATGCAATTTTTTCCTTTTATTTTATTTCTTTTTGTAATTTTCACCATTTTATTACTATTTATATAATTTCCCACTATCGTAACTTCAAAAATATATTAGAAGATGTAAATGTCCGATATTTTATGAAAAAATTACATATTCAATAAGCTCATAATTTTCTGCATTTGCTGTAATTTTTTTGGAAATTTTTTTTTTTTTAAAAAAAAAAAAAAAAAACGGGGAGGAGAGAGAAAAAGTTCGGCCGATATATCGGTTCGGCCGATATATCGGCCGATATGAAAAATCGGCCGGGATAACGGCCCGGCCGATTTTTTTACCCCTGGGTAGATCTATGACAACTTCACCTGCCACAAGCTCGGTGCAGGGATCTTCAGTTGTAGATGGTGATGTTCTTTATGAGTATAAAAGGTCTGAGGTTCACTTGCGAGATATGTCCATCGCAGCCATCAGGGAATACTATGGGTAACATCTTGTTTCCTATGTTATGTAGGATTTTTTTTTTCTATTTTCCACATTACATAAGACTTCCCTGCATAACTAGCATGCAAGACTGTTCTTGGTTTCACTCCATCTTAAGTCTTTTACTTTAACAAGGATAGAGTTCAAACCCTGTTTCGAGGGTTCTTCATTTATGCTTAGCATCATTAGATTGTTCAAAAAGTGTTTTTTTTTTTTCAACTGTTTCCTTTAGTTCTCATTAGATTGTTTCAATCATTTCTTGTCTGAAGATATTAAGGAAGCACTAGGACAAGCCTGTTGTTGCAATATTTTGCAATAGTAGTTGGTGTTTGTTCCACTGCTTAGGCAAAGGCTTCCAGCTTATTTTTCAACTTCCATGCTTCCAGCCAAAGGTTAAGAGATTTGAAGCTGCGATGGCTGGCTAAAAACACATACTTCGCCACTGAGGCTTTCACCTGTGGGAGGCCTTTACTGCCTTATGGCCCTCCTCAGTTTGTCATCGTCGGGCAGATCTTTCTGAGGTCTGTTTGAGAGAAATGAACCTAAAACTGAAGAAATTCAAAATTTCCCACATGGGTATAGCTCAACTGGTTGACCTCCCGCCTCAGGAAGCGAGAGGTGCCAGGTTTGAACCCCCATAGCCTAACCTGGTGTACTGTAAGGGCAGTGGATATCACCCGTGGGGGTTTACGCTGGGTTTCCTGCGGTTTACCACACGTAAATTCAAAAAAAAAAAAAAAAAACTGAAGAAATTCAAAAAGAATTCTTGGCCCAGGATTTTGTTTTTAAAAGGAGCCTACCAGACTCAGCCCATTGAGGTCCGCTAAGCTTCTCTAGTGAGAGTGGTTTTACCTCATAATTATTTGACTTTTTTTTCTTTTTCTGCACATGATTATTTAAACTTCCTACCATACATCACATTAACAGGTTAAGGTCCAAAATCACTTTGATTGATGATCGAAGCTATCTAACTCTTTGCATTAAGAGGGTTGGCTAATGAGGGATCATTCCTGGCCAAAGTCGATTACTGGGCTTTGGCTGATCTATGCCTTCCCAAGCTGAAAGTTGACCCTACTTGTTTTCCCCAACTGGAGCTTAACTTAAAAAAACATAACATGCCACATTACATGGTAAGGACAAACTGGAATGGTTTCTCTTTTTTTTTTTTCCTGGAAAATGATATGGGCTCTTTTGCTTGCTTTCTATTTGCCAATGCCAGTAATACTAAATACACTTAGAATTTTAACTTTGAATGCTTGAATTTTGAGTTTCTAATTTACATTGTAAATTTTTTAATTATTGTTTTCAGTGCGAGAGATGAAGAAGAGGTCCGTTTATGCATCAAAGACTTGAATGCACCAAGGTTCCACCCCAAAATGGTTATGCTCTGGATTGTAGACTCTTTTGACCATAAGAACGACATCGACAGGGATTTTTTGGCTAAGCTTCTTGTCAGTCTATGCAAATCCCAGGATACTTTGCTAAGTCAAGTACATCTTACCATGGGGTACACTACAAAGGCCTTGACACTGAAGATTTCCTATCTGCATTTAATCTGGTACATTCTGTAGGAGGGTACATACATGTTCCGACTTCACGTAGGAGCCCTACCTTTTAGGACTATGCAATTCCTTAGTGCAATCAGAATTATGTGGGATTCAGCCTGTTTTGGTGGCACAAAATTCTCTGGTAGAGTTGAAATTCTGTGAAGTTTGATTGGCCAGAATTCTTGGTGGATTCAGAACATTCATGGTACCTCAGATTTCTGATTCCACTGAAGAACTCCAATCTCGCAAACTCTGAATCCACCAAGGAATTCCAGGCTCCCAAAACAAGCCCTTCAGTAATCCTAATAGGAACATCCCCAATCTAGCAATGCAAGCTATTTTCCATTACTATCTATTGCAAATACCAGTTGGATGACTAGGATCATTTGAAACAATCATTTGCGCATAGTTCATCCATGATCTGCCCATAGATAAACAGCTTAGGCACTTGTAAGCTGCCAGTCTGACCTGTATCATCTCTGTTGAATAGAACAATACTGTTTCTTGTCAATCAAGCGTGTAGAACAGTAAGATCTCAAGCTCCATTCTTTTCTTTAGCACTTGGGACCCTTTTTTTTTTTTTTTTTTTTTTTTTTTCAGGATTGAATTCATGCTCTCTAATTTGGAGGATGCTGTTATTGATACCCCAAAGGCTGCATTGCATCTCGGTCGTATCCTAGGTTTAATCATCATAGAAAATGTTGCAACTTTGAGAGAAATTGGAAAATTGATTCTTGAAGGAGGCCTTGAACCAGGGCACCTTATACAAATAGGTCTTGGGTCGGATCTCCTCATTAGCATACTCGATACAATGAGAAGAGAGAGAGGTAAGTCTGGCATAAATGATATCTGGAATGGTTCAAACTTACAGTTGGAGGATTTTCGACCCCGAGATTCCAGGAAGTCGATTACATTTGATGCATTCGTTGAGGAGGCATTGATCTGAGTCAGGTAAAGACTTAACATCTAGATTGGGTATCTGAATGTGTGAAAATGTTTGCCTTCATTCACAAGGAAGTGTAGTTTTGTTCTACTTGTTATTTTTGTGGTGGTTGTTTTTGTTTTTCTTTTGAGCCTGATCCTCTTAGGCCTTGCGTAATTCTCTTGTATTTGTTTTCTTGTTAATAAAAGTTTTCTCTCTTACCGCTAAAAAAAAAAGAAGTGGGCTTCCATTTGTACAGTCTTATACTTATCCTTCTACCTATGCATAACATAAAAAGGAGACTTTTAAGATACATAATAGCATAGTGATGTTTGTTGCATTTTTCAGTTTATATTTTTGTTTCTTCAATGTGAATGAGTTTTTTCTAGCAATATTTTGAATCTGTCTTGTGGATTTAGATCGATTAATCCAAGGGAATTTGGTGGATTTACAGTGATTAATTCAAGAGCATACATTCAATCACTAATCAATAATAATATTATGTTGGACCCTTCATTCTTCAGCACAGTTCACTACTGAATAATCATTTGAGTAAAATGGTTCAATGAAAGCTTATTCCTCCGTATTTATTGTGATAGTCTCTCAAGTGGACTGGATTGAGCTCATCTCAAGTTCTCAACACAATATTCACATAATTAACCTTACAAAATCGAAGAAATGATAGTTAATGAGAGAATTTTTTTAAAAAAAAGAGAGTAGATGCATCAAACATGTAAAGCGAATATATTTAAACTAAGTAAAATAAATTAGTTGAAATGAAATCCTCTCTCATAATGCGGGAAACTTCAAAAAAAAATCGTTGTTTTGTTAAATAGACCAAATTTAATTTAGAAATGGAGATTACTTTTATCTTGATTAAATTTAGATATTTTTGGATGTTGTTAAAACTAAGAACAACTAATTTTAGGTCAAATTCTCAAAGATAAGTTTCGAAAGTAAGCATTAGAAACTTCTGATTGGAATAATTTTTTTTAAATAACTTAAAAATTTAAATCATGCACCCTACATTGATCTCTACTAACCTCCAATACTTAGATCTAGGTGCATATATGATACAACCCTTATCTTCATATTCATGAATTTTCTTCTCCAATGAATCTCCATTGCTATGAAATTGTTGGAAATTTTTGGATCACCCAAACAGCATCAAATTAAGTGAATCACATATTATGTCATTTCCATTTAATTTTATAAACATATGAAATCATTTCATTAAAATAAAAATAAAAAACAAAAATGGAGATTATCTTTGGAAGTGGGATATTGAGTTCAATTTACACTCAATTCGAACGGGCCACTTCCCATAGTTTAATCGGTGTGTATGGATTGGAAAGTTTACACATGTTTATTGGATTAATTTCACATCCAATATGGGGTGGAGATACCTGTGTTATAAAAAAAAAAACAAATTACCTCAACTTGCAAAGAAACTAAAGGAAAAAAAAAAAAAAAGAGAAAGAGAGAGGTTTACATGCATATACCTTCCTTTCTAATGTGAAGATGTTACTCAAAGTGGAAGCAAATGCAAGATTCCCAATGAAAATGGTGTTTTTGGAGATTAGAGGTTTAAATTTACTTAAAATGAGACAATATGGCTTTGGAAGAATGAGATGAAAAGAAGTTAAAAGACCCATTTTCGCAGCTAGGCTTGATTTGGGCCCAGTTTTTTTGAAAAGTGGGCTGATACGACCCAATATCGATCAAATTTTGGCCCAGAATTCAGCCTGCAATATAGGCCCCTAATGGGATACATTACTCCATTAAATGATATATATTTGTCTCTATGGGCTCGACAACCTCACCCACAATTTTGCTTGTCTAGTAGGGTCAACTGGCTACTTGATAGTTACCATCTATTTTCACATGCCATGCTTATAAGCTTAGCCTAAGGTCTGTACTCTGTACTGTCACTTGATTTTTTAATTTTTGCAAGTTCTAAATAAACAATAGTTTTGAATGCATGGAAAGGAAATTAATTCGTAGGAAATAAATATTTGTTTTAGAAACTGAATATCTCATGTTATTTGGGTCTTATCTTTCTGCAAAGTGATAAATTAAAATTCTTTTATTTTCATATAAGAAAAACTCTATTTACAAACCCTAGGGCACACTAAAGTTAGACCATGAGGGTTCGAACCCGTAACCTCCTGCTTCTTGAGGCGGGAGGCAATTAGTTGAGCTACACCTATGTGGGGTCACACGTGAGGATTTTACGCTGGGTATCCCGCGGTTTCCCACACGTAAACAAAAAAAAAAATGTAGATTTTATTTTATTGAAAAGTTAAAATATGCGAGTGAGACCAACCAAATAACAATTGCTAATATGAAAATTACGCTTTCAGCTTTCCCACAAATAAATATACTTTAAAACTAAGGACATTCCATGAATCCAAACAGGGCCTACATGAAGAAAAGGAAATTATATGACAGTATTGGTGCATAGGAAGATAACCATTTTTAATTTTTAACCATAAGATTAAAGTGATTTCTCAACATTAAATTATTTTATATTTGTTTATTTATTCAATATCTTAAATTGAATGACATGAGTGACCAATGAGATTTTTGGGTGAACACTATGTTATAGATGTTTGGGACATTCATGACCAACAATGGATGAATTTGCAAAAGTTAGGTAAGATAGATAAGCCTATGATGGTGGCCGCGAGGGCGGCGGTAGTGGTGATTCTTGGTGGTTTATACATGGAATGTATTGTTACATATTTAGCAAAACCAATGTTTGATGCTGAGTTAAAAATTATTTTAGACCAACAAATACAATAGTTCCATCAGATCTCCAAATGAAGAAAAAAAAGGTGAGAACATGAGAGAAAATTTACGAGTGTGTCCATTGAAAAAAGGAAATTTGACGTGAGACAATTGAATGATATCAATATGACTTTATAAAGAGATGGGTAGAAAAGTAAATATTTTTTAAGGTGGTGATCCTAACACGGAAATAATTTTTAAAAAGACACAGGATTTTGTGGATTTCTCACTTTACCCTTCATCCCTGTTGTATGAAAGCATTAAAAAAAAAAAATGTCAATGATCTGGTAAGTTATTCGATCAGTGAGGCGATTTGCTATTTTGTATAAAAAAAAATCTTATTTAGATAAATGAAAGTGATCCAATAAGTGAGTCGACTTCTAATATTCTTTTTTTTTTTTTAAATTTTTGGTAGGGCAAGATAGGGGTAAAGTGTGAAGTTTGGAAAATACGTATCTCTTAAAAGCCTATTCCCTTGTTAGGATGGTTACCCTTTTTTTTTTACTGTAAACATTAAAAAAATGAATTGACTCAATAGATGAATGTGGCATCAAAGACAATGCTAGCATTATGAAAATGTTTTTTATCGTGATTTATTTTAATTAGGTTCAATTGTTGAGTACAACTATTTTAAATTGTTTTGAACCCTCATGTTAACATTGTAACAATATAATTATACTTGAGAATAAAATGCCAAATTCAATTGCAACTATGATATTATAATATTAATGAAAAATAAGGTTTTAAACAAAAAGTTAAATCAAAATAAATAAAGATGATAATAGTTTTGAATAATCATTTTAGAGATTGATTCATGTTTAATTAGATCAAATTGAAAGGTTAACTTGCTTTGATCACCAAGTGACACAATTTTAGGTTCAAAATACCATAGAACCTTAGAACTACGAAAGTCTTGTAGAAATTAGGTTCTAAAAATTAGAGAGAATCCTAAACTCGACAGAGTTCAAAATATTTCTCTCTCGATTTATAGAAACTCAAATCTCACCTTAGAATAATTGAATGTAAATTCACCCATTACAAATTAAAATGCTTAATTCAAATAAAACTTACTCTCATAGTTCTCTGACATGTTCAACAACAAAACACAACTTTAATTTTTAGAAGAAATTCAAATTCCACTATAGATTATGGGGAATCCTCCCTTGTAACACTTATAATTGGGTATGCATCTGTACACATTTATTCTTAAAAAAAGTACTAAATCACTAAGTATATATAGTCCACTATCAGGTGTTTCTTTTTAAAAAAATAATGTGTTCAAGTCTTGCTGTTGTATGTAACCACCCGCCTTCAATCGGTATTTTGGGTAAAACACAACGTAGTAGCTTTGCTTCTGGATGTGCACCTATACACATACCCCAAAAGGCATTGATGTTAGTTGAAGGAAAATAATCACTTATATTCCAAAGTCATGAAGACAGTCCAAGCGATATGAGATATGTGATTTGTGCCATCCCGACAAAATTTTCTCTCTAGACTCGCCTCCTTGTGGAGTTCCCCATCTCCTTCCGCGAGTGACTTGATATCACACACCCCATTATTCTGAAAAATGCATCAACTCAATTACATTGTATATAAAGAGAAGATCTCTCTTTAATAAGAATCCTCATTGGTTCCACAATCTATCACCACCTTATATTCACAAGTATACACATGTCCACCTCTTTTCATATTTATAAATTTTGCTAGATTCAAGAAATAAAAAAGAAGCATGTTAAAATTTACCACTCTACATTGTTGAGATTTTATGGGCATATAAATGTGAGATCCACCAACTCAATTATGTAGAAATTGACTTATACCTTTGGTTATGAAATATTAGAGTTAGTTTGTCATTTTTTTTATTATGGAAAATGAAAAGCATAAAAAATGAAATATTTCTTACACCATAGAATAGTTGTTGTTTGCCTAAGAATATAAAAGAAAAACTTTTCTTTCTTATTCAAAGGAATTCCTCTTTATTGAGAGGGTGGGGTGGAGGAGGGAAGGGGAGAAGGGGTTTGGAAAATTTAATAAAGTAAAGATGAAACTTTTCCATTTTCAGTAAGAAAATATTTTATTAATTTTTTAATAAAAGTATTTTTTTAGCATAAACAGAAAAATCTATGCCTCACCAAACAACATTTCATCTTTAACCCACACCCATACAATGGAATAGAAATAGAAATAGAAATAGAAATAGAAACTTACAAAGGTTAAGCAATCAAAGCCCCACCGAAGAAAACAACTCTTCATTTTCCCCCAAACACTGGAAAACTAACTGCAAACTACAAAGATTATTAAGCAATCAAAACCTCACCGACTAAAGTATACATATTCCTCTCTCTCTTTGATCCTTCTGTTTACTCTTTTCACCTCTCTAAGTAACAGCAGCCGTGATTCGTTTCTCTCTCCCTCTCTTTCTCTCTCTTGTTATGATTCCCGCCACTCTCTTCAGCTCATTCCACCACCCTCTGAAAACCCTAATCTCTCTTTTTTGTTGCTAACTACTGGATTCTCAGGTAAAATATATGGGAGCCCGTTTATGTTTCAAATCACTTTCTTATTATTTCGTTTTCATGAATTCATTCTCTGTTGTAAAATGCCAATTTCTAGGGTTTGTGGGGGCGTCTGGTTTTTCTATTTTTTTTTTTTCATTTCGGCATCGGTTTTCTTTTTTTAATTCCTTTTTATTGAAAGGGGTGTTCTTTGTTTAGATATTTGGATAGATGGATCTGATTTTTTTTTTTTCCTTTTCCAATAATTTCTTTCTTATCTTTTTCTTCCTTCTTTTGGGTTTATGTTGCAGAGACGAGAAAAGAAGAGAGGGAACGAGGAATAGGATTTATGTCCCACAATCAATCCAGGGAGGATAAGAGCGAGGCACAGCTGAGGAAACCTGGTCGATCCGGGACCTTTTCACAGCAAAAGGGCTTCGCAGGTGGTGCCGGGAAGGGCGCTGGCGGCGGTACCGCCCCTCCATCAGCGTCAAACCCTTCAAACCCGTCATTCTCCACCAACAGAAGGTTATTTTCCTTTTTTCTTTTAATTCACTTTTTCTGTTGTCGATGGAATTTCTTGTGTGTATGGTAGGACCGTGATTTGAAGAATGAGATTTTTTTAACATAACTGGTTTTTATGGTACGATTGGTCACTAATTGTTTGCTTTGTAGCTCTAAGAAGTCTAGCAATGTACAAGGCGGGCAGTCTAGGGCAGGCCCCACAAGCACAAATTCTGAACCCAATGTTGCAGGTGCTGCCCCGCGTGTTGTGCAGAATGGTGCCCATGCCAAATCCCAATTGCAAGGTAGAAAATTCATCATTTTTTTCACCTTTTATTTGCATACTGCATATTTTCTGAACCCAAGGGGTTGGCCTGACGGTCAAGGCGCTCGCCTCATGAAGCGAGGTCTTGGGTTTGATTCACGCTTGACCCCAATGAAGGGCCACTCCCGTATACTCACCCAGCGTGTGTGGATTGGGAGGTTTTCACATGCCCCGAAGGACTAGTCGAGTGAGACATCTGGATAACTTCGGTCAAAAAAAATACTTCATAATTTTCTGTCTGTCTTTTGGAAATTGAATTGCATTGCATTGATGCAATTGGGAATAGAGAATGAGTTTTCCAATGACATTTTCTTTGTGTGTGTGGATTGTATTCGTTTTATCTATATTTCTTAGGTTTTGTATCTGTGTCAGATCCACCCGCTTCTGGTACTGTCAAGCCAGTTGATTCATCTGTTTCAAGAAGCTCACGAGCCCTTCCAAAGGCTCCATCTTCTCAATCCACTTCTGGAGCATCAGACTCTCCTTTGCCTACAACACCATCAAAAGGTTGTTATATTCCCTTTTCTCCTTCATCTTCTTTGAAAAAAGTGATTGCATTTATTTAAATACAGAAATCATGAATACTCTCCCAAAAGAGATAAAAGAACCCAAAACACAAAAACAGCATAATTGCTTGGAATGATTTTTTTTAATGAAAACACCAAGCCATCATGTTCTTTGCCACCCTTTTTAATGGCTCATCCATTATCCTAGTTCTAATTGGAGATGATTGTTTTAATTCCAATAAAATCATTAAGGTCATGTAGAATATCAAGTATCTACTTATTTAGCAAGTGACACTGTGTATGTGTACCATACACACCTTATATATGAGGTTATTCACAAACTACCTTCATTTCCTAAAGATGCACAAATCACATGTCATATGAAATGAAATGAAATAAGTATATTCTAATACTAGAGTGTAAACCTACATTGCAACGGATATCTTACATTAGATCAATCCAACAATCAAACAAGAACATGAATTGAATGTAAGATATACAAGTGATTCCAAAAACATGTTTCAAATGTGATACCAACAATGGTAGCCCTTTACACATTTGAACATAACATTGTGAGACTTGGAATCTAAGTCCACAATCCAGTGATGACCCTTTATTAAATCTGGTTTTAATCTTGGGTGCCTTCCCATTTGACTTTGCACATCAAAGCTTCCAGATTTTGTACCACGATATTTGACCTAAACATGAGAGGCAAATATTTTGGTACATGGCCACAAAGAATACTTGAAGGTCACTACACATCAAGTTCCTTTTCTCTATCCTCTTCTTCTCTTAGAAGATTTAGCTTGGACTTTTTCAATGGATGAACTTAGGCAATCACCTATACTTTCAGCACATACATTGGTCATGATAGGTGATGTCATCCATTGGGTTAAAAGAGGCAATTTTTTCGTGGATTCTTGCAGCCTATTTTGCTGTTTTATATCCTTTTAAATACCCAAAAAAAATGTATTATGAAACAACACTGATGAATGCTACTAGATTTTGATTAAAGTGCATAGTCATTTCATCACTAGTCCAAGCTCTTTGGTTTTTAGGCTGAGTGGTCATGGAAGTTGAATGTTTATCCAATACCTCTTCCATAGGCACATACCACTTTCTATTCATCTATTTTCGAACACATTTATTGATGAAAACATTTAAAGTTTTTCATTTCATTTTTCATCACAAATGGAGGTTTGGAAATATCATGGCTCTCTCACAGCCATTGTTCTAGCACGGATCAACTCGGATGGTTAGATCCTTTATGTAGAGCACGAGGCTCTGATATCAATTGAAAGTCCCCATTTACGGTGCTAGAACAACACGATTGACCCCAGAGGAGAGGGAGCCCCGGGGGGGGGGGGGAGGGTTGAATACGTCAATCCCATTTTCCATGGTGTTTACAAATTTCTTGATTGTTTTAAGTGTAGTGGAACATTAATCAAGAGATTTGTTTAGTGTGATAGATTGTTTCTAATTTCTTTAAACGATCACACTAATCAATGCTTAGTGTGATAGATTATGACCCTTTCCATATTACTTGATAATCAATGTTTGAGCACAATGTACAGATAGAGATAATCAAATGCAAAGTAATGTGTGTTGAGAAGGGTGCTTTGATACGAAACACAACAACACAAAGATCAAACACCATAAGACCAATTTAAAGTGGTTCGGTTAGACAACCTTCATCCACTGTTAGGACTAACTCAACCTTGAGTTATCCTCAAATCCACTAAGTGGGGACTTACACCCTCCAATTAGAGTAGGAATTCCACCTCACTCAGTCGGCTGGGAATTTCACCCACCACTGTAGAATAGGAATTCAACCTATCCATTTGGCTGGGAATTCCACCCACCACTGTGCCAGAGACGACGCTCTAGAGTTTTTTATAGTGGTTCCGGAGTCTATCCTCCTTAATCCACTTTCGGGACAAAAGTTTTTTTTTTTTTAAAGATAACTTTATTAAAAAAGTAAAAGGATACAAAGAGGGAGGCATTAAGGAGAAGCCCTCCCAATTAGAAACAACAAAATTACATCAAAGTGTTCACACTTTCCTCATTTAAACAAACCCCCTGTCTGGGACAAAGGTTTTAAAACAAAGTTAAAACCAAGAAGCACTTGCCTTTCTAGCTCTATCTTTTGATGTGTGCTTCTTCAAGATCCACCCAATGTGTGCCGATGCTCCGCCTTGTAGCTGTCGTAAAGCAATCACAATCCAGGGTGACAAGGAAACTGGTTATACCATAGCTTTTCTAGTTTATATTTCTTTATCTTCTCTCTCTCTCACAAACTCAATTCATATGATTGGTTGTATTTGATTCCCTAAGTGTAAGCACGAGAGAGAGAGTAATCTCTGTTGGCCATTGTTTAAGCTCACTGATAATGATGAGGGTCCAATTGATTTGCCAAAAGGATACCAACTGGTTGCATAAAGATTGATTTATATAGAGAAGGCAACCAGTTGCAGCAATTGTAATGTACTGACAGGTCGGGCGCACTGAGGGATTGGTGACTAGAAATGTTACCGTTCAACAATCCGACCGTTGTGCATTAATGTACTCCCAACGGTAATGATCTTTCCCGGTAGACATGTCGGTGCCGGCGATGGGTGGACAGTCATGGCACCGATAGGTCGGTCCATACGAGAGGCTAACACCATGCTGATAGAGTTTCATGTCTAGAAAGGGGTCAGTCCTATTACTCTCGATTGGTCTTGAGCTACCGATATATCTGTTTTCTCGAGAGCCCACTTGAGTTCTAAGTTCCATAACTCATAAATCTTTATCGAAGAGTCGTTGACCACGATGAGTCGTTTCAGCCTTTCACCGAGAGGTTGGTACATACGAGACTCTCGATCAGAGGCTTTCCCAGAATGACAGTTCTAGGATTCAGAACCTATGTCAATCTGGCCGATTAGTCTTTGACCACGATGGGTCGATCCTGTTTCACCGAGGGGTCGGTGAGAATGACTGGTCGAGCTGACAGTGAAATCAAATACATATTTTCAAGTTGGGTTTTAATTCACTGTCAAGTTTCCTCTCTAGGCTTTTTATGATTTTACTATTTGTTCAACTAAGCCTAGGGGTGGTTCTATCTAAAGTGTGGGTACCAGCTAAAGTCATCTATTGCCATAATACCTGTTTTGTGATTGCCATAACGATGAGCTTCAATCTGGTGGAGCATGATCTTCACTCTTGATTACTTTGGGTCTTCAAGCTTCTAGTAAGTGCTTCTTCCCGAGTCATGGAATTGACAAATTAGGGACTCGGCCAAGCCGGGGCACTAACAGGCTGCTTCCGGCCTTTTTACCACTTTGTTTTGGTTTTCTTTTTAATTAATAAAGTTACCTTTCAAAAAAAAATTATCGCTTGCTAAAATGACAAAATAGACTTTCTTATCTATGATTCAACAAAAAAAAGGCAATTACATCTGATGATAATTTTGAAAAATAGCATAGAACACGCCTGGACACCTTTGGACCTCCAAAAGAAAAAAGAAAAAAGATGAGCCACCAAGTGGACACACACCCTGATTTGATGCTTCGTTGCTCCGGCTTGATCTTGTACTTCCTCGGGCATATTCCATTACACTTGACTCTACTTGCTTTAAATGGTCAGTCCCTAGAGGTTACCAAAAATTGCCAGTCTCAATTTAGCAGATGATAGAAAGGACACAGCCAAACAGCATATGCTTCTTTATTTTGTTTGAGCATGGTATACAAGCAAGTGGAGCATGATTCAGAAGTTTGGATGTGGGACTGATGTGTGGTGCTCACGAATTTGATACCATCCAATCCCATAGAATGGAGAAAAGCATGAACAATGTTGCTATTAGAAATAGGATCTGAGGGCCATCGCAGTAGAATAGCAAAATACAACAAATTTAAAATAGAAAAATACTATGATTAGAAAATCACCCAGAAATACGGCTTCATCTATCTTCCACTTAAACATAAAACCATCCAATGGTGAAATTTGCAAGAGAACCTCATGCTTTGCCACCCTATTACATGCATTTGACAGCTGTTGGACTGGTTAGGGACAGCTCTAATTCATTAGTGTTTTTTGTCTCTCTCTATTTCTCTTTTCGTGTTTGTTGCTGCATTATGTGGTTGGAGGATGTACGAGCAAGTATCGTTGGGACTTGCAGTCAGCAGCAATGCGAATCCATTTGACCCCTTGCCGTTTATTTCTATCACCTGAGTGAACCAATGGATAATCCAAAGGTTGGTTGTTGACCAATGCTTCACTTTTCCAATGGCTATCTCAGAATGGAGATGCTTTCCCCGTTTTTGATTTTTCTCTGCATTCATTCGATCTTTCTCCTATATTATATTCTTTGTTTATGTTGTTTTTTCCCTTGGTGATCCAAGCTGAGTTGGTTTTGTTTTTGAGAGCCTATACAAATTTTTCTTAAAAACAGTAGAATAAAAAAACCAGACCTCCTCCATCAGGGAAAGCCAAGAACTGTCATAGAAGAAAAAAACAAAGAAGAAGAAGAGGACTCAAAATAATAGATCTCCTCCTACAGAAATGGAGGTCCATTCTTTAACTTGCCTAACACATTAAAATATTTCAAAAATAGTAGATGAAGATATCTAATCTCCGCAGATTTGGAGTTACCAAACACTCACTTATAGATAGGGGCCATAGTTTTTTTTTTTCCTTCATTTCTCGGGGATTTTTTTTCCAATTTATAGATGGGGATCATGGTGTTTTTTCTTCATTTTCTCAGGCATTCTTTTCAAAACAAGAATTTTGTTCAATAGTTAACCATCTAATCTTGGTTTCACCTAACCACTCACATTTTTCTTTTTCTTAAAATTTAACTTGAATCTTTTATCGAGCTGTCATGACTTTCAGAGAGAGGTGTGCATGTATTCACTGCTTTGTATTTTCTGTTGCAGCAGATATGTCCAGATCATTCCCTTTTCAGTTTGGCACCATAAGTCCAGGGTTCATGAACGGAATGCAGGTATTATTTATTCTACTTAATACACTCTTGTTAAAACAATCATTTTTTTCTATCCATGTTCAATTAAGTTGTTTCATTTCAACCTTTTAAGCAATTACATGTACTATATGTGATTGTAGATTCCCGCTCGAACTAGCTCGGCTCCTCCAAATTTGGATGAGCAAAAAAGAGACCAGGTTTGTGATGGCAGAAGACTTTCTATTTTCTCAAACCATGATACTTATCTCTGATTTATTTTCCTGCATCACCATAATTCACAAACCAGAACTTATTTTATTTATTTATTATTATTATTGTTATTGTTATTTTTGTGTTGGTAATAAAAACATGCCTCTACTTCTATGCTGTCAGCGTCCTTATATTACCTAGATACTGAGAAGGCAAGTAAACTTATGCCAATTGCTGAAATTTGATATTCTTGATATTGTATTTATTTATTTATTACTGTAGTTATGGAAAGGAATTAAGTAAACTGCTAGTTGTTGTTTGTTTGTTTATTTATTTCTTCTTGTTGTTGTTAATGGTGTTCTCTATTTACTTTTCTGCACTTTCACTTCAAGTGCATGGTGATGTGCATGCCTGGGATTCAGTTCGCCCATGTAATAGTTTCATGGAAGTCATTTTCATTGTCATTGTTTTTGAATGCAATTGCTTTTTCAAGATGATGGAATTCTAATGTCCATATGTAGGCACGTAATGATTCTTTTAGAGCTATCCCAACAACGCCTGTTCCTTCTGCTCCTAAGCCACAGCAGCCAAAGAAGGATGTTGGTCGCACCAAGCAACCTAACACTGCAGAGACTCATCCACCTTCACAGGCAAGGAGGGATGTGCAAGTTCAAATGCCAGCTGCTCCTACTGCCACAACAACCCAGAAGTCTTCTGTCATTCCTAGTAGTGGAGTAACTGTGTCCGTGGCACATCAGCAAACACAAATTCCTTTGCAATATGGGGGCCCTAGCCCACCGATTCAGTCACAGAGTGTCACAGCCAGTTCCTTGCAGACGCCAATGCCATTACATGTGGGGAATGTCAATCAGGTTCAGCAGCAAGTTTTTGTACCAGGCCTACAGTCACATCCATTACAGCCTCAGGGAATGATGCATCAGGGACGAAGTCTGGGTTTTGCGCCTCAAATGAGCCATCAACTGGGTCATCAATTGGGCAACCTTGGACTTGGAATGGCCCCACAATTTAGCCCACAGCAAGCTGGAACATTTGGCATTCCTCGGAAAATTGTCAAGATCACTGATCCAAATACTCATGAAGAATTGAAGCTTGATAAAAGGACAGATGCATATGCTGACGTTAGTTCCTCTGGACCAAGGTCTCATCCTAATGTGCCCCCTCAGTCCCAACCCATCCAATCATTCTCACCTGCTCATCCAATAAACTACTATACAACTATTCAACCCAATTCTTACAATCCCCTTTACTTTCCAAATCCCACATCGCTTCCCCTAACAAGCACTCAGATGGCTCCTGGTTCCTCAGCAGCAAGATACAATTACCAAGTCGGCCAAGGTGGGACACCTGTATCTTTTATGAACCCTTCTCTTAATCCCTTGCCTAGTAGTAAGGCTGGGCCTCCTATACAAAGTGTTAATGAAGCTGCAAACTTGGAACATGCACGTGATAGTTATGTGACACCAATTTCTGCGCCATCAGCTTCGGTTAGGGTCACAGTGAAGCCAGCTGTTGCCTCAGTCACAGAAAAGGTTGTAAGCTCAGTGACAGTGAGCCCACCTGTTAGCAAGAGCGATTCAACGAAGTTGCTGAGACAACCTCTTGAAGCCAGTCATTCTAATCAACAAACAGAAAGTGGAATTGGTTTGAATAATTCCCTTCAGCAGCCAAAATCTGTATCTGAATCACCAGATTCCATACCCTTGCCTGTCACGGTTAAAATTTCTGCTCCCACATCTGCTTCTGTTTCTATGTTTGGACTGCAGTCAAGTCCATCAGTGACCATCACCCCTACTGAAGAGTCTGCTTCTGTTGTCACAAACACAGAAGGCCGCAGAAGAGAATCTGTTAGGTCTGACTCATTGAAGGATAAGCAGAGAAAGCCCGCCAAAAAAGAACTGCGCCATTCCCAGCAACAACATCAGGTATTGCATGCTGTGCTAACACAAACTTTTCTTCAATTTCACTTTCTGGGTCTGTCAGGGGGCTGGACGGACCTGAAGGCTCAACAGGCTCTATCCTAACATGCTAGGCTTGGGGGCTGGGATAGATGGAATGGGTCTAAATATCTAATTTCAGGGTGTGATGCTAAGTGATCCAGGTTAGTACCTGGGTTTTTTGAGTTCTTTTATTGAGGTTGAGCTATGGCTCAAAGCCTGAGTTCATGCCTTAGTCTGGTCTTGGCCATTCCTGATTCTAGGCCTAATATATATTCCAAGTACAGCCCCTATTCAGTAGATTTTAGTCCTAAGGTTATGTGTCATAATTTTCAGTGCCATTTTTAATTTTCAGACATTTATTACTCTGGTGCAGGCAGATGCTTCTGATGCTGCAGCTAATTTGAAGTCTGCTTTTTTAAAGCCATCAAGAGATGATATTTCCTCAGATTTAAATGCTAGTCAAGCGTCTAAAACTCCTGATAGTGTGCATCCTTCATTGCAGAGGACCAGAGAAGGTAACACTGCGTTGGGCATACCTTCTCGTAGTTTAGACTCTGATGGTTCTGCTTTACGTGAAACTGAAGAAGTTAAAGCAAGATCTTCTGCATCAGAGCCATCTGAAGGCATGCTGCAAGCAACCAAAGAGGTATTACAAGATGTTCATGCAGGCGGTTGTGATAAACCTACAATGGCCAATATTGTTCAGGATGGGGAGGGACCTCCCTGTGAACCATCAAGCACTTTTGGTCTTGTAGCTGAAGAGATTTCATCTGAGAAGTTGGATTTTTCTCATCTTAAGAAGCAACTAAAGCAAGATACTTGTGATAAACCTACAATGGCCAATATTGTTCAGGATGGGGAGGGAGCTCCCTGTGAACCATCAAGCACTTTTGGTCTTGTAGCTGAAGAGATTTCATGTGAGAAGTTGAATTTTTCTCATCTTAAGAAGCAACTAAAGCAAGATACTTACTCTTCGCTGGAAGCTGGGTCAAAACAAGAAACTGTGGTGGCTACTGCACACATAACTACCCAAATAGCTGCTTGGGCTTCACAAAATTGTAGCAATTCTGAAGTGCAAACAAGATCAACCATTTCAGAATCTTCTGAAAGTGGTAAACAAACGGAGTTAGTTTCAAAATATGCTGCTATATCAGGTGATGTGGCAGAAACAAATGTTGTCAGTGAGTGTAGCTCTTCGGAAGCTAATTTGATAGGCATGAATGCAGAGGCAGAAAGTAGCTCTGATGTTGGGAGGACGGTAGATAAATTAGCTTCTTATGCTCAATCTTCAGACTCCTATGATGGCAAGGCAGGCCCTTCCAGTCAAATTTCCTCTAGGGGTGCCCTCGAATATGAAAATTTGTCTGTGGATGTATCCAAAACTGGAAGTGAAAAAAACACTTCTACTCAAGAAGCTGCTGTGGTAGAATCTAGTATAGTTGGTCACAAGTCAGCTGCTGCCCCTCCTTCATTTGTGTCTGAAACGACGCTGAAATGTGAAGGTAGAGTGACAGAGAATACCTGTGGAGGTCAGACATCTACTTCGTTGTTGGTTTCCAAGGATAAGATCTCTATGGAACAAAGTAGAGCAAAGAGTGTTTCTGCGAAAAAGAAAAAAAGGAAAGAAATTCTCATGAAAGCAGATGCTGCTGGGATAACTTCTGATCTTTATATGGCATACAAGAGTCCAGAAGAAAAGCATGAGATCTCTGTTTCTACAGAATGTATGGATAGTTCTGCTGCTGATGTGAAGCATGGATCTGTAGGTGGTACAGAGAGAGACAATGTGATAGCTGAGGATGATGGACAAAACAAAGTTGAAGTGGATGATTGGGAAGATGCGGCCGAGATTCCCACTCCAAAACTGAAAATTTCAGAAAATGGGGAGCTGATCCCTAGTGCCAGTAAGCAAGATGTTGAATATGAAGGTGGAGTAATGGGTAAAAAGAAGTACACAAGAGATTTCCTCCTGACCCTTTCAGAGCAATGCAATGTCCTTCCTGCAGCTTTTGAGATTGAATCTAATATAGTGGATACCCTAATGAGCAGTCCAGTGCCACCTTCTCATATTGTTGACCGTGTTTCAATTACAAGTTCTGGAAGGATTATAGATAGGCCAACAGGGGGATCCCGTCTTGACCGCCGTGGGATTGTGGATGATGACAAATGGATCAAATCACCTGGTTCTTTTGCCACAGGACGGGACCCTCGTCTAGATGTTACTCATGGAGGTGCATCTGTAAACTTTCGGCCTGGCCAAGCAGGCAATCATGGGGTAAGGAATCCACGTGGGCAGTCATCAGGCCAGTATGTTGGTGGGATCCTCCCAGGTCCTATGCAGGCATTGGCATCTCCAGGAGCAATGCCACGAAGTAGCCCTGATGTAGACAGGTGGCAGCGTGCTTTTGGTAGTCAGAAGGGCTTGATTCCTTCTCCTCAGACTCCTTTACAAGTAATGCACAAAGCTGAGAAAAAGTATGAAGTGGGTAAAGTGTCTGACAAGGAAGTGGCCAAACAAAGACAGCTGAAAGGCATTCTAAACAAGTTAACACCCCAAAACTTTGATAGGCTTTTTGAGAAAGTCAAGGAAGTTAACATTGACAATGCAGTCACACTCACTGGTGTAATCTCACAGATTTTTGATAAAGCACTTACGGAACCAACTTTCTGTGAAATGTATGCGGACTTTTGTGACCATCTTGCTCGTGCGTTACCTGATTTCAGTGAGGACAATGAGAAGATCACTTTTAAGAGATTGCTTTTGAACAAGTGCCAGGAGGAGTTTGAGAGGGGGGAAAGGGAGCAAGCTGAAGCCAACATAGTTGAGGAGGAAGGAGAGATCAAACAATCCAACGAGGGAAGGGAGGAGAAGAAAATCCAGGCACGAAGGAGAATGCTGGGGAACATCCGGTTGATTGGAGAATTGTACAAGAAAAAGATGTTGACAGAGAGAATCATGCATGAATGCATAAAGAAGTTACTTGGTCAGTATCAGAATCCTGATGAGGAAGACATTGAAGCCCTCTGCAAGCTAATGAGTACAATTGGAGAGATGATTGATCATCCCAAAGCTAAGGAACATATGGATGCATATTTTGAGATCATGCAGAATTTATCTTGGAACCAGAAACTATCTTCTAGGGTGCGGTTCATGTTGAAGGATGCAATTGATCTAAGAAAGAACAAATGGCAACAGAGGAGGAAAGTTGAAGGGCCAAAAAAGATTGAGGAAGTTCACAGGGATGCAGCTCAAGAACGACAACTACAAACGAGTAGGTTGTCTCGTGGTGGGTCTGCCATGAGTTCAGCACGAAGGGGACAACCTATTGATTATGGTCCTCGAGTGCCGACCGCGTTATCTTCTCAGAATCCCCTGCAAATGGGTGGTCCCCGTAGTTTGGCACATCAGGTTCGTGGGTTTGGGACTCAAGATGTTCGGTTGGAGGACAGACGTTCCTCTGATAGCAGGTTACTGTCAGTTCCCTTGCCACAAAGGCCCATAGATGATGACACTATTACTCTGGGCCCTCAAGGTGGTCTTGCAAGGGGAATGTCCTTCAGGGGACAGCCACTGATGCCAAGTGTTGCCATGGCTGATGTTTCTCCTACCACTGGGGACCCTAGAAGAATGCAAACTAGTCAAAATGGTTATAGTACTGCATCAGATTGGACACCTTATAACTCTCGAGAGGAATTCATACCTAGATTCACGCCAGATAGGTTTACGGCAGCACCATATGATCAGTCAAATGCTCTAGAACGAAATGCATCTTTTGGGAACAGGGATTTAAGGAATGCAGACCGATCTTTTGATAGATCAATGTCAAGATCACCTGCCATAGGTCATGTACATGGATCTTCAGGTGGGACCAATAATGCTTCTTTTGTCTCTAAAGTGCCTGAAGAACGCCTGCGTGATATGTCTATAGCAGCCATACGGGAATACTATAGGTAATTCTTGTCTCCTGTTTCGTACAAATATTTCTATTTTTTATTTACTTTATAACAACTAACTTTTGCAATACTTTTACTTATTCCGGCATACAAGATTTATTTCATGCTTCCGTTTCCTTCATCTTTTGGATTTATCATATGTTGTGTTCTTGACCAGAGCTTGTACCCTAATTAGTTAGTGCCTACTGTGCAACCTGAAAGGTTGTGTGTTTTGAGTCATGCTACCTTTTTTTCTTTAATTAATGTTGGTAACCAGAATTTCTTTCTGGAGAACAACGTTGCTATGATTTTTGGGGAGAAAAGCCTATATGGTTGCAAGTAGTTAAAATGTTTGTTTTAAGGCTGGTTTATAATCTATTCTTTCTCTACGAAGGTACTATGTCAACACTAATTAGCCATAAAAAAAAAAACTTTACTTCCTTCTCAGTAACAGATTCACCCAATGCTAGAGTAAGAATAATAACACCAACAATGACAACAAGAGCCATTGTTCGATTTTTGGGTTTGAGCTTGAGAGGATCAAAATCTTCAAGCTCAGTGAAGGCTTCCATCACCTCGTCATGGAAATTGTCAATAAGAGTACATGGAAAGCCCAGATGGCTATTGGCAAATCTGCTCCATTTATCGTTTAGTTCAGTCTTAATTTAAGTTCATTCTATAAAATGAAATTTCAACAAGGAGTTTTTTTTTTTTTTTTAATGGTGATTATATTAATAAAAAGAAGCACTAGAAGTGCAAATAAATAAAACAAAGGAAACAAAGCAAAGAAGAAAACAGCCCGCGACCCAATACACCCACAATCAACATAACACTGGGCAAAACACGAAAAAGAACTTAAGCTATGTCCATACATTCTTTCCAGGCTCACAAAATGTCCTCTATCGATATATTCCTAAATTTCGCGGTAGAAGAAGCCCTTGAGGCATACTTGCAAAAAACTTTTCTCGAAACTGCTTCACTCGACTTAGCACAATCTTTAAAGATTCTATTGTTACATTCCCACTGTAAGCTCCACAAAATGACAAATAGAGACAGGCGCCACTGTGATTAGCATTTTGGGGAGACTGACACAATATCCAAAGCATAAGATAACCCTATCACGAAGAAGGCATAAACCAAAATACACCAAACTTATCCAACACAGAATTCCATACAGTATAGGAGAAGGGGCGGTGGATAAGAAGGTGATTAATCTCCTCTGAGGCATATAAGCAAAGGGGACAAGCACTGACGCGGAGCTTTTGAAGTCCACAGAGCAAGGTTGACAATAACTGGACGTGTCACCCGATTGCTCCAATTGAAGAAAGACTTAAAAGAAAAGTATCCAGTAGGGTCTGGCCACCAATCAAAACGGTCCTCAGAAGAGCTTCGGATCTGGTAGGACGGAATGATGTGGTGCAGCTCAGAAAAATCATTGATTTTTGAGTCGGGGAGGTTACACCTAATCGAGTGGTCCCAAATAACCTGTTCACTGCAAATGGAATAGAAGTCAGCAATGATCCCTGTCGGAAGTTGAGATAGATGGTAAAGAGAAGGAAACTGGGATGCCTAGGGGGCAGTGATACACCAGGGATCTGTCCAAAATTTTAACTCTATTACCGCGACCCACCTTAAATCTGATCCCTTCTTTAAACTTATCAACACAAGCGGCGATAACTCTCCACATTCCTGATGCTTTGCAAGGAAAAGGATTGACGCCCCAAATAAGGAGTTTTTATGTCTCGTTACCGAGGGCCTCGTTTTAAAAAAATATGCCGTCTGGGGGCTTTACTAGGACTAACTGGTAAAAGTCCTAGATTCGGAAGTGATTTTAGAAGCCAATCGCGTTCTGGGGAAAAGTCTCAATATCGTATTCGTTTAGAAAAAAAACAAAAAATTGCGCTTTCATTATGGTTTGACAGCGACAATTTGTTAGATATGTTCATATTGGCGGAAGGCCATAGGGTTAACTGGTCAAGTTTTACTACAACTATTTGAGATGCATTTGGATAACATCCTTTTTCGACTGAGTATTGGCTTCGACCATTCCTGGAGCCAGGCAATTAGTTAACCATAGACATATTTTAGTTAATGGTTATGTAGTAGATATCACAAGATATGGCTGCAAACCTCGAGATATTATTACTACAAGGGATGAACAAAGATCCAGAGCTTTGGTTCAAAATGATCTTGATTCACCTGTTGAGGATGGTGGCTCAATTCCCATAATATTTTTCTCTCCTAAAATCTAGGAGGGTTAGACGGTAGTGAGTATGGAATATACACAAATGGCTCAAGTGGAAGAGGCAACCATGTGCTATTTTCATGGGCAGCCAGCGTGTATTATGAATACATGGCTTGGAGCAGTGGGATTAGAGAGTTCTAATCCAAGTGAGTTTCCTAATTTGAAATACAGAGTGGGATACACGGCAACTGCTTAATGCACATGGATCGGTGCAGCAAACACTACAACTCAATAATAGAAGGACGATGGAAACTTCTATCTATTACAGAGGAGATCGGCTGAAAAGAAGGAAAGCCACCGACTGCAAGCATCTATAAAGAGGAACACATGACAGTGTGTTTGGGTGCGAGACATGGCAAGATGTAGCCGAGTTGGTTGCTGCATGATGGGGGGCCTCTTGGCCTTTGGCCTTCTTTGGCCACAATGAGAGAAGCCTCAGAATGAGTGAGAGTGTGCTCATATCAGTTGGGGTGAGGCTTCAAGAAATAGACTAGTGTTGTCCGCATACAACACGAGGAATTCACGGTGTATGATGTGTGCTCGTGAATGCATGGCAGCGTGCATACTGGTGGCTTCAATAATATTCATTGAAGAGGGTATGCACGTTGCAGTATGAGGAAGTCTTCAGATTTGCTCGGGGAGTGCAATTAGCATGTTGGAAAGCAGGACAGAAGATGGGTTCTTCTAGATATGAAAGTGGTGAGAACAAAGGGGTGTACAAGGGCCGGGTGGGCCGAACCACGTAAAATTCTAGTGTTATGGTGTGATTGTTTATTCCGTTATTTATTCCGCATATAATACTAACATCACCCTCCACGAGGAATTGCCAAAACATTTGACTTTTCACCCATCCCAATATAAAGGATTAGTAAATCAAATAATAGATAGTATGTGGATCAGTTTGAAAATCAACGAGTTACTAGTCGTAGAATATTATTCCCGTCAGACTTAAGCATAACTAAATTGACAAAGCTTTGACAATTTTGCCTGACTTTTTCTGACGAAGAAGGGATTTGATCCGGAATTTTCTCCCTTTCGCGTATCACAGAAGGATCAACACAGTGTTGAGATTTTTATTCCTTTCCATTCCACTTTTTTGGGTATTTTCTGTACTGCAGGAATTAAGAATAGAATCTCTATCAAATAAGGGTCTTACTATTGGAATAATGGCATGCATTATTATTTGATTTGATACATTGTGGTCGGTTGGTGAATTAGGTGAAGGTATGGAAAGAGAGGGATTCGAACCCTCGGTAAACAAAAGCCTACATAGCAGTTCCAATGCTACGCCTTGAACCACTCGACCATCTCTCCTACATAATCTTATTATTATGCCCCAGGAACCGAGTAAATAGTGACTCATTAATATAAAAAGAAATCAATAAAAAGGGGGGAGGGGGAGTGACACAAAAAGAACTCTATGCAATTTTGTTAGCCCTATCTACAAGAGGAAAGCATATGAAAAACGTAACCACCTATTCTTTCATTTCCTTGGGTCACTGGCCATTCGCTGGGAGTTTCGGGTTTAATGATATTTTAGCTGACATATCTAATAAATCTAAGTGTAGTGCTTTGTGTATTGATCTTTTTACGAAAAGGGAGTGTTTTGTGTATTTCAAGAATAGACTGGATCCAACCGGCTGTACTTCTTTTAATAGGAAAAGGGAGTGTGTGAGAGTTGCGTATTTCAAGAATAGAATGAATCTCTGACATTAATGAGGGCACTCTTGGCTTCCATAAATTTTTATTTTATACTTGGGCCTCATAATGGTCATACTGTTGTATTATGTACCATGGCCATTGCTATTCCTGTCAAGTCATGCTTGCTTAGATAGAGTGAGGGTGTACTTGAGTTGGAATGTATTACTCAGAGATGAAGGCTTCGATGCTGATGGTGGTGATTTGACCAATGTCTAACTTTCAAAGTTCATATGATCCTTTATAGTGACAGGGGTCACATCAAGAATAGGACATGTCAAATCTGCAGCCTTATTCCTGCAGCCTTTTTATGTCCTTAATAAAAGAACCTTGTCCTTTACTAATCTCGCACCCACATTTAGAAGAAATCTAAATATTATTTGGTCTCCCGCTTTCAGAAGAAATCTAAAAAGTGATTTGAAGGTGAAACTAGCAAACTGAAGTAGTTATTTTTGCTTAGATGTTACCCTCAACACAGAGCTGCGAATGACAGCCGGCATAGAAGTCTCTTGCACGCAAGGAGATGCTGCTGCTGGATGTTACAGTTCTGGGGTGCCATGATCCTTCTCTCTGGAACAATGAGGGCACTGACTGACTGCATCAGTCATCGCTCAGTGATTGAAACCTGCTCATTTATCATTCAAAAAAAAAAAAAAAAAACTCATTTGGAAATTAAGTTCTGGTGTTCTAGTTTACTTGAAAACTGAAGGTACAAATTTTATGTTTGTTGTTCTAATCTACATAAAAATACTATTTTTGTTTTCAGTGCCAGAAATGAGGAAGAGGTTCATTTATGCATCAAAGACCTGAACTCCCCAGGTTTCTATCCAAACATGGTTATGCTCTGGGTGACTGACTCTTTTGAACGGAATGACATCGACAGGGATCTTTTGGCTAAGCTCTTAGTCAACCTGTGCAAGTCTCAAGATAGTTTGCTGAGTCAAGTACAACTAATCAAAGGGTAAAATGCAAATTTCTTTGGACATTGTTCATCTTTTCTTTTCTTTCCTTTTCTTTTCTTTTAATACCATTTTTATCAACGTAAGTTTGTTTTTCTGAATTTGGTTTTTATGCATGAGAGGAAATAAACAATGGTCAATCATGTGGAAACCACCTTTTGGTGATCCAAACAGTTAAAGTTGTGGTGCTTATTGATGGGTGACCTCCCATCAGCTGGCCTAATTTTACCTTGTAAAAAATTGCAGACCCCTGACTATTGCTGCCAATTTTGAGTTGCCATTGGATTGTTATGATTTTTAATTTTTTTTCTGTGGTAACATTAATTTGCTAAGAAGGAAAGCTGTCAGCTGTTGTCCAATGAACCATTTTTAGCATAGATATAGATAGGAACAGAAATTGTTGGTTGAATGCTCCTAATCTGAATACAATAATATCCACTTGAGATGCCCCAGTTTTGGCGAGGCTCATCCATCTTTGCGTCCCTCAGTGCATAACCACGATAGCTGCTCGCCACTTCTTGTTCTCTAATCTCCTCCAGAATATTTAAAAGGAAAAAAAGAAGAAAAATAAAAAAACTTACCCCCAATTGTCTTTATAACTAGCTTCTTCTTGACTCTAGCCTATACAAACACAGGACTTTTATCCTTTCATTTTTGATCTTTGAAACTTCATTCTGAACCCCCATTCCTGAACATGGTTTTAAGTAACTTGGAAGAAACTTGATGGCTTGAGGAGTTTTTGTTGGACTCAGCTGACTCTTCCATGTGAAACAAAAACTTGTTTAAGTTGACTTGCTCAGCCGAGCTGTGAAAGAGGATGCTTATGTTTCTCATATTTAGATAAAGATACAGAGTGAACTTTAGAGAGAGACAAAATAGTGAAAATATATCATATAAAAGGCTTCCATATACCATGTATCTGTTTTTCGTTGAGATTTTGGAAGAGAAGGGAAGGGAGAAAAAGGAGAATGGAGCAGTAACAAATGGAGGAAATTGAAGGTCTTTTATTTTTACTTTCTGAAAATTCTATCTTTTTCTTCTTCCTCCTTTCTGCCTGTTCCATTTCTCTCTCTTTTTCTTTCTTTCTTTTTTTCCTTTTCATATTCTTCTTCTTCCTCCTCTCTTTTCCTCAGTTGTTTTTTCATTCACTTCATCAACTTCATCATCTTTATTGTTGTTTTTTTTTTTTTTGAAAATTCATCTTTGTTGTTTTTTTCCCCTCCTTCCTTTTTTTTTTTCTTGTTTATTCAATACTTTTTTATTTGTTTTTATATTTTCTATTCAGTTGTCTTTTTCCATTTCCCTCTTATTTCTGTTGTTTTCCTGTTTTTAGCTGATTAATATTTTTAATGTGTAAAAATATATTAAAATAGTATCTATATTAACACATTTGATGAGTCTTGAATTTTTGACTTGGTAAAAACCTGCCAATTAAAATTTGAGTTGAGTTTTTGAAATTTGAAGAGTGTTACAAGAGGATCCAGAATCCCAAGGGTTTCTTATTAAACTACCCATTTTCAATTTGGTTTGGGTAACTGGATGATTGCTCTTGAATCTCTCTCACCAGCTTTCAATTCCTAATGAAGTGCTCAAGAAGTTTTCTGGATTCTTTTGCCAATACATCCCATTCAATCATTCCTTAACAATCTGTTCAGTAGGGGAGATTTGGGCCATAATATAGAGTCTCATGGACTCCTAGATGAATGTTTTAGATCACTGAAAGGTGGAGCCTACATGTATTATTGCTTGTTGATCAGGAATCATTATTTTCGTTATATGATCATTTGTTTATGGTAGACTTTTTGGGAAGAAAAAAGAACCTTTATGCTCTTGTTCTTATTTGCATGATTCTTTTCCAGGTTTGAAGGTGTGTTCTCTACCTTGGAGGACGCTGTCACGGATTCTCCGAAGGCTGCAGAATATCTTGGTCGTATCCTTGGTAAGGTGATTTCAGAGAATGTTGTTCCTCTAAAAGAGATTGGAAGAATAATACATGAAGGTGGTGAAGAGCCAGGTTTCCTTGTCCAGAGTGGGCTTGCATCTGATGTTCTTGGTAGCATTTTTGAAAGTATTAAACAGGATAAAGGGGAGATTATTGTAAATGTTATCCGAACGAGCTCAAATCTACGGTTGGAGGACTTTAAGCCTCCGGATCCCATCAAGCCAAGCAAGTTAGATGCATTTATTTAGAATATGATGGTGTATCGGGTAGGAGATTCTTGAATAGATCCAGGTACTTTAACGTGCGGTAATGTTCTCTTGTTCAGTTCTTATATATTGATTTATCTTTTGCCCTTATTACCTTGTTCTATCTGCCATATGTGCTCCATGGGTATTTCTTTTCCTTACCATTTGATTGTGTTTAGTATTTCTTTTACCTCGACGAAAAAAAGGAAAAGGGAATTTTACCCTGGTAGTGTTGAAACTATCCTTGGCAGAAACCTTCCAAGTTTTGTATATGTGGCCCGCGTTCTCATGGTGCAACCCAGTTCATTCGATTGGCAGCAACAAGATATCCGAGGCTCCCCTATTTTCTTTTGGGATTATAACATGATATGAAATGCAACCTGAGGCTCCCCTATTTTCTCAGGGCATGTGTGTAATCTTCTCTATCAACATATATGGGGTAAATTTTCAGAGAGTGGCCTCTTGGGGTGGAGTGGGAATCGAACTCAAGACTCAGCTCCTTTGGGTTGTGGGGGTAGCCATAGCTCGTCATAAAACTGTTGGTGAATTGGCTATGATATTGGGTTTTGAATAATCTGAAATTATAAACAAAATTACTGATGTGTAGAACTCCAATTTTGAGTACTTTAGGACATGTCTGTAACGTTTTGAAGCAAAATATGAGACGTTTCAAGATAGTAGACTGAAATGCTTTAAAGCACTACACAAGAAAAACTAAATGTTTCAAACCAGCGAACAACAATTGAACTCTCCCAACAGTAAATTTGATTTGTCATAGTTGAGGCTCATAACCTTTTAAAATGTTTGGATTCGGTTTAGGTGGTCGGGTTGGATTAAATTTTGTGAAGTCTAGTTCAAAGCAGACCTGGCAATGGAACACTTGAGATGGGTCGATTTCTGATTCAGATCAAGAATTCTCAACCTATTGCTTACATTTTTTTTAATTAAATTGTTGGTTTGGATCTATTTTGGATTCGGCTTACAAAACTTTAAATACATACCTATTCAAAATATTCAATTTGAATTTGGATAATTGAGTTTCGTCAAATTTTGCCTATGAAAAAAGATTTGTTTTTCATTTTATATTCCACAAATTTTGGAACTCATAACTAAATTAATGGTGGCAGTAGTTCAAGGGGTTGAAAAAATGGTCTCGGCTGATATATTGGCTGATATTTTTCTCTCTTTAATTTTTTTTTTTACAAAAACGGCCAATATCGGTTGATATGATGCGGTCGAGATATTGGCATATCGGCTGATGTTCGGATTCCTAGGTGGAACAATGAGTTTTGTATCTTATGAACGAATACCCAAATTTGTTTTAAATTATAATGGTACAAGATGGCCAAATAATTTAAAGTGTTGTAACTTAAAACTATTAACTTACAATTAAGAAATGAAATGATCATAATTCAATTTAGTTCAATTAATTTCTAATGCTTAAACTAATTTGATAAATAAGAAGTTGCAAATTTTGCTTATTTCGTTGCAGGAATTCCTAACAAATCTAATATATATTTTATTATTACTTCAATTCAAAATATTTAAATATTTCTCTCTTCTTTTAATTTCTTTTAGTTGTAGTACTAGCCCCATTTACTCGTATTTCAAACACAGCCTAAATAAAATAAATGGAAAAATAAAATGATAATTTTTAGTGAATATATATCGAAGAAATATAGAATTAAGGGTAGGCTTTTGCCCTCTTAACTTTTTCTCTTCTTCTTCTTCTTGCATCCTTCCTCTTGTAGACTGAATCCAGATCAACAATCCACACTAGTAGAAACTGTCGAGAGTTATTTTGAATTAAGATATAATATACGGTATCATTCCAAGTTCGTCCACAAATGTTGAACTTTCTAAAAATATTTCCCCACCCAAATGCATGGAAGTCAGCCAGTCAGTCCCATATGTTCTGAGAACGAATTTAAAACAGGTACCACCGTGTCCGACAGTAATTAAGTAACGAGTTTTGTGTGAATCAATTTAAGTTGGTAGGTTATATAGACGTCAGGTTTTCTTTTTTACACATTCAATTTTAAAAAATCGGGTAAAATTATCCTTTTGTTTTTCATTTTTTTTTAAAAAAATGATTCCTCTGCATCATTTGAACGATTCCCTCTTAATTCTTTGGGTATGATTTTTGAAGTCCAAAATTATACACTTTTCAGTTAAAATCAGTCTTGGAATTCATAAAATTCAGAATAGATGAATTTTGATACCTTATTTGTACAAATAGGTCGAAAAACTACCTGCAACTTTTGCGCTTTTGGCTTAGATTTTCAAAAGAGTCAGTTTCAAATTAATGATAAGTATTACAGGCATATAGATTGTATAAAAATATTTTGAAAATTAATTACAAGAAAGTGGAGTCTTCGAAATTGAATAGAACTACTTCTATCCTCTTTTAAGATTTTAGAATGTTTACCATGAGTATCATCAATATAGCATTTACTACTCGATCTTCAAACTTTTGGAACATTTTAACTTTTAATTTTTTTTAAAAAAAAAATCTATATGTATGTAAAAAATGTGTAATTTTTTCACTATGAATTTTTTATTGTGCACCAACGTTAAAGGAAATTTAATTTTGCGTTTACTTGAGAAGAGGAAAGAGAGGGAAGTAGAAATTTTTTCAACATGCATTTCACATCTCTCTTTTGCTCTTTGACTCTTTGAAAGTTCATCAATATATTTCCACAAAAATAGCACATTCCTGCTTTTAAATTTTTCTTATGCAAATGTCTATGATGTTAAATGAAAAGTTGTGTAGCATTCTAACTATAGAAACAGAGAAATCAGAAACAAGAACAACATTCTTAACATGTGTCTCAACGTAGAAATGTGAAAGAAGCAACAACATGGTTGCCTCACAAGCATACAATGCAACAGAGAGAGAGAGAGAGAGAGAGAGAGTACAAAATCATAGAGTGAACGGCCTTGAGTACACGTCAAATGGTTCGCACGAAGTCAACTGTGGCTCCTACAGCAACAAACAAAAACAGTAGCCGTAAATTTTAATTTTTATAAACCATCTTCAGCCAAGCTTTATGGGTATAGGCATAAAATTTGAACAAATTCCAAATATTTTCTATGTAAAAACACTAATGAATACCATGTCATTTCTGGTTGGTTCCTGCATGACTAACACAGTTCGAACGGTTCACATCAGGCACCAAAATGGGAAGGTTGTTACTGAGGTTTCACTTCATGCCACTTCTGGTTAACTAGATTATCTGATAAAAAAAAATTTGATGCATGTTTTTGCTTTTCACTTATGCAGTATACCATGTCCAAAATCATAAACTGCTTGAGTGCATGGTTGTAAATAACAGGATACTTGTGAACAAAGTCTGTTCTTATGAATGCATTCCTGGTTTTAAATGCATGGATAAAGGATTGCTAATTTTAAGTGTTTGTTTGAAACATTGATATTAACCAATTTTTTCTATTCTATAGCCATTTGACTGCAATAAAGTCTTGTGTCATGGATTTTTCAGGAAGCTAATGCTTCTTTTAGGTTAAAACTTCAACACCTGTGATAAGAATCACGCAATTGACCATTATTTTAAGGTATTGAATCTTGGCATCAAGGAACACATCATAAAAGGGCAGTCTGCAGCATGAAATGATAAAATGATATTTCAAATTAAATCCAATGGTTTCAGGTTGATGGGAACGAATACCTGTCTCAACCCACCACCAATGCTGCCTCCTGTTAAAAGCATGGTGATCAGTGATGTCACCATACCACCACCCATTTCATCACCAGTACTACGGATGGTGGATCGCATTGAATTCAGTATGCTACCATATGTAGCTCCATTTCCACGCTCAATTGCTTGGATGAAGCAGTATGTCATTGCACCTGTTGAAGTTATTCTTGATAATGCCTGTTCATAAAAATTACTTGAGCAAATTAGATTAAGACTGTAGGACAAGACAGGATTTTGCTTTAAGATGTTGAAGTTCTGGTTCATGGCTTAATTTTTTTATTTAAGTGCCATTGACAATAAATATGTGTTATGCTTCTGATATAAAATGTGGACTCTTGAGACTTTACCGAGGTATCAGCAGAGCTTTGATCATCATCACAACCACTGAAAGAAATGGCCTCTCCACCACTTGTTCCTTTCCATACCCCTGATCTAGGGCGATGGTCCTCCCACACATACTGCCCACTCCTACATACATTAATAAGACTTGTATTAGTAAAATGTTTCCAAGGTCTGAACAAATTGAGTGTGTTTCAGAAGAACAGCCCTTGAATCCTTCAGCAAAATATTGCAGCTCAATCTGGTGAAGATAATGAAGAAAAACAGCATAAGGACCCAGAATCAATTGAGATATCAGTAGTGGTCAGTGGGTAGGTTGGCACAACAGCTACACATGAAATCAGAGGCATTTACCACTGGGGTTCCTATGCCATGTAATTTGCTAGATCATTTTTCCATGGATCATGGATTACACCCATCATCCAACTGGAACATGCTTTCTTTATTCTCTGTGCATTACCTCCACCTATGGAATTCAAGCCAATCATGGCAGACCAACACTCGATAAACCCAATTAATTTTTTTACAGAAGTATCAGCTCATGCTTCTTTATATTTTTAGTTTTTCTTAGCAGTCAACTAGAATATAATCGAGTGAACAAGATAAAAAAGATGAGGCAGATCAACTATCCACCCTCAACTGCCAAAATCTAAAGAAAAAACAAATGAGGCAACAATGGTTTGAATAAATACAAACTATGGAGGAAAATCCAAAATAATGATCGTCATATGCCAGAATCCTATCCATTTGAGGTTGGCTTTATAAGTTCTTCTCTTCCATTTGACTCTATTATATGCTTACCATCTGCCACCCTACAATCTAATGTCTTTCTTTATCCTCTCTCTTTAGTGGTCGACCTCTTCTCGTATCTACCATTTATAGCCTCTCATCTCTACGCATTGGGGCCGTGTATAATCTTCTACTAATATGATCAAACCACCTCAAACGATTTTCTCTCAGTTTGTCATCTATTAGGGCTAATTCGTTCATTTCTAACTCTTTTGTAGGCCTAATCCACTCATTTAATGTACTATATGCATCTCCGTAGCCCTAACTTCGTTTATTTGTCTTTTTGAAAGAAAACACAAATGACACTGTTAATTGGCTCTGAGCTCCTAGTATCTCCAACTTAATGTTGAAGCTTAATGCACACAAAGCACGCCAACACAGACAAAATTATTACATTCGTTAATAAAAAACATGATATAACTTGGAAGGTGTGAAGTATGTAACAAGACCTACAATGCCTGGTACCATCCTACAGTTAAACATAATTCAGGAAATTGAGTGGATTTAACAATTACTTTTCAGATATCAAAGTAAGCATTCATTCAGAAATTTAAAGGGAAAAAATGGCCATTTCAATCTTGTACCACAGCCAACAAAAAAGAAAGATATTATAGTCAATATTCTATAGCGTCTGGAGTGGACACTAACCCCAAATTTCTTCTGCACACATTTGATTTTTTTTTTTTTTTTTACATTTTCTCATTATCCATCATCAGGAAAAAAGAGGTGGGATGATTCTTTGTCTACAAGGTTGTTCATTTTTCTAAGCAAGTTAATCTCTTCATTAGATTCATCCAATTTCACAAGCCTGTGCTTTGATCATGTTGGTGTAGCTTCATGCCCTAGTTGTTACTGATAAAATTTCGCATGTGTTGGTTTGTCATGTTCTGGTCAAGTTCCCAAGGAAGAAGCTAGTTTTGGTAAAGGCCTCTTAAACAACATTAAGATCCAAAAGAAAGAGCTACTTTTTTTTTTTCCATCTTATGGTATAAACACTGGATATCAGCAGAAATCACCATCTTTTGGATTCAATTGATATTGCCACTGTGTGTGCGTCGCAATTATCAAGTAGCATTGCCTGGTCTGCCAAAGTGTGACAGGAAGATACTGTAATGAAGGCAGAAGAAAATTGCAGCTAGAGGCTACACTAAGAAATGTAATTGGAGAGTTTTCCCCCAATGTTGCAAATTGTGTTTGGAGGTAATATACGGATACCTCATATATGGCAATACAGAACATTGACCTTTTGTCTCCAAAGATTCTATGCACCTCATATATGGCAAAGGACTCAGATTACTTTAACACTCTGAGTAGCCGGTCAGCTACCTAAATTTGTGCAGAGTTGGAGAATGTATCAAAGTAAGCCTCACTGAGGTAAGGACAGAGTTTCACAATTACAAGGACAACCAACTCCTGCATGAATAATGTAAACAGTTCCTAACAAGGATTCATGGAACCTTTGAACAAAGAATGCCAGTCAAGTTAGTTCTCATGCTTACTAGAAGTAATTCTCCCAACAGCATGACCGATCCATAATCAAAGATAAAGTAGGTATTGATATACATATTCCAACCCCAAGGATTAGTGAGGTGCTCTAAGAGGGCTGGACACCTTGGTCTTCAAAAAAAAATATTATATACATATTCCAACTATAGGTGCCTATGTCCTTCTATCTAATTGAGCAGGCAAGACGATTTATGAGATACATGAGACTTGCTACGTTTTCATGCCATAAAATGCATTAAGCTAGCTTGAGAAGATTTATACAGGCATAAAGCACATTTTTGCACTCACACATAAAAAGAAAGCAGTCACTAGATATCCTAATTAAGTAAAACAACTAATACACAATCAATAGCTCATCAAGAAAACTAAAACAGCAATTACTGCTGCTGCTGCTACAACTAAAGAAGTTTGATAAATTGAACATGGACCTGTTCATTCTGCAAAGGAATGGCAAATCTAGTACAGTGCCACTATGGCAAGCATCAATGAATGCATGAAGCGTAACTCCACGAGGAAGAGGCCTGACTATGGTTGCATTGATTTCATCATCGACAATCATGCCCTGTGTTTTGAAGTCCAGAGGACAGAGAGTTTCATCATATCCATCGACCTCATCCCCGGTATAATTCCTCTGCTGCGATCCATGGCCAGAGTAGTGGAATACTAATGAATCTCCTGGTTGGCAACCTTGTACAAGCCAATTCAATGCCATCCGTAGGTTTTGCTTAGTTGGAATCCTGTATGGATCAGTTTCTTCTTCTGCAAATCGACTTTCAGATCAGATTCAATTAGAACTAGTTAAAGAGAGATGGCAAAGAACTTAAAAGAGAGACAATGTCAATTTTCACACTACAAAGAAGCATGAGGTTAAAATGCCCGCCTCATAAAACAGGGTCTTGAGTTTGAATTACGCTCAACTCCAACGGGCCACTCCCCCTAGACTTAACCGGTATGTGTGGATTAGGAGGTTTATACATGTGGGATTGGTCTCGCCTCCAATGTGAGGTGGGGATACCCATGTCATAAAAAAGAAGAAGCATGAGGTCATAGAGGAAATGGTTGTGTAGTGGTGGCTATTCCTTTTAGACTATGATGACTATAATTGATCGGTTCAAAATTTGAAATGATTAACAAAGTAATTAACCTACAGACTTACAGAGCCACCTGAGTCTCAACCTGTGAATCTACAATGCCCTATTCCAGTCATCAGTTTATTGTGAATAAATTAATAATGTGGCTAATTAAAAAATGTTTGGTTTATCTGTGTGTTTATTAGAAAATCGTCAGCAATAATTTCAAAATGCTATGGACCACATGACACCCAGCACATTATTGCGGCAGTTGAACACACAAAGACAAAAATATAGGACAACATGTACTTAAAAAAAAATGAAAGAGTCCATTCAACTCGTCAATGAAAATTCACAAGTATCAAGAATCAAAACCCAGTACATTTATCAAATCCAATTGAACAATTAAATGTTAAAAATATGGGATGGTGCCTGGTGTACCAGTGAGCATGAGGATGGAGGATTCGGGGAACTTGAAGCGATTGATGAGGAGGAAGCGCATGCATTTGGCATCGTTGATGCAACCCTTGAGCTCGTGGCGGGTGTTACGGTAGGAGATGCCACAGATGACAGCTCTCTTGCGGCCATGGGGCGAAGGGGGAGGGCCGGGCAGAGCATGATTGTAAGGGGAAGGTACAGGAGGAGGTGGGGTGTTGGCATGCTGGTAATTGTGTGAAGGAGAGGGTCCGATATCACGGGGCTCTGCGATGTGGGTGATGGCTTGACACAGGGCACATCTTATCGATTTGGCACCCGGAGGGAGTTGGAGAGGAGTCCTGCAATTAGAGCAGTTGACCAACATCAACATGATCGGAGCAGAGAGGATCGCCAACAGGGAAAAGTGATCTTGGAAGAGAGAGAGAGGATCCTGAGAAGGAAGAGGAGGACAAGAGAATGAAGGATACGCGTCTGAAAAATTCAAAGGAGAGATGATTAATATTGTGAATTAGAAATGAAAAGAACGTTGGGAATTGGAAGGAAGCATGAAAGCACTTTCATGTCTTACCTTCCACCTTTCAAACGGCTGTATGTATATAACTCCGTCGTAATGTTTCAAAATTCAGCCGTCTCCGAGTCGAGTCGACTCAGACTTGTTTCATCTAATGCGATTGAGTCCTATCATTTTGACCTCCTTCCGACTCAGACTCGATCGACACGACTATACTAAGTTTCTCTCGAGGCCGATATTTAAATTCTTAAGGCCCACTCTGAGCAGTGATCCATACATTAGATATTAGATTCATGGTAAAAAAATTGCTCTTAGTTGAGAAATATCAAAAAATTTAAATTCAATATCAAATCTCTACCCTTGGTCTGATCACACTATGAGAATGTCGGATTTGACATATTTTTCTTAAATTATTCATATATATAAAGTGACATTAGAGGTATAGAATATAGATAAAGAGACATGACTATTACATGTAAAGATTTCCATTTTCTATTCAAGACATCTCACAAGCAACATTTGAAATCTATATTAACAAGCTTATTTTTATAAAGTTAACAATCATAAAAAAATAATAATTAAATGAGAGTCAAGATGAAGTCATCCACAGTTTTATAATTATTGGATCTCTTTTATGTATCAAGCACTGTGTGAAACTTTAGTGGCATTGTAAATTTTTTTCAGTCCATCACTTCACAATTCTACAAATTTCTCATGATTAAACTTGAAAGTATCGGTAGTGGAATAAATGGCAAAAGTTAAGTAAAAATTAATTTTTCATAGATAAATGCAGTTAATTTTTACCAATTTTTTAATCACAACTATATATTTTTTAATGCGGCACTAAAATTTCCCTATATATTTTTTTTTGCTACCGTAAACTTTTAAATATTAAAAGTACATGCGTTGTTCTAAATTGTTAATCTCTCACCTCAAGAAGCGGGAGGTGTCAGATTTAAGCCCCCGTAGCTTTACTTGGTGTGCCATAAGGACAGTGAATATAACTTGTGGAGATTTTATGCTTGATTTTCTACGATTTTTCACATGTAAATTAAAAAAGAAAAGAAGAGAAGATATACGTTACTACTGCTCTTTATCATTTTTCTTTTCAAAGCAAGAAGGTCAATTTAGTCTTTGCAGGTGTGGCATGTTTTTGAACCTTGGGTTGTGGAAAACTTCTTCTTGTTCTCAGACGTTATTTGATTGATTGCAACTTATTATCTAACCTAACTAGGTCAGCCTTGAACATCTGACTGGGTCAAGGGCACAAACCACGTCCTGACCACACCACAATTGACCTATTTTTTTTGGGTTTATCATTCAGCAATCAAACCCTTGGATTTTAAGATCCTAGCCTTTCCATTAAATATTGAAACAAGATGAAAAAAGGGCAACCGTTGGATGGCTTAGAAGTTCTAAACAAGCATATCCTCATCCATAGTTTAGTGCATGAGATGAACGGTTTGGATCGCCAAATTATGACCCTATACAACTCGGGTGATTTATCTAAGACATGTAAGTTGTGTAGATATTAATTTGAAGCTACCATTCCAACCCCACTTAAATAAAGTTGAATTAAAACATTGTTTCTCAGAAAAATCTAGTTTAACAACAGAAGTAATCCTAAAATGGTTACTTAAAAACTAATATCTTCATACAGACTTGTGTTAGGTTTAACTAAACCCACTAAAGATTAAGGGAGTACGTAAACCAAAAGTTTTTATTTATTTATTTAAAATTAGAGAGACGAATATGAGTCATTTACTGATATTATTTGATGTCTTTCTCATTGCCTACAAGTATTCCTTTTATCTGGTGGGAAGGATGAAGATCTGAAAGACCTCAGCCAAAAGAGAGAAGGTTTGGATCCATGTTTTCTAATAATTTGCATCTTATTCTGATAACCTACAAGTCATTGTTCACATTCTATATCGTGTTGGTAATTTGGAAAGACAATTATAAATGTAAAGGAATATTTGAAAAGCCAAAAAAAAAACTGAGCCAAATAAATAGTCTAGATCTGTGGACCCTTTGCATTTCAAATGAAGTCTTTGTTTATGTTGTTTTAGATACAATAAACACTGTATACTTTATAATGTTATACAGATTTATTATGTCATGTATACAAAGTGAAATATCCCATTCATTTTAGATATTGTAAAATATATAAACATTCGAGTTTGAATCAAATGCTAGTTCGACCAATGTTTGTCACTGGAACATCTTTGGACCTACACTAACGAAAATTTCGCTCCAAGTCATGACTATAAGGAAATCGGAGGTCCAAAGGTACAACTCCTATTAATGTTGGGCTGGATTTCCAGTGGACTTTAGCTGTATCTTTGGTGGAATTATTCGATTCTGCTGAATGGGGGTGAAGATGCTTTCTAGTGTCTGCGCCTCTGCATATGTTTGTTGCACAAAATTTTTTATGCAGTTTCAAAGAGAGAGACTATTTATTAAATACATGTTAACTACTTGCAGGTTAGGCAATGTAAAGGGCAAAATATTGGGAATTAGGAGTTTGCACAGATAATACAACAAGGGCAAATTAAATTAAAAAGAGAGAGACATATGCACACTTGATAAATCAAAACGAAATGGGATTTCATTTGAGTTCAGCCAGAACAACAATCTCTTGTAACAGAATGGGGAGCACCCTCCAATAGAAGAGACATGGCATGGTTGTAGGGCTGCCCATCAAAGATCAGCTCAATTGTTTGCTACTGGAAATTTGACCTAATAGACATTGAAATTGATGGTCAAAGTAGAAATCGATAATGGCTCACAACCATCTCCTTAAATTGACAGAGACAACATGCCATTATCCCATTTGAAAGCATCCATTTTGTGCCAAGATCAATCAGTGTAATTATGAGAGCATATCAGAAGCTAATGTGTATGATGCAGGTGAATTAGTGAAGAAAAGTACAAAACTTGGAAGAGCAGTTGCAATTCAGTAAATAGCAAAATGCTGATGGCCTATGTAAATATACCCAGCAGTGAATTTTGTTCAGGTGGCAGCCTGTTCAAATTTTTGGCTACATATGCTACAGGGAATTTGATGCATATTAGCTATGCAGAGTAGAAGGGTAACCTGATAGAGATTAGTTGCGATGGTAAAAAGAACATTTCATCTATTGTTCTCTCAAAAATAAATAAATACAGAACAGAACATTTCAACTGTTTGACGGCATATGATTACAGGATTTGCCAGGTAGCCTTGAGAGGATCCTTCAATTTGCAGGGCATTGGTGTAAAAACTAGTTTCTGAAAAAAAAAGGAGAAAAACCTAAAATGTCAATTTTCATTGTAACAAAAATCATAGGCAGCCATGGAAGTAATCAATTGGTAAGTAGTGAAACAGAACTAAAACAGCCAAAACAATGTGAACAGCACAAACATTAAAAGGTTATATTCAATATAATCCAATTGATATTGAATGCATGGTGTCCATCCAATCAACACCGTGCAGTAACAGAAGGAAAATGAAATATAAACAAACCTGACATTAAAGAATAAAAACGTGAGAAGGAAAAAATGGAAAAGAACAAAAACTACAACCCATGCCTTAAACCTATCTCTCATACAGCTAGTTTATGATGCACATGGATAGGCATGTGAATGATAAGGCATGTGAATCATATAAAACTATCAAGAAAATTGAAGTCTGAAATACAAAGTTGATGCCCAACCAAACAAGTAGTCACTGTAGACATACAAGAACATGTAAAAGATCATCAGAAGGGAAGATGAGTGACAGACAAGAATGGTAAGGCACTCCAACTCAACCACTAAAACCTTACAAAAGATTTCTGAATTCACCAAATTAGAAAGAAACAACTTGATGGATTGCTTTCAATCAACTCCTTGAAAGTACAAGGATGGAAGAAGACAATAAGTTTGGTGTTTCTGAACTCTAGGCACATCTGAATTCTTGCTGCGGTAGATTTTGTATGAGAAGGAAGCTATCCCTTGTGCAATTGGAGATTCCAGCATCAGGACTTGTGAATCTTGAAACCAAATATCCTAGGAACATAGCTCTGTGACGCCTTCTGTGGCTTGAGATGCCCATAAGTCATCAGAAACAAGTGGGGAAATGTGGTGCCAAAATAAGCTCCATCAATATCTAGATCATAGTCAAGAAAATTTCCATGACAAACACAAAGTACTGGTGCAAGATGGGTTAATAGGCTGGTAATGTATGGAGATTTGGTTCTACTGTTGCCAATGGCAGAAAGAAGGTCCAGTCCCATCCCTCTTTGGGAACATAAATGCAGGCAGTGAAAGACTAAAATAAAATATCAATTAATCTAACTTATAAGGTGGACAGTCCATATAGAGAGAGGCCTTGCATCCTCATAGTGAAGGTCTACAGACTTAATAAAATACCGAACTGTACCATACATCCATCTCCATCTAGTAACATGGTGCTCCATATAACAGAGTGGCCATTGTAGCAGCATTGAATCCCAATACAATCATAATAATAAGCTGCCAGTCGGTACTCAGAAGGCTTCAACCTGAAACGCTAGTAGACTGACCTTTCATGAATGACAGAGAGGGCTAAGTTGATTTTAAATAACACATCAGATTATGTCACATTTACAAGTAAAAGCACTATGACCAAGTTCAAGGGTATTAGTGCTTGTTGATACAAATGGTGAGTACAACTGTTGAAGATGCATGTAGTGTGAAACTAAAATGGTTCAGACAACGTTAGTGATACAAAGGATACTGCCTTGGTATTTGGATCTTGGATAATATATATCTTCACACTTGGGACAGTAGATCTTCACAGTACTTGATCGAGAAATATCTGATTGACCAACTGGAAGACAGGGCTGACCACAGCAGTATACTCTGGGGCATCGACCAAAATCATAGTTCTTGTACTTGTCTAGCTGCAGAATTCACAGTTAAAACCATCAGACAAATCCAAAGCTTTTCCTCTAAAAGAAGCCCCAAACTATAAATGCAACAGCAGTGGGAACTAAATGCAAGAGCACACCATTGCAGCCATCCCTTTGCCGGTTAATATATATCGAACATGAATAAGACCATATAGCATCTCCGCTGCAGATTCAACCAATTCATTCTGTTCCTCAGTGAACATATCACCTGTGCATCCATGGTCCATGCAAACAGGTTACTAGCTCATAAGACATCCAGCAAACAAAAAATATCACTGAAAATAATTAAAACTGATTAATGATATTTCATATCAAATTTGAGCATAGCATATCTTTTGTGCGTCTGTGGAGAGAGAGAGACTGACACACAGAGAGAGAGAAGCAACACACGCACACAATGCCTACATAAATTGCTAATAGATACAAAGGTAAATGTCCTGATGGTAATAAGTCCAAAAGATACAGCCTGTGTGAATCCATTTCTGTGCTTACAGTGTCCAGAGATTGAAGAGATCTGACACTCCAATACCCTGCCATTAATAATCCATACAGAGAGCAAAGGAAGAATGTAATGAGAAAGCAAAGTAGCCTTGAGAAACTAGGCATTTACCATTCAGAATATGTTTCAGGGATTAAATCCAGAGAAAGCAAGCAGAAGTTTTGGATTTGTAGAAGAAATTATTAAAAAACTGCTTTCTATATTCTTCTTTTTAGCAAAACCTCAAGAACCCTAGTCTAATATCTAATAGACTGTGAAATGCAAAAGACATTAACTTTGAATTCCTCACATCCACATATTTAAAAAATAAAAATCCATAATCATGCCACCATCATACACAGTGTCCATGCATCAGTCTTAACTTGCTCAGTTCCAGTCTGAAAGAAATGCTCTTAGGTTTGTTAGAGAAGTAATTCTATGACATGTCGATATTACCAATGTCGTAATACAAGAGACAAGACCATTGTTTTTTAAATGTAGTGATTAATTAGAAAAAGGAAAGGAAAACTACACTTTTTTGTAAAATAAAAATGAAGACTACAATAATAAATTAAAAAAGAACAAACCTAGCCTCAAAGCCTAGACTAAACACTCAAGACAGATCACCTCTCTTTCCCACTACCTCTCTTAGCTAAACTCAGCTCTCACAAGGAATGTCGATACAATACCACTATTAGCATTTGCTGGCCTCCAAGAATTAAGAACCTTCCATGGAAGCCTGGCTGGTCAAATATGATAAGAGTCCACCCTCCACAAGAAACGGAAAACAGGTCGTAGGATGTTTCTTTAAACACAAAAAACAACACCCAACCTCCACATCAATGGCACTGCAAGGGGATAAAGAACCCAAGTAGGCATAGCAGGAGCTTAGTTCAAGTTCCTAAGAATTCCTCCATTCCTACTGGCCCAGGAGGCTAATAGAACTCAATCATTCTGCTTCACACGCTCAACAGGGCCTCCAATGTATTAGAACAAGAGGCTCAGGAGGACATTCCTGTAAAGCACCTCCAACCTAGATTGACATCATCAAATGAGAACCTTAAATTCCTTTATAAAAACTGATCAGCATATAAGATGTCAAACAAGATTCATCAGGTCGGCCACATTTAATGACTTACCACCAAAGCATTATGTAACAGCTATAAAGGCATTCAGCTACAAATGATTGACTAGGGGCTCAAGAAGCACTCAATAAAACCATGAGAAGCATGCCCACATGCTTCTTGCCACCCTACGATGGAGAAGAGATGAGGAATTGTTTCAGCAGCCTCAAGACATAAAACACAAACATTTGCTAATGCCTGTCACATTTAGTAGGTTCATCAACTGTATATTCCATCCTAACAGGGTGATCAGCTGATCGTTAGGCACTTATAGCAGCCTGAACGCTCACAAATAAGACATAAAATTCTGACGAGAGACCTATGTAACCAAAACAAAAAAGAATGAACTGTAGAGAATACACCATGACTGACTATCCACCAGCCAGACTACCCACCCCATTAAAGAGTATATATTATTATATATACTCAGACAGAACTGCAACACAAGAATTATGTAAATCCAATTTGCCATCCAATGGCCTCTCATGAAAAATGGAAACTAAATCACAAGACAGCCTGATATGGGGAGACATTATTTTTGGGAAAAATACTCCAATAAGCATGGACACCTAACAATGGTCTTTTTGAAAGTGAACCTGATGTTGTCATTAAAATCACCAACTCCACTGAAAAAAGGTGAAAAATGGACTAGGTGTCCAAAATTGAACTTTCTTGAACATTATTAGTCAACCAATCATTGAGAACGAAATGGCCAAATAACACCAGCTGACCAGTACCCAATCACATGATAGATTATGAAGTTCATAGCCACATTTTTTTCTCTATAAGGGCCAATGGTTCCAATGGATATTTAAAAAAAGGTCTAAAAGATTCCTTCTCATATATATATATATATATATATATATATATATATATTTCGAAAGGTTACGGATTCCATCCATGTTACCAATTCAATAAGATAAATATGATTAACTAATCTTTTTTTTCTTTTTCTTTGCAATTTAAGATAGTAACATATTACTAGAGAAACAAAGCCCCATTATCCCAATCAGCAAGGCAATTCTCTTCATTAATAAAACAAAATGAAAATAGAAAGAAACAACGGGTAAAGTAAAACAACAACAACAAAGAAAGAAACCCTCAAAAAAATGATAACATAGAGAGAAGTGTCTTCACAGTAGGTTAGGTAGAGGAGACCAAGATGGACCCAACCCGACCCCATTTAAAAATACCCAAGTAAATCCCACATTTTTTCATTTCATATTTTCATTTTTATCTATTTTTTTATAAAAAATTGGGTTGTGTTGAGTCAAGTTTAGTAAAATGAAATTCAGGTCAAGCTTCAAAAAATACAGTCACGCTAGTTCAGGTCCATGGTAAATTTGCAAGCGTGTAATGCCACAAGTATAGATGGAAAAATGTTGGTCCCACTTTTCTTTAAAGATACAGTTTGGTATGCGTCATTTGCATCTAACATACTATACATGTATCATTTCGTTGTATTGACGCTGAGGTTAAATACTCTTAAATGGAGATTTTATTTTAGGGTTAGCTTTCATCTGTCCTTCCCAATTGATAATGCCATTCACCTTTAGATCTGATGTCATCGTCCAAGATAACCTAAGTGAATTCTTGATGATTGTCCAGTACATGTCATGATAACTTCTTCCCTGTCATGGTGGTCTTTATCTTCTCATCTTCAGCTTCATTTTTCTCCTCTTTTATTTCCTTCTCCTTAAGAACAAATCTAAACAATGATATTTGTCTGTCACAAACAACATTCTCCACAAGCCTGTACTAATTTATAACGCTTACTGTCCAAAATCCCTCCCTAATAACCAGAGGTTTTCAAAGTGGTAAGTAGTAAGCCCCAGAGCTCACTTTTCTCAGTATTATTGCAACCCTGCAACAAGTATGGCTATACAAAACTTATGATGCCTTGTCACATTTTTAAACCTGGTCATTTTTCCTTTCATGACTGGTCAGTTTTATTGAGCAAGACTCAATAGCAAGATTGTTCCTTGAATGAGTCATGGGTCCAGCCATATGGTTGGGTGTGTTGCATATGAGATCACATCGATATGAGCTGCATAAAGTTTCACCACCAACTGATCATGTTAGCCATGTGATCTTGATGTTTTAAGTTTTTATGAATAGAGGTAAGCGATTTTTTATAATAAAAGTTTACAATCAAGGGGTAGGATGGTCAAATGGAGGTGAAACCTCACAAATCTCCTTTACCCATACGATCCTTTTTACATCACACCAAACTTTGTATGTATGTGTGTGTGGGGTGGGGTGGGGGGACAAGGACCCATTTAAAGGACCGTCTACACAGGAAAAAAAAAATCTCAATAAACCTTTTCATTTGTATGAATTATAATTATTGAAGTAGGAATTTTTTTCGTAATTGAGAGCAGTTGGGCAACTAGCTTGCAGCCTAGTAACCTTCTCTTGCCACTAATTGACCAGATAAACATTGAAATAAATTAGACATAAAATGCTTATTTAACAAAAATGCCCTTAATGCACTATAGTCCTCACTTTCCTTTAGTCACAATTCCACTCATACTTCCATCTGAATTTAACACATGTTGAATTTAAAAAAACTTAAGTTTTTTTAAACTTAAAATTTTCTAGTATTGTTTATATTTTATGAAATTGGGAATTTAACAATATTACTTAAATACATGAGTTCATGAATGTGCATTTGATAGTTTGTCACTTCGTCTAAAAATATCATGATATGAAAATTCATCTGTGTCTATATATTATGAATATGTGTTAATATGTAACCAAATTTTTTATCTCAAACTTTTTAGGTAAGGTTGTATTGTAACCATACTTATCTGTTTCTTTCTTTCTTTAAGTGGAATTTTTTATCACATTTGTCATGGTGAAACTAAACTATACCCAAACTTTTGCATATTGTACTTTTATTGTCCGTCAAATTGCTAACTATTGTCAGGTTAGAAAAAAGAATCAATCATTACATATAGCAAATCTAACCTAAACTTGACCCAACCCAACCCATTGCCACCCCTAACGACAACTATTAAATCAAGGCATTAAAAAGGTAAATCCATGGCCATTTCGACCGGCATCTTGGACTTAACAGAAATATATGCCTTCGAGAAATAAAGGTGCTTACCATGAGAGGACTCAACATCCAAGATCAAATCGAGGGCGTAATCATAATAAGGAACTTGACTGCTTAAACCACAAAGATTAAAATCATCCTGGATGTAGTCATCGTCAACTTCACAAAAGAATTCATTCCCTCTGATATTGCAAAGCCATGAGATCCAAGATGTGTCATCCCCATCAGAACCACTGACATCTGATTCTTCACTATCTGTTTCAGATTCTTCTGCCAATAAAGAGAACCAAGGCCATCATCAATAAATCACAAAATTCAATGACAATTCACTTCCGTCTCAAAAAAAAAAAAAAATGGTTTTCACTTAAAATATCTCCAAAAACTCAAAGCAATAGAACTATTAGTGAATAAAATACAACACGTCAAATAATAAATCCAATAGTAAAGCTCCAGAAACCTTAAACACCCTACTCATACATCCTCTGTAAAGGAAAAGCATACCCTACCAAGACTTAAATAAAAACTTAAGCAACATCAAGGATATCGGTGCCACCCATCCACCGGCATGCACATATATACAGATTTGTAACAGTTTCTAGACCTGAAGATTTGTTTACAGCCTCTACACATGAAGCAAGTCTTGCCTCCAAAATGCATAACAGTTAAATTGGTAGAATTCCATTCAACAGGGATCAGCAATGTGATACAGAAATGAGGGCATGTGGATGCGATGCAAGCAGTACATTAGGCAGTACATGCAACTTAGAAGTTAAAAGGGTTGTTCATTTATCTTTGTTTGCCAAGTATTCTATCAATTGGGAGGATTGTTCACAGTTGCCACCCTCCCAAATCCTTGATAGAGGGAACAGTTATCATAATCAATACCACAAATAAAATGCAAGATACTGCGGCCATTATCACAAAAAGAAAAACGCGAGATAATCATTCCCTTATTTCTTTTTCATTGTTCCCTAAGGGAGCAAGGACAACTCTATGCAACCACCAATATCATAACCTACATGGACAATATCAAAACCGAACCAACAGCAAAACTGGACAAATTCCAACAATTCAAACTCAAAATGCTCTCTTAAATCAATCATCATAAGAATGTTAATAGCCCAAATAAGAATACTACTCAACTACTCACTTGAACCAGGAATTCATGTCAGGAAAAATTGCCAATTTTGGTTAGAAATGGTTATTTTATGAGAAAAGTCTTTCCTTTCATTTCGTCAAAATGGAGCAAAATATTAACACAAAAAACAGGAGAATTGCCAACAGGAGCAGTTATTCTTAGAATACAACCATTTTTTAAATTTTCAAATAATATAGACATGGCTTTGATTAATGTTGGTTAAAAATGGTTAATTTAGACGAAAGAACTTTCTTTCTATTGCATCCAGATAGAGCCGAACCATGAAGAGAGAAATACGACAATTTCTTGTTGGAGCACCCTTTTTTTTTTGGAAAATAACCATTTCTTAACACGAAATGGTTTTGGTCATTTTTGGTTAAAAATGGTTATTTTACAAGAAAGTATTTTTCCATTTTCATTCACCCAGATAGAAGGAAACATGAACATCAATCAGGAGAATTTACCATCAGAGGCCTTGGTTTTGGAGAGGGAGGAAGAGCGTTGGTCACGGGGATCGGATGGTGGTGGCTTTCCGGCGGAAGTCGACGGTAAGGATGGCCTGTCCTTGTCCTTGCTGGTCAATCCCCTGGAAGTGGACGGTGATGATCGCTCCAGTTGCTTGTCAAGGGCATCGTTTATACGCTTTCGATTAAGAGGACCCATCTCCGATTTCGATCCGCCGGCCCGATCTCTGTACATGTCTTCCCCCACCGTCTTGATCCAATCGTCCCTCTCAAGCAGAAAATTCAATTCCCTCTGCCAAACATGATAATTTAAATAGGCAAAGACAAAACTCTCGAATTCGAGGAAAGTAGAAAGAAAATATGAGGAGAAGAAGAAGCAGAAGCAGAAGCAGAAGCAGAGAAATGGCTTTCTCTCGATTTCGATTTTGGCTCCGTTTAGATGCCTGCAAAGGATTGATTGTGGTTTTTATTTTTAATGAAAAAAATAAAATAAGAAATTTCCCCCCTAATTTTTTTTGTCATTCGATGTCAACTTGTTAAATGTGGAGTTCCACGTTTCTTCCTTAAAAATCCTACCTTCTGTATAGCTCACATAATTTATCTGACAAGGTTTATCATTTTTATTTTTCAAAAAATAATAAAGACATTTTTTATAAAGTGATAAAATCTTAATGTAAACAACTAAAATACAACATAAAAAAATAACATTTGTTCTATCAAATTAAATAGTATATGAAAATATTTTATGCAAACATGACTTTATTTAAATTTAATATATATTTAAATTATAATTTGTATATATATTAATATATAATACATTTAGATCAAAATGAATTTCATATAAAGCATAGATATTATTAACTTGTTTCTATTCAAAAAGTAGCAAAGAGTATTAGAAATTCAAATTTCAAAAAGTTAATTCATTAAAATTATTATCATCGTTTTCATCATCTTCAGAACATTTGTTCTATCAATATAAGATTCACATTTACATCTAGATTTTAGAAATTGTTTTCTATGAGTTAGAATATTTATTTGCGCCTATCAAAATTATGAAAATTTTAAAAATATAGTTTTTAATATTAAATCATTCGATTTTTATGAGATTCTATATTCATGAAAAAGTATTCTAAAAGTAAAAAGGACTCTATGTAGTATATAAATTGTTAGGATTTATAAAGAATTGAAGTAATTAACACTTTAAGAGTTTTACTCTTGCAATAAGATTGATGTGATTTTTTGGCTATCCTTTTTATGAATAAAAAAATTTATTCAAAAAACCTATCCCATGGAGTAAAATTGGGCTCCATGTAAAGCAAAAGTTGTGATTAAGAAATATTTTAAGGTAATTTGAATATAAGACTCATACTAATTTTAGTTTTGTTCTTATTTAATCATATTATCCTTTCGATCTTAGTCTACAAAAATAAATTTTATACACCATTAGCTAGGATAACAAAATAAAGACAAAACATTATCTATCATCTATCCACGTTGTCTCTGTGTATCTCAAACATTTAGATGAATAGACATTGGTTGCAAACTCAAGTGCAAGTTGTCGCGAAGTAATAAAAATTACGGGAGTTCGAGTGTCGAACCACAAGGATTGATATCAAATACACAAGTAATAAAAAGAAAAGTCACTTAAAGTGGGTTTTTGAATGCTTTTTAACAGAAAATATAGACTTACGAAAACAATGATTATGATGAACACTAAGGCATCGGGGATCCACTTTTAACAAATTGACAATATTTATTTTTTATTTTATTTTATAATTCAATTGAAAATTATTTAAATAGTTATCTCAATCGGAAGATGGAGTGGTGAGTTCATAGAAAATATCATCAAAAGATTAACCCCTTTAATTGATTGATTGAAATATTAAAGATGAGTTATTACCAGGGAGTTCCAAGTACTCATTGTGCCTGTACCTGGAGTTAACAATGAATCAAACAATTTTACCAAACAAAAACTTTTCTAAATCATATGAATAAATCAATTAAAGAATCATGCATTGAAAACCATTAGAAGATCAAAGCTTAGAAAGTCATTACAATGAAGAAGAGAGAGCAGAAGAGAGATTGAATAATTAGATGGAATAGAATCTACAATTTTCGTGCATCCCCTCTCCTTAAATAACTTAAGTAAGATAAAATAGAAACAAAGACAAATTGGGAAGGTAGTGCTAAGCTCATTTTTTTTGCAGATGCACCAACTTTCAGCTCAATTTTAAGTTAGTAAACACCTGAATCATGAAAATTTTGTAAAATATAAAGTTGTAACCCTTAAAGTATTCTTTTCAACCCAACAAGAATCAGATCATTCGCGCACCAGAGTGAAAAGTTATGGCCAAAATATCAAAACCTTCATTCCAAAGTCCAGTCTAATTTCTTCTTTTAGTGATTATCCTCTCAATTTTGAGATTCTGAAGCTAACTTGCTCATTTCTCCTCATCATCTTCATCCCTTCATCTTGACCATTGAATTCTCTTCTGTGTTTGATCACAACTGATTAGCTGGCCGTGTTAAATTCTCTACAATAAAAATACACATAATGAGTCGTTTTAAATAGTACACACATATTTATGTAAAAATGTGAAAATAAATGTAAAATGGATGCGATAATGTCTATCAAAATAAAGATAATAATGCAAATTTAAGTGATTATTGGTGGACTTAGTAAAAGCTAACTTATGCAATAACATTATAGAGATCATATTTTAATTTATACGATGCGTATCGACCAAGAATTGTTCCCCAGCATTGGCTCAAACTTGAGTTTAACTTGAGCAGACCCGAGCCGCTCTAATGTCAACCCAACCTTTGTTACTGGATAGTGGTTTGCAGTTCATAGGTTGGAAAATATGTAGTTTTTGGATTCAACTCAAAAAACTTGGTAGAAATTTATTGATTCACTTTACTAAAAAAATCTCATCAAATTGAGTCAACTCAAAGTGACTCGTGTGAGTTTTTTTTTTTTCAGTTTTTAAACTATGCTACAAAGTACAAACCAACCCAATACTTAAAAATCACTAATTTCAGCATTTTAGGGCGCATGCACACTTGTGATTTGTTAGTTCATCATGAGTACCACCATTCCCAACTAGTGATTTGAAGATAAATGCCAATCAAACATTCATTTCATTGATTCTAATTGTGTATTTATTCCTGTCTTTTTTTACAAACTTTAATGGGTGCTTCCTCTAATTGATTATCTGGAGAAGATACATAAGATGATACAAGAGCAAATCATACAGACATGCTTATGACCCACCTAGGAAGCGGATCTTATTTCAAAAGCATGTGAAAAACTGAATGCATTTGAAACCCAAAAAGGAAAAGACCAGGAGAGTTGCCCATCCAAAGATTTGCAATTAAGACCCTATCTTAGCTGTGTTTTGGTTGTTCTGGAGGTTCAGGTCACCTTCACTTTTTGCTATCCGTTTGAGCACTAAACTTATGGGTTTCTCCAAGATGGACACTTTAATATTACTCCACATATCGGACTTCGTTGATAGTTGTGCAATTTTCTCTGCGATTTCCATGTCTTCTGGCAGAACAGAACCAAAAACAGTGTATGCTCTACTCCACTCGTTATGATTGGCAAGGCTGATGAAGAATTCGGGTCCTGAACCAACCCATGCAACTGATCCTCTTCTTACAGTTGGGCAAGCTTCTATCGGTAAGTTTTTGAAAGTGACTCCTTCGGCTTCGAGAGTACCTTGAATCAGTGCAAAAGGTGGACCTAAAGGAGCCTACAATGTTCACACAGTGAAACTGGTAACTTGTTGAACAGAGAATAATGTAGCAAAAATCCAGAACAAAGTACATAATGTAAAGAAAGATGTCTCTTTGGTTGCCTCGTTTAGGAGATATTTTAAGTGCACTAATAAAAATGGCCCGTTGATAAGGCATCAAAGATCTTGATATTTGACCTCGAAGACATTTAGGGTTACTTAAAAAACTCATGAGATTATTCAATGGGCAAGACTATTGTACATGCCTCTGGGCCGAAGCCATCATTAGAATGTACTTGGGCTTCACCTTTTGGCCAGGATGTTAGACAATTAGTTTTCACTTTTTTTTTAATGACCAAGGTGTCCAGGCCTCTTGCCAATTAGTTTTCACTTGAAAGCAAAAAGTGAAGACTCATTGGCAAATTTGATTGGTATATAATCAAATGATAAATGATAAACAAAAACTGAGGCAAATTTGGGAGATCCATAGAATCTTACATCCACTATGTGGTTCCCTTCTGAGTCCCAAGAGCTGCCTCGGCCTTCTGCACGATAAAATTGGCAGCCTGCACAATGACGTGCTCCTAGCAGCTCAATGATGTAGGCCACTGAGTGTGGAGCACAATCGGGGGAAAGCTGTAACAAATCTAGAATAATCAGAGAAGTATGGAAATAGCCAACTAATTTAAATATGATTATCTAAAGAAAAGGATGAAAGGATGCTGGAGTGAGGATAGCTGGTTAGGTTATCAAATGAAAATAAAGTACTGATAATATCTGTCTAGGCAATGGGAAATAATTACTTGAGACCCAATATTAATGAGCATCCATGGAAGATCCTAACCTGACAAATATAATACTACAAAGTGCATAGTTGTTTCACAAAAATATCTAGAAGCTAGAACACCACCTCTATGCCATCTGCTAGAGTCCATGGTGAGAAGATGGTTTACAGGATCACTAAATGGGACTGCAATAAGCACCTTGAATTATTATATTAGATAAACTGAGATTAGAAAGACTCAGCAGCATCCATGTGAAGATTTTGCTTCTGCCTCATTTGTACCGGATCTCAAGTTTATTCTCTATATTTGAGGGCAAGGAACACCTAGGGACTGGTGCTCAAGTTTTAATTTGAGCACTCCTACATCCCCTTTAGGTTTACATGGATGGTTTAGGTTGAAAATTGACCTGTATACGGTGCCTATAAAAACTATCTTAATTAGATAAGTGAGACCATGTTTTTGAATGGTATAGAACAAGACGTCATAAAACTCAAATTGGTGCCAAATTAACTACAAATGCAATTCAAGGGAGCAATGTGGGTCTGAGGGTGGATAGAGTTGATTTGAGTCCTCTATAGACCCTACAATGCACCAGTGCTCATGGATCCTGCACAAACACACGAATTTGGTCATTTGAAGATAAACATCTAAGACTGATTAATACAATTGACAGATATGTTAGATTGGAACAAACACAAATTGAGAATAGACCACTAAAGAAGGACCATTACTTAGAGGCTTTGGAGTTTGGACTATGAACTTAAAGATGATGGTGGCAGGTGAGAGTCATCACCCTACTTCAATATGATAAATCACAGATAAAGTGAATAATTTGAATTGTTCTTCAAAGGGACTCACAGTTTTATGGGCTTTGGAGGTCACCATGTTGAAATAGATCATTAAGCAATTGTAGACTAGTAGAGATGAAAGCCTCTACCAGTACACCTGTTGAATTAAAATTTGATGGATGTTGTGTGGGAAACATTGGCTGATGGATTCAATGGATATTCTTCAACAGAAATGCATGATGGGGCCCATACATATTGGTGAAATCAAAATAGATAGAATTCTATATGCAAGATCTTCAAGTTGCAATCATGCATTTGTAGGGTAAACAGTTGGAGAGGTTGGATCTCTAAGATAAAAAGGAACTACTCAATGAACATCAGAGAATTCCATAAAAAGAACTTTGGCACTCAAATTAAAGCTCCTACAATCTTAGGGAAGTCAATTTGGATTGAGCCATTTATAAATGCATGGATGCCCAATTAGCTCTCACCAGTATCATCCACCTTGCAGGTTTCCAACCCCGATCTTTAGGTCAATTTCCTCAAAGTAAACACAGGAGTGGGTTTAATTGCAAAAAAAAGAATCTAAGGATAATAAAAAGGAGTAGGAAAAACTGAATGACTGTTAAGTAGATATATTATGTGATCATCAAGTGCAATACTAGTACTGGATCTAAATACTAAATGATTGAGGGAAAGCTCTCAATTAAAATAAAGAAAATTCCATTATGCATTAGCATGTCAAAATTCATTAAGATTTACTGTCTGGAGGAGCACTTACTTTTATATGCATGATTCCATATTCTGTTTCCAAGCCAATAACACCCTACAACAATAATAGAAAGATGTAAAACAATTCTCCAACTTTCTTTCAATATATCTAAAATGTAAAATATGAGCAATTCTCCAACTTTCTTTAAATATTAAGTGAATATAATATAATTAGTTCATTGGAGTTCAAATTTCAGTGCTCCAACTCCCAAAAGTATAAGATCAATATATAATCCAACTATAGGATGAAAAGTCAATAATGAACTAAAAAACCCTCAAAAAATCGAAAGGTCTTAAATGCCCATCAACTCAAGCCTTAAAAACCATTAAAACAAAATGTTTCATGCTTTCACACTCCTAATAACCTCATAATTCTATTATTTATACAAATCGTAAAATTTGTTAATAGATATGAATTGTTCCTCTTATCATATTGTATGGATCGTAAGATACGAATCGTGTATCGTAAGATTTTAACAATAATGGTTAATTCAGTCCAAGTGATAAAGAATCTGTCCAAGAAGCACTAGTTCTGTGTGTGTATGTGTGAATGATGAGAAAGAAAAAAAAAAAACTTAGTTGCCTAAGGGGATCCATGACTGAAAATTCATTAACTTCATACATACATATATAGCACCCGATCTCTATTTTTGGAGCAACATTTGCTATGAATCCTGCAGTGAACATTCTGCACTGTTTATGTCCTGCATGCTCTTTTTCTTTACTAATGCAAGTTGTATTACAGTTTCAAAAGAAAAAAAAAAGTTAATTAAAAAGATCACAAAGTGCTCACATAAAAGAAAACTTTGCCCTTATACTACTTATATAAAATTAAGTTAGCAAACAACTTTTTTCTTTTTTTGGATAACAAAGTTAGCAAACAACATTGTTATACAGATTCTCATGAAATAAAATAGGAGGGCCAATAGCTCACTAAACTAAAGAACTAGTCAATATATTCATATCCGTAATCTCCAATATATGTTTAACAAACTTTGCAACCCATAACAATATACCTCGCCATTTCCAAAAATGAGTCCAGAAGTCCAAATAACTTTTTCTCCTGTTTCTTGTACATCAGGGACCAAGGGATCCTTCTGTTTCTTTAACCAGCACTAAAAGCAGGAAAAAGAAATCAGCACCAGAAAAGAAAATAACATAAAATTTAATACCTTCTGTAAAATCCCTTGTGTTTAAGGGGGAAAAAAAAATCTTACATTGAAGAAACTATAAAAGAATTACCAACTGAACTTGAAAATGTCGTAGTCATGTTTCCCTACAATAAAGTAAACATACCATGCAATAATGCTTATATTAACAGCCATGAGAGTGAACTGGTTTACTAATTACATACTGCAGTATGCACTTTATAGCCAAAAAGCATGTCTAATAATTCTTTGGCTGATAATTCTGCTATTGATGCTAATTTCTTCAATTAATGTCATAGCAAGAGTGCAAGACTCAACAAGCTAAACTCTTATGCCATAGTCTGCAAATAACTCTTCAGTGCGTATCAGTTGGTGACATGGGCATGACAAGAAAATAAATAGCACTTCTGAATTCTGCCCCTCTTCTAAGCTATTTCCCCTACTCCCTTCTTCAAAAACATTTTGTATTTTCTCATATTTTTCTTTTCTAAAGAAAAAAAGGTGTCAATTGATAATAACAAAAATAAGCTCTAAGCCTTCAAAAATCAAGGACAAAACAACATAATAACATTGAATCACTTCCCTTGGCTCTTATGAGAGATCATGCAATAATTAATGTGTCTGTATATGTATGTGTGCATGTGTACATAAATGTATGTGTGTACATATACATATATGTATATACTTTTAAATGGTCATGTAAGAACTGCATTTCCAATTTGTTTCCAAGTCATTCCAAATAGTGGAATGACAAGGTGGTCTCACCGAGGTTTTCGTGTGCAGAGCTCACTTCCATCATGGTGAACCTTCAAATACTCAATGTAAACAACCAGTGATGGAGCTCTAAATTGCCCGAGCATGAGAACTTCTCAATATTGAATTTTGATAAACACTAAAGGGCATAAAGTGTTGATGATACCCTGTAGCATATTCAATCAAATTGTATGGTCAAGTAAGCATTAATAAGTCCAATTCCTCTAAAAAAAATCCCAAATAGTGGCAAGGCTGACCTCACCATGGTTCTTGTGTGGGGCTCACTTCCATATGGGGAACCTTCAACATAAACATCCATCCATGATGAGGCAATGTCATTCAAAACTGCCTAAGCATGAGAATTATTCACCATTGAATTGAAGTAAACACAAAAGGGGATAATGTGGTAAACTGGTAATCACACCCTATAGCATATTCCAATCCAATTGTATGGTCATGTAAGCATTAATACTTCCATTTCTTTTCTAAAATTATAAAAATGGTGGAATAACAAGGTTGACCTCACCATGGTTTTTATAAGTGGGATTACTTCCATCATGGGGGAAACTTCAACTTAAACATCCATCCATGATAGCTGATGACATTCAAATTGCCTATGCATGAGAATTGTTCACTATTGAATTGAGATAAACAGAAAAGAGCATAATGTGTTAATATAACATATTTCAATCCAATGATAATTATTCTCAGGGGATGATTTTGAGGGCCATCACCTATCATTAGGATATGTTGGGACGAAAGAGTTTTCCATGATGGAAGGTGAGGCCCAACCCTATAGAAGTTTGGGTTTAGTTGGGAGAAATTAGCATGAGATGGGGGCATCATCTATTATGAATGAATGTTGAAATCAAATGGTTTCCCATGATCGATGGTAAGCCCCATAAGTGAAAATTAAGTGATGTCAATATGACTTACGATGAAGTTGCCTCATCTGATCATTCCTTTTCTAGATATAGTATTGGTGGTGGAGTCGGTATTATTGTTATTGTTGTTATAATTCAAGGTAAGTACGACTTGAATCTCCAACATTTATGGTTACAAGAGTGAGCAGTCACCAATGTGTGCCATGAACCCAAGAGAGGTAGTTATTTTTTTGAAAAGAGAAAACAAAATGTACAAGGGTGGGTTGGCATGACTCTGATAAGCTGTTGGATTGTGGATGTTTTTACTTTGAAAGAACTCACTATGTGGGGAGGTGTTTTGGGTGATTATCAGGGGGATTTAGAGTCCCACATGAAAAGGGAGAAAAGAGGGAAGCTCTTTATAAGTTTTTAATGTAGCCTTATTTACAAAAATTGTTAAAAGGATTTATGCACCAAGTATGACCAGGCTTTCTCCACATGAATAGATAGTAATGTGCCCACAGTAGCAGTAATGGTGACGTGCATGGGTGCGTGCTTGTTGTATCGGGTCGTGCTGTGTTTTTTATTTTAAGCATTGGACCACCACTTAATCACGCCCATTATTGACCACTTCCCTATAGTTGTGGATCAAAGGGCTTAATGCCAAGAGATCTACTGGGGTTAACAAGGAACCTTTAAAGGTACCTGTGAAGGGTGCTAGTACACCACTTGCTAGAAAATATCTCTTCTATTTTCTTTGCAATGCGAAAGTCTTTTTTTCTATCTTTTATTGTTATTATTATTGTTATTGTTGTTGGTAATGTTGTTGCTATTGCTATGTTGTTGTTATTATTATGAAAATTGAAAGGAAGAGATTTATTAGTAGTCTCTCTTTCTCTCTTCATTTTTTGTCTTTATGTGGAGGCAAACCAATAAGGCATTACGTTGCCATAGCAGGGGCTTGCCTGGTCTACTAGAGCCAACACAATTTGCTGAAGAAGGCTCGAGAGTCCTAGAGATAGTGAGCCAATGCCCAGCAGTAGTGTACAACCCTATGCATCTACAAACTAGGTCCAGAAAGGGGCAAATGAAGATTCCTTGCATGGAATCGACAGATCAATCTAAACCACAAAAAGTAAGGGAGAAAAATAGACGCAAAGAGAGAATGGAGAAACCAAACTAATTTAATATGGTTTGACACATAGGTCTACGTCCATGGTGTGCAACATAATAGTATTCTCTTCATTAGAAAACAAAGAGAAAATACAGGGATTGACTCACCTCTCATAAGATATTGTCCCAATACAAAGCATTCAAACCAGGCCCTAAAAATCTCACATACAAGAGTATTTTTAGAATTTTGGAGTAAGGTTAGAAACCCTAAAGACACAGATGTTGCATAGCATTGCAAGTGTTGTTGGTGGCAAAGCAATTCCTAACTAGGAAGGTAATCCTTTTTATGTTTCCTTATTTTAAGAAATTACCTTGCATGGCAAAACACTTCAAAAGCCTTCCAGGAAAAGGACTTTTTTTTTTATGAATTGTTTCCAGTAAAGGAATGTTGCCAACTCCAAAACCTGTCTTCAAGACAATGTACACTGGAAACATGGGACTTGGTTCTTGTTTGTTATTTACTGATTTTTTTTTTTCTGCTACTATTTTGTCTATTCTTCTTGTTAATCAATCCAAATTTCTTGTTAATCAATTCAACAGAAACCAAATAGAAGGAACAGTAAACAACAGAAAGAAAACTTATGAAACAGGTACAATGAATCCACCATATCATTGAATCAATGAAGTAGGAACAAATTACAAGGAAATTTTTGTATAGTTAAACAATCATATAAAAAAATGAAAGAAGCCACAAATCCAATTCAGCATATCATATGAACAGAAACAACAATCCAACCAGAAATTAGAGAATAGTCAAAACCCCTTTACCATAACAATCATAGACAACAAAACATGGATAGAATAATTGTATCAAATATCGAAAATTCAACTCACCAATTCACCATTCCGTATGAAAACTTCCAAAATTAGGGAAAAAGACAGCTTAAAACAATGGATATCCATTTCATTATAAGTCATAGACAACAGAAAGGAATAAAAAACAATAAACTAATATCGAATAACATCCCATTTCACTCTATCAGTCATAGATAACAAAACAGAATAGAAAAAAAATCAATTTAAATGAAATACGCAAAACACATTTCACCATATCAGTGGTAAAGAACACAAACCCAAGAAGAGAAGAAGACGAAGAAGAAGAACCAAATCAAGAACCAAACCCAAAACTGACCTCTCCAAACTTGTCCCCACATCTCCCCCTGTCCCCGCAAAAGACCCATGAATCGCAAAGGCATGGCCCGTCTCCTCCGCCGCACATTGCCTTGCACGCTTTGCAACATTCCTTAGAAGAATTAAACTTGAAATCCGTACCCCACTTGACAGCTGCCCCCCAAAGCTCCATATTCTCGACCCCCCGACAGCAGTCGTCCGTCTCTTCATCTTCCCCCATAAGACCTGTGTCCTGTTCAGTACCAGCAGATGATCTAACGGAGAAGAAGGTGGGGCGTTGGTAGGAATACGAAAGGAACATGTAGACTACAGAACAGGAGAGTAGACCCATCAAAAGAAGGGTCAAAAATGCCCAACGCCCACCTTCAAAATCGTTTGGTTTTCTGCCCATTTTCGATGGAGAGACACGACAAGGGGAGGAGGAAGAAGGCAGAAATCCGCTGCTGTTCTTCTCCTTCTTCTTCTTTCTTTCTTGTCAAGAGAGATGGGATCGGATTTGCAGGAGTTGACTGAATTGTGTTTTGTTTCTTCCCCAGTTCAGTGCCAACTCTCAAATAATAGAGAAGAAAGAAAAAATCGTATCCATTCACTTTTTTCAGAAAACTCTAACATGACATATCTGAGTCCCAGATTCTCGTCATTCATTTTTAATTTTAATAATAAATTAATTGATTATACTCAAAACCTTTATTAAAATAAACTAAAATTTTGATATATCAATTACAGAAAAAAAATCATATAATTATTATTTACTTGATTTAAGAAAATAAAATTTACAATTGATAAAAGCTTTTACTTCAATTATTTCTTTAACCGTAACAAGATTTTATTAAAATAAATAAAATAAAATACAAAATAATTCATTCAATTTGATTTTAATAAATATTATATCCAAGCTCAAAACTCTTCAACTGATTCACCTTTTATGATTCAATATAGGTCTTAAAAAGTGTTAAATTAGTCCACGTAGAACTAATCCTCAAAGACTTTTTTTCCCATTGTACAAAAATGAGATTTTTTAAACACACAATGAATTATTGAGATGAGTTAAATGAAAAACTCATATTTGGATGGCCTATAAAAATGTTTGATTAGATCTTCAAATACAATTTTAAAGTCTACAAAGATGTGACAATTGTAAGAGTTAGATTTAATAATTAATTGAGTGTCACTTTTTTTTAGTGATAACAGTACATTTTAATTAGAATAGATTTAAATTGGCTAGGAATCAATTTAGAAAAATCTATATGAATGTAGTTCAACTGATAATCTTTCACGTCAAGAAGTGGGAGGTGTCAAGTTCGAACTCCATGACTTCACGTGGTGTGCCCTAAGATTAGTGGGTATCACCTATAGGAGAGGTAAATTTAAAAAAAAAATCAGAAAATTAAATTAAGAGTTTACAACAAAATGAATTTAAGCCATATTTATGTGATATAAATAGCCAACAATAAAAATAATTTACTAAATGCATTAAAAGTTTTATTATTAAAAAATACCTTAACGACGATAATAATGATTCTTCAACTAAGAGGATTACAGATCTAATGAGAGCTCATATTCTCAGTTTCTCATTGGAAGATGTTCTAAAAAATATATTTTCCACCTTTTTATTCCTAATAAGTTGTCAACTTGGAGTGTTGTCTGTCATGCACAAAGGCGATCCATATACGTTAAAAATTGCAACATGACTTGCCAAGTTTGAACAATGTCTCCTCCTTCTATTTATTTTTAATTAATTTAAAAATCAGAGGAACCTTAACGACAGTAATTTTTTTTTTCCAAAGTGAAGTCTCTTGCAACTCGGTCCAATTATATGAAATAATGAAATCAAGGGATATATTAATAAAATTAAGTTAAGATTTAAACTCTTAAATCATTATAAGATTTCCTACATTATTAAACAATTTTTTTTTTAACCAGTTGAGCTACAGAGAAAGAGATAGGTGTATATAAGGAGGGACTTAGAAGAAGAGAAGATTGATACAGAGAAGAGAGATCGATCTTCCACATAAGGGTTTACTTCTTTTCTTATGATAATTAAATTTAATGAAAAATAGATTTTAATGGAGAAATTTTACTAGAAAAATGATTTAGTGGGAATTCATTTTCTAAACAAAAATTCTTTCTATATTTGTTTGTCAGTGTAATCCATACAAGGAGATATTAATACTCAAATGGAGTGGGTTGGGTCAAGTTATTAAATGCATTGGAATCGGTGGGAATCAAATTAGGTCAACTATCTTATAAATCGGCCGAGCTGGCTCAACTCGTTTATGCTTGATTGAGTAATAAATTTGTGACGATTCATTTAATAAACGAATAATGTCAAGTATGGGTTAGCTCAATTCACTTAAGATTGTTTGATTTGGTCAAACCATTTAACAAATGGGATAATTTGATAGAGTTGGGTTGGTTGACCCACTTAAAGTTAGTCTATGGTATGAGTTGGGTTGGATCAATGTTTATCAAGTGAGTCAAGTTAAGTTAACCCATTTAAATTTTGTCCAGTATTAAAGTTGAGTTAACTCATTTAATAAATAAACTAAGTTTGAAACGTCAAATCAATTCATTGAGATTATTAGATTGGGCCATTTAATATATGGTCAAGGTTGATGTAGTTAGCTCATTTAATAAACAAATTAGATTTTTCATGACTCCAGTTAGATCAATTGTTTAATAAATAGGTCGAGTTTGATTTGATTCTATTGAATTAATTGTTTAATAAATGGGTTAACTCGTAATAACCCATTCAAATATAATTAGATACTTAATTCGAATGAATTGAATGTACTTATATGAGATTCGTTGGATTGAGTCCACATATTAGATAAAACAACATGAGTCAAAAAATAAGTTAGATTGGATGGAAGAAACACTTCTTTCTTTGATTTTAGCTGTTTTGATTTTGTTTCGGCTTAGAGAGTAGATAATTGAGTGGACCAAATTCAACATATAAGTAATGTTCTTTAATATGCTGCAATTTCTATATATATTTTTTTATAAAATGAGTTTATTTTCTTTTCTATATTAAAGAGGTAAGATTAACTCCAAAAATACACAAGTGATCTGCGGTTATTTTAATAAGGTAAACCACGTAAGTTTAAACTACTGAATCTAACTTTAGTGATAGTCCAAACCATCATTGGCATTCAATTATTTACAGGCGTATCTGTGTGGAGATGGGACTCCTGACATCTCTTCATGTTCTATCATGCTATTTAACATACATTTAGTCATAGAAATAGAATTTTCAAATTATGAAATTGAGATTTAAATATTTTTTTTTTGAAAATTAGCTAAAAATATCATAAAAATGGATAATAAATTTTAGTAAATTTCTGTAAAGATATTGATCTAGTTAATTAGTACGATATGTATATATTGATAAAAATTTACTCATATCTTCAATAAAAATTATGTGACACTCAACAGAGCTTGGCAAGAATTATATTGTACTGTAGTTTGAACATTTTCTTACATCTCTTTCATGTTTAGAACGAGCTTGTTCATGTTTTGATCATTATTATTTAATAATGCTGCTGAACTGGAATCCTTAGTACTGATTGAAGGTTAGTACTCAGTACAGAAAAAGGTTACAGAAATAGACATTACAGCTTAGGTCAGTAGGTCCCTTGTTTTTAGGTTAAATGAGGATTATTCTCGCAATTAATACTTGGAAAGTTGAGCATAATAAATGGGACAAAGATTTGATAATGATGGACATAAAGTAAGTTGCATTTTACACATATTATCTCAAGACATTTCTAAATGGATCAACAGAAGTGGATAGGCAAACCAAAGGCTTTTTCAGTGGAATCGGCCGAGATATTTTCTCTCTCTTTAATTTTTTTTTTTAATTTCAGTGTTTTTTTCTTAAAATTCATTTAAAAAAATAAAAAAGGTTGTTTTTTAAAAAAAATAAAAAATATAAATATCGGCCGAGATATCGATCAAGTCTGCAACTGATATTTGTTTTTTTTTAAAAAGAAAAAAAGAAATCGGCCGTATCGGCTGCTTTTTTTCATCTCTAGCCGATACGCACAGTATCAGTCGAGATTTCGACCCCTGGTTCCACTTCATTTAGTTTTGATGCCAGATGTTCAGTTGCAAGCCCAGCCCATGGACTCAGCAGTTTGTGTTTACGTAGGTCATCTTCGGCCATTTTGCGGTAGTTGTAGAACCTTTAGTTATGATGAATTGGGGATGTGGAAGTAGACACAACGACGACTTGGGTATCCAGCCCAAAAGGCTAGCCCGTTAGATGAAGTGACCCAAGTCCTTTATAAATCCCTAGATCTCCCTATTCATTTCTAATGTGGGACTAGTTCGCAGTCAGCCTCCAACAATCCCTCCTTCGAACGAGGCCAGCAATCACGTTCACCTAGGAGATCTCTTGAGTCCACATGAGGTTGTCTAAGACCTCACTCTTATACCATTTGTTAAGACCTGGGTATCCAATCCAAAGGGCTAACCTGTTAGGTGAAGTGTCCTAAGTCTTTTATGAATCCCTAGATCTACCTCTACACTTTTATTATAGGACTTGTTCACAGTCACCCCAACACTTCACAACATTGGAATTGAAAAATTGAAGAATTCAGAAGACAAGTTGCACATATAAGACTAGTATGGATCTCGAGATTGGAATGATTATGGTCACACCTCTCAGGCTGATGAAAATGATGCATACCCTTTCCACGCTGGGGATGAGTCACAAGAAAGGGCAGATTGTTAGTTTTTTTAATAAATTTTGAAAAGTGAAGATTACAATTCGGATCCAAAACAAAATCAATTGGATCTTGATTTAAAAGAGTTTGTGGATTTAGACCGACATCAAATTCAACTCAGATCGACCCTTAATCTATGAGATCGAATTTATCCATTTGGGTTGCCATCATCGTTACTTAAAGTTATTCAGGTTCATGTGCAACCCACAATTAAGCCTTAGTTAATTCCTTTTCGTTTTGGTTAGAACGTTCTTATTCCATTTTATAAACAAGGAAAACAGATAAAATATAATTCTGCGTTCTGAGGCACAATATTGTCTGTTTTGATTGACCAAGAATCCAGCAGGTTGAGTCACGGTTTTATTTTTCAACACATGAAAACACATCATGCCTATAAAGAAAGAGCTCCACCTATCTAGATAGGACTCTCGACGCTTACTCTTCCGATATGGGACTGTACTCAATTCAAAAATCACCATGCTAACAAGCGGTACATCTCAATGCCAGAGTGACCTAGAATCCACCTGTGGCCTTCAATTTCTTCTACAATTTCCGTGTTTCTCAAGGGTGCATTACTATTGTTTTTCCCCCCTCGTAAGAGAACGTGTTCATGGAAATCGATGAGAAAACACCACCCATTAAGGAAGAAAGAAAACAACATGGCATGTGATCCCAAGTGAGAAATAATTACACGAAAATGAAATTTTATTGGCTTATGAGACTACATTTCAAAAGTTCTTGGAATGAAAAGACTTGATATTGGCTTATGGTCTTCTTCCTCCGACATAATAAGTTGTTGGGCTTATTAAATTAATGTTGGCAAGCTGTATACATTTCAGCATTTCAATCAGAAGATTGTTCTTGACATGATTTGGTACTAAATTATAATATCCTTACAATGATGTAGGCCAAGTATTTTATTACATGGACAGCTAGATATGTGGACCACATGGTACGATCGAAATAAAATATCAATATCCGAAAAATTCACTAAAAAAAGCTATGGAATTCACTAGCCAGTGAATATGACTTCGCAATAGCATAGCAAGAAGCCAGTCACTCCATCAATTACCCTTTACAGAAAGAGATGCTTGTCTCGTTTTACAAGTGTTGCCGCTTGTTTTTTAATACTAGGTTCATGCACCCAACTTCATAGTTCATATTGCATAAAAAACTAGTGCCCAAATCAAATAGGATCTTCCTACTCGATTTGGTTTGAGATTCAATTGCTAAAGAAAATCAATATGGCAGTGAGTTGGGAAGCTTCGAACAAATGTCTATAGAATGGAAACTTTATGTGCATTTCATGACTTTTTTCTATATTGTATGCTGAAAGATGGAAATGAAGGGAATCATCTTGCTAAAACAACAAAAGATTGTTTATTTAATTCTTATTTAAATAAGGATTAGAAAATATTTAAGCCCTGATGTTAGGATCTGCTGCAATCAATAGAATCTCTCTCCCAATTCTCAATAGATGATGTGAAAGTCTTTTGTGCACAACTTCAAAAAGATACTACAAATGATCATCAGAAACAAATGTTCATATGATATAGAATTTTAGGATTGGTATTTATTCCCTGCAATGTATACTGTATGGTCTTTAGAATGTTCCTTCAAAAACAAAGGATTCCTTCCCTCACAACAAAAAATAGAAAATTGTGTTTCTTCTAAATATGTCTAATATAAGTAAAATATTCCATCATAATAGGCAAACAACTGCAGATATGAAGAGAAATAACTTGCAAATCAATTAAGATAGATGGGGCAGAAGTTGATGACAATGTTGGGATTAATGAGTGAAACCTTGTAAGAGAAAAGTAGTCTAAACTTCATATTTAAGTGAGGATTATTACTCAGCCACTGATAAGTTTTATAGTGAAAAGCATTGGACAACCTTCTCACTGTTTTGGCCTAAGTAATACTCTGATCAGAATGATTTTAAATGTTTGATTATACAGAAATGGAATGAATGACTCTTGATGCAATGACTTAATACAACAAGGGACATTTTGGAGAATGGCTCAACAATTAGAGAAATCTTCTTTTCCAAACATAATCCATAGCTCTTGAGAAGTGATTTATATTTTTCAGCAGCCATAGGCATCTTACACATGACAACTTTTTATTAAGACCTCGGTATCCAGTTCAAAAGACTACCCTATTAGGTAGAGTGACCTAAGTCACTTATAAATCTCTACATCTCCTTCTACACTTCTAATATGAGACTCGTTCGCAGCCCCAACAATACCCCCTCGAATGAGACCAGCCATCCCATCTGCCTAGGAGATCTCCTAAGTCAACATCAGGTAGCCTGAGACCTGACTCTGATATCACTTGTTAGGAACTGGATATCCAACCCAAAAGACTAATCTATTAAGTGGAGTGACCAAAATCCTTTATAAATCCCTATATCTCCCTTTACACTTCTAATGTAGGACTCGTTTGCAACTCCAACGATTTTCTGATTCCCAATCAAGAAACATGTTAATCTCACTAAGTTTATGAATCCAACTTCTTTGCCAAAGCTAATGCACCAAAGAATGTGTTCTAGCTAAGGAGCTCTCTCTTTGCACACAATGCATGATCCTTTCGTACCACATCAATCCAAACACTAATTTAAAGGTTTCCACTTCTTTAATACTTTCCACTTAAATATGGTAAGAGAATAAAATTAAAAGTAATTCATGTGTGGCCATTTGTAAAGAGAAACTAATTTCTTTTATCATGGATAAATGGTAGAGTTCCGTGTTTGATTAGTGATTAACATGTTACGGCTAATTAAAGAGGTTTATGTTAGTCTCCAATTTTCGACCATCATATTCGCGCTTTGCTCTCTCTCTCTGTGCATTCATACTTGAGGAATTTTAGAACTTTTAGTGTTTTTTTTTTTTTGCTTTCTCTAGAGCCAATAAGGAACACTAGCATTTTCTAAATTATTCAAGCTGAAGGTCCAAGTTAAATACAAGGACATGATGAAATGGTAAGTGTGGACCTTAATTTTTAAGGAGTAAAATAGAAAAACGTTACCAGTAGTTAGCACTTCATCATGTGCTACTCTAAAACCCCATGAAGGAACGTTGTGTCAAAGAAATAAAAAAATTGTAAACTCTTTAAAATGTCTTTTACTCAAATACAAGACTAGAGCTCAAGAGAACAACTAAAAAATTAGGGTGTGAGGCTTTAATACTGAAAATGATGACTTCTTTATGGAAATATAGACAGTTCAGAATTATCAAATGTTTCAAAAAAAAAAAAAATATTAGAATTATGAATGCAACTAAATTATCAAATGCATTTGTTATTAGTTTATTACCATTTAAAGTTGTCAACCAAGATCCATGAAAATATAGTAAGCTCCAACTCTTTTTTTTTCAACACAAAGAGGCACTGAAATTCTTTACAGGGTGCAGCAAGCATAACAAAGGTGTTTTGATCAAAGACCCAAAGTAAAAAAAAAGGCCCTATGTTACAACAACATCAGTCATCATCACATGTACACCGACAAGAGTCATGTTAGAAAGATATAGATATGAAGTAGAAGTAACCAAACTCCTCCTCTCCTTTAGTCGTGCTGTCATACTCAGTAAGAAAAGAGTCAAAACGAGTTTGGAAGCAAGTCTCATGTGCATGTATGCATGTTTGTGTAATAGAGAGAGAGATGTTTTACTAGAAAACCCTAATCCTTAAAAAGGATCACTCACCGTCTCTCCTAGGAAACCCTAGAGTTAAAAGATGATTTTGTTCATTTGCTAAGGACATAAACCTTAAAAAGGATCTCTCTCTGAGGAAACCCTAATGATAAAAAAATGATAGTTGTGCTATCCATGACATTGATGGTGGCAGGCAATGCAATTAAGTACTAGAAACCAACATGTACCTTGAAGATTCAATTCAACAAGCTAATAAAATCTCTCAATTTCTGCTCAAGCTCCACTGCATCAACTTCTTTGGGATCTGTAATCTGTTTTACAATTGTCAAATAAAGTTGCAAAAGTTCTTGACGGATATCTAAGAAATAGAAGGTATATATGTACCTCACACTCGAAAGTATAAACCGATTGCCCGTTTATGTAACTTGAAATACTGACAACGTTGAGTCCTTCTTCTAACAAGGCTGCAATCACCCTTGAGATCTGCAGTTCAACCGTTGTCGAGCCGACGATAACTACTGCAGCTCCACTCAAAGTAGTCCTGACTGTTATATTGGGTAAAGACGAGGTAACCCTTTTCAGGCGGTCTCGCTTCTCCTTCAGCTGTTGGATCTTGTTTTCCAGTTCTCTTATGTAGTTGGCTGCCTCGTTCATGTGATCGGAGATCGACCTCTTTCCCTGCAAATGGATGCTAATCAAAGGTGGGAAAGCACTGGATTTGGGTAAGATTCTTCAGGAACGTGATATATTTTTGCTGATTTTCCAATGAATTGCGTGGGGCTTTCGATCTCTTTATATAGAAAATCGTCCATTCTCACCCTTGCTTGTAGGAGGTATTGAGATCAAGCCCCCCTTAATATAAACGGTCCACCCACTCCCCTTAATTTTGTACCCGGCCCTTGCAGATTGGAGGATTTATATATGCCTCAAAAATTAATCATGTGAGACGCCTGAATACCTAAACCAGCACGAGTTGCCATCTTTCAGCAACAGTCAGCTGCCAACGTAAACCAACTACAGAACCCAACTCAAAAACCAAAAGGAGGGAAAAAAAAATAAAAGAAGAAGTGAAGGGGAAGAAAGAGGCCAACAACAAGAAAGAAATAAAGAGCCAAACTTCCCCTTCCTTGTGATAATCGAGTGGGAGGAGCGATCTCAGTGTCATGTAGAGTGTCGACATGTCCTGCCGGCGTTGCCTTTCGACATCCCGATGGATGATCTTCTTCTTCTTCTTGCTACATCTGTCATCAGCATCACCTCCGACAGACCCACCTGCCTTCCGGGACTTTACTGTCTGAAGATTTTGACCTTTCTCGACAAACATGGGAGGATTTGGGATGAGATTGTCTTGGATTATATCCAAGTGGTGGTTGGGAATAGAGGTGTGGAAGCACAGCTCATCATCTGGCTGGAAATAGAGGGTGGGTGAGACATAATTCATGCTTTCCATTTTTAGGAGAAGATCTTCTGAGGAATAATATCTCGGATGGGCCAAGACTCAATCCTCTACGAATCTGCTAAGGTCCTCTCTATATCTCTCTCTCTCTGGATGACATAAGGAATGAAACCGGCAAGGGTTTATGGGTGGGAGCATTTGATGTTGTTAATGAAAAAAATATATATACAAAGACGTAAAGACAAGGAGAGGAGGAAGACACGCAGTGGAAGAGATTGTGGGTACCAAGCATCAGCTCTTTTTCTAATCTTTTCTATTATTATTTTTTTGGGAGCAATCTCCTCGCGTCTATTGGGACCTTTAAATAAAGTACTTGAAAGAGAATGAATAGAGTGAGGTCGGTGCCCCTCTCTCTCTCTCTCTCTCTCTCTGTATCTCTCTATTTGAGTTTTACTTTGATGAATGATTACAAAAGCATGGGATGCCCTGTGAAATGGAAAGAATTTTGACTCTGGTAGCTTCACTGAGACATTCAACTTGCTCAGTGAGCCATCGTGTAGACAATATCACAAATAACAATAGTATTTAAATTTATTATGCTATTACCATGCTAAAAAAGTGTCTTACGATGAAAAATTCTTAGTAAATTTCCGATAAAATCATGTTAAAAATGCGATAAATGGTAATATCGCGACAATATTTCGATAAATTCTAGATAAATTTCTTATTAAGATTTATATTTTATTATATTTAAATATTATATTTTTCTCGAGATTTTCCCAATAATTTCCCAATAAAAACTCGAGAAATTAAATGTCACGGCCCGGCCTAGAAAATCAACCAATCGAGCTTGGCTCAGCGTGATATTGTCTGCTCTGAGCCCACATAGTTTTGTCATTGGGCCTGGCTCAACAATAGGCCCAAAACGCATCTGGCTGAGTAGGAGGGGCGCTGTCACTTATAAACCCCATCCAGAAATCCTTCATTTCCGATGTGGGACTCTGCTCCACACAACTCACCATTCCACTGCTGGAGTGTCGGTTCGACCGATCAAAGCTGTTGGTCGGACTGACAAAGACCCAGTTTCATCTTATCAACCCTCTTTTGGGCCGGCCTCTGGACTTTTCCAGGCCAGGGCCCTTACATTAAAATATCCCGATATTACCGATAATTGTTAATATTCCAAGAAGGGTATTTGAGACAATGGTGTAGAAGATAGCCTGGGATAAGTGTTTAAAAACTTTAAAATTTATATTTGAGTTGACAATTTAATTGAGTTTTTTTAAATAAAAAAATTATTATTATTTTTTTGAATTTACATATGGAAAACCGTAGAATTTTTTTTTAAAAAAAATTATTAACCCAATCTACTCAAAATTTTAAATTTTAGGGAGAGAATTTAGATTGATTCACTTAATTATCATGAGTATTTAAACAGTGGGTGTGGCCAATCATGTTTACTATAGTAATTCTTGTCACGGAATCGGGCTTAGAACAGATCGGGCAGACATGTTTGCATGAATGACCACCGATTTGATGGTAAAAGAAAACCTAGGCAAAGTCACAAAACCCTACATGATTTTCTTTCAATCTACTGTATTAAGTTGGTCTGACGACACATCACTTCTAACGTACAATAATTTTCCACAAGGATTTTAGATTTTTAATGTCTCCAATGATAGAGATCTTTCTTGGAGTTGGAATTTGGGAAGAGCATCCTATGTAACTCTCTGAGATCGTTTGGTGGGGCACCATACAAATGGGCCATAGCACTGAAATTAAGAATAAGTTTGTTCAGAAAAAAAAAAATTCATACTAAATCAATTGAGATTGATTGAAATTGCTAAGTCATGTTTCCCATGAGAGCCCACCAAATCAATTTCCTAAATCCTTACATCTAAAAATGTAACCGGGTAAGATGTGAAGTTGATTTAAAAGGCAAGGGCAGCCAGACCCATTAGTAAGAAACTCGATCCTCATCAGAATTTTGGCCACAAAATGATAGATGATCAGCATTTAAGACTATGAAGAATTTGAACATTTAGATATGTATAGCTAATTGTTTGTGTACGTATTTCTTTTATAAGTTCGATCAAATCGAATTAAGTGTAAAAAAAGGGTCAAATTGAAATTTATTTATCATTTCCTAAGGATGGTAATAACCCTCTGAAATCATGTATTTCTGAAACAACACTAAACTGAAAATGGGTTTAGCCATTTGCATATAGGGCCCAATTTTGGACCTAAATTATCATTAGTGCATGTTTAATAATATTTATGCATATATGTTAGACATGCAAAGGAAAAGATATTGACCAATACGTATTATATCAGCTATACAGGAATAATATCGACTGGTTTTTTTTATAAAAAAAAATTCAATTCAGTGGTGGGCTTGGGCCGATATTTCGGCCGATATCGGTCCATATCGGGTCAATATCAGCCGATGTTTACTTTTTCAAATTTTTTCTTTAAAAATCAGCTTCCTTTTGAGTTTTTTTTTAATAAAAAAATAAAATATATAAAAATACTGATATTAAAAAAAGAAAAACAAGAGATGAGAGAGAAATTTATTGGCCGATGTATCGGCCACGTCAGATTTAATACCCCTGCATGCATGTATATTACATATATTGCAAATATTCCATAAATAAAATAAAAATATAAAAATTAAAATCTCATTTTGGATTCGGTTCAAGTCTTAGATAAATTTTTTTTTTTAAATCAACTATTAAAAGATGAAGAAGGTGAAAAAAAAAAAAAAAGAAAGAAAAGAAAACAGCTGCCAGTGGACTAATAATTCATATTTAATAACTAAAACTGGTATTAACTTGTATTATTATCATGATGAAGAAGATACAGTATCAAAAGAAAAATCTATTTAGGAGATATTCTACCGAAGGTATCCCTTACAGATAAAAAGCCACTTATAAAATACGAGCAAGATCAAACATGCCACCTAATGAGGATCTCATCTAACCTTTGCGGGATTACTCAAATTATCTCTTTATGTTTTACTTTTTTAAGTACTGTCTGTCCTTAATTATAGACCTGTAATCATCATCAACAGCCTTAATCATAAACCATTGCTGGCGGTACATGATCGGCCAATCTCGTCCATCGATTCATGGGAATTTCAAAAAAAATAAATTAAAATTCATTAGAAACTAAAATGTCAAGGAATGTTGGGATTGACAAAAGATTAGTGTAATGCCCACTTTATCAAATAATATCAAAAAGAGGCATGTAATTTCAAAAGCTTAAAAAGTTATTATATAATAAACATTATTTTATACACATTGCTGAATCTCATTTGTTGGTTCAAAAGTCCTCTCTTTATTTGTACTTCATAATCATTTTTATGAGCTCATTTCAAAGCTTTAGTGTGTTTATAATTATAATTTCAAATTTGAATATTGATATTTGTTAATTTTAGTCTTTAAACTCTAAATTTTTAGATTTGTAATATGAGATAATATTTAAGATATTATAAAAATTTGTCAAATATTTCATATTGCAATATAGAAAAAGCCAATAGATAATATTTGTTGGAAACCTTCAACTTTGTTGTTTTAGTTTTATGATATTTGAAAGTTGAGTCGTATATGATATTACTCTTATTTTTATTAAAAATAGAATTAAGTCCAAGTCAATATGACTTGTATATTAATAGGGCTATTCTTTAGCATGAACTCGGGCCCAAAACTCATCCAAATCTATTATAATTGAAAGGGTTTGAACGTATATACTAGCCTGGCAAGTGAGGCTTGGATTAAGTTCTTGAGTCATTCATATAAACAGCTGGGTTCGGGCTTTTGTAGAAAGCCCATGAAAGCTTGTAGGGCTTTTTAGTTCGTTTAGCTATTAATGTATATTTGTATACCTCGTCTATTTTCTTTTACCTTAAAAGGTTATTTGAAATTAATTAGAAGACTGGTCATTTAGATTGAAAGTAGACATCGTGAGCTACCAATTTGAGCTCGAACCTCAATTTTTAGCTACTTGATCTTAGTGGTCAAAGTCAATAAGTGTCAATATGTTTGTTGACATTAACGACTAAGATTAAGTGAGTAGAAATTGAGTTTATATCAAATCTGAACGGTCGGATTCTAATGGTCTCAAAATGAGTGGGCTTAGGCTAAGTACTTTTCCAAACAAGTAGGCATAGGCTTTAAACTTACAAAGTTTGATGGGTTTCGGGTGAACTTAGGCTTGTGTACATAGAAACGGACTAAGGCTGCTATAGTACAACTCGGCCTTTGAGCCCTATATATCAGGGGTTTAAAATTCGGTATCGGCCTGTAGGTAATATCCACTTTCTTTAGGGCACACCAAGTGAGGTTATGGGAGTTCGAACCTGACATCTCCCACTTCCTGAAGCAGGAGATTACATGTCATGATTTTAACAAGATATTAGGAAGTTGGGGATTAGGGATTATATAAGTTATTTTAGTTTGTAATATTTGTATCGTAGACATTATATAATGTGCATTTAGATAGGATAAATGATTTTACGATGAAAACAATATATATTAAAGGCCATCCGTTTACACACCCAGTTTTTATGCCTCTACACACCCATTTCCAGGTGCAGGTAGCTAATTACCATTTTGCCCCCGCATTTCCATTTGTTCGAATGAATTCCCAGTTCATTTCGGCATTCGTTTGAATGAATGGATGCATACCCCATCCAATTTTGATTCGTTCGAACAAATCCCCGTGTAAAATCAATTCATTCGAATGAATCGGGTGAACAGTAACGCGTGTTACTGTTCACCCGTTCATTCGAATGAACGGATAGAATAAATTGATTTTTTTTTTTTAAATTTTAAAGTTATTTTTAAGTACTATGTATTTTTAAAATTTCTCAAATTAAATATGTATACTAATTACGATAATTTGATAAAAATTCTTTAAGACTTTAAGGTTTTATAACACTTCTAAATATTTAAAATACAGTATTTTACAAATAAGAGTATCCCTAGGGTGTGCCGAAAACACATTTAGGAGTGTCAAAAGACTTTGAAGTCTTAAAATATATTTATCAGGTTATCGTAATTCGTCCGGATATTCAATTTGAGAAATTTTGAAAATACACGGTGCTTAAAAAATAATGTGCATGGTGTATTAAATAATAAAATCTCCTTTAAAACTTTAAAGTTATTTTTTAAGCACTGTGTATTTCCAAAATTTCTGAAATTGAATATCCGAACTAATTACGATAACCTGATAAAAATACTTTAAGACTTAAAGGTTTTTTGACACTCCTAAATGTGTTTTCGACACATCCTAGGGATACCCTTATTTGTAAAATACTGTATTTTAAATATTTAGAAGTGTCAAAAGACCTTGAAGTCTTAAAGTATTTTTTTCAGATTATCATAATTAGTCTGAATATTTAATTTGAGAATTTTTAAAAATACACAGTGCTTAAAAAATAACTTTAAAATTTAAAAAAAAATCAATTCATTCTAATGAATCATTGATTCATCCTATTCGCTCATTCGAATGAACGGGTGAACAGTAACGCGTGTTACTGTTCATCCGATTCATTTGAACGAATTGATTTTATACGAGAATTCGTTCGAACGAATCAAAATTGGATGGGGTATGCGTCCATTTGTTTGAACGAATGCCGAAATAAACTAGGAATTCGTTCGAATGAATAGAAACGTGGGGGCAAAATGGTAATTAGCCACTCATACCCAGATATGGGTGTATAGAGGTAGAAAAACCGGGTGTGTAAACGGGTGGCCATATTAAATATGAAGTAAAATGTATAAGGATGAATTAATAAGTTGAGACCACAATCGTGGATGTGGGCACCTGTCTTAGACTAAAAGAACCTAAAAAATCGAGATACAAAAGAAAGACCTCATTCACAACTTAAGTCCGGTAGATAAAAGCAAAGTCCTTTTTAGAATCTCCTAAAGTCAAGTTTGTTAGTTTCCTGAGAAAATAAATTCTAATGAGAAAATGGATGAATGGATCGAGTTAGGGATGAAAATTGATCGTGCTGGGCTGGGTTTTGTATCTGACCAAGCCCGATGTTAGGCCCAAATTAACTCAAATTAATTAAGCTCAACCCAGTCCAAATTTTATTTGGACGAAGCCCAAAATGTATATGCGGGCTTATTTGGGTTTACGGTTATTTGGGCCAACTCAGGCTTTCATGTATAAGTCCAGTCTGGCCTGAATTCTAATACGGGCCTGACATTTTAGGGCTGAAAAAATGAGCTTCATCTGAGTGCGGTCTGAACCTTATCTTTTTTTTTTTTAAGTTTTTCATGTAGGCTTGGGTTAGGCCTATCCCAAGTTGTCCCATTTAATAACCAGGTCAAACTTGGTACAAGTCAGGTTTGTCAAGTTTATAATAAATGGAATAAGTAGGGTTGACCCATTTAAGCTTGTTTATTTATTCAGATTTCAGATCAAGTTGACCCATTTATTAAAAGGGTCATGATTTATTGGGTAAACCCATTTTGTAAATGGGCTGAGTAAGGTCAACCGATTACATCATAGTCAAATTGAATTAATCAATTTAATAAACGAATTGAATTAGGTCAACATCAGATAAATCTATTTAATAAATGGGTTAAATCTAGTATCCATATTATCAAGGTGTCTAAGATTTATTTAGTTAAGTCCGTCCAGGTTCGTTTCATAACATTTCTCTTTTGGATCATGATCATCAGAATTTTTTTTGAATCTTTCAGAAAAAAATTGACATCTGAAAATCTATGTTCTTAAGAAAAAACACTTGCAAATAAATATGAGAAAATCTCATTTTTTTTGAAAAAAAATTTGTATTAACAAACGTGCCCTGAAAATTGTATTAATAACTCCTACCTCCTAACAAGAACTTCTTTTTCAACATGCAAGATTGTTGCTTCCGCACCCAGAAATTTCTTTTCCATTATTTGTACCAGGATAGGTGAGAATGATCGGAAAAAGAAATAAAGGAAAGTGATTGATGCATCAATATTTTTATCCTTAATACACTAAATGTATGTAAAATACTCATTTTACTCAAATTTTCTTTAGTCTCTCTTCTTTCCCTCTTTCCATTTGTTTAGGTAAAATGAGTACTTTAGATAAATTTGGTGTACCAAAGCTAAAAATGTTGGTGCACCAATCACTTTCTAAAGTAAATAGCATTTAGCGTAAAATAGGTCATCATAGGTCATTCTGTAGGTGCATTCAGAGACTGGGTTCAGGCCGGGATATATTTTGAGTGGCCATTTAGACACTATTTTTCTTTTAAGAGACACTCATTTCAAAATTGTATGAAAATTACCATTTTGTCCCTTATTTTTTAAAAAAGATAATTCTTTTACACAAAACTGAAAGACAAAATAGTAATTTCACGTAAAATTATAAAATGGAATGTCTCTTAAAAGAAAAGTCAAGTGTCTAAATAGCTAGCATATGTTTTATCGAAATTGAGCCTATTCATATATAGAAGCTCGAGCCGATTCTGATAAATGAGGGTGAGTAGGTATCTAAATAGATATTTTTTTCTTTTACTTATTTATCATTTAAGTGGTAGAAAGATGACCCCATCCCTATTTCTAATAAAAAACACCCGTCTCTATCAATTTCTCTGTTTAAAGCTAAGAATAGTGACACAACTCAACTACGAACATCCCTAAACTGAGTTGTAACCTGGCTGGTCTCCCTTTAACACTTAGTTCAAGCAGGGTCGAGATATCCGCTGATACGTATCGTATCGATCGAGATATCGGCTGATACGTATCGTATCGGTCGATATTTGATATATATTGTTGATATCGGCTGATATTGATGCCTTTTTTGAAAAAATAAGAGAGAAAAATATGATACTAAATTCTTCACCCCTGAATTCAAGTACTCGGACAGACAGAGCAGAGTGCATTATTCCATGTTATGGACAACTGAGGTTCACATGACTGAGTTTTGACCAATTCAATTTGAGGTTTTTCTTAATAGGTTATTAATTCAAAACCTTTTTTATATTGAATTTCCTAAGGTGATCTAATTGTTAAAATTAATTATTGGTATTACACCCTTGAGATCTTCAAAATTACATGCTCAAATAAGGGGAGCCATAAAGACACCCAGAAAATCTGCCTCTACACATCTGTTTTCGATTTTTTGGGTAAAGTTAACCTTCTACCCCTGCGTATAAATTTATTCGAACGAATTTTCAGTTTATTTTCAGTTTGTTCGAATGAATATACTCATCCGAACGAACACCTTATTGTAATTTTCGTTCCTTCGAACGAGTGTTCATTCGAACGAATAGACATATTATGTTAATCCTTCAGAAAATTAGGCTCATTCATTCGAATGAACAAATTGTTCATTCGAACGAATGAACATTCATCCTAACGAACTGAAATTACACTAATTTGTTCATTTAGATGAGTATATTCATTCGAACAACTGAAAATAAACTGACTGTTTGTACCGATGAATAGAACATAGAGGGGTAGAATGGTAATTTCACTCGATTTTTTGAAATCGGGTGCGTAGAGGCAGAAAAATCGAGTGTCTGTATGGGGCATCTCAAATAATCAGTGGCACATGATGATTACAACATTAATTTGGTCATTTAAAAATAATTAAGATTCCACCGTCCAAATGTAAGCCTTCATGATAACCTTCATCATTAATCATTTTTAATATTTTCCATCTATCTGCTTCATGTAATCTTCATATTAAATCATACAGATCCTTTCAGGATACAATTTCTTTTATTTATTTTTAATATTTTAGTTGATATACCTAAATTATGATATTTAAAGACACTAATTGCATTATATATTGGTGGGTCGATATGTTAGATACTAGTTGATATTTAAATTCATTGGAACAGAAATGAATAGTCAGTAAGCCCTATCTTGGACATCTAGTGTAACGATCCGACCAGAACACAGGACTTAGGGCTTAATTCAGTAAGATATTGTCTGCTTTGGACCTCGCACACAGCTCAAACCCGCATGATTTTGCATTTGGGCTCCGAACGCGTCTCACTTGAGTTCATGGGGCTTGGCTACTTAAAACCCCTAATTTTTCCCCCTCCACCACCAATGTGGGACTTTTTTCCCACATTGGTGGATAGGGGTATCACATCTACCTACTGATTTGAACCCTTAATGTGAACTCAACTTGTTCAAAGTGAGCCATCTTTGTTTATAAAATAGGTTGGAATGCTCAACCTTAGCCTGGTGTATCTAAGCCAGTTACTTGATCAGTCCATAGATTGTTAGCTCAAATTTTGGAAAATATCAATTCAAATATAGCCAAATTTTTATGGAGTAAAATGTTTACCAGTGAAAAAAAAATATTCTAAGTAAAGAAAAGTAATGGTTACTGATATGCATATATTAAAATAAATTTGAAAGTAAACACATAAGAGCAGCCTTAAAAATAGCTCTGATTTAATAGAGAATTTGGAAGAGTTATGAGGACCAAAATTAACCCTTGGTTTGGAAAATTGAAAAGATAAAAGAGTAGTAAGTATATCAGTATTTTTTATTATAAAGGAATAAAAAATAAAGTATATTTTTTTAACTATACAAGCATCGATATTACTACCAATTTTCAATAAAATAATAGGAAAATATTTTTTTTTTTCTTCATTCATGGAAGAAGTTATTAGGCCCATCAGTATCACTGATGCCGCATCTATTAGAATAGCAAAGTTGAAAAGAAATAAGGGGACAAATGTAGATGGACCCCTTCCCTTGGCTTTATTGCTTCTCACAAGATTCGAAAAACTGTTCCCTATTTGGCAACATGACCCATGTGAAGCCAACATGATCAATTGGGCACTATCAATGTCAATTCAATTGGGGTAAGTAACAAGATAGACATTATGTTACACTATTATTCATATTATTTGATGAATGTTATAAAATTGGGCTTCATATTGGATTGTGAAAATTCGATGTTTTGGTTGTTTATGTTAAAATCATTATTCTTTAAACATTGTTTCAGTGAGAGAGAAAAAACTTTTAGTCGATAGGCTCACATGCTTTAGATTTTGATAATGATAAATCCAAAAGTCGGATGAGATGTTTAAAAACCAGTCTCTTGGTCAATTGGCCGGAAAGTCGACATGCTTTCTGGTCACTTCTTGTACAAGTGGGTCCATGTTTTTGTTGATCAGATATAAAGTGGCCCACTTTCGAATATTTTACCACATTATAGCTTGTGTGAGAATAGAAGCTATTTGGCAGGTCAAGACAATCCTTTTGCCGTCTACATTGAATATTGGCTTAGATATCGACCGATATTCCGATATATATATATATATATATATATATATATATATATATATATATATATATATATATATATATATATATTAAAACAGTATTTTTTTATTTTTTAAATGATTTTTTTTTTAAAAAAAGTTACCAAGATTTTCAAAAGAAAAGAATTTGAGGAGAGAGAAAAATCTCAACCTATATCTCTGCTCAGCCGAATTTTCTACCCTTGGATTGAACTAAGCCCTATTCATCATTGCTAGGCCTGGCCCAGGCCCTATAACTTGGCCCAACAATCTGGCACACCACACCACAAGTTCGAGTAAAAAATAAATGTCAGGCCTGGATCACGTTATGCATTTTTAAAGACTTTCTAAAAGTATTTTAGTTTTTTAAAATAATTATTTAACGATTGGATGTATAATATTGAATGCAAATATATAGAATAGTAAGTTGGGTACGCTAGGGCTTCTGGAGATCTAGCCTGGGCCTGACCTGCAAATTTTTGGAACTTTTAAAAAAGTTGAGCCCCTGCATAAGCCCAATTAACCTCCATTATTTGGCTGGGCCCAACTCAGTTCCGCCCCTCCAATTGAAGTATCGTTTAAAAACTCCATTTGACTCACTGTAACCATGACTCCATGTGAGTTCCCTAGAAACTCCATGTGACTCACTGTAACTAAATGACGAGTGATGGTCTCACTATATTAAAAATAAAACAGTATAGCACCTAATTACTTAGCCATTCAATACAATATTGTCTAAACCGGCCATTTTGATGTTGATTTTTCATACATTTGAATCAGATGATTATCATTGATTTTTGGCTTGATTTTCATTGGCAGCATGCTTTTTGAGAGGTTGCGGGTTCGAGTTTCTATAGTTTAATCTTGGTGTACTCTAGAGGTAGTAAGCTCACTTATGGAGATTTTACGTTAGGTATTCCACTATTTCTCACTCGTAAATTTAAAAAATAAAAAATCAAATAACCTGCGAAATGCCACGTGTTAACAGAATGGTTTGTCAGAATTTTTGGATTGACCCATTCTCAATTTTTGAATTTGGGTCCACGGATGCAGAGTAAGGCTTAACAAGTGGGTCATTCACTCACTCTAGTACCATGGGCAGTTGAACAACCTTGGTACTTTTCTCGAACTTTGCAAAATTCCTTCATTTAGAAAAACGGAATTCCTAGATAGGGGCCATCAAGGATTAGAAACCCAATATCTGGATAAAATATAAATTGAACTGTTTCTTTGAAACAATCGAGTTTGTCCGAGTTTTTCTTTTGTTTTCCTCTTTAAATAGACTCGGTCGCTCACCGTGTTCATAGTCTGACTTAATACAACGGTACACCTAGAATTAGAATGATATATATATATATATTTATTTATTTTAATATCGATTATATTTATGAAAAATGACCGATTGAAGTTGAGCTTAAATCAAATTGAAAACTCCTCTTATAATGACGTATAATTTTAATATTATGTGCAGATGTAGACAACCAGTCAAATTAAATTGGATTACACGTGATGGATGGATAAAGTGAGAGCAACCTCCACCAATGACGATAATGTCCTTCAAAAGTGTAATAAAGATTGTAGCCAATTTATACAGTAGTTTACTTGTTTTTACTCGAAATTGTGTCTGAAGATTTTTGCCACAAATCTTAAGGGGTTAGTTTGATTATTAATTTACATTCTTATTTGTAGAAGGTCTTCGGATCAAATCCTCAACATAAAAAATATCACTTTTATTAATTTTGTAGCCGACATGTATAAATTGAGAGATTTATACATGATTCAAAGATTAGTTACGTAAAACATCTGGAAAATTAAGCTGGGACCTTGATTTTTTTTTTTTAAAAAAGAAAGATTTTCACCCCACCAATAATGAAATGGAATGGAAGGGTTGGTCTATAAAGGGAAGAGATTCCACAACACAGTAGGGCCGTCGCCAGGAATTCACTGTTTATCATACTCAGTAACTCAGACTCAGCTGTGTCTGTTGTATCAGATCTGGAAGCCAATAATTCCATAGCAGCTGAAGATGGGTCTAAAAGTGTAATGATAACGCAGTAGGAATTTATTCAGAAGGAAGAAGACAGAAGCAGCCGGTCCCGTCCTACACTGGTCATTTCCAGTGAGATAGCGTGTCAGCCCACTTCAATGAACACACCCACAACTTTCAACCCCCTCCAAAACACGTGTAACCACTCCATTAACAAAGCTTGAAATGGATGGTTGCAGATAGGGGTGAAACTCGGGTCGGATTTTGGCCCGAACCTGCATGACCCGACTCGAAAATCATACGGGTTGGGTTATCAAAGTTAGGTCAGCTGATCGGGTCGGATTGAGAAGTCAAAAACCCACATTGAATTCGAGTCGAGTCGGGTCAAGTAGGGTAGAGAGATTTTTAAGTTAACCCGACCCGATTTGGTAAAAAGTAGACTAATGTAATACGGGTCGGGTTTCGCATTGAGTTAGGTTATAATTCAGGTCGGGTAGAATCAAGATGTCGGGATAAAAAGTTTGGGTCGAATCAGGTCGAGATCCATATATTAGTAACTTGGGCCAGATTGGATTTTAAAAAACCCGACTCGATCCAACCCGATTTCAGCACTAGTTGCAAACACAACACATAAGGAAAAAGAAAATAGGATCTATGCTATGTGTTTGATACATAAGAATCGAATGTTTAGGCCCCGGTAATTTGAATTACCGTAGTGATACTTGTTAATTTGATTTTAATTATTACAAATTATTTTGATTTACATATAGTTATTCAATAAGATACGACAAGATGTAGGGGTTACATGGTTGTAGAATGCGTGAGACTTTCGTGTTTAAATATATATTCAGTGCACTAATTTGGATCATCTAGTGTTGTAGGCAGGGCCGTCTACACACGAGTTGAGGTGTAAGGCAAAAATTTTAAATGGGGCCTTGTTAGTATTTAACATATTATTATAAAAATATTTAATTAAAATTTTAATTATATATAATAAAAAGAATTTATCTAAAATCTATTTTTCTTGCTTTTTAAGATGCAAAATTACTAATTAAATTTTTGTATTCAAGTTTTGTTAAAATATCATTTTCAATTGATAATAAGACTAATTCACTTAATCTTTCTTGTTACATTGATGATCGTATATAAGATTTTATCAATTTTAGTTTTGAAAAACTTCTTTCACTGTTACAGGTATTGTCAATAATATTCGGTATGCAGATTCGTATTTTCTATCAGACATATTTATGATTAAAACACAATTATACATAAAACAAAGACCTTTAAAATTAAAAACAATTAAAATGAACTAAAATTAAAAGGTTAAGGAACAATAGAACCTGGCACCGTAAAAATAAGAGAATTGATGAATGGTTGTAATGTCCTATATTATTCTACCAATTTATCAAAGATCTCTAAATTAAAAGTCACAGCTTTATCAGAGACGAAATATATCGTTAGAAACTTAGTATTGAATGATGCAGAGCATTCAAAGTTTATGAAACCCAAAATGTAAGCCCTAAATAACAAAAAAAAAAAAAAAAAAACAATAAATAAAGAATGGAAAAGAAACACAACAACAAAGCTAAAAAAAATGCAACATAGAACCAAAACAAATGTCGAAAACTCAATGCAACATCCCCCTAAGATCATAAAGAAATCCAAAACAAATAGAAATCAACACATTTTCAAATGCCTACGTTACAAAAGATTGCTTCTTTGAAATTCTCTATATTCTGCTCATTAGAAAGACGAGTTAGAAAAGCAGATCTTCATTGTATTACTAACATTAAGATCTTCAAATGCAAAAGTAGGGGAGAAGCTGAAGGGCAACAAAGCTTAATAAACAAAGAAAAGGTGGAAAATCCATGTAAAAACACTAACTATTCAGTATTCATTAAAACAACTCAGAACACTAAACAAAGTTAAAATTAGTTGAAAGATTCAAAAATATATATATAAGAATAATGACACATGATCTTAAAGTTCCTTTCAATCAAGATCTTTAGAGTTTAGATGCAAAAGCAAAGGAGCAGTGAAAAGAAAGAAAAAGGCAATTGACCATTTTCTTACCGAAAGAAAGAAACCCATAGAACATTACATACTCAGATCCAAAAGACTCAACAGTCAACACCCAGGAAGAAAAACAAAAAGTTTTTAGAAGCCCAACTTATTAAGATAGTTTAGAACACCAAAAGCATATCAAACAGAAGGGATAGAGCGTGTTCTTATAATGTTTTACAATCAAGAACTTCAACTGCAAAAAACGGTCATAAAAGATAGAACATCTTCAAAAAAAAAAATGCAAATGAAACAAAAACAGATTCTACATTTTCAGTTTATTTTTACCATCAACATCTTCAGCTGCAAAAGCAGTACAAATAAACAGAGGAGAGATGAAGAGAGAGAAAATGGAAGCAGTTGCCATTTTCTTAAAGACAGAAAAACCCATTAAGCATAAAGCGTAACAAACTCAAAATCTAAAAGACTTGTTACCCATGACAAAAAGCAAAAAGCTTTTACAAACCCAAGTACCTTAGAACACTAGAAAGTATCGGAAAGGGGAAAGCCCGTTGGAGAACCCACTAGAAGTAGTTTCGCAGTGTCGCAGTCAGAGACTCAGAGAGCGAGGGAGAAAGCAATTTCGCAGTGACAGGAGAAAGAGAGGGCAGTGAGAGCCCAAAGCATAGGGTATGCGGCAACATAAAAATGGGGCCCTTTTTTTAGGGTTTTGCAGCGGCAACTAAACAGTTGTTTGCGGTAATACGAGTGGCCTCATGAGTGGGCATTTTTTACGGGGGCCTAAGGCGACCGCCTCATTGGCTTTACGGTCTAGACGGCCCTGGTTGTAGGACTAAATAAGTTATAGTAACAATTTGGATCATCTAGATAAATTCTAAGTACCATCAATCATTTCTTATCATATAGATAAGGAAAAGATGAATCAGTAGTAAAGAAAAAAAAAATTGTAAACTTCATATCAAATTCAAATGGCCAATTGACTCTTAAATTACTTCACATGGCAATTCATCATTGATAACTCTATAGACTCTCTAATGCTATAATATCAAGACGATTCTGTCGATCGAGTTTTTAAAAATTGCCTTTTTTTAGGGATCATTGTAGTCCTACATGATGAAAATGCATTGTGAAAAATTATTTATTTGATAAGTGTGATTTTAAAGTTGGACAACTTTAGATAGATTGAATTTTCATTAAGGTTGGACTAATACATGGTTAGATGGAATGGATAGAGGACTTTATGAATAATGTAAGTAAAAGAAACTCTTTAATTTGATCATCATAATTTTGTGAAATGGAAGTTTAAAAATCAATAATTTTCTTGTAATTTAATTTTTAAAGTCTAAAATCATATGATTAATATGATCTCATGAGACTCAAATTTTATACATTCAGTATCCTCGTCATTCTCTCCATATTCTATGAGAAAATATGTGACCCACTTCAATATTTAAAGAGCAGTCTTTTTTTCTTTTTCTTTTTCTAATTAATTATTGTATAACAGTGCTGTTGCTTTGAACTCTTTTTTGGGTCTTGCTGACAGAGAGTTAGAGAGAGAGAAAATGATGTGCATGAATTATTCATGGGATCCAGCCATGAGGACCGTGGAGGAGAGAGAATGCTGAAATGATGTGGATGTGAATGAATTATTCATGGGATCCAGCCATGAGGAACGAGGAAGATGCAGACAGGACACTCCTCCTCCCTCTGTAATCTCTCTCCTCCTATTTCTGTTTTCTTTCGTCACGTTTTCTGGCTTCTAAAGACAAGACGAGAGAAGAATGTGACAAACTCACCCCATTCACGACCCCACGACCCATCATGTCTCATCTCCTATACCATGCAACCCAAGAAGAAGGAAGCCACATTGCAAGACTATATTATATTACTCAAATTTATCTTCTCTGCTATTTTCTTCCATATTGTTCGCGAGATTGCCTCACTCATACTTAGAAATAGGGGTGATACTCGGGTCGGAACAGAGAAATCATTCGAGTTGGGTCAGTGGATTGGGTCGAGTTGAGAAGATAAAAATCCACATAAAATTCAAGTCGGGTCGGATTGAGGAATTTTCAAGCTAACTCGACCAAATCCAGCTAAAATTATACTAAAATTAGTTCAGAATGGGAGTTGAGTTGAGTCGAGTCGAGAATTTCTGGTCAATAGCTTGAGTCGGATCAGGTTGGGTTCCATAAATATTAACTCGGGTAAAATTGAGTTTTAAGAAATCTAACCTAACCCGATTTCAGCCCCACATAGAAAGGCCTAGTTATTTATTTTATCAAGGGATATGTAGATGTTTAGAAAATAAGAGAAATGAAAAGTTTCACTTTGAAGAACTTTTTGATGTATCCGTTAATTAAAGAAATGGTATAGATAATGTAGTGTTGCATCATTTTTGTATAAAAGAAAATTAATTTCAGCCATCTTTTTACTCGAAAAAAAATCCTACTACCATATAAATTTAAAAGATTTCTATTAATTAAATGTAACATAAGTGTTCATAAAACTCTAGGGTTTTATTTTTATTACATTTAGGTTTTCTTATGTAGGGCCCTAAATTTCGTTGATTTGATTATTCGAAGGCTTAATCTTGTACAGAATTTGGTGTCTGTGTTTTAAATTTTGGAAATCTTACTACTTTCATTATCATGAATTTCTATTTATTTTGCGCTGATCAATGTGTCTTTGCCTTGTGTCTTTATGATAACAATGATAATTACGAGACAAAGCTAAATTGAAGTTTGTTCTACACTCATAAATGTGATCCAAACCGTTGAATTTAAAATGCACCATATATAATCTTGCAAAGTGGATCATTAAGTCAACAATTGGAATGATAGACAAACTCCAAACTTTATAGGCACATAGGTTATAAAATTCTATAGTCATCTCAAAGTATTAGAGAGTGGGGCAGACCTTATAACACGAGCCTTAAAATTGAAAAGCTCTATTGATATCCAAGACCATATCAGCTTTTAACTCTATTTATTTTTTAAGCTCAAGTATAATTAAGTATGAGTCCAACGGGTCTCGAAAGATTTTAAGTAAAAGCTCAATCCCAACCTCAATCTAAATAAACAAGTTTCGATAAAGTTTTTTTGTTAGATGGGTCAGTCGGGCTGAAAAAATAAATAGGCTTAAAAGCACGGTGAGCTAGTATCTAACGGTTCTTAAGTTTAAAAAAATAAATAGGCTTAATTAAAATCACGTCAGGCTCGTAGTTAACTGTGCTTTGGCTTAAAAGCTCGAGTCCGATCCGTTGTCCATTTATTTAGGTCAGGCTCGAACAAATCAACACCTCTTAATTATTATTTATTTTTTCAAAAAAATGGACAAATGATAAAAATAAAAATCAATAAAATTCAAATCCAACTTTCATCTTGGGAGAAGCACCGTAGATGCCCATGCTCCAGAGTAAGGGCCATTAGGGCTCAAACCCGTGACCTCTCCCTTCTCGAGGGGAGAAGTCACCTATCCAGTGGTGGGCATGTTCTTGTGATTCTGAAAAAGGTAACAACTGTCCTTTGTCGCATAGAGGTAATTTTGACAAAAATTGAACGAGACATCCTTATTCAATAAATTTTTTATGGCGTAGTGACGCAGGATCATGACATTTAACGTTTTTTTTTTAAAAAAAATCCCTATAAATTGTATTTTTTAAATAACTATTGTCAAATTGGTTTGAATCTAAAAATATCTTTTTAGAAATATATTTTATTTATTTATATAAAGTCATAGAAATGAATTACTAAATATGAAGAATGAAATATTTTAACTTAAAAATTGAAAGTTCTGCAGACTCATCTATCAATTTATTAAATAAATTGAATAAAGTAATTGTAATGATATAATTTCTAGAATCTATAAAGCCGGAGAATATGTTAAAAAAAACAGTACATTCGCCGAGCTGGACTGAATGTGTTGGAGGGGTCAATGCATGGAACTTCCTTTTCTGACTATCCAAAACTGGATTGGGGATTAAGACAGTTCCTTTGTTACGATGGCTTTTGTTCCTAAAAAGGGGCGGACAACTTCTGATTGTATAGTCCAAATACACAATCCAATGTTTTTTAATTGGTACTATTGGTTCATTTATTTAGTGCATCAATTTCAAAATGTATGTCTTATTAATTAAGATTTTAAATTTGATTCACATTAAATTTTTTTTTTATCAATTTAATCAATATATTTAGATTAAAAAATTTATACATGTTTGTGAGATTAATCTTACTTCTAACTTAAATGTGAGGAGAGAATACTTATGTTAAAAAAAATATACTAATTTACACTTAAAAAGAGAGAAAAAAAGGTGCCATTACCGTATTCAGTATTCACATGATGGTATGGGACTATGGGCCATGGGTGTCATGTGAGGTGCACCGGTGGGTGAAGATGGCAGAATGACCCAGTTTAGATTTTAGAAGTTAGATTGTTGGTTAATGGGTAAGTGGGAAACGTTTCTTCTTTGAAATTTGAACCTGTACATAAGTGGGTGCTGGTTGTTGGGTGCTGTCGACCTAAACCTAATCAAATCTGATGATGAAATGATGCATGGACAGGAGATAAAGACAGCCCTTGGATTTTATTTAGATGAATATAACAGTGCCGCCCTGAGATGACTTAAAATTTCAGGGGTCTAGACAAACTTTTAAGATAAATCCTACCGCAATTAGTATTTCTTTTTCATTTTTTTATTTTTTGGACTTATTTTTTGGAGTTCTTAAGCGGCGGCCTACTCCGCTTATAGTCAAGATTGTTCCTGAATATTATTTACTAGTGGATTTTTTAAAGTGTCTTTTGTTCAAACTCAAATAACACGAATGGCCACAACTGAATGCAATTCATCTGTCGTTGCTTCGTGGCTTTAGTTTTAATACTAATGACGGCTAGTAGAGTCTTATGTGATGAATCATTGAAAAATCTCATGTCTAGAATTTAATTATCTATGTTTCATCAATTTTACCATTTTATTAACTGACATTTTTTATTAACTGTCTGTAACCATTATACCCTTTAAAAGAAAAAGGAAGTAAAAGAACTTATCACAGAAGGAACTCAAGGTTGAAGTGATCAAAGGTCAATCAAATGGTTGATACGTATGAAATTAGCCGTACAAGTAAAGTATCAGGTGATACTTCCATTTATCGGCTGATACTAGATTTTTTTTCTATTTTTTAACTTTAAAAAATCAATTTCAACCAATTTTTTTACTCATTTTGACCGATATTTTTGAATCTAAAATGGTAAGTAAGTTATTCAATTTTTGAATTATTTTGAGTTATGTTCTTCAATTTTGACCATTTTGAATTTCAACTCCAAATTAATTTCAAATTTTGAGTTTTTTTGTGAAAATAATATTCAGTACATATGCAATTCATGATTTTAATAGAAATTTGATACACGCCTGGATTTCTAAACTACTTCTCATGTCATTGATGGAGTTTTTAGAAGCTTTATGTAATTTTTTAATATTATGAGATTTTTATAAAATTCAATTTTTTTTATAGTTAGATATAGACCTTTTTCACATCAGTACAATATATGGATTGAGATTAAACCAACTCTAAGATAAAAATAAAAGCTTCTATTCACTTAATTTTGAATCATTCAATAAAGATTTAATATTAAATACTCAAGCGCTCGGACATTTTTTGACCTCTTTTGAGAAATAGAAGACTTAGAGAAGAATCTAACAAGTTTAAAAGGTTGGATTCGGGCATAAATAAGCATCCAAGTGTCTATGGCAGATGGATTATGCAGCACGTGTAGAGCATAGATGCCGTGTTTCTTCCTGATTGATGCGTGTTTCATATATTTCCTCTTTTACCACAGTAGGAAGCACGGGTCGCAGCAACTTCAATTTCAGTGCTCTGCAGGTCTACGGATATGATTGTATGAGTGATCCACCAATCCACGATAGTTCTCAATTGCATTTTATCTGCTACGCCCATTTCAGTGACAAAATCCGCAGCAAGTGCTTAATTTTAAAACTATTGAAGTTGTGAACTCGAAAACTCCTCTGGCATGAGCATAAAATTTTTGTAATTTAATTTTATTAAAATATTAAATAAGTGATAATATAAATAAAAGTATATTAAATTTTCTTATTAATGAATCATTTAAGTTATGGCCAACAATTTTTTCACGAGAGTTTTGTATAATCACACTGACTCACTTACTAACTACTTGACAAATCAATTTATCTTATTTTCCAGTGATAAATGAGTCAGTAAAAATAAAATTAAACTCGTGGAAGGATTCTATCTTTTAAGTTATATTATTTAGATATTTTAAAAACTTGCGTCTGGGATTATTTACAATAGTACGTCAACGACTGTTTCCAATTCATTATTTACAATTGAATTGCTGACACCAGATGTCAGCAGCTACAGGATTAGGCTTAAATCCTAGGCCCAGATACCTTAATTACGATTTTGAAAGCTTTGGATCCAGTTAACATTGTCTCATTAAATGTGACCTCTGGACTTCAGTGTCCAATCCTCAGATGCCCAGCACATGGGGCCCACCTCTTCCACCAACATCATCACATGGAAGCCATCTCATCCGTCTAAATCTCCGGTAAACAGATCGGATGGGTCAGATTGTTGCCTAGAATTTGAAAGTAAGGAATGTGAGGAAGAAGTGGTATTAAAAGACAGAGTGGTCATAGCGTCATCCCCTGCTTTCATCGATTTCAGTGAGAGAAACAGAGAGAGATGATGACATAAGAGAGAGAAAGAAAGAAGATAATAGAATAAGAACACCAACGTCTGTTTTGTTGCTCGAAACCTCTTCCTTACGTCCTCTATCGCCTCGATCTATCTGCTTTTTCTTTCTCATTGCCTTTTTCTTTCTCTGAGCTAACCTGAGCTCTGTCTTCCCCTTTCTTCTACCTATTTTTTCTCCGGGAAGTAAGGTTGTTTGGTCATGGGTAGAGACCGGAATTGGAGCCGGTCCTCCAAGAAGGGCGGCAAGGAGAGTGGTGGGTGCATGAGTGGCGTGCTTCAGTTCTTTGATTTCCATCAGGTTCAGTACTCTAATCAACACCAACAGCAGCAGCCGCAAAAGCGGCTCGAGTCCAAGACAGACTCATTTAAAGGTAAATGTTATTCAGCAGAATTAAATCTAACACTGTGATTTGCGGGTTTTGGTTTTGGAAGATATCTCTATAGGGAAACTCATGGGTGGGTGGGTGTTTTGATAATTCAGGTATAGAAGCACCGAAAAGTAGCTTGGATTTGGATTTGGATGCTGCATTGCCATCAACAGCTGTTGCAGCTGAAGATAATAAACCAGTAAGTAGAGAACAAGAACGCACCCCAATTGTTTGTTTAATCTCCTTAATGGGTCTTCGCTGTTTTGAAAATTCTCTTTTTTTATCAATTGATATACGGTTTTTTAGATTGCGATTCAAGTGCTTCCAAGAGGCATTGACAAGGACTCAGCATCAGAAACCAGTAGCTTGCAAGGATCGAAGACGCCAAATCTCGTCGCTCGTTTGATGGGTCTCGACCTTCTTCCAGATCAAGTTCCCTCCCCACCCATGCATAGCCGATCCGTTCCCCCACGAATGAGATCTCATCAATCTCGTAGATCAACTGTTCAGAGAAGAGACGGCCTGCTTGATGTAAATGAATCAGGATCCCGTTCTCTACCCAGTACTCCAAGGATGTCTTCTGCGAGGAGATCAGATGTAGATCCAAGACTCTCTCTCCAATTGAACAAGGAAAACACAGATGCAGCTGAATTAATTTGCTCGCCATTTTTATCAAGAAAATTAAGGACGAGAGAGGTACGAATTCTTGAAGAGAACAAGAGCCCCACCACGTATGCACGTGAGATCGTAAAACAGGTGAAAGAAAGCGTTGGAAGAAGAGTAGGAACGGATATCACCAATGTTGACTACAAGAAGGCGAAGCGGCTCTGTAAATCAAACGAAGACTTAAATCGAACCAAGTCTTCAACACCACCTTCGTGTTCTCCCCGGTTAAGGTTCTTGGACGGAAAAACCAAACGAGCTGAGAACAGAGACCCCATCTCCGGTTGTAATTCCCCCAAGCTCTCTTCCTCCACCAGAGCCCGTCCCCTACCGTTGCCACTGCCACCACCGAACGTTAAAGAAGCAGAAAAACCCAAGTCAAAACCAATTCCAAAATCCACAACCAAGTGCAAGAAGGCCACCTGCGAACGCTTCACTCAACGACCCAACAGGCCGTCTCTCGCCTCGCAGTCCGCCGCCCCAAGGAAATGCAAGACTCCCTTGTCAAACACTCTTCTCCTTCAAATCCGTCCTTCATCACACAACATTCAGAATCCAGTAAGTTTCTATCTTCAAATACATAAGATTTTAATTTCTATTTTGTTAAATTATTTAACAGAACTTGTGGGTATTCTTCTCTTTCTATTCAAATTCTTGCATAGTCAAACACGCTCCATCTTAATGTCATTTTCATATATTATCATTGTGAAAGTCATTCAATGTATCTACTTAAGTCATTGTCACATAGTTATAACTTATAAATACGAGTATTTAATTCTGTCAATCTCAAAATATAGTGTTTGCAGATGCAACATAATTTGAAATGAATTGATGCTTATGTTATGTTTAAATGTAAATGAGAAGTGAGAGTAACTCCAATAGAAATTGTGCCACAATTTTACTCTAAAGTCATAGTTTAGATTTCAAGAGGGAAAAGTTTGATAATATAGTAAAAAAAATCATGAAAATTTGAAAACAAAGGAACAATCTGTCATAGGCTCAATTTCAAATTTTGGTCTATAGAAATTTAATTGGAATGAAAAATCTTGGCTGACATTAATATTTAAGAATATTATATATCAGCTAAAATTTTAAAAAAATATATTTCAATTTGAATTTGAGTTTAATGAAAAAAATTGGCTGAAATTTAAATATGGGTGATGCGGATGTCTCATGCATTTTAAAGAATTCATACAGTATAGGCCTAAATCAATTTATAAGTTCTCCTTTCAGGTCATTGGATCATTAAAAGAATTCTTGACCTCAAGGTTGAGATTCGACAGGAACACTATATTTTTTAGAAGGGACACCTTCATTTTATTTTATTTTTTATTTTTAATTTACCATTCTTTTCTTTATTTATAGTAAAAATGGAAAAAAATTAAAAAAAATGAAGATATTCCCTTTTTAAAGAAAATTCCAATGTACCATAAAAAACCCTCAACATTTTTGTTTTTTTCGATTTCTACGTGTTCAAGTTTATAATTTCTTTTTTTCCCTCCACAGACGCAGACAGTCGTTAATACGCCGTTATCTAGTGCAACGAGCCAACAAGAGGAGCAGCAGCCAAAGCCCAACCCACCGCCCAACGACCGAGACGACAGCAGCGCCCCCACCAACTTTGGTCGTCAGGCGGAGCTACGTTACGTGAAAGGAATCCTCCAACGCGCTGGACTCGACAGAAATGCACCGGTCTCAGTCACCACCTGGTTCTCTCCATCTCAACCCATCCATCCCACCCTCTTTCACTACCTCGAGCTCTCCTTCCATCCACCTTTCTCTGGCCCACTCACTCCCATCTCCAATCGACGGCTCCTATTCAACCTCACCAACGAAATCCTCCACGAATCTCTGAAACCCCACTTGGGTCTGAAGCCATGGTTGCACCCAAGAAAGAAGCAGACGAATGGGGAGCAGCTCCTACAGCAGCTGCTCTCAAGGCTCCACCGCTTCCCTTCAGCCAAGTGCGAGGCTCTTCAGGACATCGATGGACTGGTGGGGCTCGACCTTGAGGATGCCAACGTGCGTTGGGGTGGTGAGTCCACCGCCATGGAAGAAGAATCTGAGTGGGTGGTGTTCGAGTTGGAGCGCCAGATACTGGATTCCCTCCTAAGGGAGGAGGCCTCGTTCCTCATGGATGTTCCCTTTCAAATTTAATTTAAATATAACAATAGTTTCTGTAGTTAACTTCAATAAATACAATTGTCAATATTTTTATACATATTCTTCTAAAATCTCTTCTGAAAATTAAAAAAAAATGAATTTAATTAGAAACTTTTTTTAGGTCAAGTCAATTAAATTAAAAAAAAAAAATCAGAAAACTCATGATGAACTCACTCGATTTAAATTTAAAATAGTGTAGAGTAGAGTAGCTTAATGATGGTTGGACGTGACGTAAATAAGCTGTAAGCCCCATTGCTGGTTATTGAAAGGATAGAAATGTTCTTCTTAGTTCTTACACAAGGAAAGGAATCTATAGACAGGTATCGGAATCGAATCCAGGATGCGACTGCGAGTTTCAATCTTGTGTGCTACAGTGCATGCAGGAACAACGCATAAATTCATTTAAATTTCACTTTGATTTCTGAGACACTCATGCCATTTGTTTTGCGCATTTTTGTCGTTTGCTATTTTTAAATATTGGAGCCTTGAATTGCATTGGAGTGACATGATTTTCTACAAATATATATAAATACTTTCTTAAGAAAAAAATAGATTTTAATTTGCACATTTTTTATAGCACTGAGAAGTGACTCACAAGATATTAAAAAAAAAAATAGTTTTTTTTTTCAATTTTAACCATCTACATTTACTATGGATGGAAACTCGTTAATTACAGGAAAATGAATGTAGAGTGATGAGTTCAAATAAATCGATTTTCTTTCAACATCTTACGAGTTATTGTCCATTATTATAAAAGCACTAGTGTCTAATTAAAATAAATAAAAATGAAAAGAGAATTCAAAGTAACTGATTTATAGAGCCAAAAAAACCATTTTAAGATTTAAATAATCCTAACAACACATTAAGTATAGCAACATGTTAAATGTAAAAGTGTTGTAAACTTTAAATACTTGATTTGTCTGTATAAACTTTCTCTATATATAAAAGAAACATTTTAGATAAGAGCTAAATCAACATTGGTCATTTATTTAATTTATGATTGAAATAATTTTGTAGAAATAAAAAATAAAAAAATAGAACTAGAGGTTTTCCGATTAGATTTGGTGAACTAGTTCGATTTATAACACTTTTATCATATAAATAATTAAAGATACATAGAATTCACGTAACAACTAACAAGTAGCTAAAAATTAAAAAAAAAAAAAGAAAAGAAAAAGAAAAGAAAAGAAAGATAGATTTTAAAATTAGATTTTGTAACTTAGAACGGATTCATCACACTTTTGCCGTATCAATACTAAAAATGTGTACTCTTCTTCAATTTTTTGTAGTTTTATTATTTTTCTCTATAAATTTAAAGTCAGAAAGATCATACTTTCAATCACTTATTAGAATTATTAAGTGTTCGAAGCGCACTTATTTGTTCAATAAAATACACTCTTTTATGCTAAAGATAATTGCAAAAAATTCGTTTCATGTATAAATAATATTGATTTTAAATATAAAACAATTTCTTCATTTTTAAAACAAAATTTGATATATTGTATATTTCACATTGATATTGAAGCTTCATCACTAATATATATAGTGAATTTTTTTTACTAAATAATTAATCAATTTTTAAATTATAAATAAAGTAATAAATAACTTTATATTTCGTGTGAAGCAAGTATCACAGCTAATATATAGTAAAAAAAAGCGGCACGTTGCGTTCGACTTGAGCTGAACACCGAGCCGCTCTGACTGCCAGCGGACTTGGTCGTGCAATCTTGACCGTCCGTAGAGCAACGGCGGATAGAAGATGAGCGGCGGAATCTGTGAGGTGCCTCCATCACATGGCTTAGAGATTCACGTGCCAAGATGCCGTTCGCTGCCCAGATTTATCGGGGGGAGGAGCTAATGCTGCCACGTGTACTTTTGGGCAGAGGGTCTTGTCGGCAGCGGCTTCAGGTAGCATCTGCCGGCTTCAAGCCCATCAACCGTTTCCGTTTCTGTTCGAGTTAGTACGCCGCGGGACCACGCTAATGCATGAATGGGACCAACCTACAGATATATCTGTGGCGTCTAGTGTCCGGTATCTGCTGACTGGCATCAAGTTCAAAAAAAGAGCTATAAATTAAAAAAAAAAAAAAACACATCATGAAACTTAGTTGGTTAGAGAATTAAAATAAAAAGGTTGACATTCAATTTAAAAAGAGAGGAAGAATTATAGTTTAGGAGTAGCCGAAAGAAGAGGAGGGAATGGTTGGTGGAGAAGTTAGAAGGGAAGATGGAGGCAGATATCCTTAGTTGGTGACTGTAAGAGGGAGAAAGAATGGGAAGTTTAAGTTACAACTTCTTGAAAAAGAATCTAAGGAATAATATTACGTAGTAGTGCATGGCATGGATTGGATTGTAATAAAAAAATAAAATAAAAACAAAATCTGTAAAGAGAGAGCAGGCAATTAAAAATAAAAAGGATGGAGGGGGGTCCATTTGCATGATTCCTGCCATTCAAAGTTTCTGTGTTTTCCATTTGCAGACTCTGTCGTGGAAACACCTCATCTATGATTCCTCCCATTATCCCATCTATGTGGCAATTAACTACACTAAATCATATAATCACTTCTCTCTGTTATATTAATTTCTTTTAATACTTGTCTATCAGATCTATCCTATCATAAATAAAAAGTGCAATCTCCTCGTTTAAAATAGATATACTTGTCTCATCTTGCATAGCTGCTGAAATTAAAATTAAAATTATAATTATAATTATAATTAAAATCGTTGATGGTAGAAAGGATAGAGAATTAGATATAGAGGGAAATAAGTAAGGGAGGAGAATAGTAATATTCATTGCTGTGTCTGTGTTGAAGCGGGAAATTTAAATTCATGGTTGTTGGTGTCAAACACTGCACACAGACTTCACAGATAAGGAGGGCCTGCCAGCTTATCAAATATCAATTCAGTTTTAACATAGAGTTTTGACGTGGACGTAAGGGTTTCTTATATTATTAAAGAATCGTTTTGTGAGAAAATGAGAAATTTAATTTCTTATTTTAATATTTCTGGTAAGAAAATAAAAAAAAAAATACTAAGTTTTTCATTATTTTGCCAGTTAGTGTCTGGAGGGACTCTAAACAAACATAAGTGTCTGAATCAAAATTCTTCGATCATTTAGGATCATATATGGTCCATCCATTAGAATACTGGGATCAATCAAAATTCTCCGATGATTATATGGTCATCAACCCAAGCCCTCAACTGCTTATATTTTTGCCTAACTGCTGCAAATCCACGACCCAGTAATAGTATCAATATTCGGTAGAAAAGGAAAATGATTTTATTAAAATTCAGTTGAATTGGGTTTGGTGGAATTAAATTAAAAAGATAACGATATTCGTCGTACAATTAAATAAACCAGATCTAACCCATTCTCAGCCGTAAATATGATATGTGCACACTTGTGTGTGAATCTAACCACTGACCTAACCAGTTGTAGGAGATAATTTTTGGTGGAAAATAAAATCCTTGGTATAAAATAAAGGAGACAATAGAAAGAAAAAAGTGTGGATGTATGTCTCTTTGCTTTGAAATCTCACATCTAAAGAAGATAATTATCAAACGGTGATTGTGATTGTGATTGTGATTTAGGGAGGAGAGGAGAGGAGAGGAGAGGAGATAGAAAGCTGATTCGAATTTGAATTTTAAATATGAATTAAAATTAACATTTTAATTGAAAGAATCAAACATATCACTCAACCTAGTACAACCTACAACAGTGAGTGAGTGATACATGACATATATGAAAACCAATGGATAAGAATGGAATAATAATAATACAATACAATAACTGAATGATATGATAACATAATTCCAATGTGAGTTGAGGCATGTAGGCCACCTGTCCCTTGTTTGAGTCAGCAAAAGTGGGAAGGGAACAAAGGATGGATGGAGCATGGAGTGGTGGCCACGTTTCTTCTCTTTCTTCCTTCCTTTCTTGTTTGTTGGCCTTCTCTTCTCTTCATCACAATTCCCCAAATGCATTTGGTTTTCCTCAGTCACAACTAAGGTTTGGGTTTGGTTTTGGGCCCATCAGCTATCTATCATTCATTCATGTCACTGAATTTTAGTGAAGTGGAATGTTTAGTAGAGCATCGGGACTTGCATGTGCTTTGTACTTGTAATTGCAAACATGGTCTGATTTGGGTGATTCATCTCGTCTCTTTTCCACACTTCAAATTCCAAGGGCCATTTGCTTCACTACAATCTCAATTTCAATCTGGATGATATATATGATAAATAAATTATAATAAATTCTTTTTATGTACATTCAAAAACATCATATTAATATGCATGTAACTAATTTTCAAAAGAAACCCTATCATTAACTCTCCATCCTCGCAAAAATCTAAAAATGTTACACCATGTTAGAAAATAATACGTAGAACACTCTCCATAATTTACCCGGTGTGTGTTGAATTAGAAGGCTTACACATTGCCCCCAAGACTAGTCAAATTAAAATGTCCTCTGTTCAAATACAGGTGAGACTTCCTAGACACCTTGATGATAAAAAATAATAATAGGGTAGAACAAGTCCACACTCAGCATATAATTACATTAATTCTGACTACTTAAATCCAAGTTCAACCTAATTTTATTTGTAGTCAAGCCTAATTTCAAGCTCAAATGTAAATATGCATTTATGTGGCTTCTTGGGTCTAAAATGGAGTTTCCTTCATATTGTCATATCAAATCTCAATTATGTGTTACAAAAGCTTTATAATTATAGTGAATATTTTATAAAACATGACTTAAACTAGAGCTTTTGGGCTGAACTCAGGCTTTCATGTACACGTCCACCAAGGTCTAAACCGGAGTTCTAATTAATACTTGATATTTTGATCAACAAATGGGGCTGACCCAAGTTTGAGTCAAACCAAGCTCAAATTTTATAGAATTTCCATGCAGGCTCAAATTAAACCTGACCCAAATTCGATTAACATCCAATTTATGGGTGAGAGAAGTATGCAGGTGCATGTCGCAAAGAAGATCTATTTTAGTAAAACCTTGAAATAAAGAGCCCAAGAAATAACCATGTGCTTAGCCAAAGAAGGCACTTGATGAAGATATAGCTTTTATTATTGAAAGCTCTACTATCATGCTCTCTTTCAAGGACCAAAAATTAGTAGCTAAAGATAAATTCTAGACCATATAGCTTTTCAGATAGCCAAATCCTAAATACCTAGAGCTAATATGAACCACCATATTGTTTGGCATAACCCATAAAAACCCAAAAAGATTGAAAAAAGAACAGCAAACTCAACTAAAGCTTAATGTAGGATAAGTAAAATACGACAAATATCTAAAATAATGGCACTCCAAAGATGTTGATGCCCATGATCCCTTTATCCTGCAAGTCTGAATTACCAATATATAAACTGCATGCTTCACATAGTCTATAGGTTGATGATGCCTGCTGCTTATTCATGTGGATATTGGCATTGTGATTGTAAAGCAATTATAAATTATTTTTTGATACCATCTGTAGTCTATAGAATCTTGTATGAGGAAAAATTACAAATCAGACCGGCTTCTCTTGAAATTGGGGATGAGATATACTGCATCGAACGATGATCAGAACATGGAGAATATGCACAATCTAGCAAAAAAGGGTGAGACTAGAGAAAGAATAGATGTAGTTGATGCACAACTGACATTTATCTGTCTTGCCAAAACACAACTGTGAAGAAACCATCAGCAACAACTGACTTCCCACCCCCCTGGACTCTTATCAGAAACAGAAGAATCATCATAGAGATATAATTTTCTTTGTTCCTGTACAAGCAACTTTGCCTCTACGGGTTTGCAACTAGCTGCTGTCTGTCTCTTGTTCTTCTTTTGGACATGAGCTGCTCTATCAGTTTAGTACCCCCCTTGTCAATCAGTGCAGGTCCTACATCAGCTTCTTAACAAAAAGTGCAATCTGTCAAACTCAATCCCTTGTCAAACAATAAAGGGAGTTGTCATTAACAAGTTTCAGTGCCACAGAAATCCAGGCTGAATGGTCATAATAAGCTTGTTAACTATGATGCATAGTTACTGTTCCCGAGTATCATCAAATTTCTTCTCTTCTGTTGCACTAGATTTTGATTAGTATTTACAGATGTATGATTCAGATGGAAGTCCAAAAATTCTGGAGAATTCCTTGTATTCAAAGCATCCTGTCCCTCAAATAATACAAATGTCACACTTTCTTTCCCCTTCTATCCACCTAAGCCACTTCATGGATTCACCCAAGGAGAATGAGTGTTCAGAAAGGAATTCTTCCCATTTCCATTAAGTTGTTGTAAAGGGTGAATGAGCTCAAGTGTACAATTTCTGTCCAATAACATTGAGCAATCACTGCTATAATGCCCAGACCATGCTTTAGAGTGCAAAAAACTCATAGCAGCCAAAAGTGAGTTAAACAGTTTGGTTCCCTGCTGAAAAGAACTCTACTGCTCTATCTATAAGGCTACTTGGAAATCTACTGTGTAACATGAAAGTAGATGAAGTTTCTGAAGCAGGTAAGTTGTGTTTGAAGGCCCAATCGTCGCAGGTTTTTGTTCCTTTACCATCTCTTTGATTTTTCAACTTGCCAATTCTTGTGTTGCTGCTCAAAGAACCTCCCCTACCCGACAGAGCTCGATTGCTTCTTGGGTGACGATTCAGTTTAATGGGGAAATCACCTTGCAGTTTTCTAGGTTCAGGAGCCAATTGATAACCATCAAATTGATCATCGGTCACTGCAGTATGAGCTGCTGGTGGTTCTGATTGAATGGTGAGTGATCCTTGTCTGCATGACTTGAGCAAAGAAAGCAACATATCCATACTGAGTTCTTGCTGTACCACTCCTCTATTCTGTTCACATCCATAGCAGGCAGCCACAAGTGTACTTGCCAAAATGGGTGTCAACTCTGGATCGCTGAAGAACACAAATGGCAGATCACAGACCTGTACTCTTGGAGCCAAATATGTTAGCTATGCTTGATGGATATCAACAAACTATGTGCTAAGGGTTTTCCTTGGTAAGCCAAACCATGCTAATTTTTGTAACATCAAATGGAATTGGGGAAAGTCAAAATTGTTCGGTAGAACATATGTCAGACAATGTTACAATATGTAATCAAATTGGAGAATGCCCAAAACAAAAAAGTCAGAAGAAAGGTGATTCTGCAAACACTTCTATGGAGGACAGAAGTTTGCAGGTAAAAGATAAAAAAGCCTCAAAATTATAGTACTTGAACATTTTTTTGGGAGGGCAATTTACTTTACATAAGGTTCTATAATGCAATATTCAGCCAATTTATTAAACAGAGCCTAAAGGGGATTTTTTTCTTTAAGACACTAACCTTGTGAAGAATAGTTGGGCTCTTGCCCCATCGTAGAACAGCTTGATTTCCTGGATGGAGCAGTGCGAAGTAGCCAAGAAGTAACAGGGATTCAAGGAGAAGCAAACCCACCTGAAAGAGTGACAAATGTGCACACAATTTTTCAAATAACTGCAGGTACTTGTCCAATGTATTATAAAATCTAATTCTCTTAAAAATTCAAATATGGAGAGAGAGAGAGAGAGAGAGAGAGAGAGTTTTTTTTTTTTAAGACCAAGGTGTCCAGGCCTCTTGGAGCACCAGACTAATCCTTTGGGCATCTGCAAACCTCCCTAACACTTATTCAAGGGTTGACCGAATCACATTTAGGCATTACGTAACCACAACAAAACCTTCTTCAAGGATTGACTACAATTATCTTAGGCACTAATCTCCTTTTTTGGTAATATAAATACCAGTGTTTTTTTAATTATTTTATTAATAATGGTATTATCTTGCAATGGGATGTAGTAGACCATTCAGATTTGTTTTTCTATTTGATTCTCTCTGTTAAGTATCCAGACTGATCAATTGTTGGCATCAACTTTATTTCCCTGGTGTAGAATTATGCAATTACTCTTCTGACTTACATGATCTACCCAAACTCATCCACCGAAGGAATTTGGTTTGATACCAACACAATGGTAGCCAACTTAGTTTTTTGAGAAATGACTAAATCAACAGAACAAGTAAAGTATCTTCCAAACAACAGAATAAACAACCAATTTACAGAAAGAAGTTCAGCAAATAACCTGACGACAAGAAACCAAATAGTACCCACAGACTTTAAAGGAAAACATAGTTAAAGTCAGACTCAAGTACCCACAATCTCCTAAAGAACAACTAGTTCCAGAATTCCTAGCGAGACAACCAGCTTTCATTAAGAATCCTCCCTACTGCACTTGTAACTGAAACTAAAATCTCATTCAAAAATGTTTTCAAACCCTAAATAAGCCATCTTTAGATCTTAAAAAGTACCTTATTTAAAAAAAAATGGAATCTTAAAGACATTACTTAGACACTTAAATGAGTGAAAATGACTCGAAATATGATTACTAGTTCCACAAATCAGATAACTGAGCAGAAAATATAAGTAACCTCGGTATTTTAGGGTCAAGATGATACCCATACATGATGAATATTATCCAGGCAATATTGAATTTAACAGTACAGCTGCAGCAGGAGCAAATTTCTTTCTGTTTATTTTCTCAATAAGTGTGTTCCCATCTTCTCATTGTTTTCTAGTGTTTTACCCCATTATTAAGCCAAACCATGGAACTCATACGAGTTTTTAATTCATAGACATACTGCGCTAACCAAATGGCAAAGGAGTTGATTCTATTTCTCAAATAACTTTTGTCACAATGACTGTATTTATTTAATTATCATCATCATCATCATTTGAAATGACAATGACTGAATTTATTACTGAAGAATGATCAAGTCCAACTGAGTTTGACTATAATTGCTGTCCAACCCACCTTGTGGGCTCAATTTAGTTCACCAACATGCAAAGTTGGATTATTGGATTCAAAATAATCACCACTGACCATCACTGATTTATCATCATCATCATCATCATCATCATCACCACCATCACCATCATTATCAAGGCCATTTATCTTACCCATTTGGAGTTGGCATTTGCATTTGGATTTGGCACATTTCTTTTTTTCTTTAGGCATACTATCAAGCTAATGCCCATGGGACTTGAACCCACAACTTTGAGGTTGCAACAATGAGCACTTACCATTGAATCAAGAGCATATGAATGGTTGGACTACATTGCTTAGAGATATTTAAGGCCTCTAATGGATGGTTCTGATCAAATGAAGGTTATTTTCAGTCAATATGCAATTCGAGAAAAGCTCTTCCTATCTGAGTATTTAAATCATATTGGTGGCCAAAAGGACCCCACAAAGTAGGTGGATCTAAACTACGGTCCAATTGGATGGACTTGATAATTTCTATTGATTCTTAGAAGTATCATTCTTTCTTAAATACAATTGTCATCTGATTGAATCACCAAAGATAACAGAAAGAAGTTTACATCTGACCAGTTTAACCATCTTGATTCGCAATCACAACAAAATACTTAAGTAGCATAAACTGCCAGTTGGGTAAAAGATGAAGGAAACATGAAGCAATACATCCATTGCTCTCCAGTAAACATCCTTCCATGCCCCCAACATCTATGATGGCATGCTAAATAAGACGATACTGAAACTGAGGATAGTGTTTTGAGAATTTGAACTTCTGGTAGAGTTGATTCGTGTTCTTTTCAACCATTGCAGTTTCTAAGTTTGGTAATATATTTTTAGCAGATGACTGAAGTAGAAAAAAACACAATTGTCTGTTAATTAGAAAAATACAATTTTCTATTAGTGAATTTAATATCAAAAGAATTTTAGCAATAAAATACTCTAAGCCATTAACATCCTTTAAGTTTCCCATAAAACCAGCTTACATGGGGCAAACAGTTTTGACAAGGATGTTGATGATGACAGCAACGATAAAACCAAGGTTAGTTAACATAAGTTACTATTATTGTTTATGTACATCACTGTTACTGGATAGAAGCAACTTGGTATTGTCCATTACCGGAACACATTTGCAGTCAACGATCATTATATTAGATATTTCATAGAACATACTGTTTCACAGTAACATTATGATATCTTAATGTCCTACTAACATAAAATTCAAAAATGAAGTATGGAAGTTAAAAATGTTAAGTGATGCAGTCAAAACCTGATCAGTTGGTGCTTTCCACCTGCTTGTACAATGAGAAAGAAGGAAACTCATCAAGTGGAAGAATTCCATTTTTAGATCTGGCCTAGCCTGCACAAAGGTCATCCAGGAGAGCAGAATGCCAACTCTGATGAGTAAGTAGGACAGGATCATACAATGATTTCGGCTACTTGAATAAAAATTGAATGATGCTAAAACAGGGAACATTACACAATGAACCTACTGATAAACTCATCTAACATGAACACAAAAAAGGTACTTACTAGCATACTCTGCAGAAGAGTAAGATCCAAGAGAGCCAAATTGTTTAACACCTTCAATACACCAGTTGCCACTTCTTCAAAATTTGATGGAAGAACATAGCAGCCCTGAAATTGAACATAGATGGAAATATCATGGATAAAAAAATGTTGGATAAATCTTACACTAAATATTACTATTTACATCTCACTCTCAAACTGAACGTAAATGCACCCAACAAAGTTTGTGGACTCTGGTCATTCAGCAATAAAGCTAATGCAATCACTCAAAAAAAAAAAGCGCAATAAAGCTAATGCACAGAACCTAACATAAATAAAAATATCATAATCAATTAACCCCCAAGGGTTGATGGAAATCATTGCATGTGAACAAGCATAAGGTCAGAAAAATTTAGCAGGCCTCACAAAATAGCCAAATTGCAACAGCCCAGCTAACTGGATGAGTAGAGTTTCTTAGTGAAAATAAACGATGTCTTGACTGATGCCGAAGACCTTTACCAGAACATTTGATCCTCTTGAACATTTAGTTCACTCCTAATGGAAGTACAGAGTCATTGTTTCATACTATTATTAAGTACATTAATTGGTCAAGTTAGGATAATAACGGGAAATAAATACAGTAACTCTGTTTATAACAACTTAACAACTTAATGCAAGCTATAACATCTGCCTGTTTGGTCCTTTTTGTGTCCTTCATACAGATCGGTCGAGCAGCGAATGGGTTGGCAGACTTTTTTGCCAAGCTTTGTATCACTGGTCTTTCCTCTGGCATGTTTCTCCTTTGAGATTGGAGGAGTTGTTTCTTTTTGATCTCTTATGTTGTTCTTATCTTTTTCGTTTCTTTCTCTCTTTGATTTTCGTGTTTCAGGTCTAATCCTGTTAGACCTCTTCTCTCTTCTTGTATTTGCCTTCGTTCTTTCAATATAATTTCTATTGTTACCGCTAAAAAAAAAAACATCTGCCTGTTTTTTCTTTTTTCCTTCTTTTTAATACAAACATAGTAAATGAACATAGGCTAGTGATAGAAGCACCCTCTATTTTTTATTCTTGGAGGAACCCCTCTCCAAAATGGTTAGAATGCAATCTCATTTTAGCATTGAAAGACAAACTAGCACGTAATTTTTGCCATCTTGAGTACGGGGTGCCTCTAATCTAAAAAATAGGGCCACCTTTATTATTTGCCTATATCCATAGGACTTTTGCAAGGCAGAGAGCTAACTTAAAGGCTCCTTTTAAAATTCAAACTGCAAACAATATGTATTTGTTGTATATTATGGTTTCTGCTTGTTAAATACAATCACTTATCATTCACATAATAATAATAATAATAGTGTATGTATTTTTGTTGGAAAAACTACAATAAACCTAGGTCTAGTCAACACCCATTCCACATCACATAAAAGGACAAAGCACTTAAAAAACACGGAAGTGGAAGTGGTTTGAATCCTATTTCTTGGCCGAATTAAACAGCCAGGAGCGTCATTCACACGAAATCCCCTACAAATGGGTGTTGGTCCGGCAGACACCCAACTTGAAAAACCTGGGCGTTCTAATGAGCCCCATGAAAGACAATGGGCCCTACCTGATGATCACAAAAAATATATAGATGGATAGATTATCATGAGCACTATCATACTATAAAAAATGGGACCTACTGAATCATGTTATCAATTGATTTTGTTTAAGATTAAAAATGAACTACTGAATAAATATTTATGTTTAATCCAATAGTTGAGGAAGCATCAAATGGAAATTATGAAAGATTGGATCAAGGTTTGAAAAAGAAAAGAAAATTCTAATGGACTGGATTCAAAATAAAGTAGGCCCCACATGGGGCTCTTGTGCCTAGCCGCCAAAAACGCCCAGGCATTTCACGTATGTGACGACTATTGCTCTTGGCCCCTACGAGGGGGCCACCAAAGCCTCATTTTCACACTCTTCCTTACATCATGGATAAAGATCTCTATCTAATTTGAACCCATTTGGGGTTGATTTGACTGTTGGATTGAAATCTATGCAAAACTATTCCTTTTTCTGGCATGATTTTTGAACCGTTAAAAATCATGGATTTTAAAATCCAGGGGACATAATTTTTCATAAAATACCATTCAAACGTACTCCACAAACTCACCTGTGCAATTTCGCTCATGCACAACATTGCCTAGGTGAAAATTTTCAAGCACATAGAGAGGTATGTACATCCACTTGAAAGTGACCAATGAGAGAAGGTTGTTTTATGATAAAAGCACTTATAATGGATGTATGCATGGCTTTTTTGAGTACTTGTGGACGTGTATCATCCATATTCCTCATTAGTGGAGTTAGGGTTGTTCCTTAGCCCGAACATGGTTTGAAACCCGCCCAAACCCGTCATAAACAAGCGCATTTGAACACATATTCAGCTCGTCTACCAGAGCTTAGGTTAAATTCTTAAGCATGTCTATATAAAGGGTCAGGGCTCGAGCTTTTGCAAGAAGACCATGAAAGCCCGTCGGGCTTTTTGGCCCATTTAGGCATTATGTGTGTGCACCTGGGTAATTTTTCATTTTTTAAAAATTATTTTGAAATTAATTCGAAGAATGACCATTCAGATTGAAAATAAATATGATGAACTGTAAGTGGACCAAATTTGAACTTAAATCTCAATTTTTAGCAACTTGATCTTAGTGGTTAAAGTCGTCAGACGTCTTTAAGAATTATCAAGATGAGGACACTTGATAACTTTGACCACTAAGATCAAATAGCTAAAAAATGAGTTTTGAGCTAAATTTTGGTTCACTTGTAGCTCGTCATGCGTACTTTCAATCTCAACGGTTGGATTTTTAATGGTCTCAAACACGCAGGCTCGGGCTTAGTTTTTAATCAAATGGGTGAGCTAAATGTCTTTGCAGTCTTGGCTCCAGTAAAACTTATCGAGACAGTTTTATCCTCCCCCAGGCCTACAAATTGCTTGCATATATTTACTGGGTTATATATATATATAATCATTTCTAATGATTTGCACCTTTGTATATATATATATAATCATTTCTAATGATTTGCACCTTTGTAAGAAAATGTAAACACAAAAGAGGGGACCATTGTCTCCCAGACACCAACTGTGCCAAAACTCTGCACCATTAACTTTTCAGCAGTTTCCTCTTTTTTGTTTTTAACAGAAATTGTTTTCAGCAGTTCATGTTTGAAGCTTTAAAATACAGGGCTATGGTCCATCTCAATCAAGCTAACTTTTGGATCCAACAATAGTACATGTAGCTTTTTCCCATTGGTGGCCCCTTTAGTGCCTTCTTATCAGCAAAGGGTCACACTAACTTTTCATGCCAACAGTGCTAAACCTCATGATATAACCATAGATAATTCAAAAATAACCTTTGTAACATGAGACCACAATATATTTCTATGTGGAATAAAGTTACCTGCTCAGATGACAATCGGTTATTTGCCTGCAACAACACAGCAGTTAATAAAGATGGAAGACTGACAAGGCCTGTTTCAGCTATTGCAGAAACAAGAAATGCCGTTGACTGATTCAAGCTGAACCCCTGCTCACTATCATTCTTTGCATGTGCTGGGCGGTCATGATTTTGTGGCAATTCAATATTTTGGCCTGCACTGACATTTGTGGTACCCTTCTCTTCCTTTTGAGATAAGGGAAGTTTAGGATGCTTGATCAAACCTTTGTCAGGTTCACTAGTGATGACTGTACACATTTTTGAAGCTGCACAAATATTTTCCACGTCATTTGAAATATCACAAGAATCTCCTCCTGGATCCATGGTACTAGACAAGGGCTCCTCACTTCCACTTGCAATGCATTGTTCATCCAATGACTGTTCTTCTGGTACAACAGACAAGGAGACACCCTTAGACAACATCTGACAAGATCCACTTAATGGTAGATCTATCTTATTTCCTAGAGCTGAAGGTGACTGGTAATCTCCAGATATGGTAGTTATGCCAGCAGAATTCCCAACATCTATAGATTCTGAGGTCTCCATGGGCTTGGCTAGTTTATTTTTATTTCCCAGTGCTGTCTTTGACAGATAAGATTCCCAATCAATGGAAGAAACACTTCCGGATCTCGATGTTAAAATTGCCAAAAGGTCTAAACTTAGAAGAATTGATGAAGGAAATGGGGATCCTTCCACCTGAGGCCTATCATAGAGAGCAAAAAGATCACGCAAACGATGTATAACTTGATAAGCAATTACCAGTACCATCAGACCATCCCGCATTTGCATTTGGCGTTGTTCGGAACAGTTATGACCAATAATCATTGTAACAGTCCATAAAAAGCCTTCAAGTACTTCAGAGATTGATTCAAGCTTCTCAAGTGGTGTTTTACTTGATGATGAGTTGGTACTTCCTGGGACGTTTAGAGATGCTGCAATTTTGATATAGTTCTCAAGAGCTGCAGACAGCATGGGAATAATAGGAGGCAATAGATTTTGTGCAAGAAAATAACTCCGATTGGCAGGCAGAGACAGCAACACTCTCAAAAGTCGCAGAAGGTATACTATCACCTGGCAAGCTTCAGGCTTTGAGGTCTGAGATGCCGGCAGGGCAGAAGCAATGAAATCAAGCAAACCTGCTTGGCGAGATGCATGAAGCTCAGAATCCTTGCCTTCCAAAAACTGCTTGACAAGGAAATTTTCAGAAATTATTCATCAAATTTAAAGCATCTAAAAATGAAGTGACAGAAGAATAATAATCAGGGAAGCCTATATCAAAATTTTCAACTTGTGAAAAGATGACTTTGCCATGAAAGCCACCTGACAATTCACTAAAATTCTACCATTGCAAGGACCACTTTTAAGTTATATCATACAAATACAGGAAGGCATAAAGTTTGAGAAATGAGAGTGAAAAGTTGGTCTTGCCGAGGCACTAAATGAATCCACGGAACGCAACTGTATACATACACATACAAACCAGACAGCCATCTAAAAAATAATACTACCTTAATCATATCTCCAACTATCAACCCTATACTTGCAGCCCCTTCTTTTCTGGCTTGACGAAGCCTTTGAAGATCCTGAAGCCATCCACCAATTTTTGTCCTTGCTGCTCCCACCTGAGCTCTGTATCCAATCCCTACACTTTCAGCACCAACTGGAGGCTCATTGAATTCATATTTGAGTGCCATAAGCCTTTGACGGATTTTTTTAATTCTTCTCTTCAATGAGTGGTGCAGTGCTGCACCACAGATCCCGAGAGAGGAGTCTCCTGCTCCTGAGATACAGTTTACTTGATAATCTTCAATGCTGTTGTTTGAAACAGATCTAACTTGACTCTCCTTGTTTGAATAACGGCGAAGTGAAGGTGAAGACTGTTCTCTAAAATCCATTGAAGCTTTCTCACGTATTTGCTCCAGGTAAAACTTCCGACGCTGTTCACTTTCACTAAGTCTCTCGGCCAATTTTTGGGCTAAGAGTTCAGCTTCCTCCTGTTGAGCTTTGGCTCTAACTTCCTTCCGCCGTAGCTGCTCTACAGCTTTTGCCTCACGTGCTGCACTTGAAGCTCTGCGTTCCTCTTCTCTTCTTACTTGAGCCTCTTCCTTCTTACGCTGTGTCTCAGCGAGGCGCTGCAGCTTTTCAGCCTCAAGAAGCTTTCTACGCTCCAAAACAGCTTCTTCTCTGGCTGTATCTTCTTTCTGTTTAGTTCTGATTACCTGCAGCTTTTCTGCTCTCCTCATTTCCGAATCATGAAGTTTCTGTCGCAGCATCAGTTTCTTATTTTCTTCATTTAGCGATGTAATGAATCGGACCTCATTAACCTTACTGCTCTCATCACCGGCCCTTCTCACAACTTGAGCAAGATGTGCTTCATACCGGGATTCACTACGCCGGTGACGAGCAAACATTCCTTCCCGCAACTTCATGCTGCGAACAGCCTGCCATTCATTAACACGGTTTAACTTTTCTGAAGTGCGCTGCAGCCTCTGCACCCGCTCGTTCTCCAATTCACTTCTAATCCTCATCGCCCGTGCATGCTTCTCTTCTGCTTCTCTCTTCATGTCCAAAGCAGTTTTCTTCTTCTTTTCAGGAGACATCAGCTTGTCATGCAAAACCCGTGCATGTTCTACACTTTTTCTTCTCATACTGGGAGAACGTGCAACCACCCTAGAAGAGCTCCGCATTGGAGATGCAAGTATCTCCTCCCAATTCCTCTTTTCCTTCCAAGCGTCCATAGATTTCCACAATGTCGTGTTCCTTTTCTCCTTTTCCTTCTCTTTCTCAGAAAGACACCTATTTTTTGTGAGCGGATCTGAGGGCTTAGAATACCTCTCAAGCTTACTTTCTGTCAACACTCTATCCTTCTTAGGCATCTGTTTCTCCATTTCAGAACCCAATCCAAGTGGTTCTTTCCTACCCTTTCCACTAGCAGATGCAGCAGGACCATTCTTTAAAGGGGCTTGGAAAACATTGGGATCAGTTCCAGATGTGCTTTGTGCTAGAAGGTGGTTGTTTTGAACCATACATGGTTTGCCGAGCTTACTTGTTTCCACATTCAACTTTTCCATATCACTGTTTCCAATACCAAAATCTGGAACCCTAGTATGCTTTCTTACCTTCACCCTTGACCCTCTAGAATTTGGTGTAATGTTACCATGTGGCTTCCTCTGAAGATCAATGGAAGCATGATTAGTCAGATGGGCAGAATCTGCATCTTTGATTTCATTTTCTACATGTCTGTTAGCCCTTTCCTGCTGAATTTTCTTGAAGGCCTCCAGAGATGAAGAAAGTATCTCAGCTCTTTGAGGTGAGGATGCCATCCTGCGAACCTGCTCACACCAATACAAGTTCATTACATAATTTCAATGTTCCTTAAATTCAATTTTCTCATATACTAAACCTAAATGTTCCAACATTTAGGTTGCCATCAGTAAAGGGAAGGGAAAAAACGAAAATAAAAGAAACCCAATATTTTATATTCACAGTTAGAGGTGCCAAATGTCTGGGAAAGAGCAGGAAAATCAGTGCAGGACTTCTAATAAACCAATTTTACGCATTCCAAAGAATGGATATCAGAATTCAAATTATAACAAACTGAAAGAAACCAAGTGAATTAAAATTTGCAGAGATTATCTAAAATGAATGACCAAATAGTCCTCACATGTCGCATACTACAACCTCGATTTTGCATATTTGTGTGTATGTGTGTTTATTGGTTATATTTCCAGAAACAAGATGCAAGTTTGTTATTGTAGATACATGTCTACATCAAACCTTTAATATGCATATGAGAAAAGATACAAGAATGCTCACCTCCCATGACAAGGCATGTGACCGGTGACGATCAGTCTTCACATTCACTTGATTTCCTTCTTTTGATAGTTGAGAAGAGGACCTTTTCACATGATCAAATCCTTCAACCCTAGATTTTAGTTCTCTAAAATCAGATGCTGCTTCTTCCAGAACAAGAGTTGCCTCATTCATCTGCTCCACATCACACTCCAATTCACATAGTAGATAAAGTTCATCAACTGCTCTATTCAGATTTTCAAAGAGAAAGCACCAAAGTCGCTGCCTAAACCTTTCTTTGCTTTCTGCTGATTCACCTTCTCCAAGGGCACTAATCAACTGGCTCTTTGACAAATTTGCATCCACCAAGCTATCCTTGGACCCCTGCCCATCTTCTACGGCAGTTGCTACAGATACTTGAGTATCACTCTTTTGGTGAGTAAGTGAATTGGAATCTTGAAAACCATCAACTGTACCAGAAACACAATTACTGTTTGGTATTTCAGAAATGTCCAAAGTGCCATCCAAGGATTTATCAAAAGGCCCATGAGGAGCCAATTTCATTTCAACCCCAATGGCAGTTGAGAGCTCAGAAGGTGGAGTATTAGAATTTGAAAAATTCCCCATTTCATTGCAAGTTGGCTCCAGCGATTCATGATATGTTCCAGCAAGGATCCCAACAGCATCATTCTGAGATAAGACTTCTCCATCTTCAATGGGTATCTCCAAACCTTCAGAAGGGATCTCACTGATCACTTTCGCATTTTCCTCAACAGATTCATCTTCTGCAGCCAATGAAAGCATCCCATCAGGGAATTGCTTCACACCCTCAGTTACTAGAACTGATCGCTTCTCCTGCTGCACATTAGGTGGAACATCCTGTTTGGAGATAATAGTATTTCCCACCAAATGATCATGCCCAATACCATCATGCTTTCGAGAATCTTCATCTAGATCTTCATGACATCCATGCAACATCAACACATCATCCTCAAGATCACCCCACTTAATTTTAGGAACATTATTCATCTGACCTCTTTGCTGATACCCAGAGCAGTATCAGCTCCACGGCATGTTTCAGCTCCACAGCATGAAAATGTACTGTGTATGGAAAGTTAAAATGGTTGACAGGGAAGTTCAGTTTATTCCCTTTCAACCAGACTCAAAGCAAGGAATATCCTGATCCACTTCTTTCAATGCAGAACTTGAACTTGTTGCTCAGCTTCACCTGATTTAGAGGGCAGAGATTGTCGACTACACCATAGATTCAAAACTCTTTCATTGCCCATGTAAATTGCATAGGAGTAGAATGGATTTTGTAATAGAAGCCTACTTCATACATAAGACATTGACTTAGTCTGGTGTCTTTGAACAAAGAATACATTTTAAAGAAATAAAAAAAAAATATATAAAGCTAAAGAAAGCCATCAACTGCTCAAATAACTGATTCTGGAAATGTCTGAGTTTTCGTCTGTGTAGATTATAAGAGAGTAAAAACCCAGAGAGAGAGAGATAGATGGATAGAGAGAGAGTGACAAAGAATAATCCAATGATTCTTTTGGGTAATCGATACGAAATTACAACTTTTCATGGACAAAAGACAAAAAATTACTAAAGAGCTAAAGCAAAATGAAAGGACATTGAACCTCAGATATAGAAAAGCACTAGAAATTAAAATAAACAATTGGTTGGAGAAAGAAATTAAACTCCAAAGAAATCTAGCACCATATAATGCATATGTTACAAGAAAAGGACTAACTTATAATCAGCATTACTGACTATTCATTAAACAATTGTGACCCATGTTAATAGGATATCAACATGTGAAATGGGATTTATTTCATAGCAAACTAAATTGATTAGACCAATCAAAGTACAATTTCTAACAAAATGCAACATTTGTTGGCCACTATGTTACATGGACACTTCAAAAATGTGTGACACACCTGTGTCAAACACGTGTACCCATGTTAGACACTTGCACCTATTCTTCATGGACTCCTCTAGCGCTTTTTAACATTGTTTTCCAAGATGAGTAAAAAAAGTAAAAAACAACATATTTCTTCTCTTTGAGCCTAAAATATCAACATATTTGTAACTTAATTGTAGTGTAAAACTGATAACATTTTTTTTCTATTAGTGTTATTTTCGCACCTCAGTTAATATATAAATATGGTGTCTTGTCCCCAAGTCCTATTTTTTTGGTTTGCCAAGTCTGGCCCCTCACACCTGTGCCGGACTCCAACAATTGCACCCATACCCATGCAACTTAAATTGGTCATTGACAGTATAGGTCCACAATCCACAATCATTGCCTTACGCAAATCAAAAACTCTAGGGAGGCTCTCTAATTAGGGAGATTTCCATTATTTTTCAACTGAACCACAATTCCTTGGTTGGGATGTGTAGAAAATTATATGGACTGAGAATAGATACATTCAACTCCCATCCAGTCAGCCTAGCCTTGTAATTTTGGACCTTGGAAATTTGGTTGTTTAACCCATTGATTTTCCATGGCCCATCTAACAAAGCTACACTGATTGGATGGAGAAGTTTACCCAGCATCGCCCCACGGATTCCACCCGAAACATGTGACGCCCAATACGTGATCTTAGACTTGTTTGAGTTGCTTATATCAAATAGCTAGCAATGTCTATTGGAGTTGATTTTTTGGTCTGCTAGGATATCTAAAACCCTTCATTTCTGTTGATAGGTCCATTGCCCCACCAACATTCCACATGCTGTTATAAAGAATCCTTGCAATTTTGTACCAAAAATCCCTACAAGATATAGACCCCCAATTGGGAGGCTACTATTCTTTGATCAATGTACTTAAGAAACCATGGACCCTTCTCTACGAGATATGTTGCATTGATTTTTTAAATGAGTGATGTACCTGTACTAGAGATTCTATGTTAGATTATCAACGAATTTTTCATAGATTTCTGTATTGTTTTTTTTTTTTTAAGACCAATTCTTGTATTGTTATCTTAACATTCTTTTCCAAGATGAAAAAGCATTATGGAACTTTTTCTTCTATTAGCCATCATGACCATGATCATCATTATCATAATCATGATCCCGATCATCACCATCTTCATCAAAGATTTCACCCCATCCATTTGGGGTCAGCTTTCTAATTCAATTCTTCCACTCAACCTTATCAGCAATCATGTTATCCACACCCTTCAATTTGTAATGTCATCCTTACCAATTCAACCCATGTCCTTAACAACCTCCCTTCTGCTTGTACCTTCCAAATGTAATCTTTCAACTCTTCATAGTAGAGTTGTTTTTGGTCTCCTATGGATATGCCCAAGACATTTAAAAGACATCTTCTCATCTTTTCTCCTATGGGAGCAAGTGAGCACCTGTAGGCTTTCTTTAAAATACTCATTTCTAATTCTATCACTTATTTGTACAACACATGTCCTTAACAACCTCCCTTCTCCTTGTACCTTTCAAAAAAAAAATCTTTCAACTCTTCATAGTAGAGTTGTTTTTGGTCTCCTATGATATGCCCAAGACATTTAAAAGGCATCTTCTCATCTTTTCTCCTATGGGAGCAACCTGTAGGCTTTCTTTAAAACACTGATTTCTAATTCTATCACTTATTTGTACAACACCCATCGATCTTAACATATATATGTTTGCTACCATTACTTTAACTACCTTGCTTGTCTTCATTATCCGACATTTAGCTGGATGTTGCATTGCAGGTGTAACAATCATCTTATAGAATTGCCTATTTAATTGACACGGCACTTTCCCATCACAAAAAAATCCACTAGCTTGCCCACACTTATTGACCCCATGCTTATCCTGCAAGCCATATCCAACGCAGTCCCTTCATTTTGCTCTACAAAAGAACTAAAGTAACAAAATTTCTCACTGCAAGGTACTAAGTCATTTTCAATTTTAATCAATTCATCCTCGCTGCTCTCATATTAACTAGACTCACTCTTCATAATTCGTCTTTGTCCTACTGATTTTCAGACATTTTCCTCAAAAGATTTCCTCTAAGTTTCCAACTTATCAATGCTAATTCCTTGTTCAACTTTTCTTCTTAGTTCTAACTGAAATAGTGAAGTGTTTATCCCTTGATGGCTTTGAGTAAAATCCGTACATTGTTTTTAATAGTGTTAACTTCACAAGCAATTTTTGTTATAAACGTAAATATTTATTTAAATTTACTGAATATAATGCTGAATTCATGCCACCTTTGCAGAATAAGACACCCTGTCTCTGTTGAATTTCGACAGGCATACCAGTACTTAACTTATGCAACAAATTTTACAGAAAAAAAGGCTTCGATCACCCCCAAATGAAAGCCACTCCTAAGAAAGCTTAATTTGCAATTTGGGTTTTAATTTTTCTCGTTTCGAGATAATTAAATGAAACAACCACAAGTGAAGGTAGATTGGTTGAGGGAAAAATGAGGAAAACAAAATAATCCAAAAGAAACCCAGGTGGAGTATTTGAAGCTTTATTAGAAAAAGAAAAAGCATACAGTTGGAATTCAAAATTCTTCCAAATATGGTCATATACATCATCAATCCTTTGTGAAATCAAAACAGAGAGCGAACCAAATAACAAAGAAAATGGAGAAACAGATTACAGAAACATTTGCACTTACCTGAGTAAGATTCAATCGATACCAGTGGAACTTTTTCTATTTGTTTTGGCGGGGGTTGTGATTGAGGATCAAAACCGCTTAGAACCCTAATAAACTAAGCGACCCCTGTCTTACGTAAGATGGAAATGTGTGATCCTGACATGGGAATGCTGTTTTCGTTTGCAGGCACGTTGAATTCCATCTTTGTGAGTGGGTGACATCCGGACTCTCCAATTTGGGGTCCTCGAAATCAGTATTTTTTTAAAATTGAATACTCATTACTCATTTCTTTTAAGAAACAATTTTTTTAAAAAAAAAAATCAGCAAAATCTATGGATTAATGCTTTTTTTAAAAAAATCAGTAAACTGTAGACTCGACAAATTAATTTTTAAACACTTTGATCATATGTCTGACTTAAACATATATATTAAATAGTTGACATGATTCTATTAACTTTAAACGAGTAAATTAAATTGATTCATTTATTAATAGTTAATTTGGTTAAATTAAGATTAGATGGGCTGACTCAATCTAATTTATTTATAAAATGGCTGATTCAACAAGAGTTTAACCTTACAAAATAAATGATTGTGATCACAAAATAATCATAATAAGCTAAATAGTTTTTTTTTTTTTAAATTATCTTTTAGATTGTTTGAATCTCACATATTTATTATGTTTTGTAAAAGGCCTCTGACTTTTGGTAAAATTTTAAAAAAGTTCATCAATATTTAATAATAATGAATTGATAACTATTTTGAGAATTTCTTCAAATATATATTATGGGACAAATATCATCACTTAGAAAAGTAGGTGTAGGGTTGAAACTCGGTTGGGTCGGGTCGGGTTTCAATAAATCCAACTCAACCCATGTCAAAATTTATTAAACTTAACCCGACCCGAATTGTTAACCCGAGTTATTCAATCCGACCCGAATTTCTGACATGACTCAACCCAAGCGTTGTTTTATATTTTAGTGCACTCGGGTCGGGTTGGGTTACTTTTAAATTTCTAAATCCGACCCGACCTAAATTTCATGCGAGGTTTTATTTTGCCCAAACCAATTTGACCCAAGATATACAAGTACATAACCCAAACTCATTGATTTCTCAAGTCAGGTCATACGGGTCAAGTTTAACTCGAACCAAGTTTCACCGCTAAGTAGGTGGCTAGAAGTCACTTCTCATGAATAAGCAATATTTCAAATAACAATTAGATTTGATGGTCATGTATTGAGATTTTAAGGATAAAAAGTCAATTATTACTAGTAGATTTAGTTTAAATTTAATGTTAGTGACTCAGTGTAACTCGGGTCATAATCAATTTGGATGCTGTTAAGTGCACCACATATAGTGCATGTGAAAAGAGAATATGGGTGAACAAAAATATCAATGTGGCCTTCTAAAATATTTTACCTGGAAATTATTTGTAACAAGTACAAATAATTATTGATTTTTTAAAAGTTTTAAATGGAAGAATAAGATGATCAAATGAAAGTGTAACTTAATACATCTCATACTAATATGATCAATCTAATCATGTAGGGCCCAAAATCTATTTTAAATGCAATTTTGTTGAAAAGTCTTGTTACAAATTTTTTTAGAAGAGTGTTTTGTTTAAAAGAGACTTTTTAGAAAAATCTCTTTCAATAAAAAGAGACACTTCAATACTTTAAATATGGAGAAATTTTAAAGTATAAGTAAAATATTTATAGGTAGACTTATGTACATATCAGAAGATGTACAAAACTACAAACATCTACATATATAAAAAAGTTTTATTTAATAAAAAGTTATTATATACATGTACTCTACCATTGAAGGAGAGGGATGTCCATAAATACACGACAGACCCTTATTTTTTATATAAAACTTTTTGATGGTTTTTCTTCATTATTAATGAGAATTATCTATCTTTGGATTATATAATGAGTTAAAGAGTTTTTGACCAAGACCCAACTGAACTAGTTTTAAATAGGGTAGAATCATCATAGACCCAGAATTTGTGTTATTTGCAATCCAATGGAGAGGAAAACTTGACCGAAACTAAGGTTTTCTGAGTCAACCCCAAAATGATAGGGCTCTACAATTCAGTAATCTCCTCTAAAATTAGCCCGTTTACATCTGCACAGTAAGAGTATAGGCTAAAGGCCCAACTCTAATTAATAGGGCTTGGAATAGAGAAGGCCTAAATTCTAGAAGTCTTGAATTCAACTCTCATGAAAACTAACCTAAAACACGAGACTTATGGGGTATATATATATATATAACTCAGAAAGTCAGAAGTCCAAGACAGTAGAGGCGTTTTAAATGTTGGATATGGGCCTTCACCAAAATCATGCTTGTTGGGCTTGGCTGAGTGGCTCTGTTAAATTCTTGTTCTTCTATTTTCTCTGCAAACGGAGGCCCGCTTAAATTTTAATTGACTTAGCTCAGACATGTTTACACTTTACAGTGCTACCTTAAACCATCCAATAGAAAAACATGAGAAAATTTATTCAAGCATTTCTTGGGTCTAATATAGACCCAACAATTAATGTGAAAAGATCTTATGAAAATCGGTTTTAATGAAAATTTGTTATATATTGAATGGCTTCCCAAGATTTATACTCCCTCTGTCTCAATCGTATATGGATTGATTAAATCATCACAAATACAAACCCGAGCCAGGCGAAAGACCAAAAGTCCAAAGAAACACTCCAACCTGGTCAGGAGACCAGGCCATAAACGAAGATACTAAAATTTACCATGCCATCCAATAGATCCTTTTCTATTTTAATTTTCATTTGTCCCATTAAAAATTAACCGGAGGAATCATGGTGTAAAAAATCGGAACCGGTTATTGTACTGGTCCCTACTGGCTAGCGATACGAACCGGATGATATTTAAATTGGTGTGAAATTTTAAAACTCCATAAAAATTTCAAAAGAATATAAAAAAAATCTAGAATATTGAAAAATATTAGAATGTTAAGTTTATTTTCATTCTAACTTACCATATAGGAAAATATCCCATTTAAGCTAAGTATGTTCTGCGTTGCTGTATGTTCTTGAACTGAACCATGTTTTTTATATACTTAATGATTTTAATTTCTAATCATTCTAATATTTATTTTATTCTTAAGATGTGTAATAAAAAACTAATAATTACTAATCAAACATTAAGAAAAAATATCTAATGTTAAAAGTTGGGAAGTCAGAAGAATCTTAAAGTGTTTCGTTCATACAATTATGCAATGATGTAAAGAAGAATTAGAGTCTAGAAACCTACAACTGACGTAGACCAAATAAGTATTATAATTCATTCTAAAAATAGCAAAATATATAAAAATGAAAATAAAAATCTAAAAAAATAAATATAATAAATAATTCTTCATTGATCTAAGTAAGAAATCTTGTTGGCAACTAACTAAACCTAAATGCAAACTATTATATTGCTTTATTTGAATTTTCTTAAAAATGACAAGAATGTGAGGAACAGAAAAAATTGAAGAAAAATGAAAAAGTACACAAAAATTACATATTTAGCCCCAAATTTTATTTGTATAATGTTTTAATTTCATTACAAACCAAATAATACTATGTTTAAGGAAAAACTAAAAAAAAAAAACTCACCTCGTCTTAAAAATGTCCGCGATTTTTTGTGATATGTTAATTTTTCTAATTTTTCAAAAACTCATAGCGGCATACACTAGTTCATGTTTTGAACTGAACGATTTTTTAACCATTGTAGGAATTGAAAATAGACTATGAGGAGATATAAGTGTACCCATTATATATATTAAATACACAAATTAATTCTTTAATAAATACAAGTAAAATAAATACTCAACGCTAATTTCTTTAGTAAATGCAAGGACTAAAAATCCATCCCCCCTTCAGAGTAGAGATATACATAAAATGAATTGGTTAGAATTGAGATTTAGAAGTGCGAAACCATCACAAGTACAGCCCCAGATGGACGGTCAAGATTGATTGAGAGAAAGACATTTTCTAATTTCAGCAAGAAAAACATAGCTTTATGCTGATACTTGAATTAGAAAAAGATGGTGGTACTAAAAAAAAAGTTGGCACTCAGGAAGATGCCCCGGCATAAATAATGGAGTCCATAAACAAGTACAATTATAAAAAGAAAAGAAGGAAGAAAGGGCAAAAGTGTCAGTCATATTCACTGGTTCAATCATAAACCCCTTTAATAAGGATTTTTAACCTGGAATCCTCGGTAAAAAAAATTATGAGACAATAGAGTGGAAGCAGGATCCTGCGTTCGAAAAAGTGGAAGTTTTGAGTTTGATTTATGCAGCAATCTTCTCACGGATTTTTTGTGTAACCAAATACAGAAATTAGTAGATTTTCGATTTTAAAGTTAAATTGGCTCACCAACTCTTCACATAAATAGTAAATCGGTTAGCCAAAATTCACATGAACAGTAAATTGGCTCGCCGAAATTAGTATGAACAGTAAATCGGCTCGCCGAAATTCGCATGAACAATAATCGACTCGCTGAAATTAGCATGAACAGTAATATCGGTTCACCGAAATTCACATGAACAGTAAATCAGCTAGTCGAAATTTTACCGTTCGTGCGAAATGTCTGATTTTACTATTCATGCAAAGGGTAAAATCAGGAATCAACTAATTCCCGTATCTGGTTACATAAACCTCCCATGGGAGGATCGCTACCCTTTGAATTTTATGTTATTCTAAAGGGTTACTTTACGTAATTTTATCACATGTATGAGTAGAGAGGCTTGCATTCGCTTCCAAAACTAGTCAAGGGGCACTTTGGTCATAGAAAATAAAAAAGAGAGAATGAAACGAGAACTAAATAGATTTTACAAAATTTGATTCAACTTAATTATTCATGATTTATTGTTAGGTCTAAATTTCATTCTAATACACTTTTATTCTTAATTAGTTAGTTGCAAAGGAACTATAGCGAAATGTATTGTAAAAGTTTATATATGAATATAATAACTACATAAAATAATACTAATTAGATTATTCAAGATTTTAATATATAGAGGAGTCTTAGTTTACTCACAATTGAATGCCAGTTTTGCAGAAAAATCTAATTCATAAGTAGTAAATTACCAGTCTAGTAGGAGTTTGGCAACAAAGTAAAAAACTCAAACCCATTTGTAGAAGTGTGTCATTCAAATAAATTTACACTCTTACGCTTGCAAATCATTGGTGAGTGATAGATTTGTTGTTCTTAAAACCAGGGATACAGATATCGGCTGATACGAAACGTATCGGCCGATATCATTCGGTATTAAAAAGTCGAATAAAAACTGCCGATACGTATTGTATCGGCCGTACAGTAATCATATCAGCGGATATGACCGATATCTCGCCGAATCATATCGGTCTGATATCGGCCAATATGATTAATATCGGTATTTAAAAAAAAAAAATCAAAACGGTGATGGGTCCGAGTAAAAATATCGGCCGATATCTACATTTTCAATTTTTTTTTAAAAAAAAGTTTCTTTTTCTTTCTTTTTTTAATATTTTTTAATTCAGAAAAAATAAAATAATAAAATAATACCTATACTAAAAAAAAAAAAAATAGGAGAGAAAATCATATAGGCCAAATTATCGGCTGAGCCGATTTTTCCACCCCTGCTTAAAACCTTATAATTCAACACAAATAGTTGTGTCAATCAAAATTATTAAAATTTATCGATGAATTAAGATAAATACAAAAGAAGTAAAAAGCTGCTAATACTACAATATGTAATTTATTATGTGAAAAGTCATGGATAAAAATAAATTTTAAAATTCATTAACAAATGTAATTAATTTTATGTGTTTTTAATAAAATTATTATTTAAAATCTATTTCTAATGTAGTCATACTTCGAATTGGACCACTTGGGTGGGTGGGTAGTTCAGCATTACAACCATAGGCCAAGGGTAGGGTGGCGAGGGACCATGATTCAGAAAGGCGCACCAGCCGTTTCCCTCAAAATGGAAATTAGATGTGCACCCACATTCAAGCATTTGGACCCATGCTTTAAAAAAACAATCTACAAATAAATCCTTCTATTCAATAGTTTGATTTAATTACATTCATTTACGAAATCAAACTATTTTTACTCTTTTTTAAGATCAAGGTGTTCAGATCTCTTAGATCACCTGGTAATCTTTGAAACATGTGTAAACCTCACTATCCATACACATTGAATAATACTAGGGGTGAAACTCGGGTCGGGTTTTGACCCGAACCTGCATGACCCAACCCGAAAATCATGCGGGTCTGGTTATGAAAGTTGGGTTAGCGGGTCGGGTCAGGTTGAGAAGTCAAAAACCCACATTGAATTTGGGTGGGGTTGGGTTGAGAGATTTTTAAGTTAACCTGATACGACCCGATCAAACCCAACCTGACCCGATAAAAAGTACGCTAAAATAGGTTCAAAATGCGGGTCGGGTCGGGGCAAGACGTCCGGGTCAAAAGTGCGGGTTGGGTTGGGTCGAGTTTCATATATTAGTAAATCGGGTCAGGTTGAGTTTTAAAAAATCCGACCCGACCCTGCCCGATTTTAGCCCTAAATAGTACTATAGGGAGTGACCCCCTATGGTATTGAGAGTGACTAGAACCCAAGACCTTCGGCTTCTCAGATAGATTCTTGATCGCCAAGCCAGCCCTCACAAATTTTGTTTTTACTTATTTTAAATTGTGATATTAGTATAACATCACAATAATATAATGAACTATTTTAATTAAACATTCTTAAAAAAAATTAGAATCTCATTAACATCATGATGCTATATTAACAAATAATAAAAATAGTATTTTTTTTTTTACAAAAGATAAGAGGAGAAAAATTAAATAAATAAAAAATAATAATGGTTTTGAACAAATCAAATCAGCTTAAAGATCGAATTGGGTTAGAGAGCGGTTTAGGTCTAACCAGGTCAGATCGCATGGTTTGATTCGATATTTAAAATATTATTTTAGACTTTAGATCGTTGTTGAAGATGGTATATTAATAAAAAGATCAATATTTATTTTTATTTTGTAAGCTTTTACTCAGTAATTCTCTCTCTTCCTCTTGTACTGAATATGTTTCTAACTTAAAAGTTTAAACCGTTAACAAATAAAGACATTACATTATTATATTCATCTAAAATGAGATCCGCCACATAATTGGTTGCAGTATAGAAACCTCTCCTTACAAAGCAAAAAAGATTATAAAGTTTCAACTTTCAATCACTATATACTAGCTTTGCCCAACGGATTTCACCGTAAACTCTATTTTGCATTTAATGAAGAGTATTTCTTCTGTCACAATAAATTTCAATAATTGTGAATGATAATTTGAATTAATAGTGAGATAATCTTTAATAAGAAAGTAGAATGTGTTAGGGCTGTTTAAAGGTTGAGTTGAGTTCGAATCTCATGCGACTTTAAGGATCATTTTTCGTAATTTTACTTAAGTACGTATGAGTAGAGAGTCTTGTACACATTTCGAAAACTAATCGGATGTTCTAAGAAACCCTAAATACCTCAGTCATTAAGATTAAGAAAAAGGTAAAGTTGAGGTTGAATTATCATGGAGCTAGCTTATAACTTGTTGGGTCCTTTTATGATAAAATCTATGTGCATACATAGCTGAAAAACTTAAGCTCACCTGTTGGAGCCCATCATAAGAACATATATGAAGTTATTGCACCAAATTAAGTATGATGAAAAATAGTAAGTCTAATTTATTCGTCAATATTTTCTTTTATAATCGAAGGTTTTCAATGGTAGAGAATTTTACTCGATAAATTCTTTAAAATAAGTAAATTTTTGTTAATTTATAATGGCTTTGGACAGTCACTGGCTGAGTTTAAACTTATGAACAACATTATGATTTGCATTATTTTCCATAAAATGAGCTAATAATCTGAATATTCAAGATCATGCAAAACCAATCTCAATATTCAGATATTCATGGAAAAGAGATGAGTTCCCTCTTACACTCGACGGTCCTACACTGTCGTGAAGATGAAAGCTTCCAAGCGTCGGTAACGTGAATTGGGAAGAAGGACATGAAAGTACGAAGGAAAAAGCCAAGGCCGCAGGTAACGGAGAACAGACGGTGAACGGCGTAAAGAGAATAGAGGCGGGAAGTGGAAAGGTAAAGACGAGAGGAGAGAGAGAGAGAGAGAGAGGTGATTGACGGATCCTTTGACAAGCACAGTCCCCTCACATGTACACCCTTCGACACGTAGCCTGTCAGTCCACCACCATCATTTATTTATATACTCTCCACCCTCTTTTATCACATGGATCTACCAATTCTCCTCCTATTTGTCCATCCATTCATGCAATGCAACGAACTCTATTTTTTTTTTTTAAATTTACTTAAAGATAATTTTTTAATGATAGTTTTGTTTCTATAAAATTCAATTCTTTTTAATTTTAGATCATTATTCGTCTTAAAACAAAAGTAAATAAATAATATTTTCATCGCTAGCTTCTATTACATACAAGGCCTATATTGATATTTCTATTTCTAAAACTTATTTTCAAATAAAATACCCAGTGATTTTACTTTAAACTATTTTCTTAAAAGTAGAAATTTATTATTTTAAATTCGAACTATCTTATCATAAAAAAAATTCTTGCCATACAGGGTACTGAGTACTATCATATGTTGAATAAAGAATGATGTTGCACAATTGTGAATAGAAAATTGTAGTGTGTAAAACATGGGTTTCTTGTAAAAAATCACTTTAATTAAAATAATTTAAAAAAATATAATTTGTGCACTTCAAAGTTATAACTCAATTCATATGATTTTAAATAAATTATATATAAAAGTAAATTATTTAAAATAATCTCCTTCACTATCATAAAGACCCTACCTTAAAAATACTATAGGTTTAGCACCAGTTGCTACATGGGATCCCAACTGCAGAGAGCAATGAATAAAGGCAGAGATAGTAAAGATAAAATATCAAAAAAAGGGAAGAAATAAAGGCCCATATTTTTATTATTGTTATTTTGCCTTTTTCATTATAAGATGGCGTATGGGAAGGTTGTCAAGTGGGTGTCTACATTCGGCTTGGTTTCTCTTCCCTGCAATCCATACTAAGGCATCCTCCCTTATTTGGAAGAAGGAATTTTCTGAGAGCTGAAAGAGGTAATCAAACAACTTAGCATGATTTCACTTTTATTCTATTCATACAAAGCCATCTTCCCTTATTTGGGAGAGCGCATTTTCTGAAATCTGAAAGAGGTAACCGAACCACTTAGCATGATTTCTTTTTTTATGCAATTCAAGCAAAGCCATCTTCCCTTAACAGGGAGAGGCATTTTCTGAGAGCAGAAAGAGGAAGTGAAACTACCTTACCATAGTTTCTCTTTTCTGCAATTCATACTTAGCCATCTTCCCTTATTTGGGAGAAAGGACATTTTCTGAGGTCGGAAAGGGGTATTGAAATGACTTATTTCTCAGTAACTCAGTAAGAGAACTTATTGCAGATCTTTCTTTATATTGTTGATTGAGTAGGGTTGAGTACAATCAGGACTCTTCTTGATAGTAATTTTTATGATACAATAATAAAATTTCTCGTTTTTTCCCTCAGAGGTTTTCCACGCAAATCATTCTATGATTGTTCTATGGCTTTAGGGCCAGTAACCCTAAATCTAAAACTAAAACTACAACAAAGACAATAATCCGTTAAACTAATTATTCTTGTCTTTATCCATTTTTCAGTACAGAGAAGAAGAAGAAAAGAGAGATCTAGTGTTGAAAGGAAAAGGAAATGGGACGTGGGAGAGTAGAGCTGAAAAGAATCGAGAACAAGATCAACCGTCAAGTGACTTTTTCCAAACGAAGAAATGGGCTCTTGAAGAAGGCTTACGAGCTCTCCGTCTTGTGTGATGCTGAAGTAGCCCTTATCATCTTCTCCAGCCGCGGAAAGCTCTACGAGTTCGGGAGCTCTGGGTAATGAAATCTCTTAAGCTCACCTTAATTTAATTATTATAGGAATTCTGCTTAGTTTTTCTCTTTTCTAGGCAGATTTGTTGCATACATTCCTTGGAATGTGCAGGAATAATGTGTGTTTTGTTACTTGCTGAGATAGTAAGATCTCATATTCTTATTAGAGATAATCATGTCAGTGATTTTCTCTCTTTCCTGGCTGAGATAAATAGAAAATCAGGGAGTGAGATTTTTCTTCTCTCTCAAACTACCTGCACCACACCTCTCTCTCTCTCTTGGAAGTGCTAGAGACAGATCTTGATCTCACTCTAGGATCTTAGTTTTTGAAAATTTACCTATAAAGATAATTTTGTTTTTAAACTAATCTTGTGTTCTTTGGAAAGCTGCCTCAGTTTCGTCCCTTCGGTCTTTTCTTCTTCCATATAAGTGCGAGAGAGACAGATCATCATCTCACTCTAGGATCTTGGACTATTTGTTTTTTTTTTACTTAAAAGATATTGTCACGTTGGTACAGTCTTCCTTGCTTCTTTCCCTGGAAAGAATCACTCTCTCTCCTTTTTCTACTGTGCATGTCCGAGGATGAGAAAGAGAGAGAGAGAGAGAGAAGATTATTGAACACAGGAAGAGATCTCCAGGGGAGAGAATTGATGGATCTCGTGGACATCTTTGCTCGCCTGATGAGAATCTATCATAAGCATAGTTCCCTACGGGACTTATCAGATCAGATATGTTTCTAATCAGGCTAAGAATCTTAGAACAGAATAGATCACAACTATGAGCATGTTTTTCTGTTGATTATAATGAAAATATCTTATCTAATCCAAATATATTATATTTTTTATAACATATTACATACTTTACTGTATGAAATTCAAAAAATAGTCATCTAATTAGCATTCTTCTTCGACAACACCTAAAGATTACAATAACAAGAAGCCCTCTTCTTCATCAAGTGTACTTCTAAGTAGAATCATGCTAGCCTTGCTAAACCCATCTCATATGATCCTTGGTCTCTTCAAGAATCAGTATCACATGCCTACTTTGATTATATCAAGAGGGATCAGCACTTTGTAAGTGTTCACTGTTATAAAATAAATATGAGAAACAACTAGGTGCATAAGTGATAAGAGATTTGATCATAATAATATCGTCAAATATTATATTTTTATGATGTAATTAATAAAATTTAAAAATTTAAAAAAATTATTTCTCAATATATCTAGTAACTTCTGACTTTTTTTTAAAAGTGGAATATAAAAATAATTTCTGAAATTCATTTTTTAGTAATGCATTTTTATGAAACAGCACTTTATATGAAGAGTTTCATACTTTCATGTGTATTAAAGAATAATCGTGGGGGTGTTTATAGTTATATTATATATATTTCTAGAGATCAGATATTAACCATTCTTAAGATTGGACTATAACCGATTAACCGCTTAACCTAAAGGTTGGTCGTCGATGGGTCTTTTCTATTCAGTTTGATCGTACCCACGTTAGATACTAGAATACCTCATTGTATGACAAACCTGACTGTTCAACAGCTTTTCCTTTCCAACAGTATACTATGTTCAGATTGTCCTTACGTGCATACGATGCATTCCCTTACCTGCACTGCCTTCGAAAATACCTAAGGTCATTAAACTTCCATTAGAATTAATAATCTTTTTTATATGGGTCATCTTTCAAATGATAAAAAAAACAGAGTCAATGCCTCATTTTATAAGATATATCTAATTAGTCAGGAGCTGTATCTTTTCTGTTTGAACTAGTTTTATATTATTCTTATATATATGTTTCGATTAGAAAGAATATTATATTTTATTTTGGATTAAGATTTTTTTTTTTTGTTTTCTATTTTTATGATTAGTCCAAGAGCCTTGATGGCCTTATGATTGAAAGAAGAGAGGAAAGGATATTTTTGAAGAGGTGGTTCAAAGTTCTAACTGTGGTTGTGACGGAGTGTGGGAAGAATTGAATGTTATTGTAAAGATTTGAAGGGAGTTCTCAATAGAGTAATCATTTTTGTAGACATTGGTAAGGGTGTTTGGAAGAAATTAGATTACAAGCAACAAGAAATGGACAATAAGAGAAGGAAAGGATTGGGGCTGCTGAAAACTAGCAACATGAGTGAGAGTGAAACCCAAACCCTAGCTTATTGGGTTCTTGGATACACTCTGGTGTTTTCTAAGGTGAAATCTTGCCCTAAAATCTTATCTGATGCATGAGTAAATGACATGCACAGGAAGGAGGAGGAGACATGAAAATAAAACAATGAAAACAAATGAGTTAAAATTCAATTTCTTTCCTTAGAGCTTTTTTTGAGCGGTAAGAGAGAAAAAATTAATTAAAAAGAGAAGAAATTAAAAAAAAGGGACAAAACGTCTAAGAGACATAGACCCAACTGAAAAGAAAGAAATATCAAAACGACAAGAGACATAAACCCAACTAATGACAAGTTTGCACTAAAAAAAACTACATTGCTCTCTTTTTCTTAAACCTAAAATCCGTTACACCCTTGATAAGATTTCTCACTTTTTTTATTAGACTCTCAGAAAGTCAAGCTTCTAAATGCATGAAGGAAAAATTTGAAGTTTGGAATCCTTGTGTATGAGAAAATAACTACATCTTATAGGTGATCTCTTGAGTCTTCCTCTGGGTGAAGCTTTGATGCGGGATCGATGCTATTTGCAGAGTGATCCAGTAAAAGTAGGGATCCCGAGTCTTCATTACGACTAGGAGATAGCCTGCAGCTTAGACATGAGAGGAATAAGAGATAAAAATAACTAAATTCTTATTTCATTCCATATTCCATCGTGAGAGTGAGTTCCTCTCAAGAGTACATCACATGATATATAAAAGAAAAGACCTAATGAAAGAAGGAAACTGTTTAAGAAACCTAAACACATTGGGAAAGCTAAATTAAAAAGGAAACTAATTAAAGAGATAATCCTAATCTAATAAAGAATGGAAAAATAATAAAATAATATTAAATAAATTAACTGGGCCCATGTGTGATGGAATATCAAGCTTTGTCAATCTTTCAAAATGTTGGGACAGCAAACGAGTTCTACATTGATTGTGAAAGGAGAGATTTAGGGACTTTTAAAGGATTTGAGTTACTTCACCTAATGAACTAGCCTTTTGCAGCTAAATATCCAGTGGTAACACAAAAGAGGTCAGTTGCTTTGCAATCATTGAGCAGCTCTACATAATCTTTCTTGAAAACTCCCTTGATGCACCTTCTATTGTGTTCCTTGACACAAATCCCTTACTTGCATTTTATATGATGCATTTGTATTTACATTTTGATAACAATATTGTTGCTAATTGAGATAACTTCATTCAATGTTTTTGATTTAACATTCATGGGCATGTTTCTTTTATGTCTTACCTACAATCCAGTTTCAATCTTGGTGGTGCTTTTTCCCTGAATTCTCATTCAGACCTATTTTTTATATTCTAGAAATAAAACATGGAGTTTGTAGCCATGGTTATAGTTATTGTCATTTTTTAAAAAATTTTGAAAAAAAAATAATATAAAAAATTGAGAGGAACCCGGCTGATATTTTCACCCCTATTCGAAACTAGTAAAATATTGTCAATCACATGAGACCTTGAAAGTGATTTAATTTTGAATTCAAGCCAATTTTGAAAATAATGTACCCATCCGCTTTCTCTAACCCTCCAGTCCAGCTCTTTTTATCGGTGATGGGTCCCACATGAGATGGTCCTCGTAGACATACCCAGTCCAGGTATAGAGTATGTATGTGGGTGTCTTAGACTAAAAATAAGAGAGAGAATGATGTCAAGAACATGTGCTTTAATTTAATTGAATGTGAAAGATGAAGAGTAGAATAGAATAGAATAGAATAGAATAGATAGCCCATTTTCATGGCTGTAATTTTCATCATTTCTCGGCAGTCATCGTACTCAAACTTCATATTGTAAGATAAAGAAATCAACGGATACCCAAAACCAGATCCTGTTGAAATTACTGGCACAGCTGCTCTCTCTCAGTTGCCTTTACACCCTTGACCGACTTAACTTCCATTCATCCAAAGTGTAAAAGTAAACACATGCTAAACATGTGTTCGACAATGACTTTTGCGTTGTCTCATACTGTCTTCTTCCAAACAATAGTCAATCTCACAGAAGCAGATTCTCTTCTTTTCCACCATCAAAATCAACTGCACTGATCGTATTTGTATATGACAAAGTGCATGTAGCAGCAAAATACAAACAATGATAGGTGGAGTGACACGCTCTCTTATAAATCTTTAGATTTTTCCCTTTACAATTGATGTAAGACTCTCGTTCACAACCGATGTAGGATTCTCATTCACACCACAACAATTCCCTTGAACGAGGCTCTCCGACGGATAGAACGTCTATAACCATCCCATTCGGCTAGGAGATCCCGGAGCTCCTATGTTGTGGCTTGAGGACCTAGCTCTAATACCACTCTTGGGACTGGGTTTCCAGCCCAAAAGACTAGCCTAATAGATAGAGTAACACAGTCCATTATAAATCTTTAGATTTTTCCCTCATAACTATTTGAGTACAAGGAGTGAACCACAGATCTTCTGAAATGAAGATCTCCATAGAGCACTTGCTAGTTGAGATAAAAGCTCATGAGCAAGAATAGTGTGGGCTAAGTTCAGGTCAAATTTTATGAATTTATATCTTATAACATCAAATAAAACTGTAGTTTACTACAGTTTTTTTTACTCTCATCAGACATACGCCTTTTTATTCCAACTCCAAAAGACTTCTTATGACTAGTAGACTTCATCAAACATCAGGAAGACTAGGTTTTTTTTTTTTTTTGCTTATCATTTGACACCATGGCCCACCATGGTGACACCATCCATGGACTGAAATGAAACCTACAATGTTTTCAAATCTAAAAGACCAACAACAAGTCTGAATAATATATAGTCTGCAGCTAAGATGCTTCACTCTAAAAACCTTATGTATACGATGAAAAGTAGAATGAATGGCTTTTGGTTTAAGTTTCGTTTTTTGTTAACTTGCATCTCACACTATTTAAAATGCTTTATACAAATAATTTCCCACAAAACATGAAAAATAATGTTCTAAGTATGAAACTGGACACTCAACAAATCTACAGTGACATAAGGGAAACGATGAAGTAGTAGTAATAATAAATGAGTTGGAAGAAATTGAGGAACAAGGAAATCTTAAACTCTATGATTGACTATCAAATTGTAAATTTTGTATTAACTTTGAAACATGATTTAGAAAAATTTGATAGCAGCCAGATGTATCAAAGGTGCTATCCTCTCCTTCTTAACTAACTATTTGAATATTAAATTTAACTTGTAGAGTTAGATTGCAAAAGCGATTTTTTTTTATAACTAAGGTGTTCAGGGCTCTTAGAGCACCTGATTAATTTTTGAGGTTATGTGCAAGCTTTCCTATCCACACACTGAATAAATATACGATGAGTGACCCTTTGCAGTGGAGTGGAAATCGAACTCAGTGCTTATACTTTCCTAAGACGGATTCTTGCCATCACTCAATCCCCAACCCCTTGAGTTAATTGCAAGAATACTTAGCAAGATAAATCAGTTTATTGGTCAATTGAAGTAAAAGCTTTGGTTGTAACTTCTCCATCAACTAGTTGAGGTTACTAATATAGTGATAATAGTATCTCTTAGTCATTAGAATATGATCAGTATTTTTTTTTTTTTTTATGATTTCTTTCTGGATGACTTCTCTGATAAATAATGATGAAGAGCATGTAGAGAGTAAGAAGTGGGTCTTAGCTGCAATGTGAATCTTTCTATAGATATTTCCATTTTGAACGAGAATATGTTATTTGATGGTTTTTTTTTCTCTCACTTCATTTTCTTCTTCCTCTTCTTCTTTCACTTTCTCCATCATCTTTTCGTAACCTAGTTTTAGATCTTAAAGAAATTGTCTTTTGCACCAGAGGATAAAAGGGAGCACTTCTCTCGGGCATCACATACTAAGTTTAAGATCTATTCTCTCCTATAATCTCAAATTTGTTACGATTGAACATGTAGTATGATAGATAGAGTGACTCAAATATAAGTCCCTAGATCACCCTCTTCATAACCAATGTGGGACTCGTTTGGTTGCCCAACAATCCTCCCTCGAATGAGCCTATCCGACAGATAGAACGTCGCCGACTATCCCGTCTGGCCAGAAGATCTCCTAAGTCCATATACGGTAGCTTAGAACTTGATTCTGATACCAGAGTGACTCAAATCCGAAATAAGTCTCTAGATCTCTCTCTTCACAATTGATTCGGTTGGGAGCTTTTCTGGTTCTAAGTTGCTGCCTATTCCAACCTTTGAGGATTTGGGTACGACGGTGTTGAAGATCCAGGCTATCCTTCACGGTCTGGCCTCTACTGGCATCCAAATGAAAAGGATGCTTCTTTGTAGATCTAGCAGGTTGTTCAATCTGTTTCATGGTCCTGTTAACTGGAAATTGTACACCCATGTTGCCGCTATTAGGAGTCAAATCGATCATTTGAATGAGAGTATAGACATTGTTTCTCAAATGTCTGGTAGGTTAAAGGTTCATTTCAACAAAATTTCTACAGGTTTGAAGCTGCTCTATCTGGGGTAGGGGCGTTAAGCTTCTGAGCGCTGCTCCTTTATTTGTTGCTGGTATGGCTTATATTGGTGTGTGTTGTATCATTTGGCCCGGACTGTGGGCCCGATTTTGGTATCTTAGTTCTGGCCTGACCTGAATAGGGTGTTTCTTTGGTCTGTCGCCTGGCCCGGGCTGTATTTATTTCTTTCAGTTTTTTGGGCTTTTTTTCCTAAACTCGTACCTTCATTCAAAAAAAGAAAAGAAAAGATTATTATCAATGAATTTATGAAACTTGATCTTTGGGTTTTTACCCATTTCTATCTTCTCGTGGATTCGAGAAACCTGTCTGCCGACGGAGATCGACCGGTCCTCTTTTCCTCTGAAGGTTTTCGCTGACGACGGCGCTCGACAGCCTCTTTGGAGCTTCTCATCCTCTCCTCTGCTTGCTAGCAGGAGGCTGAGGTTTAAAAAAGCCAGTAGACACTCAAGGCGGCCCGTTTGGCCGTCGTGCTTCTGCTGCCTATTGCATCATTCCCTGCAACAGGAAACTATCTTCCCAAGCTCTGCAGATCTGCCACCCCTTACGCCAGCCTCATCGCTCAACACCATCCACGGAAACACCCTAACACGTCAATCCACTCAGAACCCATATCTTCATTTAAGCCTCCACCTCCATCCCCATCTGCCTTCACCTAACGCCCAACCCTATCTGCTAAACACGCCAATCCCATAACCAGACCCAGATGCCTGGATCAGACCCACCTGCAAGTCCTTCCAACCGCTCAGCCTCCTTCAACCCACCTTCAAACCCATTCAGTTCAGCCACCATAACTATACCGTCCCTCGTTCATGTCCTAAATCCCATTCATTAAACCCACACCATACCGACCATCCATTTATTTAAATCTTTTTAGTCCCATTTCCATTAGCCTCGTTAAACAACTAATCAACCCAATTTGCCAAAACCCCATTCACATCAATCCTTTTACTGTTCCCAACAAATGCCCATTCACATCTATCTTCCATTAAATATCCCTAATTAATCCATCCATTAAAAGTCCACCATTAATACCCATGATCAATTCCACCCTACCTTTAGACCACCCATGTAGCCTTTAACCGATTGAACCCATTAAACTAATTCAAAACCAGTTAAGATAACCCATTACCATCTTTGACCCCATTCACCCAAACAACTTTCATCACCAGATTAGGCTTTTGCCCATTTAGCATCCTTTTCCCATTTAATCTATAACTGAACCACCATATTTTCCCCATTTAAACCCTTTGAACCCAATTAATATCCATCTCTCATTAATATTCGCCATTTATTTAGCCCTTTAATTGAGTCATCCCCATTTAACTCGATTCAGATCCATCTTACCCCATTACCCTATCCTATCCGCTGCGTCAACAACTGACGGTAGATTCATGGCCATGTTTATGTAATGGTTTACAACTGACTGTAGAACCAAACTAGAATTACAAGAGGCTCTTAGCATTATATACTTAGTCTAGCAATTTTATATTTTAAAATCTGTGAGCACTCTCCTATCTTTGTAGATTAGAAAGATAGCATTCAAGTTTACGAGAGTACTTCGTACAAAAAGTTTTTTTTTTTTTTTTTAAATTTGGTATTGCATCCACCTAGGATCCTAAGAATTTTCTTTCGGAAGAGTTGCACCAAAAGAGAAATCCTAAGGAAAAATTGTACGATTAACTCGACCAAGGTGGATAACCATGCATCTCTCATACTTAACTCAGTACACCTTTTCAATTTTGATCGATTTCTTCTTTCAATTGAGAGAATGCATGTTTCTTTAAGGTGTTTGATTCTTTTATTTTGAGTTGTGTCCAAATTCTAGCTAATTTTAAGTTGAGTTACTACAGAAATTGTGCCAATGGATACCGTTATCATGCTAAAGAAAGTGAAATTTAAATATTGTAATAAAAAATAAAATAAATTCATATTAAAAATACATATCACACAAGGAGAGAGAAATTTTAATGTAGCTTGGTAATGATACCTACATTGATGTCTCAAAACTCAATCTCTCAACACAATTTTCAATTCTGTGATCTCTCTTTTTATAAAAAAAAAAAACTCCATTTAAAGCAGGATCTCAATTGCTAATATTCTCCAAAAATTGTATATGAAAAAAATTAGGGAAAAAGAGAGTGGCAGAAAATCTCTTTAAATGAGAGATAAAAAGCCACATTAACAGAGAGTCATAATTCAATAGCATAACAATCTTCACCTTGACAGGAGTTTCATATAACCATTTTAAAGATAATGATCAATTTTTTCTTCATACACCCATTAGGTATATATAATCTTTGTTAAGGATCAATCAAATTCAAGTTTTCTTGAATTGCTTCATATATGCACGGTCGAACTAATAGATTTTTTTTTAAAAAAAATGTTTCTTCAATTATTTCTCTTATCAAATTTCTCCACCTTAGAGTCTCAAATTTTATGTTCTACATTTCTATGATCATTACAAAACATGAGAACTCATACAAATAACAATCTAACCACATACGTGGTATGGCTTTTGAAGAACTTCTGTACCATTGAATTACAATTCGACCCAAGTATGACCCAATTCCCACTTGAACCAATGCAACTATTGTCAATTTGTTGAGATAGTGAAGGAAGTGCAATTCAAATAATATAAAATAAATTCAAAAAAATAGAAGTCCTTTATAAAGAAAGAAAAAATATAACATAGTTGAACAATGATGCCCACATTGATAGGTGAAAGAGAAGATGAGTTGGTCTTCAAACTATCTAAAGTAATTTTCTTTCAATTTGTCAACTATCGGAACTATCTTTAAAATATTTTTAATGGGTTCGTTTCTAACTCTATTATTTAGAGTTGAACCACTCATCCAATATAGTATGCACATTTCCATTGTCCTGATTTGATTTATTCTAAAACGGACCGTAATCATCTTTCTGATGTCTTAAAACCCAAATCCATTACACAAATTTTAATTATAAAATTAAGATCTTGTTCACTAAACAATTCCCAAAAGTAGTATCCAAAGAAATTAGAGAAAGAAAGATCTTTTTTCTAAACAAAAGATAACTCAAGTCACCTCAAAAATCTCTCCCCCGTGATATCATCATATAACAGGTGCCAAATATCATTCTATAGAATGTAAATTTGTTGGGTTTCCTTTTGGTTAGATAAATCCTAATCAAGGCTCCATGCTACATAGACCATGATAATGTGAAAAATGTACAATATAAAATATTACAATAGACAAAATAAAATAAAATAAAATATAAAATAATACCACAGAAGGCAATATAAGAATTTAACGTGTTTTAGCATTAATGCTAAGTTCGAAGAAAAAAGGGATTTTGGCTTCACTTATTAGAAGAGAGTAGAGTGAGAAAATTATAATGTGATAAAAATAAATTCAAAAAACTCATCACTCTCAGTTCATATATAAAAAATCTCTTAAAATACATAAAACAGAACTCATACAAAATATCTATCAAATATTTTCAAAAGAGACCTAAAAGGAAAACTCTAAATTTTCCTGTCATAACTAAGGGCCTAAACTCCAATTATGAAGAGTTTGAACTTTCAAAATTAATGAAAGATAATCTTTTAAAAATCTATAAAATAAAGAAGCTCGAGCCACTTGGGTTGTGGGAAGTTCTCCTCATTCTTTGAAATTATTTTTCTTATGTAGTAATATTGTATGTTAATGAGTTTGATTTTTGCATGGTACATATAATTCTTCTCCAAGTATAGTACACTTTAATTATAACTGAAAACACAAGATTTATCTTGTGTTAAACCAAGCTCTCCAACTAAATTTTTTACTAGAATGGTTTCCTTAACACTATCGGTGGTTGCAATATTCTCTTTCCTAATACTCTCTGTCTCATTTTAGTTGTCCCATTTTAAAATTTTGAATTTTTTAAGAAAGGGCTCTTAAAAGTCTTATGAACTTCACTCCAACATCCTGTAACTCTTCCAAAATACATATGAGACTCTATTTTGGGACACTTTCAAAATACATATGACACAACTAAATTGGGACAGGGGGAGTAATAGATAAAACAATTATCAATTGTAGCATCGAAATCCAACTAATGGGGTTTTTACAACCATTAAAATATATACTTGCAAAGTTTGCAGACATGTACCCCTAGGGCTTCGTGACTATATTTCTTGCGTTTGAAATATTTGAACTAATGCAGTTTGTGAGAAGAATACATTGAAGATTATTATTATTATTTTGTAGAACCCTTTACCACGTATCCAACTTTATATGTCATATCATTGGAACTAAAGGATGTTTTTTCCTCTTTTTTTTTGAATTTATATGTGGAAAACTGCGAGAAACCCAGCATAAAACCCCTACGAGTGAACCCACTACTCCTAAGACAAACCAAGGTTACTCCTTTATGAGTAAATGATGTTTTTTCCTCCTTTTAGATACTCATTTACAACAAATGCTTCTTTATCTTTCAATAATTTAACCAAATCTCTTGTTTAGTATAATAATAATAATAATAAAACCTTCATCTCCTCCTTTGTGGCAACTTGCCACTACTGAAATATTGTCTTCTAATGTTTCCTTAACTATTGATAGTTCTCTTTGTTCAATCAACAAGAACAAAATTATGGATTTTTTATCTTTTGCAATCTCCAACTCTTTATGTCTAAAACTGTTATACTTTCTACGATTGATTGTGCACATTTGACATATTTGCGGAAACCTCTGATGTACTATCTAAATGTCACTAATTGACTAATTTTTTGTTAAATTCTACTTGAGTCTTGTCATGCTCTTTCAATTTGTTTGACTTTACCATTCCACATTCATCAAACCAAACATCCTTATTCATTATTAACACTCGATTTGCTAGGATTGGGATCCCATAACTTGTATCTTTTAAAACTTTTCTCATAGCTAAGAAAGATACACTTCTTTACTTTAAGTTCCAAGTTGTCAATATTTATATAAATATATCTTGAGCATTCAAGCCCTAATGCCATATTTGACAAGCGATATTCATAATTTTTTTTTTTTAAAGTATACTCATCACCATTGTCTATCTTTAAACACTTCACTTTTTCAACTTATTTGCTTCTCAACCCAGCCTTTCTACTTTCAAGAAGGAAACAAGGTCATCAAATATCCATTGTTTATCTTTAAAAACCTCCCCTATTAGCCTCCTTTTTGGACTTGTTCTTTAGGGTGTAATAAAGGAAAGAAAATGGCTGTGTCTTCCCAAACACCATATGGGTTAAACCGGTGTACTCTAAGGATTGTGGGTATCACCCGTGGAATCTTACACTGAGTTTTTCATAATTTTCCACACATAAATTAAAAAAAAAAAAAAAAACCACACCGGAAAGACCCCAAACATCTAATGTACATAAGACAAAATACCTTTCATATAATCAAGTGCATCTTGAAACTAATTTTGTATTGTTTTCTAGGAACATAGTACTCACAAAAGCCTAGCTTTGATAGGCCTTACCCATTCATGGGCCTTGTGTCATGTGCCCTAAAAAGTGTCTGACCTTCATTATTAGAACCAGACATGTTGCTACAGTGTAACTGCATTTTCTAAAATCTCATATAAATTTTCTAACTTTCTTTTCTTTTGTAAGAGTCAAACATCCTTTTGTAACTCTTAGGATTCCACCTTCTGCAATGATCTTACAACCATTGAATCAAGTGTATCCAACAATAAGAATTTTTTCTTTAGAACAAGAATATTTTTCAGATCTGTAAGAGTTCTGGTAATGTCATTTTACATCTTAATTCTAACTTCTCTAGTCCCTATGGTCTTGCAACACACGCTTTTCTCTAAAATAAATGTTTACCATTAAATTATTATAAGTGGTGAACTAATCTTTACTCTGAAGCTTGTGCTAGAAATAGACAAAATCTATAATCCAAGTATGTTATTACTTTTAGTAATAGATAAAATGTCAACATTATTCTTATCAAACAAATTATCAGGAACACTAGCAACATTTGAGGAATTTTTCCTTTAGATTTTTACACTTTTTTTATGAATCCAAATTTCTTATACTCCCTCTGTCTTAAATTAGTTGTCCTATATGAATTTTAGAATTGTCCCAAAATAGTTGTCTCATTTGTATTGGAGTAGTATAAAGTGTGTTAAAAATTGATGAGATCACATAGAGTGCTAGTCTTATAAGTGAGTTCCTTAAAAAACACAAATATTTCAAATAAGACAACTAAAATGGGACGGATGAAGTAGTAATTAGACCTTCTTTTCTTTCCAAATCAACTGTTTTGACTTCCAGGTTCTTTTCCCTTAGATCTATCTTTGGTCACCAAGCCATCACAGTATTACAACTAGAATGTACTTGGACAAGAGGGAAGCCACTAGAGACATGCTGGAAAATAGTGAGATGAAATAAATTTTTGATAAAACAGAGTGGAATAAAAATGACGTGATGGTGAGAACGATAGCCTAAGTATTGATCCATGGGGACTATGATTTGCACTTCATTGAATCGCAAAATGCAGCTGAGCTCATCAATGTAACCTTACTCAAGCTTCGGGGCAAATCGATCATAATAGGTTTCAATCACCTTTGGATCTTATCGGGTCATTCAGGCGTTAGGTTAAACTAAGTATCATATCTACATTTCACTGCAAGATTAGGATCATCCTACATTGTACAACAATAGAGGAACTCTTTTTTTCCTATTTTTAATGTAATGTCTTCATACATATTTAAAATTAAGATGGATGAATAAAGTAATAATAAAAGAAAATACTCCTTTCGTCCTATTTTAGTTTTCTCATTTAAAACATTTGTATTTTTTAAGGAAATCTCTATATAAGGCTAGCACTCCATGTGATCTCATTCATTTTCAATACACTTTATGCTATTTCAATATAAATGTGACAACTTTTTTGGGACAATTCCAAAATCCATATAAGATAACTAAATTGGGACAGATAGAATAATAGATAAGAAACCGAAAAAATACCACTTAAACATGCATAGTGACCTGAATTAGCTCCTGTGTGAGAAGAATTGATTGGCTGCATGTAGAAGGAAAAAAGGAGGAAATTCTCATGGGGTACAAAACTGTTTGTTGAAATCATCTTTTGAACAATGCTATCATACAAGCATCAATCCAATCTTCAACATCTCTAATAAGAATACCGAATGAAATACAAGCAGCCTCTATCTTCTTAGGTTCCATGGAGTCTAATTATCGGAGATATAATATTGATCTGATCTGTATTATCGCGGGTCGATCTTCGCGCTGAGCTCGCTGAGGTCACTTTATTGGAGGGCAACATTGTAATTTTCACTTTGCACCTTTGTAAATCCTAATTAGGACAGTTTATAATGTTGTTTTATGTGAGAGTGTGTAACGAAAACTATAATGAGGGTAAGAGTCGTCTCTCATTCGATTTCTTGTCTTTGACCATAATGGATCAGTGTTGAACCCGTGAACGTACTGAAAGGAAACCACGTGTTAAGGTTTAATTCTCTGTGTTGATTTTTTTTCTTTTATTTTCTTTTCGATATTGTTATTTCTGTGTGGTAAAAAAGATGTTTCCTCTCAACACATCTTTTACCTGTTTTTTCGAAGAAATGAATTTGTTTACGAGGGCCTACTGATGGAGCCATCTTTTGTCCCAACAAATACCATATTTGGATTTAATATGCATTCTTTGTCTCCAATTCAAGTACTTTGGTAATGGTGTTTTTTTTTTTTTGAATTCCTTGACAGTACGAGCAAAACCCTTGAGCGATACCAGCGGTGTTGTTTCAGTCCTCAAGATATCAATATCACCGATCATGAAACACAGGTTTGAGAAAGATATGCAACTCATCTGATTAAGTGGGGATGATTGAATTTCTCAATAAAATAATGAAAAAAAAAATGTCAATGAGAATTTTGTGCTTAAGATTCTTATAACTTTTCGATGCAGGGCTGGAACCAGGAGGTTTCCAAGATGAAGACCAAATATGAATCACTACAGTGCTCACAGAGGTTACTCAAGTCCAAAATCCCCATGAGAAAGATGATTATAAGTTTTATCACCAAGCAATTTCAGTTGTTTATGACACCAAACAGTAGAACTAGCCATATTTACTGCCAGTACTGCTACAAATATAGTATTTTCCCTTTCTTTTTTTCTTTTTTTTATGGAGAAATACTGATCTTTGATTTGTCTCAAGGCATCTGCTTGGAGAAGACCTTGGACCTCTGAGTGTGAAGGAACTGCAGCAACTAGAAAAACAACTTGAAACAGCTCTGTCCAAAGCAAGGCAAAGAAAGGTACCTTGGATACACTTACGGTAGATCCACATTATACAGAAAACATACAAGCAAATGAGGGTACTGTTATGCATTGACTCATTGTTTCTGCTTTCTTCGCTTCAAAATGATGAAGTTGCATCATCTTCATAATTTTGTTGTGCAATAAATCCATACACATTCAAATCACAAATCATAAGAATCAAACATACACAAGAAAACACAGCAAGGACACAAATTTACGTGGTTCGGCAATGTTACCTACTATTGACGGTACCAGTCTTGATTTCTTCATGGCAATTTATCTGAATCGGTTTTTATGGAGCAACCTCCAGGTTTTAAAGATCTCGCACTATCAACTCATGTATGTTCTCTTAAACGTACACTCTATGGGCTGCGACAAGCTCCGAGTGCTTGGTTCGACCGCTTCAGCTCTTTCATTTTGACCATTAGCTTCTTCTGCAGCATAGTTGGCTCTTCACTATTTGTTTATCATGGTCGTCAAGGTACTTTACTGCTATTATTGTATGTTGATGACATCATAGTCATAGGGTCTAATCCTGCCTCGCTTCGCGGATTCGTTTCACAACTGAACAAGGAATTTGCAATGAAAGACCTTGGCCCTCTACACTACTTCCTTGGCATCTTCGTTATACCATTCTCTAGTGGCTTATTTCTCACATAGAAGAAATATGTCTTGGATCTTTTGGAACGTGCCCGTATGCAAGGTTGTAAGCCCATCTCCATATCGATGGCCACCAAGTTGGGCCAAAGTCCGACCGATAAGGATCTTTATCTGGATCCCTTCTTTTATCGCAAGCATTGTTGAAGGTTTGCAATATCTCACCTATCACTCATCCTGATCTATCCTACAGTGTCAACTATGTGTGGCAGTATTTGCACAATCCTACTATTCTGCACTTTCAGATGGTAAAGCGTATTCTTCGCTATATTCAAGCAAGCTGTCGATTACGGATTTTGTCTTCTGGCTCACTGTCATATGCGACTTTATACCTTCTTAGATGCTGACTGGTTAAAATAATTATTTTCCATCTATTAATCTCATCTCTTCTTATTTTCTCTTCTACTGTTTCAATGCATATTGAAAATCTCTATGTGCTTCCACCCTTCTAAACTCCCTCCACCATAAAATGCCTCTTTGGATTAGCTTCAATTTTTTACCATTTGTGTGATCAACCTAACAGATTTTTATTTTCTAGTGTGAGCTCTGCTAATTCTGCAAATTTCATGAGACATTAAATAAAATGTTTCCTAGTTGAGAAATCATTTCCATGTTTAGTATCTTCTGATGAATGTCCAACAGAATACCAAAAAGCCTAGTGTTAGAGCAAATGGAGTAATCAGAATTCCATTGGAGAAAGTGTGAAATTGAGATGATAATGCTTGTATATTTTTCTAATTGCAGACACAAATAATGTTAGAGCAAATGGAAGAACTTCTCAAAAAGGTACATATGTATTCCTGGGGATTGTATCTACATAGTTCATGTTAATTAATGGTTGTACTGAGAGCAATATCATGACACTCATGACATGAATGGTCCCTCCTCTTTATTAACTGATGTGGGACTCATTCGGCTGTCCAACAATCTATCCCCTCGAACGAGGCTCTCAGGTGGATAGAACGTCGCCGCTGTCCTATCCGGCTAGGGGATCCCCTGAGTCCACATGTGGTATCTTCGGACATAGCTCTGATACCACTTATCAGGACTAGGGTATCCATCCCAAAAGACTAGCCCATTAGGTGGAGTGAACTAAGTCTAATGTATATCCAAGATCTCCCCTCTTCACTAACCAATGTGGGACTCAGGACTCATTCGGACTGCCCAACATTTTTCCTTTATCATATGTGTATTTTTGCAATCACTATAGTACTCTTTCTGCCTTTCCTGCAATATGATTGTCAAAAGACTCTATATTGGCATGCCTAACCTGTTTCCTTTGCAGGAACGTGAACTTGGAGACATCAACAAACAACTCAGGAGCAAGGTCTCACTTGATTGATTCATGGCCAAATTTAAAGAAATATTTTTAGTCCTAGTTACTGATATAGAACAGAACTCATAATTATTTGCTCATTTTGTGTACTTGGATATTTCAGCTTGAAGCAGGACAGGGGCCTTTTACAGCTATTCAAGGAGAATGGGACGATGGAGCCATGGTTGAAACCAATACATTTCCTGGGCACCCTTCTCATTCTGCTGCTATGGACTGCGAACCCACCTTACATATTGGGTACTTGCTTTTGCTCTTTTCTTTTTTGGAAAAACAATAAAAGCAGAACACTTTCTTTTCCCCTTCAACTGTTCTTATTTGTTAACATTTTGATATGGGTATCTGCTATATACATGGGCACACTTAAAATCTTCTCACCATGAAATGGACAGTAAATGTTTGATTGGTTTAAGTATTTGAATGTCTTGGAACAGAACTGATGGTTATGTGAAATGAGCTTGGAATGGTATGAATTGAAGTCCCACTTTGTTGGATAACATTTTCCTGGCTTCTTCAAATGGAGAAGTCATCAACAATGGGATGGTTTTGGCAGGTCAATAGAAGTATCCGATCCGATACAGTTGCCATTATCCATCCCATACTTGAGTCAGGAGAATGGTTGATCATCCATTCTGTAAAACTGTTCAGACTTGCTGTTATTTGGAGTAACACTAAGTTCATTGTTTGTGTGTGTTTTTAATATGATGAAACTGTTGTATCAGGTACCAAAACTTTTCTCCTGAAGCAAGCATTCCCAGGAGTGGCGAGAGTAACTTCATTCAGGGATGGGTCCTTTGAACTTTGGACTACTCAAACAATAAGTTTGCTATGACCTAATTATTTTAATGCCTGCAGTATATTTATTTCTGTTGAATTGAACTCGACAACTATTATGTTTCAATGTGTCATAAAGTTATCAGATACTGTTGGTTTAGAACTCTAAGCAAGACTTGAACAATGTCAATGTGTGTCTTCATAAAATTGTTCTCACATACAATGAATTTGAATCTTAGTTATAATTCCTAAATACAAATCATATCAAGCATAACCTTATCAGGCACGAACAAATCGATACTTTTTTTCTCATTATCGATCTTTAAGACGGGAAAAGAAAATGAAATGAAAAAAAGGAACACCGGATATGCAAGAGAAGAACCCCACGTTGGGGCTGTGCGAATGAGTCCCATATTGAAAGTGTAGATGGAGATTTAGGGGTTTATAAAGGACTTATATCACTCCACCTAACAAGTTAATCTTTTAGGATAGAAGCGCATGTCCTAACAAGTGGTATCAAAGCCAGTTCTTAGGCTACCTCATGTGGGCTCGGGAAACCCCCCAAACTAATAGGATGGCCGACGTCACTCTCTTCGCCAGAGGGACTCTTTCGAGGGTTGGGGTTACTGCAAACGAGTTCCACATTGGAAGTGTAGAGGGAGATCTGGAAGTTTATAAAGAACTTGAGTTACTCCACCTAACATACTAGTCTTTTAGGATGGAAGCCTATGTCCTAACACTCCATATATGGCCAAGGCCAATAAATAGGATGGGTTTGGGCTTAGCCTATGCTATACCGAGCCTGTCCAAGAAAGGCCCAGACCAGTGCAATGGAAGCCCGAGTTTGTACATGATGTTTTTTTACCATTAATGGATGAATGAATTTTACAGCTTTCGTTTATTTATTTATTTTAAACCCCTATGATATTTTTACTATGATTGGAAGTTTAAGTACGACTAGGAGGATCAAGTGTTGGCATCTAATGTGCGGACAGTATGGTGACATTTTTTTTTATTATATGTTTATTGAAGTTTCATACAAATTGGGGCTTTGGAGTTTTGGGCTTGATCCATTTTGATGGAGGGCTTGAAGCAAAGCCTGAACCAAATTAATGTTCAGGGCAAAAAGTTTGATGCTCAAACCCTCTTTTTATTGGACTGGCCACTTTGGGCCTTTAAGATTTCTGAACCAAATTTCCATCCCCACCAATAAAACAAAGAAAGATGTGGTAAAAAGTAAAGCAGGATGTCCAAAAATCGATTTCCATAAATGCCTATTATCTATATAGAGTAGGGTCCATATTGGTCATACTCAAAAATCAATATTTCCTAAATGATTATTTTAATCAATGGCGAAAATAAGTCTCTAATATTTACATGGGTGTAACTGAGTTGATTATCTCCTGTCGTAGAGGTTTTACGCTGGTTATTCCATAGTTTCATATACGTAAATTCAAAAAAAAAAAAAATCTCTAATATAATATCTAATGATATAATGAAATAACAAAACTAAAAAATATGAATATAGATATCTTTATGAGCCTATTTTTTTTTTTTTTTGACCTACTAGAGTAATGGAGAATGTGGTGTTTCAGACTTTCAGATCCGTGTCATCAGTCATTGGGCCATGCAAACAAGTTAATATCAAGGAACCACAGACCAATTAAATATTAAGACAGGTGGGGGCGAAACTGTGCATAAAGTGGTGTCTCTGCTTAGGCACCTGTTTGGGGTTTATTGTGACCGTTGATGCTTGGACCTTTGAAAATCATGGTATTTTATATTCAATAAATTTGATTTTTTATGGGTATATCGATGATATGAGTCTCTCCTCCATATTTTTTTTTTAAAAATAAAAAGAAATAAGATAAAAATAGAAAAAATGGAAAACTTAAGATGGCGTATTTTTTAAAGTTAACGATAATTTTATGAAGTTGTAAATCTTTGAAAGTCGAAATTTTGATGCAAATAAAATATTTTATAAAAATTTGAAAAGTGTCTTTAAATTTTGTAAAGTAGGAAATAAAAAATGAGGAAACACCAAATATGAAATTCATATTGTCAAGTACTCCCGTGACATGTATCTTCTATTACAATTCATAAGTTTTTTGTTGTAAAAATTTCTGAGTTTCATAAAATTATTGAAATATTAGAAAAATTACACAATCCTAAAAACTATGTCAACCACATTAAGGGCTCTCATTTAAGAGTAATGATCCGTGCATGTGAGTTTTCACTATGGTGCACCACCTTTAAAAGGAAAACAGAATTTTGCCATTACATTTCTTCTTCTCTCTTCCCTCTTTCAAAAAGAGAGGGCAAAATGGTTTTTTCCTTTTAAGGGTGGTGCACGGATCATTATCCTTCATTTAATTGTAGAAATATTTGTATATCAATTCATTTATTTTTTCAACAAGAAACTAAAAAATGGGTAAAAAATGGGAAGTATCTTAGAAAAGCCGACTTTTTACCACTTTTTTTAGAAAAATCTTAGAAAATCACATAGAGACCCTACTAAAGTATGTGAATGACATTAACACATCTCCATTGAATTCATAAGCACTGAATATTATTCTACTAAATTATTTTCACAAAAATCCTCTAATTTTGAATTATCTTAAAGCCAAAACTTGAAAATTTCTATAAAAATAATTCAAAATAGTCAAAATCGATGAAAATAACTCAAAAATAGAATAATTTGTTTCTAAACCTTTTTAAAATGACACCAAATGTAAAATTCAACTTGAAAATTGGTCAAAATTATTTGTGGATAAGAGGCTTATACATGCTTTGTGGATTATTCAGGTTCTTAAAAAAACTTGAATACGATCATTAGAAAAAAAAAACAATATCTGCAGCATACATTACTGAATTCCTTCTATTGCTAATGCCTAATTTATCAGTATCATCAAAACCATTTTCCACAATTTCATTGGAACATTTAAAAAATGTATGTCCCAGCAATCCAACTCTTTCATTGACACCTTTTCATTTTCTTACTTTCTTTGTATTCTTTCAATGTTCTTCTACTCTGAAATTATTTCTGATCTTCTTACTTTTATAAGGATATCATTTTAAATAACATGAATTTTTAGGAAGAAGATGGGTGGGTACTCCAGCATTTTGCTGGTGAACGCTCATCAGAGGATCTGGATTCTTAGATTGCAGAGATTGGACGGTCCAGATCAAAGGAAGAGACTGCCGGGGTTTCAAAGGCAACAGAGTTAAGAGTCTTTAACGCACACCTTACCATATGGTGATTCGTTTTGATGAATGCCTCTTTTTTTTTTTTTTTTAATTTATATTTGGAAAATCGTGAGATACTCAGCGAAAAGCCTCTACAGATGAGTCTACTATCCCTACGACACACTAAAATTAGGCCCGTGGAGTCTCAAACGTGCAACCTCCCGCTTAATGAAGCTACACACATGTCCTCTTTGATTCAGTGTTCCGTTCCTTCGTCTAAACTTAGTTGGTGAGATACAGTACCACTTTTTTAATAAATGGCACGTGTAGGTTGTTTTCGGTGTTACAAATTGAATTCAGAGCTAATAATGTTAAACATTTGCAGTTTATTGGATTAGAGGCTTATTTATATATTAGTATATAATGAGACACATATCATTACAATGAGTGATCCTCACACAGGCATTTTTTGTATACAGACACAGATTTTACCGTAATGCTCAATTTACCCTCCACTTACAGTACTGAAGAAAAAAGAATGCCAAAATTCATGAACAGTGTAATCGGCTTGCCAAAATTCATGAACAGTACAAATCGGCAGTCCGAAATTGCAAGTCGACTCACCAAAATTTATGAACAGTGCAAATCAGCTCGCGAAAATTGTAAGTCGGCTCGTCAAAATTCATGAACAGTGCAAATCAGCTGAAATTGCAAGTCAGCTCGCCAAAATTCATGAACGGTGCAATTCGGCTCTCCGAAATTTCAAATCGGCTCGCCGAAATCCATATGAATAGTAAAAATCAGCCCATTGAAATTTTATTATCATGCAAAGGGTAAAATCAGGAATACACTAAAATCCGTATAGCTAAACACAAAATACCCGTGGGAAGATCACTGGCCTTATTTATATTGGCCTTCACATTTATATTAGATAATAAGCCGGGACAACTTTCGATTGGGACCAGCCTAGCCAAGCCTAACCAAAACATTTTACCTGTTCATTGCACCATTTTTCTTCCCCAATTCTTTGCTCTTTGATGTTGTGTATTCAATTTTTAACACTTTATTATTGTCATTATTATTATAAAAATCATTTATTAAATTTTCTTAAAATTAAAATAATGAAAAACCTAAGAAATTATTTTAATAATAAATAATGGTCTAATATGTAAGTAATTGTCACGGATACAATTCAAATTCACAATCTAAATGAACAGTTTTAGTAAAAATTTGACTGTAAATTAAAAAATGTGCATCAATGTGGACGCAATGGTGTTTATTTGTCTATTTGCAGATTATTTTGTAGCCCACATGGCCACATAGTTATAAACAGTGACAGTGAAAAGGTATGACTGCAACTTCTCCTTTCTTTTGAAAATTGAAATTACGAGATATTGTGATGTTTCTAATAGATAGATACTTTATTATTCTTTACATTTTCACCGTGGCACTGAACTATTTTTACTGTTCATGAAAATTGAAATTACGAGATAGATACTTTATTATTCTATACATTTTGACCGTGGCACTGAACTATTTGCAATGGTAAGCATTTCAACTCTCAAACAAAATAATTTTTCTGCAGCCTAGGGTTGATTTATTTTTGAATTCTTTGAACAAATGCGGGGGCTGCTTCGAGCATAAGAGCCCCCATATGAGATGTAACTTATGATTAATCCATATCATTAAAATTTATTTTTTATTTGTTAAATTTAGATCTAATTCTTTATAATTTTTATTTAATGTATTTTCTTTGTTGGATTAATCATGATCGATCAAATATTTATCAAATGATTGTTTTTTAATCCTTAAAAACTAAGGGCTAACGGTTGGGGCTGCTGCGAGCAAGTTCCATATTGGAAATATAGAGGGAGATCTAAGAGTTTATAAAGGACGTGGGTCACTTTATCTAACAGGTTATCTTTTTGGACTGGAAGTCCAGGTCCTAACAAGTGGTATTAGAGTCAGGTTTCAAGCTACCTCATTTGGGCTCATGAGATCCCCCAAGTAAACTGGATGGCCGGCGTCGTTCTCTCACCCAGAGGGTTTCATTCGAGGGGAGATTGTTAGGGCTGCTGCGATCGAGTCCCACATTGAAAGTGTAGAGGGAGATTTAGGAGTTTATAAAATACTTGAGTCACTCCACCTGATAGAGTAGTCTTTTGAACTAAAAGTTCAGGTCCTCACACTAACATGATTCACTATATTTTTTTCACAATATAATAGCCTCTATAATAATCTATATAACATTTGTAATCATCAAGTAAAAACTATCATCTTACATTACCTGTCGAATATCATGACTTTTCAGCACAGGCTTTTACTTGGTCTGCTCATATTTTATTAAACTTATCTAAGCTGAGCGATAGAAGAATCCCTTATTGTATCATTCATTGTTCATATTCTTCTAATCAGAAAAAGCTCTTGTGATTGGTGCAACAAAATTAATGGAAATTTGAAGGATTCTATAATAATTGTATGTGACTGTGATGACTCTTCTCATTCAACTTCATTGAAAATTAAGAGCACAATTGAAATGATGAACTCCAATACATTGGCGTTCACTATAATATAAAGTGAAATGGTCTTTTAAACTGATAAAAGAAGCTCTCTTCTTTACAAGTCAATTCAGTAAATTTAATCACTCTTTTTTAAGTCAATAGAGCATTCTATAAGTAATCAGTTTAATGGTGAATGTCCCTCTTTATAACATTTTGAAGTAGCATCAAATAAGGGGAGAGAGTATACTACACATAAATTAAACAAATAAAAAAAATTACAACCAATGAAGAGCAGTTTTTGGCTTTCCATCAATAAAAATTGAAAAATAGAAGCTATTCATTCGCCAACCCTATCAATCCTTCTTGAACGGGGCTAACAAACTTGTCCGCCTAGAAGATCTTCTAAGCCCACACGAGGTTGTCTGAGACCAAGTATCAAAGCCAGGTCTCAAGCAACTTCATGTGGACTCAGGAGATCCTCTAGGAGGACGAGTTGGATGGTTCGAGAGAAATTGTTAGAGTTGGCAAATGAGTCCCACATTGAAAGTGTAGAGGAAAATTTAAGGATTTATAAATGACTTAGGTCACTCTATATAATAGTTTAGTCTTTTGGGATAGATATTCATTCGTAACAAGTGGTATTAGAGTGAAGTCTTAGGCTACCTCATGTGGACTCAGAGGATCCCCTAAGTGGATGAGATGGCCGAACAAAATAGACCGTGAAGAGGCTCGTTCGAGAGGAAAATTGTTAGGGCTGGCAAATGAGTTCCACATTGAAAGTCATTTCTAGCAATCTGAAAGTATTTAACTATATGGCAAGAATAAATTCTATAAAAAGTTTGAAACATCTAATTTTTATTTTCAGTTCCTAAAAATAAACATATGAAGCTCAAATGAAAAGTCTCTCTTTTAACACTTCTTTCACAATCTTATGTTAAATTTCAGAAACTTTTGATAAAGATAACTTTCTTTATAAAAAAATTAGTTATGCAATGTTGTAAAAGAAATTGATAAACAGTTGAATAAAATCTTTTATTTAAAAATAGGTTTGTCTTTTTCATAAAAAAATATATATATATATATATATTTGAGATGTTTTACTGAACTATAAATTCATGTATGTACATATTAAATTTTTAGTTCTTCAACACACTACTTTCTCTCTTTTAAACTTCTTAAAAGGCATATTGTATAGTTTTAAAAATTGAATCCCATAATGAAATTCGACCTAATTGTACATGAAATGCTCACTAAGGTTATTTACAATTTTTATTTATTTTCGTTTATTCTTCTTATTTGTTGAAAATATCACTTTACATAATTTGCTATTATTTTATCATGGTTTCATTATATATTTTAATTTCTATATTTTTAATGATTTATTCTAATATAATAATGAATTGTGTTATCAGGCTATTATGCTAATATAATGGATTCGAACAGTTCATAACAGTTTGACTCAACATTTGAATTTAATTAAATTAAATCATGATAAATGAGTAATTAATAATTTAAAATTTAAAAGTATTGATATTCCTTACTTAATTTTTTACTATTCAAAAACATCCTAACCATGTAAAATTAAAAAAGAACTTCTCTTAATCATCTTTGAAGAGAATCTGAAATTTTACTCGAAGAGAGGTGAATGTCACCAACAGCAGAGAAATAAGGGTTTTTATATCAAGTAAATGCGCGCTTGTCTCTTCTTCACTTGCGAACAAGCTATCAATAAATATATAAAAGCGAGTTGAAAGAGAGACCTTCTTTCATAATTATTAGAGACAACGGAGTTAATCATAACATTCCTGTTTTCCCCTGCTTCTCAACTCCTTCTTCTCCTCAATGTCCTCTGATCTTTTCCCCTTTGATGGATCCTTCCTTCGATACTCCCCAGAAATTTCTGCAACTGAAATCGACCCACAATTCTTCTCGGATGCCTTTCCTTACCCAGACCTTTCTGTGGATTTTCTTCCGAACGTGCACAATTACCTAAACCAACCACAGATATCGGGCCCAAATCCACAAGCTTATGTTTCAGGCCCAGCTCCTCCCCTCTCTTCTTCTCCTCCCTGCCAGAAAATGCACAATTTATCACTCAACCCTGCAACGTCGGCCCCGGCACCAACCCAAGGCATTGTAGATTTGGGAGTCATGGACACGATGGGAGTGAAAATAGAGTTTAATGGGGATTTAGAATCAGATAACCTGTGTCGATTTCCCGACGGCTACAACGTCGAGAGAGCAGGATTGATGCAGAGGAGCCTCAGTAGCCAGTCTCTCGATCAGAAGCGCTCGTTTCTCTTCATGCCCAACTTCTCCTCTTTGGTGGAGTCGCCAACAATTCAGACCCAGATGCTGAAATTGGACGAAAGTCCAAAATTCGAAGGATCCATGAGAAGAGCTTCAAGTACAGGGGATTTGCATGTTAGAAAATACCTTCTACTCTGCTTCTTCTTCTTCTATCACTTTATTTATTGGCTTTTCTCTCAAGGGTTGTTTCTAATCTAACCTATTCTTGATCTTCCTTCAGAGAATCAATAGAATGCAATCGAGTTATGGCTGTCTGAGCCCTTTAGCTGCCGAGAATTCATACATGGATGAAACAGCAGCTTACAGAGTCGGGCGTTACACAGCAGAAGAGAGAAAGCAGAGGATTCACAGGTACAGGAACAAACGCACTCAAAGAAACTTCAACAAGACAATCAAGGTGACAAGCAAACTAGTACTTCTCCATATTTCTTTTTTATAAGATATATTATCATTGAGGGACACTGTTGATTTTCTATAAGTGCGTGTCCCATCATTTAGTCGTTTTTCAAATACTGAATTATAATTGATTTCCTTGATTGATTCTTTTTCTTTTAGAGGGACTTGTATTTTCTATATATACAATGTTAATGAGAGAAGTCAGTGAGCCAATTTTTCCAAAATTTCTACATTTATTTGGCTGAGAGTAACGTGATTCTTCTGTGTGCAGTATGCATGCAGGAAGACACTAGCAGATAGCCGGCCAAGAGTACGCGGCCGATTCGCTCGGAACGACGAAACTGAAGAAATTCCCAAAGCTACCAATCCTCCCCGTGAGGAAGAAGAAGATGAGCAGCTTTGGGTAAGACAATAAGAGGAAAATTCTATATTATATGTTTTTCCTTTTTTCTAAGCAGTATAAGAAGGTGGAGGATAAATGGAATTATTTGTTTCTCCATTTTTCTTCATTTTGTTTTTACAGGTTGGTGGATTGAATGAAGAAGAGGAGCTGATGGCAATGAGAGCATTCAACAGTGGAATGAGTCCACCATTCCAGTATCTGGGTTTTGACAATTTCCATTCTTTTCAAAAAAAACCCAAGCTTATGCAAACAAGAGAAATGCAGCTGACGATTTAGAGAGAGAAAGAAAGAAAAAAAAAAAAGAAAGAAGCAATTGAAAAGCAAGAAAATAAAGAATGGATGCACTAGGGTGCATATTCCTTTGTACAGATGTTAAAAAACTATATTATGAAGGCATTGACATGTAATAATGACAATTAACCTGCTTTTGTATTCAGGTCTCCATGTCTCTCTTTCTTTCTGTGGTGATCATTGACATGTTTTTTAATCCTAGAAACGACTTGGCATTGAATAGTGGGTCCCATCTTTTTATGTGAACAATGAACGGTTCCCCTTGACATGGACTGCTATATGCAATTGCCTGCTTTTGTCTTGTCCATAGCCTTTTTCTTAGTTCTTACTGCCTGTTATTTACCATATGCTCATGGTTAAAATGGTCGAATTATGGCCAAAGTTAAGGCTGAAACTTTGGTTGTGTGCAGCCAATTTTTAATAAATCCAATTTAATTTATGTTAAAATTTATTAAATATAATCTAATCTGATTCAAATTGTAAACTTGACTTATTAAATTCGATCTAATGCATAACTTTTTTTATAACTTTGTACACTCGAATCAAGTCAAATTGCTTTTAAATTTTTCAATTCGATGTAATCAAAATTTCATAATTTTTTTTTTTCAACTCAGTCCAACTCAAGATATACAAATATATAATCCAAATCTATTGATTTTTAGGATTAGACCATGCGAATCAGGTTAAAATCTGACACAAACTTCACTCCTAAACTTGAAGGTTAATCGTGCTCTCACATGCAACTTTAAATTTACTACAGAATTTTTCTCAATAGTATACTATTAATGTCATTTGTTGATGCAGTTTGAAAGCTTGGAGTTTAGACTGTGGGCGGAGTGATTAAATTTGATATATGAATTCATAAGAGTCAATATAGGTTGTTATAACTTATTAATTTTTATTTTAAAAGTAGTAGTAAAATGATAAAAATATCAATATTATAAGCGTATTTTACACCACTTAATAATGATTTAAGTCTGATAATCTTTGTTGTAAAATAAATAAGTATTTTCATCACTACCCCATGAAATATGATTGGCCAATATATTTTATATGATATGTATTCTATGATTAAAAAAGCCACTGACATCTATTGTATTTGTTAGATGGTCCTATAAAATAAATTTGTGAAAAAATACTTCGATATCTTATTTAAATTTGTTATTCATTTTAAAATATTATAATCTATTTATTAATAATATTTGAAAATTCCAGTGGTCTGATCTATTTGCCAACACTAGTCAAAGAAACCAGACACTTGTGAAGTGAATCATGAGATACATCGTACATTCTTGCATTATTTGGTTGCAAATGGGTCACATCCATTGAAAAGATGATCATCACTCAACTCATGCATATCTACTTTTTCCCCCTAAACTTAGGATTCATTTGAGCACGTGCTCATTGTTTAGTCAACTTGAATCCATTATATATATATATAATATTATATGAAAAATTAAAAAGTAACCAATACCTATTTTCTCTGATTTTAAACTAACATGATGTATATTAAGTATATAAAATCTTAGAAGTTATGGAGAAAATTTCATATGTTATTATCTAGTATCAATTATGTGATTGTCTATTAGTAAAAAGATATGAGTATTTTTTTCTTTTTTTTGATTTACATGTGAAAAACCTCAGACACAGTTCTACTAAAATTTTTTCATGGGTGGTACCTCTACCCGTTAAGACATTATTAAAGTTAGTCTATGGAAATCGAACCTGATAGAAAGCGGGAAGTAACCATCCGAATTAACCCACGGGAGTAAAAGACATGAGTATTTGTAATAATTTTATTGTTAATTCTATAATTTTTTTATCTTAATTAAATAAGAGAAATCATATTATATATATTTTTAAAATTAATTCTATTTAATCATGAAATTTCATTGATTTATATCATTAAACTTTAAAACTCGGATTTGTGTTAAATTAAACATTGATACAATTCATAAGATAGATGGATGTGAGAAAAGAATCAAATTTATCTAAGTGAGACTGTTTTTCATACAGAACAGCAAATCGGATCACTGATGGATCACTGACTGGATCACTGACCAGATTACTGAATTTTTTTAAAATGGTTTCGTACGACAGTGGAAAGGTAAAATGGGCAATATTCTAAATCTCGTGTCTCGTTAGACAAACTGCCCGTGAGAAGATAGCTACCCAAAGATTTCCTCAGAGAAACATTTTCCTATTAAATTAAAATTTTGATGTTTGTTTGAACATGTGAAGAAGTGATAATAAATTTTTAATAAATAAATTATATATTTCATTATATTTTATCATCAAATTAAAGTGAGTGAGTCCTGATAAGCACTAATAATAGTGTGGCCCAGATAGGGGTGACAGATTCATCGGGTTTTAGTTCGAGCCAGATCGGCTATGAGTGATACAAGATTGTTTATTTGACCGGACTCAATCCAACTACAATCTTTTAATTATAAATCCGACCTAGATCCAACTAGGTCCATATTTTTTTACGACTTTACTTGAATCTCTATAAACTTTTTGAAAAAAATAAAAATTGAGAAAAAAATATATTTTTAATAAAAAATTCACACCGAGCAATTGGACTATAAAAATTGGATAATAGACTACGATTTTTTTTTTTTTTTAACTGTGATAGATATTCGAGCTAAAATTAATAAGTACAAAACAAATTGATTAAATATTGTTTTTTATATTGGATTAGGTCGGGTTCAAGTTCAAGACCCCTCTATCCAGTCTTATCCAAATTAATTTTCAGTTAGGTTGGGTCACAGATCAATTTATGTTTTTAAAAAAATGCATGATCTAACCCCCTTTTTTTTGGGTCAGGTCCAGTTTTGTAGGTTATGTGAAAAGGTGCCACCCCTAGGCCCACACACCTATAAAAGTTTGAACCCATGTATAATAATTCAAAATTACTTATAATCTATTAAAGTCACCTGTAAATAAACCTGACAAAATCTTTTAATAGGCCCACACAACCACAACCGCTCAATGAAAATTGTTTAGGAAGAAAACTCGATTTTCTTATCTTTTCATAGGAAAACCGAGTTTTCCTCCTAAACAAACAGGCCCAAATGGTGAAACTATAAATAAGGCAAACTAGTAACTTGCTTTTTGCCCTTTTAAAGTGCCTTTCTTTTGTGATTTACCTTTCTTTTTATAAATCACCCCTTTATGCACAAGGGCGTGAAGTGTTACTATATTCATTTTATTTAGAGTGCACTTTGGACAATATTGGTAATTTTTTAATTTATATTTAAATAATAGATATCATAAATCATTTTGATTAGGAAACTTAATTTATATTTCTTTTTTTTTATTATGTGTGGGAAACTCAAACACAGTCCTATTAAAACTCCCTATGGATGAGTCACCTACCTCTATAGCACATCAAAGTTAGATCACGGAGTTCAAACCACAACTCCCAATGTTTCTTAAACACAAAACTAGAATCAATCAAGTTATATTATTTAAATTTCACATAGAAGTATAAAATTATACCTTTCGTTGTTAGAGTGGAGCTTATTAGAAAAATTATGTTCGAATAGTAAGATGATTTTATTTATAATTTTAGTAACGACTTAGTTTTAATGTCGCTGTAGATATTGAGGGTTTAATATAATGTATGCAACTCATAATGAAATCAAATTTAAATATTAATACTTCCTCTGTCCTAATTTAGTTGCCTCATTTGGATTTTAGAATTGTTCCAAAATAGTTGTCTCATTTATATTAGTAGTAGCATAAAGTGTATTGAAATAGATGAGAATCACCTCTAACTGTACGATGGTTTAAAGTTAAATTCAAGTTCCTTAAAAAGTACAAATGTTTAAAATAAGACAACTAAAATAAAACAGAGAGAGTATAATTTTAGAAAAATATCGATCAGGAAATACTTGTCCACTATGTTCCGGCAGTACCAACTAATAATTTTATTAATTAAATCGCAAGTTGGAGAGGGAGCAAAACACAATGTTGTATGTATTATGTAAGCACACCATGCTGCAAGCTAACTGGTCCCTTCATTATAAAGTGACATTAATCCTATCCCTTTTCAAAATTAGGGCTGAAACTCGGCCACTCGGGTTGGGTTAGATCGAGTTTTAATAAAATCCAATCTAACTCATGTCAAAAATTTATTAATCCTGATCCGAATTACTCAATTCGACCTGACTCAAATTGTTGACCCGAGTCAACCCAACTGGTATTTTATAACTTGGTGCACGCAAGTCAAGCAGGTTACATCGAGTCAGGTGGGATTAATTTTAAATTTCTTAATCTAACCCGACTCAAATTTCATATGGGCTTTTATTTTCCCAACCCGACTTGATTCCAAATATACAAATACATAACCCAAACCCATTAATTTCTCGAATCGAGTTAAAACCCGACCCAAGATTCACCCCTATCGAAATAAATCATCCAAGGAACCCACAGAGAAGGCAAGATTCAATTTCCAACTTGGGTGACTTAATATTAGATTAATTTCCAACTTGGGTGACTTAACATTAGATTATGCATTAATCATCATATCATCTATTGCAACGCAGTCATTGGAGATTGAAAGATCCTTTTTGTCTACTCTGATGGTCAAAAAGAGTGTAGGGCATCGTTTTTTTTTTTTCTTCTAACAATTTAATAAGCTTTCTTTTCTTCTTCCTGCTCTCCCCATTAACAAAGTTCCTTGCTTTCTGCTCTGTGCTTCTTACTGTTGATGAAAGAGAATGATGGGTTAGGGTATGAACACGTAGTAATGAAATGAAAGTGAATAGTAGAGGAGAAAGGATTACACTGGCGATTTGCTTCAGAGGGTTCTTCTTTAGGACAACAATGATGGTAATGGTGATTCGGTTCAAAGGGTTCTTCTTTTGGACAACAATAATGGTAATGGTGATTCGGTTCAAAGGGTTCTTTTCAACAGATGCTTTTCAGCTTCTCTTTAGCTTACAATATGGTTTTATGAGGTAGATTGAAGTGGGAAGATGGACTTTTGAACATATTCTCTTGGTTTCTCTTCATCTTACAATATGATTTCTTCTCAAGTACTCGTAAGAGTAGGCTGGGATGGATCAGAAAACAGCTTGTTTCACAACTTTTGCCTATGTGAAGTTCTTTTTGGGATGATGCCACTTTTGGGTGCTTAAAGGCTGGGTTGGAATTAAGCTTTTTAGGGTTCAATTAGGCTTTTTAGAGTTTCTTCTTTTGTATGATACAAGGGGAAAATATAGTCCCTTTTTTAATTTATAGTGAGTCGGTCAAGCTGTTTTCAACGTGCCAATGAAGATGCCAAGCTTTGGGAAGTCTATGATTATTGGGTTTATAAACAAAGTTTACCCATTTAATTAGAATATTATATACTGAGAGATTGGGTTCCAATAGTACGAAGTTTTACTGAGTGGGAATCTATTGATTACACTCGTGGGGGAACAGGAATATCACTCTTTCAAATTGAGATTTGATATCCAAATATTGGTTTTTTGTTTTAAGACATCGATATTTATATTGAATGTTGACTGATATATTTTATGCTAATAGTTTATGTACTATTTATATATTATTGAAATATATTCCTAATGCACTCTATAATTTCACATCAATATCTCAAAAGGGGCATAATCTTTCAAATATATTAAAAACAATCAATATAATGAGTCTCTTCTACATATGTCTACAAATATTTAAATTTTTTTAATCTTTTAAAAAAATGTCAAAGTCTCTTAATCATCTCTAACCTAAGTCGGAGAGAGACATTTTTACTTTGTTATTCATTTTCATGGCAGGCTATTACTTATATGCCTTGAAGGCGTTGGGGGTGACAATAATGCAAGTCAAATTAGGTTTAAATTTGATAGATTGATTCAATCATTCTGAATTCTAAACTCTTTTGTTAAAATAGAAAATTGATTTTCAAATTAATGTATCTTTAACAGCATTGTCGACCCATCTTGATCATAATGCTTGTTAGAAATTGTTGGGACTGTTATGAATGAGTTTCATATTGAAAGTATAATGAAAGATCTAAGAGTTTGTAAGAGACTTGTATCACCATCTTAATCACGATCTTTGTAGTTTGGCCCTTCCAAAAATTGGTCAAACATTTTTGCTGGTTCATTGAAACTAGTCATAATTTCAAAAGTTCTAGTGTGTGCTCTTCTTGTGAACTGGTCAATCATTGCTCATCAATAAATCTCAAATAAAGAATAGAGCTTTCGTAGAAGCCAACTACAGCAATGTTCTACCATCTTAAATTCTGAATGGGCACTGCATGACTAGCAGTCTTGCAATTATTGAGTTGCTGTGGTTTAGTGCAGCATTTTATATGCTTTATTTAATTGAGTTTGTCTCATTTAATATTTGGGAATTGGGACATTGTCCTTGTCAGGCTAATATATAGATTTATTTTCATTGGCTTTTATTAGTCTCTTTTCCATTTTTAATCCCAATTGCACGAGCGATACCTGTCCTTTTCTGGATTGATTATATTCTTTACGACTCTTTCCCTTGATGTGAGGTGGGCCTTGCTTAATTTTCTTACTGTGTATAATTACTCTCTAGAAGATTATAAGAAGGAGGTAAATCAAGTGCATTTCCCTAAGCCAAGAATCTGGAATATCCCGGAAAGACTCAGACCCTGAAATTGGTGTCGGTATAAAAATATTCAACCAGTGCTTGCAACCATCATTGCCAACTCTGCCAATAAGCTGGTTTAGTACTCTGCATGAGCAGGTAAATGGTCCTTCTAAGTTTTAACCCACCAACTAGCTCCTAGCTAAATTTGGTTGTTTTTACATTCAAACTTGAAAAAAAAGGGATTTTTAGATAATTTCATGTCTTTTAATATTAGTTTTACCTCTAGTGTGAGATAGAGATATATAGGTTATTAAAAAGAGAAAGAAGTTGAATGTTGAAAAAGTTTGAGATGACTTTGTCCTAATGTTGGAGTGTCATTTATTTGATAAATTGGTGTGGTGTTGGGGCTGTGAACGAGTCCTATATTATAAATGTAGAGGGAGATTTAAAGATTTATAAAAAATCTGAGTCACTCCACCTAACATGCTAGTCTTTTGGGCTCAATATTCAGGTCCTGACAAGTGGTATCAAAACCAGATCTCATACTGTCTCATGTAGACTCAGGAGATTCCCTAGGTGAACGGGATGACTGGCCTTGTTCAAGGGGAGATTGTTGAAGATGTGAATGAGTCTCATATTGAAGTATAGAGGGCGATTTATAAAGGAATTGTGTCACTCCATCTAACAAACTAATCTTTTGGGCTGTATATCTAGATCTTAACAATTGGGTATTTGTCACTTCGAGATAATAACAAAGGAGACTCAACGAGGGTACATGAAGAATGGATGGCAAATTTACTGAAACTTAAGCTAGATAAAAAATGTTTGGACGTCCATTCTAACACGGGCAAAATTTGTTAGGAGATACGAGATATGTGAAATTTCCATTTTATCCCTACCGGTGTACCGCTAATCAAGTACCGGTGTACCGATATGAAGAGTACACCGATACTTGATGAGAAGTACACCGGTAGAAATAAAATGAGAATTACACTCTATCCCGTATCTCCTGACTTATTTTGCCCTTCTTAAGATGGTTGGCCAAAATGTTTTCACTGACATTGACATTGATGATGACAATGATAATGACATTGATATCTAAATTTATTAGTATTGACTGGTGAGTGCCTCATCTTTGTTCTTCCATAGAGTGGAATGCACCACCCTACATGGCCGTAGAATGGAACAATGGGGCCAATCTACTTCACTAATGAGAACCAATTACTGATCTTACATAAACAATTACCAGTCTTAGATGAAAATGTGGTCAAAGGAATGCTGCATACCCTTCTTTTCTACCCATTTATGGTTCTCTAAACCACCAAGGGGACGTAAAGAAGTATAAAAAAAAGTTATAAATCTTGCTAGTTACATGATTTGTCCCTCACTTTTACACATAAAATGTTGGGGCAGTCCTACTGGAATCTCACCTGAATAGGCTCCTTTATGGTCAAAAGGAGCCTAATAATTGATGAATACATGATGCACTGTACCTTTTGTAGCTTTGCTTATGCATAATAGTTATTAATTATTACATAATTAGTCTTTTAAGAGGTGCTTTAGTGCATCTTAGACTTGGTCAATGTTTTAATTATCAGCCCACATATCTTGTCGGCCCATTTGTATTGATTCTATGAGTTAAAGATACAGTGAACCTTTCATCTCTTGTAATCTTGTCAATGAAGTTACCTTTAGCATATTTACAATATCTTATTTAGCTTCTCACATAATTAAGTGGAAAATGAAAATTTTAAATAATTAACTTCAAATAAACTTAGACAAGTGATACACAGCTGTAAGCCTCTAACAACTCTCATTGCTCCGACAGTTACATTCCTAACCTAGTAGAATTTAGGAAGTGAGACTCCTGCTATCAGTGTCGGCCCTAAGAACCTTTAAAATTTGAAGGGTCTTAGGCAAAACTGATAAGAGGGGCCTATTGCAAAGACCATAAAATCTCAGAGACCCTACTGCAAGATTATTTTTTGACCTGTTTTGAGGGGCCGCCGCCTAATGTCAGGGCCGGCCCTGTCTACTATCTACATCAAAGGTTCAAAATAATGGTTTGAAATTGATATATTTAAATATTGATGTATTAATGATGGCTATGTTGGCTCAAAAGTATATTTTTTTCACTCAAGAAAAATAGATAATATCGGGATATATCAGCTAGATGTGATTATCTTGGTGATATCTTGATCAAGTATCAGTGATATATGATCAAATCGATTGTATAAGATATAGAAGGCCCAAAACGTATATAATTGTCCAAAAAATAATACCTATAGATCGATACATATCGTATTGACTGAATTTTAAAACCCTTTTAGTAAATGACGGTAGTCTTTCAGGCAATAATACAACCATCAGAGACCAATCAACCTAAAGATGACTATTATTGTCAATTCTTCATCATAACCAGTGTCCGAAAACTTAGAATTGACTCAAAATTCTATTAAGTTGAAAAACTCAATTGAGATTTTCTAAAAAATAGAAAAGCATGGTAAAACTCGTTGACTTACTCTACTTGAAATGCTACCGAGTTGGGTTGACTTAGATGGATTCAACCAAATTTTTTCGAGTTTTTATGATCTAAAAGCAACCTAAAATTTTGTAGATGATACGTTTAGACCATTTAAAAGTTGACTTTTCACAACTGGGTACATTTCCATTTCAAATTAAAAAAAAAAAAATGATTTAATAGTCTGAGTGGATCAAGTGATCAAGTTTTGCGCCTCTTACTGCACTTGTACAATTTTTCCACAGTTCTATGGACTTGAAGCATAGATAGAAAGTCCTGGACAACTGCGGTCTAAATTGATGAAGACAAACACTAGATTATGGGAAAGCTAATAAATGGATTCTTGGACTAATTACACAAGTTCATACATTGCATTTGGATCTTTGCTGTTGATTACTTTCCTGATTTCAGGATTTGGTTATTATTACAAGGAATCCCAAATTCTATTAGGAGGAATTTTCGGCCACTAAAATGGCAAAGATCCAAAAACAACCACCACTATCCACTAAAGGCCGCATGTCCACCTACTTCACGCCTGCAGAGGTGGATAAGATTATGATAATTATGCCTCTTAGCGCACCCGCTTAATTTTCGAGACATGTGTAAGTCTTTCTACCCATAAACATCGAGTAAATCTACGCAAAGTGGCTTTTTAAAGTAGAGTAAGAATCAAACTCAGGACTCCCACTTCTTAAAGTGAATTCTTGGCCATCACTCCTAAGAATCTCTTAATAAGGTTGTAAGGCCATCAAACTCAGGACTCCCACTAAATATAAACTATACGCGATACATAAATTTTATTAATTTGGGCCTGGAAAATCATACCCAAATAAGCCTGCATATGTATTGCAAGTCTGAACTTGGCTAAGCCCTGCAAATACAAATCGGACTGGCTCGGTTTCAACTTTCAGCAAATCTAGCTAACCCAGATCAGGGCCCGGCTCAGGACGTTTAAATACAATTCAGGCCTAAGCCTAGAAGGCTAGAAACCAAAAGCTCCGTACGTATATAATGGCTAGAATTTAGACATGGTTGAGTTTTGATACATTGATTAATACAGAGATATACTTATGTTTGATGGGATTCACAACCAAGAACATTTATTTACATTTATTTTGAAAATGTTATGTAAACAACTATGTAGCATTTATTGTTTGTCCAAAGACTTGGGTTTTTGTTTCCAACCAAGATTAAAAATATTGGGGCATATTTTAGAAATTATAATATTTTTTTATATTAAGTGAAAATAATGTTTCTACCAAAGTATCCAAACAATTATTTGTTTTTTTTGCAAATTTTAATTTTATCTATTATTTTGATTGTAAGTTGTTCTTCTATACGCCCCTAAATCATAATGCGTGTTTTAAGTTATAATAATCTTTATTGATTTTTTTGAACGGCATTCGTAGGTTATTTAAAATTTTATTGTCTAAAACTTTTAACTATAAATTGGAAGATTTTTTTTATTGGGTAACGGTACTTCTACTATCGTGACTGTAGGTCTAATGTCTCGTATATAACTTGGAATTACTCTAAGAAGTTTAGGTCTCTAGTGAAGTAGTTTTAATGTCATATTTCTGCTACATTTTCTTAGTGTTGTCTTCTTGTAATGAATTATTTCTTCTATTAAAAAAATAAAAATGAAATTCACTACTTCGGGCCCATTTAAAGTCTACCTCATATAGGTCATTTTGGACACTCCAGTTCCATTATTGCCACATATTCTTTGGGCCCATTTAGTATTTTTTTTTTTTTATAATTGTTCAAGAGAGTATAAAATGGTGTCAATTTCTTTCTAAAAAAAGATGGCAACTGAGTCAGGCCCAACTTGATCAAGACAAGACTGAATCAAGCCGCATAGGCCTAGTACAACTTTGATTTTTTTTTTTTTACTGAGTTCAACTGAGGCACTGAGTTTAAAATCAAAGCACTGAAGTAGGCCCAACAATAGTTTGTCTTATATTGGCTTGTGCATACAACCATGTCTTCCAAATCAACATCTAGATCCAGTAACAGCTCTAATGCAGATTGGTAATGTTTGGATTGCATCACTTCATGGACAAAAGCCCAATTCAGTCATGAAGTAGTACAGCCTCAATTCAATATGTGAATAATGGGTTCCATATTTAGTGAAATGATCGCCCGTACAGTTGTGTACCGTGTATTATGCCGAGCAGTTAGTTATAAGACCTACTAAATAGAGGAGTGATGGATGCATTTGGGATGTTATTTTTTTAATATGTGGTCCATAAAAAATTAATCGCTATTGGATTTAAAGATTAAAAAATAATTTAAACTAATCAAATTTTAGAGAATTTAAAAAATATAGTTTGATAATTCAACAGGATTATTCTGGTTGGGCCAAGTATTCAAGAAATGACAATTTTGACCCACACATTATCACTCTATTAGTTAGGCCGTATATCTAGGGGCTCGGTATAATATACACAATGATAATGACACCTTTCACGGTCTACCAATATAAAAGGAGAAGGGTTTTTTTTGTCCTCTTATATACCATTATTTGGTGTATCCAATCCCTCGGCTGAAGGGAATAGAATAGAACTGCTCTTGATTTCTTGAATACTCTATTATCTACTAATGAGAAATCAATATCTTCCTAAGGCAGTTTTAGCCACTAAACCAATAAATAGAGAATCATCTTTTAATCTTTCAAGGGTCGATATCTATTCAAACAACAACTTTGACGAAGTTAGTTTTGTAAATCTAGAAAGACTGTTTGTTAGATAATTTTCAATGAGCTACATCAAATCCTTTGAGTGGGACATATGGAAAGTATATACTACAAAGAATCATGTTGATCTTGTAATTTTAGAGTTTAAAATATTTACGTTATAAATTATTAGTTTTAGATACGATAATTAGATATAATTTTCTAAACATTATTTTGTTCAATTGATAATCAAACTTCCATGAGAAAATGAACACTTTAGCTTTTTCGAGAGAGAGAGTCATACAGACACCCAGTTTTTCTTCTCTCTACACACACTCTTTTTCAAAAACTTGGATATCTGCTGCCGCCAGATCTTCTTCTCAGCCTTAGATTAGGAGATCAAGAAAGTTTCTGCCTGCGAGATCCACCATACCCCTTCTGTTTTTTTATGGTCTATCCATCTGTACCATCAGATCTATGATCGCACTCGTGTAAGACCTTCCTTTGGCCAGTTTCTTCCACTATTGCTTGGGGCGACCGAAATCCAGTGTTGTGGATTTTTTTTCTTAAATCCAAATGGATCCTTCAATTCTCCACCTAGGATCGAGGCCATCATGGTCGCTCCTAACCCACCTATCTAAGTCTAAGGAAGACCTTGAGTTTTGGTCAACGGTAGGGCCCACCGATTTTCTTCTTCCCCTTCACAACTGGTTTGGCGGTACTGTTTTTCGAACAAACCAGTTTAAAGTAGAAAGATAAAAAGGTAATTTCTTCTAAGGTTTTGAAAAAGGGTGCGTGGAAAAAAAAAAAAACTGAGTGTACACATAACTCACCTTCAAGAGTTGGCAAGTAAATTGGTGAGGTGTTGTGTACTTTAAAAGGTATTGATAATTGAAATTTCTAATATTCCATGTAAGAGAATTGACCCACCTATACATCAAATGGGACAAATGCATGTAAGATGTTGAGATCTAGGAGCCTATGCCATGACTAAAATAATGTACTATAGCACTTTGGGCCAGTTATAAAAAAATTATAGCTGATGCAATAAAATAGTATACTAATTAACTATTATATTTTGATAAAATATGACTTGCTACTATTATTGAGAAGAGGGGGAAAAAATACAAAAGCTCTCCCCTCCTCTTTAGGTGCCGGACCGGGACGTTAACGGCGCACCGACAGAAGCTGTTTGTTTTGGTGACAGAGACGGTAGGGGTACGATGGTCTTTTCGTCACAGATTAATTTCTAGGGCTGAGATCGGCCCATGTTCTGACTTGCTTTTTGTCTCCGTCTGAGGATCAGATTGAAAGCAACCACAGCTGATCGGATGATCTGTGATTTTGTACCACTAGTGGGGTCCACTCCATGCGTCACCATCTCCAAGGGAAAGCGACAAACGGACAGCTGTAAAGTAGTCCCCAATTGAAAGCGATGCAATTTGCTCCACGTCAGCATTTCTGCTAACGCTTGATGCCCGGCTTTACTCCTAAAAGTCGGCTCGGCTCTCTTCAGTCACCTCGATCAGTCGGTTATGATTTGTACGGATATATTATAGGATGCCTCCTTTATGCTGGGCATATAGACACCGCAGAATCTTGTCACCAGACACCGATTTTTAGATTTTAAGTGGAAATTACTATGCTGCCCTTCCGCGCAGAATCGATCGATCGATTGTGCAGTGTACTTTTCGCATCGGTCGATCGATTACACGAGCTGAAGAAAAAATGTGAAATTGATTCTGTCGATCGATTGATAGCATGCTATCAATCGATCGATTACACGAGCGGAAGAAAAAATGTATTTTCGGCACACCCTAGGGATACCCTTATTTGTAAAACACTCTGTTTTAAACATTTGGGAGTGTCAAAAGACCTTGAAGTCTTAAAGTATTTTTATCAGATTATCGTAATTAGTCCGGATATTCAATTTAAGAAATTTTAAAAATATACAGTGGTTAAAAAACAACTTTAAAATTTTAATTTTTATTTATTTAATTACTGTATGAATCGATCGATTGATAGCTATCAATCGATCGACAGAATCAATTTCACATTTTTTCTTCAGCTCGTGTAATCGATCGATCGATACGAAAGGTGCATTGCACAATCGATCGATCGATTCTGCGCGGAAGGGCAGCATGGTAATTTCCACTTAAAATCTAAAAATCGGTGTCTGGTGACAGAATTCTGCAGTGTTTATATGCCCAGCCCTCCTTTACTTTAAAATATTCAGGGATGAGCAAAACATCCATTAATACCTATTAAATTATTTAACGATTGATGTGATATCATTGATTGATCTTTTAAATATTATTTAATAAAAACTGTACAAATTGAAATATCAATTAATTGTTTAAAATGTCAATTAATAATTCTGAAAACTTGCAAGATGAAGTAGGCCTCTCTAAATTTTGGAAAACCCTCTTTGTAATTATAGGATTTTACATGATATTTTTAAAGTAATTAAGGAACTAATTTATCTCTCTAAATAATTGAAGTCTGTATCTCCATTTTATATAAATACATAATTGAAATATTCTAAACATTCAAAATTTAGAAAAAAAAAGAGAAAAAAAGGATTTGTAAAGGAGTTCATTGTGCTTATTTATTTTATTTTTTTCACATAATGCATATTATAAATAAAGATTCATTTTAATGGGTGGATGTAAGACAATCTGGTATTTTAACTGCTGAATGCCAAGAATAAATCACACAAAATCAGATTGTAATTGGTTGATACATCGTACAAGTTACAATAATGCTACATGCATGCCAATATTTGATGGGCAGTCCATTCGGATACCCCCTTTTTTTGCCAGGAGACACCCCTTTTCAAAATTTAAGTGTAAATTACCGTTTTACCCTCCCGCTCAAAATCCTTCGAACGATTTTATAGATAAATTTTCGCATCCTTCGAATGGTAGGATCCTTCGAAGGATGTTGAAGATCCTTTGAAGGATCATGATTAAGATCCTTCGAAGGATCATCAACATCTTTCGAAGGAATGGATGTACAGTAAATTTTTATTTTTTAAAAAATTTTAAAGTTATTTTTTAATCACTGTGTATTTTCAAAATTTCTCAAATTAAATATCCGGACTAATTTCGATAGCCTGATAAAAATACTTTAAGAATTCAAAGTCTTTTGACACTCCCAAATGCTTAAAACACAGTGTTTTACAAATGAGGGTATCTCTAGGGTGTGTCGAAAACATATTTAGGAGTGTCAAAAGACCTTTAAGTTTTAAAGTATTTTTATCAGGTTATCATAATTAGTCCGGATATTCAATTTGAGAAATTTTGGAAATACACAGTGCTTAAAAAATAATTTTAAAGTTTTAAAGGAGATATCGACAATATAGACAGTTATCTTTTAATCACTGTGTATTTCCAAAATTTCTCAAATTGAATATCCGGACTAATTACGATAGCCTGATAAAAATACTTTAAGAATTTAAGGTCTTTTGACACTTTCAAATGCTTAAAATCCAGTGTTTTACAAATAAGGGTATCCCTTGACTGTGTAGAAAATATATTTGGGAGTATCAAAAGACCTTGAATTCTTAAAGTATTTTTATCAGACTATCGTAATTAGTCCGGATATTCAATTTGAGAAATTTTGGAAATACACAGTGATTAAAAAATAACTGTCTATATTGTCGATATCTCCTTTAAAACTTTAAAATTATTTTTTAAGCACTGTGTATTTCCAAAACTTCTCAAATTGAGTATCCGGACTAATTACGATAACCTGATAAAAATACTTTAACACTTTAAGGTCTTTTGACACTCCTAAATATGTTTTCGACACACCCTAGGGATACCCTTATTTGTAAAACACTGTGTTTTAAGCATTTGGGAGTGTCAAAAGACTTTGAATTCTTAAAGTATTTTTATCAGGCTATCGAAATTAGTCCGGATATTTAATTTGAGAAATTTTGAAAATACACAGTGATTAAAAAATAACTTTAAAATTTAAAAAAAAATAAAAATTTACTGTTACTGTACATCCATTCCTTCGAAGGATGTTGATGATCCTTCGAAGGATCCTAATCATGATCCTTCGAAGGATCTTCAACATCCTTCGAAGGATCCTACCATTTGAAGGATGTGAAAATTTGTCTATAAAATCGTTCGAAGGATTTTGAGTGAGAGGGTAAAACGGTAATTTACACCTAATTTTTAAAAAGGGGTATCCCCTGACAGAAAAAGGGGGTGTCCGAATGGGCTACCTATTTGATGCTCTTAGAATTTGGACCACCCTAAACCCCTAACTGCTGACATAAATGCCTTCAATTTAGAAATACAAAAGCCTCAAAAGTCAAGCTCAGCAGCCTATTAACGACTTCGCTGCTCATCATTCAAATCGAAGCAAATCTTTTTTATTTTATTTTTAATGATGAATGTTATGTAAATTTTAAATTTATAAATCGCAAGCGCACGAACAATTAAATAGTATAGCGATTAAGTGCGAGGTCGGACCCATTGGAACTTAGGAAAATATATCCATAAAAATATACCATTGAATTACGTATTTTAAGAACTTTAAGAAATATGGAGAAAAATCATAAATATGGAGTTATTTATCTAATCTATGAGTTTTAATCTTAATTTAGAAACATTGTAGATTTAAACATAGAATCTAACAATTTAATTAATTTTAATTAAGATGGTGGCATTAATAAAAAATATAAACAATCTCAATCTAATTTAAAATACAGAATTAAGATGCAATTAAATTATTTCCAACCTACTTCATCAATTTCACGAGTTTTTGGATTTATAAACAAAAAATAAAATTTAAAACACCTAAACTACCTATGTACATATTTACAGTGGAACTGGGTCAAAGAATTATGGAGGCTTTATGTTCCATATTTTAAAAATAATATCAAGGCGTAGAATATGGAGCTCACTTAAATTATTAATCATGCACTCAAATTCTTCATCTATTAAAATTCTTATTATAATAATTATAAAATCCATTATGTTAAGAAAATTCAATTCAAGCCTTAGTATAGATAAAATTTCAACTTATAATTCCAAATCCAAATATTTCATCTACTCTTTAAAAGAGCCTTGAATCAGAAAAATAAGTTTTATCTATCCTAAATATTTCATCCACTCTCCTCGAATCTCTTAAAATAATTTCAATCATAAAATTATAAAAAGAATAAAAACAAAATCAAACTCTCATCATACATAAATTAAATAATTGGACGACCATGATTCTAAATAAATCCACCTCTCCTTTATTAATAAAATTTGAATTAAGAATTATAATACAATGAAATTTTGGAATAAAGACATAAGAAAAATACAATGGAAATCAAAATCCACCAACCTTAGAACCCAATGTGGATTGAAAATCCCACAGTCATTCTCCTCCTCTTCTTCCTCTCATCTCCTTTTCTTCAATGCCCAAGTTCAATTTCCTCAATGGGAGAGAGCTAGTATTTATAGATGAAAGGAGGTGGAATGAATGGATTGGATTTAAAGATTTAAATAAAGCAAGGGACACATGGAGGGCGGATTTGATTTGTGCTAAATATGGAATGGCTTAAAGGAGGCCATGAGCTAAATTCGTACAAGGAAAGTGGGTGTAGAATCCCGTTTTTTACGCATTTATCATCTTGCAGCTCAGTTTTGACCTTGTTAACGTTCGAATCAGGAAAAGTTGTAAACTACAAAGTTGTAGCTCTTGAAGTTTTCTTTCCAACGCAAGAAAAATCAAAGCAATCGGATATCGGAGTGGAAATTTATAACCAAAATACCGAACATATGTCAAACCTTCCTTATTTTTCTCCCTTCCTTAATCCACTTGCCAAATTCGAAAATCCTCTTATATTGACTTCTAAATTTCGAATTTCCTCTTGAGATAATGAAAATAGTATTCACACATGTGGATTTCTTCATGGGCTTTTCTTAATGAGCTCAATAATTGGGCTTTTCAAAGTATGGAAAATTTAATAATTAATTTTACCACTTACAATCAATTCTAAAATTAACTAAATTAATCCAAACTCTCATAAATGGATTTGAATTAATTAGTTTACAAATAAAACCCCTAAAATTGTGGTAAAATAATTATTAAAAATTCCTAACTTTCCAAAATATCAACTTATGCCCATAAATTACAAAATTCCCCTTTTGAATTATCATATCTTGCATTTCCCTGTAAATCCTGCAAAACATCCAAAATCCAATTAAGCATATCATAAAACACACAAAACAAGGGACTAACTAGTCCAAATATAAGGGTAAAATAGTCATTTTCCAGTGCTCATCAATGAACTAGAATTTGCCAACCATTAACAAAAATTGTATCTCTTTATATTATAGAATTTTAAATTTCAGACAATTCAGCAGTTTTTATATTGCAAAAGACAAGTTTTTCTTTTTCATTTCATCCACCTGCTTTGTATTAGATTGAATAATTCAATAAATGACATTTTATATGAAGGAAAATTTTAAAAAATATTTGTTGAATATAGTCGTGAAAAGTCACTCATGTTTCTAAATCTTTAAACTTTTAAAAATAAGATGTGATTATAACTGGTATTTTGAAGGCTTCACATTCAAATATAAGTATTTCTTTAGAAAAAGCTATGCTCTAAATAAAAGTGAACTAAGATCAAATCACACAAGCAATCAGACCAAGAATATGTGATTTATCCGAAGGCTATGTCTATAGAGCATTTCGCTCAATTCACTGTGAAAAAGATAAATATAGATGCTAAAATGACTCCTATAAATTTGGACTTATAAGAAAACTTGGATCTATTATGTTTGAACCGAAGGCAACATAAAAGTACACAAAACAATATTTTGGCCAAATGCTAAATATGAGATACAATTCTTTTCATCCTCTTTTAAAAAAAATCTCTTCGCCCATGCATTTCTTTAAAGAAGATCTTCACTAATGCTTTTCTATATAATCATCATTTTACTCTCTTCACCCTTTTGCTTGTTCTCCTTCAACTCAAACCCAAAGTCAGAAATAGAATTCCTTGAGCCAGAGGAGTTCCTCTCTCTCTCTCTCTCCACCTGATATATCTTCCTGGTACATATCCAACATGCATCCTTCTTCCTCAAACTTGAAAATCTCAAAATCAATCATGAAACATGTCTCGGAATCTCAAGAAAAGTTGTCGAGAATAACTGGGAATACGGTTTTCTTTACCCCCAAATACTCCACGCTGAAACAGAGGTGTGGCCCTAAAGCCATTTCTTTTTCCCTTACTCTCTACTATAATACTTGTCCTAAATTAGTTATGGTATATGGATTTTGAAATTGTTCCAAAATAGTTGTCTCATTTATAATAGAGTAATATAAAGTGTGTTGAAAATGGATGAAATTATATGAAATGCTAATCTATATAGAGAGTTCTTTAAAAAATATAAATATTTTAAATGTGACAACTAAAATATAATAGAAAGAGTATTATTTTCCTTCTTCAACCTATTCTCATAATTTCAGACTTCAATAGTCCTTCCACTACTTGAGCTTGTATTGGTTCATAGAAAGGAGACGAAGAAGAGAAGAAGCTCGAGAAATGCAACGAGAGCCAGACTTTGCTATGGAAATAAGGGTGGGGATGGTGGGTGGAGCCATGTTGAGACCCATCGAAGAAGCCCCAGCCAATCAACAGCGGCAAATAAAATCCGAGAGTGTTAGGCACCCGCTATACGAGCAGCTGCCGGTGGCGCATATTGGGTGCCTCCATGTCTCAACACCGATCGATCAACTCCCCCTCGTCGAAGCTCAGCTCGCACAATCCCACCACCTCCTTCGCTCCTACCGGTCGCTTCCCCACCATCAGATCCTCTCTTCCCTCGACAAACAAGATTTAGACTACTTTCTTGTAAAATCACAGTGCCCCCATCTTCTTGTTTTCATCTTTGCCTTGCATAATTCTACTCTTTTGAGTCTCAAGTGATCGATCTACTGTTTACATATATTCCGTTTTGTTTTAGGCACAATATCTGTTGCTGCTATCTTCTTTCAAAGAAGAGCTTCAGCAGCACGTCCAAGTTCATGCGGTGGAAGCTGTGATGAGTTGCCGAGAGATAGAGCAATCATTACATGCTCTCACTGGTATTCTATTATATGCTCTTTTCGTCCACTTGTTTTTTTTTTTTAATTACTGTTTAATTGCTTGATATTAAAGATAATAATGTTAATTTGAGGAAGGCTTTGCTTTAGATATTGCTTTCTTTACTCGAAAGTTATTGAGGCCTCTTAGAGTATATGACAAACCTTTAGAGTATACACAAACTTCTCTATCTACGTACACCAAATAACACTATGAAAAGTGACTATTTTGTATTAAAAGTGACTTAAATTCAAAATATATAAGATTTGTAGGTGGTTTTGTGTATCCGTAGGATTATTCTCACCTCCAAAATATGGGTTGGAGATACCCATGTTATAAAAAAAAGTTTTTTAATTAATAATAATAAGAATCAAATATATCTGAATTATGTTTGGAAGAACTTTTCTGAATTTATTTTAAACATTTTTCCCTTTTTTTTTAATGAAAGTTTCTTGATTATATCATTCAAGGAAAAAAGCTCACAAAATACATCAAATAAGCCAAAGCCCGGGCCAGGGCAAAGACCAAAAGGCCACAATTTTAAGCAGTTCTTTAATCTAGCACAAATGCAAAAGGTTATTGTAATTATGCCTAAAATAAAATCAAATAAAGAATTTTATAGTGTAAAGACTTACACGAGATCATCTTTGATTACCTCAAGCCCTTGAAAGAGATGGTGAAATTGGCCTTTCCTGCCCTTGGTTTGATCTTATCTCTATCGAAGCTAGAGACTCATGGGATGTTAAAATCATTCCTTTGTGTGTGAAGGAGCGGGAATAAATGATTTTTTTTTATTAAAAAAAGTAATTTTGCAAAAAAGTTATATTTGGATTCGTTTCATGTCATCTGACAGATGTTATGAAATTTTGCTTTTTGTCAAGCTGCGAAAAGTCGATTCTTTGTTGTTTGAATCATAATTTTGAATTTCATTAAAAATGAAGAAGATGTTTTGTAAATGCCTTTATAATTATAATAACAATCTTCACTAAGATACTTTCAAGTTTGAACATCAACTGAAAATCGATAATGAAAACCCATTGAAGGAGTAAGACTTGGGGAAGGAACGGGTGCAACCATGTCCGATGATGAAGATGATTTACAAATGGAATATGCATTTGATAGTGGTGCAGATGGACATGATATGATGGGATGGGATTTGGTCCTCTACTTCTAACAGAATCTGAGAAGTCTTTGATGGAAATAGTGAGTCAAGAATTGAAGATTGAACTAAAGCAGGTGATGTTCTAACTATCATTTGAAGCACTAAATGCACTGTTTTTTTCAAAGAGGTAGTAGTTCCATAGCTCTGGTAATACTATTACCAATAATCTCAATCATCCATTGAATGTATGGTAGCTTTTCATTAAAATGCATGGTTGGCTGCTAATATTGTCTATAGGAAGACCATTTTGCTGAGGCTGTAAACGAATTTCACATTGAAAGTATAGAAAGAGATATATGGATTTATAAAAGACTTGGGCCACTCCACCTAATAGCTAGTCTTTTGGGATGAATACCTATGTTGGAACTGAGATTTCAGTCCAAAAGACTAGCCTGATAGGTGGAGTGATCCGGTCACATATAACTCCTTCGTTTCCCCCCTCACATCCGATGTGGAAGCCTCGTTCGATGGTAGAATTGTTGGAGTGCGAACGAGAGAGGGAAAAACTAAGGACTTATATGGAACTAGGTCACTTACCAACTAGAATACTCTTTTACGGTGGAAGCCCAATTCCAACAACCCAGTCCTAACAAGAACATTATAGTTTCTTCGTATAAAAAATTTGTACAGTTCTTGTAAAATGTAAAGCTATTGAAAGAGGATCAGACCCCTCAGCGTTTTGTCCACAGTATTCTTGCTAAAAATTGACTAATAATATGCAAGAGAGAGAAGTAGCCTGCATAATATGAGAACAGCAACAAATACTGTCATAAACAGATTGTAGCAATATAGCAGGGCTAAACTTAGCAGTTCTGCACATGAAGTGACCAATTGTAGTATCAATCAAAGGAAAAAAAGAATTCATTCTATGTTCAGATGTGGTGACTGTCTACTTTATAATCTGTCAGTAAAATGCTCCTTGAAAGTCTTTCACTATCTGTCATGAATGAATGAATTATATGTTTCTCATAGATGTTAAATTTTTTTTTTTTTTAATGAGGGTTAAGGGAAGACCCTAAAAGACATGTACAAATAAAACCACACCTGGGGTCGCGAGAGACAACCCCATGGGGAGGTCCAAAGAACATGCCACAAAAAAATAGATTAAGGCCCACCGACAAAAATAAGGGTGGGCATTCTAACACGGACGTTATCTTTTAGAAGGCATTGGTTTTAGTCAAGTTTCTATTTTGCCCCTTATCCATCCTGCAGAAATTGGTTCACTTTCCACTGAATCGATTCACTTATCGGTGCACTGGACATGTGCACTGACCGGATCACTTGGAAATCGGTACACCGATTTCTTGAGAGTCCAAATCGGTGCACCGACTGGATCATTTAACACATAAATCAGTTCACTAAAAAAGTGAGCCGATTTCTATGGATGGAGGCAAAGTGGGAAATCCAAAAAATCCGTGTCTACTAAAAGAGTATTCCCGTGTTAGGATGGCCACTCAAAAACAAACAAAGCCCACAAATTTGGGCAGAAAGTGTTGATAGTATAGGAAAGTGTTTTTCACCATATAGCACATACTTCCCATAATCACTCCCTAGTTAACCCACCCTAGGTCCATATTAAATTAGTGATGCAAAGAGAATTACATTTACAATTAAAAGGGGCATCATAGATGTCATAAACATATCGTGTTCATACAAACATAGTCCATTCCTTAAGCTTTCATACATTCAATTACACTTCTTATTGAGTTGACTTCGGGATGTGGACCACATACCAACCTTGGGATATACAATTTGGACTCATTTATACACATCATTTAGTCCTTACAATTCATCTTCATTCTAGACCATCCCTTGGTGGTTTATCAATATAGATCCCACTACTCTCATTTTCCATGGTCCAAACCCAAGTCTTACTATTATTAATTATGTTAGCCCTACATAGGGGTTTCCAATAATCATTACAATATTCCCATCATCATAACAATATCATAAACATGCTACATATCACACAATTGGGAATTCATAATGATTTATGCATTTAAATGGCAAATCAATCCAATTTATCATGCATTAAAGTTCATCAATAACTCAATAAATTCCCTAAATTAACATAAGAGCATATAAGCATCCATACAAGGTGTTTACCATTCCTCACCTCGAAAATTACGAAATTTAGGGTTGATCTTCGGGTCGTACCGTAGATTAAGCTTCGGCTTAGGTTAAAACCTGTTTATAATGCAGTTTGGACTCAGATTTAGATTTTTTTTTTTTTTTAAAGATTAATATATTCAAGTGTCTCATTTGACTAATTCTTTAGGTACATGTAAATCTCCTAATCTATACATATCGAATTGATAATAATAGAGATTGACCATTTTATGTTTAGAGAAAGAACAAAGGCGAGTTTTGACCACCAAATCAAAAATTTAAAAATCTATTTATAAGAAATATAATAAATTATATGGTAAAATAAGTAATATGATGCTACTCATTAATGATGGCAACAATCGGCCTATATCTTGGATGGACGCCAGTATAGAGAAGGGCAACTGTTTTGAGTGATGCACCGATTCCCCCATGGCATCCCCTTGTAACCTTTCATCTGTCGACCAAATTTTAAAGAAACCATTTCAAGAAAAGTGGGTTTGAACAAACAAAAATCAACTTAATTTATAAAAGGATCGGACTTGGATAAAAAAAATTAAAGCTTGATTATTATTCAGGCCAATTTTATGCTTATGCGTTGGTCTAAAAATTATTATTCAACTGACTCATGGCTATCATTTTAAGCCTCCTCAAAATTCTTTGTTGTATGTAGACTCTCCATGATTGCTTAGGACAAAATTATGTTCTAGAACAGAATGGCAGACTCCCCTTTCATCTTACTGGTTCAGTGAAAATGCATATAATGACCGATGCTTGTTTGAAGGAATTTCGAGGGGTCTCTAAATGAGATATGCATAGATCATGGAGGGTGAACTCCCTAGAGAGCAATCGTATGATATAGTGCTCTCCTTTTTTTTTTTTATAACCTAAGGGGAACCACGAGACAAAGGCCCTCCTAAACCCCTCGGAAGAGAGCCCCACACTTACACAAGACGCCTCCAGTTTACGCTACTAGAACTCAAACTTATTGAGGCGAGAAGTAACCAGTTAAGCTATCCAACAATGGGTGAGGTGCTCTTTTTTTCTTTTTCAAACAGTATCATGACTTGAGCCCACAACACAATGAGTGCTTGCCAATTGCTATAGGCTCTTGTCATTGCATAATGCTTTCTTGTACAAGTATTACTTACTGTATTCTTCATGTATGTTTTCTTTCTAATGTGGGGATTTGGCTATCTTGAGGTGCTGTATTATTTATTAATTTTCTTGTGCACTTCATTAGCATGTTATCCCACCCTTTATAAAATTGCAGCTGCCATTCTACCCAAACCCCAACCGAGGGGGAAAAATAGATGTAGAAAAGAACTTGATCAATTTCCTTTAGAAACCATTTCTACAAGTAAAACATTGAAACATTTAGCACAATGCACTAAATCATGCCTAAATCAAAACTTAGATGCCACAGATTATAGAATCAAAATAACACCATGAATTAGAAACTATAGTAAAAATAAGCAAACGCAGTAACACACTAAGAAAGTAATAAGCTAAGACCAAATGAGAAGTATGAAATAATATAAACTAAGAAGCAACAAAATGAATAGCTGAATAGATACAAATGAGCATTAAGTTCTTTATTATGCCATTTAGTGGTCATCCCTTCTACTGTCGAGATAAAAGGGTATTCTTCCCTTAAGAACTGCAGGCAAGGTGAGGGTCGCTCGGAAGAAGGCAGGCTGCAGGAGAGTCGGGTTGGAGAGGGATAGAACGGAAAAGGGAAATGGGTGGAGGACAACGGGGGGGCTGGGGTCGTTGAAGGCAGTGATGGGAGGCTTGGCTGGCATCAATGGAGAACACAGCTGGAAGAGGTAGGAAGCAGCAGGGCGACAATGAGCTGCGGCGATCGTGTGTTGCCAATACCTTTCTCACTCTCTCGTCGTTTAACGAAAGAGAAAGGCCAATGAAGCAAAGTAATAATGAGGGGTAAAATCGGAATTCAAAATAAGAGGAAAGAATCCACTGCAGACAAAAAGAAAATAAGGGTTTATATAACATTACCCTTTAGATAAGAATCACAAGTATTTTAATGTGCTCCAAGACAGTTTCCTCATAACTCTACCATAAGCCTTTTCAAAACCAATAAATACCAGCTATAGGTTCTTCCTTTCTCCTTAAATTTCTCAATGAGTTGCCTTAGTACAAAGATAGCTTCTATTAGCTAATGAAATACGAATATGCTCTACATTATCATATGTACGAGTTTGCTTTAGGTAAACCCGTTCCCATCCCCAGCTAAAGCCATAAGCATGAAAATATAATGCCCCCACTTGCAAGTGAGGATTGTAGCTAACAAAGAATGCATGATAGTGCCAATACATAAACACGCTAGAAATTGTTGCTTCTATGCCCTTCTACAATCAATGGACATGAACAAAAAATGGGCATTGAGAAGCTTTTCAACTAATATCCTCCAACTCATCTACAGTTGAATTTCATGAAAATCTCTTTAAACTCAAAATTAAGAGCAAAACTAAATTTCTTTCGAATCGGACTATTCAAACTTTCAGATTTTCGACCTAAATAGCCATCACTACATCCACCAGATTGATAATGTCATTGTGGAAATGCCCCTCACTAACCAATGAATACAAATGAATATTCGGCATTCCATCGACTTCCACATAGACAACGTTGTTGCATGGATGCCCATCCAAACCAAAGAACCTAATCAAAATTGGGCATCAATACGCTTTTCCACTCAATCTCCAAAAAAAAAATATTTCAATCTTATTTGAAATACAAACTTCACAACATGTATCATGTTATCGCTTGTATTCCCTTCTCAATCAATAGTCCTACACAAAAAATGGGCATTGACAAGCTTTTGAACCAATATCATACAACTCATATAACAATGAAATACATGAAAAACTCTTTCAACTAAAAATTAAGAGCCAAGCCAAATTTCTTTCGAACCGGGATCTTCCAGCTTTCAGATCTTCAAGCTAAATAGTGATCTCTACTTCCAACAGATTGACAATGTTATTGCGGAAATGCATGTCCGTAAACCAAAAGTGGGCATTTCATTGATTTCCAGTTAATAGTAGATATTGTCCAACACCACAGTCAACGTTGTTGTTTGGATGCCCATCCCGACCAAGGAACTTAACCAAAATTGGGCATCAATACAGATTTCCAGTCAATATCCAATAAAAATGTATTTCAATCTCATTCGAGATATTTAAATACGGGCTTTACAACATATACGATGTTGTCGCTTGTATGCACTTTCCCAAATCAATGGACATAAACCAAAAATAGGATTTGAACCAATATCCTAGAACTCATCTAAACTTGAATTTCATGAAAATCTCTTAGAACACAAAACTAAGAGCAAGCAAAATTTCTTTCAAATCAGGCTCTTCAAGCTTTCAGATTTTTGAGCCACAGCCATCTCTACGTCCACCACATTGATGACATCAATGGAGAAACCAATGAACCTAAATTAAAATCATAAATCAAAATTGGGCACTTCATTGATTTCTACTTAATAGTAGATATTGGCATGACACTACATAGAGAATGTTGTTGTTTGGATGCCCATCCCAACCAAAGAACCTAACCAAAACTGAGCATTAATACGCATTTCTACACAATATCCAATAAAAATCTATTTCAATCTGATTTGAGATAATGAAATATGGTTTTCACAACATATATGATGATGTTGCAGGTATGCGCTGCCCCAATCAATGCACAAAAACGAAAAATGGGCATTGGTAAGCTTTTGAACCAATACCCTACAACTCATCTAAAGTTGAATTTCAAGAATCTCTCTTTCCAAGCCAAATTTCTTTCGAATCGGATTCTTCAAACTTTCAGATTTTCGACCTAAATAGCCATCTCTACTTCCATCAGAGTGATGATGTCGTCGTGAAAATGTCCATCCCCAACCAATGAACCTATACCAAAATTGGGCATTTCATTGATTTCCACATAATAGTATATATGGGCCGAACACCACATAGACAACGTTGTTGTGTGGATGCCCATCCCAACCAATGAACCTAACCAAAATTGGGCATCAATACAACTTTCCACTTAATATCCAATAAAAATGTATTTCAATCCAAATTACTTTCGAGTCTTGGTGTTCAAACTTTCAGACTTTGGACCTAAATAGCCATCTCTACTTCCATCAGAATCATGATGTCATTGTGAAAATGTCCATCCCCAACCAATAAACCCATACCAAAATTGGGTATTTCATTGATTTCCACATAATAGTATATATGGGCTGAACACCACATGGATAACGTTGTTGTGTGGATGCCCATCCCAACCAATGAACCTAACCAAAATTGGGCATCAATACAACTTTCCACTTAATATCGAATAAAAATATATTTCAATCCAAATTACTTTCGAATCAAACTCTTCAAGCTTTCAGATTTACAAGTTAAATAACAATTTCAACTTCCACCAGATTGATGATGGCATTGTGGAAATGCCCATCCCCAACCAATGAACTAAAACCAAAATTGAGCATTTCATTTATTTCCACATAATAGTAGATACGAGGCTCACACCACATAGATAACTTTGTTGTTTGGATGTCCATCACAACCAACGAACCTAACCAAAATTGGAAATCAATACAGCTTTCTACTAAATATCCAACAAAAATATATTTCAATCTTATTTGAAATACGGACTTCACAACGTATATGATGTTGTTCCTTATATGCCCTTCCCCAATCAATGGGCATAAATAAAAAATGGGAATTATCAAAATAATTGGCACGACCATGCTAATGAAAGTAACATTTTTCATTACTTATCTAATGGTTGATGGTTGGGCTAGAATTGCTGGAGAGATTGTCAGGTTGAAGCCACTGGTCATGTACAACATAAAGAATGCATTCTTGGTTAAAACTGAGAAAGATAAAGAGGACAGGCAGACTTGTCGCAACTGCCAACTAACAAGCAGTGGGTGTACGACCAGCAAAGATGCCAACAAATTGTTGGAACGTAACGAGCAACACAGTCAGATTTGGGGCAGCACCATTCTTAATTGGATAATCCACTAAGCAAAGATGAAACTGAGCAGAAACTGCAGCGTGCAACATTCAAAATAAAAAAATAATACAGCTAGCAAGTGGAAATAAGAAGAGGGATGAATTGGAAATAGAAGAGAAGAACAACAGCATGCATACGATTGTAGAAGCTAGAGAAAGAAAAGACAGAGGCACCAATTAGCAATTAGAAAAACATCGTTTCCACCAACAGGAACACAATTTGAAGCCAGCACCTGGAACTGTTGCTGGGTGCTGAAGCTAGAAATAGATAGATAAAACAAAGGGACAACCAGGTTTTCCAATCGGTGGTGTTGCGAGCAGCACCAAGAATGGTGTGCACCAATACACAAAAAAGGGAATAAAAAGGGATCTTTATCCCATTCATCTCTATCGTGGCTAAGGTAAGAATAGAGAGGAAAGGCAGAGTTTGGCATTGAGAAAATTGAACATATGCTGGCCGATTGAAGAATCGAAAAGAAAGGAATCGTTGCTGCTCAAAGAAAGATTAGAAAAGATAGGAGGAAATAAAGGAGGAGTCGGCCATACAACACCTGCGAAGGAAAGCAAAATAAAATAGAAGCTGCCAGTGCATGCCAAGGTCGGCTGAATTGAGTGGGTCTGCACACACCTTGCTTAACTTAGCTATCCAAACCTCTATAAATTGGAGACCTCTCCATTGTACAGTTCGAACTTGGCTGGGGAATTTGGAGAGCTTTGGAGCTAGGAGAAAATAGGATTTTCTTATTTTGTCTAAGGTTAGTGTTTTAATATTCATTTTTTTTATTGTAGTTGATTCCTTCAATTTCATGTCTTGTAATTTAAATCTAGCAATAAAATTCTATTTGATATAAATTTAAAACACAACACCAGTCATTGGACATAAACCAAAAATGGGCATTGACAAACATTTGAACCAATATCATGCAACTTATCTAAAGTTGAATTTCATGAAAATCTATTTGAACTAAAAATTAGGAACCGATCTAAATTTCTTTCGAATCAGGATCTTCCATCTTTCAAATTTTTGAGCTAAATAGCCATCTCTACTCTCACCAAATTGATAATGCTATTGCGGAAATGCCCGTCCCCAACCAATAAACCTAAATCAAAAGTGGGCATTTCATTGATTTCCAATTATACTATTGGGCATCAATAAAACTTTCCACCAAATATCAAATAAAAATATATTTCAATCTTATTTGAAATACAGCCTTCACAACATAAATGAGGTTGATGCATGTATACCCTTCCCCAATCAATGGAAAAAAAAAAAAGGGCAGAGACAAGCTTTTGAAACAATATTTTACAACTCGTCTAAAGTTGAATTTCATCAAAATCTCTTCGAACTCAAAATGAAGAGCCAAGCCAAATTTGTTTTGAATCGGTCTCCTCAAACTTTCATATTTTCGAGCCAAATAGTCATTTCTATTTCCACCAGATTGATGATGTCATTGTGGAAATGCCCCTCACTAACCTATGAACGTAAACGAAAATTCGGCATTCCATTGACTTCCGCATGATAGTAGATATGGGCTTGACACCACATAGACAACATTGTTGTGTGGATACCCATCCCAACCAAAGAACCTAGTCAAAATTGGACATCAATATGCCTTTCCACTCAATATCCAATACAAACATATTTCAATCTTATTTGAAATACGGTCTTCACAATATGTATGATGTTGTTGCTTGTATGCCCTTCCATAATCAATTGACATAAACAAAAAATGGCCATTGGTAAGCTTTTCAACCAATATCTTATAACTCATCTAAAGTTGAATTTTGTGAAAATCTATCAGAACACAATTAAAAGCCAAGCCAAATTTCTTTCGAATCGGGTTCATCAAGCTTTCAGATTTTCAAGCTCAGTAACCATTTCTACTTCACCAGATTGATGACGTCATTGTGGAAATATCCATCCCCAACCAATGAACCTAAACGAAAAATGAACATTTCATTGATTTCCACATAGTAATAGATATGGTCCTGGCACCACATAGACAACGTTGATGTATGGAAGCCCATCCCAACGAAGGAACCTAACCAAAATTGAGCATCAATACAGCTTTCCACATAATATCCAATAACAATATATGTCAATCTCATTTGAAAGACGGTCTTGACAACATATATGAGAGCTTCTTTTTATAGAAAATGAGAGTTTTCAAAAGAAAAGCATATTTTTTAAAAGAAAGTGTGAGCTGTTGGTAGGAAAAATATTTATCAAGAAGAAAACGGGCATTCTTATAAAGAAAAGGACAACATTAAGAAGAAACGTAGAGCTTGAGTAAGAAAGAGAAGTTTTTTGTAGATGAGAAGAGTAGTTTTAACAATAACAAGAGAGCATTCAGCCGAAAATGAGAAAGTTTTTCACAAGAAAAGAAGTCTCTTAATAAGAAAATATAACTTTCTAATAAGAAAACAAGAGAAACCAAAAAAAAAAAAAATGAGTTTTTTCAAAATTAATGGAGTTTTCTAATAAGAAAATGGCAGCTTTTCAAAAAGAAAAAGGAGAGTTTTTCATAAGGATATGAGATTTTGAAGAAGAAAATGAGAGTTTTAATAATAAAGTGAGAACATTTCAGAAAAATAAAGAAGGAAATAATAACTTTTCGTAAGAAAGTAGAGCTTTATGATAAGAGTTTAGAGTTAATCAAAAGACAATGACAGTTCTAAGAGGAAAGAATGAGTTCTAAAAACAAAAGGGAGTTCCACTAAAAAAATGAGAGCCTTATGAAAAAAGTCAAAATCGAGTTTTTTATAAATAAGTTGTGAATATTGTAAAAAGAAAAATGGGAAAGAAAACAAAGCGTCTTAAAAATGAAGATGATGCCACGCTCATTAACAACATAAACATATAGGTCCATGTATAGTATAAAAGAAATAGGATTTTCTCAAAATATTCATTAGGTCGAAGAATTGTTAATTTGATAAGTTTTTGAGCTAAAATGATGAAATAGTGGGCTAAGGCCCAAAAGGGTACATGGGCTTTTCCATCCATAATCCATGTGGATCCAAGACTTTTGGGCCCTAAAATCATAGATTCACATGGATTTTGGGTGGAAAACCCCATGGATCTATGTATATCGAACCTTAGCCAATTATTTCATCAACTTTAGATCAAAAACTCATCAAAATAACAATTTTTTAAGCTAATGAACTTTTTCAAAAAATTCAATTTATTTTATAAAATATATGAACCGGCATTTTATAGATGTGCCCACGTCAAGAGATGAGTGTTTTTAGAAGAAAAAATACCTTTAAGAAGAAATATGAGAGCTTTTCAAAAGAAAATGATATATCGATAAAAGAAGAATTTTAAAAAGAAAATGAGAGTTCTTCAAAAGAAACTAAGAGTTTTTCATAAAAATGAGAGTTTCAATAAGAACATGAGTATTTACTAGAAAATGAGTGTTTCTCAAAACAAAGAAATTTTCATAAAAAATAGTGTATTTTTAACAAGAAAGTGAGAGTATCATGGTGAAATGAGAAAAATAGTGTTTCAAAAAATGTATATGCCAAAAAAATACAAAGTATAATATTAACATCAAATTATAATCTTTTAAGAATGAAAGGAGAGATTTTCAAAAGAAACTGAATATTTTATAGAAGAAATGGAGAGGTTTTTTTTTTTTCCCCCCAAATATAGACTTGTTAGAAGAATTGAAGATTGTTTACCCCCTCCTCTCCAATAGGAAAAAAGAGCCGTTCTAAAGAAGAGTAGTGACAAGAAAAGTAGACATTTAGTTAAGAAATGAGAGTTTTTTGGATCAAATAGATAATTTCTAACAACAAAAGTTGAGTTTTAATAGGAAAGGGAGAGTTTTTTTTTTAGAAAATAAGGGTTTTCATAAGAAAAGAAGCTTTTTTAGAAGAAACTGCGAGCTCTTAGTAACAAAACAAAAGTTGTCATGAAGAAAATAGGCATTTTTATAAAGAAAGGACAACATTAAGAAGAAAACGTAGAGCTTCACTACGAAATAGAACTTTTTCTAGATGAGAATAAGAGTTTTAGCAATAAAAGGAAAGAGCATTTTGTCGAAAGTGGTAGAGTTTTTCAGAAGAAAGGAAGTCTCTTAATAAGAAAACAAGAGCGTCAAAAAGAATAAATATATATATTGTCGTTTTCGGTAAATTCTTTCCCACATTCGTTAACTTCATCATTCTACAACGCACAATCCCCAACCAGTGGACTCGAACAAAATTACGCACTCTCCCACAACTTTCCTACTAATATACTATAAACATGAAATTCATACTAATCTACGATTCTCACAAGTGTCAAATATCACATATACTATATTTTCAATGAGATACCCTCCCCTGAAAAATTAATCGACATAAAAAAGTGCATAGGCACTTCTTTCATATCAACAACCGACGAATAAATTTGCAACACTATATGAAACTCTCATTTCTTGCCCGTCACCACATAGATAACGTTGTTATTTGGATGCCCATCCTGACAAAGGAACCTAACCAAAACTGGACATCAATACAGATTTCCACTCAATAACAGATAAAAATATATTTCAATGTTATTTGAGATATTGAAATACGGTCTTTACAACATCCATGATGTTGTTGCCTCTATGCCCTTCTACAATCAATGGACATGAACAAAAAATGGGCATTGAGAAGCTTTTCAACTAATATCCTCCAACTCATCTACAGTTGAATTTCATGAAAATCTCTTTAAACTCAAAATCAAGAGCCAAGCTAAATTTCTTTCCAATCGGGCTATTCAAGCTTTCAGATTTTCGACCTAAATAGCCATCACTACATCCACCAGATTGATAATGTCATTGTGGAAATGCCCCTCACTAACCAATGAATACAAATGAATATTCAGCATTCCATCGACTTCCACATAGACAACGTTGTTGTATGGATGCCCATCCCAACCCTTTCCACTCAATCTCCAATAAAAAAATATTTCAATCTTATTTGAAATACGGACTTCACAATCATGTTGTCGCTTGTATTCCCTTCTCAATCAATGGTCCTACACAAAAAATGGGCATTGACAAGCTTTTGAACCAATATCATATAACTCATAAAACGTTGAAATTCATGAAAAACTCTTTCAACTAAAAATTAAGAGTCAAGAAAAATTTCTTTCGAATCAGGATCTCCCAGCTTTCAGATCTTCAAGCTAAATAGTGATCTCCACTTCCAACAGATTGACGATGTTATTGCGGAAATGCCTGTCCGTAAACCAAAAGTGGGCATTTCATTGATTTCCACTTAATAGTAGACATTGTCCGACACCACATAGACAATGTTGTTGTTTGGATGCCCATATCCGAACAAGAAACCTAACCAAAATTGGGCATCAATACAGATTTTCAGTCAATATCCAATAAAAATGTATTTCAATCTCATTCGAGATATTTAAATACGGCCTTTACAACATATACGACGTTGTTGCTTGTATGCTCTTTCCCAAATCAATGGACAAAAACCAAACATAGGATTTGAACCAATATCCTAAAACTCATCTAAACTTGAATTTCATGAAAACCTCTTAGAACACAAAACCAAGAGCCAAGCAAAATCTCTTTCAAATCGGGCTCTTCAAAGCTTTCAGATTTTCGAGCCAAATAGCCATCTCTACGTCCACCACATTGATGACATCATTGGAGAAACCAATGAACCTAAATCAAAATTGGGCACTTCATTGATTTCTACTTAATAGTAGATATTGGCATGACACCACATAGACAATGTTGTTGTTTGGATACCCATCCCAACCAAGGAACCTAACCAAAACTGGGCATTAATACGCATTTCCACTCAATATCCAATAAAAATATATTTCAATCTGATTTGAGATTATGAAATACAGTTTTCACAACATACATGATGATGTTGCAGGTATGCGCTTCTCTAATCAATGGACAAAAACAAAAAATGGGCATTGGCAAGCTTTTGAATCAATACCCTACAACTCATCTAAAGTTGAATTTCAAGAATATCTCTTTGAACGTAAAATTAAGAGCCAAGCCAAATTTCTTTCGAATCGCGTTCTTCAGACTTTCAAATTTTCGACCTAAATAGCCATCTCTACTTCCATCAGAATGATGATGTCATTGTGAAAATGTCCAATCTCAACCAATGAACCTGTACCAAAATTGGGCATTTCATTGATTTCCACATAATAGTATATATGGGCCGAACACCACATAAACAACGTTGCTGTGTGGATGCCCATCCCAACCAATGAACCTAATCAAAATTGGGCACCAATACAACTTTCCACTTAATATCCAATAAAAATATATTTAATTCCAAATTTGTTTCGAATCGGAGTCTTCAAGTTTTCAGATTTACAAGCTAAATAACATTTTCAACTTCCACCAGATTGATGATGTCATTGTGGAAATGCCCATCCCCAACCAATGAACCAAAACCAAAATTGAGCATTTTATTTATTTCCACATAATAGTAGATATGAGGCTGACACCACATATATAACGTTGTTTTTTGGATGCCCATCCCAACCAAGGAGCCTAACCAAAATTGGACATTAATACAGCTTTCTACTCAATATCCAATAAAAATATATCTTAATCTTATTTGAAATACGGACTTCACAGCATATATGATGTTGTTCCTTGTATGCCCTTCCCCAATCAATGGACATAAACAAAAAATGGGAATTGACAAGCTTGTCAATCAATATCCTACAACTCATCCAAAGTTGAATTTCATGAAAATCTCTTTGAACTTAAAATTAAGAGCCAAGACAAATTTAGTTATAATCGGGCTCTTCGAGCTTTCAGATTTTCAAGCTAAATAACCATTTCTACTTCCACCAGATTGATGGTGTCATTGTGGAAATGCCCATCACCAACAAATCAACCCAAACAAAAATTAATCATTTAATTGATTTCCATATAATAGAAGATATGGGCCTGACACCACATAAGACAACAGTGTTGTATAAATGCCCTATCCAAACCAAGGAACCTAATCAAAATTGGGCATCAATAAGGTTTTCCACTCAATATCCTATAAAAATATATTTCCATCTCATTTGAGAAATTGAAATATGATCTTCACAACATATATGATGATGATGTTTGTATGTCCTTTCCCCAATTGATGAACACTGAAAAATGTCTATTCTTTACCTCTATATTTGGATTAGTTAGCCCTTGTTTTGTGTGTTTATGATATTTTTAATGGGATTTTGAGAGTTTTGCAGATAATTCAGGATAATACAAGAAAAGATGTAAAAATTGAAGAAAATTCAGGAAAAGTGTAGGATTCGTTTTTGGAAACACTTGGTAAAAGTAGACCCATATTCAAGGCCAAATCAAACAAAAAGGCCACAAGATCTGAGTCACCTATTTAATCGGCATTGTGTGGACTGCTTGGGTCTTATTGTACATGAGAGATCGTTAGCATACAGATGAGGAATCAGGTTGAATACAAGATGAGTTGCAAATGCTACATGTACATATGATCTTTGAAAGAAGACCTTCTGTAATGACTGTTGGGTGGATCAAAGAGTGAAATAGAGTAATGTTGCAACTGCTATACCTTGAAGCTGTCAAAGAAGACCTTTTGTGGTGGATCAATCAGGGAAGGATCCTGTGCAAGTCAGTATGCACATCATGATGATATCAGATCTTGAGGGAAGGCTGTCAAAACTTTTATTTAGGATTTCCTTTGGGCATTGCTTTGAAGTTATTCCTTATTTTTCTTTCATCGATACTTATTATGATGTTAAAGATACAAGGTTAAATATCACTGTCATCTTTGGAGAGGAGATCTGCTTGGAAGTATTATCTATTTTTACTAATCAACATGTTTCTTGGGAATACAGTAGTTGGAACAACATTTGAGCAAATCAATAGTTTCGCCCATGAGTCCACATACGAAATTATCAAAATAATTGGTACGACCATGCTAATGAAAATAACATTTTTCATTACTTATATAATGGTTGATGATCGGTCTAGAATTGCTAGAGAGATTGTCAGGTTGAAGCCACTGGTCATGTACGACATAAAGAATGCATTCTTGGTTAAAACTGAGAAAGATAAGAGGCTAGGCAGACTTGTCGCAACTGCCAGCTAACAAGCAGTGGATGCACAACCAGCAGAGATGCCAACAAATTGTTGGAACGTAACGAGCAACACAGTCAGCTTTGGGGCAGCACCGTTCTTAATTGGATAGTCCACTAAGCAAAGATGAAACTGAGTAGAAACTGCAGCGTGCAACATTCAAAATAAAAAAATAATACAGCTAGCAAGTGGAAATAAGAAGAGGGATGAATTGGAAATAGAAGAGAAGAACAACAGCATGCATACGATTGTAGAAGCTAGAAAAGAAAAGACAGAGGCACCGATTAGCAATTAGAAAAACGTTGTTTCCACCAGCAGGAACACATCCTTGAAACCAGCACCTGGAACTGTTGCTGGGTGCTGAAGCTAGAAACAGATAGATAAAAGAAAGGGACAGCCAGGTTTTCCAATCGGTGGTGTTGCGAGCAGCACCAAGAATCGTGTGCACCAATACACAAAAAAGGGAATAAAAAGGGATCTTTATCCCATTCATCTCTATCGTGGCTAAGGGAAGAATAGAGAGGAAAGGCAGAGTTCGGCATTGAGAAAATTGAACATATGCTGGCCGACTGAAGAATGGAAAAGAAAGGAATCGTTGCTGCTCAAAGAAAGATTGGAAAAGATAGGAGGAAATAAAGGAGGAGTCAGCCATACAACACATGCGAAGGAAAGCAAAATAAAATAGAAGCTGCCGTGCATGCCAAGGTCGGCTGAATTGAGTGGTTCTGCACACACCTTGCTTAACTTAGCTATCCAAACCTCTATAAATTGGAGACCTCACCGTTGTACAGTTCGAACTTGGCTGGGGAATTTGGAGAGCTTTGGAGCTAGGAGAAAATAGGATTTTCTTATTTTGTCTAAGGTTAGTGTTTTAATATTCATTTTTTTTATTGTAGTTGATTCCTTCAATTTCATGTCTTGTAATTTAAATCTAGCAATAAAATTCTATTTGATATAAATTTAAAACACAACACCAGTCATTGGACATAAACCAAAAATGGGCATTGACAAACATTTGAACCAATATCATGCAACTTATCTAAAGTTGAATTTCATGAAAATCTATTTGAACCAATATCATGCAACTTATCTAAAGTTGAATTAGGAACCGATCTAAATTTCTTTCGAATCATGATCTTCCATCTTTCAGATTTTTGAGCTAAATAGCCATCTCTACTCTCACCAAATTGATAATGCTATTGCGGAAATGCCCGTCCCCAACCAATAAACCTAAATCAAAAGTGGGCATATCATTGATTTCCAATTATACTATTGCCCTGACACCACATAGACAACGTTGCCGTTTGGATGCCCATCCAAACCAAGGAACCCAACCAAAACTGGGCATCAATAAAACTTTCCACCAAATATCAAATAAAAATATATTTCAATCTTATTTGAAATACAGCCTTCACAACATAAATGAGGTTGTTGCTTGTAAGCCCCTCGCCAATCAATGGACCAAAAAAAAATGGACAGTGACAAGCTTTTGAAACAATATTTTACAACTCGTCTAAAGTTGAATTTCATCAAAATCTCTTTGAACTCAAAATTAAGAGCCAAGCTAAGTTTCTTTTGAATCGGGCTCCTCAAGCTTTCATATTTTCGAGCCAAATAGTCATTTCTATTTCCACCAGATTGATGATGTCAGTGTGGAAATGCCCCTCACTAACCTATGAACGTAAACGAAAATTCGGCATTCCATTGACTTCTGCATGATAGTAGATATGGGGCCTGACACCACATAGACAACGTTGTTGCGTGGATACCCATCCCAACCAAAGAACATAGTCAAAATTGGGCATCAATACGCCTTTCCACTCAATATCCAATACAAACATATTTCAATCTTATTTGAAATACGGTCTTCACAACATGTATGATGTTGTTGCTTGTATGCCCTTCCATAATCAATTGACATAAACAAAAAATGGGCATTGGCAAGCTTTTCAACCAATATCTTATAACTCATCTAAAGTTGAATTTTGTGAAAATCTATCAGAATACAATTGAAAGCCAAGCCAAATTTCTTTCGAATCGGGCTCATCAAGCTTTCAGATTTTCAACCTCAGTAACCATTTCTACTTCCACCAGATTGATGACGTCATTGTGGAAATATCCATCCCCAACCAATGAACCTAAACGAAAAATGGACATTTCATGATTCCACATAGTAATAGATATGGTCCTGACACCACATAGACCACGTTGATGTATGGAAGCCCATCCCAACCAAGGAACCTAACCAAAATTGGGCATCAATATAGCCTTCCACTTAATATCTAATAACAATATATTTCAATCTCATTTAAAAGACGGTCTTCACAACATATATGAGAGCTTCTTTTTATAGAAAATGAGAGTTTTCAAAAGAAAGCATATTTTTTAAAAGAAAATGTGAGCTGTTGGTAGGAAAAATATTTATCAAGAAGAAAACGGCCATTCTTATAAAGAAAAGACAACATTAATAAGAAACGTAGAGCTTTAGTAAGAAAGAGAAGTTTTTTGTAGATGAAAAGAAGAGTTTTAACAATAACAAGAGAGCATGTAGTCGAAAATGAGAGATTTTTCACAAAAAAGGAAGTCACTTAACAAGAAAATATAACTTTCAAATAAGAAAACAAGAGAATAAAAAAAAAATGAGTTTTTTCAAAATTAATGGAGTTTTCTAATAAGACAATGGCAGCTTTTCAAAAAGAAAAAGGAGAATTTTTCATAAGGATATGAGATTTGGAAGAAGAAAATGAGAGTTTTAATAATAAAGTGAGAACATTTCAGAAAAATAAAGAAGGAAATAATAACTTTTCGTAAGAAAGTAGAGCTTTATGATAGAGTTTAGAGATAATCAAAAGACAATGATAGTTCTAAGTGGAAAGGATGAGTTTTTAGAATAAATTGAGAGTTCTAAAAACAAAATGAGAGTTCCACTAAAAAAATGAGAGCCTTATGAAAAAAGTCAAAGTCGAGTTTTTTATAAATAAGTTGTGAATATTGTAAAAAGACAAATGGGAGAAGAAAATGAAGAGTCATAAAAATGAAGACGATGCCAGGCTGATTAACAACATATAGGTCCATGTATAGTATAAAAGAAATTGGATTTTCTCAAAATATTCATTAGGTCGAAGAATTGTTAATTTAATCAGTTTTTGAGCTAAAATGATGAAATAGTGGGCTAAGGCCCAAAAGGGTACATGGGCTTTTCCATCCATAATCCATGTGGATCCAAGACTTTTGGGCCCTAAAATCATAGATTCACATGGATACAACCTTAGCCAGTTATTTCATCAACTTTAGATCAAAAACTCATCAAAATAACAATTTTTTAAGCTAATGAACTTTTTCAAAAAATTCAATTTATTTTATAAAATATATGAACCGGCATTTTATAGATGTGCCCACGTCAAGAGATGAGTGTTTTTAGAAGAAAAAATACCTTTAAGAAGAAATATGAGAGCTTTTCAAAAGAAAATGATATATCGATAAAAGAAGAGTTTTAAAAAGAAAATGAGAGTTCTTCAAAAGAAACGAAGAGTTTTTCATAAAAATGAGAGTTTCAATAAGATAATGAGAGTATTTACTAGAAAATGAGTGTATCTCAAAACAAAGAAATTTCATAAAAAATAGTGTATCTTGAAAAAGAAAGTGAGAGTATTATGGTAAAATGAGAAAAACAGTGTTTCAAAAAATATATATGCCCAAAAAACAGTATAATATTAAAATCAAATTAAAATCTTTTAAGAATGAAAGGAGAGATTTTCAAAAAGAAATTGAATATTTTAAAGAAGAAATGGAGAACTTTTTTTTTTCCAAAAAAAGATTTGTTAGAAGAATTGAAGACTGTTTACCCCCTCCTCTCCAATAGGAAAAAAAGAGCCGTTTTAAAGAAGAGTAGTGACAAGAAAAGTAGATGTTTAGTTAGGAAATTAGAGTTTTTTGGATCAATTGGATAATTTCTAACAACCGAAGTTGAGTTTTAATAGGAAAGGGAGAGTTTTTTTTTAGAAAATGAGGGTTTTCAAAAGAAAAGAAGATTTTTTAGAACAAACAGCGAGCTCTTGGTAAGGAAACAAAAGTCATCATGAAGAAAATAGGCATTTTTATAAAGAAAAGACAGCATTAAGAAGAAAACGTAGAGCTTCACTACGAAAGAGAACTTTTTCTAGATGAGAATAAGAGTTTTAACAATAAAAGGAGAGAGCATTTTGTTGAAAGTGGGAGAGTTTTTCGGAAGAAAGGAAGTCTCTTAATAAGAAAACAAGAGCATCAAAAAGAATAAATATACATTGTTGTTTTCGTAAATTGTTTCCCACATTCGTTAACTTCATCATTCTACAACGCACAATCCCCAACCAGTGGACTAGAACAAAATTACGCACTTCCACCACTTTCATACTAATATACTATAAACATGAAATTCATACTAATCTACGATTCTCACAAGTGCCAAACATCAAAAAAACAATATTTTCAATGAGGTTCCCTCCCCTGAAAAATTAATCGACATAAAAAAGTGCATAGGCACTTATTTCATATCAACAACCGACGACTAAATTTGCAACTCCATATGGAACTCTCATTTCTGGCCCGACGCAACATAGACAACGTTGCCATTTGGATGCCCATCCCGACGAAGGAACCTAACCAAAACTGGGCATCAATACAGATTTCCACTCAATAACTAATAAAAATATATTTCAATGTTATTTGAGTTATTGAAATACGGTCTTTACAACATCCATGATGTTGTTGCCTCTATGCCCTTCTACAATTAATGGACATGAACAAAAAAATGGGCATTGAGAAGCTTTTCAACCAATATCCTCCAACTCATCTACAATTGAATTTCATGAAAATCTCTTTAAACTCAAAATCAAGAACCAAGCTATATTTCTTTTGAATCGGGCCATTCAAGCTTTCACATTTTCGACTTAAATAGCCATCACTACATCCACCAGATTAATAATGTCATTGTGGAAATGCCCCTCACTAACCAATGAATACAAATGAATATTCGGCATTCCATCGACTTTCACATAGACAACGTTGTTGTATGGATGCCCATCCCAACCAAAGAACCTAGTCAAAATTGGGCATCAAAATGCATTTCCACTCAATCTCCAATAAAAATATATTTCAATCTTATTTGAAATACGGACTTCACAACATATATCATGTTGTTGCTTGTATTCCCTTCACAATCAATGGTCCTAGACAAAAAAATGGGTGTTGACAAGCTTTTGAACCAATATCATAACACTCATATAATGTTAAAATTCATGAAAAACCCTCTAAACAAAAAATTAAGAGCCAAACCAAATTTCTTTCGAATCGGGATCTTCCAGCTTTCATATTTTCAAGCTAAATAGCGATCTCTACATCCAACAAATTGACGATGTTATTGCGGAAATGCATGTCCGTAAACCAAAAGTGGGCATTTCATTGATTTCCACTTAATAATAGATATTGTCCGACACCACATAGACAATGTTGTTGTTTGAATGCCCATCCCGAACAAGAAACCTAACCAAAATTGGGCATCAATACGGATTTCCAGTCAATATCCAATAAAAATGTATTTCAATCTCATTCGAGATATCTAAATACGGCCTTTACAACATATACGACATTGTTGCTTGTATGCTCTTTCCCAAATCAATGGACAAAAACCAAACATAGGATTTGAACCAATATCCTAGAACTCATCTAAACTTGAATTTCATGAAAACCTCTTAGAACACAAAACTAAGAGCGAAGCAAAATTTCTTTTAAATCAAGCTCCTCAAGCTTTCAGATTTTAGCCCTCTCTACGTCCACCACATTGATGACATCATTGGAGAAACCAATGAACCTAAATCAAAATTGGGCACTTCATTGATTTCTACTTAATAGTAGATATTGGCATGAAACCACATACACAATGTTGTTGTTTGGATGCCCATCCCAACCAAAGAACCTAACCAAAACTGGACATTAATACGCCTTTCTACACAATATCCAATAAAAATATATTTCAATTTGATTTGAGATAATGAAATACGGTTTTTCACAACATATATGATGATGTTGCAGGTATGCGCTTCCCCAATCAATGGACAAAAACAAAAAATGGGCATTGGCAAGCTTTTGAACCATAGCTTACAACTCGTCTAAATTTGAATTTCAAGAATATCTCTTTGAACGTACAATTAAGAGCCAAGCCAAATTTCTTTCGAATCGGGTTCTTCAAACTTTCAGATTTTCGACCTAAATAGCCATCTCTACTTCCATCAGAATGATGATGTCGTTGTGAAAATGTCCATCCCCAACCAATGAACCTATACCGAAATTAGGCATTTCATTGATTTCCACATGGAAATATATATGGGCCGAATACCACATAGACAACGTTGTTGTGTGGATGCCCATCCCAACCAATGAACCTAACGTTGATGTTTGGATGTCCATCCCCACTAAGGAACCTAACCAAAATTGGACATCAATACATCTTTCTACTCAATATCCAATAAAAATATATTTCAATCTTATTTGAAATACGGAATTCACAACATATATGATGTTGTTCCTTGTATGCCCTTCCCCAATCAATGGACATAAATAAACAATGGGAATTGACAAGCTTTTCAACCAATATCGTACAACTCATCCAAAGTTGAATTTCATGAAAATCTCTTTGAACTCAAAATTAAGAGCCAAGACAAATTTCGTTCTAATCGGGCTCTTCGAGCTTTCAAATTTTCAAGTTAAATAACAATTTCTACTTCCACCAGATTGATGGTGTCATTGTGGAAATGCCCATCGCCAACAAATGAACCCAAACAAAACTTAGGCATTTTGATTTCCAGATAATAGTAGATATGGGCCTGACACCACATAAGACAACAGTGTTGTATGGATGCCCATCCAAACCAAGGAACCCAACCAAAACAGGGCATCAATACAGATTTCCACTCAACATCTAATAAAAATATATTTCAATCTTATTTGAGATATTGAAATGCGGACTTTATAACATCTATGATGTTGTTGCTTCTATGCCCTTCTCCAATCAATGTACATAAACAAAAAATGGGCATTGAAAAGCTTTTAAACCAATATCCTACAACTCATATACAGTTGAATTTTATGAAAATCTCTTTAAACTCAAAATTAAGAGCCAAGCTAAATTTCTTTCGAATCGGACTCTTCAAGCTTTCATATTTTTGACGTTAATAGCCATCTCTACATCCACCAGATTGATGACGTCATCGTGGAAATGTCCATCCCCAACTAATGAACCTAAACAAAAATTGGGTTTTGATTGATTTCTAATTAATAGTAGATATTGGCCTAACACCAAATAGAAAAACATAGTTGTTTGGATGCCCATCCCAACCAATAAACCTAAATAAAAATTGGGAATTTCACTGATTTCCACCTAATAGTAGAAATATGATGCTGCTTGCTTGTATGCCCTTCCTCAATCAATGGACATAAATCAAAAATGGGCATGGACAAGATTTTGAACCAATATCCTACAACTCATATACAGTTGAATTTCATGAAAAATCACTTTGAACTTAAAATTAAGAGTCGAGCCACATTTCTTTCCAATCGGGCTCATAAAGTTTTCAGAGCTTCAAGTTCAGTAACCATTTCTACTTCCACCAGATTGATGATGTCGCTGTGGAAATGTCCATCCCCAACCAATGAACCTACACCAAACATGGGCATTTCACTAATTCCCACTTAATAGTATAAATATGATATTGTTGCTTGTATGCCATTTCCCAATCAATGGACATAAACAAAACATGGGATTGGCAAGATTTTTAACCAATATCATACAACTCATCAAAAGTTGAATTTCATGGCAATATTTTTAAACTCAAAATTAAGAGCCAAGCTAAATTTCTTTCTAATCGGGCTCTTCAAGCTTTCATATTTTTTACCTAAATAGCCATCTCTACTTCCACCAAATTGATGATGTCATTGTGGAAATGCCCATCTCCAACCAATGAACCATAACCACATTAGGCATTTCATTGATTTCCACTTAGTAGTGGATGTTGTCCTTGCACCACACAGACAACATCGTCGTTTGGATACCCATCCCGACCAAGGAACCTAACCAAAACTGGGCATCAATACAGATTTCCACTCGATATCCAATAAAAATATATTTCAATCTCATTTGAGATATTGAATTACAGTCTTTATAACATCCATGATGTTGTTGCTTCTATGCCCTTCTCCAATCAATGGACATAACCAAAATGGGCATTGAAAAGCTTTTAAACCAATATCCTACAACTCATCTACAGTTGAATTTCATGAAAATCTCTTTAAACTCAAAATTAAGAGCCAAGCTAAATTTCTTTCGAATCAGGCTATTCAAGCTTTCAGATTTTCGACCTAAATAGCCATCACTACATCCACCAGATTGATAATGTCATTGTGGAAATGCCCCTCACTAGCCAATGAATACAAATGAATATTCGGCATTCCATCGACTTCCACATAGACAACGTTGTTGTATGGATGCCCATCCCAACCAAAGAACCTAGTCAAAATTGGGCATCAATACGCCTTTCCACTCAATCTCCAATAAAAATATATTTCAATCTTATTGGAAATACAGACTTCACAACATATATCATGTTGTCGCTTGTATGCTCTTTCCCAATTCAATGGACAAAAACCAAAAATAGGATTTGAACCAATATCCTACAACTCATTTAAACTAGAATTTCATGAAAACCTCTTAGAACACAAAACCAAGAGCCAAGCAAAATCTCTTTCAAATCGGGCTCTTCAAAGCTTTCAGATTTTCGAGCCAAATAGCCATCTCTACGTCCACCACATTGATGACATCATTGGAGAAACCAATGAACCTAAATCAAAATTGGGCACTTCATTGATTTCTACTTAAGAGTAGATATTGGCATAACACCACATAGACAATGTTGTTGTTTGGATGCACATCACAACCAAGGAATCTAACCAAAACTGGGCATTAATACGCATTTCCACTCAATATCCAATAAAAATATATTTCAATCAGATTGAGATAATGAAATACGGTTTTCACAACATATATGATGATGTTGCAGGTACGTGCTTCTCCAATCAATGGACAAAAACAAAAAATGGGCATTGGCAAGCTTTTGAACCAATACGCTACAACTCATCTAAAGTTGAATTTTAAGAATATCACTTTGGACGTACAATTAAGATCCAAGCCAAATTTCTTCTGAATCGGGTTCTTTAAACATTCAGATTTTCGACCTAAATAGCCATCTCTACTTCCATCAGAATGATGATGTCTTTGTGCAAATGTCCATCTCCAACCAATGAACCTAAAACAAAATTGAGCATTTCATAGATTTCCACATAATAGTATATATGGGCCGAACACCACATAGACAACGTTGTTGTGTGGATGCCCATCCCAACCAATGAACCTAATCAAAATTGGACATCAATACAACTTTCCACTTAATATCCAATAAAAATATATTTAATTCCAAATTTCTTTTGAATCGGACTCTTCAAGCTTTCAAATTTACAAGCTAAATAACAATTTCAACTTCCACCAGATTGATGAGATCATTGTGGAAATGCCCATCCTCAACCAATGAACCAAAACAAAAATTGAGCATTTCATTTATTTCCACATAATAGTAGATATGAGGCTGGCACCACATATATAACGTTGTTGTTTGGATGCCCATCCCAACCAATAAGCCTAACCAAAATTGGACATCACTACAGCTTTCTACTCAATATCCAATAAAAATATATTTCAATCTTATTTGAAATAAGGACTTCACAGCATATATGGGAATTGACAAGCTTGTCAACCAATATCCTACAACTCATCCAAAGTTGAATTTCATGAAAATCTCTTTGAACTCAAAATTAAAAGCCAAGACAAATTTCGTTCTGATCGGGCTCTTCGAGCTTTCAGATTTTCAAGCTAAATAACCATTTCTACTTCCACAAGATTGATGGTGTCACTATGGAAATGCCCATCACCAACAAATCAACCCAAACAAAAATTAGGCATTTCATTGATTTCCATATAATAGAAGATATGGGCCTAACACCACATAAGACAACAGTGTTGTATGGATGCCCATCCAAATCAACGAACCTAACCAAAATTGGGCATCAATAAGGTTTTCCATTCAATATCCAATAAAAATATATTTCCATCTCATTCGAGATATTGAAATATGATCTTCACAACATATATGATGTTGTTGCTTGTATGCCCAATTCTATTTCATGTCTTGTAATTTAAGTCTAGTAATAAAATTCTATTTGATATAAATTTAAAACACAACACTAATCATTGGACATAAACAAAAAATGGGCAATGACAAACATTTGAACCAATAGCATGCAACTTATCTAAAGATGAATTTCAAGTAAATCTATTTGAACTAAAAATTATGAACCAAGCTAAATTTCTTTCGAATCAGGCTCTTCCATCTTTCATATTTTTGGACTAAACAGCCATCTCCACTTCCACCAAATTGATAATGCTATTGCGAAAATGCCCGTCCCCAACCAATAAACCTAAATCAAAAGTGGGCATTTCATTGATTTCCAATTATATTATTGGCGTGACACCACATAGACAACGTTGATGTTTGGATGCCCATCCACACTAAGGAACCCAACCAAAACTGGGCATCAATAAAACTTTCCACCAAATATCAAATAAAAATATATTTCAATCTTATTTGAAATACAGCCTTCACAACATAAATAAGGTTGTTGCTTGTATGCCCTTCCCCAATCAATGGACGAAAAAAAAAAATGGGCAGTGACAAGCTTTTGAAACAATATTTTACAACTCGTCTAAAGCAGAATTTCATCAAAATCTCCTTGAACTCAAAATTAAGGGCCAAGCCAAATTTCTTTTGAATTGGGCCCCTCAAGCTTTCAAATTTTCGAGCCAAATAGTCATTTCTACTTCCACCAGTTTGATGATGTCATTGTGGAAATGCCCCTCACTAACCAACGAACGTAAACGAAAATTTGCCATTCCATTGACTTCCACATAGACAACATTGTTATGTGGATACCACCCATCCCAAACAAAGAACCTAGTCAAAATTGGGCATCAATACGCCTTTCCACTCAATATCCAATACAAACATATTTCAATCTTATTTGAAATACGGTCTTCACAACATGTATGATGTTGTTGCTTGTATGCCCTTCCTTAATCAATTGACATAAACAAAAAATGGGCATTGGCAAGCATTTCAACCAATATCCTACAACTCATCTAAAGTTGAATTTTGTGAAAATCTATCAGAACACAATTAAAAGCCAAGCCAAATTTCTTTCGAATCGGGCTCATCAAGCTTTCAGGTTTTCAAGCTCAGTAAGCATTTCTACTTCACCAGAATGATGACGTCATTGTGGAAATATCCATCCCCAACCAATGAACCTAAACGAAAAATGAACATTTCATTGATTTCCACATAGTAATAGATATGGTCCTGGCACCACATACACAACATTGATGTATGGAAGCCCATCCCAACCAAGTTACCTAACCAAAATTGGGCATCAATACAGCTTTCCACATAATATCCTATAACAATATATGTCAATCTCATCTGAAAGACACTCTTCACAACATATATATGAGAGCTTCTTTTCATAGAAAATGAGAATTTTCAAAAGAAAAGTGTATTTTTTAAAAGAAAGTGTGAGTTGTTGGTAGGAAAAATATTTATCAAGAAGAAAACGGGCATTCTTATAAAGAAAAGACAACATTAAGAAGAAACGTAGAGCTTTAGTAAGAAAGAGAAGTTTTTTGTAGATGAGAGGAAGAGTTTTAACAATAACGAGAGAACATTTAGTCGAAAATGAGAGTTTTTCACAAGAAAGGAAGTCTCTTAATAAGAAAATATAACTTTCTAATAAGAAAACAAGAGAAACAAAAAAAAAAAAAAATGAGAGTTTTCAAAATTAATGGAGTTTTCTAATAAGAAAATGGCAGCTTTTCAAAAAGAAAAAGGAGAGTTTTTCATAAGGATATGAGATTTTGAAGAAGAAAATGAGAGTTTTAATAATAAAGTGAGAACATTTCAGAAAAATAAAGAAGGAAATAATAACTTTTCGTAAGAAAGTAGAGCTTCATGATAAGAGTTTAGAGTTAATCAAAAGACAATGACAGTTCTAAGAGGAAAGGATGAGTTTTAAGAAGAAATTGAGAGTTCTAAAAACAAAATGGGAGTTACACTAAAAAAATGAGAGCTTTATGAAAAAAGTCAAAGTCGAGTATTTTATAAATAAGTTGTGAATATTGTAAAAAGAAAAAAGGGAAAAGAAAATGAGGAGTCTTAAAAATGAAGACGATGCCAGGCTCATTAACAACATATAGGTCCATTATAGTATAAAAGAAATAGGATTTTCTCAAAATATTCATTAGGTAGAAGAATTGTTAATTTGATCAGTTTTTGAGCTAAAATGATGAAATAGTGGGCTAAGGCCCAAAAGGGTACATGGGCTTTTCCATCCATAATCCATGTGGATCCAAGACTTTTGGGCCCTAAAATCATAGATTCACATGGATTTTGGGTGGAAAACCCCATGGATCTATGTATGTCGAACCTTAGCCAGTTATTTCATCAACTTTAGATAAAAAACTCATCAAAATAACAATTTTTTAAGCTAATGAACTTTTTCAAAAAATTCAATTTATTTCATAAAACATATGAACCGGCATTTTATAGATGTGCCCACGTCAAGAGATGAGTGTTTTTAGAAGAAAAAATACCTTTAAGAAGAAATATGAGAGCTTTTTAAAAGAAAATGATATATCGATAAAAGAAGAGTTTTAAAAAGAAAAAGAGAGTTCTTCAAAAGAAACGAAGAGTTTTCCATAAAAATGAGTTTCAATAAGAACATGAGAGTATTTACTAGAAAATGAGTGCTTCTCAAAACACAGAAATTTTTATAAAAAATAGTGTATCTTTAAAAAGAGAGAGAGAGTACTATGGTGAAATGAGAAAAACAGTGTTTCAAAAAATGAATATGCTCAAAAAATAAAGGTATAATATTAACATCAAATTAAAATCTTTTAAGAATGAAAGGAGAGATTTTCAAAAGAAATTGAATATTTTAAAGAAGAAATGGAGAACTTTTTTTTTTCCAAAAAAAGATTTGTTAGAAGAATTGAAGACTGTTTACCCCCTCCTCTCCAATAGGAAAAAAGAGCCGTTTTAAAGAAGAGTAGTGACAAGAAAAGTAGATGTTTAGTTAGGAAATGAGAGTTTTTTGGATCAATTGGATAATTTCTAACCACCGAAGTTGAGTTTTAATAGGAAAGGAAGAGTTTTTTTTTAGAAAATGAGGGTTTTCAAAAGAAAAGAAGATTTTTTAGAAGAAACAGCGAGCTCTTGGTAAGGAAACAAAAGTCATCATGAAGAAAATAGGCATTTTTATAAAGAAAAGACAACATTAAGAAGAAAACGTAGAGCTTCACTACGAAAGAGAACTTTTACAAGATGAGAATAAGAGTTTTAACAATAAAAGGAGAGAGCATTTTGTCGAAAGTGGGAGAGTTTTTCGGAAGAAAGGAAGTCTCTTAATAAGAAAACAAGAGCATCAAAAAGAATAAATATACATTGTTGTTTTCGTAAATTCTTTCCCACAGTCGTTAACTTTATCATTCTACAACGCACAATCCCCAACCAGTGGACTAGAACAAAATTACTCACTCCCACAACTTTCCCACTAATATACTATAAACATGAAATTCATACTAATCTACGATTCTCACAAGTGCCAAACATCAAAAAAACTATATTTTCAATGAGATACCCTCCCCTGAAAAATTAATCGAAATAAAAAAGTGCATAGGCACTTCTTTCATATCAACAACCGACGAATAAATTTGCAATACTATATGAAACTCTCATTTCTGGCCCAACACCACATAGACAACGTTGATGTTTGGATGCCCATCCCGACCAAGGAACCTAACCAAAACTTGGCATCAATACACATTTCCACTCAATATCCAATAAAAGTACATTTCAATGTTATTTGAGATATATAAATACGGTCTTTACAACATCCATCATGTTGTTGCTTCATTGCCCTTCTACAATCAATGGACATGAACAAAAAATGGGCATTGAGAAGCTTTTCAACCAATATCCTCCAACTCATCTACAGTTGAATTTCATGAAAATCTCTTTAAACTCAAAATCAAGAACCAAGCTAAATTTCTTTTGAATCGGGCCATTCAAGCTTTCACATTTTCGACTTAAATAGCCATCACTACATCCACCAGATTAATAATGTCATTGTGGAAATGCCCCTCACTAACCAATGAATACAAATGAATATTCGGCATTCCATCGACTTCACAGACAACGTTGTTGTATGGATGCCCATCCCAACCAAAGAACCTTGTCAAAATTGGGCATCAATACGCCTTTCCACTCGATCTCCAATAAAAATATATTTCAATCTTATTTGAAATACAGACTTCACAACATATGTCATGTTGTTGCATGTATTCCCTTCCCAATCAATGGTCCTAAACAAAAAAATGGGCATTGACAAGCTTTTGAACCAATATCATACAACTCATATAACGTTGAAATTCATAAAAAACTCTTTGAACTAAAAATTAAGAGCCAAGCCAAATTTCTTTCGAATCGGGATCTTCCAGCTTTCATATTTTCAAACTAAATAGCGATCTCTACTTCCAACAAATTGACGATGTTATTGCGGAAATGCATGTCCGTAAACCAAAAGTGGGCATTTTATTGATTTCCAGTTAATAGTAGATATTGTCCGACACCACATAGACAATGTTGTTGTTTGGATGCCCATCCCGACCAAGGAACCTAACCAAAATTGGGCATCAATACGGATTTCTAGTCAATATCAAATAAAAATGTATTTCAATCTCATTCGAGATATTTAAATACGGTCTTTACAACATATACGATGTTGCTCGCTTGTATGCTCTTTCCCAAATCAATGGACATAAACCAAAAATGGGATTTGAACCAATATCCTAGAACTAATCTACACTTGAATTTCATAAAAACCTCTTAGAACACAAAACTAAGAGCGAAGCAAAATTTCTTTTAAATCGGGCTCTTCAAGCTTTCAGATTTTAGCCCTTTCTACGTCCACCACATTGATGACATCATTGGAGAAACCAATGAACCTAAATCAAAATTGGGCACTTCATTGATTTCTACTTAATAGTAGATATTGGCATAACACCAGATAGACAATGTTGTTGCTTGGATGCCCATCCCAACCAAGGAACCTAACCAAAACTGAGCATTAATACACCTTTCTACACAATATCCAATAAAAATATATTTCAATCTGATTTGAGATAATGAAATACGGTTTTCACAACGTATATGATGACGTTGCAGGTATGCGCTTCCCCAATCAATGGACAAAAACAAAAAATGGGCATTGGCAAGCTTTTGAACCATAGCTTACAACTCATCTAAAGTTGAATTTCAAGAATATCTCTTTGAACGTACAATTAAGAGCCAAGCCAAATTTCTTTCGAATCGGGTTCTTCAAACTTTCAGATTTTCGACCTAAATAGCCATCTCTACTTCCATCAGAATGATGATGTTGTTGTGAAAATGTCCATCCCCAACCAATGAACCTATACCGAAATTAGGCATTTCATTGATTTCCACATAGTAATATATATGGGCCGAATACCACATAGACAACGTTGTTGTGTGGATGCCCATCCCAACCAATGAACCTAACCAAAATTGGGCATCAATACAACTTTCCACTTAATATCCAATAAAAGTATATTTAAATCTTATTTGACATATTGAAATACGGTCATCACAACCTATACGATGTTGTTGCTTATATGCCCTTTCACAATCAATGACATAAACCAATAATTGGCATTGACAAGGTTTTGAACCAATATCCTACAACTCATCTAAAAATGAATTTCATTAAAATCTCTTTGAACTCAAAATTAAGAGTAAAGCCAAATTAGTCGTACACCTAATGGCGCGTGGTATACTACTTTGCTAAGGTAGGAGTTGATAACGGCTTATAAGGAGTCTTCTTTCTTTCACTTTTGAGGACATCCATTTGATTGCATAGTGGGTTGAGGGGATGTTGGACAAAAGATTTTTTTTTTTTTGTATTAATGTTAATTTCTTTCTATGTTCTTTTCTTCCTTTTTGCTTTCTTTTAGGTCTATTGCTTTTAGAGCTTTTTGTTGATCTGCTACTCTCTCTTATGAATAAAATTTCTTTCTTACTGCTCGTAAAAAAAAAAGGTCAACCCAAATTTCTTTCGAATCGGACTCTTCAAGCTTTCAGATTTACAAGCTAAATAACAATTTCAACTTCCACCAGATTGATGATGTCATTGTGGAAATGCCCCATCCCCAACCAATGAACCAAAACCAAAATTGAGTACTTCATTATTTCCACATAATAATAGATATGAAGCTAACACCACATAGATAACGTTGTTGTTTGGATGTCCATCCCAACTAAGGAACCTAACCAAAATTGGACATCAATACAGCTTTCTACTCAATATCCAATAAAAATATATTTCAATCTTATTTGAAATACAGACATTCACAACATATATGATGTTGTTCCTTGTATGCTCTTCCCCAATCAATGGACATAAATAAACAATGGGAATTGACAAGCTTTTCAAGCAATATCGTACAACTCATCCAAAGTTGAATTTCATGACAATCTCTTTGAACTCAAAATTAAGAGCCAAGACAAATTTCGTTCTAATCGGGCTCTTCGAGTTTCAGACTTTCAAGTTAAATAACAATTTCTACTTCCACCAGATTGATGGTGTCATTGTGGAAATGCCCATCGCCAACAAATGAACCCAAACAAAAATTAGGCATTTTGATTTCCAGATAATAGTAGATATGGGCCTGACACCACATAAGACAACAGTGTTGTATGGATGCCCATCCAAACCAAGGAACCTAACCAAAACAGGGCATCAATACAGATTTCCACTCAATATCTAATAAAAATATATTTCAATCTTATTTGAGATATTGAAATGCGGTCTTTATAACATCTATGATGTTGTTGCTTCTATGCCCTCTCCAATCAATGGACATAAACAAAAAATGGGCATTGAAAAGCTTTTAAACCAATATCCTACAACTCATATACAGTTGAATTTTATGAAAATCTCTTTAAACTCAAAATTAAGAGCCAAGCTAAATTTCTTTCGAATCGGACTCTTCAAGCTTTCATATTTTTGACGTTAATAGCCATCTCTACATCCACCAGATTGATGACATCATCGTGGAAATGTCCATCCCCAACTAATGAACCTAAACAAAAATTGGGTTTTGATTGATTTCTAATTAATAGTAGATATTGGCCTAACACCAAATAGAAAAACATAGTTGTTTGGATGCCCATCCCAACCAATAAACCTAAACAAAAATTGAGGAATTTCACTGATTTCCACCTAATAGTAGAAATATGATGTTGCTTGCTTGTATGCCCTTCCCCAATCAATGGACATAAACCAAAAATGGGCATGAACAAGATTTTGAACCAATATCCTACAACTCATACACAGTTGAATTTCATGAAAAATCACTTTGAACTCAAAATTAAGAGTCGAGCCACATTTCTTTCCAATCGGGCTCATAAAGCTTTTAGAGCTTCAAGTAACCATTTCTACTTCCACCAGAGTGATTATGTCATTGTGGAAATGTCCATCCCCAACCAATAAACCTAAACCAAAAATGGGCATTTCATTGATTTCCACTTAATAGTAGAAATATGATATTGTTGCTTGTATGTCATTCCCCAATAAATGGACATAAACAAAAAATGGGATTGGCAAGATTTTTAACCAATATCATACAACTCATCAAAAGTTGAATTTCATGGAAATATTTTTGAACTCAAAATTAAGAGCCAAGCTAAATTTCTTTCTAATCGGGCTTTTCAAGCTTTCATATTTTTTACCTAAATAGCCATCTCTACTTCCACCAAATTGATGATGTAATTGTGGAAATGCCCAACCCCAACCAATGAACCATAACCACATTAGGCATTTCATTGATTTCCACTTACTAGTAGATATTGTCCGTACACCACACAGACAACATTGTCGTTTGGATGCCCATCCCGACCAAGGAACCTAACCAAAACTGGGCATCAATACAAATTTCCACTCAATATCCAATAAAATATATTTCAATCTCATTTGAGATATTGAATTACAGTCTTTACAACATCCATGATGTTGTTGCTTCTATGCCCTTCTCCAATCAATGGACAACCAAAATGGGCATTGAAAAGCTTTTAAACCAATACCCTACAACTCTATCTACAGTTGAATTTCATGAAAATCTCTTTAAACTCAAAATTAAGAGCCAAGGTTAAAAAAAATTGAATCGGGCTCTTCAAGCTTTCAGTTTTTTACCTAAATAGTCATATCTACATCCACCAGATTCATGATGTCATTGTGGAAATGCTCATCGCCTTCCAATGAACCTAAACCAAAATTGGGCATTTCATTGACTTCCACTTAATAGTAGATATTGGCCTGACACCACATAGACAATAGTGTTGTTTGAATGCCCATTCTGACCAAGGAACCTAACCAAAATTGAGCATCAATACGGATTACTACTCAATATCCAATAAAATATATTTCAATCGCATTTGAGATATTGAAATAAGGTCTTCAAATGGTCACAAGACTATGTACAAGTCCGGTGTTTTCTCAATCAACCCATGGTTAGGTCTTACTACCACACAAAGGCATAGCCAACCGCACCATGCTTCTCTCAGGTACAACTTTACTCACTCTAGGGAGTTGAAACATCAACAACTTACTCAAATCAAGTCCCATAACCAACACACCTCGTGGTCCTACCACAACCTCACAATCACCCCGCTCCCTAAGTACCCACACTGTACTGAGGGGAGTCTCTATGTCCTGATGTAGCCTAGAATCCATGTCCTTCTAGCATCTGACCAATCACAAACTACATCTACCCATGCACGCCAATTACATCTACGCATGTTATATTCATCTACGAAATAACGTAATCAACATTTCATAGCAACACGTTATTATCTAATATTTTAACATGCATATCTACAACATATCATCTTGTTATCAGCCCAAACACACAGCATGTTATCATGTAAGATGATCAAACGTAATATCACTCGGCATAATTATCATGCTATTTCAACAATTCATTGTTTTATGCAATATAGTTCATCCAAACGACATGAATGCATCTGGGTGGGCCCTTCCCACGTAATCTATCACAATAGTTTCCCCCTTGCCAGGTGGCTCATATAAATAAAGGGTCCTCTCCCCGTAGCATTCCATGTCCACACAGGTATATAGAAAGAATATGCAATATGCATGTATTAAATAAGTGTAAGTGTCCCCTCACCTAGATGTTGGTGAAATCCGTGTATTAAATAATCTGGCCTAGTTGGATTGAAGGAAGCTCCCACTTGCTGCAAACCTATTTTGGAAAACCAATCATTAGTTTTATTTTATCTATTCTTAAACACCAACTTGGCGTTCAAAGCGTGAAACAATAAGTACAAAAGGTTTGGAAATTTAAATTGATGAAAGACTAACAAATCAATCCCCCTACACCATGAATAAATCAGTTAAACCATTTTCCTTTTGCAAAGGTCGGCAAATAAGGCAAAGAATCCCAACGAAATGAGTGTGTCTTGAGAAAGTAAAGCATGCTTGAATAAATCAATGTCAATGGGGGTATTCCTTACCAAATTCTAACTAAACCAGATTTGAGAGTGAGAATCAATAAGACGTTTAGAATAAATGGGATAAGTAGTGAACATTTAAAAGAAAATTTAAAATCTAAACAGGTCACTAATTATACAAAACCTTGGTACCTTGTAAAAGTAGATAATGGTGAGTTGGGTTATCAAATACTTTGATCCAATAAATCAAAAATAAAACAATGAAAGGAAAGATAATCAAATAACTAAATGTGATATCTAAATAAATAGGGTACAGGTTGAAATGCCTTGAAAAGGTTGAGGCAACTGAGTACCACTTGGTACCAGGCTGGGTTAGACTGATCAGGTCTCTCAAGCGGTTGACTGGAACAAAAGGAATATGGTGAAAGGGACTGTTAGGGCAGGGGTCAGCCAAAGCGATTTGGGAAGTTTACTCAGACGTTGTGAGCAACTGAGGTCGAAGGAAGACTGCAACAAGAAGGGATGGGAGAGCAAGATTGAACAGCAGGTAGGTAGGCTTGAGGAGGGGCTGGCTTGATCAAATATTGGAGATAAAACAAAGAGAAAGGCATGGAAAGGGGACAGATGTGCATCTACAGGCCCCAAACAGACCCTATTTACTCCCCAACATCAAAGGTTTCAGGATCAGTCCACATTGTCACAGTTTTGGGACAGAAATCAACCCCATTACCAACAAACACACACACACACACACACACACACACAGTATACATATACATATATATACATATATGTATACATACATGCCAAAATGTACATCCATTTCTTAAAGGAAGGAGTGGTGAAGGGCAAGTCGAGGACTCACCAATTGAAGAGCTACTGACGGTGTAATCGCAGGGGGATAAGGAGTGAAACTCGTCCAAGGCTGCTGGGTGAGACGGCAACTGTGGGGAAGAAGAAGATGAGAAGGGCCAGAGAGATGTGAAGAAAGGACTCCGGCGTATGGATGCACTGGACTCCTTTCTTCAACTCTCGCGCCCGTGTAACCTCCAAAATTGAAAGAACCCTAATCATTTCCCATCGATATCTGTACCCCCATCCAAACGCGAGAAGCGCCAGACTCCTTCATCTCTCCCGCGCGGTAACCCCTCCAAAATTAACCCCCATCCCAACGGAGCCCTAGGAGAAGCGCCGGAGTCCCTAGGAGAGAACCCTAATCATTTCCCATCGATATCGGTTCCTCATTGCACTCCTTTTCTTCACATGTCTCTCGCCCGGGTAACCCCTCCAAAATTTACCCCCATCCAAACGCAGCCCTAGGAGAAGCAAACGCAGCCCTAGGAAAGAACCCCGATCATTTCCATCGATATCGGTACCCCATCGGACTCCTTTCTTCATCTATCTCGCCCGTGTAACCCCTCCAAAATTGAAAGAACCCTAATCATTTCCCATCGATATCGGTACCCCCATCCAAACGCAGCCCTAGGAGAAGCGCCGGAGTCCTTTCTTCCGAAAGCAGTCCTAGGAGAGAACCCCAGATCCCTAATCATTTCCCCTCGATGTCGATTTCTAATTGCACTCGTTTTCTTCACGTCTCTCGCCCGGGTAACCCCTCCAAAATTTACCCCCATAAAAATCGCTGTCTAGGGTTAAAGTCGGGCAAGGGGTCATCAAATAGATAAAAGAAAATAAAAAAAAAGGGTGAAAATTGGACTAAAGTCGGGTCACGCGCAATAATTAACTAAAAGTAAGTTTTTAAAACAAAAATCAAAATTTAGAAATTTTAATTCCAAATTGTCAAAATAAAATCGCGTGCAAAGTCAATGTTTTAAAAATTGGTTAAATAAAGTTTAATTTGGTTCAACCCTAGTCAAATCCAGTTAAATATGTGCCATATATATTGTTATAAATAATAATAAATATTTAATTGATTATTTGAAATAAAATTTAAAGTAAAAAATATTTTTTCTAAAAAATAAATATAACTTTTACTATTAAAAAAAACTAAAAATTAAATTTTGGGTTCAAATTTTGATCTACTCGTTGCTTACTTTATTTGATTTTAATCCAACATTATTTTCTTATAATTCATCTTAAAATAATAAAAAAAGTACAACATTTGTAGTTATATATATAATTACTAATCTGATAATATTATTATAAAGTATAAATGGACAATAAATAGAAATATAATTATGTTTTATTTGAATCACCCATTTCATAAATTTACATCAAATGAAAAGCTTAAAACAAATTGGAAATTTTCATTTACTAATTTAGATAACTATGTTTTATTTGGGTTAGATTTTTTGCCTCCCATGTATTATATTTATTTATTTATATTTATGTCACTAATGTCTTTATGTTTTTGAAGGAGGAGGACAAGGCAAAACTTGTGGAAGAAATGGATTCACAGCTGAAACAAATACACAACTGGTTCATTAATCAAAGAAAGCGCAACTGGCACAGCAACTCCTAATCTACTGCAACTTCAAAATCGAAGCGCAAAAGATAGATCAATCAATCCCAACACCTCAATATTCATACTGCAATTGATCTACATCTCGTACATGCGGCCTGATGCTTGATTAAAAAAATAAAATTTTATGTCAAGGTCAATAGGATAAGATGATTACATAGATAGGAAACTACTTTGTATCCTTTTAGAAATAGTCAAGTTCACATCACACCTCACAAATTTCTAGGGCTGCAACTTGGGTCGGACGAGTTAGGTGTCTTACAACCCAACCCGTCCCGAGTTGATATTTATGGAACCCGACCCGACCCGATCCGAATTCTGATTCGACCTGTATTCTAAACCCATTTTAGACGAGTCGGGTCGGGTTAAATTGTAAAATCCTCAACTCGGCCCGACCTTAATTTCATGCGGATTTTTATCTTCTCAACCCTACCCGACCCCCATCATTTCTCGAGTCAGGTATGTGGGTCGGACCAAAGCCCGACCCAAGTTGCAACCCTACAAATTTCATATATAAAATGAACTGCGACAAGATGACATAATTAAGTTATGATATTCTTTTGACTCAATTTGAATGGTATGACATTTGATAATGAATTCCAATCCAATGACTATATAAAATAAAAATATTATTTATATAAAAAATTAATCGCATTAAATAAAAATAACCACGTAATTTATATAAGAAATAGATAATCACAGTGAAATTTCTTGTTAATCTTGTATTTTATTTGTTTAAATCAAATGAACAAAATTTTAAATAAAATTTACTTTTTATATTTGATATATCGATAATTTCTATTTTAATTTGATGGGATTTGCAAATTCTATAAAATATATATTATAACAGCTAAAGTTAAGTATTCATTCTTTAGTCTTGACTAGGTTCTCACATGTGAGACTTCGTATTATAAAGCCATTTGCATCCCTCTTCCAATTCTTTGATTTTAACCTGGTCATTGAAAGTTTTTGCAATAAAATTGAAAGGTCCACATGTAAATTAACGCCTCGGATCTTGCCACCTTTGTTTTCCCCATCTGCAGTGGACCTCACAATCACAAGTATGGGTCCCACATGAAAGTCGTCACCTCTCGACATCCCATTCCGATGGAGCTATTTTCCTGCATGCACGATTTTCGGCCGTACGCCTACAAACATAGAGACACGTTTCCCAGTCCCAGTCGACCATCTATTTCCTTCTCTCTCATCTGCCCCGCCCCCCCCCACCCTCCTTTCTATGATTAGGATTTTCCCAATTGTGGCAGATGCTATAATTTCTTGATCTTTACCGTTGGTCTTAAGTTGACTTTAAGGGCTTATTATGACCCTATCAAGAATCATTATCTTTCCCAACAACAAATAAAACTCATAAATTCTAGTAGCAGTTGAATCAGTGAAAGGAAATATATATATAAATATAAAGAAAAAAGCAAAGGAATTTGCAATTTTGAGGCTATTTAAGCTCATGTTAGAAGTCTGGACAACTAACCATTTAAGCATTACTGGAAGCATGGAGTCTTCCTTGTTATCCTGGGGTCTTCTTCCTCTTCACCTCATCCATCATGACCATAAAAGAAACAGTGGCATATGCCGGATTCTGGCCGAGTGCATGGTCCCTAGCACACGCTACATTCTATGGCGATGAGACTGCATCAGAAACCATCAGTATTTTTTGTCAAATGACCCATTTGTATATTTTGCCTTCAAAATGTTTTCTTAGTCATTGATCAATTCCGCCCTTGGTTTGGTTTTAGGTGGAGCTTGTGGATACGGAAACTTGTTTAGACCAGGATATGGGATGGGCACTGCAGCATTGAGCTCAACTCTGTTCAACAATGGGTATGGCTGTGGAACATGTTATCAGATAAAATGTGTAGGATCAAGTGCATGTTATCGAGGGTCCCCGTTCACCACAATTACTGCCACCAACCTTTGCCCCCCAAACTGGGCCGAGGACTCCAATGCAGGTGGCTGGTGCAACCCACCAAGAACGCACTTTGACACGTCTAAACCGGCTTTCATGCAGATTGCTAATTGGAAGGCTGGCATCGTGCCCGTCATGTATCGCAGGTACTGTTCTCCCTCAACTGTATTACTCTACTCTGTAAATTCAATACTCGGACTAAATCCAGTAGAATATTGAGTCTAATAACCTGGCCAAGTATGACCCAGTAAACTTGGCAAAGTGGGTCAACTAGATGATCTGTTGAGTTGCATTAACCGAGTCGATCATTACAGTGATCAGTGAATCTGCTGCTGATGGGGTGATGGTGGTGCAGGGTCCCATGTGTGAAAAGAGGTGGAATTGAATTCTCCTTCCAAGGAAATGGGTATTGGTTGCTGGTGTATGCGATGAATGTGGGAGGAGGAGGAGACATTGGATGCATTTGGGTGAAAGGAAGAACAGGTTGGATAGCGATGAGCCATAATCTGGGGTGCATCTTACCAGGCGTGTGCCACACTGGGAGGCCAATCTCTTTCCTTCAAGATCACTTCTTACACCACCAAGGAAACCATCATAGCATGGGATGTGTCTCCTGCAGACTGGACTGTGGGCTTGACATACAAAGCTTCAATAAACATCCACTGATGTCTGAAGAGTGAAAATGAGAGGACTGAATTTCTTGTTCTCTTTAGCAATGAGTATTGTTTCAGTATCCCTGTTCTTTAAAGTATCAAGAAATTGTCAATGGTTATTAAGAAAGTAAACTTATTTCCTCTCAGATACCTTGCATTTCTCTTTTCCCATTTCACAAATTTGTTCCACACTACTACACAAATAATGTTTACCCATTTTGCAGTGTTTCGTGCATTAACTCTACTTTACACATCCATTTGTTTTCGTTTGTCGTGATCTGCAATTGGTTGGATTAGTGGCATGACCAAGCCTGTAATGTGAGACACATCAGCAATCCAAACTGTTAATCTGACACCCATAAAATTGATCTGGAAGACCTCAACACTCATTATTCTGTTGTCTACCGATAGATAGTGAATAAATCATGCAGCAAAATTCAGAAAATTAAGCAAGGCGTGGATTAAATTGCACACAAATAACTGCACTTCAAACACAGCACAAGTATAAAAACCAACAAGGGCAAAGGCCAATACAAATTTCAGAATTTTCTTTGCTTCACTAAATAAGGGTTTTTTCTTCTTTAACCCGACCCAACCTGAATTTGAAAATTTTAGAACCCAACCCACACAATTTTCGGGTCAGGGCCATGCGGGTTGGGTCAAAACCCAACTCAAGTTTCACCCCTACCATTTAACATATAATAAAGGACCTTGTGGATTTGGGGACCTCATTTATTTGGAGGCCTACGCAGCAGCCTACTTCACCTGTAGCCAGAGCCGGCCCTTGATAGATTTGGTAGTGATAGATAGTGGATAAATCATGCAGCAAAATTCAGAAAATTAAGCAAGGCGCAGATTAAACTGCACCACAAATAACTGCAGCAACGGCCAATACATATTTCAGAACTTTCTTTGCTTCACTAAATAAGGGGCAGTTTTCAAGAATTTTTTTCCCCGTGCTTCTAAACTTCAAGGGCTTGTTTAGCAAGTTTTTATTTGGATGGAAAGATGGTACTATAAAGAATTAAACCCTGATTTACAATGGAATCCATTTTTAAAAGCAAGAAGGTCAGAATAAAAGCCAAAATAGACACAATTTTCTTCACTATTGTGTTTTAAAGAGTTTATTTGGAGCAGAAAATTGCATATTTTCGCTGATTGTGGAATATGGGTCCTCAGAGAAGGTGAGATGCACACTGATCTACAGCGCTTGTGATCTCGTGCCTTTCCAGCAGAAACTCTGCTCACACAGGAAAGAGCACAAACCCATTGCAACCCTGCAACATTTTGGGATCAAAGCTGCTCCAGCCATTGTAACTTTCTAAGCAAAACCTGACAACAAAACCCATTTATGGAACATAACCCAAGTTGATGAAAGATCTCTAACCACAATGACAGTATCAAATTGATCGAGAGCACCAATAGTGAGAGTAGCGTGTCAGTTGCGCCATGTAGGATTGATTCCATGAAAGTTGCAATGGCCTTGGTCTTACTGCCGTTACCACATGACCAAAAAATTAGGCGAGATTATATCTTCTTTTTTATTTATTCTTTTTGGGTTAAATGAGAGATTTAAATGGGTGATAAAATCAACATTATCTAAATGGATATTAACACCCTTTTTGCCAGTAGCACTTGAGAAGGATGGGAATGAATATTGGAATTTCAATTGGATGAACAGGTTGTCTTCTTTGTTTGCCAAATTTATCAGAACTGTAGGAAGATGTTTTACATCTAACAAGGGCTCCAGCCAACTTTTGGGGTTTGTCTTCGTGCTAGAATGGTCCTTTCCATCCAGAGTTGACCCTAAGGCATTACCCCAAATAGTAGTATGATCAAAAAACATGGAATAGTATGATCAAAAAACATGGAACTATTTCTTACTTCATATGTTGAAACAAGATAACAAATAAAAGTCAGTAAACTGGTTAAGTCATGACCATGTGGTTGGAATTAAAAGGCTCTATGATCAGATTTGGGGCAACACCAGTTCATAATTGGATAATCCACTAAGCAAAGATGAAACTGAGCAGAATTTACAGCGTGCAACATTCAAAATAAAAAAATAATACAGCTAGAAAGTGGAAATAAGAAGAGGGATGAATTGGAAATAGAAGAGAAGAACAGCAGCATGCATACGATTGTAGAAGCTAGAGAAAGAAAAGACAAGAGGCACTGATTAGCAATTAGAAAAACGTTGTTTCCACCAGCAGGAACACATCTTGAAGCCAGCACCTGGAACTGTTGCTGGGTGCTGAAGCTAAAAACAGAAAGATAAAAGAAAGGGACAGCCAGGTTTTCCAATCGGTGGTGTTGCGAGCAGCAACAAGAATCGTGTCCACCAATACACAAAAAAGGGAATAAAAAGGGATCTTTATCCCATTCATCTCTAATCGTGGCAAAGGTAAGGAATAGAGAGGAAAGGCAGAGTTTGGCATCGAGAAAATTGAACATATGCTGGCCAACTGAAGAATAGAAAGGAATCGTTGCTGCTCAAAGAAAGATTCGAAAAGATAAAGAGGAAATAAGGAGGAGTCGGCCATACAACACATGCGAAGGAAAGCAAAATAAAATAGAAGCTGCCGTGCATGCCAAGGTCGGCTGAATTGAGTGGGTCTGCACACACCTTGCTTAACTTAGCTCGCAAAACCTCTATAAATTGGAGACCTCTCCATTGTACAGTTCGAACTTGGCTGGGGAATTTGGAGAGCTTTGGAGCTAGGAGAAAATAGGATTTTTTTTATTTTCTCCAAGGTTGGCCGTTTTAATTTTCATTTTTTTATTGTAGTTAATTCCTTCAATTTCATGTCTTGTAATTTAAATCTAGCAATAAAATTCTATTTGATATAAATTTAAAACACAGCACCAATCATTGGACAAACCAAAAATGGGCATTGACAAACATTTGAACCAATATCATGCAACTTATCTACAATTGAATTTCATGAAAATCTATTTGAACTAAAAATTAGGAACCAAGCTAAAGTTTTTCCGAACCAGGATCTTCCATCTTTCAGATTTTTGAGCTAAATAGCCATCTTCACTTCCACCAAATTGATAATGCTATTGCGAAAATGCCCGTCCTCAACCAATAAACCTAAATCAAGTGGCCATTTCATTGATTTCCAATTATAATATTGGCCTGACACCACATAGACAACGTTGCAGTTTGGATGCCAAGGAACCCAACCAAAATTAGGAATCAATAAAACTTTCCACCAAATATCAAATAAAAATATATTTCAATCTTATTTGACATACAGCCTTCACAATCTTAAATGAGGTGGTTGCTTGTACGCCCTTCCCCAATCAATGGACCAAAAAAAAAAAATGGGCAGTGACAAGCTTTGAAACAATATTTTACAACTCGTCTAAAGTTGAATTTCATCAAAATCTCCTTGAACTCAAAATTAAGAGCCAAGCAAAATTTCTTTTGAATCGGGCTCCTCAAGCTTTCAGATTTTCGAGCCAAATAATCATTTCTACTTCCACCAGATTGATGATGTCATTGTGGAAATGCCCCTCACTAACCAATGAACTTTAACGAAAATTCGGCATTCCATTGACTTCCACATGATAGTAGATATGGGTCAGACACCACATAGACAACGTTGTTGTGTGGATACCACCCATCCCAAACAAAGAACCTAGTCAAAATTGGGCATCAATACGCCGTTCCACTCAATATCCAATACAAACATATTTCAATCTTATTTGAAATACAGGTCTTCACAACATGTATGATGATGTTGCTCGTATGCCCTTCCTTAATCAATTGACATAAACAAAAAATGGGCACTTGGCAAGCTTTTCAACCAATATCCTAACCCTCATCTAAAGTTGAATTTTGTGAAAATCGATCAGAACACAATTAAAAGCCAAGCCAAATTTCTTTCGAATCGGGCTCGTCAAGCTATCAAATTTTCAAGCTCAGTAACCATTTCTACTTCACCAGATTGATGACATCATTGTGGAAATATCCATCCACAACCAATAAACCTAAACGAAAAATGAACATTTCATTGATTTCCACATAGTAATAGATATGGTCCTGGCACCACATAGACAACATTGATGTCTGGAAGCTCATCCCAACCAAGGAACCTAACCAAAATTGGGCATCAATACAGCTTTCCACATAATATCCTATAACAATATATGTCAAATCTCATCTGAAAGACAGTCTTCACAACATATATGAGAGCTTCTTTTCATAGAAAATGAGAGTTTTCAAAAGAAAAGCATATTTTTTTAAAAGAAAGTGTGAGCTGTTGGTAGGAAACATATTTATCAAAAGAAAACGGGCATTCTTATAAAGAAAAGACAACATTAAGAAGAAACGTAGAGCTTTAGTAAGAAAGAGAAGCTTTTACTAGATAAGAAGAAGAGTTTTAACAATAACGAGAGAGCATTTAGTCGAAAATGAGAGTTTTTCACAAGAAAGGAAGTCTCTTAATAAGAAAATATAACTTTCCAATAAGAAAACAAGAGAAACCAAAAAAAAAAAATGAGAGTTTTCAAAATTAATGGAGTTTTCTAATAAGACAATGGCAGCTTTTCAAAAAGAAAAAGGAGAGTTTTTCATAAGGATATGAGATTTTGAAGAAGAAAATGAGAGTTTTAATAATAAAGTGAGAACATTTCAGAAAAATAAAGAAGGAAATAATAACTTTTCGTAAGAAAGTAGAGCTTCATGATAAGAGTTTAGAGTTAATCAAAAGACAATGACAGTTCTAAGAGGAAAGGATGAGTTTTTAGAAGAAATTGAGAGTTCTAAAAACAAAATGGGAGTTCCACTAAAAAAATGAGAGCCTTATGAAAAAAGTCAAAGTCGAGTTTTTTATAAATAAGTTGTGAATATTGTAAAAAGAAAAATGGGAAAAGAAAATGAAGTGTCTTAAAAATGAAGACGATGCCAGGCTCATTAACAACATATAGGTCCATGTATAGTATAAAAGAAATAGGATTTTCTCAAAATATTCATTAGGTAGAAGAATTGTTAATTTGATCAATTTTTGAGCTAAAATGATGAAATAGTGGGCTAAGGCCCAAAAGGGTACATGGGCTTTTCCATCCATAATCCATGTGGATCCAAGACTTTTGGGCCCTAAAATCATAGATTCACATGGATTTTGGGTGGAAAACCCCATGGATCTATGTATATCAAACCTTAGCCAGTTATTTCATCAACTTTAGATCAAAAACTCATCAAAATAATAATTTTTTAAGCTAATGAACTTTTTCAAAAAATTCAATTTATTTTATAAAATATATGAACCGGCATTTTATAGATGTGCCCACGTCAAGAGATGAGTGTTTTTAGAAGAAAAAATACTTTTAACAAGAAATATGAGAGTTCTCAAAAGAAATATGAGAGTTTTCAAAAGAACATGATATATCGATAAGAGAAGAGTATTAAAAAGAAAATGAGAGTCCTTCAAACGAAACGAAGAGTTTTTCATAAAAATGAGAGTTTCAATAAGATAATGAGAGTATTTACTAGAAAATCAGTGTTTCTCAAAACAGAGAAATTTTCATAAAAAATAGTGAATTTTTAAAAAGAAAGTGAGAGTATTATGGTGAAATGAGAAAAACAGTGTTTCAAAAAATGTATATGCCAAAAAAAAAGTATAATATTAACATCAAATTAAAATCTTTTAAGAATAAAAGGAGAGATTTTCAAAAGAAACTGAATATTTTATAAAAGAAATGGAGAGATTTTTTTTTTCCCCAAAAAAAGATTTGTTAGAAGAATTGAAGATTGTTTGCCCCCTCCTCACCAATAAGAAAGGGAGAGTTTTTTTTTAGAAAATAAGGGTTTTCAAAAGAAAAGAAGCTTTTTTAGATGAAACTGCAAGCTCTTAGTAACGAAACAAAAGTTGTCATGAAGAAAATAGGCATTTTTATAAAGAAAGGACAACATTAAGAAGAAAAAGTGGAGCTTCACCACGAAATAGAACTTTTTCTAGATGAGAATAAGAGTTTTAACAATAAAAGAAGATAGCATTTTGTCGAAAGTGGGAGAGTTTTTCGGAAGAAAGGAAGTCTCTTAATAAGAAAACAAGAGCATCAAAAAGAATAAATATATATTATTGGTTTCGTAAATTCTTTCCCACATTCATTAACTTCATCATTCTACAATGCACAATCCCCAACCAGTGGACCCGAACAAAATTACATGCTCTCCCACAACTTTCCTACTAATATACTATAAACATGAAATTCATACTAATCTACGATTCTCGCAAGTGCCAAATATCAAATAAACTACATTTTCAATGAAATGCCCTCCCCTAAAAAATTAATCGACATAAAAAAGTGCGTAGGCACTTCTTTCATGTCAACAACCGACGAATAAATTTGCAACACTTTATGAAACTCTCATTTCTGGCCCAACACCACACAGACAACGTTGTTGTTTGGATGCCCATCCTGGCCAAGGAACCTAACCAAAACTTGGCATCAATACACATTTCCACTCAATAACCAATAAAAATATATTTAAATGTTATTTGAAATATTGAAATACGGTCTTTACAACATCCATGATGTTGTTGCCTCTATGACCTTCTACAATCAATGGACATGAACAAAAAATGGGCACTGAGAAGCTTTTCAACCTATATCCTCCAACTCATCTACAGTTGAATTTCATGAAAATCTCTTTAAACTCGAAATTCAGAGCCAAACTAAATTTTTTTCAAATCGGGCTATTCAAGCTTTCAGATTTTCAACCTAAATAGCCATCACTACATCCACCAGATTGATAATGTCATTGTGGAAATGCCCCTCACTAACCAATGAATACAAATGAATATTCGGCATTCCATCAACTTCCACATAGACAACGTTGTTGTATGAATGCCCATCCCAACCAAAGAACCTAGTCAAAATTGGGCATCAATACGCCTTTCCACTCAATCGTCAATAAAAATATATTTCAATCTTATTCGAAATACGGACTTCACAACATATATCATGTTGTCGCTTGTATACCCTTCCCAATCAATGGTCCTACACAAAAAATGGTCAATGACAACCTTTTGAACCAATATCATACAACTCATATAACGTTGAAATTCATGAAAAACTCTTTCAACTAAAAATTAAGAGTCAAGCCAAATTTCGTTCGAATCGGGATCTTCAAGCTATCAGATCTTCAAGCTATATAGTGATCTCTACTTCCAACAGATTGACGATGTTGTTGCGGAAATGCCTACCCGTAAACCAAAAGTGGGCATTTCATTGATTTCCAGTTAATAGTAGACATTGTCCGACACCACACAGACAACGTTGTTGTTTGGATGCCCATCCCGACCAAGGAACCTAACCAAAATTGGACATCAATACGGATTTCCAGTCAATATCCAATAAAAATGTATTTCAATCTCATTCGAGATATTTAAATACGGTCTTTACAACATATACGACGTTGTTGCTTGTATGACCTTTCCCAATTCAATGGACAAAAACCAAAAATAGGATTTGAACCAATATCCTACAACTCATCTAAACTTGAATTTCATAAAAACCTCATAGAACAGAAAACCAAGAGCCAAGCAAAATTTCTTTCAAATCAGGCTCTTCAAAGCTTTCAGATTTTCGAGCAAAATAGCCATCTCTACGTCCACCACATTGATGACATCATTGGAGAAACCAATGAACCTAAATCAAAATTGGGCACTTCATTGATTTCTACTTAATAGTAGATATTGGCATGACACCACATAAACAATGTTGTTGTTTGGATGCCCATCTCAACCAATGAACCTAACCAAAACTGGGCATTAATACGCATTTCCACTCATATCCAATAAAAATATATTTCAATCTGACTTGAGATAACGAAATACAATTTTCACAACATATATGATGATGTTGCAGGTATGCGCTTCTCCAATCAATGGACAAAAACAAAAAATGGGCATTGGCAAGCTTTTGAACCAATACTCTACAACTAATCTAAAGTTGAATTTCAAGAATCTCTCTTTGAACAGTAAAATTAAGAGCCAAGCCAAATTTCTTTTGAATCGCGTTCTTCAGACTTTCAAATTTTCGACCTAAATAGCCATCTCTACTTCCATCAGAATGATGATGTCATTGTGAAAATGTCCATCCTCAACCAATGAACCTGTACGAAAATTGGGCATTTCATTGATTTCCACATAATAGTATATATGGGCCGAACACCACATAAACAACGTTGCTGTGTGGATGCCCATCCCAACCAATGAACCTAATCAAAATTGGGCACCAATACAACTTTCCACTTAATATCCAATAAAAATATATTTAATTCCAAATTTGTTTCGAATCGGACTCTTCAAGTTCTAAGATTTACAAGCTAAATAACATTTTCAACTTCCACCAGATTGATGATGTCATTGTGGAAATGCTCATCCCCAACCAATCAACCAAAACCAAAATTGAGCATTTTATTTATTTCCACATAATAGTAGATATGAGGCAGACACCACATATATAACGTTGTTTTTTGGATGCCCATCCCAACCAACCAAGGAGCCTAACCAAAATTGGACATTAATACAGCTTTCTACTCAATATCCAATAAAAATATATTTTAATCTTATTTGAAATACGGACTTCACAGCATATATGATGTTGTTCCCTGTACGCTCTTCCCCAATCAATGGATATAAACAAAAAATGGGAATTGACAAGCTTGTCAACCAATATCCTACAACTCATCCAAAGCTTGTCATTGTGAAAATGCACATCCCCAACCAATGAACCTATACCAAAATTGGGCATTTCATTGATTTCCACATAATAGTATATATGGGCCGAACACCACATAGACAACGTTGTTGTGTGGATGCCCATCCCAACCAATGAACCTAATCACAATTGGGCATCAATACAACTTTCCACTTAATATCCAATAAAATATATTTAATTACAAATTTCTTTCGAATCGGACTCTTCAAGCTTTCAGATTTACAAGCTAAATAACAATTTCAACTTCCACCAGATTGATGATGTCATTGGGGAAATGCCCATCCCCAACCAATCAACCAAAACCAAAATTGAGCATTTCATTTATTTCCACATAATAGTAGATATAAGGCTAATAACACATAGATAACGTTGTTGTTTGGATGCCCATCCCAACCAAGGAGCCTAACCAAAATTGGACATCAATACAGCTTTCTACTCAATATCCAATAAAAATATATTTCAATCTTATTTGAAATACGGACCTCACAGCATATATGATGTTCCCTGTACGCTCTTCCCCAATCAATGGATATAAACAAAAAATGGGAATTGACAAGCTTGTCAACCAATATCCTACAACTCATCCAAAGTTGAATTTCATGAAAATCTCTTTGAACTCAAAATTAAGAGCCAAGACAAATTTCGTTCTAATCAGACTCTTCGTGCTTTCAGATTTTCAAGCTAAATAACCATTTCTACTTCCAACAGATTGATGGTGTCATTGTGGAAATGCCCATTACCAACAAATCAACCCAAACAAAAAGTAATCATTTCATTGATTTCCATATAATAGAAGATAAAAGCCTGACACCACATAAGACAACAGTGTTGTATGGATGCCCATCCAAACCAAGGAACCTAACCAAAACTGGGCATCAATACAGATTTCCACTCAATATCTAATAAAAATATATTTCCATCTCATTTGAGATATTGAAATATGATCTTCACAACATATATGATGTTGTTGCTTGTATGCCCTTTCCCCAATTGATGAACACTGAAAAATGTCTATTCTTTACATCTATACCTCTATATTTGGATTAGTTAGCCCTTGTTTTGTGTGTTTATGATATTTTTATTGGGATTTTGAGAGTTTTGCAGATAATTCAGGATAATACAAGAAAAGATGTAAAAATTGAAGAAAATTCAGGAAAAGTGTAGGATTCATTTTTGGAAACACTTGGTAAAAGTAGACCCATATTCAAGGCCAAATCCAACAAAAAGGACACAAGATTGAGTCACCTATTTAATCAGCATTGTGTGGACTACTTGGGTCTTATTGTACATGAGAGATCGTTAGCATACAGATGAGGAATCAGGTTGAATACTTGCAAATGCTACATGTACATATGATCTTTGAAAGAAGACCTTCTGTAATGACTGTTGAGTGGATCAAAGAGTGAAATAGAGTAATGTGGCAACTGCTATACCTTGAAGCTGTCAAAGAAGACCTTTTGTGGTGCATCAATCAGGGAAGGATCTTGTGCAAGTCGGTATGCACACCATGATGATATCAGATCTTGAGGGAAGGCTGTCAAAACTTTTATTTAGGATTTCCACTGGGCATTGCTTTGAAGTTATTCCTTATTTTTCTTTCATCAATACTTATTATGATGTTAAAGATACAATGTAAATATCACTGTCATCTTTGGAGAGGAGATCTGCTTGGAAGTATTATCTATTTTTACCAATCAACATGTTTCTTGGGAATATAGTCGTTGGAACAACATTTGAGCAAATCAATAGTTTCGCCCATGACTCCACATACGAAATTATCAAAATAATTGGTACGACCATGCTAATGAAAGTAACATTTTTCATTACTTATATAATCGTTGATTGTCGGGCTAGAATTGCTAGAGAGATTGTCAGGTTGAAGCCACTGGTCATGTACGACATAAAGAATGCATTCTTGGTTAAAACTGAGAAAGATAAAGAGGCTATGCAGACTTGTCGCAACTGCCAGCTAACAAGCAGTGGATGTACAACCAGCAGAGATGCCAACAAATTGTTGGAACGCAACGAGCAACAGTGTCAGATTTGGGGCAGCACCGTTCTTAATTGGATAGTCCACTAAGCAAAGATGAAACTGAGCAGAAACTGCAGTGTGCAACATTCAAAATAAAAAAAAAATATAGCTAGCAAGTGGAAATAAGAAGAGGGATGAATGGGAAATAGAAGAGAAGAACAGCAGCATGCATACGATTGTAGAAGCTAGAGAAAGAAAAGACAGAGGCACCGATTAGCAATTAGAAAAACGTTGTTTCCGCCAGCAAGAACACATCTTGAAGCCAGCACCTGGAACTGTTGCTGGGTGCTGAAGCTAGAAACAAACAGAAAAAAGAAAGGGACAGCCAGGTATTCCAATCGGTGTTGCCAGCAGCAACAAGAATCGTGTGCAGCAATACACAAAAAAGGAAATAAAAAGGGATCTTTATCCCATTCATCTCTATCGTGGCAAAGTTAAGAATAGAGAGGAAAGGCAGAGTTTGGCATCGAGAAAATTGAACAGATGCTGGCCGACTGAAGAATAGAAAAGAAAGGAATCGTTGCTGCTCAAAGAAAGATTAGAAAAGATAGGAGACGACCGCACATGGCAAGGTCGGCTGAATTGAGTGAGTCCGCACGCACCTTGCTTAACTTAGCTCTCCAATCCTCTATAAATTGGATACCTCTCCATTGTACAATTCAAACTTGGCTGGGGAATTTGGAGAGCTTTGGAGCTATGAGAAAATAGGAGTTTTTTATTTTGTCTAAGGTTAGTGTTTTAATTTTTATTGTAGTTAATTCCTTCAATTTCATGTCTTATAATTTAAGTCTAGCAATAAAATTCTATTTGATATAAATTTAAAACACAACACCAATCATTGGACATAAACCAAAAATGGGCATTGACAAACATTTGAACCAATATCATGCAACTTATCTAAAGATGTATTTCATGAAAATCTATTTGAACTAAAAATTAGGAACCGAGCTAAATTTCTTTTGAATCAGGATCTTCCATCTTTCAGATTTTTGAGCTAAATAGCCATCTCCACTTCCACCAAATTGAAAATGCTATTGTAAAATGCCCGTCCCCAACCAATAAACCTAAATCAAAAGTGGGCATTTCATTGATTTCCAATTATATTATTGGCGTGACACCACATAGACAACGTTGATGTTTGGATGCCCATCCACACTAAGGAACCCAACCAAAACTGGGCATCAATAAAACTTTCCACCAAATATCAAATAAAAATATATTTCAATCTTATTTGAAATACAGCCTCACAACATAAATAAGGTTGTTGCTTGTATGCCCTTCCCCAATCAATGGACGAAAAAAAAAATGGGCAGTGACAAGCTTTTGAAACAATATTTTACAACTCGTCTAAAGCAGAATTTCATCAAAATCTCCTTGAACTCAAAATTAAGGGCCAAGCCAAGAATTGGGCCCCTCAAGCTTTCAGATTTTCGAGCCAAATAGTCATTTCTACTTCCACCAGTTTGATGATGTCATTGTGGAAATGCCCCTCACTAACCAATGAACGTAAACGAAAATTTGGCATTCCATTGACTTCCACATAGACAACATTGTTATGTGGATACCACCCATCCCAAACAAAGAACCTAGTCAAAATTGGGCATCAATACGCCTTTCCACTCAATATCCAATACAAACATATTTCAATCTTATTTGAAATACGGTCTTCACAACATGTATGATGTTGTTGCTTGTATGCCCTTCCTTAATCAATTGACATAAACAAAAAATGGGCATGGGCAAGCATTTCAACCAATATCCTACAACTCATCTAAAGTTGAATTTTGTGAAAATCTATCAGAACACAATTAAAAGCCAAGCCAAATTTCTTTCGAATCGGGCTCATCAAGCTTTCAGGTTTTCAAGCTCAGTAAGCATTTCTACTTCACCAGAATGATGACGTCATTGTGGAAATATCCATCCCCAACCAATGAACCTAAACGAAAAATGAACATTTCATTGATTTCCACATAGTAATAGATATGGTCCTGGCACCACATAGACAACATTGATGTATGGAAGCCCATCCCAACCAACGAACCTAACCAAAATTGGGCATCAATACAGCTTTCCACATAATATCCTATAACAATATATGTCAATCTCATCTGAAAGACAGTCTTCACAACATATATATGAGAGCTGCTTTTCATAGAAAATGAGAGTTTTCAAAAGAAAAGTCTATTTTTTAAAAGAAAGTGTGAGTTGTTGGTAGGAAAAATATTTATCAAGAAGAAAACGGGCATTCTTATAAAGAAAAGACAACATTAAGAAGAAACGTAGAGCTTTAGTAAGAAAGAGAAGTTTTTTGTAGATGAGAGGAAGAGTTTTAACAATAACGAGAGAGCATTTAGTCGAAAATGAGAGTTTTTCACAAGAAAGGAAGTCTCTTAATAAGAAAATATAACTTTCTAATAAGAAAACAAGAGAAACAAAAAAAAAAAATGAGAGTTTTCAAAATTAATGGAGTATTCTAATAAGAAAATGGCAGCTTTTCAAAAAGAAAAAGGAGAGTTTTTCATAAGGATATGAGATTTTGAAGAAGAAAATGAGAGTTTTAATAATAAAGTGAGAACATTTCAGAAAAATAAAGAAGGAAATAATAACTTTTCGTAAGAAAGTAGAGCTTCATGATAAGAGTTTAGAGTTAATCAAAAGACAATGACAGTTCTAAGAGGAAAGGATGAGTTTTAAGAAGAAATTGAGAGTTCTAAAAACAAAATGGGAGTTCCACTAAAAAAATGAGAGCTTTATGAAAAAAGTCAAAGTCGAGTTTTTTATAAATAAGTTGTGAATATTGTAAAAAGAAAAAAGGGAAAAGAAAATGAGGAGTCTTAAAAATGAAGACGATGCCAGGCTCATTAACAACATATAGGTCCATTATAGTATAAAAGAAATAGGATTTTCTCAAAATATTCATTAGGTAGAAGAATTGTTAATTTGATCAGTTTTTGAGCTAAAATGATGAAATAGTGGGCTAAGGCCCAAAAGGGTACATGGGCTTTTCCATCCATAATCCATGTGGATCCAAGACTTTTGGGCCCTAAAATCATAGATTCACATGGATTTTGGGTGGAAAACCCCATGGATCTATGTATATCGAACCTTAGCCAGTTATTTCATCAACTTTAGATCAAAAACTCATCAAAATAACAATTTTTTAAGCTAATGAACTTTTTCAAAAAATTCAGTTTATTTTATAAAATATATGAACCGGCATTTTATAGATCTGCCCACGTCAAGAGATGAGTGTTTTTAGAAGAAAAAATACCTTTAAGAAGAAATGTGAGAGTTCTTCAAAAGAAACGAAGAGTTTTTCATAAAAATGAGAGTTTCAATAAGATAATGAGAGTATTTACTAGAAAATGAGTGTATCTCAAAACAGAGAAATTTTCATAAAAAATAGTGTATCTTGAAAAAGAAAGTGAGAGTATTATGGTAAAATGAGAAAAACAGTGTTTCAAAAAATATATATGCCCAAAAAACAGTATAATATTAACATCAAATTAAAATCCTTTAAGAATGAAAGGAGAGATTTTCAAAAAGAAATTGAATATTTTAAAGAAGAAATGGAGAACTTTTTTTTTCCAAAAAAAGATTTGTTAGAAGAATTGAAGACTGTTTACCCCCTCCTCTCCAATAGGAAGAAAGAGCCATTTTAAAGAAGAGTAATGGCAAGAAAAGTAGATGTTTAGTTAGGAAATGAGAGTTTTTTGGATCAAATGGATAATTTCTAACCACCGAAGTTCAGTTTTAATAGGAAAGGAAGAGTTCTTTTTTAGAAAATGAGGGTTTTAAAAAGGAAAGAAGATTTTTTAGAAGAAACAGCGAGCTCTTGGTAAGGAAACAAAAGTCATCATGAAGAAAATAGGCATTTTTATAAAGAAAAGACAACATTAAGAAGAAAACGTAGAGCTTCACTACGAAAGAGAACTTTTTCTAGATGAGAATAAGAGTTTTAACAATAAAAGGAGAGAGCATTTTGTCGAAAGTGGGAGAGTTTTTTGGAAGAAAGGAAGTCTCTTAATAAGAAAACAAGAGCATCAAAAAGAATAAATATACATTGTTGTTTTCGTAAATTCTTTCCCACAGTCGTTAACTTCATCATTCTACAACGCACAATCCCCAACCAGTGGACTAGAACAAAATTACTCACTCCCACAACTTTCCCACTAATATACTATAAACATGAAATTCATACTAATCTACGATTCTCACAAGTGCCAAACATCAAAAAAACTATATTTTCAATGAGATACCCTCCCCTGAAAAATTAATCGAAATAAAAAAGTGCATACGCACTTCTTTCATATCAACAACCGACGAATAAATTTGCAACACTATATGAAACTCTCATTTCTGGCCCGACACCACATAGACAACGTTGATGTTTGGATGCCCATCCCGACCAAGGAACCTAACCAAAACTTGGCATCAATACACATTTCCACTCAATATCCAATAAAAGTACATTTCAATGTTATTTGAGATATATAAATACGGTCTTTACAACATCCATGATGTTGTTGCTTCATTGCCCTTCTACAATCAATGGACATGAACAAAAAATGGGCATTGAGAAGCTTTTCAACCAATATCCTCCAACTCATCTACAGTTGAATTTCATGAAAATCTCTTTAAACTCAAAATTAAGAGCCAAGCTTAATTTCTTTCGAATCGGGCTATTCAAGCTTTCAGATTTTCAACTTAAATAGCCATCACTACATCCACCAGATTGATAATGTCATAGTGGAAATGCCCCTCCTAACCAATGAATACAAATGAATATTCGGCATTCCATCGACTTCCACATAGACAACGTTGTTGTATGGATGCCCAAACCAACCAAAAAACCTAGTCAAAATTGGGCATCAATACGCCTTTCCACTCAATCTCCAATAAAAATATATTTCAATCTTATTTGAAATACAGACTTCACAACATATATCATGTTGTTGCTTGTATTCCCTTCCCAATCAATGGTCCTAAACAAAAAACGGGTATTGACAAGCTTTTGAACCAATATCATACAGCTCATATAATGTTGAAATTCATGAAAAACTCTTTGAAATAAAAATTAAGAGCCAAGCCAAATTTCTTTCGAATCGAGATCTTCCAGCTTTCATATTTTCAAATAACGATCTCTACTTCCAACAGATTGACGATGTTATTGCAGAAATGCATGTCCGTAAACCAAAAGTGGCCATTTCATTGATTTCCACTTAATAGTAGATATTGTCCGACACCACATAGACAATGTTGTTGTTTGAATGCCCATCCCGACCAAGGAACCTAACAAAAATTGGGCAACAATACAAATTTCCAGTCAATATCAAATAAAAATGTATTTCAATCTCATTCGAGATATTTAAATACGGTCTTTACAACATATACGATGTTGTTGCTTCCATGCTCTTTCCCAAATCAATGGACATAAACCACAAATGGGATTTGAACCAATATCCTAGAACTCATCTACACTTGAATTTCATGAAAATATCTTAGAACACAAAACTAATAGCCAAGCAAAATTTCTTTTAAATCAAGCTCTTCAAGCTTTCAGAATTTAGCCCTCTCTATGTCCACCACATTGATGACATCATTGGAGAAACCAATGAACCTAAATCAAAATTGGGCACTTCATTGATTTTTACTTAAGAGTAGATATTGGCATGAAACCACATACACAATGTTGTTGTTTGGATGCCCATCCCAACCAAAGAACCTAACCAAAACTGGGCATTAATACGCCTTTCTACACAATATCCAATAAAAATATATTTCAATCTGATTTGAGATAATGAAATACGGTTTTCACAACATATATGATGATGTTGCAGGTATGCGCTTCCCCAATCAATGCACAAAATCAAAAAATGGGCATTGGTAAGCTTTTGAACCAATACCCTACAACTCATCTAAAGTTGAATTTCAAGAATCTCTCTTTGAACGTACAATTAAGAGCCAAACCAAATTTTTTCGAATCAGATTCTTCAAACTTTCAGATTTTCAACCTAAATAGCCATCTCTACTTCCAACAGAATGATGATGTCGTCGTGAAAATGTCCATCACCAACCAATGAACCTATACCAAAATTAGGCATTTCATTGATGTTATCGCTTGTATGTCCTTCCCCAATCAATGGACATAAACCAATAATTGGCATTGACAAGCTTTTGAACCAATATCCTGCAATTCATCTAAAAATGAATTTCATTAAAATCTCTTTGAACTCAAAATTAAGAGCAAAGCCAAATTAGTCGTACAACTAATGGCGTGGTATACTACTTTGCTAAGGTAGGAGTTGATAACGGCTTATAAGGAGTCTTCTTTCTTTCACTTTTGAGGCCATCCATTTGATTGCATAGTGGGTTGAGGGGATGTTGGACAAAAGATATTTTTTTTGTATTAATGTTAATTTCTTTTTATGTTCTTTTCTTCCTTTTTCCTTTCTTTTAGGTCTATTGCTTTTAGAGCTCTTTGTGATCTGCTACTCTTTCTCTTATGAATGAAATTTCTTTCCTACTGCTCGGCAAAAAAAAAAAGAGTCAAGCCAAATTTCTTTAGAATCGGACTCTTCAAGCTTTCAGATTTACAAGCTAAATAACAATTTCAGCTTCCACCAGATTGATCATGTCATTGTGGAAATGCTCATCCCCAACCAATGAACCAAAACCAAAATTGACCATTTCATTTATTTCCACATAATAATAGATATGAGGCAGACATCACATAGATAACGTTGTTGTTTGGATGCCCATCTCAACCAAGGAACCAAACCAAAATTGGACATCAATACAGCTTTCTACTCAATATCCAATAAAAATATATTTCAATCTTATTTGAAATACGGACTTCACAACATATATGATGTTGCTCCTTGTATGCCCTTCCCCAATCAATGGACATAAATAAAAAATGGGAATTGACAAGCTTTTCAACCAATATTGTACAACTCATCCAAAGTTGAATTTCATGAAAATCTCTTGGAACTCAAAATTAAGAGCCAAGACAAATTTCGTTCTAATCGAGCTCTTCGAGCTTTCAAATTTTCAAGCTAAATAACCATTTCTACTTCCACCAGATTGATGGTGTCATTGTGGACATGCCCATCCCCAACAAATGAACCCAAACAAAAATTAGGCATTATGATTTCCATATAATAGTAGATATGGGCCTGACACCACATAAGACAACAGTGTTGTATGGATGCCCATTCAAACCAAGGAACCTAACCAAAACAGGGCATCAATACAGATTTCCACTCAATATCTAATAAAAATATATTTCAATCTTATTTTAGATATTGAAATGCGGTCTTTACAACATCCATGATGTTGTTGCTTCTATGCCCTTCTCCAATCAATGGACATAAATAAAAAATGGGCATTCAAAAGCTTTTAAACCAATATCCTACAACTCATATACAGTTGAATTTCATGAAAATCTCTTTAAACTCAAAATTAAGAGCCAAACTAAATTTCTTTCGAATCGGAGTCTTCAAGTTTTCATATTTTTGACGTTAATAGTCATCTCTACATCCACCAGATTGATGACGTCATCGTGGAAATGTCCATCCCCAACTAATGAACCTAAACAAAAATTGGGTGTTTCATTGATTTCTACTTAATAGTAGATATTGGCCTAACACCAAATAGAAAAACATAGTTGTTTGGATGCCCATCCCAACCAATAAACCTAAACTAAAATTGGGAATTTCACTAATTTCCACCTAATAGTAGAAATATGATGTTGCTTGCTTGTATGCCCTTCCCCAATCAATGGACATAAACCAAAAATGGGCATGGACAAGATTTTGAACCAATATCCTACAACTCATATACAGTGAATTTCATGAAAAATCAATTTGAACTCAAAATTAAGAGTCGAGCCACATTTCTTTCCAATCGGGCTCATAAAGTTTTCAGAGCTTCAAGTTAAGTAACCATTTCTACTTCCACCTGATTGATGATGTCATTGTGGAAATGTCCATCCCCAACAATGAACCTAAACCAAACATGGGCATTTCATTGATTTCCACTTAATATTATAAATATGATATTGTTGCTTGTATGCCATTCCCCAATCAATGGACATAAACAAAAAATGGGATTGGTAAGATTTTTAACCAATATCATACAACTCATCAAAAGTTGAATTCATGGAAATATTTTTGAACTCAAAATTAAGAGCCAAGATAAATTTCTTTCTAATCGGGCTCTTCAAGCTTTCATATTTTTTTACCTAAATAGCAATCTCTACTTCCACCAAATTGATGATGTCATTGTGAAAATGCCCATCCCCAACCAATGAACCATAACCACATTAGGCATTTCATTGACTTCCACTTAGTAGTAGATATTGTCCTTACACCACACAGACAACATCGTCGTTTGGATGCCCATCCCGACCAAGGAACCTAACCAAAACTTGGCATCAATACAGATTTCCACTCGATATCCAATAAAACTATATTTCAATCTCATTTGAGCTATTGAATTACAGTCTTTACAACATCCATGATGTTGTTGCTTCTATGCCCTTCTCCAATCAATGGACATAACCAAAATGGGCATTGAAAAGCTTTTAAACCAATATCCTACAACTCATCTACAGTTGAATTTCATGAAAATCTCTTTAAACTCAAAATTAAGAGCCAAGCTAAATTTCTTTCGAATCAGGCTATTCAAGCTTTCAGATTTTCGACCTAAATAGCCATCACTACATCCACCAGATTGATAATGTCATTGTGGAAATGCCCCTCACTAACCCATGAATACAAATGAATATTCAGCATTCCATCGACTTCCACATAGACAACGTTGTTGTATGGATGCCCATCCCAACCAAAGAACCTAGTCAAAATTGGGCATCAATACGCCTTTCCACTCAATCTCCAATAAAAATATATTTCAATCTTATTGGAAATACAGACTTCACAACATATATGATGATGTTGCAGGTATGCGCTTCCCCAATCAATGGACAAAAACAAAAAATGGGCATTGGCAAGATTTTGATCCAATACCCTAAAACTCATTCAAAGTTGAATTTCAAGAATATCTCTTTGAACGTACAATTAAGATCCAAGCCAAATTTCTTTTGAATCGGGTTCTTAAAATATTCAGATTTTCGACCTAAATAGCCATCTCTACTTCCATCAGAATGATGATGTCATTGTGCAAATGTCCATCCCCAACCAATGAACCTAAAACAAAATTGAGCATTTCATTGATTTCGACATAATAGTATATATGGGCCGAACACCACATAGACAACGTTGTTGTGTGGATGCCCATCACAACCAATGAACCTAATCAAAATTGGACATCAATACAACTTTCCACTTAATATCCAATAAAAATATATTTAATTCCAAATTTCTTTTGCATCAGACTCTTCAAGATTTCAGATTTACAAGCTAAATAACAATTTCAACTTCCACCAGATTGATGAGATCATTGTGGAAATGCCCAACCCCAACCAATGAACCAAAACCAAAATTGAGCATTTCATTTATTTCCACATAATAGTAGAAATGAGGCTGGCACCACATAGATAACGTTGTTGTTTGGATGCCCATCTCAACCAATGAGCCTAACCAAAATTGGACATCACTACAGCTTTCTACTCAATATCCAATAAAAATATATTTCAATCTTATTTGAAACACGGACTTCACAGCATATATGATGTTGTTCCTTGTATGCCCTTCTCCAATCAATGGACATAAACAAAAAATGGGAATTGACAAGCTTGTCAACCAATATCCTACAACTCATCCAAAGTTGAATTTCATGAAAATCTCTTTGAACTCAAAATTAAGAGCCAGGACAAATTTCGTTCTAATCGGGCTCTTCGAGCTTTCAGATTTTCAAGCTAAATAACCATTTCTACTTCCACCATATTGATAGTGTTATTGTGGAAATGCCCATCACCAACAAATCAACCCAAACAAAAATTAGGCATTTCATTGATTTCCATATAATAGAAGATATGGGCCTGACACCACATAAGACAACAGTGTTGTATGGATGCCCATCCAAACCAATAAACCTAACCAAAATTGGGCATCAATAAGGTTTTCCATTCAATATCCAATAAAAATATATTTCCATCTCATTCGAGATATTGAAATATGATCTTCACAACATATATGATGTTGTTGCTTGTATGCCCAATTCTATTTCATGTCTTGTAATTTAAGTCTAGCAATAAAATTCTATTTGATATAAATTTAAAACACAATACCAATCATTGGACATAAACAAAAAATGGGCATTGACAAACATTTGAACCAATATCATGCAACTTATCTAAAGATGAATTTCAAGAAAATCTATTTGAACTAAAAATTAGGAACCAAGCTAAATTTCTTTCGAATCAGGATCTTCCATATTTCATATTTTTGAACTAAATAGCCATCTCCACTTCCACCAAATTGATAATGCTATTGCGAAAATGCCCGTCCCCAACCAATAAACCTAAATCAAAAGTGGGCATTTCATTGATTTCCAATTATACTATTGGCCTGACACCACGTAGACAGCGTTGCAGTTTAGATGCCCATCCAAACCAAAGAACCCAACCAAAACTGGGCATTATCCAATAAAAATATATTTCAATCTTATTTGAAATACGGACTTCACAACATATATGATGTTGCTCCTTGTATGCCCTTCCCCAATCAATGGACATAAATAAAAAATGGGAATTGACAAGCTTTTCAACCAATATTGTACAACTCATCCAAAGTTGAATTTCATGAAAATCTCTTGGAACTCAAAATTAAGAGCCAAGACAAATTTCGTTCTAATCGAGCTCTTCGAGCTTTCAAATTTTCAAGCTAAATAACCATTTCTACTTCCACCAGATTGATGGTGTCATTGTGGACATGCCCATCCCCAACAAATGAACCCAAACAAAAATTAGGCATTATGATTTCCATATAATAGTAGATATGGGCCTGACACCACATAAGACAACAGTGTTGTATGGATGCCCATTCAAACCAAGGAACCTAACCAAAACAGGGCATCAATACAGATTTCCACTCAATATCTAATAAAAATATATTTCAATCTTATTTTAGATATTGAAATGCGGTCTTTACAACATCCATGATGTTGTTGCTTCTATGCCCTTCTCCAATCAATGGACATAAATAAAAAATGGGCATTCAAAAGCTTTTAAACCAATATCCTACAACTCATATACAGTTGAATTTCATGAAAATCTCTTTAAACTCAAAATTAAGAGCCAAACTAAATTTCTTTCGAATCGGAGTCTTCAAGTTTTCATATTTTTGACGTTAATAGTCATCTCTACATCCACCAGATTGATGACGTCATCGTGGAAATGTCCATCCCCAACTAATGAACCTAAACAAAAATTGGGTGTTTCATTGATTTCTACTTAATAGTAGATATTGGCCTAACACCAAATAGAAAAACATAGTTGTTTGGATGCCCATCCCAACCAATAAACCTAAACTAAAATTGGGAATTTCACTGATTTCCACCTAATAGTAGAAATATGATGTTGCTTGCTTGTATGCCCTTCCCCAATCAATGGACATAAACCAAAAATGGGCATGGACAAGATTTTGAACCAATATCCTACAACTCATATACAGTGAATTTCATGAAAAATCAATTTGAACTCAAAATTAAGAGTCGAGCCACATTTCTTTCCAATCGGGCTCATAAAGTTTTCAGAGCTTCAAGTTAAGTAACCATTTCTACTTCCACCAGATTGATGATGTCATTGTGGAAATGTCCATCCCCAACAATGAACCTAAACCAAACATGGGCATTTCATTGATTTCCACTTAATATTATAAATATGATATTGTTGCTTGTATGCCATTCCCCAATCAATGGACATAAACAAAAAATGGGATTGGTAAGATTTTTAACCAATATCATACAACTCATCAAAAGTTGAATTCATGGAAATATTTTTGAACTCAAAATTAAGAGCCAAGATAAATTTCTTTCTAATCGGGCTCTTCAAGCTTTCATATTTTTTTACCTAAATAGCAATCTCTACTTCCACCAAATTGATGATGTCATTGTGAAAATGCCCATCCCCAACCAATGAACCATAACCACATTAGGCATTTCATTGACTTCCACTTAGTAGTAGATATTGTCCTTACACCACACAGACAACATCGTCGTTTGGATGCCCATCCCGACCAAGGAACCTAACCAAAACTTGGCATCAATACAGATTTCCACTCGATATCCAATAAAACTATATTTCAATCTCATTTGAGCTATTGAATTACAGTCTTTACAACATCCATGATGTTGTTGCTTCTATGCCCTTCTCCAATCAATGGACATAACCAAAATGGGCATTGAAAAGCTTTTAAACCAATATCCTACAACTCATCTACAGTTGAATTTCATGAAAATCTCTTTAAACTCAAAATTAAGAGCCAAGCTAAATTTCTTTCGAATCAGGCTATTCAAGCTTTCAGATTTTCGACCTAAATAGCCATCACTACATCCACCAGATTGATAATGTCATTGTGGAAATGCCCCTCACTAACCCATGAATACAAATGAATATTCAGCATTCCATCGACTTCCACATAGACAACGTTGTTGTATGGATGCCCATCCCAACCAAAGAACCTAGTCAAAATTGGGCATCAATACGCCTTTCCACTCAATCTCCAATAAAAATATATTTCAATCTTATTGGAAATACAGACTTCACAACATATATGATGATGTTGCAGGTATGCGCTTCCCCAATCAATGGACAAAAACAAAAAATGGGCATTGGCAAGATTTTGATCCAATACCCTACAACTCATTCAAAGTTGAATTTCAAGAATATCTCTTTGAACGTACAATTAAGATCCAAGCCAAATTTCTTTTGAATCGGGTTCTTAAAATATTCAAATTTTCGACCTAAATAGCCATCTCTACTTCCATCAGAATGATGATGTCATTGTGCAAATGTCCATCCCCAACCAATGAACCTAAAACAAAATTGAGCATTTCATTGATTTCGACATAATAGTATATATGGGCCGAACACCACATAGACAACGTTGTTGTGTGGATGCCCATCACAACCAATGAACCTAATCAAAATTGGACATCAATACAACTTTCCACTTAATATCCAATAAAAATATATTTAATTCCAAATTTCTTTTGCATCAGACTCTTCAAGATTTCAGATTTACAAGCTAAATAACAATTTCAACTTCCACCAGATTGATGAGATCATTGTGGAAATGCCCAACCCCAACCAATGAACCAAAACCAAAATTGAGCATTTCATTTATTTCCACATAATAGTAGAAATGAGGCTGGCACCACATAGATAACGTTGTTGTTTGGATGCCCATCTCAACCAATGAGCCTAACCAAAATTGGACATCACTACAGCTTTCTACTCAATATCCAATAAAAATATATTTCAATCTTATTTGAAACACGGACTTCACAGCATATATGATGTTGTTCCTTGTATGCCCTTCTCCAATCAATGGACATAAACAAAAAATGGGAATTGACAAGCTTGTCAACCAATATCCTACAACTCATCCAAAGTTGAATTTCATGAAAATCTCTTTGAACTCAAAATTAAGAGCCAGGACAAATTTCGTTCTAATCGGGCTCTTCGAGCTTTCAGATTTTCAAGCTAAATAACCATTTCTACTTCCACCATATTGATAGTGTTATTGTGGAAATGCCCATCACCAACAAATCAACCCAAACAAAAATTAGGCATTTCATTGATTTCCATATAATAGAAGATATGGGCCTGACACCACATAAGACAACAGTGTTGTATGGATGCCCATCCAAACCAATAAACCTAACCAAAATTGGGCATCAATAAGGTTTTCCATTCAATATCCAATAAAAATATATTTCCATCTCATTCGAGATATTGAAATATGATCTTCACAACATATATGATGTTGTTGCTTGTATGCCCAATTCTATTTCATGTCTTGTAATTTAAGTCTAGCAATAAAATTCTATTTGATATAAATTTAAAACACAATACCAATCATTGGACATAAACAAAAAATGGGCATTGACAAACATTTGAACCAATATCATGCAACTTATCTAAAGATGAATTTCAAGAAAATCTATTTGAACTAAAAATTAGGAACCAAGCTAAATTTCTTTCGAATCAGGATCTTCCATATTTCATATTTTTGAACTAAATAGCCATCTCCACTTCCACCAAATTGATAATGCTATTGCGAAAATGCCCGTCCCCAACCAATAAACCTAAATCAAAAGTGGGCATTTCATTGATTTCCAATTATACTATTGGCCTGACACCACGTAGACAGCGTTGCAGTTTAGATGCCCATCCAAACCAAAGAACCCAACCAAAACTGGGCATTATCCAATAAAAATATATTTCAATCTTATTTGAAATACGGACTTCACAACATATATGATGTTGCTCCTTGTATGCCCTTCCCCAATCAATGGACATAAATAAAAAATGGGAATTGACAAGCTTTTCAACCAATATTGTACAACTCATCCAAAGTTGAATTTCATGAAAATCTCTTGGAACTCAAAATTAAGAGCCAAGACAAATTTCGTTCTAATCGAGCTCTTCGAGCTTTCAAATTTTCAAGCTAAATAACCATTTCTACTTCCACCAGATTGATGGTGTCATTGTGGACATGCCCATCCCCAACAAATGAACCCAAACAAAAATTAGGCATTATGATTTCCATATAATAGTAGATATGGGCCTGACACCACATAAGACAACAGTGTTGTATGGATGCCCATTCAAACCAAGGAACCTAACCAAAACAGGGCATCAATACAGATTTCCACTCAATATCTAATAAAAATATATTTCAATCTTATTTTAGATATTGAAATGCGGTCTTTACAACATCCATGATGTTGTTGCTTCTATGCCCTTCTCCAATCAATGGACATAAATAAAAAATGGGCATTCAAAAGCTTTTAAACCAATATCCTACAACTCATATACAGTTGAATTTCATGAAAATCTCTTTAAACTCAAAATTAAGAGCCAAACTAAATTTCTTTCGAATCGGAGTCTTCAAGTTTTCATATTTTTGACGTTAATAGTCATCTCTACATCCACCAGATTGATGACGTCATCGTGGAAATGTCCATCCCCAACTAATGAACCTAAACAAAAATTGGGTGTTTCATTGATTTCTACTTAATAGTAGATATTGGCCTAACACCAAATAGAAAAACATAGTTGTTTGGATGCCCATCCCAACCAATAAACCTAAACTAAAATTGGGAATTTCACTAATTTCCACCTAATAGTAGAAATATGATGTTGCTTGCTTGTATGCCCTTCCCCAATCAATGGACATAAACCAAAAATGGGCATGGACAAGATTTTGAACCAATATCCTACAACTCATATACAGTGAATTTCATGAAAAATCAATTTGAACTCAAAATTAAGAGTCGAGCCACATTTCTTTCCAATCGGGCTCATAAAGTTTTCAGAGCTTCAAGTTAAGTAACCATTTCTACTTCCACCTGATTGATGATGTCATTGTGGAAATGTCCATCCCCAACAATGAACCTAAACCAAACATGGGCATTTCATTGATTTCCACTTAATATTATAAATATGATATTGTTGCTTGTATGCCATTCCCCAATCAATGGACATAAACAAAAAATGGGATTGGTAAGATTTTTAACCAATATCATACAACTCATCAAAAGTTGAATTCATGGAAATATTTTTGAACTCAAAATTAAGAGCCAAGATAAATTTCTTTCTAATCGGGCTCTTCAAGCTTTCATATTTTTTTACCTAAATAGCAATCTCTACTTCCACCAAATTGATGATGTCATTGTGAAAATGCCCATCCCCAACCAATGAACCATAACCACATTAGGCATTTCATTGACTTCCACTTAGTAGTAGATATTGTCCTTACACCACACAGACAACATCGTCGTTTGGATGCCCATCCCGACCAAGGAACCTAACCAAAACTTGGCATCAATACAGATTTCCACTCGATATCCAATAAAACTATATTTCAATCTCATTTGAGCTATTGAATTACAGTCTTTACAACATCCATGATGTTGTTGCTTCTATGCCCTTCTCCAATCAATGGACATAACCAAAATGGGCATTGAAAAGCTTTTAAACCAATATCCTACAACTCATCTACAGTTGAATTTCATGAAAATCTCTTTAAACTCAAAATTAAGAGCCAAGGTTAAAAAAATTAGAATCGGGCTCTTCAAGCTTTCAGATTTTGACCTAAATAGTTATATCTACATCCACCAGATTGATGATGTCATTGTGCAAATGCTCATCATCTTCCAATGAACCTAAACCAAAATTAGGCATTTCATTGACTTCCACTTAATAGTAGATATTGGCCTGACACCACATAGACAATAGTGTTGTTTGAATGCCCATTCTGACCAAGGAACCTAACCAAAATTAAGCATCAATACGGATTACTACTCAATATCCAATAAAATATATTTCAATCGCATTTGAGATATTGAAATAAGGTCTTCAAATGGTCACAAGACTCTATGTACAAGTCCGGTGTGTTCTCAATCAACCCATGGTTAGGTCTTACTACCACACAAAGGCGTAGCCAACCGCACCATGCTTCTCTCAGGTACAACTTTTCTCACAGTAGGGAGTTGAAACATCAACAACTTACTCACACTGTACTGAGGGGATTCTCTATGTCCTGATGTAGCCTAGTATCCATGTCCTTCTAGCATCTGACCAATCACTAACTACATCTACCCATGCACGCCAATTACATCTACGCATGTTATATTCATCTACGAAATAACGTAATCAACATTTCATAGCAACACATTATTATCTAATATCTTTAACATGCATATCTACAACATATCATCTTGTTATCAGCCCAAACACACAACATGTTATCATGTAAGATGATCAAACGTAATATCACTCGGCATAATTATCATGCTATTTCAACAATTCATCGTTTTATGCAATATAGTTCATCCAAACGACATGAATGCATCTGGGTGGGCCCTTCCCATGTAATCTATCGCAATAGTTTCCCCCTCCCAGGTGGCTCATATAAATAAAGGGTCCTCTCCCCGTAGCATTCCATGTCCACACAGGTATATAGAAAGAATATGCAATATGCATGTATTACATAAGTGTAAGTGTCCCCTCACCTAGATGTTGGTGAAATCCGTGTATTAAATAATCTGGCCTAGTTGGATTGAAGGAAGCTCCCACTTGCTGCAAACCTATTTTGGAAAACCAATCATTAGTTTTATTTTATCTATTCTTAACCACCAACTTGGCGTTCAAAGCGTGAAACAATAAGTACAAAAGGTTTGGAAATTTAAATTGATGAAAGACTAACAAATCAATCCCCCTACACCATGAATAAATCAGTTAAACCATTTTCCTTTTGCAAAGGTCGGCAAATAAGGCAAAGAATCCCAACGAAATGAGAGTGTCTTGAGAAAGTAAAGCATGCTTGAATAAATCAATGTCAATGGGGGTATTCCTTACCAAATTCTAACTAAACCAGATTTGAGAGTGAGAATCAATAAGATGTTTAGAATAAATGGGATAAGTAGTGAACATTTAAAAGAAAATTTAAAATCTAAACAGGTCACTAATTATACAAAACCTTGGTACCTTGTAAAAGTAGCTAATGGTGGGTTGGGTTATCAAATACTTTGATCCAATAAATCAAAAATAAAACAATGAAAGGAAAGATAATCAAATAACTAAATGTGATATCTCAATAAATAGGGTACAGGTTGAAATGCCTTGAAAAGGTTGAGGCAACTGAGTACCACTTGGTACCAGGCTGGGTTAGACTGATCAGGTCTCTCAAGCGGTTGACTGGAACAAAAGGAATATGGTGAAAGGGGCTGTTAGGGCAGGGATCAACCAAAGCGATTTGGGAAGTTTACTACGACGTTGTGAGCAACTGAGGTCGAAGGAAGACTGCAACAAGAAGGGATGGGAGAGCAAGATTGAACAGCAGGTAGGTAGGCTTGAGGAGGGGCTGGCTTGATCAAATATTGGAGATAAAACAAAGAGAAAGGCATGGAAAGGGGACAGATGTGCATCTACAGGCCCCAAACAGACCCTATTTACTCCCCAACATCAAAGGTTTCAGGATCAGTCCACATTGTCACAGTTTTGGGACAGAAATCAACCCCATTACCAACAAACACACACACACAGTATACATATACATATATATACATATATGTATACATACATGCCAAAATGTACATCCATTTCTTAAAGGAAGGAGTGGTGAAGGGCAAGTCGAGGACTCACCAATTGAAGAGCTACTGACGGTGTAATCGCAGGGGGATAAGGAGTGAAACTCGTCCAAGGCTGCTGGGTGAGACGGCAACTGTGGGGAAGAAGAAGATGATAAGGGCCAGAGAGATGTGAAGAAAGGACTCCGGCGTATGGATGCACTGGACTCCTTTCTTCAACTCTCGCGCCAGTGTAACCTCCAAAATTGAAAGAACCCTAATCATTTCCCATCGATATCGGTACCCCCATCCAAACGCGAGAAGCGCCAGAGTCCTTCATCTCTCCCGCGCGGTAACCCCTCCAAAATTAACCCCCATCCCAACGGAGCCCTAGGAGAAGCGCCGGAGTCCCTAGGAGAGAACCCTAATCATTTCCCATCGATATCGGTTCCTCATTGCACTCCTTTTCTTCACATGTCTCTCGCCCGGGTAACCCCTCCAAAATTTACCCCCATCCAAACGCAGCCCTAGGAGAAGCAAACGCAGCCCTAGGAAAGAACCCTGATCATTTCCATCGATATCGGTACCCCATCGGACTCCTTTCTTCATCTATCTCGCCCGTGTAACCCCTCCAAAATTGAAAGAACCCTAATCATTTCCCATCGATATCGGTACCCCCATCCAAACGCAGCCCTAGGAGAAGCGCCGGAGTCTTTCTTCATCTCTCTCACGCGGTAACCCCTCCAAAAGTAACCCCCATCCAAACGGAACCCTAGGAGAAGCGCCGGAGTCTTTCTTCATCTCTCTCGCGCGGTAACCCCTCCAAAAGTAACCCCCATCCAAACGGAAGCCTAGGAGAAGCGCCGGAGTCCTTTCTTCCGAACGCAGTCCTAGGAGAGAACCCCAGATCCCTAATCATTTCCCCTCGATGTCGATTTCTAATTGCACTCGTTTTCTTCATATGTCTCTCGCCCGGGTAACCCCTCCAAAATTTACCCCCATAAAAATCGCTGTCTAGGGGTAAAGTCGGGCAAGGGGTCATTAAATAGATAAAAGAAAATAAAAAAAAAGGGTGAAAATTGGACTAAAGTCGGTCACGCGCAATAATTAACTAAAAGTAAGTTTTTAAAACAAAAATCAAAATTTAGAAATTTTAATTCCAAATTGTCAAAATAAAATCGCGTGCAAAGTCAATGTTTTAAAAATTGGTTAAATAAAGTTTAATTTGGTTCAACCCTAGTCAAATCCAGTTAAATATGTGCCATAAATATTGTTATAAATAATAATAAATATTTAATTGATTAGTTGAAATAAAATTTAAAGCAAAAAATATTTTTTCTAAAAAATAAATATAACTTTTATTATTAAAAAAAACTAAAAATTGAATTTTAGGTTCAAATTTTGATCTACTCGTTGCTTGCTTTATTTGATTTTAATCCAACATTATTTCTCTTATAAATCATCTTAAAATAATTAAAAAAGTACACCATTTGTAGTTATATATAATTACTAATCTGATAATATTATTATAAAATATAAATGGACAATAAATAGAAATATAATTATGTTTTATTTGAATCACCCATTTCATAAATTTACATCAAATGAAAAAGCTTAAAACAAATTGGAAATTTTCATTTACTAATTTAGATAACTATGTTTTATTTGGGTTAGATTTTTTGCCTCCCACGTATTATATTTATTTATTTATATTTATGTCACTAATGTCTTTATGTTTTTGAAGGAGGAGGACAAGGCAAAACTTGTGGAAGAGATGGATTTACAGCTGAAACGAATAAACAACTGGTTCATTAACCAAAGAAAGCGTAACTGGCACTGCAACTCCAAAATCGAAGTGCAAAAAATAGATCAATCAATCCGAACACCTCAATATTCATACTGCAATTGATCTACATGTTGTATATGTGGCCCGATGCTTGATTAAAAAATAAAATTTTATATGTCAAGGTCAATAGGATAAGATGATTACATAGATAGGAAACTACTTTGTATCCTTATAGAAATAGTCAAGTTCACATCCCACTTTCCCTTGTATTGAAAATAAGCCAAGTCAACCCCAAAAGAAGTTATCATTTCATTTGAAACTAAAGGGAAATTTATAATTGCCTGAAAAAAAAACCACCTTGCTTGAGTCTAGGAGAGGAGAGAGGAGGGAGTCAAGAGAGAGAGACTCATGTGAGAACACTTCCCCTTGTTTACAATAGGATTGTGAAAAACCTGGTTTCTTTTATCTAAGGGGAGGGGGGTGGTTGGGGGTTCTTATATTCATGAATCGGTGATGTTCAACCTAATACCTTAAAGAAGTTAGTCCAAAAGTGCAGAGACCCAGCTAGGCCCAAACCCAAAATGTGCAGGCTTTAGCAATACCCTTCTGCAAATGGGCCAACTTATATCCTATATTTTAGGTTAGGATTTTAACCTTTTAAGATTTTAGATATCAATTGACATACCTATTGATATCTTTATCTCTCGTATCTCTCTCCACTTAAGATTCACAATTTAACTTCTCAAGCATGGGGCAACTTTGATGTTCATACCATTAGTTTAATTGAATCTAATTCACCCCTCACAAATTTCTAGGGCTGTAACTTGGGTCGGACGAGTCAGGTTTCTTAAAACCCAACCCGTCTCAAGTTGATATTTATAGAGCCCGACCCGACCCGATCCGAATTCTGATTCGACCTGCATTCTGAACTCATTTTAGCTGGGTCGGGTCGGGTGAATTTATAAAATCCTCAGCTCGGCCTAACCTGAGTTTCATGCGGGTTTTTATCTTCTCAACCCTACCCGACCCGTATCATTTCTCGGGTCAGGTCATGTGGGTCAGGCCAAAACCCAACCCGAGTTGCAGCCCTACAAATTTCATATATAAAATGAACAGCGACAAGATGACATAATTAAGTTATGATATTCTTATGACTCAATTTGAATTGTATGACATTTGATAATGAATTCCGATTCAAGGACTATATAAAATAAAAAATATTATTTATATAAAAAAATTTAAAAAAATTAATCTCATTAAATAAATATAACCATGTGATTTAAATAAGAAATAGATAATCACAGTGAAATTTCTTGTTAATCTTGTATTCTATTTGTTTAAATCAAATGAACAAAATCTTAAATAAAATTTACTTTTTATATTTGATATATCGATAATTTCTATTTTAATTTGATGGGATTTGAAAATTCTATAAAATATATATTATAACGGCTAAAGTTAAGTTACAAGCGCTCATTCATTATTCTTGACTAGGTTCTCACATGTGAGAGTTCGTATTATAAAGCCATTTGCATCGTCTCTTCCAATTCTTTGATTTTAACCTGGTTATTGAAAGTTTTTTCAATAAAATTGAAAGGTCCACATGTAAATTAACGCCTCGGATCTCGCCACCTTTGTTTTCCCCATCTGCAGTGGACCTCACAATCACAAGTATGGGTCCCACATGAAAGTCGTCACCTCTCGACATCCCATTCCGATGGAGCTATTTTCATGCATGCACGATCTTCGGCCGTACGGCTATAAACATGGAGGCACGTTATCCCAGTCCCAGTCGACCATCTATTTCCTTCTCTCTCATCTGCCCCCTCCTTTCTATGATTAGGATTTTCCCAATTGTGGCAGATGCTATAATTTCATGATCTTCACCGTTGGTTTTAAGTTGACTTTAAGGGCTTATTTTGACCCTATCAAGAATCATTATCTTTCCCAACAACAAATAAAACTCATAAATTCTAGTAGGAGTTGAATCAGTGAAAGGAAATATATATAAAATATAAAGAAAAAAGCAAAGGAATTTGCAATTTTGAGGCTATTTAAGCTCATGTTAGAAGTCTGGACAACTAACCATTTAAGCATTACTGGAAGTATGGAGTCTTCCTTGTCATCCTGGGTTCTCTTCTTCCTCTTCACCTCCTCCATCATGACCATAAAAGAAACAGTGGCATATGCTGGATTCCGGCCGAGTGCATGGTCCCTAGCACACGCTACATTCTATGGGGATGAGACTGCATCGGAAACCATGGGTATTTTTTGTCAAATGACCCATTTGTATATTTTGCCTTCAAAATGTTTTCTTAGTCATTGATCAATTCCGCCCTTGGTTTGGTTTTAGGTGGAGCTTGTGGATATGGAAACTTGTTTAGAACAGGGTATGGGATGGGCACTGCAGCATTGAGCTCAACTCTGTTCAACAATGGGTATGGCTGTGGAACATGTTATCAGATAAAATGTGTAGGATCAAGTGCATGTTATCGAGGGTCCCCGTTCACCACAATTACCGCCACCAACCTTTGCCCCCCAAACTGGGCCGAGGACTCCAATGCAGGTGGCTGGTGCAACCCACCAAGAACGCACTTTGACATGTCTAAACCGGCTTTCATGCAGATTGCTAATTGGAAGGCTGGCATCGTGCCCGTCATGTATCGCAGGTACTGTTCTCCCTCAACTGTATTACTCTACTCTGTAAATTCAATACTCGGACTCAATCCAGTAAATATTGAGTCTAATAACCTGGCCAAGTATGACCCAGTAACTTGGCAAAGTGGGTCAACTAGATGATCTGTTGAGTTGCATTAACCGCGTCGATCATTACAGTGATCAGTGAATCTGCTGCTGATGGGGTGATGGTGGTGCAGGGTCCCATGTGTGAAAAGAGGTGGAATTGAATTCTCCTTCCAAGGAAATGGGTATTGGTTGCTGGTATATGTGATGAATGTGGGAGGAGGAGGAGACATTGGATGCATTTGGGTGAAAGGAAGAAGAACAGGTTGGATAGCAATGAGCCATAACTGGGGTGCATCTTACCAGGCATTTGCCACACTGGGAGGCCAATCTCTTTCATTCAAGATCACTTCTTACACCACCAAGGAAACCGTCATAGCATGGGATGTGTCTCCTGCAGACTGGACTGTGGGCTTGACATACAAAGCTTCAATAAACTTCCACTGATGTCTGAAGAGTGAAAATGAGAGGACTGAATTTCTTGTTCTCTTTAGCAATGAGTATTGTTTCAGTATCCCTGTTCTTTAAAGTATCAAGAAATTGTCAATGGTTATTAAGAAAGTAAACTTATTTCCTCTCAGATACCTTGCATTTCTCTTTTCCCATTTCACAAATTTGTTCCACACTACTACACAAATAATGTTTACCCATTTTGCAGTGTTTCGTGCATTAACTCTACTCTACACATCCATTTGTTTTCGTTTGTCGTGATCTGCAATTGGTTGGATTAGTGGCATGACCAAGCCGGTAATGTGAGACACATCAGCAATCCAAACTGTTAATCTGATGGATCAGGGCACCCATAAGTTTTTTAACATTTTTTTTTCAAAAGATAAGATAATTCATTCAATATTTCTTATAACATTGTAGACCGAAGATAATATTTTATTAGTTTCAACTTTAAAAACTTGTTTATGCAGAGGTAATTGTAACTATTATAATCAACATTATCCTATAAGCAATTCATGTATTTGGAAAACAACAATTCATTATTTTTCTATAATTTAGCAATTTAATTGTTTCTTTTACTTCTTTTAGGTACTACATCTTTTATCATATTCGAGTGCAAGATTAATGTAAATTCTCATTTGAAATGAAATTATTATTATTATTTTAATTTTTCATTTTTTCTTGATTTTTAAAAAAGTTAAAAATTAAAATTTATCTTAACTACAATGATTTATACTTGTATATTACATCTAATAAAATCTACATTTATCAAATGAATAAAGTTATGTTTTTTCATCTATTCAAATTTAAAAAACTTTAAATTATTTTTAATTCAAAATTATCAACTCAATATAGGTTTCTCTTTCGCTCTATTTAGATGATACGTATATTTTAAAAGATTCTTTATTTATTAAAATTATTGTTGTTATTATTATTATTATTAAACTCAATAAAATGAGGATTATAATAATTATTATTATGATTGTTACTATTATTATTTTAATTTTTTAAGAAACCAACGTTTTAAATTGAGTATAAAAATTATCAATATATAAATTTTCAATTTTGAATGTTTGAAATTCGAAATAGTTAAAAATAGTCAAATGATTTCAAGTGGTAGTAACTTAAAAGTTATAAATGAGATTAACTGGGATTTGAAGGCCGCTCTATTTAAATGATACATATATTTTAAAAGATTCTTTATTAATTCAAATTATTGTTATTTTCATTATTATTATTAATGAAGATTAACAAAATAATTATTATATGATTGTTACTATTATTATTTTAATTTTTTAATTTTTTAAGAAATCCGCATTTTAAATTGAGTAGATGGTACATATATTTTAAAAGATTCTTTATTAATTTAAATTATTGTTATTTTCATCATTATTATTAGAGTGTGAAACCCTTTTCCAATATGTTTGGAAGGAAATGAGAGGAGGGCTTATGTGAAGCCAGCCCCTCTTGACCAAGTGTGAGGCCTTTTGGGCCTGGCCATATGGGCCAGGGCCTAGGAACAAAACCGTGCGGGTTCGAGCTTGTATGCGAGACCCAAAGCGGACAATATCACACTGAGTCAAGTTCTAAGCCTTATATTCGAGTCGGGTCATTACAAATTTGGTATCAGAGCTGAGTTCAACACTCAGACTCTGTTGGTTTTCCTCCTTCCCTAGAGTTGTTGAGATGGACCGGGTCGAGTCGGGGGCGGCTCGAGGCTTTAGGGGGGGTGATTGTGAAACCGTGCTCCAAACTGATGTGAGAAGTCCCACGTCTGTTTGGAAGGAAATGAGAGGAGGGCTTATGTGAAGCCAGCCCCTTTTGACTAAGTGTGAGGCCTTTTGGGCCTGACCATGTGCAGGCCCAAAAGGCCCAGGAACAAAACCGTATGAGTTCGAGCTTGTGTGCGAGGCCCAAAGCGGACAATATCACTCTGAGTCAAGCCCTAAGCCCTGTATTCGGGTCAGATCGAGTCATTACAGAGAGAATCCTAACCGAACTAGACAACAATGAATTTATGCTTTCATATGCATTATTAAACTATTTAATAGGGCTGAAACTCGGGCGGGTCGGGTCGGGTCGGGTTGGGTTGGGTTTTGAGCCCATGTCAAAAATAGCTGAACCCGACCCGACCCGACCCGAATTAGTAACCCCACGTCGAGCCCGCCCCGACAAGGACAGCTTCATTTCCTGATGGGCGTTGCAAAAGCAGTGAGGGGAAAGGGAATTTTTTGAGGGGAACATGGATCTTTCAATTGTATATTAACTAAAGAAGAGGAATGGAATCATGCAGACCATTCAATAAAGGAGATGATGGTACGACCAGAAAAAGGAAAGTATAGAGAAGAAGTGCATAAACGCACATGTAAAACTGCAAAACAAACAGATGGTAGGGTAAAAGAAGAGGACAAACGGGAAATGAAATCAAAAGATGCATGCCTGAGCAAGTACCCACCGGAAGATGGATTATTGCAGTCGCTTGAAACAAGGAAACGATCGAAACAAGGAGGAAAATGAACAGATTGAAAATGCGAGAAGGTAGAAAAAAAAGCCACTCAAAAGGGAAGGAACGGTGGCTGATGTGAATTAGGGTAAAAGGAAAGAAGTGGAACTTAGTTTTTATATAACTTATGAAAATCGGGTCGGGCTGAGTCGTGTTGTATTTCAAATATCTGAATCCAATCCGACCCGACTTGACTTTTATATGGGTTTTTTCTTTTTTAACTCAACCGGACCTGAATTTGAAAATTCTAGAACCCAACCCACACAATTTTTGGGTCGGGCCATGCGGGTTGGGTCAAAACCCAACTTAAATTTCACCCCTACTATTTAACATATAATAAAGAAAGTTGTGGATTTGAGGACCCTATTTATTTGGGGGCCCTAGGCGGCAGCCTCCTTCATTTGTAGCCAGGGCCGGCCCTTGATAGATTTGCTAATGATAGATAGTGGATAAATCATGCAGCAAAGTTCAGAAAATTAAGCAAGGCGCAGATTAAACTGCACCACAAATAACTGCAGCAAGGGCCAATACATATTTCAGAACTTTCTTTGCTTCACTAAATGAGGGGCAGTTTTCAAGAATTTTTTTCCCCGTGTTTCTAAACTTCAAGGGCTTGTTTAGCAAGTTTTTTTTTGGATGGAAAGATGGTACTATAAATAATTAAACCCTGATTTACAATGGAATCCATTTTTAAAAGGAAGAAGGTCAGAATAAAAGCCAAAATAGACAATTTTCTTCACTATTGTGTGTTAAAGAGTTCATTTGGAGCAGAAAATTGCATCTTTTCGCTGATTGTGGAATATGGGTCCTCAGAGAAGGTGAGATGCACACTGATCTACAGAGCTTGTGATCTCGTGCCTTTCCAGCAGAAACTCTGCTCACACAGGAAAGGGCACAAACCCATTGCAACCCTGCAACATTTTGGGATCAAAGCTGCTCTAGCCATTGTAACTTTCTAAGCAAAACCTGACAACAAAACCCATTTATGGAACATAACCCAAGTTGATGAAAGATCTCTAACCACATTGACAGTATCAAATTGATCGAGAGCACCAATAGTGAGAGTAGCATGTCAGTTGCGCCATGTAAGATTGATTCCACGAAAGTTGCAATGGCCTTGGTCGTACTGCCGTCACCAAATGACCAAAAATTTAGGAGAGTTTATTTATTTTTTCTTTTTTCTTTATTCTTTTTTGGGTTAAATGAAAGATATTTAAATGGGTGATAAAACCAACATTATCTAAATGGATATTAACACCCTTTTTTGCCAGTAGCACCTGAGAAAGATAGGAATGAATATTGGAATTTCAATCGGATGAACAGATTGTCTTCTTTGTTTGCCAAATTTATCAGAACTATGGGAAGACCTTTTACATCTAACAAGGGCTCCAGTCAACTTTTGGGATTTTTCTTCGTGCTTGAATGGTCCTTTCCATCCAGAATTGACCCAAGGCATTACCCCAAATAGTAGTATGATCAGAGAACATGGAACTATTCATACTTCATATGTTCAAACAAGATAACAAATAAAAGTACTAACTGATTAAGTCATGACTATGTGGTTGGGATAAAAAGGCTATGTGATCATCAATGCCATGAGGCTAGCAAATACTGACATATCATATTAGAAGTTTCCACGCTAACCGAACATAACCATTATTACTAGCAAAGGTTAAAATCATCTGACAGAAACAGAATCAAACTTCTGACTCTGATGATCATAGTAAAATGCGGATTATAGAAGCAGATGGAGCCATATATTGTAATCTTAGGGTTCTTTCATAGTGTTCAAAATATCATTCCTCATCATTTATGGACAGGTGCTAATCCAGCCTCCAATTTTGGAGCATGTAATACAGTTTCTACAACTTTGAATGGAGAAAATATGGGCAATCGTCGGGTGACATTCACCAAATGAATACTCATATAATTGATATCAGCCTGACTGTAGACTATCAGCAGATACACATCATAAATCTCTTAATATGTCAGTTGTGAAGCATTTTGGTCAATAACTAGACAGAGAAATCAAGCATGCTCCAGTTTGAGTTTAGCCTTCAATTAGGATCTGGAGGAATGGGGCAACAGAGGAAATACAAAATATCTCATTCAGCAAATGCTCATCCTAACCGTACATGTCGATGACACTAGTGTTTTTATAGAAGAATGTGTGTGTGTGTGTGTATAACATATACATATATAAAGTTTCTCTCTGCTTGCCCCTCTACGTATAATACATATATACTACCTCCAGAAGGAAACAGACACATATCAGGAAACGTATAAATCGAAGTATTAAAATAGTATACTCTGTTCTCTATTGAACCATCCTCATGAAAATGAAATCGCGAGTAATAGCTGCATGCATTCTTGTCATCCTCAGTATATGCCAGAATTCAAATTCATGACAGAATGTCTTTATAAAATCATGAAAAGAATACAGTAAACCAACTAGCTGGAGAAATCTAGAAAATAAACAAATCATGACCACTATAAGGTAGATCCCAAATTCCCAGATTCTAGAGCACATCTTCTTCTGAATTCGTTATGAAAATCACCAGGGATAGCCTGCAGGAGGATATCCAGGTTAAGGATAACCTGCTTGGAGAAAACCATGAGCCTGAGGTGGCGCTGGATAGCCATAAGGCTACCCATATGATGGTTGAGGTGGATATCCAACTCCAGGAGGAATGGGTTGGTCTAAGCGAGACATCTGCTGAAAGGGGGGCAACACCATCAAAGATGATGGTCCAAACACGCCATCTCGTTTATCCATTTCTATCTTGTGTTGTGTCTGCATTCTCCAGAATGACATCAATCAGCAAAGCACAATAAAAAAAAAAAAATCCCATTCCACAGGTAAGAAACATTTGACCTTAATATCTGACTTATTGATGCATCCATGACAATTATGTCATGGACCACACTAACGAGATTTTGATTGTTTACATGGACCAGCTCTGTGCATGGACCATACTCATGAGATTGTGACTCTGTGAATGCATCAACCACTTAAAACAGTTGTGTAATTTTTGGGTTTCAGCCTGTCCTAAGCGAGGACTTAAGACTAGATTTTCCCCATTGCTATCATAGTTAGTACATAATTTGTGATTCAAATGTACCTGCATGCATGCACAAACCCTGCAAAAGAAATGTTAATAGCATAGTTAGTAAGACATTCTGAAGGTACTAAACTGAGTATATTGGATAGGGATGTAAGGACTTACGTGCAATAAACAGAATCAGCCAGACAGGACAGTGTATGAGAAGCTTGTCGAATTTCACTTCTTCCAACAATCATTGCAACAATTGAAAATATGCATGCAACTTGTCGTAGACACAACATGAATCCCTACATTACATAACAATAAGAAAGAAAGTTTAAAGGAATATACACATTAGTTTTCGTTCTCGCTTTGTATGTGGGCGTGTGTGTCAGGCATGAACATGCTTGTGCACTAGTGTCGGTGTGTGGGTGGGTGAATCTGAGAGAGAGAGAGAGAGAGAGAGAGAGAGAGAGAGAGTACGATAATGAAGTTGTCACATTGTGTTGTCTGTATATTGAACTCATCTTGCAACAGATGGCGAGTAGAGGCAACCGAATTTCCAAAGCAGAGAAAAACCTGATTGTGAATGAATAAAATCAAGTGTAGGATTAGTGGGGAAAAAGCTATTAGAAGAAAGTGAAGGAACTCAAGACATATCAAATGCAGTACAAGCAACAGGTTTGAACCAAGAATTCGATAGCTAAATCGTGAAATCCAAAACAAAAGCTATTATAGAACTTCCAGAAGTTCCTTTCAATATTGATATTGAAAAGGTTCATTTCAGCAGAAAGATTGACCTTTATTTTTAAGATAAAACATTGCCTCAACAGAACTTCCATTACTGGAGCCTAACTCAAGCTTCCCACATTATTTCATACCACAGTCAGTGGAGTTTGATACAAACTGGACTCTAAATAAACAACTATAGTGTTAAAGCATCATCTCGAGACCCTACAACCTCTACCTTGGGACAAGGGAACAGAGACACTAATGGAGTTATTAGCCATTATAGTGGAATTGCTGAATTAGGAAAAGGCTTACTCCCTCCAAAACCAAATGAAGGCATTATGAAATGTAAAACCAAATCTAGTCCCTTCATTTTGCAAGTACTTAAACCATTGGTTTCGAAAAGGGCAAGCAGAAAGGCAGTCTCTTGTAGTATTTAGGCTGGATCAAGGGAATATGATGTATCAAATTCTTAAGGGAAAAAAGGGAGTCGGTCACACACTACGATTGGCAAATTCCTATATTTATTAGTGTATTAGGTATTTAGGTGTCTCTTGGACAAACCTCAAACACGCCTCGTACAATCAGTTCGGTGAAAATGGTTAGAACTGCAAACTAGACCACAAGACCAGCCTCATTGATGCAAATTAACAAACACAACGTTAATTATATGCAACAAAATGATTGTTCATCAGACCAAACCAAGTAAGTGTTCTCCCCTCCACTACATATTTAATTTTCACTTCCTTCAGGAAGACAGGGTAACTGCTACCCTTTCACCATTCAAATAAACCACCATCACTGCAACATAATATCAAGACTGATTCCAAAACATAATATTCCATGATAAAAAAACATAGTTAGTTTGGCTAATAGTAAAACCATTGTGCATATAACTATAATTAATAAAAAAAAGTATCATTTCAACTAAAATAGAATACAGATGCATTGGAGAGCAAGAATTAAATAAAAATTTCATACCTCAGTGCAGAGACAAAGTTCAGGACATTTACTTTCTCCACACCTACCACTACATGGCATGTACCCAGCACAGCAAACGTACCTATAGTAAAAATAAATAAATCTTATACCAAAAACTCTTACATGTTAGACTAAAGAAATTTGTAAACTGATTACTGCTTACTGCTTACTACCTCGACATATCATTATAAAGGGCTCGTTTCCGAAGTAGGTATGATACACATGGTCCACTACAATGACACAGTGAGTTAGATATATGAAAAGTACAAAAATAGCATCCTTGTTCATTGAATAAAATGCATGTTATTTGTATCAAAATTGTATCAATTATCAAAGCATTAAACTTCTTAGTCATACCTCTAAACATACACAAGCAAAAATAAAGAAATATATACGACAAGAATCAAATGTTTTAGAAAATGTGTTAAATACATTAGTAGAATTCATCTTTAAAGATCAACTTGAAAGGAAAAGGTACTCATGTGCTTATAAACTCAAAGACCTAAATGTTCACTCGCATGGAATTTTGCCAACACTCTTTCCCTCCATGCACGGCTGTAGATATGAATCTACTCCATCCCAGTAGTATCCGCTGCTCTGATACCATGTTAAAATAGTGATCTGATCACTCGTTCAGAAGTTCAAAGAGAAAGTAAACTTTGCATATTGCTATCATTGACCTAGAAAAGGCTTGAGATGAAGTATCAGGTAATTAGCTTGGAAAATTTCCAAATGCATTCTTAATGAATATACTAAAATTATACCGGATATGTATGAAGGACCAAAGATTTGAAGAAAAGTGTGGTGAAACCGCATAGCTCTCGATTGGAATACAAATATAAGAGGAAGTGTCATGGCATATGTTATTGGCGAATGATATGATACTAATTGTTGAAACCAATAGATAAATAAATAATAGATTGGTGTTATGAAGAAAAGGTTCACGGAAGAATGTTCAAAATTAGCAAAATAAATTTAGAATATATGGAGTGTTGTATAATAACAAAGTAGCCACCAATTAAGACTAACTTTTTTTTTTTTAATGAAAGGTAAGAATTATTCACTCAAGGAAAAAAAAGCCCAAAGAAAAGAAAGGAAACAAAGCAAAAAGCCCAATTAAGGTTAACTTTGTCATGGCTATTTTTGTACATTCTATTTACTTTACAAAATAGAAGAATGTATATAGTTGAATATAGTAAAATAAGAAATTGAAAGATTTCATAATAGTGTTTGTTTGGAAATTTCCTTATTAATGTCACAATCAAACAATGAATTTGCTTATTATTTTATCCCATCATATTTCTAAAAGTCATTAGGAAAAGTCACTAAGAAATCTAAATTGATTTCTCATAATTAATTTTTCTGTTTAATATTAATTTAAACACTTTTTCATCTTAGTTCATTGGTAAATAGAACCGAAGTGTCAAATATTGCACTATGCATTAGCTGTGGAGGCCATGTAGGCCCACATCTTATAATCCAAACCATTCATTTTCAATTAGCAAATGATCTCCTAACGAGTTCTATACAACTGTGAGCCATGATTGGATTCCGGAGTGAAGATATCGGCCGATACGAAACGTATTGGCCGATATGATACGGTTTTTCAGAACCTTATTATATCGGCCGATACGTATTGTATCGGCTGTATGTCGACGAGATATATCGGTCATCCGATATCGGCCGATATACATAATATCGGGCTTTTAAAAAAAAAAAAAATCAAAACGGTGGCAGGCCCGAGTTGATATCTCGGCCGATATCGGACCAATATCGGCCCAGATATCGACCGATATTATCGTTTTCTATTTTTTTAAAAAAAATCAGTTTTCTTTTGGGTTCTTTATTTATTTTTTAATTCAGAAAAATAAAATAATAAAAAATATCGATATTTAAAAAAAAAAACACAAAAAAGGAAAGAGATATTTATCGGCCAATATCTCGGTTCGGGTGAATTTTTCACCCCTGTTGTTCATTTGTTAAATAATGGACATCAAGTCTAATAATATCCACACTGTTGATCTATCATATGGTGCATTTGAATGGAAGTTGCAAAAAGACCATGTCCTAACTCATAAAAATTTTGGATTTAAGAGACGAGAGACCGATACGAGTAGTCAGTCATGTAATTATTTATCTCACCTACCTAGAATTAAAATTCATAATTAATTTTGAAATTGTTGACTCCTACAACTTATAAGATTTGAATCCACACCATTATACCTATAACAATAAGCACTTACTATTATTAAATATAATATAATTATTAAGATATGTTAAGATTTGTTAAAATATAATTTAGATTATGATGATGGTAATAGATTATGAGAGATATTATGCATATCTCTCAATTAGATAAGTAATCTTTTCATATTTGGATCACATGTAATAGAATAACACAGAAAAAAATTATAGTAATTTTATTGTCGTTTCCATTTTGGCTCGCAAATACCAGGGCTATTGTGTATGAGTTTATGACTTACTTAGAGTCGTGTGTTTGTTGGATTTGATAATTGTAATAACGATTCAATTCTTTTATAATGCAGATTTATCAGCTTCTGATATCCGGCTCTTATGTGTTCTGAATCTGTTTGATTCTATACATAAGAATGTCCATCTTTATTTGCTTGACCTCATCCATAGTTTGTTTTACACACATGGTACATTGGTTTTGTTCTTAACTTCCACAACACATCTTCACCATCGATCTACTTCAGCTCTATCAAATGGCATCATCTGACCATTTTGATCGTCACAATGAATAAGTTCAAACTTTGAGGGAGGTGTTAAGATATGTTAAATTATAATAGATTATGATTGATTGAGATTATGATAGATTGTGAGAGACTATGTATATCTCTAATTACAAAATTAAAATCCTCAGTTATCTTTAAGATATTGTGAGAGATTCATTTTTTGTATTGTATATATTTGACTCTCATTCAGTGGAATAAAACACATTAAAATTTACAGTGATTTCATTGTCTCTCTCATTTTCTAATAATAATATGAATTTTGGCTCACAACTATGAGTTCGAATGATGCTGATGAGGATGAGGATGATGATTTCAGGACTTTTGGGATGATATAGATAACGGATGCAGGCCTCAATTTGCATGGAAAAGCTCTAATGAGTCTTTGCTCACTAAGATTTGATATTGATAGTGTCCTTTAAAGAGGCTTTGAGTCTCACTCGATTTAGTCTAATCTAAAGAGGGTCATGAGTATAAGAAGCTTGATCTCCATTTGAACAATCTAACCCTTTATTTTAAATATTTAAAAATTACTGATGAAACTTTTCGTAAATTTATAAAGTCTATCAGACAGTCTCACTTCTTCACTGACTCATTTGCAAATGGGTCTGCAAGATAGACCGAAATTCTTAAGTATAAATTCAAAGATTCAAGATTCAAAATTCAAGGAACCTTAAACCCTCAAAAGGGTCCAAGCAAATGTAAACATGAAAAGATGGAAGCACTCACCACCAAAATGCAAAGCAGCAAGCTGCAGTGGGAAAAAAAAAAAGAAGAATAACAAGATTATAAATTGATCCAAAAATAAAGAAGAGGAAGAAGAATGTCGAAAGGGTAGATCTTACAAGGTAAGTCAGCTTGAATGGTGCTCATGAGATCGGTGTGCCATAGATTTCGATAGCTCTGGCGAAGCTTCATCTTGTCCAATGACTCCTGCGACGCCATCTCTAATCTCTCTCTCTCTCTCTCTCTCTCTCTCTCTCTCTCTCTCTCTCTCTCTCTCTCTCTCCCTCTCTCTCTCTCTCTCTCTCTCTCTCTCTCTCTTTCAGAAGGAATAAGAGGAGAAGAGGAAGAAATGCGAGTAAAGGGGATAGAGGGGAAGACGTTCTGGTTTTGAAGAAGTTCTGGTTTTGAAGAAGTACAATTACAAAGGTTCAAGATTCAAAATTCAATAAATAGGAGGAGAGGAAGAAATGGTAGTAAAGGGTGGCGGAGGTTTTCATGAAGACTGAAGAGTGGCACTGCGAAGAGAAACGTTCTTCTTACGCCGGAGAGACTAGCGTTTCTTGTCGTGAGTCGTGGTGACACGGAAAAATGAAATCGTTTTTAATCACCTTTCAAGTTAATTAAATTTAATAAAATAAATTTGATATAAAAATTTGACAGAAACCGTCATTAATATAATTTTGTCATTTTATTCAATTCCAACCTCCTGCCGCCGGCTTCACCTAGCAACAATTTGGAGAACTCCGCTGAAATGGATATTTTACATTTATATATTTTGCCACGTGGCATCATTTTAGAATCTCAGAGTTGAGACAATTGGATCTGCCAATAGGTCCGACACCCAAGAAGAGCCAGCTCTATGAAATTTTCTTGATTATCTAATTGAATGATAAAATCGAGAATCAAAATTCATGCAGCAGAATCTTTGACTGAAAAATCAGATATTCCAAGTTTAAATGTCATACTTATTTGATGTATGTGATTGATGAAAGACCATGTATTTGGAGTTTTACTCAGTATTAAAAACTTGATTGTAGCTAGTGCTTATTATATGTATTAGTTTTTTTTTTTAATTAATGTGTGGAAAATTCAGACACACTTCACTATCCCTAAGATAAATTAAGATTAGGCCATAAGAATTCGAACCCGCAACCTCCTGCTTTCTGAGACAGAGACAATCACTTGAGTTATACCCGTGTGAAAAACTCATACACAGTTCTACTAATTTTTTTTTCAAAAATAATCAATTGAGTTGCTCATTTGCAGCTGTTTTCATGTTATTCCAGCATATATTGATCTTCTATCATATGCAATTGATAGTTCAAAAATATTATAGACATTGAAACAGGAAGCTGAATTATTAAAAATAATTTACTCAATAATTAAAAGTATGTAAAATTAAAAAAAAACAAACAATAATTTGTAAAATTAAAAAAAAAAACAAACAATAATTTGAGAGAATACATCTAACCACATTTGATGCAAAACAATGAAATGGATCACCAGGATAAAAATATGAAAAGTACTCATTTCATAATATTATCTAAAAATTAATAGAGTTCACAATTTGCTAAATGCCTAATCTACATGCCCATCGTATTTATAGAATAGCTCTCTTTTTCCAAAGGATTCCATTTTATCACTACACATTTTAGTGGCAGAAATATTTTCGCCATGTATATGAGAAATGATCCCAGGTGACTGAAGTAACTGTTGAGGTATCAATGAGTCCCACATCCCACATATGACTTATATAGGAAAGGATATCTCCACCTATTAAAATTTCTTTTCGACAGGAAGTCCAGTACCAACACTCTGTAATACCTTTCCTGCTTATTATCCTTTTCCGGTACTTGCCTCTAGTGAACATAATGAAATTCGAGCTTTTATGTAATGAGTGAAATTATGATTTTCATTGTTAATCTCAACACGCATAAATTTATCATGTTTGCTCTCTTCACTCTTACGACTCAACATTCTATAACTTCCCATTAATCTTGTTGATGGGTTGACATTCTCTGCCAAGACTCTGAAACACTGGGCTAAGAAAATCCATTACGTACAAATCTTATGAAGGAAAACATCTTAAAAGACTGCTATACAAATCTTATGAGGGAAAATCTCTACTACAAGAGTGGGTAGCATCAACTTCACCTTGCCATTACACCATTAGAAGTGGGTAGCCCATCCTCAGAGAAGTCAAAGAACAAGTGATTAGCTTTACATAGCATGTACACAATGTCTACCATACTGGACCTCTTGAAAGGATCTCTTTGTAAACAAGCCTTTGAAACGGCCAACATATTCATTACACCATCCATGGACCAAAACTGCTCAACAAGTGCCCCATCCATCCAGCCCTTCAACCTCTCTTCTTTTTCCTCTTCTCTCCCATCAAGGACTCTGTCCAATTGCAGCCACAGTGCCTTCCCCTCATCATCAATTGCTTCCCTACCGGTTATCAGCTCCAGTAGCACCACCCCGAAAGCGAAAACGTCAAGTTTAGTTGTAACCAGCCCATCTGCGAGGTACTCCGGTGCAAGGTAACCATGAGTACCCACAATGTTCGTGGTCATCGCGTTTAGTCCAGACTTGGCCAGTCCGAAGTTAGCAATCTTGGCTCTCATGTTACCATCCAATAGTATGTTGCTAGTCTTGATGTCTTTGTGAACCACACTGGGGCTGGTGTGCTCATGGAGGTACTGGAGACCACTGGCCACGTCCACTGCGATCTGTAGCCTTGTTTTCCAGTCTAATTTTCTTCTCTTGTCATTGCCATGTAGCCATGAATGAAGAGATCCGTTGTCAACGAACTCGTAGACGAGATAGCAGCTTCCGTCTTCCATGTCTATACAGAAACCTTCCAACATCACCAGATTGCCGTGGTTTACCTTTGTTCCCACAAAAACAAGAATTAACACAACATCAATGCTTTCTGTTCCAACTATACATAAAAGAGGTGATCTTTCAAAAAATATGAAAAAATAAAACACAAAATTTGACCCGGTTTAAAAGGGTCTGACTTGAACGAACTCAAAGTCTTCACTTGATCTTGGTACAGTAGACCTGTTACTTAGATTTAATACACATGAAATATCAGGGCCAGCTCTGATTATCGATGGAGTAGCCGTCTGAGGCTTCCACCGATACGATCAATAACTTTACTCACAATCTCAAGACATGTATTGCCCTTAAGATTTCAGAGCATCTAAGGACTGCAATATATATATATATATATATATATATATATATAAACAGAAGTAAGTGCCCAAATAGATCAGCAAGACCTAGCTTGTGTGCTCAAATAGATCAGCATAACATCATAAGTGGAGGCGGCTTTACTTTTATATAAAATTCATTTTATTAATCTGTTTTGCATCGGTAGTTTGGTAAATGACCATCAAGTTCTGCTGCCATTATCACTTCCTCTTTTTTATAATGATGCCACTGTCAGGTCTCCTTATCATTTGCATAATTAACGTTTGTCTATATAGATATAGTTCAACTGGTAATTTCCTGTTTCAGGAAGCGGGAATTGGATATCACTCATGTGATTTTTCGTTGGGTTTCTCATAGTTTCTCACACGTAAATTAAAAAAAAAATCAACAGATAAACAAAAAAATCAGTATAGACATATTGCTGAATCACTTTCCCCTCGGCGATGTGGCTCAAGAGCAACAATTGCCTCTGGGTTCTAAACATCCCACAAAGGTTGAGTTCCATGTACAGAGAATAGGTTTGAAAGATATTTCAAAAATGATGTTTCTCGTAAAAATATCAGATTCATTAGATTTGAAAATTTACGATTTTTGATGACTCAAAAAGCAATAGTCAAAATGAGCTCAATTACTCAAAATGAGTTCAAATTAAATATGAATACAATCACACAAGATAATAAGGTGTCAGAAGAAGAGAAGGTAAATTCAAACCCTCATGCCCCATGAGACCTGCTCAAATAAAAATCTGTAATTATGTCAACTCAAAAAACAGGAGACAAGAACCCATGATGCAATTAACCATTATTTGTGATTAGGTACATATGAGGTAAGACTGGGAAATGGGAGGAAGAGTAAAATAGTAAAATGGTCCAGATGGCAATGGATCTGGATTGTGCACCACTGACGCACGCACCTCTTGACCTCTCTCTTAATTCTTTTTAATCAGTATTAGATCTTATTTAACATGCATATACCCCAATCTGATTTAGATCTGATTCTCTTTTGGATCAAATTTGTAGTGTATAATCACATGATCAAGTAACTCAGTTTTATGAATGATGGGACACAATCATCATTATAGTCAAAATTTCATTTAAAAATACTAAAAACAATCTAATATACATATAGAAACAAGACTGAGTTTGAAATGAACCAATTAAATACATTTTGATCTTTTTCTTTTCTTTTCTTTTTTATCAGGCAATACATTGTGTTCTTTCAGGTAGGGAAATCACAGCCATTCGTTCGATGACCTAGAATTCTAGAAAAAGACATTAAAGAAGAAAAATAAAGCAACACAGAGCAAGGGGAGAAAACCATTTATAGCCATAATTTTCCACAGTTAAATTATATTACCCTGATCTAATGGTTCCTACCCATAATCCCATCCAACGATCAAACATTACCACCGCTAAAACAGAAATAGTTTCTCATTAATTTAATAACCTAAGAAAAACCTTAGAAGTAGAAGATAAAGAATAAAGGGTTTTATACTCAATTATCTCAACTAATCCATTGTTTTAAAATTGATTTAACTTAAAATACTGCATTATAATATGGGAAATATTTAAATAGAGGAAAAAATGATGCCACTAAAGCTTAAAGATGGAACAATGGAACTTTTGTCCTGCCTCTATGGCTGCTTGAATGGGCCCATCGCATGACATTAATATGACTAAGACTGCTCACCTGGTGGGGCCAAATGTTCCATGCACAGTACAATAAGAACTCCCAAATGTGTTTTGTTTATAATCTAATATTCTATACATTGAATGCTAAAATGTGTAGGTAAGTCCAAATATATTATTCTATATGAAAGATTCTAAATTTCTAAACATTGAATTTAGGGCTTGCAAATAGATGGGAAAAAAAGAATACAATAGAGGGTAACTCCAAATGTTTTCTGAGCCTATTTGGAAAATACTAGAAGCTTGTTACTTTAGTATTGTAAAAGGATATTTTCTTTTATATATATTTATATTTTTATTGTTTGAGTATTTAAATAATCAATTTACTTGATTCTCAACTTAGTGATACTATAATAAAAAAGTTGAAAAAAAAGAGTAGTAAGTTATGATCGTCCTCTAAAATATTTTGAAATTACATATTAATGTTAAATCTATTTTTATTCATTAGGTAAGTTAAAATAAGTGGTAAGATCATAATTGATCTCAATATATTTATATCAAATAATGAATAATTAATTTTGATTTGAATTTTTGTTATAGAATACTTTTCAAATTTAGAATGAATACGGTAATATGGTTGTAAATATAACTATGATCCCCTTAGTTAGGATGGTTACCTCCTGTTTCAAACTTCATAAACTAACCTTAGATCAGCCTTAAAGGAGTAGAGGCACCACCCCTGCAAATTTTTAAGTAGAACTATGTTTATATTTCGTGGAAATCCAATATATATCAATCAAAAGGGATCCATCCATTCTCGGAAGGACATCCATAAAATGGGTCCTACCACAAAGGGAAGATCAAAGTCTTGTGTGGCCAACCTGATGAACGGTCCCGACCAAAATTCCCTTTGGATTTCCGTATAGGAAGAGAGAGAGAGAGGTGAAAAGTGAAAGGTACCTTCTGCAAGACCTTGAGCTCTTCGCAGGCATTCCATTTCATCTTCTTGATGGCAAAAGCCTCACCATTTATGAAACCCTTATATACAGACCCTTGAATCAGACAAGTCTCGTCAAAGCCTGAAGTTGCTTCTCTCAGCTCTTCAATCCCATATAGCTTATACTTATCCAAGCAATCCGATACGTCCGCCATGAAACTCTCCTTCGAAACTGACCCATATCGCTGAAGCATCTCCATCTTCTTCTTCTTCGTTTGCCCTTCTTCTTCGTATTCCACTCTCTTTCCCCTCCTCTTCACCAACACCCACCAAAACCAAGCAATCCCAGCTATCGAAGCCAGTAGCAGAGCACCCAAAACACCCAACCCAGTTGCCAGCCCTCTGACGATAGTCGCCTCCCTGTCACATGATGAAAGAGAAGAACGGGACGAAATGGGCTGATTTAAATGAGGAATTTGGGAAACTGGGACTAGAATGGTAGAGAAAGGTGAGATATTTTCTTCATTTACAGAGGCTAGAGACTGGATATCGGACCCGAAGAACGCAGCAATAGAGGAGAGCGTGTCTGAGGGCTGGAATAGGTAGGTGATGAGGAATTTGACACGGTTCTGCACCTGGGTTTTGTTGGGGCAGCTGCAGAAGATGGGAAAAATGACATCCACGCCAATTTGGAGGAGGGTTGGGATTAGAGAAGGGTTGGCAACTTCGACGGCTTGGTAGGTGGTGAGGTTTTGGAAGACGGTGGTGGAGAGGAGGTAGAAGGTGTCTCCCTTTTCAATTTGGTGGGAGATGTTGGCATAGGAGAGGTTGGAGTTGCAGGAGCAGGTGATGGGGATAAGGAGGCCTTGGTGGGGGATAAGAGGGGAAGATGGGGAGGAGATGTTGCTTGGTTTGGAGATCATTACTCTGCTAACCCCAAAGAGGTCGCCTATGGGGGCAAGGTCGAGCAGATCCGGAGGTGTGGCGCGGTAGAAGACATACGTTTGACAGGGGTAAAAGCTTTGATTTGTGGAGCAAGGGTAGCCTGTGATTGTGGGCTGGGCATGGGATTGGATATGAAGGAACAAGAGAAGTAGGAGAGAAAAGGAGTATTGGGGATTTCTCATATCCGGCACCACCTTCTCCTTCTTCTCCTTCCTCTTTGCTGCTGCGGCTTCTTCTTCTTCCATATTAAGAAAATCAAGGAAGAATCATTTAAGAAGTAAAGCAAAAGCAGGACAGTCGTGAGTACTGATCAGAGAGCAGAGAAAGAAGGGGTGATTTCAAGAGGAAAAAGGGGTGATTTCAGTTTCTCTCCAACTTTTAAAGAAGGGTGAAAACACGAGAGGAGGCGCAATCTAAGAAATGGTCGTCGACTTTTACCCTCAAGACTATCTCAAAGTCTTCATTTCATCGCCAAAACCACTAACCACGGTGTTTACTTCTCTTGATATATTAATCTTATCAAATAAAAATTTATTGTAACATATTGATTATCACAATAATTTTTGTGAGCCCCATATTTTATTAAAATAATAATTTTGGGACACATTTTTTTTTAAAGTCATTAACTATACAAGAATGGACCTTTCTAACAATAGTGATTTTCATGAGATGTACTTAGTCATTTTTTACCTTTTTACTAATCTATTTTGATAGGACGTCTATTTTAAAATAGGCAAAATTTATTAAAAGACATGGGATGAAATGAAATTCTGATTTTACTTTTATCGGTCTATTGCTCATCAAATATCGATATATTGATATAAAAAATATATAAATGTAGAGTGATGTGTTATCAGTATATCTATACTTGATAAGTGGTACATCGGTTGAAGTAAAATAACATTTTCACTCTATTTCATGTCTCCTAACAGATTTTGTCCGTATTCAACTCGTGACCATTTTGATAGTCTAAAATGATATCAGAAATAGGATATTAATGGAAACCTAAAGAGAAAGATGAGCTACAACGAGGAGGGAAAAGAATACTTGTGGGTTCTCTATGTACGATGGTGATTATATCAACTATCAAGAGTTAGTGGTCCATCTCAACTCGGTCTAATAAATAACTATCATCTTCTAAGCCAAAACAAACACAACAAATGACTTCAATCCGAAATTCTAATTCAAAACAGTAATTACAATTTACAACCTTCTTCTCCTTTCATGTTATATTATAATAATAATAATTGCAGCGACGAATTGGCAATTGTCGGTCCAACACAACTACATTCAACAAAGTGGCGTTTTCAAAGAACATTTTTCTGGATGCTTTTGGATGAGGGGTAAATTTTGAATGGGTTACTTCAGAGCAGGGGTCAAAAAATCGGCTCGGCCGATATGTAAATATCGGCCGATATCCGATACGAACGATATATAGGCCGATAATTTTATCTCTCATACCGATATCTGCATTTTCTCTCTCCTCCGATATCGGAACCGTGAAAAAACCGCAAAAAACCGTGATGAATAGTGGTGAACCGTGACAAAACCGCAAAAAACCGTAAAAAACCCTAAAAAACCGTGAACACCCTGAGAACCGTAAACCCTGAACAACGGAAAACCGTGGAAAACCGCAGAAAACCGTGAAAAACCGCGAAAAACAGTGAATACCCCTGAGAACCGTAAACCGTGGAAAACCGCAAAAAACCGCGAAAAACAGTGTAAAAACCGCGAAAAACCGTATCGGTGTTTAAATTTTTTTTTTTTTTTTAAATACCGATATTTATGAATATCGGCCGATATTGTGACCGATATTTCGGACCGAATATAGGCCATATCGGCCGATATTCGGTATGTACGGCCGATACTTATCGTATCGATAGTATAAGTCACCCTTGAATAGGGGTTGAATAGGGATTATCCTTGAAAGGGGTTACTATTTTCTTCTTTGATAATTATAGTGGTAAAGTAAGAACTGACTCTAAAGGTAAAAAATCTTATTCGGTAACAATAAGCAGGGATCACCTGATATATTAATAATTTTATTAGAATTAATATTTTTTATTAAATTCAATATAATAAAAAAATATTAAACATAATTATTAAATAATATTCATCAGTTAAAAAATATTTTAAATATTTTTGCTCCATAGGTGCAAAGAGGGGATAAAGAGAGGTAATATATTAATAATTTTATTAAATTCATATAATATAAAAAATAAAAAAATATGATTATTAAATAATATTCATCAATTAAAAAATACTTTAAAATATTTTTGCTCCATAGGTGCAAAGAGGGAGGTAAAGAGAGGTAAAGAAAGGCAACAACCATACAGGTACAAAGAGGGGTAAAAGGGGTAAAGAAGGATAAAGAGGGTTTAGAGAGGTAAAAAGGGTTTATTAGAATTAATAATTTTTACTAAATTTATATAATAAAAAATAAAAAAATTATAAAACATAATTATTAAATAATATTCATCAATTAAAAATATTTTAAAATATTTTTGCTCCATAGGTGCAAAGAGGAGGTAAGGAGGGTAACGGGTGCAAAGAGGGATGAAGAGGGGTAAAGAAAGGTAAAGAGAGTTTATTAGAATTAATATTTTTTACTAAATTTATATAATAAAAAATAAAAAAATTATAAAACATAATTATTAAATAATATTCATCAATTAAAAATATTTTAAAATATTTTTGCTCCATAGATGCAAAGAGGGGTAAGGAGGATAATATATTAACAATTTTTATTAAATTTATATAATATAAAAATGAAAATAAAATTTTATGAAACATAATTAATAAATAATATTCATCAATTAAAACATATTTTAAAATATTTTTGCTCCATAGATGCAAATAGGGGGTAAGGAAGGTAATATATTAACAATTTTTTAAATTTATATAATATAAAAATGAAAATAAAATTTTATAAAATATAATTAATAAATAATATTCATCAATTAAAATATTTTTTAAAATATTTTTACTCAATAGATATAAAGAGGGATAAAGGCGGTAAAGAAGGGTGAAAAGGGACAAAGGTTTTTTGAAAACCCCGATGCTCTAAGGGATTTTAAAAAAAAAGAAAAAAGAGTAAAATTTTGAATTTTTACCTCACTCCTTCCTTACCAAATAAGAGTAAAAGGGGGTAATTCTCCTTACCCGTGCACCCCCCTAAGAGATTTTAAAAAAAGGAGGGAAAAGAGTAAAATTTTACTCTCACCCCTCTATTTTCAAACTAGAGTAGAAGGGGATAACCTCCTTACCTGCACCCCCCTCCTCCTCCGAAGGCAGCCCATGTGTTACTTACAAGTTTCCCTTATCCCCATCCAAACGCAGCGCATGTGTTACTCACAAGTTTGACCCATTGAAATTTGAATTTCACAGCCAAGATTGTTTGGGATTCAGACAGGATCTGGATTAGACAGTCACATAATTTACAAATCATCCCTTTTTATACGATGATTTGTTTGCACACGTGTCATTATTTAAATAGTGAAATTATACTTTATATTTATTCTATAAAAAATAAATTGTCTTCATTTTGACTAGAATTTTAAATCTAAATTTTGGTTCATATTCGTCAAATGTGTAAATATTATGAAATAAGTGAGAGGTTGTGGATTCAAGCCTCCATGATCTAACTTTGGTGTATTCTAGAGATAGTGACTCATCCGTAAAGATTTTACGCTTAGATATCTCACAATTTTTCACACATTAATTAAATTTTTTTTATAAAACGTTAGTATTGTTTTTTCAAAAATAGTCTAAAATTAGGCTTGAGCATTTTTGCCAAATGAAAATTTTGCTTATAGATTTGAGATTCAAACCTTCACGTTATGACATAATGAGGCTCCTCCATATTGGTACCATTTCAGCCGATATGACATGCTGTACTGTCAATAGTTAATACAAGCCGAGTCTGTAAAGCTGAATCAGCTGAAAGTGCCTGAAAGTCGATACCCAATTTTGAATTTCTGTCACACACGTACATTGGGCCCTTAATGGACCAAAATATTGGCCATTTTAGCCCAGTTCATCTCAGATGTGCTGATTTTTCAAAGACCCCTAAATAAATAAAAATATGATAAAATATTGGCCCAAGTGCCCTGTTATTCGGCCTCATTTCAGCTGGCATATTGGGCCATAGGTATTTTTTGTGTTTTTGGAGAACCCATTCTTTGACATTAATATATAAATACATTACATTGGCCAAAATTTGAAAACGGAAACTGTAATACCATAGATTAATACTAGCCAATTCACATAGATAGAGCATGAAATATGAATTGCCTCCACAAAAATGGCAGGGCATTATTTTCCAGCAGCTCGGCTCTGATGGGCCGCGCCTGGACGACCCAGCTAAGAGTAGGGATTTCATGGGCCTGATCTACAATGGACTTGGACCTTATTTTTAATGGTGTGGATTTCGTTTCAGACCCTATCCCAACACAATTCTTGTTCTTTGGACTTTGAACCATAGTTCTTTAAACTCGTGGACCAATGTGAATTCGAGACAACAAAACTATGATGCCATATAGACTATGCTCCAATTCTGGTCGGCCAGAAGTCAACATGGATGATGTAAACAATTCCCGATGGGCCTAGTTTACACCAAGCCCTATTTTTCAGGATGGATTCTTTGGGCTTTGGGGCCAAATTCCCAGTTGTAATGTCCATGATCCTGGACTAAGGTCAGACATAGCTTGCAACAAGCACCAGTATTCTGGGCCTTGGTCTTCGGTTTTTGCTCTTCAGGCTGAATTGCCATCGCCAACTGCAATAGGACCTTTATCCTAGATATGTAGACAGAATCTGGACATGATCTGGATTCTGGAAACTTCTCTAGAACATAGGACAATAACTACATTAGGATGGACCTTTCAAGTCTTCAGACTTTCTGGTATCCATTGACTTAGCCCATGAAGCATGTCAGGGCTTTCAGCACATTTAGCCATATGTGTATCATATTTGATAGAAAGAAAAAAGATTTGATGTGCTACAAGGAGACTTAATTTCAGTTCAAAAGTCAAATTTGACCACTAAGATGAAATCACCAGGTGTTCTACAAATTGAGTTTTAGGTTGAAACTTAGTCCTCTTGTAACCGAGTGTGCCTATTATCAATTTGATTAGTTAAATTTCTAATGGGCTCAAATGAGAGTTTGGACTTTGTACATTCCCAAATTGGCGGGCTTGGGATCCAGCCTTGAAAAGCTTGACGACCAGTGAATGGGCTTGGAATTTTACATATTTAAATGGTCCATATAGAGGGAAGCACAGCCCAAGCCTTGCAAATTTTAAACCATGGGTGCAACTCGTATGGGACCTGTTCTGAAGCTGCATAAAAGGGCTCACTAAGTCAGTGCCACATATGATGGAATTAGGATAGCAAAGACAATGAGTGTTGATAGATTCAGTGAGAAAATAGGACAAAGAAAACTGGCATCATATAAATAGGATAAAAACTTTGATGATTTTGATGATGGTAATGATATGTACTTAGTATCATGTATATAAAAAAGACTGACTTGATATATAATTTTCTTCAGAAGAAAGTGACAATGTTAATAATACAAAATGGGGTAGAGGTGGGATTGGGCCTGGGCCAGGGCTCAGATCCATAAACTCAAATTAGTGTGCTTTAGGTTGGTTCAGCGTGATAGTGCAACTCAGATTTTTTTATGCAAGACCGAATTGTACTGGACAAGTGTGGGTTTCGCTCTTGGGTTCCCCCTTTCAGTAAATAGGAGACTTCTAAATGATTTTAACACTTAGAGAACATGGCTTCAAGATAATAGGCTGGAAAAGGAAACCTATCTCAGTAGCTGGGAGACACACCTTAATTCAGGCTGTTAATAGCCCAATTCCAAATTATTGGATGGCAACAAAGAGAGTCCTAGTTCTGATCCTCAAGAAGATGAAGAAATTGCAAGGGGACTTCTATGAGGAGCAAACTCATCAGGGCCGGAAGCCCTAGAGTGATGAGCTACGCTCAAACTTTCACCCCCAGAAGTTGGGGTGGGCTGGGAGTTAGGGACACCTCTGCTGAAAATGAAGCCTTTCTGACTAAGCTTGCTTGGAGGTTGTTAACGGGCCAAAATCTTTTGTGGGTGAAGTGAAGGCGATAATTCCAAAAGACTTGAGGAACAATGATCTGTTTGCTGAGACTGCGAATGAATCTCACATTGGAAGTAAAGATGAAGATCTAAGAATTTATATAGGTCACTCTACCTAATAGGTTAGTTTTTTGGGCTGGATTATCAGTTCTAACAAGTATTATCAGAGCCAAATCTCAGACTAACTCATATGGACTCGGGAGATCCTCTAAGTGGACGGTATAGTTAGCCTCATTCGGGGGGAGGATTGGAGGATTGTTGGGACTGTGAACGAGTCTCGCATTAGAACTGTAGAGGGAGATCTAGAGATCTATAAAGGACTTGATTACTCCACCTAATTAGTTAGTCTTTTAGAAGTGTAATGTAGTATTGCATTTCCTTCTTAGTAGATCTCTAAATTATAAATACGTTTTATGATATGATGATCCTTCCATATGTCACAAACACTAATTCCCCTTAAAAGCACATGGAGTTTAGATTCATTCGATTGGTAGAAATGCTAATATAGGAACATGCCCTTTTCCATGTCACAACTACTAATTGTATTTACAAGCAGATGGATTCTAGATTCATTAGGTTAGTAGAAAGGGTACTATAGGCTAAGAATGGAAGATGCCCCTTTCCTTCACTGTGAATGAGTCCCCCCTCTCAATTATATCCCATGATTTCTAGTTTGCTTGCTAGTTACAAGTTACTCAATATGTAGTGGCCAGAGGTATAAATCTCAACTAATATTGTGCATATCGGCTGAGATATCTCAAGTTTTTTATGGTCGTACTAGCGAGATATCGGTCGATATGGCTGAGACCTTGTCGAGATCTCGTCGATATCGGTCGATACATATTTATACGGCCGATATTTGTCCAAAAAAATTTAGAGGAGAGAGAGAGATCTCGGCCGAGATCTGAGATACCGAGATATCGACTGAGATGCCTATATCTCGGTAAAAGTAATTTCTTTACCCCTGGTAGTGGCTACCTCTATTTCCCATCTAGTCTAAGTCTAGACCGAAAACAATGATAAGGATTTGAATTAGTTGATAAACTTTACCTCTAATAGTAACCATATCCATGATTTTGCACTCACTATATACATGTACACCCTGGGCTGCGTTTGGATGGGGGGTAAGGGGGGGTAACCCCCAGTTACCCCTACTTACCCCCGTTTGGTTGAATTTTTACCCCTCCCCCCTCCATTTCCAATACCCCCACGGGGCAAGGGGTATTCATTTTTGAATACCCCTCCTTACCCCCCCCCCCCCCCCCCCCCCCCCCCCCTCTTTTACTTATGAATTTTTTTTTATATATATTTTATTTATTTATTTATTTTGGTAAGTACTTGGCTTTTATTTTTTTTAAAAGCACTCCATTATTTCCATTTGATAAATCTCATATCACCAAGCAACAAGTTATATTTTTTTATGAAGAGATATAATGAATTTTGTATTCATTTTTTGAAATTTAAAATAATAATAGTGGTTTTTTATTTATTTTTTATTTTTTAAGGAAACTTTTCCCCTATTTATCCTGTGCCTTCATTTATTTTTCAATTATATATTATATAATTTTCTAAAATGTATTTGTCAACATGTTCTATTTTTAAGGGGTGATTTTGTCGAAATTTCGATAGGGTCTCAAAATTCTGAAAATTTTGAGATTTATGATAATATCTTTCAGGGTAATTAACAATTTATTCTATTATAAGATTATTTTAAAAATGTGTCAACATTTTCAATGTAATGCATTTAGATGAGGGGTAAATTTTTACAGGGGTTACCCTTGAGCAGGGATAATTGTACGTAGGGGTAAACTGACATATTAACAATTTTATGAGAATTAATAATTTTATAAAATATATATAATATAAAAATAAAATTTCTGCAACATTTTTAACGTGATGCATTTGGATGAGGGGTAAATTTTTACAGGGGTTACCCTTGAGCAGGGGTAATTGTACGTAGGGGTAAACTGACATATTAACAATTTTATGAGAACTAATAATTTTATTAAATCTATATAATATAAAAATTAAATTTCTGTAACATTTTCAATGTGATGCATTTGGGTGAGGGGTCAATTTTTACAGGGGTTACCCTTGAGCAGGGGTAATTGTACGTAGGGGTAAACTGACATATTAATAATTTTATGAGAATAAATAATTTTATTAAATCTATATAATATAAAAATAAAATTTCTACAACATTTTCAACGTGATGCATTTGGGTGAGGGGTAAATTTTTACAGGGGTTACCCTTGAGCAGGGGTAATTGTACGTAGGGGTAAACTGACATATTAACAATTTTATGAGAATTAATAATTTTATTAAATCTATATAATATAAAAATTAAATTTCTGTAACATTTTCAATGTGATGCATTTGGGTGAGGGGTAAATTTTTACAGGGGTTACCCTTGAGCAGGGGTAATTGTACGTAGGGGTAAACTGACATATTAATAATTTTATGAGAATTAATATTTTTATTAAATTCATATAATATAAAAAATAATAATTATAATTTTTATGAAGAGATATGTTGATATTTTTTATTTATTTATTGGGATTTAAAATTGTAATATCAAAAAAATCTTTATTTATATTTTTAATATTAGAATGCAAGTGTTCATTTTAAATTATAATTATGAAAAAGAATTTATAGAAATTAGATAATATTATTATAAGTTATATTATTAGAATTTACTTAATAAATATTATTTATAATTATATTTTATATAAAAAAAATATTAATATATCAGGTTACCCTTGTTTGTAGTTACCAAACAAGATTTTTTACCCTTAGGGTAAGGTTTACTTTACCACAATAATTACCAAATAAGATAAGGGTAATCCCAATTCAAAGGTCACCTCTACTCAAGGATGACCCCTACTTAGGGGTAACCCCTATAAAAATTACCCCCCATCCAAACGCAGCCCTAGTGATAATGTCAAATTGTGAGGCTAACTATGAATAGTTACATACAAATTTTATCTTGAGAGTCTGAAGAAATAATCGTTTGGACTTTGGTGTAAAATGTTCATAGATGAACTCACACAAGTATAATTCAGTTGATTGTATCCACTTCAAGTAACAAAACGTGATGGATTTAAATTCTCATGAATTAATCTTATGTGTCTTTAGAATAAAAGATATCATTCGTGAAGATTTTACATTGTCTATTCTATGATTTTTATATATAAATTAAAAAAAATTAAAAAAAAATATTCATATATAAAAAGGCAATAAGTGAAAGTTGTTGCGGGATTAGTAGGGCACGAGCAATACGTGGCATGTATGTATCGGCATGGTTGAGTTGAGAAGGCTTCTAATGGTTGAAGAAGCAAGAAACGTGGACACAACCACATGGGTCAGCTGGTCCACAGTACTACACTACTTTCTTCTGATGCTGGTTTAGTCACTGTCATTTCATTTAATTGCGACATGATAACCATATCAACACGACTCGTGTTACACTCACACACACAGGATTCCTCTGAACAACAATCAAATTGGAAAAAGAAAGAAAAAATCTCAACTTTATATTTATGAAAGGTGATGGAAACATTCATGTTTATCATAATTAGGTATATTTGATTTTTATATTTTACTTATTTATCATTATTTAACTAGTAAAAGTGAATGTTAATATCTGTAACTATAAAAAAACACAAATGTCTCAATCATTTATTTTTTAATAAAATAACAAGAAAAATACAAAATTCAAATACTTTTTTAAACATCTTCCATCTAACCATTTTTAAAATATTATTCACTTTGGTGAAACCAGCAACTGTTAAGGTATTTCGTGCATTCAAGCCAAAAAAAAATCATTTGGAGACAACTTCGTGGTGAATTTGAATATTTAGGATTGTTATTTTTTCATTAAAATTAAAATTTAATATTTTTATCCATTTGAAATATTTTTCAGCTGGACGGTTCGAGTGATTTTGAAAACCGTTCAAAGGAAAAACCTGTAAAAATTTGTTTCGACCCGTTAAACTGAACGACAGCGAGTAGAGAAGAACGGAAGAAAGGAAAAGGAAAAAGAAAAAAGGGATGAAAAAAGAAAAGAAAGAAAAAAACAAATCAAGAGGGAGGGAAGAAGATCGAGAGAGAGAAAATGAAACAAAAGAGGTGACCCAAAATGGAAAGACAGACGCAGAAATAGAAAGAGAAGGAGAGGAGATGGAGAAAAAGAAAAAAAAAAAGACGAAGTCAGACTACTCGGGATGTGAATTAGATTTATTTTTTTTTTTTTTATTTCCGTGCCTACAAATTCAGAGGTAGGGTCAGGTATTATAGTTTTATAGCAGGTCCAGTTGAATGAGTTTCTTTGAAGCTTTAGAATTTGTTTGAGTTTCTATTTTAGTTCTTTGAATTTAATTTAAGTTTGAGTTTTTAGAATTAAATTTAATAGTTTGGATTTTAAGTTTTGCACCATGGATTTACAAAAAATGAGAAAGAAAAATAAAGAAATGAAGAGAAAACAATTAGGTGCAAAATGGCATTGAAGGAAAACTTAAATAGTACTTAGATGTAACAATTAAAAGATGAAATAAGTAACAAATTCTTGTAAAATATATAAATGAAATATTCAAAGAGACATTATTATTTTACGTGAAATACTCTTCAATGCAAAAGGCAGGGGTCGAAATATCAGCCGATATGTATCGATTTGGGAGAGCACTATATCGGCCGATATCATATCGTATCGGCCGATATTCACAATATAGGCCGATATATCGATCGTATCATATCGGCCGATATATCGACCGTATCATATCGGCCGTTTTTTTTAAAAAAAAAAGAAGAAGAGAGAGAAAAATATCGACCGATAACGATTTTTAACCCCTGACAAAAGGAAATAAATTCATAAAATGAACTTCAAAAAACCTTTATTATATTAAAATAACAGGATTACAATAACTTTTCATCAAAATGTTTTATTCATTTCAAATTTTGAGATACATACATCAAAAGAATATAAGTTCTACAGTTTAAAATATAATGTTATATTTCATTAAGGTGGAATTCAATGAAAAATATAAGTACCCTTGACTTTCTTCACATGATTTGCAAAAGGTTACTTCCAAGAACTTGTTTCTTCTGTAATGAATTTAACACACTATAAATTTATTTTACTTTATTTCCTCTTGTTACAATTTATATCACCTCCAATGAGATAGACTCACCCAACAAGAAACACTTCCTATATTATAATTACCTCAGCAGAGAAAATAAATATTGTTTATTTTACTTGTAGTGTCAAATGAATTTACGTTAAAAGATTAATGAGTACCTTATCCAACCTTTTACTCTTAGTTAGGCTAGTATAAGCTGGCCCTGTGTTAGGTGTAGTAATGGCCATTTAGATTTACAGAACATGAAATAAGGACTTCCATCAGAGCAAATAATTATATATATTGATTTAAAAAAACTTCCGAATAGCTAAATAATGCCCACATTGGTTCCACTGACTAATACAAAAAATTTATCCAAAGTTAATAGAATATAAAAAAAATATTTTACTTTCTCATGCTAAATTGACTCAACTCAAAATATATATTTTAGATCTTTCGACTAAATCTCAAAAAATACATAACAAGTCAACTAAGAATTTTCTCACCTTTGTTTGTAGGAGGTCTTAAGATCAAACCCCACTCAATACAAAAGGGTCACTCCTCTTAATTCTGTATCCGATATGTACAAATTGGGAAGTTTATACATACTCCAACAATTAGTCAAATGGGATATCTGATAAAATTCAGATAAGACGATTAGATACTTTAATCTTTAAAAAAAAAAAGGGTAAACTAAAAATCTCAACAAAAATTATATAAAAAATAAAATTTAAAGATAATGGCCACAAGAGCAGTAAGGTCCAAGGCAGTGGTCAAAAAGTGATAGCAGTACACGTGATAACGTTCTCTGATTGGAGAAGAAAGCTCACATGAAGAGCATTTTAAAGTTGGAAAAGATGTTCTGTGACATCAATTACCCAATTGTAGTACAAATAATGGGCCATATGGACCATGGCCCATCATTCTAACTTGACAGGATGGGCCATGCAAACTAGACCTGGCTGTTTGTTGTTGTGATTCTCCTTGTTGGGCCCAAGTTTCAGCCACTTGCAGAGGACTACAAGCTAAAGGTTTTGATAAGCTGAAACATCAGCATCATTATCTCTATCCTTGTCTCTTTTTCACTGCTGCACTGTTTGTCACATTCCGGATAATCTTATGTGGTCGTATACTCGTGTGTAATGGACAACTCATGCAAATTTAGGTTATGCCAACCATAACCTCACCGTAGACAATGATTAGTGTATATATATATATATGTGTGTTCCGGTCATCATTAGATGCACCCAATATAATTAAATGGAGGTAAATAAATGATTTTATAAATAATATAATTTAAAAAAAATAATTTGATCATCATAATTTTATAAAATAGAATATAAAGTTAATAGTTTTATAACATTTAAATTTTCAAAGTTTAAAATAATTAATACAAAATTTAATATAGATACACTTGAGATGATGCACAACTAAATACTTAATACAAAAAAGGTATTAAGTAACTTTAAATTAATATTTTAAAAAATCAAATTGAATCGATGAATTTTACAAGGTTAAACCAGCATTACCATTCCATACAGTTTAGTTGGTCAAGTTTCAAGTTTCAATCTAATTATCAGGGCCCAAAATTCGTTAAATTAGGTAAATTGGATCACATATTCAGTTTATTTGTCTAAAATTAGCTGATTGAATCCATTTGGGTCATCTAAAACAAATATATATATATATATATATATATATATATATATATATATATATATATATATATATATATATATATATATATATATAGTCTAGTTTTTTACTAATTTAGTATTATCTCTCCAAAATAAGTGATAGAAAATGATTTGGTCATCATTCAATTCTATAAACATAATTTAAAATTGTTAAAAAATAATTTTCAAATTCTTTTTGGACATAGAGAGAAAAAAATATATGCACATCGCTATCTATGAGAAAGCCCGTGACTTTGATGGTTGGAAGTACTTGGCACTGGATAATGTAGAAGCAAGTCACATGTATGACCTTAACCAACCACAGAGTGGGTACATGCCCCTCCAATTCTAACCACAATTTTGATGTCTCACACCAAATTGTTCAAATTAGCCAAGCATCTCATTTATTGGAGATTATACTGGATTAATTCTTTGGGACATGTGCATACTTTCTTACATATATTGGGTTCAAGTGATGAAGAATAACTCCGTATTATTGGACTAATCTTTCAGGACATATGCACACCTCCCTATACACAGGGCCAACCCTGAGATTTCAGGGTCCTAGGCGAGTTTTTAAGATGGGGCCTTTATATACTTACAAAAAATAAAATCATATAATTTTTTTTTACAATGTGTGAAACTAAATAAAACATCATAATCAAATTTATAACAAAGTATTATTTAACATCTATTATTATTTTGAGATACAAAATTACTAATTAAATTACTATATTCAATTTTTTTAACATTTATTTTTCAATAAATAAGATAGCTAATTCATTTAATATTTCTTGTGACATTATAGATCGAAAATAAGATTTTATCAGTTTTAACTTTGAAAAACTTATTTCTGCATAGGTAACTGTAACCGGTATAATCAACATTATTATATAAGCAATTCATGCATTTGGAAAACAACAATTCATTCTTTTTATATAATTTGGCAATTCATTCTTTTGGTACTGCATCTTTTATCACATTCGAGTGCGACACTAATGCAAATTCTCATTTGAGATGAAGATATTATTATTATTTTAATTTTTCAATTTTTCTTTATTTTTTAAAAAATTAAAAATTAAAAATTACCTTAATTATAATTATTTATACTTGTATATTATTTCTAATAAAATCTACATTGATCAAATGAATAAAGCTATATTTTTTCATCTGTTCAAATTTTAAAAGGTTTAAATTATTTTTAAATCAAAATTATCAACTCAATATAGATTTGTCTCTCTTTATTTAGATGATAGGTATATTTTAAAAGATTCTTTATTAATTAAAATTACTTTATTATTATTATTATTAAACTCAATAAAATAAGGATTATAATAATAATTATTATGATTGTTACTATCATTATTTTAATTTTTTTAAGAAGCCTGCGTTTTAAATTGAATAGAAAAATTATCAATATATAAATTTTCAATTTTGAGTGTTCTAAATTCGAAATAGTTAAAAATTGTCAAATGATTTCAAGTAGTATTAATTCAAATTATTGTTATTTTCATTATTATTATTAAATAATTTGATAAAAATAAAAATAGTTATTATTGAACTCAAGTCCTATATTTATAAGGCAACCATTCTAAACAAACTGGACAACAATAAATTTGTGTTTTAATATACATTATTAATTATTTAACATATTATAAAGGAGTTTATGAACTTGGAGGCCCTAGGCGACCGCCTACATCACTTACAGCGAGGGCTGGTCCTGCCTAAACATAAATGCCAAGTTTAAACGATGAAGAATTTCTTGAGCATGAGCGCAATCCTTTTAAATTAAAAATATCTAGTATTTAACCCCATTATATTTGGAGCCCACATGAGGCAGAAGAAAGGACAGAAAAGAGGGGCATGATTGTCTGAAGCGGCGGTCCTGCGCTAAAATACGGTGTGGGCAACCCCATGTTTTGGCCGCATCAGACAAGAAGCACTAACTGGTCAATGGTGCGCGGCTCTTTGTCCCACTTCTCCCTCATTTTTTTTCATCTGCTGCCCAGTGTTTGAGTTGTTCACCGACGGTCCTTCTCCTCTAATCATCTCCTTTTCTGGGTCACTTCTCCACCTCTATCCATCTATCTATGTTCAGTGCATTTTCTCTGGGAGGGGGTACCAATTGCGGTTAACACTCCACCATGAGGCTTGTTCCTTTCGTCCAATAAAAGCAACAGTGGATCATTGTCATTGGAGCCGTACTTGGTCCAACAGAACTTAAAGCGGAAGGCTATCTCTTTTAGATAATAGCACAATATTAAATATCGATAGATATGAATAAATATTGGCTTTTTTAAATAAAAAATTGAGTATCGGCCATTGGCCCGGGTGATATCTCAGTCGATATCGGATGCATATCAGCTGATATTTGGATTTTCAGATTTTTATTAAAAAAAATAGGCTTTTGTTTTTTATTGTTTAATTAAGAAAAAATAAACAAAAAAACCGATATTTGAAAAAAAAAAAAAGAGAGATCTAAGTTGATATCATGATATCGGTGATATATCGGCTAGGCTGATTTTTTGACCCCTGGTCCCTGGCTAATAGAACAAAATATGAAGAGGTTCTCAGGTTCAATCTCAACTCTCTTTTAGGTGGTCTCATCTATGTAAGATTAATCTCACCTCAAATGAGAAGTGAAAATACCCATGTTACTCAAAAAAGTTAAAGAGAACGAGAGAAAAGTTGGAGTACCCTCATCCAAATACAACCATATTTTATAAAAATAGATAACAATGTTAGGGATATTTGTCACAAATCTTTCTATTTTTATATATGATTAAAACTACAAAAAGCGCTAGTGTTTTCAGCAGTCGGACAAAAGGGCTTATATAGACTCCTATTAATGATGAATCTACATGTTAAAAATACGGTCGGTACGTTGTGGGAAAATCTCGGCCAGAGCTCAAACGGGTGATGGACGGGTGCATCGGTCTATAACAGTCAATATATTGCATTGCACCGATACGGATGTATCAACGCCCCGCTTAACATATTTTTTACCTCAGGATGAATACAAAATATTATAATTAATATTTTGTTAAAACTTAAATTCAAGTTTTTATCATGTTCATTTTATACATCCTCTCAGTTGGATTGAACAAGATGGATAAAAAAAATTATTCAATAATTTGTTTTCAATTTAAAAAATGTTATAGTATAAAAAAATTCAATAAATCTCATCTTTAATAGGCTGATAGTTATACTGCAATATATTCAGTCATAATTTTTTAACGATGGAATGTGAACTCCTCCGTGTAACATATAACATCAGCTACATGGTACGTAATATTCAAAATTGGAAGATCAAATAGAAGTACAAAATCAGACAACTTGGGTCACATTAGCCCATCAATAATAAATTCAAATCTTCGGTACCTCTTTTCCAAATTAAATATCTGCTGTTGCGTGTCAATATACGCATTAGGGCTTTCATATTGATAGATACTGGCATACTGTATTAGTCGATGCCGGTCATTTTTAATTAAAAAAAAATCTTTAAGTAACTAAAATAGAATAATTACAGTACCGTGTCAGCTGATGCATAAGTCAATATGTTGATTTTAAAAACCTTAGATCATTGTTCATAGGAGTTTAAAATTCAGCATCGGCGACATCGGCTCTGAAATTTCTCTCTTTTTATTTTTTTTAATTAAAACAACTGATATTTGTTTTCCTGATTTTTCATATTCTGTCTAACAATATGAGATTAAGAGGTCCATGATAAGATAGTTTAGATGAAAATGACTTGATTGATTATAATTGGATGAGATTTTATTATATTATGTATTAATTTTTGTTGTCCTTATAATATTCTCCACAAGTTGTGATCCAAAATACGTATCCGCCGAGACACATACATGGGTGAGATACATGTTCCCTCTCTTCTTATTTTATATTTTTTAGAAAAAATACAAAAAATTAATAAAACTGAAAAACTTAGGTTGAATTTTTTTTTTTTTTAACATAACAATCATTTCAATAGTGTTTTAGACACTTCAAAGTCGAAATTTTGATACATTATAAAATTTTGAAAAATGGTCTAAAACTTTAGAAAAAAGGCAATCAATAGGAGAGAACACCTAATATGAACTTCATGTTCTCAAATATTCCTTAATGACATGTATCTTATATTACAATTCATAGATTCTTTTATTGTAATTTTTTTTTGAGTTTTGTAAAAATGTCAAAATATTAAAAAAAATAGACAAAGACTCTAAAAACTCTAACAATCATATTAAGGGATCTTCATTTATTGTAGAAAGATTTGTATATCATTTCATTCATTTTTTTCAACTTAAAGCTTGAAAATGGGAAATATCTTAGAAATTCTAACATTTATCAATTTTTAGAAAAATATTGAAAAATCACACAAACAACGTTAACACTTAACACATCCACATTGATTCCATAAACACAGGATATTATTTCATTCCCAAAAAAACTAGAATTTTGAAATTATTTTAGAGTCAAAACTTAAAGAAATTAATGAGAATAAATCAAAATGTCAAAATTGGTACAAATAAATCAAAATAACTCTAAAATTGAATAAGATGCTCTTAAACCTTTTTAAATTTAAATTTTTTGATAAAAATAACTCAAAAATAGTCAAACTTTTATATCCATATAATATCTATTAAGCATAATTAATTATATTTGTCGTATAATCCCTATTCATGGTAGATCTTGTAAGAGAGTCTTAATGGCATAACTCTCCCAAAATCATTGAACCAAAGACAAAAGAGAGGCTTGCCAATTGCTTAATGTTGCAATTTTACAACTTCAAGTTACAAGTTTGATTCAATATTAAAAATTTAAAACTAAAATCATTTGGCTCAAGTTAATTTAGATGTTTATGTTTAAGAAGAAAACTCAAGAAACACAATTAGTTAAATTTAAAAATATTTTTTTTCTGAAAATATAAAGACTTGAGAAATCAGCAATCTAAGTAAAAATTGAACTTTATTAAGAATGAAAAAACCTCCAACTTAAAGGCATCCCTATCTAATTGAACTTCAATGATTTACAGTCAAAATGTCAAATACACAAAGCTGAGCTTTCTATTTTCTCTTCTTTAATGAAGACGTCCAAGTCGGACACCTAATGCCACCATCCAAAGGCCGCTCATATTAAAAAAAGGGGAAAAAAAGGTAATAATATTTATTATCAAAATGATTGATGAAGACGATTAAGTTCAAAAGACTGGTCAATGTGTATTACCCATTAATCTTAAGCTTATCAACTAACGCTTATATTATTTAAGAGAAGCTTCCCCACACGTACGGCGCTATTAATATAATTCGACAGTTGATACAGAATATGATAATCTTAACTTACATTCTTAATCAACAAGACTGGAAAAAAAAATTAAGAAGTGATTATTTATTATAATCCAAATGAGTATGGGCAGGTCTAGTATTTGCTTAGGCTAAATTTCTTAAATATTTTGACAGAATGTGTGAACTGTGAAGAAGGTATATCTTATTTTATTATTAAAAACTTGATGTACTATTTAAAAATGAGACTAATTAATTCATTCTAAGTCTTAATTTTTAAGATAAAAATAAACTCTTATATTTAAATATTATCCTTTAAAAGTACATCTGTCAAACATCTGATCAACCATGGTTTTATATGTTAGAATTGACTTTTTTTTTTTTTTTTTATCGCTCTTTTAAAAGGTTAATATGAATTGGACATTATGGTAATAAGATGGGTGAAACCCGAGCCCTTCTTAAGCCCGTCAAATTTTACTGGTTACAGTCTAAACTAGTTCATTAGGAAAACACTCAGCCTCAGTCCAACTCGTTTAAAACTATTACAAATACAAGTGTTTAGATTAAGATTAAACATGATAAGCTATAGGTGGATCAAATTTGAAGTTAAAAATTAAATTTTCAGTCACTTGATCATAATGATCAAATTCATCAGGTGCCTTTGTCTTGGTGATTTTTAAGAATGTCTATAATTTTGACTATTAAGATCAAGTGATCAAAAAATTATTTTAAAATCAAATTTGGTTCCATCGTAGATCATCGTCTCTATTTTAAATCTGAATGGTCATTTTTTTAGTTAATTTTAGTATATCTTTTAGAAAATGAAAAATTACTTAGATGCACACACGTATAGTGGCTAAATAGGCCGAAAAGTCTGATAGGTTTTTGTGGCCTTCTTTCAAAAGACTGAGTCAGATCGTTCATTCAACATACTCAAGAATTTAGCCCGAGTCAGATCAAACGGGCTCACGTATGTGTTATGGTTGGATTTGGATTAGAAATATTAATAAGCTACCAAATGAAGAGAATGATCTTTATATTTAAAATACTAAACTTTATTGTAGTAAATAATTGGACCCAATAAAATCATGAAATAGAAAATGAGTAAACTGTTTATTTCATGTTTTCAAAAACTTATTGAAAACTTTTGATAAACCTACACTTGAAGCTTCCTCCAATCTTTAGCTTGAAGAAAAGACACTAGAATGTAACTGGTGAACTTAGACCACTCACGAAGTAAGGATCATACAGAATAGGTGATTCAAATCATAGGTTTAAATATCAATCGATACATATCAAATTTTCAAGCCTAACACATATCAGTCAATATGACATGTATCGGTCGTATACTGATCATGTCGGCATTTAAAAAAAAATCTGTCGTAGGCATAGGCCCGACCGATATCTAGATCGATTTCTCGATATTTACATTTTTTTATTTCCAGATTTTTTTTTAAAAAAAGAAGAAGAAGCCTGTTTTGAACTTAGAAACAAAAAAAAAAGACTAACATATAAAAAAGAAGAAGAAAAAGATGAGAGATAAAGATATCGGCCGATATCTCAGTCGATATCCAATATCACCGATATCAGTCATATCAGTTTTTTGATATTTAAACCCTTGATTCGAATGACCCATTAGTCTAAAACTCTAAATGAAGTTGGGTAAAATTTTGAGCTGTAAATGCCCTTCTTTTTTTACTTAAATGCTTATTTTCATCAATTAAATAAATAATTTTTTTTCAATGATAGGAATATCAATTGTCACTTTTATTTTTATAATAAGGGATATTGAATTTGCTTTCTCTGTAGTTATTATGATTGATATACTAAAGTCTCTTACTTTATTAAATACATGAATATTACTTTTTAACAATACGTCGATGGTTCCACCTCCTTTTAACATTTCCCAGCATGAACTTCAAACTTGAAAAGGGCCTTCTCCGTTATTTTGACGAAAAGCAGGTAACTGTTCCTCAAGTCCTCCCTCTGTAAGGAGATCTCTGTTTCTTTCTCCGAAAACAGAGAAGGAATTGACCCAAGATCGCTATAAAAAGACGAGGAAGAAGAAAGAAGAAAATCAATAGATCCCAAGCAGAGAAGAAAAAGGCCCAAAACAGTAAAGGAGAAGAAGCAGCAGCAGCAGCTGTTGATCCCAGAACAAATGGGCTTCCCAGTTGGGTACTTTGAGCTGCTCCCAAAACTCATCTTCCAAGCCTTCTCTCTTTTGGGTACGATCAGAAACCTCATCTACTTCCTTCTTGCCCAATTGGGTCTCTCCCATTTCCTGGAATCAGACCTCTCATGGCCGGACAACCCCACCCATCTGCCCCAATTCCAATCGGTTTCAGCTATGCTCATAAGAGGGATCCTGCCCGTTCTCAAGTTCCAAGAATTGCGCCAAGACGTCGTCCCCGACCGCTGTGCCGTCTGCCTATACGAGTTCCAAGGCCACGAAGAGATCCGACGCCTCACAAACTGCCCCCACATATTCCATCGGACCTGTTTGGACCCTTGGTTGGATAATGACAACAAGACCTGCCCCCTCTGTAGAACTCTCTTTGTTCCTGAAGATCTGCAGGAGGACTTCAACGAGCGGCTTTGGGCCTGCCGCCGGCATCCCCGACTACACCGGCGAGTATTCGTCGTTGTAGATGAAGAGTGTATATAAACAACCTCTGAGAAAAGAAATTCCAATTTCTGGTTAGTATACTCATGTGCTTGTGTATACTGCTGTTCTTTCTATTCATGTTCCATACCTCTGTCTGGACTTTGGACAATGGAATACTCAGTTCTCAGTTCAAATGGTTTCTATTCATACAATTCTTTATTGGATCTGTTGGTTATGATCGGTTTTCTGATTTCTGCTCTACATGGGTGCATTTTGAATTAGTGCGTTTCAACAAATTGAGTGTTTGGAAGCAAGTACCCCCATTTTTGCCATTGGTTTGGATACAAAATCCCATCTAATTGGTTTTGGTTTCCGATCCAAATGTTCTCAGAATCCATTCTGATAAAATACTAAAATAGTATTCCAACCCGTTGCAAATTTTGGTACACCGTAACAGACCCTTAAGAAATAAGAACCAGACCAAGTCAGTCCAATATCTTCCACTGTAATTGCAATCCAATCAGTTCAGCAATAAACATTTCTCTGCAAACTTAATGATAATCTAGTGAATATTCTTCCCTGTTTCATGTCACAAAGAGGAAACTCCAAGTGGAAATCGCTCTCTTCCGAAATCTATATTCGGAGATTTGGCGTTTCTATGTTCAACTGATTGTGAAGTTTAAAAAATATATATTCTTGTGTCGGAATTGGGAAGTTTGTGTTTGTCCTCATCTTGTTAAGAGCCAAGAAAAAAAATTCTCGCTTCATTCTGGGTGTTTGTTTTTGGACTTTGGAGTTGAGAAAATATAATATGATTTCTTGATTTTCTAGGACTCTCACAGTTCTATCGAGTGTAGATTTTTTTTTAAAAAAAAAATTCCTGAAAATCAAGAACCCATCTCAGAAATTGGAGCTAGTGTGTTCGATTGATGCACAAGTCTAAATGAGCTACTCTCGGTGACACCTTCTCTTTAAAAAAAATGGCCCTCCCTACTCTTAAGTGTTCCTAGTTGGCTTAACTGATATTTCCATTGTGGATTCAATGAGTATTTTCTTTTATGCTCATATTCTGAATTGAAATAGAAATTAAATTGCAAAAGTTGGTGGAGTAAGTTTGTTTTAATAGATTTTAGAGTAAAATTGGTTGAGTGAGTAAAACTTGATTTCCAAATCTGAACTCATGGGAAAATGGTTCATCTGTACCATCATGGTTGGCCAATGGGTTACATACCACAACATTTAAACAACCTAACAATGTACCTAAAACAGTAGAATATGGATAGCTAGCTAGGGATATAGAGAGATGTCTAACTATTTAAAATTTTCATTGAAGTCAATTTTTTATATAAATTTTTATCCATTTAATTTTTTTTTAAAATTTACGTCTGAGAAACTGCAGGATACCCAATGTAAAACTCTTATGGATGATCCCACTACTCTTAGCGCACACCAAAGTTAGATTATAGGGGTTCGAACCCGCAACCTTCCGCTTTCCTGAGACAAGAGGCAACCAGTTGAACTAGGAATCGTATCAAAATGAATTCAAATTATCTTTCAAAAAAATATGAGGAGCAAAGGAAATATGTTAAGAACCATTAGAAAAAAAAAAGTATGTTAAAGAATGCTTCTTTGTTACCACTTACCAGAGCTTTAGGTGCAAACTCATGTTTCGATTTCTATTTTTAATGAAAAATGACATGTGAGCGAATGTATTAATTCTACCATTTCCATAGATGATAAAAAAACTACATATAATGGAATTATGGGGTTTAAAAAATTGAACTCTAGCAGCCTCAACTAACTTAGACCAACTCAATTTAACTTATATTAATATATAAAAAACCAATGCACATAAAAAAAACACATAATAGAGTAACGTTTCTTGTAAAATGTATTTGCATTAAAGTTTAGTGCAAACACTTTGATGGACTCATCAGGCCTACATGGATTATTGCATTTGATAGGCCTTCGCTTCTACACAATGTCTATAAATTTTCACCGTGATTGGGTGAGATAATTCATATTTTCAAGGTCCTCGATATTTCAACTTTATTTAACAATGCAAATTCATCAGATAGGTCAATAAGTTTTAAAACTTAAATTGGCGTCAAATTAGGAACATGTGCAATTCAAGAAAATAAGTGCGTCTTCCATTATGGATCTCAAAATCCAAAGTTTACACCAAATTTAAATACAGATTCATTTGCGAGTAATCCTTGACACAAACTCATTTATATACAGCAAAATCATATATAATATATGATTGTCAAAGTAATACATGTTGATAGGTTTAAAATTAAGTCTGCCTCAATAAGGCATATGTTTTATACAGGAAAATACTAATTTATCTTCAAACTTATACTCCTTTTTACTTTTTATTGATTTGATTAGTCATTTGATTGATTACATATTAACTCTTGAAAAATCAACTAATTGTGATTAGTCATTTGATTGATTGAGTTTCTTAAGTCTTTTAAACATGTAAATCTATAGAGATTTTTTTCATTCAATGTCTATTGTAATGTTTTAAAAACCAACTTGTGAATCAAACCTTCTTAGAAGAATGTTGGATTTGATAGGATTCAATCGTGGTCAAATTCCGTCAAATTTGTCATATCAGCATGATGTCTTATAATAGTATTAATTCACAATAAATTAGTTAAAAATATAATAATATACTAATAAATATAAAATATAAAAATTTAGTATTCACATTTTCATAAAAATATCTTCTTTACACTAATTATAATTATAAATAATAGAAAGTTCAACAATCCAACGTACTAAATTCAAAACCTTTTAGGGGTTATTGAGGGCCAACAGTACCAACGCTTTTGAACCATGGGTCATCAAGCATATTTGACGGTTTGAGCTTTGAAAGATTTCTATGATAACCGAAGCATTTATAAAAAAATTAATGTGTACTGTCTCTATGTAATGCACATTGGCTGAGTTGGGCTTGTACAGGCCCTATTAAAAACAAATTTTCAAGGCTGCCCTTTCTATCAGTGGTCAATGGTCAGAACAAGTATATAGTATAGATGACTCTAATTAATGACTGGATTACCGGATTCAGGCTCGCTTTAGATTAGATCTTTTGGACTGCCTGAGTCGAACATGTTAACTAGCTGGTCCAATCCCTATTCATTTGCCAAACTTCATGAATAAAATAGTTTATTTTGTAGTGACTATGGGTACACAATTCTTTCTGAAAATTTCCTAGGACAAGAATTCAACACACATTTGATTAGCTGACTATTTTTAATATATTTATAATGAAGAGTACAAAGTAGAACTTAACATTCAATCACAGATTCACAAGCACACATCAAGCAAGGAACAAGAAGAACACAAGATATTCGTGGTTCGACAACGTTGCCTACGTCGACGGGACTGTGCAAAGATTCCACTAAGAGGAAGAATGCCTATTACAGGCTAAAAGGATTACAACAATCCTATCCACCGTTCCTCTCAGTCACTCTCTTCTCTGTTTCTCTCCAAGAGAAACGGCACCAGCCAAAGAAATTATACAGAAAGAGACATTAAATACTGTAGCTTACAACAAACAGGGCCTGGGCCTGAGCTTGGGCCCATTAGACAACTCAGGCGCAAATGGCTTTGAGCAATAAATTCAACAATTCCTCACTGAAAAACTCTGATGTTACCTCGAGAGAGTGGTTAAAGTTATAGAGACTATTATTAATAAGAGATAGGTAGACAATATTAGGGTTAAATTTCACTTATTTCATGAACATGTAACTTGCTACGTGCTTGTTGGCCCACTCCAACGTAGATAGATAGTCTGCCTAGCTGAATCTTTACTTGAAATTGGGCTTCAATTGGGAGTAGCATGGTATGACATGGTTCACTTGGGCTTGATTCAACCCAAGTTTTTGCCCATGTTGTGGTCTAAGAACTATTTTTGGTTCAATAGCTAAATGGTCCAACCCGACTATCTTTTGCTCAAATGCCGATCAAGAGGCCCAACCAAGCCTATACAGATGGAATTTGTACGAGTCATAATTTCAATAGCCAAATGGGTCAACTTTCTAAGGCCTCATTTCTCAATTGGCTTTGCTTGGACGAGCTTCGGTGAGGCTCATTGTTACCTGTGCTTATCTGGGCTTATACTACACATGCAAATCAAGATCTCTCAAAAAGAAGTTCAACTGAGTGGAGTGACAGGATTCTCTCTCTCTCTCTCTCTCTCTCTCTCTCTCTCCCTCTCATTTAAACAAATTACAGTAAAACTTTGTGATTTTCTTGACTCAAAATCGAATAAACTCAGTGAGTTTACCAAGTTTCTGAACGTTGAGTCAAAATTTTTAAACCAATACTACTACACAGTGGATTTCTTCACAGAGTTCTGTCGAGAAATTATTAGACTAAAGTGAGTCATGAATAACTCGGTTTGACTCGACAGGATGCCAAGTAAAAGCTGCCCAAAGTCAATAGAAGAAATTAATTACATTTCTCTTCCCCTAAGCTGTTAAGTGGACACTTTTTTCAACATTTTAACTACTGAGTTACATTGAAGGGTCAAACTAATTTGTTCTGAAGTGACTTCTATCCTTCTACAATTATAAACTTGGACTTTATCAATTGACCCATTCTTGTGGGGCCAATTCAAGGTCTTCCTGTCACCTGTCCTCCCTCACACCACTGATCTCTTTGACCATACGAATAAGTTGATTTTTGGGTCATTACTCATTTAAATTAGACCTTTTCATTCTCCATCTTTTCCTTGACTTAACGACTCACAAAGATTAAGATTTCTATGACATGTGCGAAGACTTTGCAACACACAAAAACTTTTATAAGAAAAAATAACAAAATATCAGTCAATATATATTATCATATCTAAAATCTTCTCATCTACGTTGAAAAGCTTTAATAACGTTTATACTGGTATTTCTTCAGCTTTATACTTAGACCCATCTTAGTAAGTCCCAATTACATTTGCATATTTATTGTTTTTGGTGTATTCGGGCCAACTTAGGGTTCAATGAAGGCCCAAGGTTGACTTAGGGCTTCATGCAAGGGCTCTATATTCAGTCCTTAAAGGTGCTGTGGTAAATATCTTTTATGCTCTTTTGTGAATGAGTGCAATAGAAACAAAGAGAAAAGAGAAATGGATCTCCTAATTTCGTGGATTGATTGGTAATGAATGGAAAAGTTGGATTTAAACTTGCTACCATCTTCAGTTTTTAATCTCTTCATTGGGCAGTCATGGCAATGTTGGTAGCCATCTCTCATTAGACACTGAGACAAACAAAAATAGGTAAATGACAATGAATGAAGAAAATGACTATAATAAAAGACTATTTGCACAATGTGTAGATGAAGTTTTATCATATTTAATCATCTTAGTTTTTTTTTTAAAAAAAATCTTAACTTGTATGATTATGTAGGATGTTTGTAAAAGAAGTAATGGACCCACCCTAGATATCAAAGTGGAGCACAATACATTGAATTCTTAGGTCGGACATGACATGCTATCACTTGGGTAAGTGATGGTAAGAAACCTCCCTAGAGAATGAACAACTTTGTGAGAGAGATTAATATCTTGAGGAGGAACATGACCATCAATTTCAAACACGTCAGTAGATCGGCTAATCATGTGACTGATTTCTCAGTAAAGATCAGAGTTGATAAAACAGTTCGTATGATGAAAAGTTTTGGTTGATTGTTTGCTAGGAGAACGAGGGTTTTGAATTGTATGTCTCCTTGTATTTGTCCTTGGATCAAGGATCATTTTTATGTTTTTATTTTGTCGTCTTATGATTAGTATAATTCTCTTATATGAAACATAAATCTCCTGTACTTATTTTATTTAATGAATTTATTCATCATCTCTACTAAAAAATTTACAACAACCGTACTTAAATAGAAATTTGTCTAATGATTGTAAAATAATGCAAGCACAATAATGCAACAAATGATTGAAGGGCCCATTTTGTTGGGTGGTTGGAGAGGATGGATACCGTGTGCCTTTCTTTGTGAATAAGAAGGAACCGTGGTACACACTTTATTACCATCCACATGTACAACCACTTTTACCATTTATTTATTTTATTTCTAGCTCTTCTCATGTTTTTGCCTACCATCCAAATATTACTGAGGTTTAAAAATTACTACTTTAGTGTGAGGTGGTGTAAAAACAAGAGTCGTATTGATTGATTTAAATTTAAATATGTTTTGACTTTTAATTGAGTTGAGTTTGATTAAAATTCATTTTCCAATATATCATCGATCCGGAACAATGTGAATCAGTCAATGTGAACCACCAGTAAATGATTTTTTATTTATTTTTTGAACAGTAAATGATCAAAACAGATTTATAGCCTAAATGTTTATGCTCTAGTGACATCTACATATCCAAAAACATTTAAAAGTGCGTAAACAAACTACACAAATATTCTACTTCTCATCATTCAAGTGGTAAAGAAACTACACAAATATCCCATATTATATCATATTTTTCTTCTTTTCTAATAATGAAAACTTGGGCCAATAAACATTTGCCAAGTCACTTGCTGTCTTTTCACCATAATATCAACATTTACAGTGTTAGCATCGGCAATCACCATCCATCCCAATAGAGGCTGATAGATAAGACAACTTCTCTTTCCCAACAAAATAAAAAACAAAAAAGAAAAAATTATTATTTGAAATTTTGGAATGAGGGGTGTAAATCACTATCTACAATTGTTATATTCATTATAAACTTATATTGGCATTAAAAGTTGTCACTCCTTGTAATTTAGAGAAAAAAAGATGTTAGTCGATGTTTGAAATCTCAGTTGAATTTTATCTTTACTGATTTTATATGTTAGATATATGAACTAAACTTTAACTAGTGTGATATATAACATATATAGACTGATATATGATATATGTAAAATATTAATCCACCTATGTTGGTTCTAGTTGAGCAAAAATTACTTTTTCAATTGAATTTTTTCCTATATGATATTTCAGAAGATTATCTTCATGAGATATCCTCACTTTTTCTATCAGAGGAAAAAAATAGTAAAATTCATATAAGGAAAGTGAGTGTAAAATCTATTTTTTATACCTGTACCACCTTCTAGCTCCGTTTTGACCTAGTTAAAGTCCAAATCAAGAAAAGTTGTAAACTACAAAGTTGTAGCCCTTGAAGTCTTCTTTACAATCCAAAAAGAATCAAAGCAATCAGATATTGGAGTGAAACTTTGTAGCCAAAATACTGAAAATGTGTCAAACTTTCCTTATTTTTCTCCCCTTCTTATTTTGTTTCTTTTTCCTTAATCCACTTTCCAAATACGAAAATCCTCTTATATTGGCTTGTGAATTTTGAATTTCCTCATATGTATCTTGAGATAATGAAAATAGTCTTCAAACATATGGATTTCTTCATAGGTTTTTCTTAATGGGCTTTTTAAAGTATGAAAAATCTAATAATTAATTTTACCACTTACATTCAATTCTAAAAATGTACTAAATTAATCCAAACTCTCATGAATGGATTTGAGTTAATTAGTTTACAAATAAAACCCTTAAAATTGTGTAAAATAATTATTAAAAATTTCAACTTTCCAAAGATATCAACTTATGTCCATAAATTGTAAAATTCACCTTTTGAATTCTCATATCTTATATTTCTCTGTAAATCCTGGAAAACTTCAAAAATCCTATTAAACATATCTTAAAACACACAAAACAAGGGATAACTAGTCCAAGTGCAATGATAAAATCAGGGATTTAAATATCGGCCGATAATTTTCTCTCTCCTTCCGATATCGGCATTTTCTCTCTCCTCCGATATCAGAACCGTGAAAAAATTGCAAAAAACCGTGATGAACCGTGAAAAACCGCAAAAAACCGTGAAAGCAGTAAACCCTGAACCGTTAAAAACCGTTAAAAACCGTCAAAAACCGTGAAAGCAGTAAACCCTGAACCGTTAAAAACCGTGAAGAACCGCGAAAAACCGTTAAAAACCGCAAAAAACCGCCAAAAACCGTGTAAAAACCGTATCGGTGTTTTTTTTTTTTTTTTAAAATAAAAAAAAATTAAATACCGATATTTATGGATATCGGCCAATATTTGGACCGATATTTCGGACCGAATATTGGCCATATCGGCCGATAATACTACTGTACGGCCGATACATATCGTATCGGCCGATATTGTTCGGTTTGAAAAACCGATATATATCGGCTGATACGATATGTATCGGCCGATATTTGAACATTTGGGTAAAATAGTCATTTTCCTGTGCTCATCATATGTAAAGTATTAATCCACCTATGTTGGTTCTAGTTGAGCAAAAATTACTTTTTCAATTGAATTTGTCCTATATGATACATCAGAAGATTATGTTTATGAGATACCCTCACTTTTTCTACAGAGGAAAATGCATTTCAACCTTCCATCATTAGATATAAAAACCAGTGAGATTGAGGCTTGGCTATATCATCTATGAGTAAGGAGAAAATCACCTTCTCGATCACACACAACCAGTAATGTTGAAAACAGAAAAGAGAAATCAGCAAAGAGAAGCAAACCACAACACAGAGATTTACATGTAGGGAAAACCCGACCCGAGAAATTAGATGGTTTGGGTTATGTATTTGTATATTTCGGGTTGGGTCAGGGTGGGAAAATAAAAATACGTACGAAATTTGTGTTAGGTTGGGTTGAGAAATTTAAGATCAATCCGAATCGACCTAATGAAACTCGACGAAACCCAAATGCACCAAGTTATAAGACAACACTCGGGTTGATTTGGGTCAGAAATTCGGGTTGGGTTGAGTGATTCAGGTTAGTAATTTGGGTCTCGTCGGGTTCAATAACCGTCCCGAGTTTCAGCCCTATTTGCGTAGCTCTCTTTCGGTATGTCCACAGGGTTTATACTTATCCACTATACTCAAAGGCAAAACAATGAAGAAGTGGCTTTTGTTATAGATGATCTGATCTCTCTCACAAAATAACCATATATACAACTCGACATTCAACGAGATTGACAGTACATCTCTGGTGATCAAGCTCCATAGAGCCTAACATGATAGTTGCTTCTAGCTGCTATGGAATGTTCAATGTTTTAGAATGAGTGAGTTTGAAAGGAAAAAAAACAAATCCATTAAATTTGAAAAACCTTAATTTTTAACGCACCATTGATTGTTGAGCACTGACCTAACTTAGGACAAGTTTTCCTTTTTTTATTGCTCCCTCTGTCCCAAATTAGTTATCCCATATGGGTTTTAGAATTGTCCCAAAATAATTGTCTCATTTGTATTTGAATAGTATAAAATGTGTTGAAAATAAATGAGATCACATAAGTGCTAGCCTTATATAGAAAGTTCCTTAAAAAGTACAAATATTTTAAATGAGACAACTAAAATGGGACGGAGAAAATATAATCTATTTTTCTCAATTCAAATTAGTCCAAACTATCATTTTACAATCCTTTATAAAGGAACAGCGGCCACTTCTCTCTCTCTCAAATTTTCTTCACAAAATGGCATTACTATATCCAACATTCAAGTGGCCAACCCTATTCCAACCGACCGACTTGACCCAAGTTGCCATTCCACCCCTATCACTCCTGCTCACCAACCAATGGCAGTTTCTAAATAGACTAAAGGATGGCATGCCACGTGGCATTGTTCCCTCCTGACTCCTACTTTAAAAGTCACCACATCGCTTATAGGCTCATAGCTTATGGATGAAGTGCCAGCAAATAAAACCATAAAACATATGCCGTAAATCATGAGTCAAGCATGTCCAAGCCCAATCTTTCCAACTGGACGTATATTCAAGAATACATTGAACCATTGGGCCTCAGCTCAAGCCTAGGCCCATACCGTTATAAAATTATAGGCCCATTTTTTTTAAATGGTCAGTCTGACCAGGCTATAAGCCCATCGAAATAAAAATATCGAGCCGAGTGAAGACCAAGGTCCAACCCATGTGATAAAATGTCAAGTGTCATCCAGCCCTAAGCAACTAAAGGACCGTTTTATTATTGTCGCTTGTTAATGAAGGGGATCGACACTTAATAATTGTGATAAAAGAGCAATAGTGCTTTCAAGGTTGGCCAAAAGAAACGAATGTTTAAAAAAGGGAATCTTGGGCTCATGTAAGGGCCTCAATCCAACTTGCATTGCGCATAAGTACCATCAAAAATTTATCCCAAAGTAAGGTCACCTTAGAGCTTCTCCGGTTTTTTTTTTTTTTTTTTCCTTTTTTCTTGTTAAAATAAAAAGAGCTTTGATTTATGACATCCATCTATCATTTATTTAAAATCCAACATATATTTACTTTTATGCCACACCCCACCATATTATCATACAATTGAAATTCATTGTCAGATTAAGCTTGAGGATCTTGATATCAAGAGAGTTAGAATCATGGTTTTAAAACTTATAGAAATAGATTCGAGCGAGTCAATCACTTTTTTCAAAAAAATTAAAAAAAAAAATAAAAAAAATTGACCAATTCTATCAACTTGTTATAATTTCGAGTCAAGCTCAACTTTCCAATTTTTTACCATTGGTTAGAATAATCTGACGAAATGAAATATGGCATTTAAAATCAGCAACCCCACCAACTTGTTTGTTGATCTGATGATCCCCACATTGAAGCTGGATCGTATTATTATGGGAAGATAAAGGTGAAAAGCACAAACACTCCATCTGGATACTGTTGAATAGCCACCAACTTGGAGTCCTTGGCAGCTTCTTCCAATCTTTTTACCCTATGATATCTTTCGATTTTCTTAAAACATTCTTGAATTTTTTTTTCTTTTGTTGATTTTGGTTTCCCAATTGTAGACCCATTTCGCCACAAAAGTTAAGAAGATGGATTCCTAGATACCTGATTTCTATTTTCCCAAGTCAAGAGCTGCAAGAGAGTAAGGAAATTATGCTCCACTATGAAATATCTACATAAGTGGCTAATCAAAAGTCTTGCATTCCAGTCAGTTTCAAATCTTCACCATTTCTGCAACTTTTGACTCTCTCTCTCTTTATATATATATATATATATAACTGAACAAGGTATACCAAAATGAGTAAAATACCCATTTTGTTCAAACAAATCGAAAGAGAAAAAGAAGAGGGATTGAAAAAAAATTGGATAAAATGGACATTTCACTCATTTTTAGTACACCAAGGATAAAAGTGTTGGTGCACCAATCACTTCCCCAACGATGAAATGCAACTATAGTAGAATGATAAGTGGTGCTCTCTATGGGGATGTAAAGTGAATAGCATTGACCCAAAGTCCTAATATATCGGGAAAGATGGCAATGAAGGGAAAACGTCAATGTTCACGTGAATGGGATCATCCAGCATAAAATGTTCACATGATGACCCATCAAAAAGAATCATTACTAAATAGATGGTTGAAATTGATAACTGCACAGGCCATGAATCGCTATATGAACTACAGTTTCCACATCAGTATGCTTGACATACCAACTTTACATGGGCCTCCAATTATGTCTTTGCAACTACTTTCTCTGTAAAAGAATTCCAATTGATAAAGAAGAAAAAGGTAGGGAGAAGATGATGGTAGGGAGAAGATGTATGTGTATATTCCTGTATCAAACAATGGCAACAGATCCACAAGGTAACACTATGTGGGAAATTGCCCGACTCAGTAACTACGGCAATCCGATATGTTTTCGATGACATAACATGCAAGATAATCAATCTAGATCCACAGAGGCAGATGCATCGTAGGAATTAATGTACATAATAGTAGTATACGTATGTGTAGCAGTGTGAATCTATGCGCACCTATTGCGATATCTATACCATCAATTATCTTCTATCCAGCCAAATCATGCAAGAGTTGAGCCCCCATCAAGTTCCGGTATGGAAGGTTCTGCGCCTCTCCATCTAAGATGGAGTACTGAATTGGTGGGCATTCATCCATTTGCTGTCTCGAGAAGAAGAGAGAATGTTGAGACGCCGGCGGGAAGGAGAGACCGACGCCACCCCCATTATGCTGCTGTAAGCCCAACGTAAGAGACACTCCAGTGCCGCCGAAGTTGGCATTGGTGCCGTCGCTGTTGGTGTAGGTGACAGTGCTTGCCGTGTTGCTGTAAGATGAGAAATCGAAATCGACAACACCGAAATTCTCAGGTCGAGCAAATTGATTCTGCTGCTGATGTGGCTGGGTTTTACTGCCTTTGCGATCCCTCTTGTCGGAGTTGTTGATGATGGAGGAAAGAGATTCGGAGTCGTGGAGGAGCTGGTCAGGCGAGGGCTTCCGATCGACAAGGCAAGGATCAGTTTCATGGTTAGGGTTAGGGTTAGGGTTAAGATTAGGATTTTGTGGGTTTGGCCTGCTGTTGTCATGGAGCACTGGAACCCCATCTGAAGCTTTGTTTTCTTGCTCTTTGGTTTCTTCCAAATACATTTCTTCAACCATAGGTTTCCACAGCCTAACCCTAGCATTTATGAACCAATTGGAGACCTGTGCATGCATACACATTACATTAGGCTTCCTATTCTTGTATGCTACAAAACAAAGGATTATATATTACTAAACTAGTAAAATAAATAAACAACACAAATTATTTATACTACTCCACATATAATAAGATGAAGATTGATATAAACTAAGAAGATGCCGATTAGAATCTAATCATTGATGGATATGTTTGAGATGAGGACATGCCTGACTTCTTGAGAGACCTGTCTGGCGGGCCAATATGTGTTTATCCACGTCGCTTGGATACCTGTGTCGACGTCATTGTGCATCATCATCATCATATAATAAAAAGATATTCATCAGATATTGTTGTTCATAAAATATTCCATCACTGGTAAGAAGAAAATGAAAGATGGGGTTTGTTCTTAGCATTCGTTCTTAATCATCAACAACAAGGATGTTTTCATTCTGAATAGTAGAAGAGTATGATACTATTTCAAATGAAAAATGTTGAAAGAAGTCCATGAAAAGAATGGGAAAGTAATTGAATGACCTCCTTTTACAATAAAGATTCAATGGTTCTATTTTGAAATGTCTATTAGATAGAAATCCGCCCATCATGTGACCATGAAACATTAGAGAATACAAAAATGAAATATTTAAATAATTTTTTTTTTGTTGAGGATCAATTTCCCACAAACAGTTTCACCAGATGGGATTCTCCTACCCATGAATTTTGGACCCAAGGCTATCTGTGGACATGATTCTTGCACTGATAAAACAACAAAGGGCGAATCAAGTTCACTTTTGCATACTCTTAATAGCGTAATGAATTAATAGACAGAAAAAACCAAAAAAAAAAGGAGATGTGGAAGTAATAGTATTGCTTCTTTTTGCAAAGCAAGTAAGGGGGGACGAGTGAAATGCTCGCTCTAAATTGATAAATAAATTAATGGACTGAACAAAAAGAGAGATCGATCAATCAGAGGTAACTAATGATACAAAATTCCATCTGCTCTTCTTGATCTTTCATTTCAACCATTATGGGAACTATACTTCCAAACTTTCTTCTTCTTTTTGTTCATCTTATTTCCATTAGTCTCTTCTTTCAGTATAGGCAATCTTTCCCTATCAATTTCACTACTTCCACAGACATTCTATCCAATGTCTGTTGAGAGAGAGGGGGGAGAGAGTAATCAATCAACTTACGGGTGAAGGAAATGTTCGAAGAGCCAAGCACGAAGAACCGATACAGATCTCTCAGGGAGGCCTCTTTGAGGCCTCCAAGGGTGGCTCTCCATCATCCCCATCTGCTGTAACGCCCTCTGTTGTCTGAGGGTTTGGTCGAGAAGTTTGAGCCTCGGCGTTTCGCCTCTTGTTGTGCCCGGTGCAACTGGATCCTTCTCTCCCAATGCTTTCTTGGTCGCCTGAATCTGACCCACAATAGCATCTCTGAGACACCTGAAATGCCGGGACATAGCCTTCAGCGCCAAACTCGAATACACATTGGCCGCTCCGGCTCCGGCCACCATTTCGAAGGAAGACACAACTCCCCTCATCTGGCCTCTGTATTGCCTGTATCTCCTATCCACCTGAAAAGAAGCAAAAATCTCAACTCACTCGTCACCAACAAAATTTATGAAATGCCAGTTGCGTAAGTGTAAAGGAGAAGGAAAAAGGTACAACGTAGGTTTACTAATCTGCTTGTAAACCCCATGACATGTAAAAACCACATGACATGTAAAAACCATGCAAGGTTAGAGCATTTATTTCTACTGTGAGTATAAAACCGCTGTTGTTATTATCAATGTTACGTGTGATTTTAGTGAAGAAAGTGAAATTCATTTGTCTTGTTCGAAAAGATCCATTGTCCTCTTTCTTGTTGTAAGATGGCTCGAAGGCCCCAACTTGAATTTATTCTGAAAATTTTAATTTCCATGGGTGTAATAAAAGAGAGAAATTACAGTATGGGGAGATGTTGGTTTGCTAGGGTGGGAAGAGGGAGAGATGCTATGTGAGGAAAAGGAATAGAGGTTTCCAAAAGTAAATGACATGCCCTTTCGGTCAAGCTGTCGCTACCCCATCCCACCATATCATTAATGGAAGGCCAAACGCCATTCATTCAATTTAATCGACCAGTAAAAAGCTAAGCAGATTTTCATCAAACTAGGAAAAAACTTAAGAAATAAAATGAGAGAAGTGGAATTTTTAATTGGGAAAAGGAAAGAAAATAAAGATTTACATGCAGGAGAAGAGTTACAGACCTCTTCTAGCATGGAAACCAATTTGGCTTTTCTCTTCTGCAGTTCTACAACACCTAATGAATACAGAGCTTGGTTTCTGGAAGAGACTGCTTCTTCCATTTGATTGCTATTTTGGAACTTGTTCTTTGATCCCCCACTGCTGCTGTCCTTTTGCTTTGTTCCAAGGTTGCAGAATTCATTCAGAAGGTCTTGCGTTGGAAGTAGGTATTTGGAATTCTTCAGCTGGTGGTGGTGCTGGAATAGCTGAGACGACCCCATGGGCGATTGTAGATTCTGCTGAAGATCCACTGATTTTCCGAAGAACCCATCACCGAATCTGATATCGCTCTGGTGATTGGCTTCTCTGAGCTCAAACGACTGCAAGCCGATGGAGGAAGATTCGTTGGGACAGAGGGAGAGGGAGAGGCCATGACTGGGCCGCTCATTTCCTTCGCAAGGAAAGACACATCGAAGGGAAGAATCATCGACCAACAACTGATTCTCCTGCCACGCAGAATCGGGTGCGTTGATCAGATTCTCATTAGCCGGCTCTGAGAATCCTCCGACAGTCTGATAGAAATCAGTGGGTGCTTCAGCAACTGCCTTGGATGTGGAGGCCTGGTTGCTACCGGGCTTGGAGAAGAACCCCTTCCAGGCAACAGAGTTCCGGTCTCTGTGTTGCATATTCTTCCACGGAAATCCTAACATTTCGATGCCCGACTGCAAGTTGTAGAGCTCCGGATTGGACTCAAATCCCTGCATCTGATTCTCGGAAGAAAAATCCGAGTAGAAGAATCCGGATCCTATCTGGCTTCTGAGCTTCTCCTCTCTCGACTCATGGGCCATAGAAGAGAAGACGACTTCCTTGCTGCTGCTGATTATGAGGATGACGATTCTGCGATTGAAATTTCGTCAAGACCCTTTTCATATAAAGACATAACCACCAACAAAAGCGGATAAAATAAGAGAAAGAAGAAGAAAAGATGGAATCAAATGGGCTATTTTCTGCATACAAAGCTAAAGTAAGCAAGAGTCTTAATTTGAATGATTGTGTATTTATAAAAGGGCTCGAAAACAACCGGCATGTGGTGGTGGCTATAACGCTTACCAGTTTTAGTAGAGCAGATATCTCGATATCTTAACAGACGCCCCAGATCAGAACCTAGGAAGATCATATATCTCAGGCCCAGAAAAAAACTGCAGATATGATGGTAACTGATGATAAGCCCACGTTAAATGATGATGCTGCTCCTCTAATTCTCTAAGCTACTGTAGCCTTTCTTCACTTCATACATATAGGGTACTGGTTAATGCTCTCTCTCTCTCTGTGTGTGGGAAATTGGTAAAATCCAAAATAGAGACTCACAAAATCAAAACAAAGGGTCTTTTTTTGAATTGTTTAAAGGACCCAAGAATAAAAAAGTGAAAAAAATGGATAAAGAATCACCTCCCCTGTTTGTGCCTTGTGTGCCAAGTACAGTGAGAGAAGGAGGAAAGAAGGAAAGAGTGTCCTCCTTTTATCTCTTACACTACAAACACTGCCGGCCGCCACATGGCATGGCCCTGCATACATGCATACATATGAAATGACATACATAAATAACATAACAACATGGGCATACATGAAACATCACCAAACCTCTCCCTTTTTTTCTTTTTTTTTGCTTTTTAAAAAAAATATATATATATATATAAAATCCTATATATATATATATAGCTGGATAGATAGATTAAGAAGGGTATTAAAGGGGACCAGAAGGAAGAGGAGCACGAATTCCAAACAATCTTTTAAATGAAAGTTTTCTCTGAGTATTTTTCAGAAGTTTACTGCTTCCTCTGTAGAAGAACAGAGAGTTTTGATTGTGGCCTTGTGGGTGTTCTGAGAGAGTTGAATTTGAAGAGGAAGGAATAGATGCGCCTGAAAAATGTTCCGGAAATAGGGCTGGCGCCGACCCAAGAAGAAGTGGTCCACTGTTTCCAACTAATTCCAATTAAAAGCAAATTAAAAAGGGGGCCAAGCCCTCTCTCTCCCTTCTCCACTCGACTGCTACCCTCTCTCTCTCTCTTCCTCCTTTGATTGGGACCGCATCTGCCTTTTTTTTTGCCCTTTTCTTTTCTACTGTAGTTGGTGGTCCAATCACGCTTTCTCTGCTGCTACTTGTTCCAACGCCCAACACTCTTTCACTGCTTCATCTTTCTTGCTGTAGAGGAGATACAATTAGCTTCTCCATCTGGTGCTCATCTTTTATCATCTTAAAACACTTAGCTTCTCCATCTGGTGCTCATCTTTTATCATCTTAAACACTTAGCTTTATTAAGGACACCTCTATCTTACTATCATCAATTATATACACCTCTAAAATTGTTAGGATAAGGTATTCAGCCCAAAAGATGTAACTCAAATCCTTTATTTCCCTTTGCAATCAATGTGAAACTCGTTCACTGCACCAACAAAAGTTGTAGCTTATAAAACGTAAAATGATAAAAAAAAAATTAATGATTTTGATAACAAGATACACTAATGTACTTTTTTCGTGCATAAATGATAAATATGATATCACTTTTTATAAATAAATAAATACATTAAAATCTATGTTCTAATCAATCACGTCATTCATGTCCAATCCTTGATCTAGACCGCATTTTCCCTCTTTGTTCTAGACAAGCTATGATGGTTTATTGGTTGAAATATCGTTGTTGTAATCTAATCTAATTTACCTAAAATATATTATGAAGCATTTCAACGATTTAAATCTACTTAAATATTTTCTCCAAGCTTTAGTAACAGTTCAGATTCTCTTAAAAAAAAAAAATAGATGAATGGAGTACGTTTGTAATACAATCAAAACATGCCACCTTATATTCTATGCGGTGAAAAATAAGCTTTTCTTCTAAATGAAAAACACTTATATATTTTAAGTTGATTTGACATACTCTCTTATTAAATTTGGGCTGTTGTTCTTAATGGAATTTTACGATGATAAACGTTGTGATGGTGGTGGTGGTGAGCAGTCCACATGTGCAATAGCAAGTTGGGGCATCACTTATTGTGATACACGTTGAGATTAAATGATTTTTACACCAAAAATGGGTCCCTCTTAGAATAAGAAGAAAGGTCGACCTTACCTTAAGCTGGTTTTCATGTTTCTTCCTTTGTTTTTCACGTGGAGTGTATACTGTATAAATCTCTGCCATTGATTGGTAGATGGCTAAGAAGTTTACAGTGTAATTACCCTTTTTTTTCCCATTTTTGTTACTTAAAGATACTTAAAGTGAGAAAGAATCATTAAAAATAGAAATGATTTTGAGAGATTGAGTATGTAATATGTATAGTGGAAGACTGGTTCTTAGAAAATAATTTTCTAATGATATTGATTCTTATTTTTATGTCTTTGTTCTTCTTGAAAAATAGTATTACTTTCATTTTGAAATTGAGTAATTCTCATTCTATTCTAAATAGCCCGTTAAAGAGATCATGCTCGTTGCTAGAATTTCATAAAAAATCTAACTTACAATGTAATTAATAGGATGAGAGTACGATAGATAAAATGTAAACAAGTCGAATCAATTTTATGTGATAAAAGGGTATCATGTCACTTTATAGAATAATCTTATAAAACAGTTATTAGATCCACAATGATCTACAACGTGTAGTATAAAATTATGATAACGAAAATAGATTATGATACAGAATAAAAATAGCAGCAGATACAAAGAGATAAAATAGGCCACTAAAAATATCCAAAGCAATTCAATGTTACATGAAAACAGTTCTTAATATATAAGGTGGAAGTAATTGATATTATAAATTTTCACAAGATTTTGACATTTAATGATAATAACAATTTTTTCTGTTTATATTTTTTTTTTTTTACAGAAAGCAAACCATTCATCATTGGCATTGAATAATCCAGATCATTCAATGGGTAGGGTAGGGGGAGGGCCCACGCGGTGGGTAGGCAACAAACAGGCATTCAATAATCCAAAGCTTATAAACCATCCGAGTGGCCTTTTTGTGGTTCAGTTTAATGTGGATCACTTAAAAAAGGTGGCCCCTGCTAGTTGTAGTGTTGTACAAAATCCTTCATTCGACAACTGTGGATTGTACCTGTTCTATTACAAATGAGTATAAACTATTAAGGTAGGGCAAAACGAAACTGCATTCACAGCAGGCAAATTGATGGTTGGATTTCATTTGGTGGGATGCATCAAGTGTAGTGAAATGGATGGACATAGACCACATTCTTTCCATGATCATGTGTTAGCTGGCCCAGCCCACTTTCAGCCGGGCTTGGGCTGATATTTTATGTTGGGACTGTACTGAAGCAGAGGAGTATGTTGTACTTTAGCCATCTATCAAATTTCGCCCTATTTGAAGTGGGAGTTGGCTTGACGGTCAAGAAGCTCCTCTCGTGAAAAGAATTTTTGAATTCGATTCACTCAACACCTCTCTAGATCACTCTCTATAGTTGCTTATCCATATGTATGGGATTAGAAGGTTTGCACATGTCACAAAGACTAATCGGAATAAAATATTCTCTGTTCAAATACAAGTGAGATTTCTGAACACTTTAGTTGTCAATATTAAAATAATCTAAGCATTATGATTATATGTGAAAATTTGCTTTCTCTAAAGTTGTTGTCTACAGTGACACTCATTCGACTTACCCATAAGATCTATTGTTGCAATAATAAACACTTATCATAATCCATTGATATTTCTTTTTGTTTTTCTTTCAAGACATCTCATTTAACAAAAGGTTCTTTATACCATACACAGGTCCAAATTTTGATTTACAGATGGCCATTATGCATTGCCCGATCCAAATAAAAATACCTTTTTTTTAACAATCAACAACCAAAATAGATTTTTAAAATAGATGTTTATAATAAGTAACATTAAAAAACAAAATAAAAAACATGAAGATGTGTGGCTATCTTGGCCTTAGCACATTGTCTTTCCATTTGTTCTCCAACTTGCAACTTTGGAGCAGATCTAAAAACGATGAGTCAGATGAAAAGGAGAGATCCTACTTTAAGAGAATACAAAATTATCAAATAAGATAGTTTTTTTTTTTTATTGAATTTAAGATTACTTCAGGTAATTTTTTCAAAATACATATGGTTTTTTCTTAGATTCTAATGATTCATAAGATTTTCACATGGGTGTAGTTCACCTGGTGCATCCTAAAGATAATGACCCCATGGAAGTTTTACAGTGTGAGAACAGTGTCCCACACTTATATTAAAAAAAAAAAAGATTTTTCATCCCTTCATACACATATATTTATATATTTTCAAGTAATCTATTGTCAAGATCTTTTCTATTCTGAAAAAAAAAAAAAGTTTTCATTGTTCGAAAACTTCCGATCTTTTTAGCATTTATTACAATTTCACAATTTTTATCATTTAGAGACTTTTTGCTTGAACCTCCATAAATAATATAAGAACCAGAAAGAATTCAAAAATACAATTTCTAAATATGGCAATAAAGTTTCAAATCTTTCAAAGGTAGAAGGTGGAGAGAATAGGGTAGATTAAGCTGAGAAAGTTGATGGAGATGGGATTGAAAGTTGCACTTCTACCGATATTACAGAATATTGCAGTGGCAAGTGAGGTAGAAGTACAACAAGATGAACTTAGGTAAAAACTCGAGTATTACAATTTAGTTTGGCTATCAATCATGACACAGGAGTTTTGTATAATTTGACACGAATTTTGTGTAACTCGTTTCCATTTTATCTTTCAAACTGATTTGGCTAACCATTCGAATTTGCTCACCGGATCACTGACCAGATCATTGACCCTTCCAATGCGATATAAATCGGCTCACTAAGTGGATCATTGAAATTTATCTAAGTGAAACTGTTTTTTCATAGAGAACATCAAATCGGATCACTGACTGTATCACTTAATTTTTTTAAAATGCTTTTGTATGGCAGTAGATTGGTAAAATAGGCAATATTCTAAATCTCGTGTCTCATTACACAAAATGTCCGTGGAAGGATCGCTACCCTTTAGTTTAAGTAGACTTACGCAATCAACCGAAGTTCAATTGGTTGCCTTCCACTTTAGGAACTGGAGGTTGCGGGTTCAAGTCTTCATGGCCTAATTTTGGTGTGCCCTAGGGGTAGTGGGCTCACCCGTGGGAGTTTTAGTAGGACCGTCTCTGAGTTTCCCACACGTAAATCCCAAAAAAAAAAAAAAAAACTCTTTAAACTAGCACAAAGCTCGGCTCATTTGCAACCCTATGTGGCCTACCTACACTTAGGCCGGGACCGCCAAAATATCATCATCCGTACGTCCATTAGAGGAAAGAAAGAGAGAGAGAGTTTCTACGACTCAAAGTTGAAGGCTCTTCCATTTCCTCTCTTTTTCTTTATTTATTATGACTATTATTATTATTAAGACTTTGTATTAAAAAAAAACTTGCGCTTGTGTCTATTTTATTTGTATTACTTATTTTACAATTTTATTATTTCCTTATAAAAGTAAAAAATATAAAATTCTTCATTATTTTTGAACTTCTACCTAGCCATTTTACTGATTTTATATGTGAGAGGAAGGTTTTGAAAATTCATGCATAACAAATTGTTGTTATAAATACAGTTCAATCAAGGAACAAAATTTAGCTACAACTAATTTGAATTTTAAATGATGATAAAAACTCTAATAAATCTGAGCATAGTCAACATCTCATTCCACATTAAAAAAAAAAATAAAATTTAAAACCTGTTTGAAAAAGGTGATAGCAGTAGCACCCATATGACATGAATACTTATCATTGATCTAAAAAATAAGATATAGATTTTCTTTTTACTAGTAGCCAAATTTACTAAATTTTACCCCTTTGATGATTTTGATATAAAGCCAAGAGGTTGTTTGTGTATTGTCTTGATGAAAGCAATTCTATGAAAGAAATTATGCTAGAATTCTATTCACGTGAAAACTCAATGTTTTTGTTGCTTATGTCAAGATCTTTATTTTCATTGAAAATAAATAGAAGACTGTCTTAACGAGAAAGAAAAACTTACTTTATTTTTCAAAATCAATTTTCTTATCCTCCTCTATGAGAAATGGGTTTTATTAAAAGAGAGTAAAATATCACATTTTTTATAGTCTTGATGAAGAGCTTTAATTTTATGAAAGATAGAATGATCTTATGCCTCTGATTTTTAAAGTTAAAAGAAAATGGTTATTTTTTAAGAGATCTAATCCATATTCTTACTGATTAATTTAAAATAAAAAGATAATCTTTTCAACTCAAATTGTTGAAGTGAGGTGGATCACTCTATCCAAAAGGGTTACTCTTCGTAGAGTTATTTGATGTGTTAGTAGAGAGAATTGTACATATTTCGATAATCAAGAATTAGTTGAGTACTCTGAGAGACTTAAACCCCTTGGTCATAAAAAAAATAAACTTTTGGAGTTGGCCTTACGATTAAAATGTTCGCATCATGAAACAATGTCTTGGATTCAATTTACACAACTCCAATGAAGATAACTCTCCACTAAATACATATTAGAAAGTTTTACATGCCCTAAAAGACTAATCGATTGAGACGATTTCATACATTGTATAATTAAAAATAAATAAAAAAAAACTTTAAACTAATGAGCTCGGCAAATGGGCCCCACAAAAATCGTATTTCTCCATCAAGCCGTCGGTCTCTGAGTCGAAGGAAACTACACATTCTCTGAAACATGGGGCCTTACAAATCTGATTGCAGGAAGATTAGTGACAAAAGCTGGGTATGGATATATGCTTCTTTCAAGTGGGGACACCTCTGCCTTTACGCACTTACACAGTCGTCACTCGTGAGAGGACATCTACCCAACAATTTGGGCCGCCCCAGTTGGGTTTGCCAGGTGGCAGCCCAAGCCCACTTATATAATCGACAAGCCTCAGCCACGCAAAGGCCATCGGGGTTTTGTAATGAAGTTAAAAAGCCGAACCCATCTAGGCATCTATTAAGAAAATATTAAACCTCACATCAATCATTTAAGACTGTTATTAGTGATTCATCCATTTTAATTGAAATTAAATATGCTGCTCCATACGTAAATCAAAGTGAACTTAAAAATAAAATTTTAATCACATCGACACCATATATAAAAATTTAATGACTTTAATCACTAAGATAAACGTTATAGTTTATTATGTCTTCTTTCAGTCTTAACGATTAGCCTTTTAATTAATATCAAAATAAATTTAAAAAAAGATTAAATATATAGATACACATAAATTAGTTAAATGAGTTGAAAAGTCCAACGGGCTCTTAAGGGTTTTTTTTGTATAAACTCAATACTCAACCATTTATATAAATGGACTCAAGAAATTAATTTAAATCCAATCAACAAGTTGGTTTATGTATTCAAATTTGTTCGTTTAAAACAAATTCGAGCATGTTATGAATAGGATCCAGTTTGAAAGGAGAAGCCCTACACCAAACAAAAAAAAATGTGGCTTAAGGTGAAATTTCAATAAAATATGCTCATTCAATCATAAATTGGTTCAGATTATAAATTTAAATATCCTTTCCTGTACAGTCCGTCAACTGAGATTTGATATATTATGCTTGCATGGGTTGACATGGCACATGGGCCTATAGCTCACTATAATTTCCTTTTTTTAATTGATGATCCTATTGGATCATGTTTATCTATATTCCAAGTTTATTTTAATTATTAATTTCTGAAATTTATAAGAGGACACTTTAGGGAAAAAAATCATAACGAAAGATGGTGAATGAGGTCTTTATTGGTCATAAAAAAATTAATCCAACAATGTATGTTGATGTCTAATTTTTGAACCACTAATCTAGATCGAATCGATTTAAATATATATCTTATCGTTGAAAAGTTGTATTTTTGTAGAAAAATTGCGTTACCCACCTTCTAAACTTGATTAATTATTTGATGTGATTTGTCTTTAAAGAAGTATTGCTAGTTGCTGCACCGGCTAATTCCTGAAGTGGGTGGGTATTTTTGAACCGTTGATCCTAATTTAAAATTTATTGCTAACAAATGCAACAACTGCTTAGTCCAGTCTAGTTGCTTCATTAATTGAAACAGAAGTTGATGGTACTATCACTATGACACTAAAAGTTATAAGATTAAATGAAATTATTCTACTGTACTTTTTTTTTTTTTTAAAAAAAATAAAAATTCCCTCAAAGTTATAAACTTTTTTGGTACTTTAACATTAAAGTTTGAAAATTCCTTCTACAGAAAGTGATTAAAAACAAGGCTTAAATAAGAAGGTTAGATTAGGAGAAATGGGTTGGAATTAAGATCTTGTGCAGCCTTTTGGCTGTACGGAAATGAATTTTCCATGTATGTAATTGTATTGAAAAAAGGGTATTTTCATTCTTCAACATGAAAATGAATTAATTCTTTTTAGGATGATGATAAATTTTAAAACCCACTTTACCCTCTTAGCAGGTAGTTGATTGTGTATTCACACTTTAAATTATAATGATTGTGTTTAGAGTTGTTAATTTTTTTTAATGATAAGTTCCTTCTTAAATTGATATATACGGTAATAAATAATTGGTGGCATTATAAATTGTCTATTGGTCCCGCACTAAACAATCTAAATTCTTCTTAAATTAGAAGAAGGTGCTTTCCATTGTTAAAAAATGATAACACTATTTTTAAATGTTTTAGTCAAAATGCTATTTTCTTCTTTAAATTTAGATATGACCTTAATTTACTTTCATACAATGCATTCTCACCATTGGATTGAGTATCGTAGGTAAAAATACTTTTCAATAATTTTATTTCTTATTCTAAAAGGTCAATAATTAAAATAATTTGATAAGTCTCGTGTTGGATAATTAAATTAAATAGCCTCCATGATGATTCAATTTCTGAAAAAGGTAATTTAAGAAAAAGATTAAAGAAGGGGGAAGGGAAGCATGGTAGTACGACAGGTCATTGTTGAGGGAAATATTGTCGGTGTCTTGCCATGTGACAAGATCTAAAACTAACAAAATATTTTAGAGATATTTAGCATTTCTTTGTAATTTTACAGTTATTTGATATTTATTTATTTTTTAAAATTTTATTTTCTGTTTGAGTTATGTCTATTTATAAGCTAAGTGAGTAATGAAATAATTATAGAGGAGTTTCCACGTTACAACTTTATGAATAGGAGGCCGGTTTCTCCTCAAAGTAAAGTTTAAAGAAGTAGATTTTATTTGAATTGAAATCAATCTCTCTCATTTTCTGATTTTTCATCATTTTCTTTTGATTTCCATTGTTCTCTGATTCGGGTTCTTTTCATCAGGTGCATGGTGTGCTCTAACTTGAGGTATAAGTCAACTTAATATTGGATATGTTTAAATGGTTTGGTTTCTCACATTTTATACGCTCTAAATTTTTTGGCACATTGGTCAAATAATTAGTAATCAGTATTAAAGCAGTTACCATATTCCATGTTTAAATTTAAATAACATCAACTTAAGAGAAGAGTTATCTCATACTAGCATCAGAATTTTTGAATGCCATGTGAGAAATCTGTAAAAAAGAAAATCCTCTCTATCTATATCATGAACTGAGATTACATAGCCATATGACGATAATCATCTTTCACTGTTTAATTTTAATTTTTTTATTCAGATAAATTATTAATTCCTTTATAAATTTGTATATGATATGGACTAAAATGATGAATTAAGAATGTGATTTAACTCACTCATTCGCCGTCGTCCTCCAACCGTACGCTTCCCATGTGCTTCTTGTCTAATTTTGACAATAATTGTTTCATTTTGTCTTCCCTAAATCCTAATGCGCTCACCCTCTCAGTGCAAAAACACAGGCCCGACGCTCACGGCGGTCACGTAGGAGATTTAGGAGAACGGCAAATCATATTCCGGTAGGTGGGGGCCCAGCATGCCGGGAGTTGAGCTAGTGAGTGGGGCCCAGACGTGCATAATTTAGTGCTGACGTCAGGATCGGAGCCCCTCCAGTTTGTCCACGTCTGCATTGAATCGGGTGTTGCTGCCGCCACCTTCGACTAACCGCTGGATAGAGAGAGAGAGAAACTGGTGGCTCTTGTAAACTGAAATTTAACGAGAAGGCCTCCACCACACACTGAAAAGTACAGACTGAGTCCCTCCCACCACACGATATATCGTCCAAACCCTATTCTATAAATCACTCAGGTCCGGTTACGTAGTCTGCTGGACCACCGTCCATCATCTAATGGTCACACAGAGGAGCACGTCAAGGATTCAGATTTATAATTTTTGAAAAATAATTGAATCAAATATATTATGAAGAATAAAAGATAGTACAGATATACTTGGAAAGTCTAACCCACAGTAATATACAAAGACCTCATGTATAACCCTTGCAATGGCCACAAAGAAAATCTCATAGGGCACAGCTCTAGGAATCACAGACAGTAAACGCCATTGAGTGTGGTATTAACTCTCAGTTTCCCATAGAAGTCCGCAATGTCCTAAAGGACACCTCTAAGACTACGCAGTAAACTTCTAAAATTTGTCTCACCAATGTCATGAATCTCGATGGAGACATTTTTCTCTCCTTAACCCATTTTATAACCTTCGCCAAGTTCCCTTCATTTTAGATTAACAGATTATTTCGACAAAATGGAGTTTTTAAATTTCTTGTTAAATTAAAATTTTAGCTTCTATGTGGAATTTTTAATTACATAATAGAAGATTGTAAAACAAATTATTGAAATTGAAGATTATTAAAAAAACATTATTCATTTCTCCATTTCACATTATACAAAAATTTCTACCCTTCAAATATCATGCTGCAAAGCTGTAATTAGAGATGTGACAAATAGAGAAGGGATTAGCCACTTAGCCATAAAGAAGTTGAATGTCATAAATAGAAAAAGGGTTAGCTATGAAGCTGTAGCCACGACCAAGGTGTCAATGAGGAGAATTATGTTTTTACAATACTGAAATCAAATAAGGAAGAAACAGATGGCATGATATTTGAAGGGAAGTTAAGATGTCTTGTGCAGGAGAATGGATTGATGACAACTAATCAAAGTAATATATCATGTTTGAAAGATGCTTGAAAGATCAAAAGTAGGATTTAGATCCGGTTGCAGGGTTAATGATAAGGCTATTATAATGTCTAAGTCTAAATTCTTGGGGACTAGAAGTGAGAATTTTTTGAAGAAACATACTAGTAACTTTATGGAAAAGACTTTTGGGCTTTCTTTTTCTTGAATGAAATACTTATCCATCATTTAAAAAAAAACTTTATGAAAAAAAGGTGGATTTTATAAGTAATAAATTATTGTTGAATGAAATTAGATAGTACTTTCTGATTGTTAAATACATGAGTAAAACTTATTCTTAAAAATCATCTTGAAAGGAGAGAGCGCCCATGTAGATGGAGGCACTTAGCTTTTCCCCACTATATAGAATTGGAGTTATGAATCCAATACATCCATATAATACTCCTACTCTGATACTATGTTAACCGTTTTGAAAAGAAAAAGCCAACTCTGATTCCTTTTCACTCGGTCGACCGAGTAAAGAGCACCTACCTCTTTCCTCTCCTCTCTAGCGTTAGCAGGACGCCCATCTAGCAGAGCATCGGCAGATTATCCTTTCAATTCCGTCTCTTGTTTTCTTCTATATATTGTATGTCCCAACGTTTGTAAAGCATTGAGGAAGAAAGCTTCTTCTTTTTCTTCATTGTAAATTCCCTCACTTTCAACTTCTGTGTATCCATTTCAATTTCGAATCTCTCTTGTTGTTTATACTCTTGCATTAAAGTAAGCTATACAGTTATATACTTGAGAGTTAATTCATTTTAGAAGCAATTCTTCGACATAAAAACCTGCCCAAGAATCAGAATGACTCAGACTCTAACAAAGAGACAATGTTGATACATGGTACTTTATTTTGGAAGTTTCTCTTCTTTCACTGTTGTAAAGTCCATTGACGTAACCTACTTACCACATTAAATGTAGACTCCAATGGAGACTTTGGCTGCCTTTGGATGGGGGTGATGTGTTTACCCCCATTACCCTTTCTTCCTATGAATATGAGTAAAAAATCAATTTTTCACCTTTCTTCTCACTTTTGAAAATTCCTTATGGAAGGTAACCCTTGTCAGAGATAACCTCAGACACAACGAAATGCAGTCTTTGAGTTGTGTTTTGACCCTAAATGCACTTTTCATAAGTCTTAATTTGAATTATTATGTAGTATTTTTCCCATAGTTGTTTCACAAAAAAGAAAACCTAGTCATTTAATCATTTCTCACGAAAGAGAAATACTTAACAAATCATAAAAAAGTGGTAAACAGAGTCATTAATTCATTATCGTCATCTAAATTATTTATTCCATTTATATTAAATAAACATTTATAATAGAATTTTTTTTTATATCAACTGTTTATTTAATTCTCGAAACAAGAATTGAAAGAAAAAAAAAAAATGAGATCATCGAAATGCGGGTTGTCCACTGTTTGGAGCGTTGGGATTAAGGAAATATGGCAACAAGTGTATGAAATTGTTAGAGAAGGAAAATGTCCATTTCATTGGCAACGGTGGGGTAATGGGTGCAAAGGCAGCCGCTAATTTTGTGGTTCTTGGGTTCTACAAGTCAGATACAAGTGCAACCAAGTTAGGGTAGGGTCTCCATACAATCTCACTCAAATCATGCAATTTTGTAAACAACTTTAATGAAAATTAGTTATTTGCAGGTTCGAGCCCCCATAGCCTAACTTTGGTGTGCTCTAGGGGTATTGGACTCATCTGTGGAGATTTTACACTAAGTATCCCACAGGTTTCCTATAGGTAAATTTCAAAAAAAAGAAAATAGTTTAGTTTAAATCTCCTCAGGTAGTTGGGTCCACACATCATTTTATATCATAGTTTAAAATTTCGAATCTTGACTTTATTTGAAAATTTTTGAGTTTGGACAAATTTTTTTATAAAATTTAGTGTCTCAAGTGATTAAAAATGTTATTGATATGGGTAACACTTGAATCATCTTTCTGATTTTCTAATACATTCATACCTTCTAATTTGTTTTTATTGTCAAACTTTTTATCATGTCATCAATTAAAAACAAAACGTTTGGTCAAAGAATTTTATCATGTCATCAATAAAAAACAAAACCTTTGGTCAAAGAATACAAAACCCATTATTGTGACAACTATAATAATTTTCTTTTGAGGTTAATAAAAAAGTAAAATAAATATGTAAGGAAGAGTATTTTTTCATTGTAAACAAAATATTTAAGAAAATTTTTCTTGGTAAAACTATTGGATACTTTAAAATAGTATGACTTTTTTATATCACCTTCAAAATAGATATTTAAGTGTTAATTTGAAGTTCACAGATCATAAGAACGAATACCTTAAATACCAAAACTTAACTCTGTTTTAACTTTTTAATCATGTACATAACATAATGAAATAAAAATTTCACATTAAAATTCTCCTTTTAAATAAAAACGAAGTTATTCAATGTCGATTGTTTTTATTGCTTTCGTTTAATGTCTTAAAAGTTAGAACAGAACTAAATTTTAATAATAAACCTAAATTTAAATGTTATCTTTCACTTAATTGACAAATTTTGCAATAAATTTAAATCTTTCATGTAAGTCATTTTAATCGAACAACACACAAATTTAATATTGCAGCCGCAGCATTATCGAGATGGGTAACCAATAATTGAATGATAAAGGTAACACGATTTCGTCATCACAAAGATAAATAAATAATTGACATCCCCTTAGTTAATAAAATCTTAATAATATAATAATTTAAAAAGGTTTTTAACAGAAGACGACAGCATGACCTTTTGGTTTTATTTTCTGCCATTAAAAGTGACAGATATCCATGTCCGGATGTAAATCCATATGGCATCTAAGACTTTCTCACTTTTTAAACTCTCCAGTGTCCGTATAATTTAATTTTTAAAAGATTTGTGTCATGGAGTCAGCAGATGTCATACGTGTTATGAAAGATTACGTGCATTCAAAGTTTTATTCATTGGTTTCATATTTAAGAGATTTTAAAGTTTTTTGTCAAAAAAAATATATTATTATATTTGAAAAAAAAAATGTAGATTTTAATCATTGAATTTTAATTTTCTATATATCATTTGTCAGAATTTACTAATCGCATTAATTTAAAGTAATTAAAATGGATAATTTATAATGCTTGAAACATTAAATTTTATTTTATTAAATTAAATCAAATGATATCTAGCAAAAATACATATGCTGATACGTATTGAGCGATACTGGACCGTTAAATGGCCATGTCATGTTGGACTGTAGTATAAAATGTGTATTTCTTATAATTTTTTGTTTTTTGGAAAAATAATCATTTGACTGTTTTCTGTTTGAATTTTATATTAACAAGGTTTAGAAGCAAGTTATTCAAGTGTGAAAGGTATTTGTCCATTTTATCATTTTTTTTTTTTAGATTTGTCCATTTTGAAATATTTTCTTCTTCTTCTTTTTAAAAATATTGCTTAAATCCTGATTTTAGAGTTTTTTGTGAACATGATGTAATTAGATGATATTGAATCGAATGGATATGCATTAATGTGATTGATATAGATTTTAGACTGCATTTATGATTTTCCATGTTTTCTTTCAAAAAAATTATGAAATTGGAGTTTTCTTAGATAATTTCTATTTTAGGTTTCTTGTGAAAAAGTTAAGAAAATATTATATGAATATTTATGGAATTAAATGAAGAGTCTCTTAATATGATTGATATAGGTTTTATGGTGTTTGTGTGTTTTTTTAATATTATTTTTTTTTACAATTCATATTGTTTACAAAAAATAATTAATAAATAGTAATATGAGATACATGTCATTATAGAACACTAAAGAATTTATAAATTTTATATCAAGTGTTTCTTCATATTGATTTTCTATTTTCTAATTTTTTTTAACAATTTTCAATTATTTAGAATATACTTTATTTGTATCAAAATTTTGACTTTCAAGAATCTAATATTCTATGAAAAGACATTTTTAACCAAAGTATATTCACACTAGATTTTTTACTTTTCTATATTTATTAAGTTTTTCTAAAATTATATAGATTATTTATATATCAACTATTATTTGACTAATATGCGTTGCATCAACTGATAGAATGAAACTATAAAATTGGGAGCTTTGTTAAATTAGTTGACACATAGGAGTTCGATATTTGATAATTAAATGATGAAGGTTTCATTTGGATGAGAGATAAATTTTGCATATGTTTCATCTGTATAGAAGTTTTCTTTAAATATAATTATTCTTTATGTTGTTTGATAATTATAATAGAACAAATATAAGAGAAAAAATTATCTTAAAAAAGATGTACCGTAAAAGAGGCTTTGAATTTGTCGTGGGAAGATCTCATTTCTTCCTTTTGTTACTAGAAACAGACAGACCTCGTTTACTCCCCGCTACTCCTCGTCCAATCCGAGCCAAACAATCCTTCCATCAATATTCAGTACCACAATGAAATGAACACGTTAAAATCATTGACTTACAAGGCATCCAAATTCTAAACAGAGGTCCACATTCAACAAAGACAATTGAAAAGTCCATTATTCAAAGTGGTCCACCTTAGAAAGATCATGGACGATGGGGCCCACTACTTCAAGAGTAACAGCCATCTTCCACGTGGCCAATTTTGGTCTACCCAACATTTCAGCAGGACCTTATCAAAAAGAGAATTTCATAACTAATATGATATTTTTTTTTTTAAACTCAATTTACTCACTTGTTTTATCATTTTTATAGTTTATACAATTTACTCAATTTGTATGAGAATATAAATGACTAAATTTTGGACTAGAATAAAATGCATCTGTATCAAAAAAAAAAATTTAAAATGTGGAGTGCTTCAATTTAAATCCAAAACTGATTTGGATCTTGGATACAAAGCCCACATTGAAATATAAATGCTCCTCTATAGCACATATTCTCATTCAAATTCAAACCAAATGCTGCCTTAGTTGTCTTTAATTTTTGACACTATGCTATTTTAATTTTTGGTCTCTCTAAACTAAATTATAAGAATTTTATCATATCTACACTAACATTGAGATTTTTAAATAAGTACAAAAATCAAATGAAAATGTGATTCAAATAAAAAATTATCAAGGATGAAAATCTTGAACTCAACCCCATTTATCTCAAATTAGGCTCTGGATAATAAGATAATTGAAGTATTTAAATCATTAGTGTACCTATTATTGAGGTAAATATTTTTCTCATTTCATCTCATGTAATTACATAGTATATATTGACACAAAGGAGAGATTTCTCCATCATATACACAAAATCAGGAAGTAATAAATCTACAGTTTCCTTTTTCATACCCCATGATTATCGATGAGGATAATCACGAGCGGATGGAATGACGGATGAGGGAATATCACTAATAGCCCCCCTCAAGCACAACTCGCCATCCAGGAGATTGAGCTTGGATCGAAGGAGCAAGAATCGGGGCGAAGACAATCCTTTAGTAAAAATGTCAGCTAACTGATCTTTTGTGGAGATAATTTTAACCACCAATTGCTTCTTAGCAACCATATCACGAACAAAATGAAAGTCAATTTCCACATGTTTGGTACGAGCATGAAACACGGGATTAGCAGTGAGATACGTGGCACCAATATTGTCACACCAGAGGGTCGAGGACCCAAGGAGAGACACCTGTAATTCCCGAAGGAGCGAGGTCAACCATGTAAGTTCAGAAGCAGCGGATGCAAGGGCTCGGTATTCGGCTTCAGTGCTGGAGCGTGCAATGGTTTGTTGCTTCTTAGAACTCCATGATATTAAATTATTGCCAAGAAATATAGCAAAGCCACCCGTGGACTTGCGATCATCAGGACAGCCTACCCAATCAGCATCAGAAAAGGCGGACAAACAAAGAGGAGACAGGCGATGAAACTGCAGGCCGAAAGAGAGCGTATGTTTCAGGTATCGGAGAATGCGCTTGACAAAGGCCCAATGGTCAGTAGTAGGCTGATGCATAAACTGACAATGCTTTGTTGACAGCAAATGCGATATCAGGCCGTGTAAGCGTCAAGTATTGTAAACCCCCAACAATACTGCGATAGAGAGTAATATCATCCAAAGGATCGTCGGCATGTCGAGAAAGGGATGAAGAGGCGGCAACAGGAGACTTCACTAGCTTGGAATCACCCATATGAGAGCGGGAGAGGAGATCGCGAACATACTGCTGTTGAGAAAGGAGAAGACCCGTTTTAGTGGGACACACCTCAATCCCGAGAAAATGATGAAGACGGCCAAGATCCTTGAGAGCAAATTCTTGGCCAAGCGTGGCAATGAGATCCGTGATCTTCGAAGGAGAGTTGCCGGTAATAAGGATGTCATCCACATACACCAAAAGATATAAAAGAACATCATTGTGGCAGTAAATAAATAAGGAAGTATCCGTTTTGGAGCCAGTGAAGTCCAAACTGAGCAAGAAATCACTAAGGCGACGAAACCAGGCATGGGGGGACTGTTTGAGTCCATAGAGAGACTTCAGAAGTTTACAAACATGAGTAGGATGAGCATGATCCACAAACCCCGGTGGTTGGCACATATAAACATCTTCTTCAAGTCGACCATGAAGAAATGCGTTATTAACATCAAGTTGACGAAGAGACCAACCATTGGAGACCTGCCAGAGCAATGACCAAACGTAAGGTGGTAAATTTAACCACAGGACTAAAAGTATCATGATAATCCACACTAAGGAAGTTGATTGTAACCCTTTGCAACCAGTCGCGCTTTATGTCGAGCAATGGAACCATCAGCATGCCGTTTAATGGTAAAGACCCACTTACAGCCAAGAACATTCATGGAGGGCTTGAGGGGGAACAAGACACCAAGTACCTTGGTGAATCAACGCATTTAATTCAGTACTCATAGCCGCACGCCAAACAGGGAATTTCACAGCAGAAGATACACAAGTAGAACTAGATCCATAGGAGCAGATGACGAAGCAACGGTAGTGGCAGTAAAGACTTTGCGTTTAATAATTCCAGACTTAGCACACGTCTGCATAGGATGCGTAGAGGAAACAGAAGGAGCAGCCACATGAGGAGAAGAAACCGCAAGGGAAGCATCAGATGGCGTGGCAGATAATGGTTCCTAGGAAGAGAGTGCCAGAGGTGTAGAATCAGGTGAAGACGCAATCAGAGGAGAGTCCACATCCAAGGGCACAACCAGTGATGTCACCAGGAGCAATAGGCGGTGGTGGCACCGAGGAGGAAGGATGAACAGTGGCGACGGGCACAACACCAAAATGAAGTGGAACTGGAGAAGACACAGAGGAGTGTGGAGATGCAGAGGACAGAGGAGAGCCTGCAAAAGGAAAGCAACTTTCATCAAAGACCACATGGCGGGCAATAATAAGCCTTTTAGTGGTGGGATTATAACACTTATAGCCGTGGTGACGAGAACTGTAGCCCAAAAAGATACACAAAACAGAGCGTGGAGCCATCTTGTGAGAATTATAAGGACGCACGTAAGGATAACACGCACACCCGAACGTCCGAAAGAATGAATAATCAGGTAGCTGTCCCAACTAAAACTTCCAACGGAGAACGATTCTGTAGGACAGGAGTAGGAAGCCGATTAATCAGATAAATAGCTGTCTCAAAAGCCTGGTGCCAAAAGAACTGAGGGACGTTGGCATGGGCCAATAAGGTAAGACCAGTCTCCATAATATGTCTATGTTTGCGCTCAGCCGACCCATTCTGCTCATGCGTGTAAGGACAGGAGAGTCTGTGAAGAATCCCACATTGTGACAAATAAGGACTTAACTTCTGATATTCACCACCCCAATCTGTCTGAGTCGCTTTGATAGTGCGATTAAAATAATTTTCCACAAGACTTTTAAAGCGTAAAAATACTGTAAACACATCAGACTTATAAACAAGAGAAAAAAGCCAACTAAATTTAGAATAGTCATCAACAAAAACTACATAATATTTATGTCCATCAACTGAACGTGTAGGGGCTGGTCCCCATACATCTGAAAACAAAAGCTCTAATGGAGCAGACGATGTAGACGGTGAACTAGAAAGAGGAAGCTTGTGACTCTTCCCAAACTGGCACGCTGCACACACCTCTGGTCCTTTATTAGAAGAAACTGGCAAGTTGGCTTTGGAGATAATTTGTCGAACAATCCTGCTGGAGGGATGACCCATGCGAGAATGCACGCTCACCAAGAAAGGTTGTAGGAGATACATCTGTGGTCGGAGAGCAATGTAGCATGAGCTGATAGAGTCCCTTTTTACTCAGCCCGTGAGTGAGAACTTTCCCCGTAAGACGGTCCTTAATATAAAAATAATCAGGGTGAAATTCAAAGAAGACATTATTATCACGCGTAAACTGATTTACGGACAATAAGTTTCGAGAAATCGAGGGATACATGCAAAATATCACCAAGATGAAAAGGGCTATCATGAGAAAAGAGAGTAGATGAACCAGTATGATGGATAGGCAAACCTGCACCATTGCCCACTGTCAATTGATCGGAGCCAGAATAATCCGAATAGATGGAGAGATTGCCAAGGTCCGCTGTAACATGGTGTGAGGCACCGGAATCAGGAAACCAACTGTTGTCAACCGGTGGTGAGACAGAGGCAGCATAAGCAGCAGACGAATCAAGGGGCTGAATAGCATTATTGAAGCGTTGTCGACACTTCAAAGCAGTATGACCAATACGGTTGCACACCTGACAAATGACGCGAAGGAGACTGTGTGTGAGGAGGCACAGGTGAACGATCAGTCGAAGAAGGAGACTGTCCATAGCGACCCCTAGAGCGACCACCACGCCCGCGAAAACCACGTTGATAGGATTGAGAGTTGCTCTGATACCATATTGAGGTAAATATTTTTCTCATTTCATCTCATGTAATTACATAGTATATATTAACACAAAGGAGAGATTTTCTCCATCATATACACAAAATCAGAAAGTAATAAATCTACAGTTTCCTTTTTCATACCCCGTGATTATCGATGAGGATAATCACGAGCGGATGGAATGACGGATGAGGGAATATCACTAATACCTATCACTAATGCTGTGCTTTGGTGGGGGTAATGGGGGATAATGGAGGGAATCCTTCGTTACCCTTGTTTGGTAATTAAATGGTTGAAGTCCCTCTCACTTTTGCTTTCCAAACAAGAGGTATTCATAATATTCAGAATAACATCAAGAGCAATTCCTGTAAAATTTACCCTCATCTAAACGCAACCTAAGTGTCAATTTGTAACATGTTAGATTTTTTTGTCTTTTTTTAAAGTTCTCATATTTCTAAATAATAAATGAAACTAATCTTATAAATACATAAACCTTATATATATTGAATTAGCTCAAAAGAGTTCATACTATTAAAAACGTAGACTGGATGTATCAACGGTCCTTAATCTTAAATCATGCTGTCAATTTCCCTCTTTTATGCCGTCATTATGGCATTCTTTCAATCATTCAATTTCGAAGACAACCAATGGATGGTTAGGATCTTCCATTTTTCGAAATTTTGATGACATTGGCCATTAGGTGTGGACCCCTCAAATCATCAGAGTCTCTATCAGCAATGTCTGTGCCCAACATATATATTTTCATGGGATTGGACACTTGAGATCTACGGAACCTCCAATTTCTCCCATTTATAAATGAGAAAAGGATTGTCAATCCGTAGAGAAATGGTCCTGCATCGAATTTGATTTTGATTGTTACGACTATGGACAGATGATATTATGATTAGATAAGACATAAATGCAATTGACACTGATTTAGGAATGAGAATGACTGTGACTGTCAAATAAAATTTGAAAATTAAATCAAAATTATTAAAAATATATTATATTTTAATAATAAAGGATATTGAGCTTTCTTCTTTCACCGTAGTGTCTCTCTCTTCCCATCAAATGGATCCATATCCAAAAACTGTACGAGGGAGACATCCTCCTACGGTATGTAGGGTAGGTAGGACTGAGTGAATCAGAGCCATCCATATGGTGGGCCAGACCGTGGCTGGGCCACATTTAATTGCATGGCATGCATTAGTGCACTTTGGACATCCAGCGGCGAGGAAGATGTGGGTCCCTCTATTTCCGTCTTTCATCCGTACAAATATAGCCTCTATGCCTCTAGTTGAAAAATAAAAATATAATATAATTTACTTTTAATAAAAATTAAAAGATAAAATAACTTCTATTTGATATGAGGGCATGAGGCCTTTCAATTATGAAAAATGAAGAAAATGAGCTAAGACTTTTTAAGTCGAAATGAGTTATATGTAATAAAATTAATGAATTAAAAAATGTCTTTAAAAATGAGTTATATATAAGTATAAGATCGATCGGACGATCCATACAATCGTTCAATTGAATATAAGTGATCGTCCGGTTGATCTTATACGGGTATACAATCGTTCGATTGATCTTCAGTGATCGTCCGAATCGATCTTCACACAAGAGGTCGACTGTAAAATTTTCGACCTCTCAGTTAAAATCGATCGGACGATCGCAGGGGATCAATCGAACGATTGTATACCCGTATAAGATCGATCGGACGAAGATAAAATGAACTGTCTGTTCAATCGAACGATTATATACGTATAAGATCGATCGGACGAAGGTAAAATAAATTGTCTGTTCGTTAAGTTGAAAAAATATAGAAGGGCAAAATGCTAATTTTGTCCCAAAAACCAAAATGCCGTGTCTTCTGATAAAAAGGTGGAGTGTCTATACGGCCAACCTTCCTTATTATAACTATTAATATAGGTTAGTAAGCTAAACTAGACTCTAGGCATTGCTTTTTCACTTTTCAAATTCACCCATCAAACCCTAAACCCTAAACTAGGGGTAAAGATATCGATTTTTAAGCACCGCATTATATCGGCCGATACATGTTGTATCGGCCGTACACACTATTTCTCGGCCGATATATTGGATATATATATCAGTCCGATATAGGCCGATATGATTAATATTGGTCTTTTTTAAAAAAAATATATGTAATCAAAACAGTGGTGGGCCCGAGTCGATATTTCGATCTATATTTACGATTTCAAATTTTTTTAAAGAAAATCCAGCTTCCTTTTAAGTTATTTATTTATTTTTTAATTCAAATAAAATAAAATAATAGTAAAATACCGATATTTAAAAAAGAAAGTAAAAGAGGAGAGAGAAACTTATTGGCCGATATCTCGGTCATGCCGAATTTTGCACTCCTGCCCTAAACCCTGAATATGTGGAATTGAGTTTTGATTAACTTGAGAACTCTTTTAACCGAGTCAACTCAAATAACGACTCAATTTCTTGATGTAGGTAGTAAGAGAACTGAGTCTTCTACTTCCAATAATTAGAATTGTGTATAATAGACGTAATACCTGATATCACCTGTTTCAGGTCTAGCATTTTTTATATGATTTATATCTTTCTATATTATAATTGTAACTGGCACCTTGTTGTTAACTTATTGTAATAATATTGATATTGAATAATTCATATATCATAATCATATATTCGTTATTCACTTTTCTTCTTGGCAGGATTATGCCTTTATTACTATTTACAATTAAAAAATGATATAATATTATATTTTAAATATTTCAATATATAACGCTTACATTTAAAAAAGCAATTCATAAAATATTAACATCAATTCCTCTAAGTTTCACATTACCTCTACTCAAATAAGAGCCCAATAATAGTTCGCAGTGTTCCATGAAATTAAATTTTCAATAATCTTTTAATCTATTCGGTAGAATCACCACACGTGACGTACCAATTGATTTTATTCTGTAATTGAGCGGCTATGATCTCAACTATAAATTTCGATCAGGAGAAATTGTTCGGTCTCTAATTGGATTAGAAATTTTCATCTAAAGTCTGAAAATATCGACGATATTTCAAAAATATTTATTGATATTTATGAAAAATAGATATATTTTAATTTGAATTAAAAAAAAACATCAAGTAATAATTTTAACTTTTTTTTTTAAATTTACGTGTGAGAAAACCGTAGAAAACCCAGTGTAAAACCCCCACGGGTGATACCCACTGCCCAAATTCATAACTAAACTCATGATCTTATGTTTTAACCCTAATTGAAAAATTATGTCATATATAATAATAATAATAATAAAATGAGCAACACAACGAATAATTTAAAATAAAGAAACTGATAAGGATATAGGTGTTTTTAAAAGAACAATAAACTTATCCTTTTATCTACTTATTATAAGTTAAATAATAAAATAATACATCAATATCACTCCCGTAAAAATTATCAATTTCCTTATTATTTTCTTAATTGAAATAGTCATTAGAGCTGCTAAATTAGGTAAAAATCAGCAACAGTTTATTCACGTGCATGGCGTGAAAGTGAATTGACTGGACAGTTGTTATCGTAACTAACATGGCAAGCCTTGGTTATGGTCAGTCGTCAAAGCGACGTAGGGAGTGCATCTCTACATCGGGCATCCTCCAAGAGTCGGTGGATCGGGTAAACAGGTCCACAGTGGAGACCCATCAGATGGACCAGTCAAGAATGGGTCCACTGTACAAAATGACATCATGCCGAGGAGTAGCAGTGGGTGGGGTTTTAGATACCTTATTTTCAAAGGAGTCATCGATGGAAAGAAACAATAGATCGGTGATACAGTAATTCTATAATTACTAGAGTTAATAATACATGGACCTCCACCCGACTCAAACTTTTGATCCAGACATCTTGACCCAATCCGATCTGAATTATAACCCGACTCAATCCGAAACCTGACCCGACCCGCATTTTGAATCTACTTTATCCTACTTTTTACTGGGCCGTGTTGGGTTTGATCGGGTCGGATCGGGTTAACTTAAAAATCTTTCAATCCAACCCGACCTGAATTCAATGTGAGTTTTTGACTTCTCAACCCTATCCGACCTACTGACTCAACTTTCATAACCCGTCCCACATGATTTTCATGTCAGGTCATGCGGATTTGGGCCAAAACCCGACCTGAGTTTCACCCCTAATAATGACCAAAAAGAAGAGTAATATGAAGCTTCGATTGCAAACACTTCTCTAAGAATATTAACAAAATTCATTTATTTTTAATAGGCTATTTTTATCAATAAAAGTCTATAGTCTATGTGGATGAGGGGAAAGTAGACGAAGTAAGATGTGTATTGTACACTCAAGTAGGTGTAGTTCAACTAGTTGTCTCTCGTCTTGAGAAACAGAGGTTGGATGTTCGAGCCTCTATGGCATAACTTTAGTGTGCCTTAGAGGTAGTGGGCTCACTCATGGATATTTTACATTGGGTATTCTGCGATTTTTCACATGTAAATTCAAAAAAGAAAGAAAGAAAAATGTGTAGTGTCTTTATTAAACAAAAAAATAATAGACTCAAGTTCATCTGTCCACCTTTTTTTTCATTCTCCACGTATCTTCCTACTTGTAATTAGCAAACAAGATACAAGAGTGAACATGAGAATTTTCTAGCTAGATACTCCCCTAACTTTCTCCTCATCCAAACACAATTTAATAACTAGGTGTTTTTTATGTTCATGCACAAAGGCTCCCCGTGGAACCCACTATTATTTTGAATCTGATCTTTTCGAGTTATTCTTTTCTTTTGTAAAATTAGTTTTAAACTTTTATAATTTTTATTTGATGCGTATTCAACCATTGGATTAGACATGATAGGTTAAATGATTCATTTTTAATCTTAAAAAATCAATAGATAATATGATTCAATGAGTTTCATTTTTTACAACATAATAGTCTTCATATTAATCTATCTATCAATATAATTTTTATGATCATTAAATAGAATCGAGTATTTGATATAGCCCATCAAAACACATTAAGCATCTGCTAGACCCCCTCATTATTTTCCTTTAAAAAGGTAATAAACAAATAATGTTTACAAAACTGAAAGCCATTACCCATTAGTTGGTTGGCCACTAATGGTGCCGGACAAAAACAATAATCCAAGTATAATATTTCAATATAATCAAGTATGGGTTGAATTTTGTTTGAAATTTATGTTATCTTGTCTATAATGTCTCACCGATGCCCATGTACCAACGGTGTGATGCAGACACAAATGTCTTGTAGCTGTAGATTTCCACAATGACATTTGCCTAGAATTTATTTTACTCATCTGTGGACCAATTAATTTAATTAATATCTTTTTATAAATCATATACTCAGAAAAATATTTAACAGAATTATCATCACTCCTTTCTATAAACTCTATATTTAAATGTATAGAATAATGTTGCACGCATTCCATTTTATTTCACATATTTTAATCATATTATTTAAACCCAGTGTGTCATCTAATATCATGTACCTGGACCATGAATGATAATCTGTCCTTTCATCTAATTTATAAATCAAAAGAAGTCCCATTTTTTTCTCTCATCCTCTCCTGATTTCACACACGCGATGTGAAAAAGCTTCAGACCACCGACGACACAAGAGTCAATGCAAGTGACAAGAAGAGTATGATGTTACAATCATCCCAAACTTCATAGATCCTCTCTCTCTCTCTTGAATATAAGGCACATAGGCCCCCTTTTTTCTTGTCCTCTCTGCAACCCTTGTCTACTCATGCTCTGTCTTTTTACAATTCTTGGTTCAATTCCGTAGGATTTCTCCCAATTTTCAAATCCAGGCCCATTCAATTCAATTCATTAAGAAGATTTGGGTTCTTTTCTTCGGAATCTTTACTGCTGATGTGAACTTGCCCATCCTTTTTTATATGTGTATTCATACCAATCAGGACAAGTTCCTTACAAGCCTTGCCGTTGGAATGTAGAAATATTCATTATTCATTTTGATTGCTGAGGGGATGGATTTCCATAACCAGAAGAAAACATGAAATCCGCAGTCACAACTTAGAAATTTAACTAAATAGGGGAGAGAACTGTCTTATAATCTTACCATCTTTTTTTATTATTGTATTGAGAGCTTCTGAGCATGAAGGTTGCAAAACTCCACCAGCTACTGGCTTCCGATCGTGTGTTGGTTTCTCAAGCTTAGATGAAGATCAGAACTGAGCTCTAGATAGTATAACGTAATGTGTCTATCTTTTACTATTACTTACTGGAGGTGCAGTAAGGTCGAATTCAACCAGAATCCTTGTGATTCAATTAGGAGTGAAACTTGGGTCAGGTTTTAATTCGACCCATATGATCCGACCCAAGGAATTAAGTGGGTTAAGTTTTACATTTTTAAAATTAGAGCCGGATTGGGTTGAAAAAAAAAAAACAAATTTAATTCGGATCAGGTCAAGCTTTTTAAAAATTGATCTAATCAGGTACCGACCTATTTAAAAAATTTACTATAGCACTTGGCTTAAGTCGGCTAGTAATTCAGTTCAGCATTCGGCTAAGTCAGGTCAGAAATTTGGGTCGGGTACAATTGAACAATTCAGGTCAACAATTCGAGTACAATTGAACAATTGAATAATTTTTTATATGGGTTGAGTTGGTTTATTAAAACCCAACCTGAACCGCCTGAGTTTCTTCTCTAGGTTTAATCAAAATAAAAATTCGAGACAAGTTGAATTGACATAATTTGGGTTAAGATGGATTGGGGTTAAAATCTTCACTCAAATTGAAATTTGAGTTGAGTTTGAGTTGAGGGCTCTAGTTGAACCCACCCTGTTCTTACTTAACCCGAATTCTTTATATTGTATGCTTATAATATGTAATAATGTGTTCTTTCATAAAATTAGTTTTTAAAAGAGTTGATTTATGATTTATTGGTATAATTTATATTTGTATTTCTTTTGGAACAATGAAAGCTTGACAATATTTGAAACTACATAATTTTTGTTAAATTGCCTAGCTTAGTAGATCAGAGTGAAAATGCATTTATTAATTTTAGTTAAAATTGTTAATTTGCTTAAATCTGTCAACCCAGCCCAACCCAACCTAGTTTGGGTTTAAAAAATGCGTACGGTTGATTTTGGGTAGTGTTGCTTAAAAGTTAAAAATTGGGACGGGTAGGGATAGGGTTGAGGGCAATCTCACCCGATTGCACCACTACTAGCTACTGGATTTGGAGAAGCCCTGTAGTAAAATATTAGAGAATTTATACTATCTATGTACTATAATAATATGGCATTTTATCATTATTGTTGTCAGAAGAAAAACACAAATATATAAAATTAGAGCTTTAAAGATGTATATGCCATGTTAAATATGTGAAATTACTTTGAAAGATAAAGTTAGAAATGAACGTGACATAAATAGTTTAAAGGTAGCTCCAGTAGATAACAAACTAAAAGAAACTCATCTGACGTGATTTGCTCATGTTAGTACAAGACCAGATATGACAACCGTGCGTATAATTGAGAAAATTTAGATCGTAAACAGAGGTTAACCCCTGAAAATATAGAAAGAATGACTAATGAAAGACACAATAAGTTGCGGAGTGACTAATGGTATGATTTATAACAGGTGAAATAGAGGAAAAGAACTCAGAAAGTCGAAGTCAAATAAATGAAACTCTAGCCTATGATTGATGATGAAATTTATCCATTGTGGTGACTTTATGTTGGCTCTAGCTAATTTCCTCACTTTTCAATCTAGATAAACCCTAATCTCAATCACTATATAGGCATTTGTATTCATTAAATAGACTTAGTCTAATGTAATTAAACATCATTTTGTAATCAAATTATAAAAAATGACATGAATAGGAGGATACTTAGAAAACCCCCAATCCATTCAATATAGATCCGTTGAATTGACTATCAAGAACGATTGAATAGAATGAAACTTTATTTAACCTGTCTATTTTATTTGTTAATAATTTCACTCGATTATATAAAATTCATCTAAAAAATGACAGAATTCTCCATGACTAGAAAAGCTAAGATACCATCATAGACTTTTTTTTTTAGCAGTGACCATCATAGAGCTTCTTAACTTTTATAAATATTTAATTTAATCTTTTAATTGTATTTTTCACATCAAATCCTTTCATGCCTTTCTCTCTCTCTACTGAGTTTAAGTGTTGGACTAATTCTTTACGCCTTACAACGGTCTGTATTGCACTGGAACTCGGGTGGGCTGAGTCAGATTTTGGGCTTTTTTAAACTCGACTTGTCTATAGTGAGCTCCAACATTGGCCATCCTGAACATTTTTCAATCTCATCTACTAAACTCAAGACTATGGTTCCGGTCAAGATTATTTAACTTAAATAATATCATACAACATTGACTCACTTTATGATTTTGAATGCAAGTGACTAAGCAAGTTGAACAATGAAAACTAAAATAATATTTATGATCTATTGTATATAATATATATGATAGTATATGATAAAATTTTAGGTTTGATGCAATCTCATTTGAATATAAGCAGGGTAGGTTTATTGGTTGACAAACCATTAGACAAACTTAGCTTAGTGCCCATTTTCAATTCTTGATAAGTTGGCTTCGTTTTTCATGAGTGAGGGGATTACATTACATGGGTTTTATAATGTGAAATAATAATGTGTGATAAACTGTTGGCTAAATGAGATGAAAAACTTGATGAGGTTTTCAGGTTTAAGTTTACGAGCCTGCCCATTTGTCCACTGGGCCTGAAAAAGAGCCTGAGACTGGCCCATCAGTGTAATATAAATGTTCCTGGTCAGTGAAGATCAGGTCCAATAACTGAGATCCTTGCTGTTTCTAACAGCACTGGGATCGGTCCTCATCACTGCATATTGGCAAGAATTGTTAATGGAGATGTTTAGTTTTTCTAATAATAGTTATTTCTAAAAAAAATTATTTATTCTTTTCTAACTTGAAAACAAATCACAAAAAATTAATATAGAAATAATCAAGATTCATTTAATTATCACTTAAATTCTTTTCTACAATTTTTTGTAATTTTCATCATTTTTTAAAACTATTTGAAATTCTTGAATCCGTAACTTAAAAACAATATTTGAATATTTAAATCACTGATATTTAATGAAAAATTACAAATCCATGAAGCTCATAATTTTTTTCATTTTATGAAATTTTCTGAATCTTTTTGAAAAAGAAATAAAAATTGAATGAGAGAGAAAAATATTGGCAATATATTGAGTATTTGCCGATATTATAATATTGGCCGATATATCTTCAGAGGTGATATTTTTAAATTTTTATCCTTATCTAAACTCAGTTCCAGCTTGGTCCTTATTGAATAGAAATGAGGTTGGGCTCTTCCTGGGCATAAAGTTCCAACTCAGGGCCCATCTGATCTATGACCAAGCCCAACCAACCCTAATTGTCACGCACGAGGATCATTGAATCTGTTGCATTAGACGATCTAAGAAATCATGAATCAAATCACGAGTGGATCACAATTGAAAGAGAATCCAATTTGAAATATCTTCGATTAATCGGTAGAAACCCACAAGTCTAAAACAAGAGATTACATGTTGCAGGTGTTAAGAGTAGAGGTAGCGCACTAAAAATGTAGAAGGGATACAAAAGATATAATATATAGTGGGTTACTCATCGTATAATTTGTCACAAATTCAAATGAAGAAATAGAACTTGAAAAGCTGAATCAATGAGATTATGACTATAATGACGATGAAGAAAATTCAACAGACGAAATCAGACACTTGTGAACTATAAAGTTGAGAGATTTTTCTAAGTCATCTTTGTTTGTTAGAGTATTTGTTACGAACACATGAACCTTTTGAAAAGGACCTAACCGATCACCAGATAATCCACCCAAGTGGGTCTGCCCTCTTTTCCGAAAAAGAGATGAGAGCCGGCATAGTGGATTTGATAAGAAAAGAATCATCGTTTCAAAAGGAAATAAATAAATAAAAAAAATAAAAATGACTAAAGGCTTTATTTTTTTCAAAAATATAAAGTTCTCAATAAAGGAACCAATAAATTATTGGAATCTTTTGAGATCAAAGTTAATGTGATATTGAAATATGAAGTTTTCCAATTATCTAACTATGTGGTCCAAAGGTGAGCCTTTTAGAAATTGGTTACTGGGCTTTCAATGAACCAATTCTAAATGAATAATCTCTTGTGGGGTCCCATTCTAAATGAAGAGTGTTCGGTTAGGGTACGTGGGCTCTTTTATTGTGGATGAAAGAGTAGGTGCTCAATTGTACCTTGTGTTACATTAATCCCATTTAGTATAATAGGTTAATCAATTGTACCTTGTGTCCCATTAATCCCATTTAGTATTATATGCATTTATCCCAAATATTGCATTTAAATTTGGGTTCATATTTAAAAACTTAAATGTACCGGAGTTTTGCATCTAAAATCTTATTTTCAATCTAAATTATTGAAAATTGTAACTTAAACTTGGGTTCATGTCTAAAGCTTAAATGGATGTAGTTCAACTGGTTGCCACCTGCTCCATAGGTCTAACCTTGGTGTGACTTAGGGATAATGGGCTAATCCGAAAGGAATTTTAATATAACTGTGTCTGAGTTTCTCATATTTTAATCTAAAAAAGATCTTATTTTCAGTCAAGTGATTATATTTTTCAATCATCAAAAGAGTGCTTACATATTTACTTATTTAGAACTATAGTCATGTGTTAAGGTATATTTAGAATTTCTCTAATTGTTAGTTACTAATATTGTGTTTCTTAATTTAGTGCTTTTTTCAAATTTAGTGATTTTCTGTTTTATTATTTTCACTTCTTTATTTGTACTCAATTTTCTCTATAAATAAAATTACAGGTTTCTCTTTGATTAAGGAAGATACAATCAAATCAGTGTGATATTTTATATGATATCAGAGCAGAACATCGATCCAATTATTTTTCACTAATCTTCCTTTAGACAATTTCCTTAATTGAAAAGAGGAAGAAGACATAAACCTTTTATTTTACATGGTTCACGATGATGTGTGGGCTCCATTAGACATGATGAAAGTGAATAGTGGTAATTCATCCAAAGATTAAAATTTAGGTTTGAAATTTTCAATATTAGGTCAACTGCCACATGAAAATATAAGTAAGTTTTAAAACGTTTTCAAATTTCGATATTATTTTATATGTTCAAGATTTTGGTCAAGGGATCCATCCATTTGAGAAATTTTAGTCTAATTTTTTATTATTTTAGTAAAAATTATATGTCAACTAACTTGATCAAATAATGATTTTTATATTTTTTAATCTTCTAAATTTTTTGAAAAGTTTATATCACCTTATATTTCAATTTCAGAATTCAATACTAGATATCAATTGAAGATTAATCACCTCTTACTTTTTACTCATGTTTGTTGTTACTTAGAGACGCTCAACGGCAGAATGCATGTTTGAGGATAAAAAAAACAACTTTTGGAAGGTAAAAAATGGGAATCACAAAGAATCCGTTCATATGTAGAGAAAATCTAAGAATTGAAACCCATTTCATCCCAACCGTTGGGTAGGTCTGGTTACTTCTCGTCTTATGAAGTGAGAGGTAGGCCGGTTCGAGTTTTAGCGGTGTACACTAGGAGGTGTCCTTTGTGAGTGTTGCCCTGTTGTTCCCCTCGATTATAAAAAAAAAAAAAGGAGAAGTTATGAAACCCATTTCACCAGTGAAACCATAGATGATTTCTCTCCTGAATCCTGATATGCTTTTGGTAAACAGAAGAAATGAATTTCTCCTAAAAGAGAATCCAATCACATTTTTACTTTTTGAATGAATCATTGAAGCTTTCCAACAGTAGATTTTATTGTTTTTCTACAATGGACTCAGCATTAGCATGAGATAGGAAGTATCCATCAAATAAAAGTGAGGAACCAAGGTCAAGATGCAACTCGGTTAGGCCCAGTCCAAGCTCTCTAGCTTTTAGGCTTAAAATCCTATGTTGTATTGATTGCAATTTGGCCCATAACCAGACTCAGTTCCTGCTAGGTCCATATTGAATAAAAATGTTTGGGTTCGGCCTGTCCAAATGGAGCAAACTCGGGGCCCCATCTGACCTATGGAGAGGCCCAACCCACCCAGATTTGACACCAGAGGACCATATACTCTGCTGTATTTGTCTATGGGACAAACCACGAATGAATCATGAGCGGATCACAATTGAAAGATGATCCAATCCAAAACCTCTTCGATTAACCGGTAGCCGTCCTGCGGCCGAGTATATTTTAGGTGGTCAGAAGATCCATTCATAATAGATGGGCCCATGTTCCTTGGTAGGCATCCATTGCCAACTGCTCCCAATTGAAGAAAGTCCAAATCTGTCTATTTGTGAATTTTTGGTGTGTGATTTGATTACTTAGAATCAATAAGTGCGTAACAAATCGAACCCAAACAGACCACGTAAAACCCATCCCCATCTCTATCCCTGAAAGAGGCCCATGGTCCCCATGTTCTACTTTTTCTATGTTGGTCCTACTTACCATCAAAACGTTGACACCGTTACTATACCAAAATAATAACAATAATAATAAAAATTTAAAATTTATTCAAATCTTAGTGAATATTTCTTGATTTAGTTTAGATAATAAATAAGGTTTGTATGTGATTTTATATATTTGTAGAAAGTAAAGTATGTCACCACATATTTTTGTTCCTTGAATTTAAACATGAGTAACTTAATTGGCTCTCTACCTCAATACTTCTTTGAAAAAAAAATGAAAATGTGAAAAGCTATGGTGTATAGAAGAATAAAAAATAATTAATTAAAAAGACTATTTTAACTATAATTTAAAATAAGTTCGAATTAGTGGTGATGTAATTCATGAAATGATATTTGTGTAGAAGAGAAAAACTGCTATTGTAATTTGTGAGAGGTAACAGGTTCTCTGATGGTGCTAACTGGGGGTATTTTATGTAGGTGTGGAGTGTCCTCCTAAGGATTTTAGGAGGGGAAGGCGTAAGTACACTTTGACAACATGACTACAGACCGCCAAGTTGGGCTCGAAGTTTCCCTAAATCTAAAAAAAAAAAATTGTGAACTCTGAAAAGTCTTTACCTAGTTGTCAAGAATTAATGTCAATATGTAATTTTCCTTACAGGAACTGATTGCTACCATTGTCATAAATCTTCCATTGATTTCTCAAACTTCAATGGTCTTAAGAATGGTACTATGTTGAGTTTTAAATATTATCTGATATTAGAATATTGAATTTTGGAAAAACAGGATACACATTAAATTTATATTTAAATGTATTAACTAACGTTTTAATCTAAAATTCCAAATCATGATTGTATCAATCCTAAGAGGTTAGCTTTTAGTCAATTCCCATTCTTGTTAGTGAGAGCTCTTGGGATCAAATCTCCTTCAACACAAAAATGGTCAATGCACTTAGTTCTATATCTAGGCGTGTAGATTAAGAAATTTACATATATCTTAAGAATTAGTTAGATGGAATATTTGAAAATTTAGATGGACTTGAATACCTTGATCTTAAAAAAAAAAAATCATGATTGTACTATATTTCTGAATAATCAATATATTGAAAACATAATATTAATATGTTAGGAATTTGAAGAATATTAACTATGTTACTCACATTTAAATCCATGTTAATAGATTTTGGCCATCCATCCTAACACGGGTATTTTTTTGTTAGGAGACACGGGTTTTAAAAAATTTATGTGAAAACTCCACTTTACCCTTCACCCTTCCTAACCTTTTAAAAAATGAAATTATAGGTGCACCGCTCAGAATTATAGATACACCGCTCATAATTATAGGTGCATAATTATGAATGAGTTCTACACGCCAAAGTTATAGTTAATTTTGAAATTATAGGTGCACCGCTCAGAATTATAAGTACACTGCTCATAGGTACACTGTTATAGATGGGTTCTATCCGCTAAAGTTATAGTTAATTTCGAAATTATAGGTATATCATTTATAATTATAGGTACACCGTTCAAAATTATAGGTGCACTACTGTGCTCTATTTAAAATTTGCATACAAAAGGGCATGAAGTAAATTGAGAATTTCATTTTATCCCATATTTCTTAACAAAAAAACACCCGTGTTAGCACGGGCGGCATAGATTTTTCATCCTCCAATTTTAGCTTGAGAATTGATGGGACCAGCTCTCTGCCCACCAGCACAAGCCTCAGTGGAGAGTAAAGATGAATTGTTCAATCCATAGAACTTTAAGCTTGGAAATTGGCCAGGCAATTTTAACCTTAACAGTTCCAAGTCACAAGGTTAGGCCTCTATCATTTGAATTGTCTAACCCTAGCCCTAGCCTAGCCCTTTATCCTTCCTCGCTGGTCCATACCATAGCAATGTAATTAAAACTGGATCGGCCGCGGTCGGTTTTGAGAAAAAATGGTCTAACCGGTAAAAATCGCAAAAATCGCAAAAATCATGTTAAACTATGGTTGAATACAGTTAAAATTGAAGAAATTATGAACTGTGGACCGCGAGTGAATACAATTTTTTAAAAAAATTATATATTTTTTAAGAAAACTTCCATAGCTAATTTTAAAAATAAAAATAAAAAACAATATTTTATACTATATTTTAACATTTGCACAATATTTTGTAGCTATATAAGTATGGAGTTTATAAATATTAAAAATAAATATCTTTAGTTAAATTAATTTTATAAATTTCATACAATTTTAATGCCACAAAAATTTAAGACTAAAATTATTTAAAGAGTTTAAAATTTGAGTTGATCTACCATCCACCGTCCGAGATCTCCACAATTCCTCTTGATATCTCTTCCATCTGCTGCGTTGAAATGAGATAAGCTTTTTTAGGCCAAATTAATCAAATGAACTATGAATAAAATTCTTTTTAGCATTCTAATCTCGTTAGATAATAACTGTGTATTCTCTAAATGACTAGGTCCATTGGAACCTTTATATGAGCTTTTTTTTATATATAATTCTATCATATAGTTTTGTTGGGACGCCCATCTTAATACAGACAAAATTTGTTAGGAGATACGGGTTCATTTTACTCCTACCAGTGTAATGCTCATCAAGTACATCAGTACCGATGTGCAAAACATATATATGAAAAGCAACATGTTATCGTATCGGTACTTGATGAGCAGTATAACAATAGGGATAAAATTAGAATTTCACTCTATCTCGTGTCTCCTAACAGATTTTACCCGTGTTAGAATGACTGGACATAGTTTTGTTAGATCATTAATCATCTATTTTTTCTAATCTTTTGAAATCACTAATTACTTAAAAGATTTTTAAGAAAAGTAATATCCTTTTTTATTATGGTCGTTCTATGAGGCTATGAGTTAAATCTATCTTGACTGAGAGATATCCTGAGTTACAATTACTGAGATTTAGCTAGTTAACAAGTTGAGTCAAATAGTAGATTTGGGAAAATTAATTTTTTAAAAATATCTTTATTATTTTTTATTGCTTAGATGTTAAATGGGGGACATGGGGTTAATCAAGTGACTCGACAAGTTGAATGGGTGACTGAAATTAATTTTGAATAATAGTTTTGTTAGCTTCAGATAAAATTAGCTAATAAAATACAAAAAAAAAAATTGAAATATATTATTAATAAATCACTAAATTGAAGCCATCATTTATATAGTATTGTAAAATGTTTAACTTGATCATAGAAATAAATAAAGTCATACATCATGCATCATCCAAAACTTCATAATCATCACCTAAAAATTATTAACACTCATTCACCCAAATCACAACTTCAAAAACATTAATAATCAAATATTATCTATGAAGACATAATCAAGTGATTGACTGAGTTAGCTTGCTCCAACTCAGCCGTGTATAGTGACTTGGCTAAACTAAATTAGAACCTTGGTCTGTCAAATTTGACCTCACCCAGTGAATATTTTTTTTACATAAATAAATAGAGTCTGTGAATCAACCAGCAATTTAGCTCAATCTAAAGTCATGGTTCAAGTTAAATTATATCAGTTCATCACAAATTAACTTTTGCCAAATTAAATTGCATCAAATGAGTCAGGGATTTCTTGCATTTCTTTGGATTAATGTGTAATTAAATCAAAATGTGTCGCATTATCATTTTCAATTTTCTTTGTGCATTGGGAATAATATGAAAAATAAAATTCAAACATGTAATGTGCATAACAATTCTCCTCTATAAAAAACTTTAAAGGAAGACTCAGAGAATAAGTAGGGGTACCAAATTTCTCCAAACACTTTTTGTATATGATACTTTTAAATATTCATAGGTCCCATGTTAGCTCTTTTTCTTGATTTTTTCTCAATTTTTAATGATCTCACAAAAAAAACCTGTCATATCGATTTGAAAGTAAACTTACTGAACTAAGTCAATCAAATTTCATTTTTAAATTCAAATTTTGGCACTTAAACGTAATAGTTCAAATTTTGTTCAAATTTTGTTCAAGCGTCCTTGAAAAAGTCAAATACACCATTAAAGAAGCAATTATATGGTAAAAAGAGTATTTTATTTGTCTAATTGCTTATTAAATGAATGCAATTTTTTGTTTTACATGGATTTCTTTAATCATAAATCATGTAGTTATATTCTTCTTTCTCAAAATGGATTTTAAATTCTTGATCAATGTAAGAAAAGTGTATGAGGGTAATGATAATCAATTATTATTCGTGTTCTTCAAACTATCAAAATTATCCTCTCCACAAGCAACAACTTGGTATTAACAAAAGTAACAAGCCAAATGTATGATCATATGAATGGTCGATATTTTTTATACGTGGCGCTGAGATTTATATTTCTAGTGCAATTAGAGATGTTAATAATAACTATCCAAAAGTTTAAACATTTAATATTGTGAAATTAATATTTTACATAAAAATTAAAAATAATAATGGTTTTTTTAAACATAGGCATCTTTAACACTATATTAATTGTGAGATTAAGCTCACTGATACATAAAATTACTAGCAAATCTTATGTATCAGATAAGCTTGTGAGAAGTCTTGAAGCTAAGGAGGAATTGAATTTAAAAAAAAAAAATCTTATAATTACTTTTCATATCACGTTAGGCTGCATTTGGATAAAAGGTAAATTTTACAATGGTTACTCAGGATTATTCTTAACCTAAGGGTTACTCTAAGTCAGAGGTACAGATATCGGCCGATACGAAACGAATCGGCTGATATATATATATATATCGATTTCCCAGTGCCAATTAATATCGGTCGATACGTATTGTATCGGACGTACAACCTATTTCTCGGCCGATATGGCCAATATTTCTGCGATATATATCGGTCCGATATCAGCCGAGATGATTTATATCGGTATTTTTTTTAAAAAAAAAAAAATCAAAACAGTGATGGGCTTGGGTCGAAATATCGGCCAATATCAGCCGATATTTACATTTTCAAAAATTTTTTTTGAATAGTTTCTTTTTTGGTTTTTTTATAATTTTTAATTCAGGAAAAATAAAATAATACTGATATTTATAAAAAAAAAAAAAAAGGAGAGAGAAATTTATCGGTCGAGATGCATATCGGTCAGGCCGAATTTTTGACCCCTGCTCTGAGTATCATGAATACCTCTTATTTGAAAAAGGATTATCAAAAGTAAAAGGAGAGAGGTAAAAAATTAATTAAGAATTTTCAAAAGTGAAAAGAGAGCGATAAAATTGATTTTTTTTTTATAACGGAGGATTACCTAGTTACCCCCATTACCCGTCCAAACCCAGCCTTAGTGTTTGACATGGGTCCAATTACAAAAATTTCCTTGTTGGGCGCATACGCATGTTGGCCTGCCTATACGCCCAAGAGCAATGAGTGTTTGATTTAAGTCAATTGGACTTATTTTAGATTACTAGTAACTGAACATTCTTTGCACTCGACCTATATTCTTGAATTAATCGCTGTAAATCTACCAACACTCTTGAATTAATCATTGTAAATTTTCTCGAAAGGTCTAAGATATTGCTAAAACAGACTTACTCATCGGGATAACAATAATAGAAATTTGATAAACAATGGAAACATCTTTGTGTAGATTCCTATCTTGAAAAGACTTCTTTTTGTTATAGAGTTTTCTAAAGCATTTTTAGGCTTTTAAATTCAATAAGGTCTTGGACTTATGTCCGATACAGTATGTTTTGGTCTATAAGTGATTGAAATGGTCCCATCATATTAAATTATGTTATATAATATAAATGTCATGCAAAATATTAATGTAATCTTTACGTTTTAATACAATCATAAATCGTATATTAGCTCATGTGAGTTGTATAAGATTAACATGCTATTATGATTGTGACTCCAATGAAGGCATCTGCATCTAATAAAAATTATAAAATCTTGTTTAGTATAGTAGGAATTATTCAGGGGAATCACTAATCATAAATGAGTTAATAATGTGATCAATGCAAGATTTTCCTTCTATCGCCGTTAGGGCATCTTGGTCTAATTAAAAAAAAAATATGTGGACACAGGCACAGACGAGGTGAGGCGAGGCTGTGCCAGGTTTCATTCATGTCCATCTCCTTCACTTCTGAGTTCTGAGCCTTCTGAACCTTGTTTCTATTCGCAACATCTCTCTTCTCCTCTTTCCAAGCATTTCTTCCTTTCCCTTCCTCATTCATTTGAGAGAAGAGAAGAGAAGAAGAGGGATCCAATGAATCCTGCCATTGTTAGATCTTGGTGACTGTTGATGAATTTTTTTTTTGTCAGAAAACAAGGAAGAGAGGAAGGAAAGCAGAAATCAAGCAAAAGAAGGGACGATGAAAGCCTTGAACCAGATAGATGAGGAGAAGCTGCTCTGGGAACCAATGTCGGCCAATGCACGCACAACCTCTTCCGTCATTCCCCTCCCTCGACTCTCTAAGTTCTTCCTCTTCGTTATCCTCTTTCTCTCCCTCTCCTACTTCCTCTACACCTTAAAACTCCTGTCCTTCTCCTCTTCCTCTCCCTTCCCCTGTCTCCACCGGGACAATCCCATCCATCTATCATCCTCATCTTTCATTTCCAACATCTCCCTCCCCTCTCCCCCGTTGGCCCCCGTCGGCCCTCCTCCGACTGAAATCGGCCACGTTGTGTTTGGGATAGCTGCGTCGGCGAGGCTGTGGGAGCAGAGGAAGAACTACATCAAGCTGTGGTGGAGGCCTAAGGAGATGAGAGGGGTTGTTTGGCTGGACAAGAGCGTCAAGGTCCGTTCCAACGAAGGGCTTCCCCAGATAAAAATCTCGTCCGATACGTCGAAGTTCGGCTACACGAACAAGCAGGGGCACCGGTCTGCTATCCGGATTTCGAGAATCGTTTCGGAGACGCTGCGGCTGGGGCTCAAGGACGTGAGATGGTTTGTGATGGGGGATGACGACACAGTGTTTGTGGTGGAGAATTTGGTGAGGATTTTGAACAAGTATGATCATAGGCAGTTTTACTACATTGGCAGCCTTTCCGAGAGCCATCTCCAGAACATCTATTTCTCTTATGGAATGGCCTATGGTGGTGGTGGCTTTGCTATCAGCTATCCTCTTGCACAGGCCCTTGCCAAAATGCAGGATCGCTGTATTCAGAGATACCCCGGTTTGTACGGTTCTGATGATCGGATGCAGGCTTGCATGGCGGAGCTAGGCGTGCCGCTCACCAAAGAGCTCGGTTTTCATCAGGTTCTTTCACAAAATCACATTTTTACAACTCAGATCACCCAGTGGGTGATTTGCTCTTTTGGTATCTCTCTCTCTCTCTCTCTCTCTCTCTCTCTCTCTCTCTCTCTCTCTCTCTGTCTGTATGTTCTATGTTAAAGTGCTTCTTCTTCATCTGGTGTCTGTCAAAACGCCCCTTTTAACATTACCCAAAGGACCTATCTCATGATCTTGGTGATTTTTAATATCTACTCTAGTTATTTTCCCCCATTTTCCACATTGTGATTAATTTTATTTTATTGGTTGTCTATCTTCTGGCTTCTCACACACACACTCGCTCTCTTGATCCTTCTTTCCCAACCCTTGTGGAGATTACCCAGATTACTCAAATCATCCAAATATTACCTGCTGGCTTGTCATCTGTCTTGTTATTTTTTTCCCATTTTGATCATTTTTTGTGTTCATCTTTCTAAACTCAATCCCAACCCCAAATTGCCCAAATTATTTTATGTTTTTTTTTTTTGTGATCTCTGCCAACGTTTATCATATTTTGATTATTTTTTGGTTTGCCTGCTATGTTTTTGTTCTTGTCTCTGTTGCAGTATGATGTGTATGGGAATCTGTTTGGGCTATTGGCAGCCCACCCGGTGACGCCGCTGGTGTCGGTGCACCACCTTGACGTAGTGGAGCCCATCTTTCCCAATGTCAGCAGGGTGGAGGCGCTGCGGCGGCTCTCCGTTCCAATCAGGCTTGACTCTGCTGGGATCATGCAGCAGTCCATCTGCTTTGACAAGACAAACAGATGGACAGTATCTGTCTCGTGGGGCTTTGCCATCCAGATCTTCCGTGGTGTCTTCTCTCCTAGAGAGATGGAAATGCCCTCAAGAACCTTCTTGAATTGGTACAGGAGGGCGGATTACACTGCTTATGCATTCAACACCCGCCCTGTGAGCCGGAATCCTTGCCAAAAACCATTTGTTTTCTACCTTTCCACTGCTCGATATGATCCCAGATCAAATCAGACTGTGACTGAGTATCTTCAGCATCGGGTGCCAATGCCTGCTTGCAGGTGGAAAATGGCTAATCCTGCTGACGTTAATAGTGTTGAAGTTACAAAGAAACCAGATCCAGCTCTATGGGACAAGGTAAGAACTTCTCAATTCATTGCTTCTTATTTTTCCTTACTTGGGAGCTGGGGCCTGTTTGGTTGCATGGAAATTTTAGTGGAATCCAAGTTAAGTTCTGTGCATTTTTGTATCTAGGGATTTCACAAAATTCCAATTACAGGGTGTGTTTGTTTTTCTCATTAGATGTTTTCCATTGAAAATTGGAAAACAAAACTCACTTTTTAGAGAACCATATTCCTTCTCTTGGTGTTTCCTGCATCCTAAAGAACGATTGTGGAGGAAATTTTGGTCATTATTTTGTGCTTCATAGGAACCTTCTCTAAATTCCCATCCAAATTAGACACTGAATTCAGTGGAAAGTGAGTGGTGATTAGCCTCATTTTCCATCATATTCAATGGAAGGTGTCAAAGTTTCACCTCCATGGATTAGGTGCCTCATTTTTCTATCTATTGATTAAGACCTTAATGGTTATTATATATTACCTGCTAATGATGTCTTATGTTGCTAATGCTTTCCCCCCCACTCTGTTGGCATTTGCAGTCGCCGCGGAGGAATTGCTGCAGAGTAATGCAGGGTAAGAAAAGGGGAAGCTTATTGATTGATGTGAGTGTATGTAGGGAAGGTGAGGTTACTGAAATATAATTAATATTATCTTCTTATTCTTCTTTCTCTTCTTTCCTTGGGCCATAATTTTTTTTTATTTTTTTTAAGTTTTGCCATTGGATTATCTGGGATTATTACAAATTTTCATGTGTAAAGAAAGGGAAAGTGTTCAGTGTATAGAGGCACCCACTCCAGCTCCTCACTTCATCTTGCTCATCCATAGATTCCAATCACTTTATTATATAGATTTTGGTTATTCTCCAGATCAGATAGATTTGGATGTTCTTGGCCTCTGCTTTTCGTTTGGATGTCAATCTCATGGCGTGGCATCAGCACCAATTAAGCAATTCTTGTCATCCCACATTTGGGTTTTTGCTCCATCTGCAACAGGTGTTGTGTCCTTGTAGTCGTTAATGGTGTGAATCAGATACTCTTTGTATGGCTTTAATGAATATCATCTGTTCTCATCTGCTTGTTCTGGAGTGTTAAATGTTATCAATTTTGGTGAAGATCAAACGATCCTCTTGTCACGGCCTGGTTTATTTCACTGGTAGTTCGGCAGCATTGAACACATGAAAACAGTCCCTTCCAAATGAGATTTTTCTGTCGAGGAAAACATCTCAATTTGGAGGGTAATGTTGTGAAGATAATTTCTAACCCTTATTATGGCTCTGCCCTGAAACCCATTCTATTAGTAGATCACTGACTTGGGTGAAATTCAAGATTATTTACTCCTATAAATTGTGGCAGTAATCTGTCATTTTGGGGGATGGAAGCATAGTTTTAAATAATAGAGGCCAGCCGGCCAGCCTAATTCTACTTTACTGCTCTGAGTTGCAGTGAGCAGTGAGTTTGTTGAATGTATAAAAGAGCTTGGAAGAAACTAGGACTGTTTTGTGGGTGTGGGTGTGGGTGTTAGAAGGCGATTGGGCTCGCTCGTGGAAATGTGGAAATATGGCAGACTTATGAATGGCCCCGAACTATAACCGATCAATCTAGTAACATTGGACAAATTTTCAGGCTGGGTAAAGATGGCGAGTTAAAAACTTCTACTGGAAATCTGGGTAAAAGATGAAACTGAGGAGACAATTTATGTCAGATAATTGATTTTTTTTTCTTAACATGGATATCTCCACTCCATATTGGAGGTGGGATTAATTCCACTAGCTTGTGTAAATGTCTCAATTCACACAGGTTTGGTCAATAGAGAGTAGTTAGGAGGAGTTGAGTGTGAATCAAACTTAAAATCTCGCTTCATAAGGCCGTTCTGAGATCCGAACTGACTGTAAAATTTTACTAAGTGGGGGACTGGGGTTCTATTGTCCACGTGTGGTTTTATAATTGTACGACTTGTTGGTGTAAGTTTACAATGCAATTGACTCGTTCAGGTAACACCTACGATTTGTGTTTTCTATTTTATGGCGTGATCTACGGATACTCAAATTTTCTGTCTCTATACACCTATTTTTGGATTTTAGGATGAAATTATCATTCTGCGTCTGCATTTTTCACTCATTCGAACGAACTGTCAGTTTATTTCGGCATTCGTTAGAATCATTCATTCGAACGAATTTCGAAGTGTAAATTTAGTTCATTTGAACGAATGGGTTGAACAGTGTTCTATGTTACTGCTCAGCCCATTCACTCGAATTTTGAACGAATGGGCTCATAAGAACTATTCATTCTACAGTATGCACATTATGCATTATTTAAAGCACTGTGTATTTGCAAAATTTCTTAAATTGAATATTCGGATTAATTACGATAACCTGATAAAAATACTTTAAGACTCTTATGACATTCTCAAATGCTCAAAACACTATGTTTTATAAATAAGAATATCCCTCGGCTGTGCCGAAAACACATTTGAGAGTATCACAATGCCTTAAAGTTTTATTATAAAATCCACCATCCCTAAGTTTCCAGTTATTGCAATTTCATGCGAGTTTTGCATCAAATAGATATCACAGGTTATTGATTTGGGCTCGGTGTAATTCTAAATTTCTTCATCAATAGTAGAATTTTGCATACGTTAGTAGTTCTCTTGTATGGGTGTCATAAAATAACCAAGTAAATAGGTTCTTTGTATGTTATTCCAAAGGAGACAATAAAAAAATGAATTTTGATATGAGTGCTCTCATTCTTTATTAAAGAGTCACTTTCATTGTCTTTTTGTACATGTCATTTTTTAAGTGGTAAAAAATATAAATAACGTTATTTCCTCAAATTTAAGAGAAAATTTTAAGGTTTTATAGATAATTATTTCAGATTTGAGAGATATTTTATATTCTAACTTCAGTTTCCTTTAAATTTGTCTATTTTGAATTAATTTTTATCATTTAAAAAAATAGCTCTAAGATGATCTCCATTTTTTGCCTTTTTGGAAAATTTAATCGAGTGATGTTGAATCTACGTGGAATTGAATGGAGAAGCTATATTTTATATGGTTTTTTGTGATTTTCTTTATCCTTTGAATTGAATGGACAAGCTAAGTAGGACTTGACTGAATTTGAATCCAAGCCAATACGACGTCGGACTCAATATCACTGTAAAATAAATCTTTTTATAAGAACATTAGAATGTAATTGACATGGTCACTATATCCAACAATTACCCTTTTGTCTTAAACGATAATCACTACAACTATACCTAATATCTCTATTGCATGTCAACCATTTTAATATGGGCAAAATTTATTATGACACATAAGATTAAGTGAAATTTTTATTTTACCTCTAATGTCTACCACTCATCAAGTATTGATGAACTGATAACATACCACTCTATATGCATATATTCTACATATCGGTTTATCAGTGCTTGATGAAAAGAAGTAAATTGATAATTTCATTCATTCCGTATTTCTTAATAAAATGAGTGTCCTAATTGCATCCGTGCTCATACTGCAGCGAAGTTCCAATCACAAATCATAAAAAAACTGGAGTATTATACAATTATCCTGGATGTAGCATTTATATACGAAGTACCCTTGTTACTTATTATGGATGGATTCCAAACAAGCCCTTTTTATTTTATGTTAATCTGGTACTGACTCCAATCTTATTACTGCATTAGAAATGGATAGATTACAGATGACCTAAGCCAAACGAACACGGTAAAATGGGTGTATCGGGAAGAGGAAGCATATTCTTGTGTGGATGTGGTGGTCATTATTGTCTATTATTATTATATTGTATTTTGAACTCTTATCTATCCCCAGTAAGAACAAAGAACTAAGAAAGAAATAATTAATGTTGACGTGGACTCACACTGTGAGTAGCTCAGCTGGATCCACATTCCAAAGCAGGGAAGGGTGAAACGGAGCGGCACCGCCCAGCACACCGTCGGTGGTTGGCCGTGTGTCGCTACCGACTTTTCCGTCGCCGAGTGAAGACGAATGCGATACGCTAAGATTTTGACTCGTGGCTATTTGCCTGTTCTCATCACAGAAAAACTGTTCTTTCCTCTCTGCCTCTGATGACGACCACACACTCGTTTTCATATAAAAAAATATGGTACCTACCATACTTTTTCTTATTGGGTCTTTTAAATAGATACCATTTAAATATGGTTCGGTAAAAAAGAGGATATCTTTTCGAGTGTTGATTGCTTCAACTGTGTCAATGTTTTTACTTTAAATCAGTAGTTGGTGTTGAAAGAAAATGACTGATATAATATATATATTAGTTGACAAATGTTGGTCTTAAAATGTCATTGACAGGTACAGAAAAAAGTATGTAGAAATCTATTTTTTTTATGTTGAGTATTTTATGATTTTTCACACATAAATTTAAAAAGAAAAAATTCAAACTAAGAATGCAGTTTAATTATGTGACTCCGACACTGAGTTGAAAAGAATTATACTTAAATATAAGATTTAGCAACAACCATTTTAATTAAATTGCATTGCTCACATTTTTGGAAAACCTCCAAGCTTGTATCATTTTAAATATCTCTTAAAAGAAAATTAAGAGATTATTTTAGTTCAAAGTTGAGATCAACTCAAGACTAAGATTATCAATATCGGGGGAAGATAGATGAGAGAGTAGGGGTATAGATATCGGTCGATAGGAAATGTATCGACCGATATATATCGGTTATTCAGTGTCGATAGATATATGTATCGGCCGTATGAACTACTTCTTGATCGATATGGCTGATATATATCGGTCCGATATCGGCCGAGAAGTATAATATCGGTCTTTTTAAAAAAAAATTCAAAACGATAGTAGACCTAGGGTCGTTATTTCGGCCAATATTTACATTTTTAAATTTTTTTTAACAAACTAGTTTCCTTTTGAGTTTTTATTTATTTTTTTAATTTAGAAATAAAAAAATTGATATTTAAAAATAAAAAATAAAAGAGGAGAGATAAATTTATAGACTGATATATCGGTCAGGCCAAATTTTCGACCCCTGTGAGAGAGTGTTTAAAACAGTTATTAGTTATTAGAGAACACTTTGTTATAGAGTTAGTCGGCACAATCCGTTTACTAGATGGACCTTGGCCCTACTCAAAGGAGGTCCAGCTTGAACCTAACCGGTTGACAGCCCTAGTTGTGCCATGTAGTTGCAGAGGGTATATTGGGCAATTGTGTTTGCAATTTTCTCTAAGTTTGAGACATTGCGATAAGGACGCTAATGAAATCTCATAAATAAAAATTATTAGATAAATATTTTGATTATTATATTTAATTCAAAAGTGCAGACGTATCAAATAAAAAATTATAAAAAGTTGAATTTAAAATTTAAAAAAAATTATATACTGAATTTGATATAAAATAAGTTATACTTGATGTCCGGGTGCCTAAAATGCATGGGGTTTTGCAGACTTGGCCCATACGTATTTAATTTGATAGATCCATCTCTCGACTTGACGTATCTTGTTCAACAATAACTTTCTTTTAAAAATTACGAGCATTTTGTTGATGGGACAAGTTAAGAGCAAATTTTAACGTCTCCGTTGAATCTGACAATAAAAGTAGTGATTACGAGGTCACGTGATTTAATTTTCCTTCGCCTGATGAATGTGTGTGGACTCCGCTCCATTGTAGGCACCAAGTCAAAGCAGGGCAGTTAGATCCATGAGTTTCTTTTCTATTTCAATTATTTGTTTCATTTTCTTTTAATTATATGATTGAGAATTGTAGTTGAATTTGATCGATCCTTCTTACTTACTTAGGTGGTGTAATCAGATTTGTCTCATTTCATCCACCTTATCATAATTTAATCGTGTCATCTAATTATCAGATATGCATTGATTTGATCGTAGATTGAGTTCCATGATGAGTGTTGTTATGTGTGTTTGATATGTAGTTTATTTTTTTTTATTATTTATACGTTTCTATTTCTAACTGTGTGTAAATTGAAAGGTTTACACATGTCCTGTGAAATTAATCTTACCTCTAATATAAAGTGAAAATATTTATAGTGAGAATACTCATATAAAAAAAATACAAATGATGAAACGCAAGTAAAAAGAGAAAACAATGAATGCCTCAAATCCAGAAATCCAGAATGATAAGCTTGTCTATTTATTTGCCCCATTCTTTTACCCTCATCGTGTAAGATAAAATCCATTAAAGATGTGGTTGGTAGGACATCTCGACAAGAGGCCCAACAAGGTTTAAAAGATTCTGATTGCTGCTTTTCAATGTCTCGAGTTTTCAAAGTTCAATAGGACTGGTGAATTGAAGGCATTATTAGCCATCCTGATTTTAACCCACAGAGAGCTATTAATTTATCTCTATCCAAAGAATTTGGAAGGAAATGCCATTCAATGGTTCACCTCTTTGCCACCATGTTTGATGACCACCTTTCAAGTTTGGTCAAGCATTTTATTGGACAATACCAATACCAAATTCAAATTGACCGTTGCTCCCAAGTTGCTCAATCTCACAAGCACCACCCTCTGCCAAAGTGTTGGATCCAACCCATTGGTTAAAGTGCCCATCAAATTAGGAGCAGGAGTAGAGTAGGTGTTGATTGGATTTGTATTAAAACTCGATAAATTGACTAAATTAAACACAATTTAATTTAAGTGGTTTCAATACATAATTAAACCAGGCTATTACATATCTTGGACTCGGCTCGTCTTAGAACTAATCTAATGCACTAGTGATGAAGGGTAGGATTGGATTTAACGTCTACATATGTTTCCATATTAAAAGAAAGTAGAATTCTACATGACTCATCTCAAATTCAATAAAAATCTAAGAAAATTCAAATTGAAAGAATTTTGATGTCTAAAGAGATCTCGGTTAAACTTCAACGGACCAACGCTCTCGATCATTCACTTTGGATTGACGAACAAATAGAACTTCGAAAGAATGAACCAAAACCCTAACTTCTCACTGTAAGAATGGAATAAAGTTGATAATTTTTTTAGGTGAAATTGACAACATGCAAAATTCACTGAAGAAACTTGAATCCAAAATTTAATTCCTTAATTCAATTCAAGAACTAGAAGCAAAAATTCATCCAAGACTTGGACAAATAATTGAACTAGAATTAGAATTAGAAGTAAAATCCAACTAGAACTAAACTAGAAAATCAAACAAGAATTGCAAAACTTAATTGATTTTGGTGTCTCTGTACAATGGCCCAAAGCCTCTATTTATATACAATTGAAAGAAAACAATTACAAAGGATCTCAGTCCATCCTTAACATCTATTTTCACCTACTTATATTATATTAAATCATAGACATACATTAAATATTCTGAAACCATGCTTTCTTCCTTTCTAACTTAGTTACCTTCCATTATTATTTCTGGAGATGACTCATTGGAAATGTGAATGGATGTCTTATCCTATGGATTTTGGTCTTCAATTGGGCCAATTATGCATAAGAACAATTTATTTGGATCATTGGATCCTTATGTCATAATTTTAGGACTGATTTTTCATCAATTTGAATGATTTTTGTGCTTAGGATTGTGGATTTTGACCATCAATAACTTCTTATTACTCAATTTAATCATCCAATTCATTTTGATGGTCATTCAAGTGAACTTGATTTTTATGAATTTTACGCCTAAAATCTTTAATTTCTTTCGGATTATAAATCTTCCACATTGGAAAAACCTATATCCATCTTCAATTATTGTATTTGACCTAATGAAGCTCTCATCAACTAGACTATAAGTGATTTTTACTAAGATTTATCGATAAACTTGTCACAAGTATGTGAAGGCACAACTTGAGGTATGGATGGGGATTGGATAAAAATAGTTATTCATATGTTGAATAGTTGAATATTAGAGAGAGGACCGACACCTTAAAATAGAGGTTGACTTTAAAAAAAAATCAACAGCATAAATGACATTCCATCGAAGCTTTTAGCGTAGTGTAGTGCATGAGTGAGATTAGTCTCATCTTAATAAACATCTTAATTTAATTGTGGAGCCAATTCTGCATGTTCGAAGCCATTTTTCTCACTGGTCACCACATATCCTCATCATTTTTATTCTGATTAGACTTCAATCCGTGCATGTACAAATGCATATTAATGTACCACCAAATTCAATTTAATTAAAGCTGCTCAAAATTATAATGACAGTGGCCCCACCTCACTCTACAAAGGCTGCCACTCTAAAACCACGACGTAATTGCAATTTACAACCAGCTATTCTTCTTGTCTCATAGTCTTGTGGTGTATGTAACATCTGTGGTCCTTTTCACAGACATCGGCCGTACAGTTGCCGACACATGCACGGTGGATTCGAAGTGGACACTCCTAGCTTACTCTGCCGACACTCTCCATTTTCTGCTATTTTTTTATTTTTCATTTCTTAGAATAATTCTTTAAAATAAAGTGAAAATTCAACTCACGATTCTTTTTTTAAAACAAGTTTTTAGTTATCATTTAAATCCCTTTGAATTTTAATTCTAAAAATTATTGAAATAAGTTTGAATCAAATTAAGAGATCTTGAAATGCCCATCACTCTTATGGGTTTTAATTGAAATTTTATTATCATAAATATAACAATAATAGATCTAAGTTTTATGAGTGTCCAATAAAATTCAGTCTATAAAAATAATATATGAAATTCAATTATTATGTGTATTAACCTATATAAATTGAAATGTGATTTTAGCATATTCAATTTAATGTTGTAATTTTAATATTTTAATATTGACAAATAATTATTAAAATTAAATATAAAAAATAGAATGACCATGACATTCAACTTTATTAAAATGAGAATTTTCCCATTTTCTCTATTTATGGAATTTTTTTTAGGCCAGCCCATTGTAGACACCCAGGTTTTTTTTGTTACCATACACCAGTTTTCAGATTTTCGAGGAAAATTACTATTTTACCCTCCTTGCATTTTATCCTTGGGACGATTCTTCATTTGATTTTTCGGTTCCTTTCGATAATTCGACTGCATAGTCGAATCATTCTAAGGTATGACTCTGATATGCTAAAGTGAAATACCTTAAAAAATTTAAACAGTAAAATCTCTTTTAAAATTTTAAAATTATTTTTTAAGTACTGTATATTTTCAAAATTTCTCAAATTGAATATCTGCACTAATTACGATAGGCTGATAAAAATATTTTAATAATTCAAAGTCTTTTGAGATTCCCAAATACTTAAAACACAGTATTTTACAAATAAGAGCATCCCTCAGCTGTGTCGAAAATACATTTGAGAGTGTCAAAAGACCTTGAAGTCTTAAAATATTTTTATCAGATTATCGTAATTAATCTGGATATTTAATTTGAGAAATTTTGAAAATACACATTGCTTAAAAAATAATTTTTTAAATAATAAAATTCCCTTTAAAACTTTAAAGTTATTTTTTAAGCACTGTGTATTTCCAAAATTTCTCAAATTAAATATCCGGGCTAATTACAATAACCTGATAAAAATACTTTGAAACTTCAATGTCTTTTGATACTCCCAAATGTGTTTTTGGCATAGTCGAGTGATACCCTTATTTGTAAAACACTGTATTTTAAACATTTAAGAGTGTCAAAAGACCTTGAATTCTTAAAATAATTTTATTATGCTATTATAATTAGTCCGGATATTCAATTTGAAATTTTTTAAAAATACACAGTGCTTAAAAAATAACTTTTTAAATAATAAAATCTCCTTTAAATATTTAAAGTTATTTTTTAAGCACTGTGTATTTCCAAAATTTCCCAAATTAAATATCCGGACTAATTATGATAACCTAATAAAAATATTTTAAAACTTTAAGGTCTTTTGACATTCTTAAATGTATTTTTTGCATAGTCGAGGGATACCTTTATTTATAAAATACTGTATTTTAAGCATTTGAGAGTGTCAAACGACCTTAAATTCTTAAAATATTTTTATCAGTCTATCGTAATTAGTCCAGATATTCAATTTGAAAAGTTTTGAAAATATACAATATTTAAAAAATAACTTTAAAATTTTAAAAAAAAATTTAGTGTTTAAATTTTTTAAAAAACTTCACTGTAGTACAGCAGAGTCATTCGTTTGAAGGATCTTTAAGATCCTCCGAATGATTTGAGTGTATAGTTAAATCGTCCGAGCAATAAAATGCAGGTCTCTAAATGTACGGACTTTTTAAATCTCACGTCAAAATTCAACTTTATCAATTCAAATATCCTCCCGAGAGAGTTCTAATAATTTCTAAACTCATATTATCACCTCATTTGCAATAGGAAAAGGGCAAAAAATCCTGGATTTTCCACTTACAATAATAATATGTTGGAAGAAAGTTGGGGGAAAAATGAACTTTACCCAATCATTTTTCAAAAAAAAAGAAAAAGAAATTGGAGGGAGAAAGTGAGAAACTGATGTGATGCGGTGGAATTGACTAGTGGGGGCCCATGGCCCAGTCTCCAAGAAATTGGTGATTGAGAACACTTTGCCAACTGGATGCTCCCCATCTTTGGTGGGGCCCCAATACCAAATAGTTTGAAATTGCCGTCCTTTTTAAGAACAACTGCATTCGTACTCGTAAGATGTTTATTACAGTCTTACAGACTACAGAGTACAGCCACAGAAAAACGGGTACGTAATCATAAAATCGTAAATCACTTCCTGAGAAACCGTTGGGCCCTCAGGTGAGCGGGTAGGATGGGTTTTAAGTCGTAGACCCGAATTGTCATTAACCCTGAAACTATCTAAATTGTCTTATTAGTAACTTTGTAAGGCCCGACCGATATTTCAAGCTGAAACGTATATGGGTGCAAAGATCGCTCACACCGAGATTTCGTGCGAGATTTTTTCTCTCTTCAATTTTTTTTTTTAATCTCGTTCACTTTTTTTTAAAAAACTCTTTTAAAACAAATTGAAAAAACCTTTTTTTTAAATAAAAATATAAATATCGACTGATATTATCAGTCCAGATCTACAACCGATATTTAAAAAAAAAAGAAAAGAAATCCAAGATCTCGGTCAGGATTTCGGCCATATCGTCTAACATCCTCCTTGCTTTGGCCAATACTTATCGTATCGGCCGAGATTTAAAACCATACGTATGTGAAAGCTTATCTGATTTCAGTCTTCTCTAGGCTTAAATTTTTTGTTGTATTGTTATTTTATAAAAAATAGAAATTATATATTAGCATAAATTTTGTAATTTGTATATTATATTAATTTGATAATTAAATTTTATAAATTTTGACTTTTATGTATGCGAATTTTAATTTTTCTTTAAGACCTAGTCTCATCATATCTTGATTGCAAACTTTGGTTTCAGGAGTCTATAATGATCTTGATGAATTCGTTTTTCTTCTCACCACTTCTTACCTGGTGAATTGTACTATGCTCGAATTTGACACTAATTTAACTTTTAAATTTTATTGATTTAACTTGATAAATTTTTACTATTAAATAAAATCAAATTTTGAAAGGACTGAAAAATATGACTTTACTAATCCAAACAATATTAAATGTCACAGGCAAACTCACGCGTCTCTATGAGCCCAAGTGTAACACACAAGACGGTGTTAATGAGATTCCACGAGACTTAGTCTTAGGGTATGAGTATTGAGTCAAGTAGTGAATAGTGATTATGTACGATTAGTAACAAAATCATAACTAGTATTATTTTGAAACTTTTTTTTTTTAATGTTTGTTTCTTCACTAAAACAAATCTAAATATATAGATTGAAATTAGATTTGATGAGATATGATGCAGATATCAGACCCGATGTGGGCCGAATTACACAAAATTGATAAGTTTACTCGCCAAATTCATGCTAAAGTCGACAGAGGAAGGTGGAACCCACAGACAGGGTCCATTAAAGCCGACCTTCGTCAGTTCAAAACTCAGGCCCACTTAGAAACACATTGGGTTTTCAAAGCTTCTAGACCCAAGCCCATTTTCTGTTCACAAGAAAGATCCATCAAAATTGAGCCATCTGCTGACTCAGACTCGTATAGGTCCCACCAGTGTGCTACAGTGGTAGTAGGGTCAACCGTGTGGTACCCACACGGTGCTTGTTGTACTGTGCAACTGGAGAACTCCAAGCCGAAATGGAAGGCTGGCTGTCAGCGGCTAGCAGTGAGAAGGACAGATCTGCAGGAAGGTGAGAAAACTCAGGAAGTGATAAGAGAGAGGAATAAGGAGCAACATGTGAAAATCCCAGCTTTGACTGGCCTTGCAGGAGCCTTTTAACATGCGAAACAGGGAAGAGAAGAAGAGGACTTCGGCAAACACTCCAGCAGAAAGCCAGCAAGGATGGAGGGGACCCACACAACTGTCAGTTGTTGCTAATCAAGCAACCAGTTTGCTGAGATGGACCGCTTGGAATGAGAAGAGATAAGGAGGGAAGAAAAGAAGGTAAAGAAGATGAAAGAAAAAGAAAATAAAGCAGAAGAAGAGAATGAAAGGGCCGGGGAACAAACCTGGCCGAATGAATAGAGATTAGAGAGATGAGAATAGGAAAGGAAGTAGCAGAAGCAACCATCTCAAGTGCCGTGAATAGAGTCAATTTTAGGTGTTTATTTGATTTAATTTTCTTATTTATTTTTGCTATAAATGAATGTGTTAGCCTAGGTTTTATGGGACTTTCGATTTATGGAATTATAATAATAAGCTTGAAGTTTATTTCCCTCCCAAGTTTCGTGACTGATTTTTCCTTTTGAAGTTAATGGATTTTATTGTGTTGCGTTAATTTGATTAGATTAAGAGAGATTGTTTTAAATTGCATCTTGGATTTTAAATTTCATCTTGTGTTTGATTTTCCATTTTCTAATCAAAGTTGGATTCCATAATTCAATTGAGTTCATTAGAATATGCTCCGAGTTAGACCGTATTTAATCCGAAACAATAACTTTGGATTTCTATCATTGAAATCCATGATTCAACTTAAAAATCCAAATCAAAACCCTATCAATTTGAAGACCCTAAAAAGGTTTTCTTCAAGATATTATTTGTTAAATTTTAATCTAAAATTCAATTCCAATTACTTAAGTTTAATGACCAAGATTACTTAACGTCAATAGATTTTTGAACAATATTTGCCGACTTTGACTAATAAGATCAAGTGGGTAAAAATTGTTTTTTTAGTTTAAAATTTTAGATATTGATATCCCTTCAAATCTACTTTCAATCTGCATGGTTAAAGTTTTATTAAAAAACAATATTTTTTTTTTAAAAAAAGTTCAAAACTGTGTCTCAGTATGACGTTCTGAGTTTTGATCGGTCGCACCAGATCCTCAATTGAGCGGAGATAATGCCGATGATCCAAATGACTAATGAGTAAAGAGGCCTTCCAATCCACTAAGGAGAATGGTCTGGCGTCCACTGTAGATGCTCGAAACAATCTAGGTACAAAAATTCCTATTAGTGCATACGAGCCTGTACCCTTTTTGTCCAAATATCCCAATTGGTCATGTACTTAAAAAATAATAATGTCTAATTAAGTCATACATAGCTCATCATTTTGTTGCTCCATCATCTTAAATAATCAGGAGGATGGAAATTAATACCGGGCCTCGCATGATGAATACAGCATTATACCATCAAAATCCATAAAAAACAGCTTAGTGGAGGGAAGGTTAATTAATTATGATTAGCATGGGCCTGCTATTGTGCTAGACTATTCTAGGCAACACCTTTTCTATTTTACAAAACTGGTACATAATTTTCCACCTGTGCACATGCTTCTGCTGGCAGTATGAGGCTCATTTTGACTCATGCTGAACTCAATAGAGAAATCTCTTTAAATAGAGATGTTTTTATCTTTATAATTTACTTTTATTGAGTTAATGAAGGTCATTTTTTTTTTAAGTTTATCAAATTTTATTTTTTCAAAATTATTTTAAACTCTTAATCTTTTATAGAGCATAGCTTTTATCTAATTGTGTTATTGATGAGTCAAAACTTTTAGAGATCAAAGGTCAGTGTTGACATCTTTCAAAGGTAGAATTTGAGGGACCCTTCTACTTTCTACAAAGTGCCTGGTAAACATTCTTGTTCATCCACAACTTTGGGAGGCAAAGATTACGTGAGTGACTGGAATTTCTTTATGCATCATAATATAGAGAATTAGAGACAGAATCAATCTAAAAAACATATTAAAAATGGGACATACAATGGATGCAAGAAAATGAATTAAAAAAAGACCAAAGTCACGAAGCCAATGATCACGACTTCAGTGCTGTTAATTGCATAACAATTCTTTTGTATGACGAAAAATTACATAACAATTATTCATAACACAGATTAAATACTGGCATCAGTCTTACATTCTTATATTAATATGAAACAAAACAATGAAAATATTGCAAAACAAGAATAACACAATCAGCAAAACTAAAAATTTTAAAACCCACGTGATATAGTTTAAGTGGTTGTCTCCTGTCACAGAAAGCGAGAAGTTGTGGGTTCAAGCTCCCATGACCTAACCTTAGTGTACCCTAAAGGTAGTAAGCTCACCTGTGGGAGTTTTACACGAGGTATCCCACAGTTTCCCATACATAAATTAATAAAAAAAAGGAAAACTCAAAATCCCCAAAAAATCTTTTTTTTTTGTCCTACATGTGAATAGAATCTCCTGATACACATTGTACAAGTTAAATTGTCCTCTTTCTTTTTTTTTTTTTTTTAAAGAATGCTAAATTTTCCTTAAATGCGAGAAGAAAAAACAAAAAATAAGCCAAAAAGACCTCAGGAGAAATTACATCAAACTGAGAAAACCCCGAGATGAGTGGGATCTGACAATTATAATAAGCATTCTTTAAATAGTATGGAAAACCAGAACTAACGATCAGGTGAGTGGGCGACTATCACCTTAATTTATGGTCATAATAAATATAACTTTCTTTCTAGTGGAATGTCTTGATGGACAACTCGTACAACTTTCTGAAACTGGGTAGGTAAGTGTGGCAATTTCAGAGTCCACACAAGTCTAACCCAGTAATTCTGAATTCAAGTAACAATTTAAAGAAACTTAATAATTGGATCATGTCACACGTTCAAAATAACTGGGACCTTCTCCCTAGTGCTAGTTTATAAGAGAGAATGCCAACCCAATTCAAATCTGAGCCAATATATTTTTGAGACTGGCTTAGCATTGTCTATCTGATTAATATTTGAGTCAGGATTGGGTTGACCCATTTAATCAGTTGAGGATGGAATCGATCATTGCAATGATACCCAATGGTCAACCCCACCCAAATCTGATTAAGATGTGACATGTTGCCCACCCTATTTGGAGGTTAAATTAACGCATGCTACTTGGTTTCTCTTCATTTACAAATAAAATTTGTACTGACCAAACGATGATAGCATGTCCTGGTAACAAATTACATATTCTTAAGAACCAGCAATCCAAACCCAATCCCAATGAAGTTTGCAATGGCGATTCCAAATATGCCAGCAAGAATTGAGGGAACAACCATAGAACTCCATCCTTTAGCTGTAGCCATTGCACATGCTGTTGTAGGGCCTCCTATATTGGCATTTGAAGCCAATAGAACCATTTTCTTATCAAATTTCAGTAGCTTCCCTACTCCAAGTATCACAGCAAGATGGATTGTTACCTGGACACAAGCAAATGTGAAAATACTAGGTGCTGTGTGGATGACATTCCATATGCTCCCACTCGCTCCAATCACAGCAAAGAATACCTATATTTCCATTTCCCAGAAAAAAAAAAAAACCAAAAAACACAAAATAGTTAATCTTTCATTGACATGCTCCATAAACTCCATACATCAATTGCCAAATATAAGTATATCTAATGTACTAATTCTTGGGAAGCTTAAACTAACTTTGAAGACAGTAATATTGCTGATACATGCTTAAAAGACCATGGCTGCATTTTATGATACTGATACGACAAGAATTTGAAGATTTGATTGAGATGGTATAGTATATGCATGTGCCAAAATCCCTTCCTGGTACAAGATGCGCTAATTGGCAAATACAAAATCATAGGATGTGGGGATGTGCCATAATATTTGAATAGATTTAAATAAATATTATTTTAAGACAGAAATAAAGAAACTCTACAGAGAATGGGTCAAGGAAAATGGCTCTAAAAAATTATTGGAGGGCCACATAATTGGATGAATTGTGTAGGATACATATGAATAGGATTTGTGTGAAACTATACTTCTATTTGATCATTTTAGCCTTGTGATCTTATTTTTTTTGAAAGATCATTTTAGCATTGTGATCTTAATCCTTAAAAATTGCAATGCCATAAGCCATTGATTTTAAGTGACTCATTTGATGAAGTAAGATGATTCAATAAACATGAAATTACACCTATACTCTTATCACTGTGTTCCTTTAAACATCCTGCTTCATTATATGCTCCAATTATCATTTTCGAGGGTGTCATTCTCCTTATTCATTCTCTATGAACCCATTCTCGCAAGAGTTACTCCAAAAATAAAATGCAAGATTAGTGTTAATACTAAAAAGCAAGAAATAAGTATATCACAATTTAATTAGATTTTGGAAAAGAAGAAAAGGTGTTAATATTTTGTCATGTAAAAAACTGTACTAAGTACTAGAACAATCCATGAAATGCACATGGAGACATCTCTAATATGGAAAAGGGCTTCTCCTATACATCATGGGTTAGAACATCTTTAAGCTGTTTTAGGCACTTGTTAGGGTAGAGAGTTAGATGGCTCCTTTTGAAATTAATTTAGCACAAGTACACATTGATGTGATACTTTTAGATGTATATAAGAAATTTCAAACACCAAAACATCTCAAGGAATGGCCATTGGTCCATCCCCGATTATGAGGGCGTTGGGTAAAACTCTGGATGCACGCAGCCCCCTACAAGCCACGGACATCAGGTGACTACGGGACTCGAACTTGAGTCCTCTGGTTCCTGACCCATTAATCCATTATTAGTTGGACATCATTTGCGTTTGAGCCTGAATTTGGAACCATATAGTATTTCATCATGGACTTGGGTTTTCTTAGAATATCTTGAGGGTATTGTCGCCGTTATGCTAATTCATTCTAGATGGATGGGATTGGAAGCCCATATTATGTTTAGTGGTCCATATGTGTGTGAGGGACAGTTAATTTTTTAAAGGTTGTCTGTTCTGGAGAAGTTTGGTGTGCTTTGGGTAATGCCTTCTTCGGTGGCAGAGTTATCTTTTGCTTGAGATATTTTGTCTGTCTCTCCAAAATGCTCCTTATTGTGGCGTCTGGCACTCTTTGCCATAGTCTGGAGCTTATGGTGGGAATGTAACAATAGAATCTTTAATGATCGTGCCGAGTCGAGTGAAGCAGTTTCGAGAAGAGTTTTCAGCAAGTATGCATCTTGGGCTACCTCTACTGCGGAATTCAAGAATATTTCGATGAATGACCTTTTACGAGCTTCGAAATAAAGTATAGATTTAGTTTAAGCTCTCTTCTTTTTTGCCCAGTGTTGTAAGCGTTTTTTGAGGGTGTATTGGGGTCTTGGGTGGTTGGTTTTTTTTTTTTTTTTTCTTTTGTCTTCTATTTTTGCACCTATGGTGCCTTTTTATTAATATATTAATCATTCAATTTTTTTTTAAAGGTTGTTCACAATATGTATGAACATATTGTGCCTTACACATTCTTCATCTTCATGTGTTCAGATCCTTTTAGAGAGGGTTCTTTCATTAGAAACATCTATTTTTCCTGTTCTGGGCTTGAGAGGACCCAAGAAAGACCCAGATAACATATCAAAAAATGGACAGATATGGGAAATAGGGATATGGTTTCCTATTTCCTGAAGCCACATATCCGAATCAGGATGGGGAAAAAAGCACAACAGTCCCCTTTTACAAGAATAATGGAGCTATTCAAAATTGTACTAACTAATGAGTTAATAAACTGATGAGACTATAATGTGAAATTTTGGAAGAGAGTAACAAAACAACATCTAAGACAATAATCTAGTATTAAGGAGAAACAATTTGGTGCTAAGTAGATCAACAATAGAAGATATTTTTCTATTGAAACAAATGAAGAAGTACAGATTTGAGAAATTTACTCATGGTTTTTATTGATTTAGAGAAAACCTATGATAAGGAACCAAGGCAATTACTTTGGTAAATATTAAAGAAGAATGCATCCCAAATGAATATATGGAGGTTCTATAGGACATGAAAAAAGAGAAAAAAGCAAATCTTGGAACAGTTTATGCAGAGGCAATGAAGTTCTTACTTGGAGATGGGCTTTCACAAGAGTATATTTTGATCCCTTATTTAATTCTTTGATTATAAACAACTTAACATTAGAAATCCAAGATGAAGTTTGGGGTACATTGTTTGTAGATGATGTAGTACTAATTAGTGAAATTAGAAAATTGGTTAAACAATTACTTGGAAATGTAGAGGAAAGCTCTTGGAGCAAAGAATTTGAAAAATTAACAAAAACAAAATATAAGGACTGTAAGTTTACTTGACAACAGAGGGAGGTTGAACAAACTAAAATTGAAATGATTTGGTACCACATAGTGAGAAATTTCAATGCTTAGGTGCAAGTATAGAACAAAATGGAGGGTCTGATTTAGATATAACCAATAAGATGGGTGCACGGTGGATTAATTGTGACAAGCTATAGAGTTTTATAAGATAAAAGAGCATCACAACGATATAGGATGCTAGTTAGATCTTGAATGCTATATGCAGCTAAATGTCAAGTGGTGAAGAAAAGACAGGAAACTAAGCAATGATGACAAATGCATATGCTAAGATGGACGTATGGTATGACAAGAAAAGAAAAATAAGAGTGTACTAGAAAAGCCTAAAAGTTGCTTTGGAAGATGATAGAATGTTGTTTAAGATGGTTAGATAATATCCACTCTTTTTAAGCTTGGTATGAAGTGCAAGGTTTGCAGGAATAAGGTACTCAGAAAGGGGGAGGCCATTAAAGACATGGATTGAGGTGGTAAGATGGATATATGACAGAATGTGGAGTGTTAGAGAATATGATTGTCTGCAGAGTTGAATAGAAAAATAGAACTTGAAAAGCTGACTACAAATAGATGACGGAGCTTTGATGATAGTAACAATGATGTATCCTAATTATTAGAAGTTTCCTAATCATGGATGTCATTTCACATTAAACATTACATTTTTGTTAAAAAAGCTTCAGCCTGTTATTTCATAGAGTATTTGACACAGTACGGGTGCTTTGGCTCAATGAGGTGCAACAGCATACTCATTAGTGGGTGTTCGTACAGTAACATCACACATTTACTGAGATTCCCTTTTCCTTTTTTAGGTTTTAGGGTACATTTTGGTATTCTGGTTTTATTAGCATTACAACATTCAAGATTAAAAATAGGTTAGGAGAAATTGTATCCTTCAAGAACCAGTGAAGTATCCAATACCAGTTATCTATAACATATACTATTGACACCAGTAAGCCGGCCATGCACAGGCATCTGGGCATCTTAGTCTGGAATATGAAAGGCAAGATAAGGGAAAGATTTCAATTGTCAGTGACATTAACATCCTTAAGTGTGGCTTGCAAGCTGTCTGCATGTTATATTTCATAGGGTTCCAATACAAGGTTATAGACGACATTGCATTTTTCAGATCATGTGTAATTTTATGCATGCATGTAAATATTTGAAACAGAAAGTTCTTTAAAAGGCCATAGAAAATCCTAGATCCTCAATGGAAGTACTTGTATGAAGTCTTTGGAATGATGAAGTAGAAGTGTTTTCATGCATAATTATAACCAACTATACATTAGGATGCACCATAAGTAATTCAGATTGAACTTCTCTGTCACAAAGAAAGAAAGATCTAATTGTTTCGAGGTACTTGTTTTCCTTCAATATGTTGATACTGAGAAATGTATAAAACTAAAAAGTTCTCAGGTATTATGAGGAAAAGAAAATTCAATAGTCAAGAACTTCCAAGAAATGTCTCGAGTTAAAAAATTAGCACATACACAAAAGAAATGTCGTGTAAGCCCTTCTAGTGAGAAGAAAACATGAAATTCAAATGAATATATCGGTGCCCTTCCAATAAGCATTAGATTTACCTGCATTAGAATCAAAGCAATAGCCTCTCCAGCAGGGGCAAGGTAGCCAAACTGTGCTGGAAATATGGTAGCCAAAATTACTACAATTACCGTGACACATTGAAGGCTTCCTCCTTTAAGTCCTAATAATTTGGAGATATAAGCAGCAAGCTTGCACATAGCTATGGATATGGCAAGAGCAGTAGCAGTCTGTAACACAGGGAGCTTGGTTCTGGCCTCAGGTTTGACATCCATTACAGCATCTGCCGGAGTAACAGTTTCCACGGAAAAATCAATTAACATCTTATAACATGGTCACAACAATTCAATTACTTCTTTCATGAAAATGCATTAAGAGATATTAATTGGGTTATAGAAGCTCTTCAAGTATAATAAAAAGTGTGTTTAAGAAAACAAAGAAGTTTGTCAGACCATATAGAAAGGAACACAAACTTTACAATGAAGTAGCCGAAGCTTAAAGTTTGCACAAAGTTCCTTCTGTTCTATGGATACCTGTTATGTCATTGCCATAAACAGACTTGTTCAAACAATCCTTAAAAAAGAGTTCAAAAGATTAAAGAGGAGATGAATAGAACACTTAAATTCCTTTTAAAGGTGGTGCACCATGGTGAAAACTCATGGTGCACGGATCATTATCCTAAATATTTAAATCCAACAAAGGGGCCACATGGGTGTTTGAACAGTTGAGTATGATTAAACTCTTTGCCTTACCATAACCTGACATGAATCCAAGAACAGTGGTCGCGTCGACCTTAGTGGACCCGATTTTCGACAGAAGTATATCAATTTCTGTCTAATCCTGCCTGGGCTAAGATCAGTGATGATTCTGTCTAAAAAACCTTCTCATCTTCAAAAACATGAACATGGTGCCATGCCACTGACCCACAATTGTATTAAAATACAAATTGCATATTGCTTGAAAGCTTTTTACTGCCATTTAGAAAGAAGTTTTAACATTCCAAACAACTCAGCTAACTATTTGCATGAGATGCTAAGATAAAAGATAAGATCTACGCACCAGTGCTCGACATTGAAGGCTCAGGAGATATTCTAGACGCTAACGCAAAAAGTGCTGTGAAATATATAGCACAGATAACATTATCTGCTGCTACACCTGCTGCCAAAACTGATGGAGAAACACCAAGAGCCTCCGAGACAGCAACATAATTGACAGCTATTTTACCCCACAAATCAATGACAAAAATAATGTAAGTACTAACATAAATATCTGAAAAAAAAGAAAGAAATTCAGACTCTTTTACATACACTTATGAATCAATAGTATTATAAGGCATTAACATCCACCCTACCACATTCTTCACTGATTTTGTTAGACGTGTCTATACAGTCAAAATATACGGACACACGTTGAAAGGCATTGTGTCCATGTCCACAGAATTTATCAATAGAATTACAGTCCAGTTGCATTTTATAATGCATGTTAGAAGTTCATGTCAAAAACTATAAGCAACAACCTTATAATTAACTTCTTTAACCAAAAAAAAAAACCTTATAATTACCTCCACCAATGTAACTACTCAAGAGGGCAGCTGCTATCTTCCAACTATCTTGACCAAGTGATCGCATCGGAACCACTACATAAGCTACTACAGTCCCAATTATTGATGCAACTGTGATAGTGGAAAAGGAACGTTAAATGTAAGAGTTTGAATTTTTTTTAAAAAAAAGGAGGAAAAGGTAAAAGAATAAACAAGCATTCTACAACTAATGAGCTAACAGTCAGAGTAACTTATGGATCGCCTAAAGGTTTCTCCAAAGCATAGAGTAGATTGAAAAACACATTTTGATGTTAAGTAGGGATGTATCCTGTAATTTTTGCATAAGAATTGTGCTTAGCACTTTGTTTCCGTTGTTTTTCCTTGGATCCTTGTTTTGGTTATATCTCCTTTTCTAATAAAAGTCATCAGTGTCTCCCTCCTCTCACCTCACCTCCCCCTACCCCCCAAAATAATAATATTAGTGAATAATAATAATAATAATAATACAAATAAGGATATTGCATCAGTTGGGCATCCTTTTCTGTACATCATGGTGGCTGAAGCTCTTAGCCTTATGCCGAATGAGGCCAGCGCCTTGCGATTTCCAAGGATTTAACATAGAACACTCAGATATTGTTTTTAAGCACTTGTTATTTTGCTCGTACAATCAGTTTTTTGCAATGCAGATATCGATCAATTGCAAAATTTGATGGTCATTCTCAAACTATATGAACGTTTGTTTGGGATTGAGATGATTTCCAAAACTAGGAAACCATAAACCACCAGCAGAGCATACAAACAATTAATTCAGTTTGAAGGAGGTGAATTTCAACCTTTCTATTCCAATTGAATTTTTTTGCGAATTGCAAAACAGAATGAACCCCAAGGTTACATGCTTACACTTCGAAAAAAAAAAACAAATAAATGCAGTGTTACTATAATTTAAAGACACAATAACATGTCTTCATTGTAGAAAAATCCCAGTTATTTAAACAAAGGTAGAAGTGTGATCATGTTTGTATGATGCCTGCAAAGTAATGTTTTTATTGTATTTTTAAAGTATTCTAGTTTCTAAAATGCATGCAGCCATCAGTCCTTGGCTCCTTGCCAAGCATGCTCTCAAGTATACCCACGTTGCAATAAATGACCAAAATATTATTTAAAAAACCAAGTAAAGAACACTTAACAGAGTCCAAGGGCTTCATTTAAGGCCTACAGTCAAAAAGCACATCTTGACCTCAAGTAGGAAAAATCTTTCTTAAGGACTTGAAACTTGACCTATTATGGTCAAGCACTCCAAAGGAAAACATGACATCATCCAATAGCCTTGTAAACCCCTTTTTCCCCTTTAAGAAAAGGGAAATTGATCAAGTAACAATATGAAAACTAGCTACTGCATTGGTATCATAGCTCAAACTCTCTTATTCCCACCTCGCTTGGATGTGAGACTAATCTCACGGATACATGAAACTTCCTGCAAGCCTCATGTATCATAGCTCAAACTTGATAAAGATTTTTTTATTACTGTTCACATTCAGTGTACATGCAGATGCAGCAATTCCAGCCTGAAGAGTGGATTCACCTGGTTTTTTAGCCAAATGAACTACCTACTGGGCTCACCTAACGCATGGCTTGCATGTGTCACATGCATAGTTGTGTACGGAGATCGGTATGGAAAGAACTTCACATGATATTAGCAACACCCTCACATGCAAGTATTAAAAAAGTTGAGAACTAATATAGTGTAACTCTTTTCTGTTTATTATTATTTAATAAAACTACACACCCCTAGTAGATGGATTTCATCCAAGAAAAAAAACAGGATGCATAAAAGTCAAATCTAGGGAATTCAAGAAGGATATGATGGCATGAAAACATTATTTGACACCAAAATCATGTCAACCATGGCATCGTAGTTCCTTTGAAGAAAATAGAGAACAGGAACATAAAAGCATGGAAGAACACGAAATGCCAGACTAATATGAGGGTGATAAAAAGAAAGAGACACAAGCAAGATATAGAAAAAAAACTAATCATGCAAAAACTCAAAGGAACTTACTATGATGTCCAACAATGGCCTTGACTGGCTGTTCTGCCTGCAAACCCCACCGAAAAACCTATTAAAATCTAAGCTTTTGAGTCAACTAGCCAAGAATGAACTCACAAGACAAAACCAATCAGATTTTTGGAGGGTGGCACTTATGTGGAAATTTTCGGGCTGCAGAAAATTTCTTCCGTGTTAACCCACTAGACTTTCATTTAAGCTACAAATATCAATTGCAAAAATTATCCGGACACAATAGGAAGCATCTTTTCAAATATCTTGTTTTTGGGGACACCAAATTGCTTATAGTTCTCCACAAAAGAGTCTTGGATCAGACATAAAGGGCTTGCATATCAAGCAATGCATCAAATGAAAACTAGTGTTACTTGTACATGTGGATTTTTTATATGAATGGCAAAAGTTTTATTGATCAACAAGGAAAAAAATACAACCCAAGCACCAAGAAACAGGCACATAGGCCCACTAAAGGATGAGAAAGAACTCCCCATAATTTAAGCAGAACTGGTGGGGATTAGGAGAGACTTGGATTTGTGGACAAATTAACGTCAGGCATCATTGAAGGGGATTCAGCGAATGCCACTAAATGGGCAAGTGAAGCAAAAGACCGCCATGGAAATTACTTTCAGTGGTTAGGGAAATCAAAGCCTTAGTTTCGAGAGTGGACATTACTTTTCAGCATGTGAAGCAATCAGTGAATGGGGTGGCAAACTTTCTTGCTAAAGTGGGAGTAGATAGGGATCATGAGTGTGTTGTTTTGCGTTAAAGCATATTTTTCCTTTGTCTCTTTGTAACTGGTGTTTGGGGCTGGAAGGGATGTTTTTGCTGGTTTTCTTTGTATTTTGCCTACAGCGAGAAGACTTTGTGTTTCCTTGTACTTGGGGGGCGGGTATAAGTCTTTTATACCCTACATTTCGTAGCTACTCTTTTATCTAATATATTTCCTTCTTGTGACTGCTAAAAAAAAGTGCTTTTTAAGTGTCGTGATGCATCTACTTCTATCTTACCCATATCTTTTCGAATAATTTCTTTATAAAGTCTCTCCATAAAAAATAAAAATAAAAATGGAAGGAAAAAACTTTAAACCTACCAAGACAAGATAGAATCACATGTGAATAATTTCTTGAACAATAAGCATTTTTCTAACAACATTTCAGGCGATACAACTACTATGACCTATATTACACATTAGAACTGATATAGTTGCCTCATATAGTGCATTACAGCCGTTATAGAACCGATATAGTTGCCTCAGATGTATGATTCTCACCAACTCTAGATCAACAAAGTTGCTTGCTATGCATGCTGTGGCTGAAGAGTAGGGTAAGACTCAAGAAACACCACATATTGGTGCTTCTAAGAACTTTGAATGCATTCCACCCTGGGGTGACTGACATGATTGCCTACAGGTTCAACAAATTACCTGATCCTAGGTTCCACAAACTCATCCGTGAGTGTTCCCACCAAGCCAGCAGCATTTTCATCATCCCTCAAGATATCTCATTAGTCAAACTTACCCACTATTAACTTCTAGTCAATTCTCTAACAATTGGACTCGATGTTTAAGAAACATGAACTAATATCCAGTATCCTCTTAAGCAAATTCCTGAAGTAGTTGGTCTATCACAGTTCCTTGCCTATCCCTATTGTCATCATGAACTAATGTCCTCACAAGCCATCTCACTGCTGACTAGAATTACTGAATTTATCAGCTTCATACATAAAGATAATAGATTACATTTTAAAATCATCACAGGCCTACACTTTTCATCTTTTCTGTTGCAGTTTCTTGATTACAATTAATGATTTTTAGAATTAAGAATGTTGGATGGGGAAATTTCTTTTTACTGCATCTCCACCAATCTTTGCTACCAACCTAGCATAATTTGAACTTTGAATCATCAAAAGATGGTTTCCACATGTACAATGTGTTGGGTTTTAGTGGTTCATCCTCAAGTGGGACCGTGTGTTTCAAATATGGCACAAGTACATTATGGCTTCCATGTTTAGTGGCATTTGGCACATTGAGTCTATGTACATGTGTAGGTGACTTATAACCAATTTCCCATTCTCATTTTCATATGAATTCTTGTAATCCTCGTTCAACTGTGGAGAGAGAGTTGAGAGAAAGAAACTCATGTTAGAACTTCCTCTTGTTGTAGAGAGAAAGTTCGAGATCTTGTTTTCTTTTCTTCTCTTCCAATCAAGAGAGTGGCAAAAGGGGGTTCTTGTATTTATGAGATGGTGATCTTCAAGCTAGTGTTTTGAGAAAGTATGCTCAATGCCCTATTCTTGCATAGTGGATTTGGATTGTAGCCCAATGGTTTTTCTCTCTTGATTGAGAGGGTTTTCCAAGTAAATTGGTGTGTTCATTTCTCTTTCTTGATCTCTTTTTTTCCCCAATTCGTTACTTGCAGTGGATTGGTAAATTTCATATTGTAGCTCTTGTGGTTATTGAAATTCCTAAACGACTCCTCCAGAGGGAAAGAATTCCACATCTTCCCCAAGACAATGTCCTCTAGCAAATGAAAGGCAGAGAATAGATTTTCTACCCGATCCAAGCAAGAAGACAACAAGCAGCATCCCAGTGGAGCGCAAGATGCGACGCAAATCTGCCTTGAAGAGAAGCAAAGGAACAGCCACTGGGAGCAAATACTCCATTGTAATGGAGTATGCTGGAGCTTCATACGGCATAATTCCAAGATTGCTTGCTGCAAGACCCACCAGAATGCTGACAATGGCTGCACTCAACATTCCCCCTATCTTTGTCCGCTCCTCCGACCTGCATTTTCCATTCACAAGTTCACAACCCAATATCTTCAAAGATCAAAGAAGATGATACCCAGACAGGAAATTAGAGAAATTATATTGACACAGATGGAAAATTTAGAAACCAAATTCAAATGCAGATGGGAAATACAAAAGAGGAACCATACTCGATGCAATTGGTATATGATTAAATCTATAATAAGCTTAGGTGGAATCCTGCCAGAAAGTACGGCCTATAGTTGGGGCCCATGCAATGCTCAACCCAAACTGCTCAAAACACTACTTTGCCAGCTGAATTCAAATATGGAGTTAGGCCGCATGCACATCCAGCTCATCCTCGTCCTCACTGCTAAATTTAAGTATCAATTCAACCCAATGGGAAATTACAAAAACGAGTAAATGTTTATCTATTAACGCCACAAAATGAAAGGTCAGAAAGAATGATCTGATAGGACCCACTTTGAAAAAGTCCCCTACTAGGCAAGATCCCTGATGAGGCCATGGATGAAAACATTGGCCAAATTGCACTCCAATCCTACAAGATTTTTTACCGTGGCAAAGGTGGGGCAAAAGCGTCTAATTTGTGCTCCAAGTTGGTGGATTTAATGCATTTGGATCCTCCAAATGGGCCTGTGCATGGGCTTGGATCCACTCCATATGGGCTTGGGCCTCTTCTAGACCAAGATCCATTGGCCACTAGAGGTGTCACAAGCAAGCATATGCTACATGGACCAATGAAGTTTCAAACTCAAGCCATATGACCCATAGGTGTGTGCAACATGTGCACAATTGACCACATTTAATGTGGGCATTGGACTCTCTCCATTGATGGGTTGTGCGGTTCAAGCTTTGGCCAAGGATGGAAGGCTCTCTAGGCTTCAAACTAGAAGATGGACTAAGACATTCAATGCATGGACATGTGCTTGGTGTGTCATTCAAGCCTATGTAGAGTAAGTTCATTGGTCGGTGGAGGTTTGAAGGCCTAGTTGGAAGCTTGTCATTGGATGCATGGGATTCTCTCTTCCACACCATGCTCCTAGGTGGCATGAACAATAGTGTGAATGCACTTGGAAATGGAATCTACCCTTGTGTGAACACTCATGGACTAAGCATCTAGTTCACTTGATTGGAGCTTGGGCGACAACTACCTTGGCCATGGTAATTTTTCATTTGTTTTATTTTATTTCACTAAAATCCCATTGGTTGGATGATGTGACAATGGATAACCCATTGACCAACCAATGTTGAGTTTAGTTGTAGTTAGTTTGACCTCTTAGCCTATAAATAGAGGTCAAGTTTGGGGTTTTGGTCATCAAGTGTTTTGGGAATTCAATTGTACACTCAAGTGGAGTGAAAACTTTTGTAAGGATTTTCCAAATGTTGGAATTTCTGCTATTTGTAAGTTTCCTTTGAATTACTAGTTCAAGTTGTTGATTGAGTTAAATAATTTTGTGCAATTTTTATTTAATCTTCCATCCAATTTTATTTTAATTTTGCAAGTCAATGTGATTGTTGAAATTGCATTTGCTTTTGATTTAATTCAATCCACAAGAACTAGTGTTCTTGGAGACTTGTTTAGGAACCATTTTGAGGCACTCAATTTGGTTCGGAAACTCCATCAAACGGAAGTACATTGAGTCCAAATTTCCTCTGAGAATCAAGGACGGTTCCTTATACTACCTTGGTTTTCATCAATCCTAGTTGCAATGTCAGAAAAAAGGTCCTTTTTTTCCTGCACGAGCTTAAACTAGACCTCTCCTTGGGAAGAAGCTACTGACGAAATTAAATCCGACCGAGATGAAAAGTTACAGAGCTAAGATTGGAGCCAAAGTACGTACCAGATGCCGAAAGCAGCAATAGAGAAGAGAGAGGTCCAGGTTCCCCAATGGTCATTCGGAGAAATGAGAGGGGATGGCGTATTGAAAATCTGTGCTCTCGTTTTCATGCTTCGAATGGATTTGTTGGAAAAGGGAAGGTAAGAAAGGGAGGGTTTTCTTGCTACTGAAGAGAAGCTGACGGGTGGGAGGTGGCGCCAAGACAGCTCTGCCGATGTTTTAAATGCGGGGATTGGCGACAGAACGCAGGGCAGGTTAGAAAGCGACAAGACCCAAGACGACGCCATTGCCATTTGCATTGAGTAAGATGAAGAACAAAAGAAGAAGAAGAAGAAGAATGCAGAAGTAAGAGGAAGGGGAGGAGGAGGTCCGTTTGGATTTTTCCGAAGTCCAAATACAAGATGATAAAACTATGAAAGGAGAATCTTCTCCTACTACTCCTTGGAAGTCACGGGCATGCTGAGTTATTTCTTATTTGGGACACACGACACTGACTCAGCGAGTGAGACAACACTAATCGGTTCTACGAAATTGAAAAAAATGTTATTTTAGAGAATTTATAAAAAGTTAATATCATCTAATATTTACATATATTAATCTAAATTAATTATAATAAACCTCATTTAATTGTCAACTTTATTTACTTAAATAAAAAATAAAAAAATTATTTAAAATTATAAATATTAAAAATTACTAATTTATTTTAACAAAGTTATTTATTCTAATAAATTATTATGTTATTAGATGCATCCGTAAAAGAAAAAAAATATGAGTTGTTCATCAACACACTAGGTCTCGCAGAATTATAATGTACACCTAAACATAAATTCACAAAATAGGATGGTAATACTCATACATTGGAAATTACTTTGATAGGATTGATTAAGTCATATGTTTAAAGACTATAAAATTTAGAGATCAAAAAATAAATTAAAATGATAAAATTTTGAGAGCTTTAAAATTATAGTTTAATTAATTCAATAAGGGTGATTTTTAGGGGATGATGTATTGAAGAAAAGACATGTCTATCCCCACTCCATTTGATGGTCTAATGCCTAGATATGTAAGATAATACTATACAACTCGTAAAGGAATATAATGGTTCAATAAGGAGTTAAAGTAAAAATTATAAATGATTGAAATAAAAAATATTTTAATTATTTATTTTTCAATTTTAATCTAAAAATAGACAATCAAAATAAAATTACTACTATAATTAAAAAAATTAATAGTGATGAACTTTCGTCTCTATTACATTCATAATCTTTTATTTATTTTGATAAGTGATAAAAAATTAAGATATTTTGTTCTATCGTACAATTGAAAAATGAGTCACAAATTCATAAAAGCTCGTGAAAATCATCTTCCTCAAGAGAAGAGTGGTAGTTCATAGGAGCATTGTCGCAACTCGCAAGTAATGTCATTGGGGAGTTAGTAAAATGCAATGTTATCATTAAAACTCTTGAAAATTTTAAATTAAATTTCTACAAAATATTATTAGAAGAAATATTGGAAAATGAAAATACCAAAGTAGGAACATACGCAAAATACAAAATCTATGTCTTAAAGGTTAGAGATTTTACCGTACTATACTTGTAAAATTGTCATATATATTTTGTGACTGGTGTATAATAATTAGGGCTGAAACTCGGGTCGGATTTTGGCCCGACCTGCATGCCCAGACCCGAGAAATCATGTGGATCAGATTGAAAATTTCGGATCAACAAGTTGGGTTGGATTTAAAAGATAAAAATCCGTATGAAATTCGGATCGGGTCGGGTTGAGAATTTTACAAGTTAAACCGACCTAACCCGACACAATCCGACCCGGCTAAAATTAAACTAAAATGATTCAGAATGCAGGTCGGGTTGAGAATTCGAGTTAGGTTGAGTCGGGTTCCATATATATCAACTCGGGTCGGGTTGAGTTTTAAAGAACCCGACCCGTCCGACCCAAGTTGTAGCCCTAATAGTAATGGATTGTATTTGGAATTTAGATTAAGAAAAATGCAGTAAAAAATTAGGTAATCTAGTTCGCAATTTTGCATGGCCTCTTCCAAAATTCGCCACCTGAAAATCATGAATAGCCCTACTCAAGTCTGTTCCTCAAACCGAAACACATTATAACAAGAATGCTTACTGTTTAATTTTATTTTATTTTATGACTAAAGGCATCCAGGTGTCTTGCCCAACTGTCCTTCGGGACATGTGCACGTCTCCCTATACACACATGCCGTGTGTCTCAACCACTAGGCCAGCCCCTTGGGGTTTTCCTACTGTTTAAATGCCGCTAAAGTTGCACCTTGTACATCAAAACATTGTTTACTTGGAATTGGAATCAGAACCTCATGAAGAACTTGAACAAGAAAACTTATAATTCCAATCAAATACAGATAAAGTATGAACGGTGAGATAAATAATAAAATCATGAAAGGAGTTGTTGAAGTCTAAGGCTATGGAAGAGGCTACATCCATTTGAGAACCGTCAACCCAAATCCAATACCAAGAAAAGTTGCAATGGCAATTCCAAAAATGCCGGCAAGAATCCCAGGAACTATCAAAGAACCCCATCCTTTGGCTGTGGCCATTCCACATGCTGTTGTGGGACCTCCAACATTGGCATTTGAAGCCAAGAGCAATAGCTTCTGATCAATACCAACAAGCTTTCCAATTCCAAGGATCACAGCAAGGTGGACTGCAACCTGGACCAAAGCAAATGCAAAAATACCAGGTGCTGTGTTGATGACATTCCATATGTTCCCATTTGCTCCTATCACAGCAAAAAACACCTGTTGTACCACATGCCAAAAGTCCAAGTAACTGGATTAGAATAAACGGCCTCTTTTGATGCAAAACGAGGAAAGTGATAATTTTGACCACAGGATTAGCAAATAAAGTGGGCCTATTTTGCCAAGCTCAACCAACCTAATATTTCCCAAATATAGGCAAATCAATAAAAGGTCCACCTGGGATTTTTTGAAATGGGTCTTGTGAAATGTAGTGGAAGAGAGTGTTCCAGATATCCAATTTGTGGTTAGAACAAAGCATACCACACCAAAATCCAATTGATGCAGTTAGATAATTAGATCAACACCAAGACCTGATCTGATGTAGATTAAGGCATTCACACCAAAATCTTATTTTTTGTTGCCAGAACAAAGCATATCGTGCGGAGTTCCTGCTGGATTTATGTAGATCAAGGCATGTAAGGCCAAGATCTTGTTGCAGATATACAGATCTAATAATGTACGATTTAGACCCAATTAGATGTGAGATTGTATCCAGGAAGAGTGGTATCGTCAGAGTCTCTTAGATCAGGATATGTAAGATCTGAGTATATAACGTTCATCCATTGAGATCAGGGTATATCAGACCCTATGATCAGCTAGGATTGTAACAGATAAGGTCTAAGTTCCAAATCATGTTTGTTCATGTTTCATGTTTGACCAAGATGGTCCAGATCTTTCAGAGATTGAATTATAAGGTTAAATAGTCAGCGACTCAGCGGGCATGAACCCTGTCAGACTAAACCCTGAGCCAAACAAGACATGTTCAAACAGTGGAAAAATGTAAACTTCATTCACATTTCAGAATGAGACAAGAAATGTATTTCATTCATATTAATAGTTTTTTACAGAGGAATGCATGAAAGCTCCATGGATTCTCTCATTTCATATTTAGCTGTATCTTTCTTCCTTTTTTGTTTACAATGGATTATCCAGGCCTAAAATGACACAACATGAGAACGGGCATTGAGATCGATGTTGGGCATGGCTTGGTCTAATTAAAATATGTTAAAATTACTTTGAAACAAAATATTGTAAAAATTACTTCAAAAACAAAATATTGTAAATATTTTCAAGATTTAAGGTTTTTTTTTGAAGATTAAGATTGGGCACAAGCCGAAAGAAGGAAGGGGAGAAAATAATTTATAAGCTAGCCAAGATGCGGGAGAGATCTTGACCACGTAAGATACATCAAGAACGACAACCAAAGAGTACTAGTGAAAGACAGAAATTAGGGAAAGGTGGAAAACCTACTTTAGAGACTTGTTGAATACTCAATTAGAAGATGGAGGTAATATGGAAGAAGAGGCAAATGTGGGGGATGGTAAACAAAATAACTGAAATAGAAGTGAATCAAGACTTGAAAAAGATGAAAAAGAATAGAGCGCTACGACTGGATGGCATCGCAATCGCAGTTTGGTCTAAATTAGAGGAAAGTGGAGTGTGTTGGTTGATACGGTTATTAATAAAAAAAAAATTAGCATAAAAAAAGATGTTTGATGAGTAGCACAAGAGCTTATCGTTTTTTATAAAAATAAAGGAGATATTCAAAATTGTACCAACTACCGAGTGATCAAACTCATGAGTCATACAATGAAACTTTAGAAAACGATAATAGAGGGCCACCTAAGACAAGAGTCAAATATATCAAAAAATCAATTTGATTTTATGCCTGGCAAGTCAACAACATAAGCAATTTTTATCCTAAAACAATTGATGGAGAAATTTAGAGAGAAGAGTAAGAACCTTTATATGACTTTATTGATCTAAAAAAGGTCTATGATAGAATACCAATAAAACTAATATAGAGAATCCTAAAAAATAAATACATTCCCAACAACTATATTGAGATTATTCGAAACATGTACGAGAGTGCAACCACGTATATTAGAACCGTTTGTGGTGAGACAACGGAACTTGTTGGAGTGGGACTCCATCAAGGGTCTGCTTTTACCTGTAATTGTTCGCTCTAATCATGGACTACTTAACGTCAGGAATCCAAGATGAAGTGTCATGGTGTATGCGTTTTTGCGGATGATACATTATTAATTAATAAGACGAAACAACAACTCAATGCTAGGCTAGACCTATGGAGTAAAACGTTGGAGTCAAATGGTTTGAAAATTAGTAGAACTAAAACAGAATACATGGAATGTAACCTTAATGAGTTGGACAATAGCGAGGGTAACTAGGTAAAAATAGGAAGTGTCTTTAGTTGTAAATTGTGATAATTTTCGATACTTGGGCTCTATGGTAGAATCTCAAGAAGGTTTCGACTTAGATATAACAAATATGATAGAAGTGGGCAAAATGTAGACAAGCTAACAGGGTCTTGTGCAATAAAAGAGTCTCCCTTCACCTAAAAGGACAATTTTATAAAACAATTATTAGACATGCAATGGTTTATTGAGTAAAGTGTTGGACATTAAATAAAGACAAGTAAACAAAGTCAAGACAACGGAGATGCGTATGCTACGTTGGATGAGTGGTTCAACTCTAAAGGATAGAGTTAGAAATGAGCGCATTAGGAATAGTAGAAAGATAGCTTTGATAGATGATTAATTGAGAGAAACTCGTTTTAGATGGTTTGACAATGTTAATAGAAGATAAAGCACAACCCTAGTACATAAAGTGGAGAGGCTACGGATCGAAAGCATTAGGAGGAGAGATCAAACTTTGCAAACATGGAGGAACGGGATAAAAAAGGACATGTTAAAACTGTGGAGTGACTGATGAGATGGTTTCTGATAGAGTTAATTAGAGAAAAAGAACTCATAAAGCCAACATCAAATAGATGAGATTATTGGTTGATTATGATAATAGAGCCGAAAGAACACAACCATGGAGGTCCAACAATCCAGAGAACTAGGTGAGGCAGAAGTTTACGACTGGGCAGAATAACACAAAGGCATGGAGCACCAACAATCCAGAGAAGAGGATAGGCAGGAGGTCATGTACCCACGCATTGGGATTTTGAGTCAAGTGATTCTGTACCTAGATCGGTAATATATGTTTCTAAGAGCACCCTTTCATTGCAGCCATTGTTTCTAGCAAGTACCACATGCTCCTGAATTTTGCAAGAAGAGATTACCGGTCCTTATGCAATGAAGTCATCCAAATGTTGATCAAGAGGAGCATGAGTAAATTCAAGTCCTGCAGCACAGTAACTATAGTAGAACCCGTTATCATCATTGTCAAAGCCATAGTGCATCTCATGAATATGATACTGCACCACTGATTTCCACTCATGTAAGTCCCATGGTTCCATTACTGGAGAGAGGACCCATCCTGAATTTGAGGATGCTCAAAAAAATTCCCAGATCTGAAGATCTTAACCTATCATTCGGTGGCACAAATAGATGGTTAAGCATTGTCCATGTAAGGGTGAACTTTAATCAAGGACCATCTGATCTGGGAAAATTTTGGGACACCTTCCGCTGCAGCCCATTAGATATAGATCAGGGTAACTGAAACAAGGACCCGACATATAAAAAAGGCCAATGCAGTGAATATATTTCCAGTACTAGACTACTCCATGAAAAAAGGGATAAACACACACACACACAATCTTATAGAGGTTCAGAGCAAAACTTTCTTTAAAAGAATATTTAGTGTCAAAACAGAATAACACATGTAGTAAAGAAGAGTGCATTAGTTGCCAGTTACACCAGATTAGAAGAAATATAGGCAAGTACAATGTATCGGAAACTATAATTGTGAAGTGATGGAGAACATTATTTTTTGGAGTTGATTGAAAAGTATAACTCAGAAAGCTGACCCCAGGTAGATCATATATGGGTTAAATGGTTGTCATGATGATCATCATAATATAAATGGAATCTTTAAATTAGAGCTGAATTTACCTGCATCAGTATCAAAGCAATAGCCTCTCCAGTGGGTGCCAGATAGCTAAATTGTGCAGGAAATATAGTTGCCAGGATAACTACAATAGCTGTCACACCAGGAAGGATGCCGCCTTTGAGTCCTAATTTTGTGAGGTAGGAAGCAAACTTGCAAATAGCGAAGGACATTGCAAGTGCTGTCGCAGTCTGTAACACCGGAAGCTTGTCTGAAGGCTGAGATTCTGTATCCACTATACTATCTGTGGAGTATAAATTTCTTTCAAATAATGCATCATAAATATTGTTTCTTTCGAATATAAATGTAAGAACAGAGTGCATGCACACATGGGCATGCAGGTATTTATGTATGTATGTGACTGGGTTGTAGCTTGGATCAGGACCAAAGTGGCTTAGAGTGGAAGGGGCGACGGGTAGAAAAAAATTCAATGAGGATTGAGGCTTCAAATTTTTTTTATCTGCCCCATCTCAATCAATAAATTTAGATTATTTATTTATTTATTTGGTTTGGGTGAGGGGGGAGGCAAGGGAGGGAGGGAGGGAGGTAAGGTGAATAACCAATGGATTTGATTGCCTCCATCAAATCCCTTGTAAACTATGTTGCACGGACTCTTCATAGATCCTTCATGAACTCATCTAGTACTTACTTTCCAAGATGACAAAAAGATTCCCACACCTTTCTCATCTTAAAACCTAATCAAAATTTGATATGTTTGTTACTTGATTGTAAGAGTAAAACAAGTATATTATTTTCTCTCAGTGTTATTTTCACACCTTATTTAGTTGTTTCCATTTAAAATAATTCTAAATTTATTTAAGATAGTGCCCGAGTCCCTAAGTCCTTTTTTGGGCATTTGCTGCATCCACCTTGTATCTGTGTTAAGACTCCAAAACTCACACCCACACCCATGCAACTTAGCTTGTAAACATATAATTTTGAATCTTTTATCCACCAATCACCTCAAACATCCTTATTTAGCTTCCTTTACAGTTTGAGGTCATGTAAAATCCAGGATATTTTAATTTCAAAGAGGAATTCCCTGTCTGCACATCTTCCAAAGACCATCACAGCTCTCAAGAAAGAGAGGAGAGCAGTCTCCCAAATTTTTCCTAGCTTTCTTTCTGAATACGCTCATTCCCCATACCCCAACTCCATATTCCATAGAGACAGGAAAAGAAAATGCTAACCAATATGTCTCCATATTCCCCCCTCTTATTCCCCCATATTGGGACGATAGTTTCATCCATTCCTACTAAATAAATATGAAATTTCTCTGTATCCTTTTCCATCGAATAAAAAAAACACTTCAGATTTTTCTGGCTTATTTGCCCAAGCTTTAGGATTTGGAAGAAAGATAATACACAGGAAGATAAAATTTTGTTTTGATGAGGTCAAGTGGTCACCAGAAGTCACATATGAATTAATTTCAGGCAAAAATTTATCTTTTTAATATTTTTCCACAAACGGACCCCACAAGGAGATGGATTTGGAAATGAAACCAGATATGTGCAACATAAGTACATTCCTAGAAGTCAGACTCTAACCTTTTGCATCATTTTTAAATCTTAACATTATGAATCTTCATTTGAGATGATAGGCCAAGAAGTACACACCATTATTGAATGTTGAAGCCTCGGCAGGTATTTTGGATGCTAATGCAAAAAGTGATGTAAAATATATAGCACAAATGACATTGTCTGCAGCTAATCCTGCCGCCAAAACTGAGGGAGAAACACCAAGAGCCTCCGAAACGGCAACATAATTGACAGCTAGATATTTCCAACAGAAAAAAAAAGAGAGAAAAAAAACTATTATCAATAATAATATGAGCAAAGAAACAACCCATCATATATCATGCTCTGCCATATTGCTGAAAAGTGAGAGAATAATAAAGACTAAAAAAGACTCTCAACATCATATAAATAATGAAATATTGGTTGAAAGGTTGTCACATAAACAGAACCTTATTTCCATGAGTTAAATACGATGACTTTGGACACTAATAAAAACTAATCAAGCAAACACTTTCACTGTTGATATAGAATTATCACTGTTACAGTAGAATACCATAAAATTTATCTATCAGGCAAGAAAAATAACTGTACAGGAATTTTTTAGAAAAAACAAAGGGAAAAATCAATTATTCCATAAGTTTAATACTGTTTTTGCTTTAGTTCTCATCAGTTTCCCATATCACTTCAATTTCATTCTTTAATTTTTGCCCAATTCATTCACCCCCTTGTCCACCCATGCAGATACATACACAATAAGACTAACAATTGAAAGATTACTTTACCTTCCACTTGCACACCATGTGATTTACAGAAGGATTTTACTTATTGGGCTTTCAGCACACTATTGTTTTCTCCAATGTGAATTTTTTTTTTTTTTTCTGAGGTCACGAGGTGTCCAGGGTTGCACCCGACTAGTCCCCTGGGGTATGTGAAAACCCCCAATCCGCACACACCAGATAAGACTGTGGGGAGTGACCCTTCATTGGAGTCACTAGGGATAGAACCCAAGACCTCAATCCTAAAATCTTGTGTCTCAACCACTAGGCCAACCCCTTTGGGATTCTCTTGAGTGCGATATTATCTTTGGCGAAGTGTCTTATGTCCAATAATAGACGACAAATAGCATTGCATTGCTGATGGAAAGGAAGCATTAATCTCTTCATACTTGCTGCAAAAGGCTCAAGTGAAAGCAACCAAAAATAAAAAATAAAAAATGTCAATACCTCCACCAATATGTCTACTCATGAGGGCAGCCGCTATCTTCCAACTATCTTGACCAAGTGATCGCATTGGAAACAATAAATATGCCACCACTGTTCCGATTGTTGTTGCAACTGTCATAACAGGAAAATATTACCAATTGTTGTTGAAACTAGAATTAATTTGCAAGAAATAAAATTAATTTAATACAAGACAATTTCAAAATTAAAATTAACTGTATAAAAAAATAAACTAAAAATTAAAAAACTAGAAAAGAGAGATAACTTATTTGCGCAAAGCAAAGAGAACTTCAAACTGGGATTGCATTAGTTGGGTTCTAGTGGATGCCCAAAGAGCCTTATTTCTAGTGTTTGGGAGCATAAAATTTAACAAATTTGCCACCTACTTTGGTAGGTCGCCAAGCACCATGATCACATCATACTGTGTCATACAACGTTACACTCCTCATCACTTCATGATATCTTTTCATAAAACTGGTCATAACTTTATCTACATATGTCAGAATCTTGCAAATTAGGGTTCGTAGGAAAGCTTATTGAAAAATCTTTTCAATGAATCTAATTTTGTGCAAATCTGACATTGTTTGACACCAAAAATATAACCATTAAGAAATTAGAATTAATTTGCGAGAAATAGAATTAATTTAAATCAAGACAATTGTAAAATTAATTAATTCTATGAAAAAATAAATTAGAAATCAAAAGAACTAGAAGAGAGAGATAACTTACTAGCACAATGTAAAGAGAAAACTTCAAACTGGGATTGGATTACTAGGGTTCTATAGGGTGCCCAAAGATCCCTATTTACAGTGTTTAGGAGTACAAAATTTAACAGATTCACCACCTATATTGGTAGGTCGGCCAAACACCATGGTGAACATCATACACCCTTATACACCTCGTCCCTTTATGATACCCTTTCACAAAACCGGTCATAACTTGGTCTACGTATGTCAGAATCGTGCAAATTTGGGTTCGTTGGAAAGCTTATTGAATAATCAACAAGGCCGTAATATTTCTTTATGACATAAGGGTTTTGGAAGATTGGTTTGATGATAAGCATGCTACAGTCTGAGGCGAAATGCATAATTTGGAATTATTTTCTTTGTATTATCATTTTAGACAAAAAACTTGAAACTATTAGGGGCACACACTATATGATTTTTAAATAAATCTGTAAGTAAAAGGTGATACGTTTCCCAATTTCACTTTTTAATTATTATAATAGAAAATAATTATCTATATTCTTGTGCAATGCAATTCATTTGTCAAGTGTTTGGAGAAAATTAATATTAGGAGTTGATTTACTTAGTAGATTATGCTACATTGAGACCAACATTAGATGCTTTGTTACATTGTTTGTAATTAGACCTCAGTTTCCACAGTTTCTCGTTTCAGCCACCTAACCAGTAGTTTGTGTGTGTGTGTGAGAGATGACGCCTCCATTCAGAAGATTCAAACTCAAGGTTGTGTAGGGTTTTAAAGGAAAAGTGATGCTTTGCGTTAATCAGTGGTATGGTAAATTGAAGTTCAACAAATGATAAAGCAACAACTGAATTGAAAAATTTTGAACAAAAACTGATGATCCAAATAGGAATATCTATCCTAGAGAGGAAATTCACAAACAAAAGTACAGATGAAATATAAATTTGAATATACCTGATCCAAGCAAGAATGCCAAGAGCAACATGCCCGTCGACTTCACCACTCGACGCAAGTCTGCTCTGAAGAGCAGCAAAGGAACAGCTAATGGTAGCAGATACCCCAAGACAACCGAATAGGCAGGCGCTTCGCAAGAAATGATCCCCAGATTACTTGCTGCGAGCGCCACCAGAGTGCTGACCAGGGCACCACTCAACATGCTCCCGATCTTTGTCTTCTCCGACCTACCATCCCAATCTCAAAAACAAATTCCAAGGAAAGGATGAAGAACAAGAAGAAGAAAGAAACCCATTCAGCAGATAGACGGATGTAGAGAAAGAGAAAGAGAGAATACCAGATGCCGAAAGCAGCAATGGAGAAGAGAGAAGTCCAGGTACCCCAATGGTCATTGGGAGAGATGAGAGGAGACGAAACGTTGAAAAGAGCTCTGGGTGCAAGGATTGTATTGGGGTTGGACTTGAAGGGATGGAGAGGGGAGAGTGGTTGGAGTGCTCTGTTGGGAAATGGGCGATTAGAAATTGTAGGAATTGGGAGTTGGCTAGAAACAAAAGATCGATCCAGGTTAGGGGGGAGTCGAGAGGAGAGTGAAGTAGTAGAGAGGGAAAAGCATAGAGATAATGAAGCCATAGTGAGTAGAGTAAGCACAAAAGATCAACTACTAGATATACCCAAGAATGTTGAAGAAGAACACAACGACGACGAGAGTAGTTGAATCTGAAAAGGCAGTATTCTCGCGTTGGTTTGGTAGAAAGCACAAACTTGGAATGGAAATCGCAGTGAAGAGAGGAAGACTTACCTTCGGTAGTGTGGGGAAGGAAAGCCAGAAACAAGACCCCCAGCGCCGTGCAGTTCCGGAGCTGGAGTCGGAGACTTGACTGCTTCACTATTTGCTCCGAGGAAAATAATAATTGTAAAAAATTGTTGAGTTTTAAAGTTATTTATGTATAAATTTCTATCTCACGTGACAGAATGAATATGAAATCAAAAGTATTTAACAGATTTTAAACCATATCATTATAACATCTCATTGTTTAGTTCATGAATTTAAAATTATTAATATATTTGTAATCATTTTAAGATTTTAAATATTAGTGAATATAGTTTACAGATTTTTTTTTGCGATGGTAAATGGCAGTGCACAAAAAAATTTATTTAGGATTTAGTATTTTGTAATCTAGTCAGACATTTTTTGGACTAAAAAACCTCTAACGTTTGAATAGTATTCGAATTTGACCAACAACAGTGCATCAGTTCCAATGCATGTACATTCCCTCTCATGCGCTAGCGTATAAACCCGTTGCTAGTGCATTTCGTTACTACACAAGAACGACTTATTTTCCTTCATTTCAGTTATTTTCTTTTCCACTCTCATAATTGTATGAAATATTTGTGAAAAATCTTAAAAATTTAACATGCTTTATATTTTTCAACTTCTTTGTAAAAATTTTAAAAAATAAAGAACAAATATAAAGAAACACCTAATATAAAATTCATATTCTTTAATATCCTACAATGACATATATATTTTATTACAATTTATAAAATTTTTATTGAAAAAAATTAAATTTCATAAAAATGTTAAAGTATTCGAAAAATCAATAAAAAAACCTCTAAAACTATATCAAACACATTAAAGACATTTCATCTAATTCCATAAAAAAATAATTTGTATATTGTTTTACTTTTTTTTTTTCACAAAAAACTCTAAAATGAAAAAATATCTTAAAATACCCAACTTTCATTAATTTAAAAAAAAAACTTAAAAAATCACATAAACATCTTACAAACAATACCAATCATATTACAACATCTCCAATCAATATTATTTTAGTAAATCATTTTCACAAAAAAAACTCTAAAATCGAGATTCTCTTAGAGCAAAAATTCAAAATATTGATGAAAAGAACTCAAAATGATCAAATTTTAAGAGGGAAAAGTTCTATATGACAAATACTTTCACATTTGAAGAACTTACTCCTAAACTTTATTAAAATTATAATCAATGCAAGATTCAACTCGAAAAACAATTAAAACATCATTTTTCAAAAATATAAAAAAAAAAATGAAAATAACTTATACTATGCCGTGTTGGCCTTGCAATACACATGGGCCAAAATTTTCACCTCTGAAACATGTGCCTAAACATGTGGGTTCTGCTTTGAAACAAAATTCGCCATTTTGACTTTTGAACACTACCCTAAGGTTGATTTGATGGTTGAGAAACAAGACTCCAGGTTTGAGATCTTGGATCAAATTCCTGATAACTCCAATAAAGGGCCACTCTCTGTGGAATATATATCCAAAGTAAAGTCCCACCGCTTGAACCCGACATGTGTGTGCAGGGAGGCGTGCACATGCCTTAAGGAAGCGTTGGGCGGGACACCTAAACACCTTCGGTCATAAAAAAATAAATAAGAGGGTAGTCTCCAAGAGAAATGATCTTGTGAACCAGTTTATAAAAAAATAGTGCGAACTTTCAATCATAGCCCTTAGATTAGATCATTGAATGAACTTAAACTAACAACTTTTTATCCATCCAAAGATTATGATTAAAAGTTCACACTAGTTTGTTGTGAACTATTTTGCGACTGAATTTTTCATAGTCCATTAGCATTCTGGAAAGGGGGTGACGCGGATATTTTTTGAAAAAATGATGGGCCAGTGGCGAAAGATTTCTTCAGGAGGAAAATTATGGAATCACATACCAAACCAATGGAAGATATTCAACAAAGCAGGCATTTACAATTTTTATCAGTCTGTAGCTTGTTGCAACAATAGCTCATATGCTTACAACTCAGCCATCGAATCAGCATCGGCAACAAAAATTTGACAGGAAAACTCCATGAATTTCACACAAATAAACCTAACCATCCTAATATAAAAGCAAAAACTTTCAAAAATTATCAGTCAATCATGATTGAACTCCTAGAAAAACAGATATGCCAATTAAATGGGTGCATCCAAAGGCAATTTTGTTTTTTGGACATCATGCGGCATCAACTTCTACCTTGAATTCCAGAGTCACAATTCATCAACATGACTTGCTTTTGCTTCATAATTGCATTGACCTGCATTTGAAAAAAAATTGGTAATGCTAAATCAAGCCATTCTGCTGTAAAATGGCCACTTATGTGTGCCAAAACCAACCCCACAGCAATTATTAGATGGGTAACTTTAATTTCCGATAATCACCAATAAAGATCATCTCATTATCTTTTTTTGAATGGTAAAGATCATCTCATCACCCTAATCCAATGATCTTAAGTAGTAGGGAAGTAGATACATACCCATCCTGGTATTATATTTTTTAATTTGGGAAAGTAGAATTAATTCAAAAATCATACTATTGCTGCCTTGGTTTAGTTTAGTTCTAGAATAGCCTATGGCTAACAGATGAGCTGAACCTTTTCTAAAACAGCAGGGCATTTAAAAGAATGAAATTGCTTGACCTGAAGTCTCAAGGCAAAGCAAAAGAAAATTCTACTGTATGCTGAATGAGATTTACTGATTAGGCTTGTCCAAGGCTTGTACCACGTCTGAAAGGACACCTGGAAAGCAGATGCATTTTCAAAGGTGTAAGTTTTCAAGGATGTTATGTATTGCACCTTGATTATTGTTGATTCATATTTTTCCTTCTACGATGGTTTGGGCTACTGTCAACCCTGTGAATGCACTCTTTATTTTTTTTGTTTCTGTTGGACAAATCATTGTTATCTCTAAAAACTGATCATCAAAATCAGCAATTGAGCATAAAAAAAATGCTTACAATTATTTAAAGGCACTTGAAGAAAGACAACCTTGAAAAGTATAATATTATCAAAAACAGTATTCCCCATCCGACTCGTATGGAGATAAAGTTGGGAGAGGCTTTATATTCTGCTTAACCTAGCAGTTGATCCCAAATGTATTGGGCTTTTCTAGGCTCTCTCTTTTCGTTTTCTTTCTTTGAGGGCCAGCTTTTGGTGGGTGTAAGGGGTTCTAGGTCTCTTTGTTGTTCTATGTGCCTTGTACTTTTTTGCACATCTGGTGCCTTAAATATTAATTCAGTTACACCATTCAAAAAAAACTAGAAGTTGATCCCAAATGTTAATAGTATGTAAATCTACTTGGAAAAATGTTCATTGTTCATTTTGACTTGTGAATTAGTAAATTTTTAGTGATATTTATCAACATGTGAATGCAACTATTTCTACATTTGAACTTCCAAAGGTTTTTTTAGAGAGAGAGAGAATGAACAAAGAAACATCATCAGCAAAGAAAAGTAAGAATATACATTTGGACTACATAGTAGTTTGCTATTTATATCATTTTGCATCGTCACAATCAAACAATCAACTTTTGTAAAATTTATGCCCATGGAAAGCAGAAAATCAAATAAATCTAACAGAAGCAATGAGAAGTAACGACCAAACCTCAACATGAAGAAGATTTTCTGTTAGAACTCAATGATTGGAAACTTCAGGAAGCGTGCCAAGTTCAGCACCGTGTTTCTTAATAATTCGAGCTGATTGCAACAGGATATCTTGTTCAGTGGAGTAGAACTCTTCTTTGCTCTAGAAATTGCAATAATACGAAAATTAGTATAGACTGCAGACTGTAGTAAAACGTGAAATTCTGGAAGACTAAGGCTCGTAAGAGAATGGATGAATCAAGTCTTAGACTGAACCTTCTCCCCAAAAACCAGAAACATGCCCCACAAACAACAAAAACGACAAGAAATAGATGATAAAACACTAAAATTGCATAATCAATTTCAATACAGCTCATTGAAGCAACATCTTTTGTCAGGGCAAAGGGGCCACAAATCACAATTTGGGCAACCAATTAAGTGCATATAAACTCAAGCATCAGTTTCGGATTGGCCTGCTCATGCTGGGTGGGATCCTTTAGATGGTAATCTATTTTGCTTTGATACTAGATACAGATTGGGTATCTGAATCCTTATAGAATGATCATCAATGTCATCATAGGACTTTCCCCAATCTAGAAATCAATGATCCTGATTTGCTGAAACAACAGTCCAGCAACAGCAAAGAACTCTCTTTTGTTTTTTTTGGTTTTGCCTTGAAAAGGCTACTATTTCATTGCCAGATCAAAGAAAAAGAAAACAGCCAGAACAGCCCAACTATGGGCCTGAAAAAATACAGAATCAGCCCTACCCATAAAACCTCTAAAACATAGACAAACAGTGTAAACCCTCTAGAACAATAAAGATGGGGATAAAATAGGAGACATAAAGAAGGTTAGAGAGAAGTACCAAATTGGAGATTAAAACTTGAGAGAACAAAATATACTAAATTCATGGCTCCCTTCATATTTAAAATCAGAAAAACAACTCTAAACTCCATAAAATAAAATAAAATAAAAAAATAAAACATTTGCAAGAATGAGGAACCTATGTCCACGTAAAAGCAGTTTCCATGACATATTGTTGGGCTCCACCCCTAACGCATTATATTATGCATCTGACATATGATTGTTCGTTCTTTTTTCTTTTCGTGCTTTTCACAAACAAGTCCATCTTTATGTAACAAAATTTGTAGCACAAACAGTTCTCTCTAGCCTTAAAGAACAGCTCTAAGAAGAATATCCTAGTCATCAAAAGATGCAAAAATAAAATAAAATAAAGCAGAATAGTAAGCACTCCTCTGCAAAAATACTCTTTTAACAGTTGGGTTTTTCGGTTAACAAAATCCAAAAAACACCCTGTAATATTGGACTACCAGTAAAATATTTAAACTTGGTGATTGAATATAGAAACATTCATATTGCACTAAAAATGGACTTGAAAATAACAAGAGAAAATGAAACCAAAGAAACCTATAAAAATGGTGTTCATGAAAACAAAGTTAAAACAGAAAAATCTTGACTCTTCACGTGTACCCCAGTCATAAAAAAAATACTTTAGTAAGAAAACTTACCATATGCGTGAGGTTGCATCCAATGGTCAGTTCAGCATATGAATTTTCTATTCGAGAAAGGAAACAGTAAGGAGCCTCCTTTCCCAAGAAAACTCTTGCATTAGATCTTAGCATGGACTTTATATCCTCTGAAATCTGTGGAATCCTTTCCAGATCATCAATGCGCACAGGAATTTTGGTTGCCATAGCACGCCATTGGGCACGAGATTTGTTCACAATCACCTACAGGACACCACCAAGGTTTGTAATTGTTCCTTCTAGCAAGTTCATAAACTCGAATTAATTTTAGATCCATTATAGCACACATACACAGATACAGAGATGTTTGACCTAGTGAGGATATAACTCCTGACCATGTCATGTTTACAAATGCAAGGTTTGTTCACATTATATAATTTAACTGTGATATCACAAACCATTTCCGCTGTCATTTCTAATTAATCATACTGGAAAACTTATACGCTGGACAATCATCAAGCATTCAACTTAGTGGGAACCTTCAATTTAGCTCAGGGGTGCCAAATTATAGAAAAAAAATTCCTAGAATATGTGAAGAATGTGACATGGAGACACTAGGAACACATGTATTCTCCCCATTCCAAAGAACCTACTTAACATAGTAAAAAAAGACATCTACCCTGATGGTCAAGTAATCATCTTAAACCAAAGAGCATGGAGAAGAATTTTCTAAACTTGAAACAAGAGGACCAAGGAATGACCTTAATGTGTAAAAGCTGGAAGACTTCCATCGTTGGTGTAATGCAAGAATCCCATTAAACATCCTCAACAGTTCTATGACTTGGCATCAATTTTTATTGAACTATTGGTGGTAGGTACTGGGAGGAGTAGATAGATAGACCAAGCAATGGATCGGTTCAGGTCTGGTTCAGGTCAGGTCTTACTTGGTTCGGGTCCATTTGGGTTAAAGTCTATTTTTGGGTCATGTTAAATGGGTGTGGTCAATTTGGGTCTATTTCAAGTTTGGTTCCGATCGTGTTCTGGTAGGGTTTACTTATTTACCTAGTTAAAGGGACTTTTCAAGCGAGACATATCAAGACTGCACCTTAGATAGGTGTATACCTCATACGGTTGCATGTGCATGGCAATAATCAGATTAGTCAGGTCTACCCATTTATTTTTGGGTTCGGGTTGGGTCTACCCAAATAAATGGGTTTGGTTAAGGTCATGTCATTTATTAAATGGGTCAGGTCGGTTTGGGTCATTTATCAAATGGGTCAGGTCGAGTCGGATCGGGTCAATTTTTGCCGGGTCTATAAGTAGACCTCTAAAGACTTGGATTGAAGAGGTAAAGGACTAGGAGTTTAACAAGCCAAGCATAGATAGAAGGGAAAATGACAAATGATGATGGTGGTCAATTCTATGGTTTGGTCATTTTCTCAACTGTCTCTTTAGCCTAATGTTCCAAATCCATGTATACAAAAAATCATATGTAAACAACCCTCCTCACTCAATGATATTGAGATATTCTATAAAGACATTTTGACCCAAATAAACACCTCTCACCAAAGTGTTCACCCTAACAACTTCAGCCCCTTTCAATAATTTCAGTTCATGACTTCTATAATATCTATGACTTATTTCCACATTAGGTGGATGGATAACCCTTCAATAATGATTATTTTTTAAGGTTGTATCAGTTCCTCGTTGCTTTAGGAGGCTGATAAAATGCCATTCCAATGAGATAATACCTGATTGTTACAAAGCAAATATAGATAAAGAATCGGCAAATGTTGTCTCGACAGATCTGATCAAAGGGGTTCCTTTGTGGTGACAGTCGATGAGTGGGGTTTCCCGTCTGTCATGGCTGTTAGATAAAGTGCAAGAGATAAGGCAGGCAATTGCAGTTCAAGGATTCAAGATACTTCACGTGACTAGGTCAGATGATACAATGGCAGACATTGACGACCGAGGGTATTGGAATGATGAATGTGGTGTAGGCACTATTTTGCTGTGGTGTCCGTTAGTATGGTTCTGGGCTAGACCCTTTTGCCCTTATTTTCATTATGTATTCTGCAGTTGCATTCCTTTTTTCCAGTCAATAAAATCATAACCGTAAAAAGAAAAATAAGCAAACATAAATAAAATAAAATGTCTCCCAAAATGTTAAACATTCCACCATAATAATAGAATTACTGTCTTGAAATTAGAAAGAAATTGCTTGAGTTAAATTCTGAAGGAATCAAAAGCAGTATCAAGAAACCAGAGTGAGACCCTTTAACAGTACAAAGAACGTCGCAACTATCATGCCTGGACACTCCAATATATGCAATGTTTCCATACTGTGTCACATTGGACACTTAATTCTTATTTGTAAAATCCATGTCCATGTCGTATCCATGCTGTGTCTGGGACACTGGGTATCATAGGTTGACAATTTAGCTTCTCTTCCAACACCATGCTATACATGTTCTTGTTTGAATTGAGACTTGTTAAAGCTTGATTCCTTTCAGTCCAAATATTCATTGATTCAAGTAATTTTTGACAAGAATCCTAATTCTCTGCACCATTCTCCTTCAAACATTAATTACCTCAAGTTTGTTTGTTTAAGAACATTGAACTTCTTGGTGGTAATTGCAATAGCTTGGATATGTAGTTTCTACTGTTTCCTAAATAAATTTCAATTATCTTTCAAAAGAGGAAAAAGTGCAATAGCTTGGAAGAATGGAAAATGGTATTAACAAGAAGTAGCAAATACCTGACTGGAAAATAATGAATTCGGAACTATGACAGGGAATTTTTCAGAATTCAGTAAGGATGTAGTTGTAAGTCCCATTTCTACCACTTGTCCCTCAATAGATCCAGCCTATGGAATGAAAGGTATAAAGTTAACAATCATTGTAATGGATGAAATCCAAAATAGTCCACAGCTAAATGTCCTAATTGTAATATTTAGTTTCCAAATAACAAAACCATATAAATGGAATTAGGAGCAGATAATCAAACAAAACAGATATTAAACAGCAATGAAAAAAATGGAAATAATAACCAAGTTAAAAAATCAAATCATCATATTGCAACCCAAGAAAAAAAAAATCTGCCCACTGAAGTGATGAATTATTGAGAAAATCACATTATTAATATTATTTTATAATTATCACCATCAGCAGCATCATCATCATCATTATTATTATTAAAGATCTAACAGCATCCCTAAGTACAGATTCCATCCAAACTTGGATTCTCACTGACAAGAGGTAAAATTTGTTTCACAGGTTATGCCAAGGGCTGATATGTAGACATACAGCTTAAAGAGCCACCCCACATATGCCAATACACATGTTTAGCTGTGAGATATCATTATGAAAAAACAGGTGGGCATCAGCTGTAAATGAGCAGGCACAAAAAGCATGTAGATCCACTCATCAGTTGGGCTACACATAAATGAAATTAATCTTAAAAGGTTCACATTCAACGTACATGCACACTACATGGTTTGTCGACCTTTAAAGGCTTGAATGTTACGTGTAAGTGGCATGCATGTCCTTAGAAAGATCCAATTTATCCTTGCAGCATATAACCACAACGCTTTACTCAAATCAGATTCCTCATGACCAGATTCATGCATTCACATGATATCATGGTAGGGTAATATTTAGTTCATTGGAGCTATGATTTTGAGGCTTCAAGAGATATAAATGTTACAAATAGCATGAAAAATTTGTTAGCTGAACAAACTGCTGATCCATCTGGGGGACTTCACAACCATACAAGCACAACACAATTCTCAAAATGAAGAATCAGGGATTTGGAGACATCAATAGTTAGATTTTATAGTAAAAATAACACTGAAATAATTATGCAAATGGTCTATCACCCTTTTATAACGAAAGAGAAGGAGATATTCAAAATTCTGTGAACTAACAAGTAACAAAACTCATGAACTGATGAAACTTGAGGGTGATAGAACAACATTATAAATCACCTTGACTAGATAAGTAAAGCAATATTTTTGAAGGGCCCAAAATTCAATTTTATTTGTGGAAATTCACAAGGTTAGATTTATAGATTATGTAACTCAAATTTGGGCCAAATTGGGCAAGAGTCCAATTCACAGGGGTAGGTGGGTTTTGGAGTAAAGTACGGGTGGTAGTGGGTCGAGTTGGGTCGGGTTTGGGTAAGGTTGGCTATAGGTAATAACAGTTTTTTTGAATGGTAGGTAATAGCATAGTTTTTGTCTACTTGGCTTGACCAGTTTAATTTAACCCGACCTGAATTTGTATAAAATTTTAAAAAAAATTAAAAATTTAGAGAGAATAGAAAATGAAAGATAAAAAAGGCTTCCCTTTCATGTGAGCACTTGGGATGTGCAAAATTGATGCAATAGGCTAAGATTCTATAACTTAGTGGGGTACGTGGGCTAAAATTAATAGGCAAAAAATAAATAAATTATTTAACTATTAATTTCAATTCAATTCAGGTCGGTTTTGGGTTCGGGACCCCTTTACCGAACCCGATCCAAATTTATTTCAGGTCAGGTCAGGTCAATTTTATTTTATTTTAAGGCATGACCGAAACACGGTTGTTTTTTTTTTTCCCGGGTTGGGTCAGCTTCATGGGTTGGGCCAAAATTTGTCACCCTAGAGGGAAGGGTGCAATTGGGCCATAGCGGGCTTCACATGGCCCAGGTTGCAAGTTGTTATTTGAGGCCTAATGGATCTAGATGCATATAACCAAGATCCCTTAGGCTCTGGCCCTCAAATAACAATTTAAGGATCCTCACTAAATGCGCCCCGCCATGGCCTCAACCACACCCCTTCCCCTCTCACACCCACCTAACCATTGTGAATTGGATCCTTACCCAATTTGACCCCAATCTGCATTACATAACCCTTTGATCCAACCATATGAATTTCCACTATTGGATTGACTCTTTGGACCTTAAAAAACATGACTTTATTCAAGGAAAACTTCCAATTAGCCATCCACATGGGCCTTGGTAGACGCCACATAAAAGTCCTCAAATAAGGCCTCATTTGATTATCTATATATACATTTATATGTACATATAAAGTGGACAAATGCCTTTTGTGAAGGTTGGAGTCAGTCAACCGGTAACCATGGAAATAAGATGTCTTTGAAACAAAACCTTCAAAAATTCTAGGTGTGAGGTAACATCCATCTGCCATTTAATGAGCTCTTACCAATAACTTACAGAATTTAAACTGTTTAGTTTAAGTACTAGTATGAAATACTTCGTCATTGGTGGATTAAGCAACCGTAAGGCTGAGGAAATATATAACACTAGGTGGTGGACTTACAAGACTTGATAGGTTGGTTTAGAATAGGAACATTTTGTGTGGCTAAAGTATGAGCCTATTTGTTGACCACCTAATGAACACAACTGACCAAAAATGAAGGCCATCTTCAAGGATGTAGAGCCCCTCTGAATAATAATGCTCCAATCCTTGATAACAATATCCTTGTAAAATTATACTAAGATACTTTTCACTAAGATGAAGATGGATGTGACCAAAATCGTGATTATCCTATATTAGGCAATTATGTCTGTCAAGATTTTTGAGTATCCGTTACGATACATTCCAGTGTAATCTTTAAATACATGAATCTAAATCCAAAGAACAGTATGCAAATCTCTATCAACTATCAACGCCTGCCACAATTCTACTAAATTAAGTGCCCATCTTAATGTTTGGTTAGATGATAACTTTGATATATCAAAGCGCGAAGTATATCTAATTGATGACATACAAAACTTATATCTAAAGTCAAAGAAATTGATTCAAGAAGAATCCTGTTGAAATATGAGTAGGCAAATTGAATAACATTTTTAGTCTACTTTTATTGTGTCTCCCATTGAAAATGGGCGGAAAAATTGCATAGACAAGCCACTGAGCACATTTCCAAGGATGTCTCTAGCAGCAAAAGCAGTAGCCACTCCTGCATAAAAAATAAATGATGAAAAAAATACTCAGGTTCATTTAAGATGGAAGATATAAAAGTTGAATTCTCAGTAAAAGAAGTTACCTCCAGGTCATATGTGTAAGCATGTGTGTGTGTATGTGCATGAATAATTGAAGAAAACACCCTCCATTCAGATTAAACAAATGCAGCAGTGTAACCAATGGAAATTCAAACATACCTCCAATTCCACCAATAGTTAAAATGGACTGAACAGCCACACCACAAGCTTCAGCTGTAGCCATCAATCCTAGCACAAATAGACCCACAGATGACAGTTTGTCTAAAGATAGCAACCTTTCTCGATCAAGCCCTACTATATTTTGGGAAGCTAGAGCATGAGTGAATACATTCGTCTTCCACCTATGGAAAAACCATAGGGATGAAACAATAACAGCACCCCTCCAGGCTTGTGCAATGTATTGTGATGCAATTGTGGTCGGTGCAATCATCACACCCCTGCAAAGAAAAAGAAAAAAGATGTTTATGTCAGGGGCCCCATAACAGAGCATACATACTTTAGCAAATGATGGCATGAGATGCTAGCAACCCAAGAACTAATAACTTTCTGGTGCTGTTCCACATGTAAAAAAGATCAGTCACTAACTATAAAATAGATCTATCAGTTCCACCAGTGTATCCCTTTTACTGAGATGGTAACACAACACAAAAGTACAACCTTTAAGGTTGCATAGAAAGCACTTGCCAATGTGCTACAAACTCTTCTTCATTGGTCTATCCTGTTATTTCTATTGGTACCCAAATCACAATAAGCTTGAAAGTTATCAGATGATGGATACTAAGCTATATGTGGGAAAACATAGTAGCAAGAGCTCACAATAGGTAGGTTAAGTCCTAATTTTGCCTCAAAATGATATCAGTAAGAGGCACTGTAAGATTTGGCTGAAAGGGCATAACTATAATACCCACCCACCTAATATGGTTCCAGAGTTTTGTACTCCGAGGAAAGATGATCATCTGTTCTAACAAAAAATACAACATGATAGTGAATCGATGTTGTCCAAACAAATCCTAATCTCAGAGGAATGGGTTATTTAAGAGGATATTGATTACAACAACATTTTTTTAAAATATAAGCTAAAATTGAGAAACAACTCACAACTGTGAGAATGCCATGAAGGTTATCAGATATCGAGCAGGGTCTTCCAAAGCACCCCAGAACGTTCTCTCATATGGAACTTGTCCATCTGATGACTTCCCATATAGTAGTACAGCAGGAGTTTGCATTGAATACTTATGAAGCCTCCTCAGAATTTTTGGCATGACAAGCCAAGCCAACAGTGTAGCAGACATAGTCCATCCAACTGGAATTATTACATCTTTCAAATACGGGTGTGAATCAACAATTTGTTGAGCATAAGGAATGAGTTCTTCTTGCACCTTTTTCCCAGCATGATTAGCAGCATCTACAGAAGACTGCCAAGCAACCTTAATGTTATCCACCCAGTCACTTCCAATTGTATTGTTGTTGTCAACAGTTGAATCTCCTGAAATGGTTGCATTTGGGATGTCTTTTCTATCCGATGAAAATGCTCGATGATTAGACATGTCATTGACGCATAATGGGAATAAAGTGCTTCGGCAATGTAATATATTTTTTGACAGCATGCCATGCTGTAAAGATGCAGTTAATGGAGTCACAATTGGATTAGTTTTGTACTGCTGGACATCTACAGGAGATGGAGGAGACAACATTCCAATCTGTTTATCCCTCATACTTCTGAAAGGGCACCATCCTTTTGTGATGTGGCTATTGAATATGCTTGAACCTAATGATCTTTGATAATACTGGAAGGCATGGTTTGAAGTGACCAGCTGAGAACCATATGAATGAATGGGCCGCGCCTTAAAAGGAAGACCAACACCAGCAAAGGACTTCCAAATGGAAGTCCAAACCCGAGCCATGACCAAGCTTACTACATCCACTGGAACTGGCCAAATTAGTAAATTGTAAGTCCACTTCTCAGAAGTTTCAGCCTGCAAGTGAAAAACAAACCATTTTCTAAAATCAACAAACTTACCAATTAAAATTAGCAGGAAAGAAAGAACATGAAAATAAAAGGCTACTCTCTGGCACCCAAATTCTTGGCAAAAGGGGCCCTCTGCCTTTTCTGTACAGCTGTTACCATTTGGGAGGGTGAAGGTGAAAGAGGATGAGGTGCTTCATTATAAAAAAGAATGGACACCCAAATCAAATTCCCCAGGATGGGGATCAGACGCATAAGACAGAACAAGAATCAATTCCAGAATGCTCCATTTTACAAACTGAATGGTACTTATGTAGAAGCTAGAAAATATAAAACTAGAAATGTAGGCATTTGAGAGGAGAAAAAAGTTTCGTAGTGAGTATGGCCCCATTGAGCGGCACGATTGAAATTTTAGTCAATAGATTTCTCCAGCTGCGTTTGGGTATCTGGATTTCTATTCAACTGGGTAGCTAGCACGCAATTCTACATGAATCGGAGTTCTGATTTGGAAGAAGATAGTAGAGGCTTCACTTGTAGAGAGAAACATGATATATTGGTGGGGCATTGAGACCCACCAACATAAAGAGTGAATCCGAGACCTTTCTCTAGAACAACAATCAGCTCCATCAATCAATATAAGTTTATGATCGCCGTCAAGTGTCAACCTAGACGCAGAAATGCTAGCAATGACCGCTAGAGCTGATTTTGGTTTGTTCATCAGTACCCGCCTCCCAAACACATCATGCGTTGTTGTAAGAGATTCCTCTCCCCCGATCAGAACATTGTACAATATGGATGGGCAGTCCCGATTTGGGGGCTTTGAACATAAGAAGAAACAGGAAAAAACTACAACAAAATGCACTGAGAAGTAAAGAATCATCAAAGCAATAGAGTAAGGGTCCAAATGCAATTCGAAATACATCCAAACGCTCCGAACCAATGTTTTCACCCTCAAATACAACAGAAGGAATTCCATTTGCCAAATTCCAAATACCAAATAGCTGAAGTTTTTCCTCCTGCTTGGGTACTAACCTCGCAATTATGCTCCTCCACCACAGTTTAGAGCCCCCGTTAAAAGCTCTCCTCCAGAGTAAAGGGCACTTCTCTCATGCTATGTCTTTTGCAAGTTTTTCGTCTCTGATACTCTGATTTAACTGTCCAACAAGCACTGAAACAAAAGGAAATTTCGAAGAGCCATATCTTTGAATTTCTTTAAAAATTATGTCATTTTCATAATTTGTAAAAATTCCATTTATTCTATATCAGTTTTTCAAATTTTACTTCTATATTTAATTTTATTATAAGTTAAGAATTCTATAACTCCATTATCTAATTATATCTTTGTTTATTTTTCTAAGGTATTTTTTCCAGATTGTTAATTTATTCAAAAATATTGATTGCTATTTTGTTGAATAATTGATCTAGTTTTATCCACTCTGAACGGTCCATCGTAAAGACTTTCAGTTGAAAATAGAACTTAAACAAAATCCTCTTAACAATAAAATCTATCTTTAAGCTGTTCATATTTTCATGATTTTAAATTATATATATATATATATATATATATATATATATATTTACTAATTTTTTGAATCTTATGTTAGGCACAACTTTGCTCTTATGATGAATTTTCGAATAAATCTTTTTATCTAAGGCTATGATATCTAAAAAATCATGTTATTTCAATCACAAAAGTCATGTTATTAAGCTCTATAAATATTGATTATTTTAAATTATTTTTTAATTTTAATAAATTTATCTTATATGAGGCCTACCTTCACTCTATTTGATGGCTTATGGACATAGATTACCGTAAATATGGAATTTCGTAGAAATCACTTGATTCAATCTTATAAATCATGTTTTTTTTTTTTTTTTAAACTCTCTCAATTTCAATCGCTTTAAATTATTCTTTGACTTTTCCCCTTTTAGTTAGTAATTTTAGGCTATTCAATATTTGTACTCGATGTGATCCACTTTGGTTCAACTTTAAATACGTGTATTTAAACTATGATTAAAATTTAAATATAAATTAAATAAATTCATATTTTAGTACTTTATATAATTTATATTTTTTTATGCACATAAGAAGTAATTTCTTAACCAACCTAAAACTGCGTCTGAGTACTCCTCTCCCTTCACCGGCTACAACCAGATAACTGAAGTTGGAATACATGCATTTTATTTGACAAAATTGTGCACGCAATTCAGCCACATTTTAAAGCAAATTTTTAAATATTTATAAAACAGAGAATATGACAGTTTATTATATTTCAAATATTTATAATATATTGTAATTTTGAAATTTGTAAATTTATATCATACCCAATCTGTAATCTCCCGTCTTAGAAAGCTAAGGTTTAAATATCGGCCGATACATATCGTATCGGCCGATATATATCGGTTTTTTTAAACCGAGTAATATCGGCCGATACGATAAGTATCGGCCGTACATACGGAATATCGGCCGATATGGCCGATATTCGGTCCGAAATATTGGTCACAATATCGGCCGATATTCATAAATATCGGTATTTAAAAAAAAAAAAAAAATTTAAAACACCGATACGGTTTTTCGCGGTTTTTACACGGTTTTTCTCAGTTTTCCACGGTTTTAGGTTCTCAGGGGTATTCACGGTTTTTCGCAGTTTTCACGGTTTTCCGCGGTTTTCTGCGGTTCAGGGTTTACGGTTCTCAGGGGGTTCACGGTTTTTTACGGTTTTTTGCGGTTTTTTGCGGTTTTGTCACGGTTCATCACTATTCATCACGGTTTTTTGCGATTTTTTCACTGTTCCGATATCGGAGGAGAGAGAAAATGCCGATATCGGTATGAGAGATAAAATTATCGGCCGATATATCGCCCGTATCGCATATCGGCCGATATGTAAATATCGGCCGATATATCGGTGACACCGTTTTTTGAATCCCTGTTAGAAAGCACAAGGTCTTAGGTTCGAACCCATGTGGACTTACCTTGGTGTGCCTCATACGGTCAGAGATACCACCCATGAGGGGGTTAGTAGGATTGCCTGTGAGTTTTCCACACGTAAATCTAAAAAAAATTGATTAAAATTTTATCATGCACAAACAATGCCAATAGATGATGCATGAAAACTTACTCGACTCGAGTGTATATCCCGATTCAATATCCTCACTTTTTCACTGTGCATAATAAATTAAAATATTTATTTAATAATTTTATTTTAATCTTTTATTTTCGAAACTTTATCCTAAAAAATCTAAAACTTAAATGATTAGATGAACATCATTTTCAACAGTTAATGGCTCCGGAAATAATTATCCAATCACCCAATTCTTTTATCATAAGAGCCCATACTTGCCTCTATCAAACTGACAAACTTATTCTAAAGATGTAATAAGCACCATGATGATGACCACGTCTAATCATTTATTTGCATCTAAAATATCCTGTAGATCTTGAAAAACAAAGATTTACAAATTTTAATTTTATGAATAATTTTTATCTTCCAAAATCATATAAATAATTTTAAACAAATAAGATAAATCTGCAATAACTCCAAAAATGATGTATCGGCATAAAAGCCATGGATCAAGCCATTACATTTTTGAAACTATGGCTGTGCAAATGTCTATTACAAACTCATCCAGTGGGCCATGTGCCCTAGCCGTATACACATCAGTGACTTTTTTTTTTTTTTTTTAAAGTTTCTTGACCTGATGTGGATTCCACAAAACATATCATTTAAAATTTACATAAGAGATAATTTATCTTTAAAATTATAAATGATATAAAACTCCAAAAATTGATGGTTGATCATGGACACTGGTAATAGATGCACACAAGCCTAATTTTTTCCCCTCATATTCACTGATACCCTAGCTCTAGGAAGAAGTGAGCTTCGTCACACAACCATAATGTCTGGAATAGCAGCAGCCTTTAGCCGATTGTCATCAAAATAGTAAATTACAAGCTTCACTAAAAAACTATTTCCAAAGATTCAAATGAAACTTGGGGAATCAAACATAAAATTCAAATTGTTCACAACAGAACTTGATACAAATTATTAAGATTCAAAATTTAAATGGAAAGAACAATCACAAAGGGGACTAGAAGAAATTTTATTGAAGTTCCACCAACTCTACACATGATTTCTTGATTCAGAAGGTTGTTCAATAAGCAAGGGAATCTACAATAGGCCCTGCGTGGCGAGTGGCACAAGATATAGCACATACCATACATCTGCATGACTTCCTGCAACTAGATGGTTCACAGAAGTTGGGGAGGCAATGGTGCAGAGATGATCTGGACTAACAGCTTTCCCCATGTTAGAAAATGCAACAAAACTTTCAACCATAATGAGTTGGAACATTGATCCCAATGTTGCAATTGGATTTTCTTGGTAGCCCGTTTTCATTGCTCTTCAGATACTCTCATTATATTTAGTTCAAAAATTCCAACATATGACACTTGAATCGCGCCTCTAAAACTGCTCATAATACTTGGCAGTAACTCTAGCACCAGCTTTGAATTTATCAGGGAATACTGTTTTTACCAATGGATAGTCTTCTACTGATCCAAATCTTCAAGACCAGAATATAAAGCGTCAATGAATTATCGCATCTCTGGACTATTGATCTATTGCATATGGGCACTAGCAAAATGAAATTACTAGCTCGATGAGCAAACAGCTGTGCCAAGCCAAAATCCCAGCAAATTTGGGCTGGATGTTATAAGCTTCTTGCTATTTGCTTCTTTCCTAAATATGGTAGTTCAATACCACCTGTTAGAAGGTCCAATGAAGCATTTGAAAACTATCCTTCTAATTAATTCATTGATGGAGGATCTACACTTCACATTATCAAGTGAGCTTACATCATTTACGATGAGACATGCACACTTTTCTCCTACAAACCTGGAACAGAAGCAAGCTGATCTTCCAAGTTTTTCAACAGATCATAATATTCAGCAAATGCAGGTTGAGACTGGGGAAAAAAATCCAGACATTTAAGAGAGGATAAATAGATGGTTAATATATATGACAATAACAGAGATCTTAAAAGGACAGAGAAATACCAGGAGAGTTGTGCTGTATGCTTTCCACAACCTCCCATCATGCCGGAAAAGATCAAACAAGACCTGTAAACAGCGCACAAAAGATAAACGAGCTTCGCAAGGAAAATATCATACATAAAAGATGTATCCATAGATTATGAAACAAAGATCCACATCTTCTTCTTCTTCTTTTTTGAATGATAGAATGGTAGATAGGGGTGCAATTTTATCAAGTTCAATTGAATGATGGCTGCAACTTGGTTATGTGATCCAATTGGGTGGAGTTACAATTTACAAGGAAATAATTGGTGTGGGATAGTATAGGAGTGCAAATAGGGCCTAGGCTGGACTCACCATAAAGGGTCGTCATCATAAGAACCCTTGTGCAGTTCTTGGCCGAACATTCTCCTTTATATATAATTCAAACAAGACTAAATCAGGCCTTTGAGTAGGGCTTTTGAAGTTGTTTAGAACCTAAAGAAAATGAACCATGATAAATGCTTCTTATCACAAGCAGTGGAAGTGCAAGTTGTGATATTTGTAGTAACGAGATCAACAACAAAATGAGAGACAATGGCTGTCAGGGATTCAAATGAAGCAAAGCTCTTAGGGATTAAGAAAGTCTTGACGTTGTGGGTGAATTTTGGCAAGAAGAAGCTAATTATTGAGGGGGATTTAGCAAATGAAATAAATGGGCAAGGGGCTATAACCGTCCTCCTTGGAACCTGGTAACAATAACTAGGCAGATCAAGGCCTTGTGTACAGACAGAGAGCTTTCCTTTATGCAAGTTAAAAGATAAGCACACAGTGTGGCAGATTTCCTAGCAAAACGTGGGGTGGAAGGAGAACATGAGGGAATTTTTTTTCTGTAATTTTTTGATGAGGAATTTGTAGACTGGTGGTTTATGTTTCTTTACTATTAGGGTTTTGCTTTGTCCCAATAGCAATAACTATAGGCATGGCTTTGTAACTGTGTATGTTTTCCTTGTTTTCCTGGGTGTGAGTTTAGACCTGCCTTTGGTAATTTCTTTTTTCTATATTAATATATTTTTTCTGTTATCACTAAAATAACAAAATAATCATACTAATCATCTACTAGAGATGTATTAACTATTAAACAATGCAATTATACCTCTGCACGTCTTAAAAGAGTTGCAAGGACCACAATCCATTCTTTAAACTTGACAGCACACATATGAGCCAGAAGGAACTCAGCATCCAACCGACTTTGAAGAGTACCCATTTGAAGCTGTAACAATCACAGAAGATGATTCTCAATACCATCATCATCGAAGATTAATTCCATCTATTTGGGACTCACAAATTGATTAATGTCAAAAATAAATAAAAAGTTGTGCATGTCACTAGTTGTACCATGTTCATAACATAGATTTGAATTTTGAATATGGAAATGCATATTCAATTTTGCAATTTGTCAAAAATCCCAATTCTTGATCACATCAAAATTTGCTACTTCAACAAACATGTTTAACACATTAGGATGCAAAAGAGTCTGCAGATCATTCTTTTGCACATTGTATCCATGTTTAAAATTTGGTAACTTTGGTTTTTTAATGCTGAAGCTACTTTGTGCTCTCACGGATGAACGACAGGCGTCATCAGGGAAACAAGTCTAATCGTTGGATAGGGTGCAAAGCTAAGTTGCAATGGAACAGGTACAAGTGCGACAGCAGTGTGAAGGATTGGGTGCCGCAAAAAAAGGGGAGTGGTGTGGAGCATACCAGTCCCTTTTTGCTATTTCCGTATTTATTTGTTTTAGCACGTGTTTAGTTTATTTTAGATAAGGGTATTATTGCAATTTCTGAGTTTCCTTATTTAGGGGCAATGCAAGTTATATAAGTCCCCTCTTGTAAGCATTAACATATGATGGAATGACTAAAATTTTGGAGTTTTCCCAAACCTTGTGCGGAGAGATTCCAGTGGCGTGAGGCCATCCTTCTATCTCCAAGTATTATCCATCCTCTTCTTCTCTCTTCTTTCCTTCTCTTTCTTCTTCTTCTTATTTTTCCTTTGCCAAGAATCGAACCCCTTTGCAACACCATTTTTGGCCATTCCCAGTCCATATAATTGTCGCCATCCCTTCAAATCTCACTGCTCCTAGTCGCCTCTTCCTAATATCCATCTTAGTGCTTTCGTCTCCCTCCAAAGTCTTATTCCCTACTGCCACAACCTACCCAAGCCTCACAGTGTTGCCGCGACTCCATATCCCCCTTTCTTTGCCTCTACAAACCCCTTCCCACTTCCGCCACCTCCTGTAGACCCTCCCAAGGCCATTGCTACCTCTTCAGAGCTCCTTATCCATTGTCGCCACACACAGATCTTGACCTTGTTGTTTTCGCCTCCCCTTCTCTGAACTTCCCTTTGCTTCCCTTCGTTTGTTTCTACTCCTTTCAGTCGTTTTCTTCTTTAACCCTAATACCCATCTTATAACCCACGTGCCATATCACCCATTTACAACTTTAGGCCATTTCATTTAAAATCACATAGGCCCATTTCAGTTCAATCATTCCACCCTTTTATTAAATTTTTCAATTTATCTGTTTACATCATATTCTGGAATATTTTGCATGATTATTTGGTAAATTTTATATTAACTAATTGCATATGTTAATTGATTAATTCATTTCAGCCCATATTAGATTTAGGGTGCATTATTTTCATCTCTCTTAGGCATTTAGGGTTACCCAATCCCTTGTCCTACGCAGGGAGACATCACAATAATTAAATAAATTTAAATCTAAATTTATTTTAAATGAAAATCATCATCATCAAGCTACAAATCCCAGGTTGGTTTTATATGTTCTTCTCTTCCATTCTACCCTATAAAAAACCATACTTTTCATAACTCTACAATCAATCATATTCTTCTTTACCCCTTCCAACCAATTTCTAAAGGTCTTACCTTTCTTTATCATTGTAAATGAAAATAATGTGTGAAAATAACACTAGTAGAGAATAATGAACTAGTTTTACTCTAGACGATTAAGTGACAAATATGTCGATTTTTTTTTATTTGAATAAATATATCGACATTTTATCAAGTTTTAAGAGGAGAAATGTGTTTTTACATTTTAGTCATAATGGAAAACTGATGTGGGATCAATGCTCACCGGCAGAGCGATCCAGCAAAATCAGGGAACCCGAGTCTTCGCCAAGATTGGGAGAAGGAAAAAAAGCACGCAGCCACGGCAGGAGGAAGAAGGAGAGAAAGAGAGAAAAATAACATATTCTCATTCCATATTGACATGAATGGGGTTTTCCACCTTACATCATCCTCTTATAAAAGAAAATTAAAGAAACTCTATTAAGAAGGAAATCCTAATTACATTAGGAAACTGTTTTAACAAAACTAACTAAATATAGAATTCTAATCTAATTAAGAATGAGAAAGGAAAATTAAATAAATAAATATTAAAATAAACTAATTGGGTTGTGTCCTACACAAAAAAAAAACAATGTTAAGAAGTACTAGAATAGTCCATAAAAACATGTGTGAGTGTCCGACATGGGTGCAAGTGTCTGAAGTAGGTGCTATGTTGCACAGACACTTCAATATGGGCAACATGTCCATGTCGGACAACTTCATGCCCGTGTTAGACACTTCATTTTTATGTATAAAATCTGTCTCCCTGCCATATTGATGGCGTGTCCTTGCTGTACCTATGTCGTGTCTGGGCATCATAGCATAGGTGTGTCAAACATCTTGAAAAGTCCATGCAACATAGGCACAAAGAAATGGATATGAGATTCTTTTTGACAAAGAAGATTTGTGGTGTTCACATTATATCTACAAAGTATAAAACAAATTAAATAAAAAAGAAGAAGATCTACGGTGTTGCCGCCTTTGGATCTATCAGAGATTGTGGGGCACACATTAATGAAATAGTCATATATACACAAAAGTAACAAATGTTTGTTCTACCCTATTGGATCCTTGGAATCTTACAGACGATAGGAGCTTAAGAGGCAAGCTTAGTGCTTCCAGTATGGTTTGGCTATTTTTTTATTTATGACTGAAGGTGTCTCGCCCAACTAGTCCTTTGGAGCATGTGCACGCCTCCCTGTACACACATGCTGGGTTCAAGTGGTGGGACCTTACTTTGTACATATCCCATGGAAAGTAGCCCTTCATTGGAGTTACCAGGGATTGAACCCAAGACTTCAATCCTGAAGTCTTGTGTCTCAACCATTAGGCCAAACCCTTGGGGGTTATTGGGAGACATGAGAAAGATTTTGGCCTTTTCTCATATGGCTGTCAGAAAGGGATATATGGCATAGAGAATGAGAGGCTTAGTTTTTAAAAAAATCATAAACCAATTCATTATTCCTTGGAGGAGACTACAAACAAAGTGTTGGCCTGGGTCAAAGTTAAATCTCAGCAGTACAAATTTCATTTTGAAGTCTACGAGATTAAAGCATTAACATTGTTGCTGTAGAAGAGGTGATTATTAGAACATGATAAGGCTGTTTCATTTCATCATCATAATCGATTATCACCCTCAACATCATTGTTACTGTCACAGATTTGGTGGTGATCGTAGTAATGCACATCATTGGATTTAAAACCTTTCTTTCGTTATTTAATACCATTTGTTCACTCAACCCTACTTAAAGCCAAGAGATTTCATTCCACAATCTAGTTTGTGTCTTGTTTGACACTTCCCAAGCTCCTGTAGTTAAATTGTTATTGTGAAGGTTTGCAGGTTTTAATACACAACTATTCCCATGCATTCTTTTATCCGGTCTTGAGACCAGCACACAGCACATACCAATACATAGAGTTAATGGTCTACTGTTGCCTCTTGTACACAAACAGATGCAGCCAAAAAAGGGGAGGCATAATAAGGTTTATATATTTTCTAGCTTTGAATCACACACATACACAACACGCAAACACTATAAACAAACTCTAAATTTTCTACCTATGATTGGAAAAATTCAAAAAATAAAAAAGATGCCTATAAAAGATGATCATGCATAAAATAAGAATAATAGTTAGAGATGATACCTTTTGCCCAATTAGTTCCAGTCCAGATGCAAAATTTTCTAAGCGAGCAGATCCAGATCTTTCCCGCTGAAGATATTCCTGCAAGTTGGACGAAATCGACTTCAAATTTACAGAAGGATGAAAATGTAAATGAAAGAGAGAGAGAGAGAGAGAGAGAGAGAGAGAGAGAGAGAGAGAGAGAGATCTTCTCACCACTAGATCAAACTGAGTTCCCTTAACAAATGCCACAAGCTTGGATAGTTCTTTTCCAGACATCAAATAGCTAGCATGGCTTTCCAAAATGTTCTTAACAGAAGTAACGTGTGCACTCTGCTCTTTAATAGAGTTGCTGCTTCAAGTTATCAACAATTTTTTTTTCAGAAATTATCTCTTCTGATGTCATGCCATGGAGTTACCATAAAGATAGTTTAAAATACGTCAATATGTAACCATGCACCACCAAGATGGTAAATTACTAAGATGGCTTTACAACACTGAGCACTTTTATAATGTTAGGCCCAAGAGAACCAGTAGTCCATTTATTAAAGAGGAGAAGCCCACCTTCAATCATCCAAATGATTCTTCTAGAGGGTCCCACTGTGAATGAATGATATGAGAGGGAAAAAAAAAATAATAAAAAAACCTAAAACCTCTAATCTTTTTTTTTTTTTTTTAACTTTTTTTGAAAACAGTAGCATCTGATCTTTAGCTTGCAAACATGATACAAAGAAGAAGAAAGGAAAACAACACTTCTAAAAACAATGAGCCAGTGGCCCATACTTGACATGTAACGACCCGTCCCTCCAACATAATATTGTTCGCTTTGGACCCACAGGTGGGGCCCACATGGCTTTCAATTGGCGAACATCCCAAGGAATGTTCCTAAAAGGCCTTGTGCTAGAAGGAGGAAGCACGCTACATATATACAAGGGAATTCCACCCTGAACTAGCGATGTGGGACTTTGTATACACGCCCAACGCCCAACCTGACAATTTTTTCTCCAGGGTGGGAAGCTCCATGCTTAAGGTCCCTCTCTGGGGCAGGGTATCACAATCTACCCCCCTTAAGACCAGAGCCGTCTCCGACTTTATACATGACAACCACACCCACACTATAATCCGAGAGTTGAACCATGCTGTGATACCATTTATAACGGCTGGCCCCTCCAGCACAATATTGTCCACTTGGGCCCACAGGGGCCCGCATAGCTTTGAATTGGCGAGCCAACCCAAGGTTAAAGGCTAGACAAAAGATGGGTTTCATATCTACAGGTCCAAATTGGACAACAATAGGATTGGTTAGAGGTTCTAGTTTAGGTAAGATAAAGACGACCCTTCATCAACAGTTTTGAAGACTGATAATCAGTCCCAAGTATAAATGCTTCTGTCATAAAACATAGAGGACAGTACAAGTATGGTTTTCTTCGAAAAACATGGATAGTTTTTGTCACAAAACACATGGGTAGTTTTCTATGAAAACAAGGGTATTCTTTTTATGGAAAAGACATGCATTTCTATGAAACTTGGATGGTTTTCTATGGAAACCATGATGGTTTTCTATAAAAACATGGAGGTTTTCTCTACGAAAAACATAGAGAACTTTCTAGGATACCCATATGGTTTTCTCATAATCAACCATGAAGAAGATTTTTTGGGGGTTTCTTTATGGTGATGGGCGAAACTTAGAGGGATAGAGAGAGATGGAGGAAGATAGAAGAGAAGAAGAATAACGTACAGAGAGAAGATAGGCAACCACATACCTTAGAAAATAGAAAGAGAGGGAGAGAGCTCTTGAGAGGATCGGCCACAAGGAGAGGGATACTCGTTGTAGCATATGGTGTATACAGATGAGGGGTTTCGACCAAGGATAAGAGGTAAATATAGGAGATGTGCATATAGAGGTCAAATCGAAGAAGTCTTTGGAATTCGCATGGGACACTTAGCAACATACGAATGGAATTAGTCTTGGAATGGAACTCATTAGGAATTTTTGGATGGGTAGTTTCCGTTGGGTAGGTTTCCTCGTTGGGTAGTTACTGAGTTTAGAATTACTTTTGAATTTACAATTTTAAATTAATTCTATTGCAAGTGGGGTTAAACTTCTAATTTAATTTTTTTGTATCTAATTTTTTTTAAATGGGTAATTTGACTATGGTAGTGTGGGTCCCAAGGCCCACCCAAATTCTATGGTTTTTAATTTAAGTTGACAATATTCCAAACTTTGGGGGAAAATTGGATTTTAAACTGAGACCAAAATCTTTCTAAATTTGGATTTTAATCTTTTAATTTACTCTCTTCAATTTTATATTTCCCTAATTAAATTCAAACTTTTAAATTTAATTTTGTAAATCAAAGGGGACCTTAAATTGAAATTTCTAAATTTAACACGTGGAACCAAATTTCCAAATTTAAATTTGACTTAAACTTTTATAATTAAATGAAATTTCCATTGGTAAATTTTAATTGAGGTGGTGTGGGCCCCATGGGCCCACACAAATTTAATGATTTGTGATTTCAATTGAACTTTCTAATTTGGGAATACAATTTAGTCAATTTTATTTTCAAATTTATTTCTAAGTGCAAATTTCAAAAATTAAAGAAATCAATTTGTGTAATCTAATTGAGGAGAGGGTGTGTGCACTGGGGAGCTAATTTAATTTAAATTCTAAGTCTCTGTTTGTTTTTCCAAAACAATTTTAATAAAATAAAATAGCACACAAACACAAACAAATATTTATTTTCTAAACTAGCTTTACCCATTAACATTGACCCGCTACTCCAAGTAGGGTCACTACATCCTACCCCCTTGAAGAAATTTCGTCCTCGAAATTTAACTAACGTACTCACATTGAGTCCTACGTCTATTGCATCGTTGAACCCCGCTCTCACGTCTCTCCTACGTCTACATCACTCCAACAAAGCATCTCAAGATCAGGAATCTCATCCATCAGCCTCAATTGCAGTGCATAACTGATCCATGCGTCATCTTTCAAGCCATCAAGGTAACACATCACTCGTGGCACTACGCTACTGCCCCTAACGTCTAATACGCGTGACCTCTTGCAAATGCACCTCTACGTGGGGGGTTCACCCAGCTCCTGCTTAAGGTCCCCCTCTGGGGTGGGGTATCACATGACAACAAGTCAAGAAAAAGAAAATCATGTTTGGAAGAGGAGACCCTTGTTCTATTACCTATCAAGTAGGTCCCACCACTGGAATAGACTGCATCAGTAAATGATGTTACTCTTGTACTTTCAATATTACACCTAAATGATAAAGAACACAAATGATGATGGCACAATGAAACTGTTGAGATATCTAGGATAGATACTGAGATTTGGGGTATATTATAATAAGGAAGTTATATCTAGCAGGGTTGACAATAGTCTGATGCAGTCTATTCCAAATGATGATGGCACAATGAAACCATGTTGAGATATCTAGGATAGATACTGAGATTTGGGGTATATTATAATAAGGAGGTTATATTTAGTAGGGTTGACAATAGTCTGGTTAGATATTGTCCACATACATTAAACTTGTTATCCATATGGGTTTCGATCTTCCATGAAATGAATAGAGTAGTTTTCATGCATCTTAATGTGGAACCAATCCATGCCTACCACTGCAATCCAAGAAAACATCACTGCTTGCTGCCTTTCTCGCTGTTGCTGTTGTCATAGCTTGCACCAATCCATGCTTTCTGATATGGATCTTCCCAGTTAACTCGGTCCAACATCCTTTTATGATTCTTTGAAACCGATGCACCCTCATCTGACTCCATCCCTGAATGTTGCAACCTGTTTGCAACTCTCTCTCTTCCTCTGATTTTCGTCTTATGGACAGAATCCAGTTTGAAAACCAGCATACTTTCTCATGTCAGTCCCCACCATATCCATCTCCATTGGTCAATTATTCTCTGATCTGTTTGTCAATCATGTCCCAGCCCACCATTCCCATCCAGGCATCCTACTAATCTTCTTGCTGCTGCTTCCATCCCCATTCATTTCAATGAAACATCTGCTGCACAGCATCATCTCAGCCTTTTCGATACACCTATAATTTGCAGTTCTGTCAGCCTTCATTCACCAATAGCTCAGTTCCATCCATCGGCATTGTCTCCAGTCTCACCTTGAAATCATATTTCTTTGTTTCTTTCTCAGTTTCTGTCTATATCAGGCATCTGTTTCACCAACTCTACATTGTCACCTGTGTCACTGCCATAGGCATGAATCCTTCATCCATCACTCTTCAATTTCTCTCTTCTCTGTTTTCCATCTCATCTCGGGTTCTACATCCCCTCCAACCAGCAAACTGTCCATTTGACTCACCTTACTGTTTCTTCATCCTTGTTCCTCTCTTTTATGTTTCTTATTCCAGTTTTTCTCATCTTATTATTGTTCATCTTCTCTTTTTCTTCTTAGGTCCGCCACTGAGTTCAAATCTAGTTCTCATCTTCATTGCTGGCTCTGATTCTTTTCTTCTCCACCTTTGCTTTCCAGCTGTTTGCTATCCATCCATTCACTTGGAACTGTTATCACTGCCACTGTCAACACAAATGCCTTTGTTGCCACTTTTAGTCATCCTAATTTGATTGGCTATTCTCATTGCCAATGGATTGAAAGATCTATTTGTGCACCTGTCTAGATCTGATAATTGTGGCAACATTTGGATCGTTTATCTATTTCTGCAGATCTATTTGTTGGCCAGTCTCGGTTGGATCTGTTCTCTCAATCATGATTCCAACCATTGAGATTATCTTGATATGCCAAACTACAACACCAGAATGCTGCTCTTATCTCCATCAACTTCTTAGCTGATCAACAGTCATGTCACATTAATCATGTTTTCCATCAGTTTACAGCATCTTCAGTAATTAGTCTTCTTTTATATAGGATTAACTCATCTCTTTGCTTTTGGCTGTTGACTGCCTCAAGCTATATTGCTTAAGAAACAATGGGAGAGCACCTTCATGATTTGCTTATGTATCGAGATAAATTTTTGTATGCAGACAACCATAAAGGTTGTGGATTATATCTAATCAGGAGATAGGCGATAAGCATCTCTGTGGTGTAGGGTAAACATGGGGCGAGAATGGTTCAGAAAATAACAAAGTATAGAAGCTCTGGGAGAAAGACAAGGCAAGAGGATGGTTGGAAAGGAGTTCTTGCATGAATGGCAATTAGCAACTGAAAACATTTGAAGCTGAGGGGTAGCATAGAATCCCAGAAAGGGTAAAGAGATGGTTCAAAAGAAAAAGGAAGGAGATGACTTTGTTCATTGAAAGGTTACCCTCCAATGTCTTTTTTGGGTGATCAGATCCATTTTAAAGAGATTAGAAGAGGTCACAGACACCTTCATCTAGAAGAGGAACATCAGCAGATGTGTTTTTGCATCCATCAGATTGGAATCAGAGAAGCAAGCCTCAAGGGCGATTGAGGTGATGAATTAAAGTGGCACAAGGGGAAGTGGAGAAGATGCTGGTAGATAATTAGGTCTTTTGCCTAAAATTGGAAATCATTGCGCCGAAAATTGAAAGATCTAATTGTATGGTGAAGACAAACATCGAAAAGGAGACAAAAGGTCTGCAGAGGGAAGAATGTGAGAAAAGGCAGGTGGAATGTTTTTGTGTGACACATGTTGGATAGAGGGGGGCCCACCTGCTGATGAGGGATTTAAGGCAACTCACTTGTCTATTGAGGTTAGGGAAGAAAAGGATCTAGAGGCAACTGGCACAAGGATAGGTGAAAGGCTTTCACAGGAGAGGAAGGGGTTTCCTCTGAGGAGTTTAAGGGTCCTGTTTTAAAGGCCCTCTTAAGCAAAAGAAAAGGGTCCTCTTAAGAAAAAGAAAGGGGTTCCACGTAGCTGGTAGAAATTCAAACTTAAAACAAATTTTTTTGTGAAAAACTAGAGAATAGTTATGGAGTAAGAAGTTGACATTTGAGAAGAAACAAGACGTTGGGTCAAGATCACAAGAAATTGGAGTGGGGAGGGGTGGAACTTGACGGTTAAGGAGAGAGAGGCCATGATGCATTTTTATACTTAGATTCATATCAGAAAGAGCCAGTTGGGGATGGAAACAAAAGGAATTGGAGATAAAGCGAGGCCGGGGACATTCTGTTTAGGCCAGCCCACTAATGCTTATTGATGGAGGCCTGGTGATGGGATGCCAGTTGGGTCCATCAAATAATTTTGATTTGGGTCCAATTTAGGACCATCTTTAGGGCTTAAGGACTTTAGTTAACAAATGCAAAAGACACCAGTGGAGACGTTTGAGTGAGTTGGAAGTTACAACAACGAGACTTGCAAAAGGGTTATCAATAACGTTTCTCATCAAATGACACTGGATTCAGCAGAAATGTGAGGATATGCAAGACAACAAGACGAAGAACGGAGTTATAATTGGGAGGTGGGGTAACCAACAAAACAGGAGTAGTTTATCATTATCTAGATATTTGTTGAGAGTGAGAAAAATGATATGAATTAATTTTAAGAGTAAAGAAAAGGCGATATGAGTGTTGCACTGGATGGAGTGGCAATATGGACCATCTTCTTCTACCCACGAGGGAAAGTCAGGCATGCCTAACAATTCTTGCAAGTCTTTTAATTGGCTCTCGTACATTCCGAAAAAATAAAGAGGTCAGAAGGAGAGGAAAGAAGATAGAAGTTAATGCATATACCAAATTTGAAAGGCACTCTTAAATAGGGAGTGAGTTTTGTAAGGTATTAGAGAAGAGGTGCTTACTGGATGTCCTTTAGCGGAGTTCTATTTTGGGGATACTTGTACATGGGTTATATTTTCTAATTGATTGTTGTACTTGTATTTTTACACCTTAATAAATTATGTCAATGTTTCATAGTAGTAGTAGTAGTTGTTGTTGTGTTGTCGTGGTAGTAGTAGTAATAAGGAAGTTATACCAAGTAAGATGATATCAATCTATTACGATATGCCTCTATTTATTGTACTTGGACTCTAAATATTTAGATCTTTCATGAAATGAATAAACTAGATTTTCATACTCATTGCCAGAATTCCTTGTCAAGCATAATGCCATGCATGAAAGCTAGTATCAACCTTTTCACGTCAAGAGGTTGCCGCCTGAAACTCGAACGGAAAAGGAAATACCCCAAGAATTTTGGAGACAGTTTATCAGATTCTGCAGAAGAGTGTTCATAATCTCTCCCAGATCTCAGTAAGAACATCACCTGACAACCAAACACAACAAATTGTCACATCATTTAATGGTAAAGGTGCATAAAGGTATCAAAGATGTCATACCAGCTCCCCAGCAAGTTCATATAAGGATTCATCTAGAGTTGCCTACAAGGAAATGAATATTGTGTTAATGACGTAGCAAATTTACTACTCACAGAATTCACACTAAACTGATTATTGAAAAGATACAAATAGAGAGAATGAAGAAATCGATCTTATACCACAGAAAGAACACCACATCCTTACTTGCAATAAGCGCAGAGCACAGTACTGACTAACAGCAGGGCCTTCAAGTTTCGCAATCACCTATCACAATCATCAGTTATGAGAATATATAGCATTCAGTATCACTAGGTGAACATATATGTACAGCAGGAAATGTTGGACCTAACCAACATATGAAGAATAATCAAATCCAACCAGATTGAACTTCTTTTTTTGGGTTTCTTTTTTTTTTTTTGTGGTGGGGGGGGGGGGTGGTGGAGGGGAGGGGGAGGGGTGGAAGGCATAGCCCATGTACAAAGCCTCAACCCCTTCATACACCATAAAGATGATCCCCCTCAAGCCTATGGCACATCTTTGTCTTTCTTCTTACTCCTGCTCTTTCCACCTTTTTTCCTTTTCATACATGACAATGAAAACGCTTACTGAATAACCATTTGTAATCATAGACCTCCGCCAACCAACTCAAAGCCGCATCAAGCATTCACCTTTTCTTCATCCTTAAATTCAAGCCCCATCATCTTGACTACCCTGAGCATTTTGTAGCCTCCTTTTGTGAGACACCCCTATTCCTTAATGCTAGTAGGCCCAACTCCCCAACCTCCCTCCCTCCATCATTTTCATCGACATAAACTGCTTCCTTCACTACACCTTTTAATCCAGTTAGGCCCACCACCAACCATTCATTCTCATGCTGTTGATTTAATTGTTATAATCATAAAGCCAAGTCCAAATTAGACATAAGCAATCAATAATGATCCCTTATGGTACAAGTGGGTCCCTGCAATGTGGCTATATTAATATAGAAAATGATCCACTGAGAACAATATTTATTGAATACCACTAAGAAGCATGCCAAATTCGGTACAATTGAACCCAAATTGGATGATTTTTCCAGGTAATAGATAAATGAACATAAAAATAGATACATAAATATATATACAAAGATCAATTATTTGCACGAAGTAGTGAAAATGACAAATCATATTTGTCACAGAATTTGATTGTTCTTGAGTAGTTACAAACTAGCACATGTCCTTTCCTTCTTTTTTGAGAAATGACACAACAAGCACATTTCAATTTGATTGTTTCAGCAGTCTGAGAGTGGTTAAACATAAATAGAATAAGAAACTGAGGCATCTTTGTTAATAGCCTATGTGAATAGAAGAATGATAATGTAGAACCTGTACAATTAATCATGATTCATTCATCATCATCATCAATACATGCTAAACATATTAAGAACTCCAAAGTGATTGTTACAAACTATATTGTGCAAGATAAATTCATGTATCTTACTAGTATATAGCAAGCAGCAGTCCTGTACCATCTTCGTTGGAAACATTCCTCGAACAATCTGAAAGAAGAGATAATAGTGACTTTATAACAATAACAATAAGAACAATAATAATAATAATAACAATCACCAAAGTCAGTCATCCATCTATTTGGGGTTAGAACTCAGAAGTGGATTTAGCAAATTATTTTCCATGGGCTAAATGCTTATCTGTCCATATCTGAAAACCAGAAGCTTTATTATTGCAATAATGAGCACTTAAAACCGTGTTTTTGGCTTCTGTCGATAATAATGATGATGATGATGACGACGACAAATATATAAATAATAAATAAATAAGAGTAAATACAAGATCCTAGTAAATGGATGCATCACGTGCATTCATGCAGCTGAACAGGACTATCTGTCCATGCATTGGCCGTTCACTGTTCAAGTGTGTTATTATTATTGTGGCAGCTACGAGAAGTTCACAACAGTAAAGGGTGTGGGCTCTAGTCATGAGAGAGAGAGAGAGAGAGAGAATCCATTTTCTTACTTAATTTTAATATATGATAATATACTTCAAACTTTTGATGTAAAATTAAGAAACCATACTCTGTTGATCTTCCAGCAGCTGAGAACAAATCTGCCCAATGTCTACCATCAGTTTTCCTTGCGACACTTACAACTACATCAAGATAGTCGGGGAAGTTTCTGATCAAATCACATGTCTTCTCCAAAAGTGACAAACTGTTGGATTTTTTAGGAACTTGGGCCTGATTTTTGTTTGAATTTTGTCTGTGCATCTCAAATATTGCAACAAGAAAACAAAAAATCAACACATACATGAAAGGAAAAAAATGATGCATCATAATATTCTAAAGCATCCAAGTAATTAACAAAGCTCATAATCATTACCACTAATCTCATTTATCCGGAGTCGGCTTTCTAGGCTCTTTTCTTCTACTCTATCCTATTAAAAATCATACCCTATGTTACCCTACACAATCCCAACCAGTATGACTAAAGGACTCCAAATCCAAGTATATTTGATTTTAATTGATTAATTTCTTTTAAAAAAATTCAAATCAGTCAGGATATAAAGAGAAAAAAATCAGTTTTTTTGAATAATCTACTGCCCACTTATTACTAATAACAATAATCCAGTAAAATAAGGCACTAGGATAGGCAAGTTAATCAGGACAAAAGAGTCACTAAAGTCATTATGTAAAGGTGAAAATCTTTATCAATAGACACTAAAGAGTAAATACATTATATATATATATATATATATATATATATATATAAAAGGATGCAGATAATGAATGAGGCATTTTTCACTACCACTGTTTTTTGGAAAATTATACTCTACCGATTAAAAGAAGGGAGAGGAGGGGGGGGGGGAGGGGCATGAAGATTTGGTCAGCCACACAAAGCAGATCCACAAAAGATGATACTAAGCCATCCTTACAACTGAAAATGATACAAAGCTATGTGATACTATGCAAAATTTGAATTGCATCATGTGGACAAGGAAAATGCTAGACTTGCCCTTGATATACCTAATGTGGCAAATGATATGATTGGTATCTTAACCAACTTTTGAAAAGTCAATCAATTGTAATTTGCCACATGAGTTTTGAGGGTATAAAAAGGTAATACTCAAGCTTAAGTGTACCATCTCCCTGTGGACAATGAATAGTAATCAAAACCTAAACATGGCCAAGAGGAACCTAATTTCATCAGAACCCCAAAAACAAATACAAAAGTAAACAAGTGTTACCCCAACTTTACAGATGTCCCACATAACCCTCAGTACGATCCACCCCCACTTTGGATAAAAAACGAGTCACCCCATTAGCTGCAAAAATTCACATATCCTAGTTTATTAATTAATTTATTTTTTTATCATACTGCATAGGTAGGACATCAGGCAAGGCAACCAGTCCACATGTTCACCTATTTGTCAAATCCTTCCAAGAATTTTATTTCCCTTTTTCCCTTCTCTTTCCATACTTGTAGTATTAGGCCACTCCACAACCTTAGGCATAACAACTTGATGGGATTCTTGCATTTGATGAAGATGATGATGATGTCCAAGGGGAGACACTTCCTCTATTCTCCCAATCCAGATACCCCTTTAGACACCATCTTTCCTACATTAGATCCACATCTAGTTCCTAGCATAAAGCTAAACATGTTCAAACCATCTCAAATGGTGCTTCCTCATTTTCTCTTCTATTGGAAAGATAGAACCACATGTAGATTTAACTAATGTGTTCATCCCAACTATATCACTTAGGGGTGTTCATTCGTCCGAACCCAGCCCGTGACCGGCCCAAATCCGACTTAAAAAATCAGGCTGAACAAGCATTTTTGTTTGACAGGTTAGACTCGGGATTTTACTTAAAGCCCCATTAAGGCCCATTTATTTTCTTCTATGTTAGCTGTGTATATATTCAAAAGGTTGTACCTAATGCTGTTTTTATTTTTTTCCTAAATTGGAAATCAAACCATACAGATTGAAAAAAGACTTGGAAGACTTACCATTTATCAAAATTTCATAAAATAAATTTCTAGCTACTTGATCATAATAGTCAAAACCACTATGTGCCGAATCCTTTAAGGATGTCCTCCAACTTTGATTTTGTTAAGATTAACTAAAAATTGATTTTTGGATAGAAATTTTAACTAGTGATAGGTAATTAAGTCAACTTTCAATCTATATGGTTAGATTTTCACGTTACAAAACAAAAATAAAAAAATAAAAATAGTGTCCGGTGCGAATTTGTGACCGTGACCAATTACAAAATAAATGGGCCTTCTCCTCTGCAGTTTGGAGACATGCTTTGATTAGGTTGAGTTTCATTGGACCATGCCGTCATCGCTTGCCCAACTTTCTTACGCATGGGATTTTGTCAAGATTTCTACAAAGTGCTCCTCCTTGTGGCGTCTTTCTCTCTTCGCCACTGTTTGGAGTCTTTGGTGGGAGCAAAACAATTGAGTTTTCAAGAATACGATAGAATGCCCTCGTGCAGTATCTAGACGGATTTTTGCAAAATGAGCTTCTAGGGCGTCCACCCATGATGAGTTTAGGAACATTCAAATGTTCGAAATCTTGTGAGCATGGAAAGAATGCATTAATATTGCTTAATTTGTGTATTTTTCTTTTGTTGTCTTAGGGGTGGTTGTATTGGGTTATCGGGTTTCTTTTCTTTCTTTTGTATTTGCACCACTGGTGCTTTTCATCTATTAATATGATTACCATTTAAAAAAAATAAAATAAACGGGCTTCAAATAGCGGGCTCAGGCTTTGGCCTTTAAAATCAACGGTCTTCGAACATGCTCGGGCTTTTGTACATATAAACGGGCTCAGACTTTTTTGGCAAAGTTCGGCCTGAACTTGGCCCGTGAACAAGCCTAATATCCCTTCATGCTAAATCACACATCCAGCTTAACAATTCTCTTAATGTACATGTCCTTAATGTTTATTGATGAATCTATTATCACGATTCTATATTGCTTCATAGTTTTTAAATGGTAATGTGACTCAAATCCACAACATTCATGGTTATGACCGTGAGGCCTTCCAACTAGGCTACAACTTCTTGTCTTATATTGCTCCAGTGTGGCACAATGGTTAAGGTGGGGAGTGGGTTTGCTCCCCACGTCCTGCCTTCGGCTCCTATCTGCCTCTGACTTAAGCAGGCTGGCTGTGTGGGCTAGGTGGTGTAGGCCCTGAGGGATTAGTCCTATTGGGTAAAATACCTCAGGGATACCCTCGTTATCCCAAAAATAAAAGTTTATAGACACAAAAAGAGCTCTATTCATCAATAGAAGCAATTATCAGAACCTCCTCATACATAAACAAACAAATAATTTTAAATGAGTCAACCATATTCCATCTACTATCAGTAATTAAAAGCAATCCACAACATACCTGGAAATTTCAGCATCAAATACAGTAAATAGGAGCCACTCCAAACAGTGAGAAAAATGAGGTTTTTCAGTTGATAACCGTGCTAATTGTAAAGCTTCCTCACTTTTGTCCCTCTGGTGAAAGAAATTAGCGCAATGAAGTTACAAATATGTCAAAATAACACAGCTTCATGCATGACAGTTTGCATGGAACAACTTCAAGCTCCAAAGAAAATTCAGAGAAATGGCTTTAACATAGAAACACTGCCGCATGGACAGATGGGAAAATGGCTATAATGATGATCATTATCACTAGGATAGCTTCTACATAAATGCCAATTATATAATGAAACATACCCTGAAAATTATTGTGGAATATGAAATAACATTGTTAACAACACAGTGAACACAAATGATGTTTCTGATTGATGATGCAATTGTCGTTAAAAAATGCGATAAGCCAATAATTTATAGATAGAGGAACCATGTAAGTTACTAAAGATGAGCACCTTTAGTACAAAGTGTGACCATTTGCATTTCTTTTTTTTATGTTTTAAACAAAAAAATTCGCTTGTCACCGTCGATGTGTAATGATGATCACCCACACCCCTTCCTTAAGTTGTACTCTTCATGAGTCCGCCTATGGTGATGGTGATGGGTCCATTTGAAATGTTTAAGCTTGTAGCCCACCAAAAATCATCATAATTGATCTATGAAGCCATAGTTTTTAAAGTCATAAAGATTTAAGGGGTTAAAAAGGTGAAAAATTTTGAAGGCTTAAAAACCTAACTTGATCAGTCCAATCAAGGTCATTTTTGTGAACCACGAGTTAAAGCTTAGACCTTTCTAATGAACCCAACACTATCACCATTACCATGTAGTGACTGAGGATGATAAACTTTTTACTGTAGATGATTAACCTTTAAATCAATTAGAAATCAGAGGGGGGGAACACTGAACGGAATAAAAAAGTAGAACTTGATCACTGTGAGTATGAAGAATGCCCTATATCCAAGGTTGCCCAAGAAACATTCCCCGTAAATGAATGTTTAGCCCAAAAACCTGCCAGTCCATAATTTCAATCATGAAGCCGACATTGGCTCGAGATGAACAAATGAATAGCTTAGAAAACTGAATATTTCTTGAGGCTCATCCATATTTACAACTCTTTATGCAGCAATAACTATTTCTTTTCTAATGACTGTCTCCCACACTATAAATTATACGGGAAACATGTGAAATACAGAAATTCTTGAGAAAATTATAAGTTTAACTCAAAACATCATGTACCACTGTTTACAGCTCCACACCTTTTTTTTTCTTTTTTGAGAGAGAATGAAGAATATAGCTCCATGCCACTATATCACCTTTTTTGTTGCCTCTATCAACAAGTGACATTTCTATGCTCATAAGAGATCAATTGTGCCCAGCAAAATATATTCACATACTACATAAGAGTTCCCAAATTCATTAAACTTCACCTCTCAACATTATGCATTTCATGCAACATAATCATCCTTTCCTTCTGCATTTTTGTTTCTTTCTTTGACACATCTTTTGGACTTTTTTAATGGTTACCAGTACCATTGCAATAAGAAAAGAATACACCTAGAGAAAGCAACAGGTGCCAAAGAATGGAAAAGCACCACAATCCAGCAATCACCATGAACAACAAACTTAGATAGCTAATATAAAAGGCCAAGACATTGCTTCCACAATCTACAAAGATCAGAATGAAAACTCCCTCTAGAAAAGAACATGCTTGGCAATCTATTGCATTTCAGAGGACACAATTGCCTTTTATTTATTTGCAAAGCCGATTATTGGCACAACAATAGTGTCACCTATGCAAATAATGGATATCTAATGATTGAAGCTAACCAATTGATTAATATACAGACAAAGGTATTGATATTAGTAACTGGAAAAAGTCATGTAATTAACATAAACTTCAAACTCACAAAGATGCTAAAATAGAGAACAGAGAACAAGATAATACCTGAATAAGATGCCTCAGTAAGCAATGCAATATTGTTTGAGCTTGAGGAAAAGGCTCAAAACAGGGAAACTCTGTGCATGCTGAAAACGACATTCTCTGGGTGACACCAACAACAACACCAGCATTTGGAAGGAGCCCAAGAGGATAAACCTCACGGTCGAATTCCAGCTCAGGATCCAACTACACAGTCAACAAGCAGAAAAGGTTACAATCAAATGTAACTACCTACCTCCAAATAGTAGTCCATGACACAAATAGTTGACTATTTTTTTTTAAAGGTAAGTAGTTGACTATTTTTACCTGTCTAATTGATGACAGTGACAATAATTTAGATTTTACAGTTTGCTTAAGAATGCCAAAAAAAAGGAAAGTACCTGAATTAGTGGTGTTTCCAGTTTTTGGGATATTTTTGAGGGTGTATTGGGGTGCCGGGCTGCTTGTTTTTTGCTTTGTTTTGTGCTTCTTTTGTATTTGCACCTCTGGTGCCTCCTTTTCTTTTAATATAGTAACCATTTCAAAAAAAAAAAAAAAAAGGGAACCAACATGTGACGTTATTGTTTTGAGAATGTTAATAATTAATATCTTAAAGAAGAAAAGGATTAAAATAAGACAAGCTTCATCAAGCAAGGGATATTATCTTCAAAGAAAATTCAGGCAAAGGGACACTCAACACAGTGTCACAGAGATTGGCAAGGCAGAGTTACATGGTGTAGTTCAATTTTCCAGTGCCATAGAGGTGATAATTTGTGCTGGTCCTTTGATTTCCTCTCATGCCAATGAGGCTGAACTACATGCACAATGGAGAGGGCTAAGGAACCGGAAGTTGAAAGAGGATCTGATAGAGCATGATTCCTTTGCTAAAACTCAGTGGGATAAAGGGTGTCATACCCATGGCATCTTAGACCAGGTGGAGGAGAGCTGAGAGGCGGTTAACATCAAAGGCTATGTGATTAAGATCAAAGGCTATGTGATTCAGCATGTCCTTGGAACAACAAATATGAGGGCTGATTCTATATGTATGTATCTATATATATAGTTGGGTACACGTGCAATTCATGGGGGTAGGTGGATGTGGGGAGAATTGGATCCATTAGGTCTACAATGGACACCACAAATCTATAGATAGATAGATAGATAGATGGATGGATGGATAGAGAGAGAGAGATTGACAACTAAATGCACTATCAATTCTTTAAAAAATGGATTGACCAGGGGGCATTGGTAATGGTGATATGCAGAACCCCCCTCCACCAAAAAAAAAAGGATCTCGGACATTCCATGGGGAAGCCCCAAATATCTGAATAAAAATTTCTTTTGTACTCGCTACCAAAGGAATTAGCCTCAAAGCACCAAAGGAATTAGCACACTGATGATATAGCATGGCAAGTTTATAAAGGTGTTGAAAAGATCTTCAAACTGCATGTGCAAATTATCTAGTTCCTCCATCCTACCTCATTAAATGCATTTCATTCTAACAGGTATTGGACTTCTCCCATTTGAAGCATTTCAGACCAGGCTTCAAGTTGCATTGATTCAAGTTAAAGAATTCAAATAAAAGTTTATTATTCAGAACATATTCAGATCTTCACTTCCAAGTTTTCAACCTTTCGTCACCTTAAAGCTCAAACAACATTATTTACCATACCACTCACTGGTTACCTAGTAAATCAGAGATTACAAAGTTCTTGGGACAAAAGTTACGAAGCAAATATATGAAGTTCATGAAGCACATTTCATTTCAATGTCTATATAAATATATGAAGCAGATAAAAGATTATAGTAAAAGAAAAAAAATATTAGTAACAAAATGATGTAGTTTTGCGCCCTTCTATGTAATGATATGAAATGCATAAAATGTCAGCATTCGTGGAAGAAATAAATACCTGCAAGAAATCTTCCTGTTTGAAGGGGTCAACTCCAGGAGATGGATACCAAAGCTGTAATGGTATGTTCCAAAACAGAATATATATCAGAAAAGTGCAACGTGCCAATAAACACATCCAAGGCTTCTTTTCAAGTGGGACTTGTTGCAAGCTGTGAGGTGGAAAATGGTGGGCCTACCAATTCTTATCTACAGTTTACTAATGACACACTCCTATTCCATGAAGCAATAGAGAGATAAGTGGAGGGGATGAACATTGTACTTTCAAGCTTTGAGCAGGTGCTAATTTGGAACAAGATAAAGTTGGTAAACAGTATAATGTGGGGTACAAATGTTAAACAAGAACCACTACATCACATCCTCGGATGTAAGATCGCAAAACTCTCAATGCTCTATATTGGTCTACTTCTAGGGACACACCTAAGAGCTGAATCAATATGGATGTGGAGAATTTTAGGAGGCACCTAGCAGTGTGGAGAGAAATCATTTGTCACTCGGGGGGGGATCAAAATAATCAAAGCTGCTTTGGTAAACCTCCCAGTATATTTCATGTCACCCTTTGACATGCAACTGCAGTGGTAATAAAGAAGAAGATTCAGAGTTCTTTTTATGGGAAGGTACAAGTGAAAAGAATGTGCATCACATCATTTGGGATGAGGTGACAAGACTGGAGGGATGGCCGGGATTGTAAAGATTGGAAGATAGGAGTAGGGCTCGATTTTGCACATGGCCATGGCAGTATGGGAGAGAGACTATAGCTGTTTGAGCGAAGATCCTATTTCACAAATATGGGCTTGTTATTTAGATTGGGAACTGAGGAGTTGTCGGATAAAAAGGGGTCAAGCATAATGAGGTCCATTTTCAACTAGGGAGTGGAATTTTTATAATTCTCTAAAACAAAACAACCTGGGGACTGGGATTCCCACAATAGGAGAGTGATTTTAAAAGGGTCTTCCACAAGATTTGAAAGAGTCCTTTCCAAGATTGTTTTGGGGGTCCTACTATAAGGAAGTTAGGCAAGTGAAGATTAAGAAGTCTAAGGTGGGAAATATCTGGAGTCTAGAGTTCAAGAATCCTTAGTTGGAGGAAGAGTTAGTGGAATGTGTAAACTTTCTTAACGACCTTAACATCTACTATTAGTACAGGCAGGTCTAGATTTAGGGTGCCTCCTTGTGCACTAGGAAGGAAAGAACTTGCTCCTCCAAGGGTTAAGGCCTTTTGTTGGACAGAATTGCTCAAAAGATTCTCACCAAAAGTAACATAAAGCAATAACATATTATCTCATAGAAGTAGACTCTTTGTGCCGTTTGGAAAAGAGGAAACCACAAATCATTCGCTCCCTGAGATACAAATATCCACCGGGAGAAGTCTTTCAGCCCTTGCTTGAGCAGAAAGTTTCCAGTCGATATTTCCAAATTGGCTGGATAATTCCAAAAAAAAAAAAAAATGTATAATTCATCCAAGCCAACACCAAAAATCTCAGTCAGATTTTGGCTGAAATTTGTCAGTGAGCTCCAATATGGGCAAGTTTACCAGTTCTAAGTAGCACTTCCTAAGTTCCATACTGGAAGATTTAAGAGATTAAAAGCCAAGAGAGGAGCATTTTTAAAACACACACCATCATGTGGAAGATAATTTCAGTAGCAATAACAAGGTCACTCTAGAAAGAACAGAATAGCTGGATATTTTAAGGGAAAGTAAACACACTCAAAACGTTCTTGAATACGCCAAGACGAGATTGGTCCCCTCGGTGCATGGAAGAAAATAGTTTAGCAGCATCACAGTTAGAGATCTAGAGAGTGATTTGAAATCCTACCTAAACGATACAACCAGAAAAGGAAAATTCAAGAAAGAACAAGAGAAAGAAAGAAAAAAAAGAAAAAGAAAAAGAAAAAGAAAAACCAGAAACCATTTTAGTTCAACACTGAAAGAACAGCTAAAGGGAAGCCTGGACCAGCGGGGATTGGAGGGTGTACTTCACGATTTAGAGGGAAAAGTTGGGGGGATAGGGGGGGTTGCCAGGCCAAGAGGGAGGAAAGAATCCAACAAGGTGGAACTATTAGCAACAGGGGAGGCATTTAAGATTTTCAAGGCACATTTGCAACAAAAACAAATCATAGAATGGGCATCATACGCTGAAGTGGGCAGGAAGGAAGAAGAAAATGCCTCAGAAATTGAGAATCTCAGCAAGAGAAGTAAGTAACCTAGTGTGTGATTTGGATGCGTCCTATGTGTATGTCAAATAGTCGGCTAGTGGTGTCAATCAGAATTAGCAAAAGGGGTAGGTGATATAGTTCTCTTTAGATAGAACTCAAGGGCATTAGGTGATAGTCTCATGTAATTTTCATGTATATTTCGTAAAGAGGGTAGCATTCACCTCAGATGCTATCAACTTCATACTTGTATCTCCTTTTCAATAATAGAAGTTCTCATTGTCTTTCAAGTAAAAAAATCAAGAATTAATCAGTTATAAGCACTCACTCGAACATCATTAACAGAAGGGACGTAAAACAGACTGGGCTCCAGCCAGATGTACCCAATGCCAGGTCCTAAATTTTTTAGGGCTGGGTCGTTCAAGCTTTTACCAACCAAATTCCCATCCTATGGGTGGGAATGTGCTAGGTTGAGCTGGGCCTAGCCTGTGCCAAGCCCTACTGTTTACAAGGCAGGCATTTCAGGCTTTTGGACTTTCAAACCAAATTCCCATCCCAAGTTAACCCCAAAAGGTAGATCCCCATCCTATGAAGTAAGGTTACCTGCATTCCTCTGTGACCATAGTCTAACCAAGAAACTTCCTCAATTAAATTAGATTTCTCCTCTGATTGTCCACAAGTAACCCAAAACAGTTCAACTGAATCAGAGAGTTCCTGCTCACGCCCATCATCCAAATCAAGCAATGAAAGTTCGCCATTTGTCCGCAGAATTAAACACCTGAAAACATAAAATGCTACTTACCTTTCTGTTTTTAGTAGTGATTAATTATCATTGCCTCATTGGTAAAGATGAGAACAGATACCTTGCAGGCTGTCCAAACAGTGAGCCTGAAGAAGTAAAATGGTTCTTCCTCGATATATCTTCTCTTGGAAGTAGATCTGGGATGAAACGCATTGCTGCAGGATGGCTTTTTGCAGTCATGATTGAGAGCTCTCGTACTGTAGAAAGCTGTTTGTCATTTAATTACTTATGAATGTGTAGAATCTATAAATGTTACAAATAGTGTATGCTCTTTTAGAGTGCAAGTTAAAATATCAGCAGCTAGCATAGAGAAACCAACATTATTTGCTATTCCCAAAAAATATTGCAAAGTTAATGCAGCACAGAATAATTCCTGTTACCTGTAAAACTGGAGTATTGGAAGGTGACAGGTCACCCGAAATTTTCACATGGAATATGTGAACATCAAAAGGACAATAGGTAACAAGTATATAATCTTGAAGAACGTCCATGACCATTGGCTTTCCAAGCAATGGCTTTCGACAAAGTAAAGAGCTCTGGTCAAGATGATATCTTGGATAGAAAAGCAATTCATACCTGCAAAACGGCAAACTACTGGCTCAGAATAAACATACCTTGATTCGTTGGTAAACTATGCCGCTTCTCTATGTCAAATGGACCACACACAATGTATCCTACATGGGGATTGTAATTTTAACAACAATACCTAGACCCTCTTGGCCCACCCGTTTGTATATAATTGACTGGCCCATGTAACACAGGCCCATCTTCTAGAAAGAACTCCTAGTCAACTCTTGTATTCCTCGATTGTAGCCATAACTATGCCAAAGTTACATTCCTTGATTGTAGCCATAACTATGGCAAACGTTACACATGTATTCCTTGATTGTAGCCATAACTATGGCAAACCATGTACTATAAATAAGAATCGATCACAGAGGACATCCAATTTTTCCACCAAAATCAGTCTGTGTCTTGTGTGTGAATATCATAGATTGACTATGTACTTAAATCTAACCCATGAAAATATAAAATAGCAAATGGCACTCCAGCCTCGTAATATAATAACACGGAAGAAGTAATGCAGCAACAAGGACAAATAGAGTAGAGCTACATGTCAAAGAATACAAACAAAAGCATCATAAACATACGCTTCAATACAATCAGCATCTATAGCATTTAAAGTGAACCAACTACATGAAGATTAAGAGATTTTTTTTCAAGGTGAAGATTGAAAGAATATTAAACAGCATCATATAAAAAACAGCAGAGAATAATGTTCTTACGCATTTGAGGAACCAATATAGTTGCAAACAACAACAATTTTTCCCAACCATAACAAGCCTTTGCACTCAATTTGTTGCTCCTGGGTAATATCTCCAAAGACACGCCACTTTTTGAAACGTAAATCATGCAAGATCAACCCATGGAGGCCAGCAACTGCTAAATACATACCATCTTTGCTGGCCGCCACATGTAAAACTGGCCAATTCTGGGAAATATAAGACACCTGAAAAAAAAAAGTGCAAAATATACAAATAAAAACAGAATCTCATCAGGAACATACCATCAAATTAACAGCACATGGACAGTTAGAGAAAATAACAGCAATATAGTTATCAGTCTTAACTGGAAGGTTAAGATGTAACATCTTCAGCTCATACGTATCTTCAGACTTCACAATAAGAACTCGATCTTCACCATAAATCACTTGACGAACATGTGTCGTGCCTGAAACTCCTCTATTAAGACAACATTTACCAAAAGAAAATGCAATAATCCTCTCCGAAGACCTTTCCTCAATAGCATAAAGTCTATATCCATATTCATCCCACTGCATAAATGATGTGCCACCCATCATAGGCTCGTATTTCAAATCATGATTTGCTTTCACCATTGGAGAAGAGGCAGAACTTATTCCAATTTGACGAATTGTGCACATCAAACGACATCCAGAGACGGACCAAACTGTAAGTCCTCTACACTTCCACCCAACTGCAAAAGCAGTATTATCAGGGATCCATGCTATACAACTTACAGAACCAGTATCCTCCATAGAATACCTGCATAAATGATTAGAAAGGAAAAAAACACTTAAGCAAAATATTCACAACATCAGTTAACAGAGACAAGAATTGCAAGCATTGAATGCTTTATGTCATTGAACCATACTGAAGTGCACAAATCACTCGATGGCTTGATATTATTAAGCAAAAAGCAAACACTAAATTTACATAAATGCTATCTAAAAAAAATAAGGATAACGGTCTCAAAATAGTTCCAAGAATTATTGTCAAAAGTCAACAACAAATAATTTACAGTTATAGTTACTTTTTATAAAAATAATAATAATTTGTGTGAAGATAAATGAATTCTGGCTAATTGATCAAGTCAGAGTTTCCAGTAAGATGCCCATAGCTATCAAGTCCATTACATGGCAGCCAGGATACTCTTAGCTATTAGTAGAGAACCTGATACCTTTTCCAAACTACAGATGTCCACATACATTTTCATGTAAATTGGGGGTTGTTTCCTCTTTTTGGTTTTCCTAGGTTGCTTGCGGTCTGTGCTTGCTCCCTTTTTTCTCTTGATTAATGAAGTTACCTTTAAAAAAAAACAATTCAAACAACAAAAAGGTTCAACACTAATAAAACCAGCTGCAATTCTCTCCAGATGGCTATTCAGATATACCAACCCAAATACACCCACCAGGCTAAAACCATCGCATGATTGTCCATATACAAATCTGAGAAAATTATATTTCTGCAAAATATTTAGGGGTTACTGAATTTTGACACATCTTCATTGAGGATAATTTTTTTAGTGCAATATTTTTAATCTCTGGTCGGAAGTAAAATCCATGGAAATTTTCTTTCATGTTACTAGTGAGATGAGCACACTTTTTTCTTCAACCTCTTCAAGGCGCAACTCAGTGGCATTTGATCTTCAAGTAAGAAAAAGTTTAGTTTGGAGGGGTTAAAGTGCATAATAATTCAGAGAGTTCCTTGATGTGGAATTTTCAGTTTCAGGGTTCTTTTTTCTGTTTTATTGTACTTTATAGTTTATACTTCATACATTCTCTAATATATGCTCTTTTTAATCAATGAAAATTTTGCTGTTACACTCAAAAAGAATTTTGAAGGGAAAAAAAAAAAAGTACTGAAGCACAGTAGAAATTATGAGTTTGTGCATGGCAAGCCAAAAAGAACTACAAAACCCAGCAGAATTTCACAACTTCACTTACAATTTGCAGCACTTACCCCCAATCATACAAAGAAACGGTGCGAATAAGTGATGCGCTTTCAGCAAGGTCATATAATTCAACGGTGCCTTTCCTACAACCAACTGCAAGGATCTGTTGGTCTGAAGATATTGAAGCACACACAGCATCACTAGTATTCAACCATCCTTCAACATTAATGGAATCAGTTTGCTTTAAACCTTTCTTACTTACGGAACATAATGCAACTTGCCCTTCACCAAATAAAACAACAAGCAATCTCAATGGCAACGACAGTTCAAGCTGGACAATAGCAGAACTACTAAGAGAGTTATGGCTGGATGAGGAGACACTCAAAAGCCCTTCAGAAGCAGAAGACCCATTCTCCAAACTATGCAGTGGTTCACACACTTCACTGCTACCATAAGAGTGACTGTGAAGTTCAACTGTGCCACAGAACTGGATAAAAAATGAAGAAATTAGAAGCAGATACTATAAAACCTTTCTTTAGTAAAGAATTCCACTGTAGACAATGAAGGTTCCCTTTAGATTCAGCTTTCCCAAAGCAAAAGCTGAATCCACTTTTGGAAGAACAAGTAATCATCTCTCCATTTTACATTCAGACTGGCACAGAAATGGAAATTTCAGCGTGCAAAGTACAGTTTGTTCGCCTCTGATTGCTTACCAGACCTTAAACTATATGATATCAATTCCCTGCCAGCCCAAGATAATAGAGAAACATCCCTATAATGACTGCTTGGCACTGAATAATAGAAGAAATAGACTCTCAATCAAATTTGCAAGAACTAATACCTCTCCCTTCCAGGAAACAATATGTAGAAAGCCATTTGAAAGTCCAAGAAGTATGTGTCTGTGGTCACACACTAAATTGCTCCTGGAAAATGAATTAAAACATGAAAAAGTATAACATTTCTTAAAAGAAGATAGCTAATATAAGTTGTGTAACAAGCTCAATGCTGGGAAGGAGTTCACACATTGTTAAGTTATTATCTGAAAACGGTGCCTTCTCACTGAGAACTAGAGATATAGTGGCAAAAAACAGTCCAGACGGTTGTTTCCCTCCAGTTAGTAGTTTTTTGTCAGTCATCTGGACCCTAAAAATGTGAAGAAAGAATGAAGATGTCTGCAGGAAACACAAAATGGTTAAGTAACAGCAACTAAAAATACCAGACGTCAAAATTCCAAAACATACTCATGTTCATGCACGAAAAGTATTCCCTGAAAGCACAACCTTCACAGGAAGTTTTAAAGCTACAATGCTACAATGTAAGAAGGAACACAGTGGAAAATGTCTTTAGAAGTGAAGAATCACTCCAATAGGCATCACCAAAATGATTCTAGATTACAAAATGAACTCTATGTATGTCACTCTCTAAAGCTGTTTGAGTGAGATAACTGAATTATTAGCATTGCACAGAGCCAAAAGAAACAGTATCCAATGTGTAAAGTAACCTTCATATTACTGTTGAATTTCTCTCCAGTTCAACTTCAATTTTTTTCTTCTTTAGGGATTTGAGAGCAGCAAAATTGCAATATGATTCCCTACATGAATGCTAAGAAAGATGGGTACAATTTGGTCATTTCAAAACAGTGTAACAAACATCCATGAGAAATTGATTTTTCTCATTAAATTAAGATGTTAATATCACCAAAAAAAAGTATCGCCTAGAGTGATAGATTTTATTTATCACAATTTATAGTGATAAATCAAGAAATAGTGTTACCAAAAAACTTAATGAAAGGGGATTTGAACCATGATCACTTGATCATGGATCCAATTAAAAATTCTCACCATTTTGGTGTTTTATGCATTTATTTCAATTTAATGCTTGTAAAATAATAAATATTAACAGATGAATGAGGCTCTACAAATAGACATATAATTTCAAAAATCTTTCTAATTATCAAATTTATTTGAATATTACTCATAGCATATTTTTAAAAAGCATTTTATTTTTCGTCAACATTCTCCCAATGACATTAAGATAAATCCTTAAATATCTAAAAATATACCAATGCTATCTTTGGCTGATAATATCCCAAGAATGATAATTTTTTTACGATGTTTTTTTTTCTTTTTGAATGATAATTTTTACAATGTTTCCAGATGTAACCTAATATTTTATGGAACCAATTATTGCTATTTAACTCAATAATGATTCCAATACAAGACTAGCTTCTTAAATTTGAATTCTGTTAGCAAATATTGCTTATGCAATTTTCTTGAAATTTGTCCCATTACCGGATTTCTCATTCAAACAAGTTTGGGAATACGAGTGTGTTACTGATGTATATGAGATATGACCACCCAAGAACTGTTTATGGCTTAATCAAGATGCAAACCAGGGCATGAGGCCCACATAGATAAGTTCAGATACATGGGGTTTGGTCAATTGAAAAGATCAATGAAAAATGGGTCCACCAAAAATCAGCTCAGTCAAATCTATCTAATTGCAGTTTTTAAAGCCTCAAAGATTCAGATAGTGAATAGGTCTAGTTCCGGTACGGCACACCTGGATGATTTCCAATTTATTGTGGTAGATGGGATTTTGTTTGGGGAAGGGTGGGGGGTCATAAGTTTGAGCTGAACCAAGAAATGTGTGTGTGTGTGAGAGAGAGAGAGACATATGCCTACAACCATGCATATAATGGTTGACTTTGTGGTAAGACGGGATAGGAGGATGATAATGATGCATTCCATAAAAGATAGATTAGAGAGAAGTACATCTAAGGTCATCTCTATCAAATAGGAACCAGTAGTAGTAGATAAATACTAAATATTTAAACCAAGAAGTTGCATTTTTTAATCAGTATATGGAAACTGATGCAAACATTTAAGTATGCAAAGAAGATAAGGTTTATTGAGCTCTTTAATGTTTGGGTCATCAACAGTAAAACCATGTGACAGTTCATATCATGATATGTATTTTTTTTTAAGTTCACAATTTTTTTTGTGATAATTTCCACCAACACTCAAAACTTTAACTATTGAATGGAATACTACATTTCCACCAAGTGAACATAGGCTGTGCTCAAGAACGAGCATTGAACTTAATGATTTCCTTTTTTAGTAGAAAATATGTGTATGTGGTAAAGCTGTGGTAAAATAGGATCCAAAAAGAAATTCGATTACTTCAGAGTTGGACAACAAATAAGCTTAACCATAGTTTAAGAACTCAAAATAACTCAGCCTGTTTGGTCAAGTCAACTCAATACAATTGAATTTTGAGTCTAGGAACTCAGTGAGCCCAAAACTTGTTAAACTATACTGAATTGGAATTCGAATTGACTCCAAGTTTCAAGTTTCTACACCACAAGTCTAATTTGAATCCAAACACGATTTGGCATCATAATTTCACCATTATCCTCTTTTAACGAACTATATTGCTGATTCAAACCCAAAAATTCATCCAAATGCAATAACAGTCTTCCAGGTCGCTCTTTGCAATTTCTTCATTCACAATAACATGACAAATCAAAGGACATTGGATAATTCTAAGAAGGCAGACAAATACTCACAATGACAGCTATCAGTTTCGTGTCGGGGCTCCAAACTGCCTGCAAATTCTCCCCTTCCCTTTTTACGGACTCCGAATCTCTCATGTACTTTCCCAATCTCACTTTGTGCTGATTTCAAATCCCATTTTCAATATACAAATATTTGTGCATAGAGATGGGTGGGGTGAGCGCCGGAGGGGGGGGGGGGGGGGGGGGGGGGGGGTGGAGAGAGAGAGAGAGAGAGAGAGAGAATAGATAAAGAACATGAAAGAAGTGAAATTGAGGAAATACCTGAGAGGAACTCCAAAGCTCGAGATGAGTGGGAGCGACGACGAGAAGAAGGCGATTGGTAGTTTTCAGATAAATGATTTGTTGAGAAGAAGGGCCGAGGCCTTGTTGTAAAGGGATGACCTGAGGCCATCCGTACGGCATATACATCTTCGGAACGGTGTATGAGAGATCAGAGTGGCAGGATCGGAGATCGGAGAGAAAGCATTTCAAGGCGATCGAGATAGAAGACGGAAAAAAATGAATAAATTAAAATTAGATCCCTTTTATGGCTTTTGCTGGGACGCAGGGAAGGAGAAGAGTAGAATATAGGTCGAGGAGATCTGGGCAGCGCTCGACCCGTGAACGTCCAGCATAGTTTGCCGGGGTGATTTTCGTAAGAAGTGGTTGAACGATCCAAATCGTCCATTTGATGGGAAAATCATCCATGGCTCGATATCTTCGAACTTAAACTTGCAACTAGAAATAATAATTACATGTCGTTGAACAGTTTTTTTCCTTCTTTTAGGATGCATTTAATGTATACAATTAAATATTAATAGACTATACATCTGTCATACAGTATTTATATAGGTGATATCGGCCATGATATCACTAATATCTATAATATCAAAATTAAAAAAAAAAAAATTAATATCAGTCGTAAGCTCACTGATATTCCGCCGATAACACCAGTGGAATTTTGAAAATCGGTCAAATTTTAAAAAAAAAAGAGAGAGAGAAACATTTCACTAATAATAATTTAATAAAATTAATTAATAGATAAAAACAACAATTGCATCAAGTGAACTTGGCCGTTATATCTTGATTCTCAAGAAATGCATCAGTTAAGACAAACAGAAACAGTGACTTGACTCAATGTGAATTTTATTGAGTCAATCTTATATGTACAACTATTTTTCATAATTTAAAAGTACACTTAAAGTGATTCATCTGTGTTTTTTCAATTTACTTTGTGATTGTTATTCTGTCCAGTTTTTCATTCTCAGTCTTATTTTAGTAACGTCATGGATGGGATTACCATCGTAGTTCATAAATTGAAAAAAATCCGGACAAGTTAGTATTAAGTGACTTAGCTGAATAAGATTTCAACAAATTTGTAGACTTTTTAAATCAAGTTGAAAAGCTCACTCGAGTTACTCAATAAAATTTCTAGTTAATCTTGAATTTTGTGTTTGTCTAAGATTTTAGTTTTTCATAACTAGTTATGATACTCATTATGCAATTAGCAAGTCATCTATTTGATAATACTATTTTAATTAACCCATTACCAATTTCCAGCATGGGAATTGCTCTTTCTTAGTTCTAGGAAAGAGGCAATGAATTGGGTTTGGGTAACGTTATTAAGGTTCAAAAGTTCTATGATCTAAATCAATTTGTTATATTTAAAGGCTCAATCCAATCTAATCCAATTTGAACCATATTACATTTCTCTCAAACCAAATGAACATAATTCAAATTTATGAAAAGCGAAACATATATGAAAAACGAGAAGCAATACTTTTATTAAAAAGAAAAAATTTGAGAGAAGGCATTTCTAAGCATACAGGAGATTTGCACTATGAGCAATGGGTTTGGAGCATCGAAATTGGAGAAGAATTGGAGAGCAGAATTTTAAATTTTAATCCATTTTGAATTATATAGATATTGAACTTAAGTTATATGAATTGAAGTTCAATAATAAAACAATAATTTACACATTGTGAGTCACACCGACAAAGATTTTAAGTCCAAACGTTAGATCATGTGCAGTGAAGTCATGGTGCAACTAACATAAAAGGAAAATTTTCAAATTTCTTCCATCTTAGTCCTTAAAAAAGTTTTGTCTACCTCCACCAACTTGTGCCTTCATCACCATTGTATCAATAAAGAGAACTATCAGACAACCACCCAGATCAATACTCATTGAAAAGAATTTAAGGCCCTCACTAATCAAATGCATGTTAGTGGCAGAGGGAATGTTCCAAATTGGTTGAGCCTTGCCCACCCTTGGTTGGACTTAGTCAATCTTTTGGCACATTCACTTCACGAATTTGGATCGGCTGGCACTTGCTTAACTTAATAGTGGCTTGTTACAGGCACGTGTACAGTGGATGGCATGCCACAAAGGCGTCTTAGAAGATTACTTGCAGCTCGTGCCAAGCGCATGCAAGTAAGCAGCAGCAGCAACACAATTTTTTTTTTAATGCAGAAAAGAATGGTGTGAATGAGAATAGAAAAGGTGATGATTGATGATTTGTAAAATATATTTGGTGGGTTTAAATTATAAGTCAATTTAATATAATATGAGATAGAATAAAAATTAGATTTTTTTATTTAATAAATTATGAAGCTTTAAATATATTAATCAAATTCTTAACATTCACTGTTAAATATAAGGCAATACATCTTATAATAAAGGGTTTGACATTTAGTTTCGAGTTTCAACTGAGAGAGTTTGATAATACAATAATAGCTAGAATAGGATTATCACATTCTTGATTCTCCTTTACTTAAAAAAAACCTCAAATGACAGGTATGTCAACTCAACTCAACTAGTCAACTTAAATCCCGTAAAAGTAGAAGCAACCGTTGCTTGAAGTACTCCATCATCTATCTGCTGCATGAGTCTCGCCATGAATTTTTTTAAGGTAAAGACACCCTCATTACAAATTGAGAAAATTAGAGAAGACAAATGGCACTAGGGTTGACAAATATATATTAAGAAGATAAGAAAGGATTATATATCTATTAAATAGTTAAATGTATTTGTCTTGAAATGAACAGTAAATCAACTCAACTACATGAAAATGATATCACATGATCATTTAAACAAAAAAAAAAAAATTGTTTTAGAAATTTAGAGTATATAGCAAGATCAAATGTGGAAAAAATGAACATAGGTGTATTAGAAATTTAGAGTATATATCAAGATCAAATGTGGATAAAATGAATATAGGTGTATTAGAAATTTAGAGTATATATCAAGATCAAATGTGCGTAAAATGAATATAGGTGTATTAGAAATTTAGAGTATATATCAAGATCAAATGTGGATAAAATGAATATAGGTGTATTTTGAAAGATGTCAATCAACCATTGCCCAAGTAACAAAAGATGGGCATCTAGTTATTATAATTGGGTCTACAAATGATGATAATAATGATGAATGTGTTACGAGTTCGAGTATCTGTGGAATAACTCGGTGGCTATCCGATAAGAGTGTAAGACATCATTAGAAGGAGGAGTTTAGTAGAGCTGTGCTCGAGGTTTTCCCTCTAGGTCAAAATAAAATAAAACAATGATGAATACATTAGATAAATCTATAATTTCATTTCAAATGCTATCAAGTTAAGAGATACAGATCCAGTTCAACTAAAGGAACCATATCAACTGATGCACTTGAGCCAAGAAATCAAGGGTCCACATGCAACGGCTGACTTGTACTGTAGAGTTAAAATGAAATTGTTTTTAGAATCTTCCAAATGTAGATGGACGTGAATCATGCTCTTTCCAAATTCTCCCGGCTTCCTAGTTGTACATATCAATGTTCCTCCCATTACAATAATCTCTATAAATAAGTGAAACGAAGATACATTCCTCTCAAGTTGGCTAAGAGTGGGACAAAAGGTGTTGGGTGTCTTCGATTTTGATAGATGGATAGTGGGGTGAAGAGATCAGCAGATTCTCATGGAAGAAACAGGAGAATCCGAGCAGCTATTCAGGTGTTGCTTGGGCTGGTTTTTCTTGGATGGTTGATGATGTGGGTCATAATGCCCACAAATACCTATAAGCAGACATGGGTGATCAAGATACGTGCAGATACAAATTCGACGTATTTCGGAATACAAGGTTGGATTCTTCAAGCCTTTTTTTAAAAAGAAAAAATCATTTCATGGCAGCTAGAATTGCCATGAACTGGTTTTGTTGAATCTGTTATGAGGTCGAATTGCCCTGTTTCAGAATTTTCTTTTCTTCAATGTCTTGTTGACTGGCTGCCATTGCAGGTGCAAACCTACTGATATTCACATTTCCAATCCTGTTCATTGCTGTTCTGGGTTGTGCTTATCTCCATCTGGGAAAAAAATATGGTAACTGCACTGATAGGTAAATACAGTTTCTTCCCCGTCGTTTTCTTTAGTGTTCAAAAAGCATCTAACAAGTCACACACTTGTTTACAAGAAAATTAACAATTTAAAGATATTTTATCAAGGAATTTTGAACAAAGAAAGAAAAGACAAGAGAATAAACTGATGAAAACCAGCAATGACTAACCTTTTTGCTCACAATGTGACATCTTATCATCAACGTCATGGAAATTTTCTAATCCTCAAGTACAGCAGACTTTAACCAATAAACTATGCTATAATTCATAAAATTTTATACCAAACTAGTAAAATACACTAGAGAGACTCTACTCGACTAAACCTTAACAAATCAATGTCAAATAAACTTCTCAAAAATTCAAAATAATTGTATAAATCCATGGCTCTGAAGCCATTTTTGTTGATGTCACAAATAAGTATTTCTGTTAGAACCAGAGTATCTAGTCCAAAAAACTAATTTATTAGGTGGAGTGATAAAAGTTTTTTATAAACTTCTAGATCTTTCTCTACACTTCTAGTGTGGAACTTGTTTGTAGCCTCAAAATTCTCTCTCAAATGAGACCGACCATCTCGTCCGCTTAGGAGATTTTCTGAGTCCACATAAAGTAGCCTGAGATCTAACTCTGATACCACTTGGTAGGACTTGGATATCCAGCTCAAAAGACTAGTATATTAAGTAGAGTGACTCAAGTCCTTTATAAATTCCTAGATCTCTCTCTATACTTCCAATGTGGGACTCGTTCACAACTCCAACAATTTATCTTTTTTTTTTTTTTCTAAATCACATGTTAACTTGATTGGATTTGATGGTGCAGCAATGGTAAAAACAGCCGTTTGGACTTATGGAGAAGGCCTGTGCTTGTGAAAGGTCCATTGGGGATAGTCTCAGCAATAGAATTGGCTTTCTCTACCATGTTTGTAACACTCTTGATCTGGTCCTTCTCCTCTTACCTGCATATCAGCTTCTCAGATATCAATTCCAAGACAGCAGAGAAGGATGGCGAGAAAGTGTAAGAAGATCATCTCTCAGTTTATCATGAACTGCAAATCCCATGCAGAGTAGTTTGATCTAAATCTCTAATTAAAGATGGTGTTGCTTTGTTTAGGTGGGAAGCAAGATTAGACAGCGCGGCTCTAAGATTAGGCTTGATTGGGAACATCTGCTGCGCTTTTCTCTTCTTTCCGGTCACCCGAGGATCGTCGATCTTGCCGCTGGTGGGCCTCACCTCGGAAGCCAGCATCAAGTATCACATATGGCTTGGACATACTGTCATGACCCTCTTCACTGCACATGGTTTGTGCTACATCATCTACTGGGCCGCCACCAACCAGATTTCACAGGTACAAGTGGACATTACACTATAGTTTTGAACAAGAAAACTCAACCAACACTTTTTCAATCTCAGCTCTACATAATTAAGTATAATAATGGGAAGTATATGAAGTTTCATTTCCACATCAAAATTCAAAAGTTATAATTATAAAGTTTGAATTATCATTTAATGATGAAACTTTATGCATTTCATATTCATATAATCAACTATCACATTCATCTAATTATATTGAGCTTTGTCATCCATATCATAATTTTTTGCGTTGGTGATTCTTAATTGGAAAATCTCACTAAACTTAACTCCGTTCATTTAATATGCATGAATGGTGAACCACATTATATCCTAATTTTTTTAATATGCAATGGCTGATATGCGTATGCACACATGATCATGCCAATTGGTATAAATATAAAGGTGTCCGGTGATAGTCATCCTTGGCATTGCCACACCCACGGGGTCAACCATAATGTATGATAATAGATGAATTTAAAAGGTATTTTTAGAGTGATGCTTCTCATATAAAATTAGATCTATTGAATTTATCTCAAAGATCAACACTTAAAATGGAATTAATTTTGAATTGATTTCAATCTAATTGTGAGATTAATTCGGAATGAGTTTAAATTGGATATGTATACAAATAGAAAGCTTGTTATTCAACAGTATAACATGACTTTCATCAGGGATTGATGGGTGTGAGAAGAGGAAGTAGTGATTTTGGGCCCGTGGGCCCATCTAGAGGCCAGGTGAAAATTTTGCTAGAGAGGAAAATACATAGGATTCCCTTCCTTTTTCATTATTTATACTTATTGTGTGTCTGGTGAGTCTTTAGTCTAAAAAAGATTAGAGATTTCAATCATACTCATTTGGCATAGAAACAAATATGTTAAAAAATAAGAGATTTTGAGGTATGAGAGAGATTCTTCTTGTACATAGTCTAAATATTCACTTGAAAACCCCCTCACATCTCTTTCACTTTAGCAATAACCAATATTTCCTTTCTTTATTGACAACCAAAAAGCAAAATTTCAATTTAAATAAATTTTCTCTTAATCTCTTAAATTCAGAATCTTCAATATTAAAATCTACCCATTGTCAAACACACTTTTACTAATCAAGAAATTTCACTTTTTCTCTCTTGAAGAGAGAGGAGAAATTATGGTTTCCATCCTCCTCCTTTGCTTCTTTTTATTCTTTTCTCCTGTACATTTTCCTTTAAAATTGTCAAGCAAAATATAAGATGATCCCTCAAGAGGATAATTCCCTGCTCTAAAAGGAATCCCCTAAAATATTTCTGCTCGTCCAAAGCTACACCAGTGTTGACCCAACTAGTGCTTATATTTGACAATGCAGGCCCTGAATCTAGTGGGCCATGATGTAGATGGACAGTTCTTTTATTTCATTCGTTGCTGTTGATTGGGAAGGTGTGGTATCCTCAATTTTTAACATTTCACAACCGTTAAATCAGGATAGAACTGCAGTTTTTGTCCAGCATTGTTTCCCATCCATGGATGGTTTTGAAGATTTAGATCATAATCAGTCATAAACTTCTCTCCTTCTTGAAAATACTTTGGAACCATCTTAAAGGGCCAATTCAGTGGAAATATATGTAATCCACCAAGATTTCTTCTGATATATATATAGAATTCAAACATCACAAATGTTGCGTAGATTTTTAAATATTTTATGCAATGAAATTGGGTTCAACTTTTGCAGGCAACAATTTGCAGAAGTGGTTGCACCCATCTCTGCCAAATCAAATGTAATTTAGTCTAACAATGTCAATTTTGTGACAATGCAGATGATTAAATGGGATAAAGTTGGGGTAGCAAATGTTCCAGGGGAGTTAGCATTGATCTTTGGACTAATCATGTGGGCTACAAGCATCCCTCGCATAAGGCGTAAGATGTTTGAGCTCTTCTACTACACACATCATCTCTACTTCCTCTTCCTATTCTTCTTTGTCTTGCATGTTGGGACTTCTTTCTTCTTCCTCATTCTCCCCGGTGTCTACCTCTTCTTGGTTGATCGTTTCTTGCGATATCTGCAATCTCGGACAAAGGTTAGACTAGTTTCAGCCCGTGTCTTACCTTGCGAAGCGGTTGAGCTAAACTTCTCCAAGAGGCAAGGTGAGTATCTGATCTTGTATATCAGAATTTTGCAAGGCAATTCACCTGTTTCAATTCATCAAGGGTCTAGTTTTGGTAGCTGAGATTTCTTTTCGCAGGGTTAACGTATACACCAACAAGTACTGTGTTCATCAATGTGCCTGGCATTTCCTCCTTGCAATGGCACCCTTTCACTGTGACATCCAATAGCAGCATGGAGCCCGATAAACTCAGCGTCATCATCAAGAAGGAAGGAAGTTGGTCTGAGAAGCTCTATCAGGCACTTTCATCGCCTACCGCAGAGCGTCTGGATGTTTCCATTGAAGGACCCTATGGACCTGCTTCGACTCAATTCCTAAGGTTTGTACATGATTTAGTATTATTGTTACTGCTGCCATAATTGTTTTGGGAAATTCATGGAGATATCAACATTTCAATCTTCCATCTATTTTACAGTAAATGTTCCATATGGTTACGAGATGGAGGTAACAAGCCAAAGAGCCAAATAGCCCTTTTACCTCACTTTCATAAATACTGAAAACAGAACAACTCTAAAAGACAGTCTTGAGAAAAAACAGAGCAACAAATTATGGGCTGCCCTGTATTCTGCCCGCTTCTCTCCTTGATCCTGTTAAATTGAGAATCTCATGTTTAAGAAAGAAATAGGTTTTCCTTCATGCAATCTTCATTGCATCACCTTATGGTAATTTATGTGGTGAAATCACAAACATAATTTTTTTTGTTCATTCCGATCCATTGATCAATTTTCATTTGAAAAATGTCCTGGTTGGTTGTCTGAATTATCATAAAAGATTAGTTTGAACTATACAACCATCCATTCGTTATGGTTCTATTAATGTGTTTCACACATTGAATTAGTCTGAAATTGAGAAATAGAATTGATGGATGCAGGCATGACACACTAGTGATGATAAGTGGAGGCAGTGGCATTACTCCATTCATATCCATCATCAGAGAACTCATCTTCAAGAGCACCGCCTTAGGCTCTTCAACGCCACACATCCTCCTAATCAGTGTCTTCAAGAACAGTAGTGATTTAACCATGCTTGATCTTCTCATCCCTATCAGTGGCACCCCATCCGATACTTCTCAAATGATGTTCCAGCTCGAGGCCTTTGTCACAAGAGAGAAGGAACCAACCACCGATGCTCAAAAGCTCGTTAGACCAATATGGTTCAGACCAAGCCGAACTGATGCTCCCATTTCTGCTGTTCTAGGCCCGAACAGTTGGCTTTGGCTAGGCACTGTAATCTCAACATCTTTTGTAATGTTCCTGATACTCTTGGGTATTCTTGACAGCTTCTACATATACCCCATTGACCATAACACCAACAAGGTGTATCCTTTCTCAGACAAGTCTCTGTTAAGCATGCTATTCATGTTTTTCTTTATAGCTGCGACAGCTAGTGCTGCTGCTCTGTGGAACAAGAAACAGAACACCATGGAAGGGAGCCAGATCCAGGATAAAGAGGTGGTGACTCCAACGACATCGCCAGGGTCATGGTTCTACAATGCTGATCGGGAATTAGAGTCTCTACCTCATCAGTCCCTCATCCAATCAACCAAAGTGCACTTTGGTGCAAGGCCTGATCTTAAAAGTAAGCTACTCTTAGCTCCCTTTGCAGCATCCTCATGATTGAATTGGTCATTTCACGTGGAAGTTACTATAATTCTATTTAATGATCGATTCACCTTTGAATTGGTACATTTGGTTGTCGTCACTGGGACAATCTAGTTTCGATAGAAACATGGGGTGGATAATTTTAAAAAGGGCATTTTATGATTGGGCGTGGCCAGCCTATGCATGATTTTTCTTCAATTGCTAATTTTATAATTCAAAAACTTGTTTACTCGAAATGAACTGGCCTAGATGAAATTTCCAACCCTTTTACGTTCGTGGAAATGAAGTTTACATTCATAATAGATGTAGATGCAGAGCTAGGTTCTTTAAGGAACAAGTAGATATGGATGAACCCCTGATCTGACCTGCATTTGGATCATTTACACCCCTAACACCACATCCAAGTGCAGCTTGTTGGTCCAACATTCTGACAATTGAACACATGTTCACTTGATTTTTTGGATCTGGGAATACAAAAAATGGGGTTGTCGCCGATCGATGGCTTCAATCTCTCACTTGTCTCATTATGTTAATGCATATGAATTGTTAGAGCTGATTGCAAACGAGTCCCACATTGGAAGTGTAGAGGGAGATATATGGATTTATAAATGACTTGGATTGCTCCACCTAACATGTTAGTCTTTTCAGCTGGATACCCAGGTCCTAACAAGTGGTTATCAAAGTCTAGTCTCAGACTTTCACATGTGGACTTAGGGGGTCCCCTAAGCAGATGAAATGGCTGGCTCTGTTCGAGCGGAGAATTCTTGGAGCTAGCTCCGAACGAGTCCCACATTGGAAGTGTAGAGGGAGATTTAGGGATTTATAAATGACTTGAATCACCTCACCTAACAGGGTAGTATTTTGGACTGGATACCCAGGTCCTAATAATATATATCCCATTAATCGACTGACAAGCATAGTATGTGCATTCCATGCAGAGATGCTGTTGGATTGCGAAGGATCAAGTGTTGGAGTATTGGTCTGTGGCCCAAATGGGATGAGGCGTGAAGTTGCAACCATCTGTTCATCTGCTTTGGCAGACCACTTACACTTCGAGTCTATCAGCTTTAGTTGGTGACCATTATTATCTTCCTATCTGCAATTTACGAAGAAGAGAGAAAGAAAGAGATCTTTAAAAGAATCAAACAAGTTCGATCGAGAGCTTTCCATGTGTGACAGTGCTGTTAGAGTTATGTGCCTAAGAAAGTTGTGTGAATAACACACATGGGAGGATTCACTAATTATACTCCCATATGTTTGTAGTACGAGAGTTTTATCAAAACTTTGTACCGTATAAATGAAAAAACGTGTACATATAATATAAATTTATTGTGTACTTCTTTAGTGAAAATTACTGGTGATGGTTGAAATTATCTGGTGTGAATGATTAAAAAATTGATCTAAATTTACAACTTTGAGATGAACATAAAACTGCTAGGTTTTATATTTAAATATTTAAAAGTTTAATTTAATAAGGATTGAAAGTTCAAACTAATTTTTTAAACCGGTTTCCGACAAATTTTCCTCATTGTCTGTCAATTGAAAAAAATAAAGTATTAAGAAATGAAGTAAAAATTTGAAAAATTATGGGTTGTGATGAATTAAAAAAGATATTCTCAATTTATTTTTAGCATTCTAGGCTTCTAAGTTTGCGATGATGCAAATCCATTTTGGGAAAGAAACTTGTATCACAAGAAAAGCCAGCCAACAAAGTGTTTGGTTAATTTCTGCAACCAAGTGAATGGAGCCCACATTTGACTTGTGACACCATTGTCAATTGGTCATCCATGATCTGCCATAAATCTAATTTTAGTGATTAAAGGGCATTTGAAATAACGTCATCCCAATGGCATTCGTTATAATAATAACTCTCTTAGGTGTGGATCAACTTAGGGCCATTTAATCATAGATTTAAATGGTTAAAAATGTTGATTTAGTACAGAAAAATGAAATAAATTTAGTAAATTTAAATTCGTAGTAGATTGATGTCTATTTGATGGGATTGGATATCAAATGTAAAAAAAAAAAAAGATTAAACAGTTTCATTTTGCTTATAAAAAATCATAAGTTAAAATAATTTGATGTAATTTTTCCGATCAATACTGTCTTGACAGATATGCATACGATATATATCGGTCATACAACATTAATATTAGTCGATATTAGGGCTGCAACTTGAGTCGAGTTCTTTAAAGCCCAACCCGACCCGAGTTGATATTTATGGAATCCGACCTGGCCCGATCCGAACTTCTTAACCCGACCCAACCCGAATCCTAACCCAAATCAACCCGAATTCTAACCTGACCCACATTTTGAACCCATTTTAGCCTAACTTTAGTAGGGTCGGGTCGAGTTAGGTAGGGTCGGATTAACTTGTAAAATTCTCAACCCGACTCGAATTTCATGTGGGTTTTTGTCTTCTCAACCCGATCTAACCCTAAATTCTCAACCCGACCCGCATGATTTCTCAATTCAGAGTCAAAACCCGACCCGAGTTGTAGCCCTAGTCGATATGGCCAATATATCAGCAATATTATCGGCTGATATCATAAATATTGGCCGATGATATCGGCCAATATTCTTTTTTTTTCCAGATTGTTTTATTTTAATAAAAATAGGCCATTTTTTGTTTTTTTCATTTTTTTAATTGAAAAAAAGAAAAGCTCAAGATTTGAAAAAAAGAAGAAGAGAAGAATGATAGGCCTATATCCCGACAACCCGAGATTTTAACCCCTCCTTCAGACATCAGATGACCTAATGAAACACCAAACAAGAAAGTCGGTGCATGTAATGATGAGAATTCGGACAAGAAGATGATTCCTGTGGCTGTGAATCGATGTGGATTCTTGACGATATTTGAAGGGACTCGACATATGCAGTCATGTAATTTTCAAAGCCACAGACTATGAATTTTTTATGTTCAGCACTATAAATACTCTATGGACACAGATTTTCTACATAGAAATGAAACATCTAATATTGAGTGAATACTGAAAATGTTGATTATTTTCAAGTATCTGCTAAGGCAGGCTAAATGATGAGCAATATGTGTTCCAATTTCCATGTATATGCCATGCTACATGTTGAATGCCCATGACATTGGTACCATTTTACTTGTGGGCTTCAAATTATGAGTTGAGAAAGGGCCACAACAGCAACTAATAGACCCCAACTTTGGTTGGGCTAGGGCTAGGGCTTGGTAGATAAGTAATTAAAATGTAGGCTGTGGTCTAGCAGATTCGATTAGTTTGTCATTAATTTAATTAACTATATATTCCAGCCCAATGGGCTTGACATTCATCCAAGCTACGCCAGGCCTGTCGGCCCTTCAGCTAGACATCCCTATAGCTATCAAACGACAACACCACACATTCAACATTCCAATCTATGCTCTTAAAAGAGACATCTAATTTTGGCTCTGTAAGTGTGTATTGAAAGAATGATGTGTTTAAAGAATTCTTTTTTACACACACAAACAGAGAGAGAGAGAGAGAGAGAGAGAGCATCTACTTTGGCTACTGCAGAAGTTGTGAGATTCAGCACACATTTTCATTGATGTCTAACATGGTATAATGTAAGACGAATCAGGAGATTAGTTATACAGCTAGAGGGGATAAAAGGTGAATGGATCAAGATCTATGCATATATAAACTAGAAGACTTGAGATTTTCTCACAAGCTTGAAGATTGGTTAAATTACTTGCTTATGATTCATTGGTGCGAGTAATGTAACTATCTTCCCTCACTGGTAATCAATTGGGAGAAAACTCCACTTGGAGTTGTGTCTGAACTGCTGTCGCTCTTAACTGCTGGACTATCTCTGTTGATCACTGTACTAACTGAAGGAGCACGCCGAACCACAGGTAGACGAGACTCAGTTACAGATTTGGTGCTGTCTTCATATGGTTCTCTTTGTATTGCAGTCTCCTGGAGCTGCAAGGCATATTCCAAGTTCCATAACACATCTCCCATAGTAGGCCTATCTGTTGGGATCGGTGGCTCGAATCCAATTTGGATTTGGGCATGCCAACAATTAGAAGTTGCTATAGTGAGATGATCGGCTGAGTTATAGGAAGTCATGGCTTCTATTTCAGCAAAGAGGGACTGTCGGCAATTGGGTTTCCTAATTGTAGAGGGATATTGATTTGGAGACTGTCCAAATTAGGGGTTATCTGGTACACGGCAATTGCCATGTTTTGATACAGAGAATCGGAAACTGCTAAAATGGGTACCAACGTGGAGTCCACTCTTGGAAAGAAAAGAGCACCGACTTCATAAATCTATATATATTGCTGGCGTGTTTGGATCAGTTACACACAAATTAAGGGAGTGTCGACTCTGCATATTTGAGAGAGAGAGTTGCTGTTTGGGAATTATCATTCAGCCATACAACGTGTGGTATGTGCTGCTAGGGGATGATAATTTTGTCAGAAGGATAAGGGACTCTCTCACTAACCAGCATTGGTTGTGTGTGTTAACAATCAATACAAGAGGGGCAGCAATACACTGATCTGATCGGTGACAGACAGTGTATTTGCAGGCAGCAGTTTAGGCTCAGCAGAGAGGACTTCCCACAACGGCGAGAACAGGTTCTGCCATACAGAGAGGTATTCTAGGTGCAGAGAAGCAAACCCGAGCAGCAGTTGGAGCAGTTCCAAGAAGAGGCTAATACTGGTTTGATTAGTTCTCTGATAAAGGAATTTATTCTTGTAATTGTAAACCTCCTTATTCTCTCTTAATAATATTATTCACGCTCCGTGGACGTAGGCCAAAGGTGGGCTGAACCACGTAAATTCTTTGGTGTTGTGCTTGTGTGATTTATTCCGACATTATTTTCGGGTGTGTTTATTATTTCCGCTAATAAACGCTAACAAGTGGTATCAGTAGCTTTGGTTGGAGATCGGAATACAATACAATGGGCATGAGAGGAGTGCCGAGCACAAAGTTCGAGGTAGAGCCCTTCGACGGGAAAAATAACTTCAGTCTTTGGCGGAGTTCAGTAAAAGATATTCTTGTACATCAAGGGCTACATAAAGCACTGCAAGAGAGGGAGAAGCCAAGTTCTTCCGACGAGAAAGGGAAGGACAAACAGAAGGATGTCATGTCAGATGATGCGTGGGATGAACTACAGATGAAGGCGGTGGCAACCATACGAATGTGTCTGGCACCGGAGGTAAAATATCTTGTTTTTGATGAAACTTCTGCAACAGAGTTATGGAAGAAACTGGAGACTCTGTATATGGCAAAGTCACTGACAAACAAGTTGATCCTGAGAAAACAATTGTACCAGTTGCGGATGGAAGAAGGAACCAACTTCTTAGATCATCTTCATGCATACAACAAAATCATCACTCAACTGGCGAGTGTTGATGTGAGATTCGAGGAGGTCGACAAGGCTGTGATATTATTGGCTTCTCTTCCCCCTTCCTTTAATACAGTGGTGACCACTCTACTGGTTGGTAGAGAGACCGTGACGGTGGACGAGGTGATTGCGGCATTACTGCAGACAGAGAACATCAGGGCGCCAATAAATACATCCAATTCAGGTGGGCTGGTGTTCGCTAAGGAGGATAAGCAGCGCGGCAGAGGAATCGGGAGAGACTCCAAAAACCAAAGGTGGTCAAGGTCAAAATCAAGGGGTACGGGTAAATTCAGCTGCTATTATTGTGAGAAGGAAGGACACATGATAAGGGACTGCAATCAACTGAAACGTGATCGGGAGGCCAGATCACAAAATTCAGTTCAATTAAGCGATGATCGTGATGCTATAGCACAGACGGTTGTGTGTACAGTCACAAAAGGTACGGAAAATCTAAATAATAATTGGATTTTAGATTCAGGGTGTACCTATCATATGTGTCCGAGGAGGGAATGGTTTGATACATACAAACCATACAATGGCGGAGTTGCCCAAATGGGTAATGGGGCAACTAGCAAAATTATTGGGACCGGGACTATAAAAATCAAAATGTTTGATGGTATGGTGAAGACGCTTGAGAATGTGCGTCATGTCCCGGATTTAAAAATGAATTTAATTTCATTGGGTATTCTCGAATCGGAGGGATTCGCCTTCAAAACTAAGGATGGGGCTCTCAGAGTGGTTAAGGGAGCTATGATAGTTATGAAGGGAAAGAGGCAGGATAGTCTGTATACGCTGTTGGGGAACACAGTAATTGACAGACAACAAAGATCTCCTAATCGGAGTGCGGGCAGAAGGAGAAGGACCCGCAAGACTCCAGTGAAGGTTGACCCGAAACTTAAGGTTACTTTTGCACTAGATGGTTGTGGTTTTTCGTTTGGTTTTCATGGTGCAGGTGAAAACACAGATGGGAAAGGAAAAACGAAGTCGTGCCACAAAAAGAAAAGTGCGTCGGGTCTGACAAAGCGGTGGATAGCTGTCAAGTCCAAGCAAGGCTTGGGTTTGTCCAATTCTTCTAATTGAAGAAACAGGTGGAGCATCCCTGAGCGTGGGGATGCGTGCATCTCGCACTAAGATGCAAAAGGACTGCAGTTGCAGGTGGAGCAAAGGCCGGGAGCGGCCAGGTGCAGTGGATGATGGTGTCTCAGTTCGTCTCTGGAGGAGGATCGGTGGATTCTCGCCAAGGTGGAGATTGTTGGGATCGGTGGCTCGAATCCAATTTGGATTTGGGCATGCCAACAATTAGAAGTTGCTATAGTGAGATGATCGGCTGAGTTATAGGAAGTCATGGCTTCTATTTCAGCAAAGAGGGACTGTCGGCAATTGGGTTTCCTAATTGTAGAGGGATATTGATTTGGAGACTGTCCAAATTAGGGGTTATCTGGTACACGGCAATTGCCATGTTTTGATACAGAGAATCGGAAACTGCTAAAATGGGTACCAACGTGGAGTCCACTCTTGGAAAGAAAAGAGCACCGACTTCATAAATCTATATATATTGCTGGCGTGTTTGGATCAGTTACACACAAATTAAGGGAGTGTCGACTCTGCATATTTGAGAGAGAGAGTTGCTGTTTGGGAATTATCATTCAGCCATACAACGTGTGGTATGTGCTGCTAGGGGATGATAATTTTGTCAGAAGGATAAGGGACTCTCTCACTAACCAGCATTGGTTGTGTGTGTTAACAATCAATACAAGAGGGGCAGCAATACACTGATCTGATCGGTGACAGACAGTGTATTTGCAGGCAGCAGTTTAGGCTCAGCAGAGAGGACTTCCCACAACGGCGAGAACAGGTTCTGCCATACAGAGAGGTATTCTAGGTGCAGAGAAGCAAACCCGAGCAGCAGTTGGAGCAGTTCCAAGAAGAGGCTAATACTGGTTTGATTAGTTCTCTGATAAAGGAATTTATTCTTGTAATTGTAAACCTCCTTATTCTCTCTTAATAATATTATTCACGCTCCGTGGACGTAGGCCAAAGGTGGGCTGAACCACGTAAATTCTTTGGTGTTGTGCTTGTGTGATTTATTCCGACATTATTTTCGGGTGTGTTTATTATTTCCGCTAATAAACGCTAACACTATCAACACCATATTCTTCCAAGCATTTCTCCAGAGTCTCCCCAAATTTCACCAGAGAGTTTGGATTAATTGTACCCACAAGCCGGGGATCAATGATTTGCTCCAGCATCCCCTTCTTTTTATACCGCATAGCCCATTCAGCTAAGTTCACCTGCTCCCTTGGGAGCAAAATATCAATTGCTGGTCGTGCACAGAGAACTTCAAGAAGCACGACTCCGAACGAATACACATCTGACTTTTCCGTTAAATGCTGCCTTCGGAAGTACTCTGGATCAAGATAGCCAAAACTTCCTTTGACATTCGTGCTTACATGGGATTGATCCAGACAAGGCACTGCCCTGGAAAGGCCAAAATCTGCAACCTTGGCCATAAACTTCTCGTCAAGTAAAATGTTGGCTGATTTAACATCGCGGTGAATAATTCCCTCTGAAGAACCAGTGTGAAGGTAATGAAGGCCCCTTGCGGAGCCAATGCATATCTCAAGCCTCTGCTTCCAAGACAAACAAGGTAAATTCGAACCACAAAGATGATCTCTCAATGTCCCATTCTCCATGAATTCATATACTAGTATCATTTCTGACTGTTCTTCACAATACCCAATTAATGATACAAGATGGCGGTGGCGAATTTTGGACAGGACTGTGATCTCAGTGAGGAACTCTGAGAGGCCCTGCCTAGAACCAGGCATCCCTCTCTTCACTGCAACTTTGGTGCCATCTTTAAGCACCCCTTTATAGACATTACCAAATCCACCTGATCCGATGAGTGAATTCTCATCAAAGTTGTTGGTTGCTGACTGAATGTCAGTGAAAGATATCTTTAGTCCAACATTTATATTTGGACCAGGAGATGCTTTCGTTTTTTCACTCAATGTACTGTGTGAACTTCCTCCATATACAGCAGGCATTGGCGACCATACTGCAGTGTTGCTTGATTTGGTCTCTGATTTCTGTTTTGATTTCCCCCTCTTCCTCTGTCTTAACACCAGCAACAAGATAGTCATCAGAACACAGAGGAAAGCAAATCCTCCGACAATGGAACCTATCAGAACACCAAAATTTCTCTTGGTTTTGGTCATTGAAATCGGGCCCAATTCGCCATGCATCTTCAATATCTCCAATCCATTCAGTATCGCATTCCTATTCGATGCAGTGCTGACCTCTGAAGGGCCAACGCTTACTCTTATGAACCCCGAATTGTCAGGATCGACAATGAGGTCTGTGTAGTACGCCCCCGCCAGCACTTGGTATGTAAGATCAGAAAGATCAAAATCCTTATAAGCCAAATACTCATTGATATAGATGTTGAAATACAGCTGGTGCAGAGCAACACTTACAATATCGCAGAAATGCAATCTAAGCAAGTGTCTAGAACCAGGACTAACTGGAAAAATCCATGTTATGTTGAAATTTGGCATCACTGTCGAATTCCCCTTATTCATTTCTTTGGCAGTACCATAAACACTCTCAGGAGCAATCTCACGGGTCATACCACCGGGCGGGTACTTGATCTGCCCGCCATATGAGACCCTTTTTGTGGTAGAGCTTGAATTCAGAAAATTATCATCAGGAATCCAAGTTCTCCAAAGGGTGTCATTGTAAGGTGTAACTTTAGCTCCTCCCACATTAATTCTGTGAACAGTCTCTAAGACCTGACCAATCAGACCGTTGTAATTCTCAACTCCAGTTGGATTTACAAACCTGGCAATATCTACAATGAGATTGCCTGGCGCTGAAAAAACCTCCACAGCGTTCACAAAGGCAAAAGAAGAGGCAGGTGAATTACCGGATGGTGTAAAAGAAAGATCCAATCTTTCACTATCCACGTTGATTATATACTCTTTTAAGACATGGGTCTTTTCTGGGACTCCGAAACGTTTCACCAATGAGAATCCCAGAGCTGAAATGTCGAAAACAGCAGCAGAAAGATTGTATCTTTGGGTGGAGAAAGGGAAGAAATGGAGTCTTACCAGATGGGTGCCGTTGCGTTTGATTTTGAATTCGTAGGAGGCGGCCCCAGTGAAGATTCTCGCAGTGTGAGAGAGAGCGGAGGATTCCTGAGATGCGTTCTCGTCCTTGAGGGAGATCTTTGAGCTGGTAGAGAGGAGGACTGAATTGGTGCTGGAATCTGGGGTGAAATTACGGCCGTCGACGTTGTTGATGGTGTCGGACCCACAGGTGATGAGATAGTTATCTAGGGGTGTAAAAGCCAGTGAAAGGAAGGGAAGGGAAGACAGAAAGAGGAGATGGAGAAGAAGCAGACGAAGAAGAGTGAGGTTTGCGTGAGTTTGAAGAAGACTTCCCATCTGTTTTTGGAATTCCAAATTCCCAACGTTCGATGATTTGGGTATTACAAAGAAGTTGGAAAGGAAGAGTTTCATAAGATGGGAGATAGTGTTGGGAAAATCACGTGAATCGTCAACGTTTGACCCGTTTGGACTGGAACTGGCTTTTGAAAATGAATGATCTTCTTGATTCTTGAGGATTTGCAGATTTCACGATTTTCTTTCATTTGCAGGAGTGGAAGCGTGGTAAGCATGGATTCCGGTAGAAGGACCGAATGGAGTTCTCTACTCTCTCGGGGGCGGCGTTTCGGGCGAAGAAGTGAGGACACGTGGCATGTGCGAGTGGGATATTTACCCCACCAAATCTTATTACGTGAATGAAGATTGTGTATTATTATTTAATTATCAAAATTGAATTATATTTAATAAACTATTAAAACAATAAAATCAACGGATGAAATTTAAATAATTTTTTTTTTTTTAAAACTTGATTCTAATCTAAACCCGTATCACTGCGATCCCCATCACAACTTGTGTCCCCACTTTAGAAGTTTCTACTTTCTAACGTCATAACAAAAGCAACAGTTAAACAGAAGTTACAATTTGACTTTAGTTTTACGATTTTACATTAAATGAATAATAAATATAAATAATTTTGAGGATGAATTTTATCACTTAAATAGGTTTAGAGATTATCTTCTTAGATAAAATTTAAAAAATCTCTAGATCATTTTAGATTATAGAGGAGAAATGATTGTGTCAAATTAGGTGATTTAAAAATTAATAAAATTAAAATACAATACATGTATTAACTTTAGTGAATTAAATGATAGTGAGAACAATCAAATAAAAATTGAAATGACTTAATTATATATTACAAAAAGTTTAGATACTTAGGATTTACAGTAAAATCTAAGAGTGGCTCGGCTAATAGAATAAGCCTGCAAAGCAGGAGACTTGTTGATGTCTTGGGAGGGGTGCTTGATGTCCTACCCTCAGAGGAGTAAGCAATGGGAGGTCTGGACTCCTCCGTTGCTTGGTTCTTTAAAATTCAATGTCGATGGTGCTTCTAGGGGTAAGCCTGGACCTGCTGGGATTGGAGGAGTTCTTAGAGATTATCGAGGCCACACTTGTGTTGTATTCTCAGAATCTGTGGGGTCATTGGAATCGAATGAGGCGGAGCTTCTTAGCATTAGGAGAGCCTTAACCTTAAGTGTTGGCTTGGGGGGAGGTAGGTTAGTAATTGAGAGTGATTCTTCCAACGCCATTAAATGGGCTAGAGGGGTGAAGCGTCCCCCGTGGAGGCTTACCTCTTTGGTGAGGGAGATTAAGGTGTTGACAGCCGGGGTGGAGGTGTCCTCCTCACTTATTAGTCGATCAGTTAATGGGGTGGCGGACTTTTTTGCCAAGAATGGAATTGATGGAACTATTAGGGGAGCTTTTCATTTTTAGGAAGGATTTCTATTCTTGTTGGACTGTATTTGTTTTGGGTTGGTTTTATCTTGTTGTTGTTTTCTATTTGGTCTATCTCTCTTAGGCATTTTTTCCTTTTTGCCTTTCTGTAATTTGTTTCTTTTATTAATGAAATCTTCATTGTCACCGTTCAAAAAAAATAGAATAAGAATATAGTTGATAAAATGTTGATAAGCTAGTAAAGAATGTGTGATAAAAGAGTCTCTCCTCACTTAAAAAGACAATTTTAAAAGATAAGTAAGATATACAATGTTTTATGGAACTGGACAACGAAGAAAGACAATTAGATAAAATTATTATGAATATAAATATGTGAATGCTACGTCAGATAAGTTGATTAATCCTAAATGATAGAGTTACAAGCAAACATATTAAAGATAATTTAAGAATAATTCAATAAATAATAAATTGAGAGAAATTTATATGAAGTAATTTAATCATATTAGTAGAAAATCAAACATAAATCTTACTTAACCGTAGTTGCATCGCGGGTTCAAATACTTATTACTATAGGTGCTATAATTTTCTTTTTATTTAAAATTAATTTTTGATATTTTAAAAGAAAAAAATAATATTTTTTCACAGTGTGACAATAGAGGATTATTCGCTATGAGGGTTACTTGTACGAAACCTTACCTACGAACATATGCTGTTGCACATCACTTCACACTTCATGTGTAGTTCATGACTTTTTGACGAAATATTAGGAGATAGGAGTGTTACTTCAGTGACAGAGCCACGCACATGGCTATGATGTCACATTTCTTTTCTTGTAAGTTTTCAAAATAGAAAAGGGGTCTGCTTCGTAGGGACCCCATTTCTTTTCAGAACTTAACCAACTTTTAAAACATTGCTGGAAAATAAAGTTGGCGGTTTATAAATCAATCATATGAGTTCTTTACTAAACAAGTCACACATATTGTCATAAATACTATTTTTAAAATATTAATGGTGGTTGGTAATATCAAAATATTTTCAAATTTTTGAAATTTTATCAAGAAAATGACTTGAAAATCTCGCGAGAAATATTATATTTAAAAATAATTAATATATTAATAAAAATTTATTGAGATATTATCACGATATTATTATTTATAACACTTTTAAAACAATTTTATTAGAAATTTACTGTTGTACTGATAAATATATGTTATTAATACAATAATAATATTTTATTAATAAAAATATAATAAATTTAAAAAATATCGTTGATATTTATAACATTAGTTACACATTACAATCATACTGCTGCATTAGTATTTCAAACTGCCAATCTAAACAATCCATTTGTTGGTCTTAATCTTATTGCTGACAGATCGTTACGTCACATGTTTCCCATGGGCCGTTGTAATGGACTCTTGGAATAAAGTAAAGTGGATAAACCGACTTATCCTTTCGTTTTTTGGCATTTTATTATCCCATCGTCTCATTTTCATTCTGGGGTCAGTAATATTTGGTATTAATAAAACCTATTTAATAGATATACAGTTTATAACCTATTGTTTGCAAATTGCAACACTAGATAATTTAATTCGTTTCAGTAGATAATTTTTTTTTAAATATTTAAGATAAGTCATTAACTGGGGTTGAAATATCGATATCAGCTGTCGAAGTTTTCTCTCTAAATTTTTTTAATTAAAACCACCGATATCGGACGATATTGACGATATATATTGGATATCATCCTATATCGACAAATCGACGCATATTAAAACCCCTACGTCATAGGTTATAATTTGAATAATGTTGTTTTTATTAACACTTAACAGTACAATAATTTTCTCACGATTAGATCTCATTGTAGAAAATTTAATTGAAAAATATAAAAGAAAATTAATTTCTGCAAGCCGATTTATGATGTTAATAAAAATACGAGTGTTGTAGAATGTAGGTTACATGGACACATAGATATTGATTAATACTTTAAAGTTTGAATTTTGTTCTATATTTCAAACTTCAATTTTTAAAATTCTCATAAAATAGAATATTTTCATCATTTCATTTGGAATTTTAGAGATACCAATTTGGAGTCATTTTTTAAAACCCCAATATTTTATGATATTTGCATATCGGTCCATTATGAAATTTAATAAATATAGGTCAAAATTTTGAATTTAAACTGACATTTAAAACTTAAGTTTGAAATTGAAAAAAGAAAAGAAAGAATGAAAACATTATATCGAGGATTTAAAATAAGAGAAAAGAAAGTCAAGTTTGATGATTTTAATAATTCTATCAAGAAAAAAGCAAATATTTTACAATAGGAGTAAAATTCAATTTCCTTAGTCGATTGTTGACAATGGTGTTTCAGAAAACATAAAATATAAAAAACAGACAAAAACGAATATTTCTTTATTCATCATTTTATTTTATGATCAAGAGAACTCCAAACAAAATTTTCAATATAAGTCTTTTTAAATTTTTCGGGGGACGTCCCACGCCCACATAGGATGTTCGCAGTTTACATCATTTGAAAAAGAAATTTTAGCAGATAACTCCTATTTTCAGCATTTTTAGATAAATTTTATGAAATTATTTTACGATCAATTTGACGTCAACATGACACGATTGATGATCTTTATAATTTATAATGACCCATTACCAACTGCAATAGAAAAATGACACATTAAAAGAATAAAGCATAAGTAACCAAAGGAAGGCTTTTCCAATTCCAACAACAAATCCAAGCGTAAGCCTTGCCTTTAATTAATTATTATTGTCATTTATTTATTTATATACGCAGCATCGGGTAATCCAGTGGATCATGCATTGTTAGGGGTAATCTAATGATTCTAAATTTCTAATCATTTTTCATAACTTGTCCAGAAGCTTGCATGAGTGACAACTAAATCTATACTATAGTCTCTGCATGAGTTCCACTTGGCAATTTTAAGATTATAAATCTATTGGTTCGACGTAAATATTATTAAATTCTATGTTTGTCACGCTAAAACTCTGTGATATCTGGTGCTTTTGTTAATATTTTAAATCCTATTAGATTCAAATATTGTTTTAAATTTTCTGAAAATTTTGATATATTCAAAGTTTCAAACATCTTATTTTAGTAGATTTTAATTTAAAATTTTCAGAATTTAATAAAAACTAATAGAATTTATCATAATTAAATAAAGGCATTTGATTATGATAAAAAAGTTGAGATCAAGTAAATTTTTAGGTGGGCAATAGAAGCAAGTTTCCAATTTTCAAAAGATTTAAATAAATCCCAAGCAGAATTTCTTTCTCAAAAGAAATATCTCATTACTATAAATTTTAATTTTTAATAGACGAGAATCTCACATACAACAAAACAATTTATCGAGACTCTGTTTGGATGGAGAGAAATGCCTGATGAGTTCTCTTATTTAAATGACAATGGAAAAAGAAAATCACTTCTGCACTTCTCTTCATTTCTCCTCTTTTAGGAGAACTTTTGTAGGAGACACCCATCCTCTCCTCAATTCTCTTACTTTAAGTGACTATAGGGAACATCTCATGTTTTAAGGGAGCATGTGCTTCGTGCAAATAACATTGGTAAACAAATTTTATAGAATAATTTTCTTTAACTCACAAATTTTTATATTGATTTTTCCTTTTTAGATATCACCATAAAAGAATTTTGGTCTTGTCCTTCAAAATCAACAAATTTAATTATAAAATTGATTTTTGACACAATTTTTTTCCTATTTTTAGATAATAATACAATAAAATTGAACAAAATCCTTCAACTCACTAAATTCCATTTAAGAATCTCTTTTTCAGATTTGAGCTATTTTTTGACGAAATTCGCCTTTACTTATTTGTCAACGTTGAAGTAAGTCATAACTATTCAACGAGTGAACAATCGACATTCATTTGATAGATACATAAATTATCTCTAGTATATGTAGATGGAGATACCAAATATAAAATCTATTGTAACATCACAATCTTTAATTTTTAAAACAGCAAAAATAAAGTTATTTAAAAATATTTATGTTTTTTATACACACAACCTATCATGAGAGTGGACAGTGACTTCTTTTTTTCTTCTCTCAAATAACACGGATATCATAACCTCATATTAAAAGTTAGACTAATTTCACGTATACACGAGCCACCTACAAATCTAATAGTAGATGGAATATGAACTCAGAGAGCAATATAAAAAATGGGCCCGACTTCTCCAACCACAAGATTAAGAGATTTATATAATAGATATTATAATATGCTAAGAAGGACATATTATATTTAAGGCAGCAAATGGTGATTAAGAAATTTGGTGAGTCACATCAGACAACAGTTGATAGATTGATTCTCTGCAATATCTACGAAACGGTAGAGCCAAATGTGTTAAAGGGACTTCTCCAACCACAAGATTAAGCGTAAGGCACCAAGTTTTCATTATTTAGTCTTTCAAGTCCAATCAATGTGTTGTATTAAACTATTAATTCATGTGTCTCAAAATTTTAATTTAGTTTTTGTCGATTGTTTGTGTATTTTCAGTCTTTTAATTCTAAGTAGGTTATAGTCATTTATTATGTTTTTTTAAGTCAAATAAGTTATGGCAAGGAAGTTTGTAAAATTAAAGCGATCCAATCAACTCCACAAATCAAGGTAGCTTTATTTGGACAATGAGTCTTTTGTTCTTCAAAAAGTTCTTTAATTATCTAAATGGGTGTAGCTCAATTATTTGTCTCAGGAAGCAGAAGGTTGCGAGTTCGAACTCTCATAACTTAACCTTGTTGTTCCCTGAAGGTAGTAAACTTACCCTTGGAAGTTTTACTCTGGATATCCCGCTTAGATATGGCGATTCAAAAATTTTAAAAGTTCAACTTGCCAGCATTAATTTATGCCTAAGCTTGAGCATATTGATGCATAGGCCTAAATTCCAATACCTAGTTTAAGACTTTAAATATATAACATATATATATTTTTTAATGTTTCCAATATATATAGATGTTTTAACATTGATATAATACTAGGAGTACCTTTTTTAGATTTTGTGAAATTCATAAAGGATCAGTTGTATGGATTAAAATTAGATTTGATAAGTTATAAGTTCAATTTATCTTAGTGATCAAAATCAACAAGTGTGTTTGAATTTTTTTAGGATATGTGATGACTATGATCATTAAGATCAAGTATCTATAAATTGATTTTTGAGTTGAAATTTGGTTCACTTGTAAACATCAAATTTACTTTTAATCTATATAATCAATTTTGTAACATATTCAATATTTTTTTAAGAAAAAAATAGACTAAAAATTGTGATATATGCATTCTTTATATTAAGCAAGTTTATATCTTACTCAAGCTTTTCATTTAACTCAAACTTTTAATTGATTTTTAGGATGGACTTGAGACGTATCTTAAACCCTTGCCTTGTTGATATTCCTATTTTATTCTAATCCAAATGAGGAATAACGAAAAAAGAAAAAAATTGAAATTGAAACAAACACATAATTTTTTTTTTAATTTACATGTAGAAAACTGAAGGAAACCAGCGTAAAACCCCATTAGTGATAAGTCATGGGGGCTTGAACTTAACACCTCCTACTTTCTAAATCGGGAGATTACTGGTTAAACTACATTTATGTACGCCAAACACTAAGAAAGAAGAGAAGCCTATTCCCTCTGACAATTGATTATGAAAGAGGATTTCCATGATAATAACCAGGGAATTTTTTTAAGTCTAGCCTCCAATTCCTATCTAACTTATTACAGCCAGTTGCATAGCATCAAACATTTAAGTTCAATTTTTACTAAACTAAATCCTATATAAATCATAATGGACACTGCAAATGATTTGATCTAGTTGGAAATCAGTTGGACTTTGATCAGTTCTATTTTCAACTCAAATAATCAAAGGCAGCCATGTTGAGGATGATATTAATCTTATTTTGGGTGATAGTATGCAGAACTGAAGTGATGAAGTGTACACATGAATGAAGAAGCTCTGGCTTCCGACTGATTTTTTTTGAGTGGTGAGTGAAGAAAGACATTCTGTTACTGGTGTTCTTCCTGGGTCCTTTTTCAAATTATGGTCCAAATTTGGGTCCACATTTAAAAGATTAAGAAAAAACTTACGTTGGACCTGGAGTGATCCAAATCTGCAGATGTGAGACTTACATGGCAATTTGCATTAGGATAACCCAGCATGCCAATAGCCCACAGTTCAAAAACTCCTTTAGAAGACTAAATAATTCTAGTTTAAACACAGACGAAAAACCTGATTGAAATCCAATAGTCAATTTGAATTTTCAAACTGGGAATCTGGGATATATAGTTGGCTCATTTGTCTTTATCTTGATCGTTAGTCAATGTTGTTGCAGGGGAGACCTATTAGTCTAGCCCAACTCCAAACAACAATGGCAACAACAACGAAACAGGCTCCATTTGTGGCCATTAAATGAAATCATGATTCAGAATAAAAAAATTGTAAAAAGGATAGATCCCATGGATAAATCTTGCGAAGAAATGCAATCAAATGTGAATAGGCCCATTTTCAAGTCCAAGTGAAGAAGATAAACGTATTCACCAGTGCAGTTTTGAATTCAATGTGGTTGATTTGGGGGCGCAAAAATGAAACTCAGAAGAAAGGAATCACCTGAATCGATGAGATCTCAGACTTAGACCTGGATTGGCCTGCTGGCTATGGATCTGAGCCATGCCATTGGCCTATCTTCCAAGTGCTAGGCCCAACAGTCTGGGTCGGGCTAGTGAAACGAGCCGTACTACTCACATTGTGCCAAATGCCCATAAACGAGTTCTTCAATTGAAGTACCAAGAACAAAACTCATCAATTTATCTTCATCATGCCTATTTAAAGTTGGGCCTGAATTTTCCCATCTCTCTCTAGACCAATGATTCTCTGCCCCAGCCCAACCAAGACCGACAAGGCCTAATGATGACTTCACAGGCTTGTCATACTAGGAATGCTATTTTATATCTGAGATCTGCAAGGCCCAAAAATTTCAATCCAAAAGATGGTATGAGACGATGTTTTAGACCTATAACCTATTTACAATTTGGGTCCGGGTCCAAAATAGGAATGTCATACAGACAAAACCACTGTGGCAGCTAAAATTTCTCTTGTACAAAGTATCATATTATTCTATTGATTTGTGTCACCACAGTTTGGGATTTGCATCCCAAATGATCTTCCGTCATACATCAATACATCACGTCCAACCTCCTTAAGAAAAAGAAAAACAAGAAGAAGAATAGAAATTTTGCAGATGATCATTGGGGACCCAGTGATGCGCACTTACTTTCTCCTCCATCAATTAATGTTCGGCTTGGAAGAATGCCAATCATCCCTTGTTGGATGGTTGACAATATGATTAACCACCATTTCCCATACTTCTACTTCCTTCCATTGTTCAGTAGAGATTGGGGAGTCATTACAAAATGAAAGCAAAGGAAGAGAAGACCACATAAAAGAAGTTGTGTAGGAGAAACGGTTTGTGCTGATCACATTCGTACTAGTTTTTATTATGTATTATTTATTTAGATGAAGAAAGTTGAAGGCAGATTCCTCAACTAAAAAGAAAATGAGGAGACCAAATTTATATATATATATATATATAAAAAATGTGATTGGCCCTCCCCTCCTCGAGAAGACATGACAGGATGGGTCTTATTTAAAAAGAAATGTGATTGTTCTATATATTTTGATAAAGAAATTACACTCATCAGTTTTTGTAATCTAATTTAAAACGTTGGTGATGAGAAATTCACAATATTTATTTTAAATTGATATATTTTTTTTATCTCAAGTAAAATGAAAAAAAGTAAAGATTAAAATTTAGATTCGATCTGATTGGCACCAATTGGCATAGATACAGTGACGGTCCAACTTTTTAGTACAAATTATTAGATGATTGAATTTTTAAATCAGGGACAGATTCGATTAATGGCCTGGTGAATTGGTCATTGTAGATGGCTTTCACCTCTGTAACCTTCAAACGCCCTCAGACTAACAAAAGTTTGGACCACCAAACACACAGGATAACCTTCAAACGCCCTCAGACTAACAAAAGTTTGGACCATCAAACACAGGATAACCTTCAAACGCCCTCAGACTAACAAAAGTTTGGCCCATCAAACACACAGGAAAACTCAGTCCTGACCTCTCCATCTACTCAACACTCAACACTCCCTTTTTATATTTAATACTCTTTTCCTTAATTGCAATTCACTGTCAGGTCCAGACAGTTTCAAAATTTGCAAGAACGCCCTAACTTCTCCCTTGTAGTGAAAACCATCATATTTTGAATCATCTGCATTGCGACCATCTTTTGTTCTTGAAAACATAAGAATTGACACTTTGATAGTTTACCTAACAAAATTAGAAAGAAATTTATCAAAATAAAACTTCCATTTCATCATTGTGGTTCCATCCAATCATGCAGAGGGCCATCTAACTTTTAACATGGTGAAGGCCTATTGCTTGAGGCCATGTATTGTGTGGGTGGGCGGGGATATTGGAAGACCAGCACATTTTGGTCTAACACTGCAGAAGATAAAGGTAGATATTGCAAGATTTGATTGTGTAAGGGCGTCTCTGGAAATTGAGGGAATGGATGGGGGGGTTTTTGAAATTTAAAAAACATGAAATAACAATAGTTTTTGCAGTTGAGGATAAGTATGGGTTTCTTGCAAAATGATTAATCAGAGCCGTCCAAAACCAATGAAATGAAAATGCACGTGTTTGCAGACAAAGGAGGCTACTCTGAGCTGTATTGAAACCGCTGGTCTGGGTTGCCAAACCAGACGCCAGAGTCGCATAGCCATTAGCCATTTACTTGAATTAAAATCATAAGATTTGTGGAGAATCTTTTTTAGTCAGATAACTTGGCTGGCATGTCCCCTCATGGAATGCCCCCTTCTCATTTTCTCAATCAAGCCTCAATTATAATAGGATACCACTGTTTCCCCAATGCATGCTATAAATACAATTCAAACCAATGCAGCAAAACCATCTCTCACCATCCATCAAACAAAAACAAGACGACGACCAAGGGTTACCTGCATTAGGGTATGATGAGTAACAAGGCCACTCCCTTCCATGCTCATGCTGCTGCTGCTTATGGAGAGAGGAGTTTTCCGGGTGGAAGACCACTACCTAAGAGAGGGCAGATAAAATCACAAATAGCAGCCAATACGTTCCACTCCATCGTCTCCGTGCTGTCTAGAGTAACATCACATCGGCCACACTTCCATAGGAAAGCCCATCTTAGGAAACGACACAGGCCATCCTTGATGCACACAAAAGGATGTACAAATGACCCATTTCATGTATCTTTATCTCAACAATCTCAGTTTTGAATTGAATGAGGCTCACCAGAAATATTTTTTTTTTCATGGTTTAGAATGAACAAATGTTATATATAAAAAAAAGTCTTCACAGAATGACACACCAATGGTAAAGAAAAAAAAATTTCTACTCATACATGCCTCTAGCAACATTGCCAAAGAAGCTCCATTTGAGAGGAAAATGGTATGGTCTAGCAGCATAATGTATTGTTTGTTAAAACCATTTCCCAAACTCCATAGATTATGGACCCATAATCAGGATCACCAACACACAGACTACTCATGCATGGAGCTGAGAACATCAGCAAATTTTCATTTGCTTTGGCACAGCATCCTGTAATTCCACTTTCAACTTTCATCTTGTGAAATGTGAACTATGTGGCTGTTGTTCAGAAGGTTTATATTGCTGCTGCGTAAGTGTTTCTTCTGCATCACTTGGATGATCTGAACTACTAGGTCTGGCACCTATAGACACAAGGTTCTTGAACCAAGTTGCTTGAAATCGAGGGATGCCACTGTTAGAGTTGTCTTGAGCTTCTGGGGTGGCTGGTGAGTTGGAGGCTACACCTGAAATGAAACGGTACACCACCTTGCTGGCAGTTGCAATCTCTGTTTTAGCTTGTCTCCACTGCCCAAAAGAAAAATGGAAAAAACATAAGAGCAGAAGGTTGAAAGTTTGAACACCATGCCCATGCAAATTTATAAAAGGGGAAAAGGAACCTAAACAGCAGAACTCTAACTATAAATTGCCACTATAGCACTCATACATCAGGTAATTTTGAAATATCTTGCTGAGACATGCCAACATGTCTCATGCAGTAAAAGTAATGTGTGGTAGTTGGTAGGACCATCAACACCAAAGCCAAGTAGACTGGATTAACAAATATAAAATTAAGTACTTATCCCCAGTGGTGCCCATCTGATCTAAAGATGAAATACATCATTCTAATGATTTCATTTTTGGCCATCTATATCATCATAATCATAATCACAAGAAAGTTCCAAAACTTAGCTGATTTAATGTGATATGAATCTAGTTGAATACGACTGAGAGTATGAATCTCGATTCAAGTTTGGAATGGTCAGTTGTCAGAATCGAGTACAACTGGAAATTTGAGCTTCTGTCCAGGTCAAGTAACATACCACAATTCGGCTTCAATCTGGGTCTGAAGCAAACCGCAATTTCATTAAGAAGACTACAAATCATTATCCTTACTACCACTGGCAATACATATAACCGATTCTATTACAGATTACACAGAAACTGTCTTAACTACCTCCCCAAATGCAGGCCCTGTTTTACTGTCACTCCACTATAGTTCTACCAATTGGTTCCTTCAATTGCTGCTAAATGCTAATACTTATCACCACCAAGTATATCAGCAACTGATGGTCCAGCATTTGATGATAGCCGGATCTTAAATCTAACTTAGAGAAGAACTGGGCACCATGTAATTGGTTGAGCATATCGTCTACAGTCGGAATAGGAAATCAAAATGTTGAGGAGTTGAGATCAAGCTCAACTCTCGCATGATGAATTAGGTATGAGATTGGTCCAACTCTTTCATGATGAATTCGGTTTGAGTTAACATTCAAGCCAAGCTCAAGAAGATGCAAATTCTGCTCAGCTCGGCCAGTTCAGCATTTTTGTACCCTCTAGAAATTATAATACATTAAATCAACTAAACAATCATTTCAATACATCATTTATTTCAAACACTTAGACACCTCCAATTAGGGCACCCTTCTTATGACAAGCAGTAGCTGTAGAGAAACAAGATAATATTTGTGAAAGATACCATATGCTACAAGTAATACAGCAAAAAAGATGAACAAGGAAGGGTATCTCACTCGCAATGCCGTATTTCCAGCAACTTCCATCGCAGCATCACCAGCATTTGCAAACCGATTAATCCAAGCTGTGACAGTCACATCGTTTTAAGAATAAGATTGACATGAATGCAAACAAGTAAATTTAGGCATGATATGCATTTTGTCAAACATCTAACAAGTGATCATCACAGATAGATAATTTTAAACACATAACAATAATTGAAATTATGTGGCCAAAACATTATGATTGCTAAAGACGTGTTTTCCACTTCACAAATAATCTGAACAAGCTTATTTTTCTTTGTTTAGTTCTTTTTCCTTTAATCAAGTCAGTTGTTTCACATTCATTTGGCAAAAGAAACAAATTCCAGAACTTTTCTTTTTTCCACAGGTAATGGTAAACTCCAGGAACAACTCACAGGCATCTTTCTAGAGTCAAACAATTTGATTAAGTTGACATTTGAAGTTTCACATAACTGGTGGGTCTCCTCACAATAAAACCATTACACAGGAAGTTTTTTTTTATCATGCATTATGTGTTCCTTGCATGTGCAAGCCACTTTGCAGCCAACTTCTAGAGCATCCAACCCTACCAATCAACACTTACCCCAACAAACTAGCATGTGTCCACATTTCATCCCATTAAAAGAGATATTCATCAATGGACTGAATCCCCTATATACACCAAAAAATCTTTTGGTCCTCATTTAATGGCTAGTATCCTCCGACTGGTTTTGGCCACACAAAGATGATTGCACCTTATTGAAGTGTAGGCAGCATGTATCACACCATTTCTTTCCAGCTTAGTTAAATTGATCAAGCAATGGAAGTTAAGAGATCTTTGTGCTTTGTTAGACATGTGCACTTCTGATCAACTAATTCATTCTAATGCAACAAAGATTCAATATAATGAACTCATGTAATGTCTCAGATACTATGCACAAGAAATGAAAGCCTTCATGATTTAGGTTGGAAACACAACACAATCACCTCTGATATAACTAGGGATGGAAGAGAGCTTAGTTAGGGCTGGTCAATGCTGTGCTGAGCTCCAGCCTGAGCCTGATAAAGGCTTGAAAGGTTGAATGTGCCTTACCCAGCAAGAAACCCACGTGAATTCAGAGATTTTTTTTCAAAAAAAAAAAAAAAGGGTAAATTCAAAGGAGGAGAAGATTTGACTCTTTGCATGGTTTGGGGAAGTTTGTCTTGTAATCTCACCAAAACACTAAGACCCAAAATTGATGCCTAGTTGTTGGTCGGAACGCACATTTTGTTCTTGAGAAATCTCTTGTTCTGAGAGAGAGAGAGAGAGAGAGAGAGAGAGAGAGAGAAGCAAGAATACAGGTAGGTGGGGAAATTTGGTTGACTATCTTTCAAAAAGAATATTAAAAAACAAGTACAATTAAGTATTTGCTGCATGTGTCTTTCACACTGAATACAGGCCTGAGCCCAGCCAGTCATCGGTCAAGCTTCACCTTTAAGTCCACACCTGGATACTAATCAAGCTAATAATTCATGCTCAACCCTCTTTTTTTTCTTTTCTTTTTTGTAAGGCTAGACTCATTGGCCTTTCTGGCAAATGGGCGAAATTCCTAGCACTACATATAATGGTTAAAATCACCTGAAGAAAACCATATCGTTATCATGAATAAAACAAAGGAATCATAAGGCCTCAATAAATTTAATAATTTTTATTGTTACTTCAATAATTTAATACTAGTGTAGAAACATGCTTCACACATGGCTCCACGAAAATAGCATAAAGAGATCACACCTATTTCATCAAACTGAATAGAATAGTAAAATTAAATTATGCACTCTATAATCTATATGCATAAAAAAATACAAACTATAAAAATATACATAAACATAACTTCATTTAAATTTATACATAAATGCCAATTACAGTTTACATGTATATGTATCTATAGATTAACATTGAACTAAAGTGGGTATAAGCAAAGTGTAAACATTGGTTACTCTATGACTACTAAAAAGTGGTTAAGGATATTAGAGATTAAAAAAATTCTAAGTCCTTAATATTGTGAGAGCTTAAAAAACATGGTTTCTAGATTGGATAATGTGATCTATATGTTTCATCTCTCACGGATCATCAAATCAGATTATCTTTCAGTGGCCATTAGGCTTCTATGATGGGATCGGCATGATTTTTACCATATCATGTTCATGGATGAAAAGATATATCTAAAGGGCTCATTATGCAAGGCAAACTCGGACCTCACATAGGATGCATAAGTTATGAAAATTTCTAGAGCTTAAAACGCATGACTCCTGTAATGGGATTAAGGTAATTTTGTTAAGGTCCCATATTCAATTGATATCTTTGTAATCGGTCCATCACACTGGATAAAAGTGAGCCACTCATTTAATAAATTAATGATCGATATTCATTTGATGGACACCAAAGAGTGTCATATGGAAAGAGAGTTGGAAAGTTTGGTCCCTACAAATTTTCCCTTGTATATATATATATATATATATATATATATATATACACATTGATATTTTTTGAAATGGCATATATATATACACATGTATAGGAATAGGATTGAAACAAGTAAGTAATATTAGGTAGAGGTATTTCCAAATGAAGATGAAAATTTTGTCACTAATGCATACATGTATGGAAATATTTCGTAACAAGCAGCTACAAGTCACCTGGAAGTTTTGGCACTCCAAGCTTTTCACAGAGCTCGTCGCAAAAGTGGTTGCAGTTTTTTGATAACAAATCATATGAGGTCCCAAGCCACTCTCTGCTAAGTTCCCTTAGAATCTGATTAACCTTGTAGTTTGTAAAGCTTGTCTCACCTAGGACAATACTTTCACGATACGTATACATAGGATTTTTGCATGGAGGACAACTAAAGACACCAGATCCAATTTCACAAAATCCAAATGACCACTCCTCGTCTCCATAGACCTGCCAAAATTAATTTTAGACCAAAGCATATTATCTATAAGCTAAATTTCATACGTAGAAGTCATCAGAACCCAACCCCAAAATGGGATCAGACTTTTAACAAACATCAAAAGATGGGGTTTGTGGATTATGGTCAATACTTATAAACTTGAACTAGATATTTTATAAACAAACAGTTAGAGTTAACAGCAAACATTGTTGATAAAAAGAAACTACAGGTGTACACACCTACATATGTAAAACTTGAAGTAAACAATCTCGAAAATCAAGCTGCAGTGAAAGGATGCAACATATAGACACCCATATTGAACATATTGCTCTATGATTATTTGCTAGTTTCAAAATCTAGAGTGACAATTATTCAAAAAAAACTACATAAAAGGGTGGAGTGTGGCTTTTATTTTTTTAACTACATAAAAGCCTTGTCACCGACCAAGAGAATAACTCTTGGATTTAGTTGTATGGCACTTGATCAAGCCTTGTGCCCAAAGAGTGCAAACATTGGTCAATGGTCTTCTTATGAGAGAGAGAGAGAGAGAGAGAGAGAGAGCACGCTTTTGCCAAGCGAGGCTTCACTTAACTAACTTAAGTGCTTCATTTGGCTTGGTTACAAATGAGAACCATGTCCACCGGCACGTCTACGCATATTTGAGGGCCTAATGGCCCTAACTCATGAGTTTCTAGGGTTGAGGCATATGTCATTCCCAATGGTCATGAATCTTCTATACTTCTCTCTAGAACCTTCTAGTCATTTTTGCAAACTCAATAGACTATCCTAAGGTCCACGGTGCTCTAGATTCTACCACATTCCTCTAAAGATTTCCCTACAACTTCACACAACTCCAAAACATTCTATACAATTACACATAGCACTAGAGAGCTCCATAGACTTCTACAATAGTCTATATACTTCCACCATATTCTAGAGAAATCCATATATAGCTCTAGAGTGCTCCTTCAAACTGTAGCACCTTGTAGACACTTTTGAGTCATCTAGATTCACTAGTACTTTTCTTGATCCTTCTAGCACATTTTCGTGCTCTTCCTGAACCTTCCATGTTCTTGGTCATAGAAATCTCCCATCGATGAATTAAGCTTAACCTTTCACTTATGGCTTGTCTCAAAGTTAAACATTTTCACTCGTGTGCATGTCGTGGAATCTCATTCCGTAACACTTAGGGTCTTATTTATCTTCCACATGTCTATTTGGTTACTTCCACCACAGTCATCCAGTTCTCAAGTACCTGTTTGGTCACCTTTAGATGACACATATTTTGCAAGTAGTTCGCAACCAGTTAATCAATTCAGTTCAATTCTACCAAATTGGATGGATGTAGCTCAACTGGTTGCCTCCCGCCTCAGGAAGTGGAAGGTTGCAGGTTCGAGCCCCCATAGCCTAACCTTGGTGTTCCCAAGGGGTAAGGGGCTCACTCGTGGGGGTTTTACGCTTGGTATCCTGCAGTTTCCCACACGTAAATTCAAAAAAAAAAAAAATCTTCATTTTCATTCTATCAATATCCTTCGTTCCAAAAGTTATTAAACTCATTTATAAACCCAAAGTTCTGTATCTTTTCCATTATTTCATACCATCTGTTATGAAACAGACATTAAACCGAAATATTCCACTCCAAAAGAAAATTAAATAGTATAGAACTAACACAACAAATGAAATTGGCAACTATAATTCTCAACTCTGCATCCAGTAACAGAAAGAAACGTGTTAAAGAACAGTCTACTAACCCAATCAACCCCACCTCTACCAGCAGAAAAATTCTAAGTAACAATCAGCTCTGTTTCTTCTGTTTATTTCAACCATAATTCCAACTAAGATTTTTAGATGAGTAAAATCCAAAATTCCACCAATTAAGAAGCCATGTAACTACAAATGCCACTAATAGATAATTTCCTTTAAAAAAAAAAAAAGAATATGGTGGCAGTGAAGCGAACACGGAAACTTTATGATTGCAACAACAGTCAAGCACTTGAATTTGTGCTACAGTTTCGTTTATCAGAAGCGATAAAAGAGGGTGGAATCGCTGGTGAAACCCTAATGAAAAAGGAAAGGAAATCACTAGTTAAAGAGTGGAACCCTAGATGTAAATGGAGAAGGAATTAAGAGACCTGAACAGCGCTGTGAAAGATGCCACCCAAACCGATGCCATCTTTGAAGATCTTGTTGATCTGAACGATCGTGTTGTTCGTCTTCTCCGACGCGCTGTTTGTCACATCGTACACATGTAGTATCACCTCCTTCTTCGCCGTCGTCGTCATCTTTTTTCTTCGTCTCCTTTTTTCTCTTTATTACTTCATCGAATTGGATTTTCTACTGTCCTTGCCGACGAAAGACACGAAGGAAAGAGGCGTACGGTATCCAATAGTCCTGGCCGCGTGGAGCATTAAGGACTGCAATCCGGCAGTTAGGCTCGTATTTTAAATTAATTCATTTTAAAATTAATTTCAGTCAACTTGAATTGAATTATAAATTAATACATATAATTCAGTTTTATATATTAAAATATTCATCTTAAAGAGTTAATTCTAAATAATTATAAAAATATAAAAAAATGAAGAGGGCATATTTTATACACATAAAAATATTAAAAATAAATTATTACATAAGCATTTTGTCATAGCATAATTAATCCAATATAGAGGATGTATCAAATAGAAAATATAAATTACCTTGCACATTGATACGGGCCAACACACATGGGCAAGGTTGATTAAAATGGTAAATTGAAAATGTCCAAAGTTATTGGAGTGGTTTGGATCAAATTATCAAATGGCACAAATTGTTGTGAAGTTGTGCGAATATACGAGTATTTTTTTGTATTCAAAGGTTGACATGCAAAACTTGTTGCCTTGTAAATTTACATTCATGATCAACACACACTCTTTTAACTCTCAAATTGATAAATCTTATAGAAACGTGTTATGCTATTTTCATTAAACATTAAAAATATATTTTGGAGAAATGTTCAATAAGAAGTATTATCCTTTCTCTAAATGTTTATTGTTGATCCTTCCTTCCATTCTTTCCTAGTACTTTTCATGTTTCTCGCTGCATCTCTTCATACTCCTAATTTGTTGCATTTCTCGATCAAGTGGTCAACACTTAAACCATTTTCACAAGATTTCAGTGGGATTTCACCAACTAATTTAGATGCATAAAACGTTGGCCAACTTCCAATTTGAATTTGGAAGCCAACACAATGCAAATCCTCCATTTGGGACTTTTCTAACTTGGATTTAGGACCACACGTCATCCTACTTTATTTTATATACTATTCTTATTTTGAAATCAGATGTGGGGGACCACATGGTGAAGGTTGGTGAGACATAGCATTTTGGATGGTTAATTATTTGATATTGACAAATCAGGACTCGATGGTCATCGAGTTTGACGGATACGATGTCTACATCGCAGAGGGTAGCTTAAATGGCATAAAATGGTTGTCTGATACAAGTGATTTGCAATGTCCAGAGTTTTACCCTAACACTTTTGTATTTAGAAAGAAATTAGGGTTTTCAAGTTTTTTTGTTATTTTAAACCCGGTGACATGCTGGAATTTTGAATATTTAAGTCTATCAATTTTTATCTTTCCAAATGGTTTCATCAATTTCTCAAAAAAAATAAAAATAAAAATTAAAAATCAGCCAATATTGAAGTACTGCAAGAGTGCAAGCAACAGATGAATAGGAGTGAGGAGGTGGGCTGGAGCTAGATGTGATGTCATTACAAAAATTTCGTTACCCAATTCATAAAAGATAATAGTTTCTAAAATAAAAAGTGATATAAAATTTTCATATGAAATAAAAATATCAAAACTTTTTACTAAAATTCTTAGAAACTTTTTTAATGGTGTCGGACACAACTTCCTTAGAAGTGAGTGGGATCCCACTGTGAATCCAAGGATACAAGGGTTCCAGATACTAAAGTATGCATTTTCTATAGAGAATATATATATTTACTATAGAGTGTGCTCTACATATTTAAGTGGAACGATAGAAGACTTTACAGATATTATAATTTAAAGATAAATTTAAAAATTAGATTATCATAATTTTATAAGTTTATAACAACCAGAATTTTAAAATTTAATATCACAATGCAAAATATTATATAAACTTAAATTTTATATAATCAATATATTATTAATTTTTATTTAACTTATTAGAAAATATGCAGTTCAATTTAATATTTAAAAACAAAGTCACAGGAATAAGTTGGGTTTTCATGTTTTTTAAATAACAAAATGGGTTTTCTGTGCTTGTTTTGCTGTCATAGTCTTTGAACTTGGGCCCACCACTATTCTCAACCCGTGATCCATTTATAGTGATATATTCATGGGATTATTTGAAAGCTGCCAACTTCTAAATGAATAGAGAGTTGGCCTTATTATATAATCTAAAAATAGACAAAATAAATTAATAAACTATGATAAAATTTATCAAAAATTGATTTATTAAATCTTTTTAATTGTTGATTTTTAAAATGGATAAACATTCTCACACGAGAATTTAGTTTTTAAAATTCTCATTTTACCCTTCCACTTTCTATGTTGGTTGGAAGGGTAAAACAAGAATTTAAAAAAAAAATTGAATTCCCATGTGAGAATATGTGCCCTTTAAAATAAAAGATAAATCTATAAATAAATATTTTAATTTATCAATTCAATTTGACGGGTTGAAGATATATAAAGTAATAAAAAATTCTTATTATATTAAAAAAATATTAGTTTTAAAATTAAATAAATCCCACATAAAATTTATATACCAAATGTACCTTTGCAGTTTTGCTAAATTCAAAAAAAAAAAAAAAAAAAAAATCCATCTATAGCCCTCAGCTCATCAGCTACACGTAACACAATAACAGCACAATTAATAGTTAGAAAACGCCTTATGAATGCTATTGTAGAAATCGGAGTGACAAGGTCAAAGGCCGTTACCTTCGTCGAAGTTTTATTAAAATATATTCTTTAAAAATTGAAGTTAAGTTGGTTTTAAGTTGTAATTTACTCCTTTATATGTATAATAAGTTTTTTATTGTTTAATACTTTAACATGTCATTGTGCTTAATTACATACTTTAATTACAATATTCTATTTTATATAATTAGAGACTCTTTGTATGTACAAAACAATTAAAGTTATGCAATCTTCTACAAAAAGGGAGCACTTACACACATCCAGTTTTTCTGCCTCTACACACCCGAATTCGGAAATTCGGATGAAATTACGATTCTGCCCCCGCGTTTCCATTCATTCGAATGAATTCCCAGTTCATTTTGGCATTCATTCGAATGAATGGATTCATTCGAATGAATCACTAGTTCATTTTCGATTCATTCGAATGAATCCATTCATTCGAATGAATCACCGGTTCATTTTGGATTCATTCGAATGAATGGGCTGAACAGTAACACGGAGTACTGTTCAGCCCGATCATTCGAATGCCCAGTCGTTCGAATCCGCCGAATGGATTCATTCGAATGAATGCCCAGTTCATCTTGGCATTCATTCGAATGAATCAATTCATTCGAATGACTGGACATTCATTCGAATGATCGGGCTGAACAGTACTCCGTGTTACTGTTCAGCCCGATCATTCGAATCATTCGCACACGATTCCGCTGAATACATTCATTCGAATGAATGACCAGTCATTCGAATGAATGGGCTGAACAGTAACACGGAGTACTGTTCAGCCCGATCATTCGATTCATTCACATACACAGCATTCATTCGAATGAATCAACTGATTCATTCGAATGAATGCCTTCAAACGTGCATTCATTCGAATGAATGGGCTGATTCATTCGAATGAATGCAAACTTAATATATAAGAACCGTCGATTCATTCGATCGACACCGAACCCTAACCCCTTCCCTCCTTCGCCGTGAGTCCATTTCAAAACCCTAGATCGAATCTCTCCCTCCCCCTTTCACTCTCTTGCTCCGGCACCGGTTCCGGCCGTGTCTCTCTCATCCTTAGCTCTCCCTTTCCTCAATCTAAGCTCGGCCTTCCCTCATTCCGAAGTCCCTTTCCCGAGCCCTTCCCTCATTCATTCGAATCACACCCCCATTCATTCGAATCACACACCCATTCATTCGAATCACACCCCCATTCATTCGAATCACACCCCATTCATTCGAATCACACCCCCCTTTCATTCAAATCACCCCCATTTCAATCCCAAACCCCACCCTATTCTCCCTATTTCTTCCTTTATTTTGAAAAACCCACCCTTTAACCCATGACATCGTCGTCGAAAAGGAAAGCGACCTCAACAAGGGGAGGGAAAAAACAAAAGAAGGATACCGCATTCGACCCCACCTATTTCGTATCTTCGGAAGCGGCGACCATGTACAGAGAGGATTTCTCCACACGGTCCTTCATATTCGGTAAAATCGTGGACCTCTCATATTTCACACAATTTGGTTTTAAAGTTGAAGATTTATTTCAAAAATTGGTTGGGGGTCATTTTTGGCATTAAAAAGTGATATGTATCCGACGGTCGTTAAAGAATTTTATGCCAATGTGGAAAGAATTGACGATGAGTCAGTTAAAACATCTGTCCGAGGGCAAGAAATTGTCATTACACGGGATAGGTTAGACCTCCTATACAATTTGCCCAAAGATGCGATTAGAAAGTACGACAGTCGTACATGGCCCACTGATGTTGAGGGCTTTGACGTTTTGGTAACCCTTAACGAAATCTGTGGGAGGACAGATATTACTGAGAAGAAGACCCCCCTCTGACGAATTTGACATTAGAGGCACGAATCATCCACCACATAGTTGTCAACTGTGTGTGCCCTAGAAAAGGGCATACTACTGTGACATGGTTCGATGTCTTCTTGATTTGGTGCATCATGAATGGGAAAAAAATCTCCCTCTCCCATATCATCATTAGTCACATGCGCGCCTGCCGGAAGACCAGAAGATGCAGTCTTCCGTACGGTCTATTTCTATGTTCATTTTTTTAAGAACGCGGAATCCCTTTTCTCCCCGATGATAAAGTTTCTTTAGACCGATTTGATTATTTCAATGATTCAACTTTGAAGAAGATGGGATTCCAACTCGACACAGTGAGTAAGAAATGGGTACCCAAAGTTGTCGAGGCACTTCAACTTCAGGTACCACCACCACCTGAGCCATCTGAGGCATCTGAGGCGCGTGAGGCACGCGAGGCAAGGACTCCTCCTCAAGAAGGATCAACTGGAATCAACACACAACAGATTCTTGATAGCATTTCTTCTTTGGAGGAGAAGATGGATCAGAGATATGATCAGGTTTCTGCAAGGTTGGATGTGATGCAGAATCAGATTATCGATACTTTGAGATTGGCTGTGCTTATAGCACAAGAGAAGGGGATAATAGCAGCATTAGGAGCAGAAGCAGATGGGAGTTTACGAGCAAGGGTATCTAAAGAATATGCAGGAGCAGCTTTTGTCCCTAGTCGTCCATTTGGATCAGCAGCTTCAGCTTTAGGAGCAACATCTGGCAGCCCTGCTCGACCATTTCGATCAGCAGCTTCAGCTTCAGCTTCAGCATCTGACATTCCTGCTCGGCCATCTCGATCATCTGCTCCACCTTCAGGAGCAGGATCTGGCACCCATACTCCTACATCTGGAGCAGGTGCTGGCACCCATGCTCCTACATCTGGAGCAGGTGCTTCAGCTTCAGCAGCAGCAGCAGGATCTAGCACCCCTGCTCGTCCATTTGGAGCAGTTTCAGGCCCCCAGGTCCGACCGATTGGATTAGTAGCTTTTGGCCACTCTGTTCGTCCGACTGGATTAGCAGCAGTTTCTGGCCCCCGTATTGGTCCGACTGGTGTTGCAGCTGCTACTGGCTCTCGTTCTGTTCATAGTCGAGCACCAGCAGTTTCTCGCCCCCGTTCTTGTCATACTGCACTTATTCCATATGTACCTCCAGTTCCTGCTGCACCTCCTGCTGCACCACCTGCTGCACCTTCTGCTGCACCACCTGCTGCACCTCCAGTTCATGCACCACCTGCTGCACCTCCTGCTGCCCCACCTGCTGCCCCACCTGCTGCACCTCCTGCTGCACCAGCTGCTGCCCCACCTGCTGCACCTCCTGATACACCACCTGATGCACCTCTTGATGCGCCCCCTGATGCACCTCCTGCTGCACCACTTGCTGCACTTGATGCACCTCCTGCTACACCACCTATTGCACCTCTTGATGCACCTCCTGATGCACCTCCTGCTGCTTCACCTGCCTCACCTTCTACCTCTGATCCGGATATTATTTGTCTTTGATGTACCTTTTTTTTTTTTTTTTTGTTATTGACATGTAAAACAGATGTAAAATTCATATTTTGAATGAACATGTTATATTATTTATCTCCTGCTCATTGTGAATTGGGTCGTTACTTTAAAAATGTTATTTTGAACTAAATTAGCATTTAAATATTCCACATAAAATGAATACATTCAAGCTGACAAGTACATTCAACAGCATTCCTAACTTAAAATTAAGCTATTGATAATCCTATCTCCACTTCATTGATTCCACCATTGCAAGAAATCGTCATTATCTCTAAGATCACCAGACCACTGCATAACATTTTAAAAAAATGACATTAAAACATATGGAAAAGTTATATGTCGATTGGTAAATACATATAAGCTCTTTAAGGAATGAACTTACTTCGGTCATTTCTGTAGAGTTATATGTTGAATCGTCACCAAAGTTGTAAGATCCACTATCCTGTGGAAAACTCGCTGTTTGCGATTCAATGAAATCACCTACATTATAATCAGCATTTAAATCTACACTCGTAGATGCCTGTGAAGAAGGTGGCCTATTCGGACAAGTTCTCCTCGTATGACCAGTATTTTTGCATAACCCACATCTCCTTCCATTTAGTTGATTCTCTACAATCTCAAATGCAGAAGGATCTCGACGTGTAGATGTTTGGCCCTGTGATGAATTCCTTGAACCTGGATGACGTCCTCTAGAATATTGCATAATAGGGTGACTGACTGGCTTATCATGGATGACAAGATTTTGAAGATGATTTAGGAGCATCTCTTGATCATACGAAGACAAATGTCCATATTTGTTCTTAATACCTTCAAAGTGTACATCTAATACATCCCCAGGGCTCCTCCTTTCAATCCTCAAGTCAGCCAATGAGATTAAGTCTATTCTCCATTGTGGGTGTATGTCATCCAAATGTAATTTGTCCATCCATTGCATTTTGTGTTCACACGGTAGGCCCATTGAAGTTGTAAACTCTTCCGTACAAATGGGTTTCAATGATCGGTTCATAAGTATATCATATTGGTTGTAAACCTCATTCATTGCGGAATGAGAAACTTTGCCCTTCAATTCATCAAAGAAAGGAATAGACACATCACATGCAAACCGAATCTTCTCATCCTCAAGTTGAATCTTGAACTCTTCAAATTGATTTTCAATGACATGGGCTATCTTTCTTCTGACAACATCTAGATCACCTGTAGATGTAGATATATAACTTTTCAGAATAGCATGTGCACCCTCAACTCTTGAAGTACCTCGATTCTTAAAATGTAAACTCCATCCGATCCATGCCTTGACGAATTGTTTTCTAAGTGGGATCCATGTCCTTGTTAAGTAATTCACTGCCTGCGAATCAGCTCTAAAATTTTGTTTGAATGCCTCAAACACTGTATTGAATGTTTCTTCGGTTGGGGACTCAATCAGGCCATTCCATTCGGTAAAAAATGCATTCTACGACATGAAGCAATGGCATATGATATCTGTTGGTTTTGTACGTGCAATCCATCAGAAACACATTATGATATCTGTCGGTAAGAAAAATTGACTTCGGATGTGCGAAAAAGAGATGGGATAGATGACCATCACTGTCATAGTCAAGAAAGTATTGATAACCACCTTGTTGAAGATCTTCTATCAAAGCTTCAATTGTAGTTCGACCCCTTAGTTGCTCTTTCCGAAGCGCAGAACAAAAATTGTACAAATCAGCCGCTGATATTCCAATATCTGGATTTTGATTTCTAAGGGTCGTCAAAATTTGCCGTGGTGGTATATTGCTACTCCTCATTTCAATGATCATTCTTTTCTCAGAATCTGAAAAACATCTTGTACTTGGATGACCTAATAATACATCCGATATATCATGATTGTGCTCCAAACTCTTTATGGTCAACTTCCATGACCCATCAACAATCTGTTTTCCTTTAACTTCAAAAGGACAATTACATTGGCGAAAGTATGCTTTCCTCTTTCTGTCATCGTCATCCAAGCTAACCGTGCTGCGGTATTTACCTCCTCTATCGCAGCCAAGGACTAATTTATTTTCCTTTTTACATGACCTTTTTATCGTACATACAAATCCTTATTTAAGAGTTATATTCTTAACATAATTTATAAGGTCTTCACGACTTTCAAAACATCCCTCAACAAACTCCATGCCACTTGAGGATTTAAACCTACCTCTAAAACACTAATAATAATGATTTCTAGAAAAAAACTGAGATAGGACTTACCTTCGATTCGAGATACGAGATCCAGACATTAGCTTGAGAGAGATAACTTCGACCCGAGGTAACAGATTGAGAGAGTGAGTGTGTTGAAAATGGGAATGATTTTTTTTTAAGGGTTTGGGATTTAAAAGGGGTTCATTGTTTTGGGATTAAAAATGGGGGTTGAAAATGAGGTTTTAGGGTTAAGTATTTGAAAAACGTGGTTCAAAATGGAGTATAAGGGTTTGGGATTGAAATGGGGTTCAAGGGTTTGGGATTGAAAAGAGAGTTGAAAAGGAGGTTGAAAATGAGGTTGTAGGGACAAGTGTTTGCAAAAGGGGTTTAAGGGTGAAAAGTGGGTGTTGAAAATGGGGTTTAAGTTTTAAGGGAGCAGGGATTGAGAAAGGGGTTCAAGGGAGAAGAGAGAGGGAGAGGGAAACGAGGGTTTAGGGTTTTGAATGGAATGAGACGAGTGAAATTTCGTGGATCGATTTATATATAAGTTTCATTCATTCGAATGAATCAGCCCATTCATTCGAATGAATGCCTTGAAAACGTGCATTCATTCGAATGAATGGTCTAATTCATTCGAATGAATGCATCAGAGACTGCCTGAGAATGGCAGTCCAGGAATTCATCCGAATGAATCAGGCCATTCATTCGAATGAATTCACATTTTCAAACATTCATTCGAATGAATGGGCTGATTCATTCGAATGAATGCATCAGAGACTGCCTGAGAATGGCAGTCCAGGCCATTCATTCGAATGGATGCCTGAAAATGTGCATTCATTCGAATGAATGGGCTGATTCATTCGAATGAATGCATTAGAGACTGCCTGAGAATGGCAGTCCAGGCCATTCATTCGAATGAATGCACATTGTCAGGCATTCATTCAAATGAATGGGCTGATTCATTCGAATGAATGCATCAGAGGCTGCCTGAGAATGGCAGTCCAGGGCATTCATTCGAATGAATGCACATTTTCAGGCATTCATTCGAATGAATGGGCTGATTCATTCGAATGAATGCCTGGATTGTCATTCTCAGACAGCCTCTGATGCATTCATTCGAATGAATCATCCCATTCATTCGAATGAATCATCCCATTCATTCGAATGAATGCCTGATAACAGAGGATTCATTCGAATGAATGGGCTGATTCATTCGAATGAATCAGCTGAACCAGAGGGACTGTCATTCCGTGGCAGCCTCTGATACATTCATTCGAATGAATCATCTGATTCATCTGATTCATTCGAATGAATGCACGTTTGAAGGCATTCATTCGAATGAATCAGTTGATTCATTCGAATGAATGCTGTGTATGCGAATGAATCAAATGATCGGGCTGAACAGTACTCCGTGTTACTGTTCAGCCCATTCATTCGAATGACTGGTCATTCATTCGAATGAATGTATTCAGCGGAATCGTGTGCGAATGATTCGAATGATCGGGCTGAACAGTAACACGGAGTACTGTTCAGCCCGATCATTCAAATCATTCGCACACGATTCCGCTGAATACATTCACTGTTCAGCCCGATCATTCGAATGAATTGATTCATTCGAATGAATGCCAAGATGAACTGGGCATTCATTCGAATGAATCCATTCGGCGGATTCGAACGACTGGGCATTCGAATGATCGGGCTGAACAGTACTCCGTGTTACTGTTCAGCCCATTCATTCGAATGAATCCAAAATGAACCGGTGATTCATTCGAATGAATCGAAAATGAACTGGTGATTCATTCGAATGAATGCCAAAATGAACTGGGAATTCATTCGAATGAATGGAAACGCGGGGGCAGAATCGTAATTTCACCCGAATTTCCGAATTCGGGTGTGTAGAGGCAGAAAAACCGGGTGTGTGTAAGTGCTCCCCTACAAAAATTAAACTACAAATTTCCTTTTTGATGATGCAGACTCTTACACATTTTTGGGAGTTAGGCCATTCTCCAAAGTGCGAGCATGTGACTGGCTATAATGATTAATTTTCATGGTAAAGAAAACACAGAAGAGGCCAAATTCTTCAAGAATCCACTCCATTTAGAGGTCTCTCTAGTCTATAAAATACAAATACTGTCCCTTCCAGGAGATTAATTCACACTGGCCGGCTCTCCTGCATACGTACAAGCATCCAACAATGGAGTTGCAGAGAACTCGAGTAATTCGACCTACATGACTTTTATCTATCTAGATTCTTTTTCCACTATGCATTTTTTTTTTTTCTTATAATTTGCAGAAGTTGTAATTTCATTGGAGCACGTAAATAGATTCTGGCTCTGTTCATAAGATAGCAGTTTTTTCTGCACTTAATAATTACTGGGTCTTATTTCAGAAAGTGATTTTTACATTGCTTTCTTATTCAATTTTCATGGTTTGTTGATGGAAAATGGATTTTATCTGTTTCATTTCCCAAATTCTAGAAAGTTTCAAATCTGCCGTGTTCTTTTTTATGCAAGTAGATGTCGTTGATTTGATCTGTTTGGTTCTCCTCAAGTTGGGGAAAGTGGGTGAAGAATTAAAGATTGTGGTTTATCACAAAAATGGTCTTAGTTTCGTCTTGTGAGTGTTCAATTGAAGTGGCTCTGTTTATAATTTCTCTTGTAGAAAACAAGAAAATCTCATTTTCCTGGAAAAGTATGAAAACTTCATATCCTATATTCAGCTTCACGAATAAAAAATTTCTCCTCTGTTTTCGGGTACTCTCTAGACCAAAACTTGATACTCAAAACCCCCTTCTTTTATAGTTTCTGTCAGATACATATAATTTCTTCTGCCACGACAAATTGCAATCATCTCCTCTCCTCTCCCTACGGTCTTCTCTGCAAAGCTTAGAAACCTACTTTTCTTTTTAATTTCGGATTTACGTTTTCTAAAATCCAATTTTCCTTTGAAGTTTGGATGTCAACAATATCCTTTCATGATCAAAGCATGTCGCGTCAGCAAAATACAAAACAAAACGTCAGATACCTAGAGAATTCATGAATACTTGTCGAGGGAATTGCAAAATTTACATACAGTATTTTGTTTGGCATTTGGTTTTGATCAGGCACACAAGAATATCTTTCATGCTAATAGGTTTTCTGTAGATTTTTGTTTCTCTTTCTCATTACAGGCTTGTCTTTACCTCTAGTCTGATAGTATGGATCTCTCTAAATCAAATGAACCCATCATATTATTTGTTCAAGTAGGTGGGTATTCTCATATTGTGTCGGAGGTTAGTCCTCAAACCCTAGAGCCTCTAACATGATCCATGGTGCTTGTGGATGGTGTCATAAATCCAGAGTTTTACCTTACCTATGATCACCACAAAGTGGAATCGGTGAGTTTCCACATATTAAACAAAAACCATTGATTTTTTTCCTTCTTTCGGGTTTCGGTTTTTGAATGCTAGACCAAAGTATGTGTCTTCTCATTACATCCATCTACTGAATGCACAGGTAGTTCACATCACTTTAGTGTTTCTACTGGGATTTCTCAGCCTGAGAATGGGCGAATGCCGAAAGAAGGGGATGCTGCCGTCGGAATCGGTTGATGATAGTAAGTGGAGGAGCTGCAGAGCACACAGCGTTTCATTGACAGATTTCGGTGGGGTGGGAGATGGGGTGACGTCCAACACCAAGTCCTTTCAGATGGCCATTACTCATCTCAGCCAGTACTCATCCGACGGTGGAGGACTTCTGTACGTGCCGCCGGGGAGATGGGTGACTGGGAGCTTCAATCTCACCAGTTGCTTCACCCTCTTTCTCCACAAAGATGCTGTTATTCTTGGCTCTCAGGTCCCCTCTCATCTTAAGTCTCACTATCCTGTAAACGTTTCTGTATGCATATCGGCTTGGGTAGCAATGTAGAATAATAACCATGTACTGAAGTAGCTTCAATTGTTTTCACTTTAGTGCATGGTTTAAACTTGAAAAACGAAACTTTATATTAAAAATATAATTAATTAACTTAGTAAGCTTTTAGAAAAAAATCAAGAAATTTGGTAAAACTTTGACTCAGTCTAATCCCAACCATCAGGTTGCCTTAGCCTGGTCAACTTGTAACGTCTCGTGGGGTCTTGCTGATTTTTAGAACATCCCTTTTGTCACGCTCCCTTGAAAAAAGGGTACACGACATATTAATAGTCTCTTAGTTCACATTTGAAAAAAAGAGTACCAATGTTTTCAAGAGCTGTTTGTGTAACTCAACACAAATTTTACTGTATTGTCTATTATACTTTTCACTTGTCGATTTTAATGATCCGATCAATAACCCGATTTGCTGTTCTGTATAAAAAAAATAGTCTTACTTAAATAAATTTCACTTATCCGATCAGTGAGTTGATTTCTGACATTTTTTTTTATTTTCCGGTACAGCAGGGCAAGGGTAAATGGGAAATCCACAATATCCCATGTTTTATTACACAACACCCATGAGAGGATTGCTAACAAAAAAAATGTTATAAACAATAGTCTATTATTTTTTAATATTTCTTTTGAGTATTCATCCATCATTAAAAATAAGATACAGGTCATATTGATAGTCTCTTAGTTCATATTTTTTTTAAAAAAAAAGGAGTTATATACAATAGTTTATTATAAATTGATTGGTCAAAAAACGAGTAACTAAACATGAGCTTAAAAGAGTTTAAAAGAGCTTAACTTTGAGGACTCTGTCTGATGACAGAAGGGTCTAGAAACACGTGTGATATTACAGACGTACAGAATATTTACCTGTCAAAATTTATTAGAAGATATGATTTTCTCCTATAATATCCAATATAAAAAAATCTGATTAAAGAATCTTTGCTTTCATTAAAGTATCAATCAATACTTATTTTTTATATGTTAGCATAATGTTTTTTTATATATTTATTATAGTTTATCAAGCACATGTAACATGATGGATCTTGAACCCTTCATTGATTCTTGATCTTCATTTGAACTCTTGAGGCATTCCTAGTGGATGATATCCAAATAATAGTTTGGAACTTCCAAAGTATTGGGGCGAATTGGCTCAACTACTCAAAGTAACTTGATTAAATTTTTAGTTAGTAAAGTCAATGAATTTTTTGATTTATTAAAATATAAAATTTACTAAATTTTTAAAATTCAATTGAATTTTAGTTTATATTGAAGTTTTAAAATTTATGGAATATCATCTTGAATATTTCAATAAATGTATCTTTAAAATTTTAATAATAAAAGACATCAACTCATTTTTTAGAAGATCAATCTTTTTTCATATATTAATTTTAAAAACAATATTTCTCTTACTATAAATGAAAATATCTCAACAAGTAACCCAAATCGTTAATATTTTACTTGTGAACCATTTCGTAAAGGAAAAATAGTTTGCATAACCGTTTCAAAGGGAACTGCTAAACTTATTCTTGAATCATACTATTTTATACCATGTGATGATATTGCAAGTCATTCGATTGGTTCGTAACTCTCTTTTAAAAATCCAACCAATTGTATTTTGTCATATCAATGTGAGAGCATAAAACTGTATAATTTAAAGATAAGTATAGTATCTCCTATTTTAAAAGATGTGAATAGGATCTAATGGGGTATAGAATCTGGCCACCATTTGACTTTTGTCTATGAACTATTGAATTTAGAGTGACGTTTATATGTAGTGTGAACATGTTAAATTTTTTTTTTTTTTTTTTTTGACAAGAAAAAAATAGAGATCGTAGGGTTTTTTTTTCTCATTTTCTAATTTTTATACTGATTCAGGACATGGATGAATGGCCGATCATCGATCCTTTGCCCTCTTATGGAAGAGGGAGGGATGCACCTGGTGGGAGATATAGCAGTCTAATTATGGGATCAAACCTCACCGACGTCGTCATAACAGGTATCAAGCTATATAATACCATTTTGTTCAAATTTTATCAAACCAAGCAATAATTAAATGTAAGGTCGACTGGATTTTCAGGGGACAATGGCACAATCGACGGCCAAGGTACTCTTTGGTGGGACAAATTCCACAACAATGAACTGAAATACACACGTGGGTACCTCATTGAAATCATGTTCTCTGATCAGATTTTGATCTCTAATCTTACATTAATCAACTCTACGTCGTGGAATATTCATCCAGTGTACAGCAGGTCTGATCTTTTTCTTCCACTATTAACTGCTAATCTAAGATTGTCAATCTAATCAACATCAGTCCAGGGTAGGAATGAAGTCACCAGCACCAGACCCACCACTTTGAAATTTCTTATGCAAAATCAAAGAAATGGAGCCTTTGATGTGTTAAATGCAAATCGGTGTTTGATGTACATCTTAAGTTCTCTTACCCAAAAGACGTTTAATTTCTAAGTTAACAGAGATGGATTCAAATCATGTTCGACATAATCTGGGGACTCTTATTTCAAATAGAAATACATCTAACATTTCACAGATATCACTCTTTCACCAGTTTCAGTGCCTCTAGTTTGTCTATCAGTAATTCAGTACTGACCAACTTCTTTTGTTTTTTTAACAGTAATAAGAAGTACTGACCAACTTCTGAAATATGCAGTAATGTCATTGTTAAAGGCGTCACAATTCTGGCTCGGATCCCATCACCAAATACAGACGGAATCAACCCAGGTATGTCTGCTCCATCAGCTATCAGGTCTCCACTCTATTGATATGAGTAGGTGCATTTGGATATGCCTTATCTCAATACTATCTTAGTTCTCAAATTCCAAAAGAATTTTCTTGTAATGGTAACAACATTCAAGAATCACTGCTGAACGAAAAATGAGCACAAACATCTGATCCTATGTTTTAATGTGTGTCATTTTTTAGATTCTTGCTCCAATGTTCGAATTGAAGACTGCTACATAGTTTCTGGTGATGACTGTATCGCAATAAAAAGCGGGTGGGATGAGTACGGCATTGCATTTGGGATGCCAACTGAACATGTGATCATCAGAAGGCTCACCTGCATTTCACCCACCAGTGCTGTCATTGCTCTTGGAAGCGAGATGTCCGGTGGTATCCGAGATGTAAGAGCAGAAGACATCACAGCCATCAATTCAGAGTCTGGCGTGAGAATCAAAACATCACCTGGAAGAGGAGGTTTTGTAAAAGATATATTTGTAAGGGGTATGACCATGAACACCATGAAGTGGGTCTACTGGATGACAGGCGCTTATGGGGACCATCCCGATGATAAATATGATCCAAATGCAATCCCTCTCATTCAAGGGATCAGCTACAGTGATATGGTTGCAGAGAATGTTACCATGGCAGCAAAGTTGGAGGGGCTTCAAGGTGCACCTTTTACCGACATATGCATATCTAACGTGACCATCGGGGTCATAAAATCAAAGAAACTACAATGGAACTGCAGTGATATTCAGGGGGTGTCAAGCTCAGTAAACCCTCAGCCGTGTGCTTTGCTACCTGATCAAGGTTCAGAAACAAACTTTCACTGCTCGTATCCCACTGAGAGATTACCAATTGACACTGTACAAGTCATAGAGTATTGTTAAAAAAAAACAGTTTAGAAGTATCTGCTTAAATCTTCTTGCAATTTCAAATCTTCTTTTTAATGCTATGTGATTTAAACTCACGACTTTTAAAGTTGCATAGTGAACACTTAGTAATTGTGGTGAGTGCTCGTCTTTTTTTCTTTTCTTTTTTTTCTATTTTAATAAGGGGTTACATGATTTTCTCCATTTCTAAGATTCTTGGTGTAGAATGTCTTGAGTAAAGTAAATTTCATCAAGCTTCATGGGTCAACTTATATTTGGCTTGCTTGATTTCGGAACAGGGTAACTTGTTTAGACTGTCAAATTTTAAAGGCTTAGGTAGTCCTGCACGAAAGAGCCATCATCTTAGGCCTCTTTCCTGTGTCTTCACAGAAATGTGCAGGGGTGTTGCACTGGTGCAGGTACCAAAAGGTAACCTACTTTCCGTGGAAAATACTCAAAAATAGCAAACAAAAGAAAGCTGTGGAACCCAGATAAGTGCGACCTTCTGGGTATTTTTCATGAGCATACTACGAGTAAACATGCAAATGAGGATTTAAAGAGTTTTCTGTACATACCGCTCAAAAAAAAAAACTCTGTACCAGGAGTGCAAAAAACGCCCCGCCGGATGTATCGACCGATATGATTCTCTCTCCTCTTTTTTTTTTTTTTTTAAAATATCGGTATTATTTTATTTTTCTGAATTAAAAATATAAAAAAACCAAAAAAGAAACTGTTAAAAAAAAAATTGAAAATGTAAATATCGACTGATATCGGCCGATATCTGGGCCCGGGTTGTGCTTACTTCGCAGTTGACTTGGGCTAGCTTTGTTTCCTTTTCTTCTTTTTTTGGTCTTGTAGGTCTATATATTTGCACCTCTGGTGCTCTCTTTTATCTTAATATATTAACCATTCAAAATATATATATATATATATATATATATATATATCTGGGCCCGAGCCAATCACCATTTTTTTTTTTTTTAAATACCGATATTAATCATATCGGACCGATATGATTCAGCGATATATCAGCCATATCGGCCGATATGATTACTGTACGGCCGATATTATTCGTATCGACCGTATTTATACGCCTGTTAAAATCCGAATCTCGATATCTATACCCCTACTCTGTACATTTCAGACTTTTAGATGTGATACATTGAGTCATTGACCTTCAAAAAACAGGTATATTCAGACATTTTTTAAATATTTCTTCTGGCATTTTGGTAAAAGTAGTATCAGCATCATATATGTAGACAACCAACAAAATATCAGCCAAAATGTGAATCTAAATTAAACCATTACAAGAGAAGAAGCTAAGTATTTCAGATTTTTTATATCGGTTTTTTTATTTTTTAATTGATGTCCAAGCCTCTTAGAGCACCCAACTAGTCTTCGAGATATGTGCAAGCCTCCCTATCCACACACACCAAGTCTATAGGGAATGGCCCTTCGGGGTGGAGTGAAAAGTGAACTCATGAATCACACTTCTTGAGACAGATTCCTGACCATCACTCCAACCCATTGGGTTGGTTTTTCTATTCATCAGAGGCCATGTGCCCATTGGCAGCAATCATTTAAGTCTCCAAGCTGAAACTGACTTCTAACAGATTAGACCAGTAAAATCAGCAATCAAGGACAAGACAACGTGCAGGCCAAGCAAGGGTACACGGATCTGATCCAAACACACTGATTTATTTGTGGACTAGTGGATATTAGGGGCAATTTGGAACCGGAAGGCATTAAGTAGGTTGCCATCTTTTCGACCTTTTTAACCTCGTTTGGCAGTGTGGAATTCCTTCATGGATCAGAACTTTACTAAATTTTGAGTGTCTCGCATAAGCAACAGTGCGATATTGGGGATAGAGGTGATTCATGCACCCCCTACTTTCTATGGAGTAAGCACCACCTATACCGTAGGGTGTATTTACTTCTAAAGGGTAGGGGATCCTCTTCCATGGACCTCCTCTTAAAGCAAAGGACTCCGCCTTCCTTACAAAATGGGAATAGGATTCCATCTAGAATTCCCTTTGTCAAAGAACAAACAAGATGCTCTAAGGAGAACCCTGGCTTCTTCCATATTTTCCCAATTTAAACATAAATAGCATTGCCTTGTCTCTGATTTGAATATTCTGTTCAAAAAATGTTATTTTCACTACAAAAAATTGAAACATATTCTAGTGCATCAATTCTATGTTTGGTAGTTTGAAACCTGGAAAGAGTTTAACTGGGATGAAATGCAAAACGGAGTCCTTAATCATATATATAACGAGGAAGCACTAACAGTTCCCTTATTTAGTAAGAAAATGTGTTACAACATTACAGGATACAAGCTCTAGCCTCCAAGAGAAACGTAAGCTCTGTTACAGTGTATTTTCAGATTCAGACAAGCATTTTATTTGAAAGCAAAATTAAGAGTTTCACTATTTTACATAACCAGCTCCCAAGGAAACTGTGGAGTTCTACAGCTTCTCCTGATGCACCTATTTCATGGCTGGAGCAGAACAACTCTCTTGGCACATATTTTAAGTTGCCCTACAACTCTTCGACAGTTGATATCCATATAAACTGCAAACCTATGCCAATGCAATGTAATACATTTTCACAGAGAAATATGGAGACGCATCACCTTTCACCACCATCCCATAAACGATTCCGACATTCAATGCCCTTCAAAAGACAAGTGAACGTAAGAACAACCCAAAGAAGCATATGTCAACAGGTTAAAAGGAATACATAAACGTACATATATGTGGGTTAAAAGAAAATAAAACAGATATATATATATACACAACTTCTATAGGTTCATTCTAAATTGGACAAATATCTATGATTTATGTTGACGATTGACCCAAAACTGAGGATAAGTGGGATAGGCATTGGCACAAGCTGAATTTAAATCGAGAGGGTATACTAGTATAGTAGTATGGATAGGCAATCATTTATGGCCAAACTGCAGGCAGTATGCTTGGACAGTATTCCTGTCTGAGCTTATTCAAGATTTACCTGTATATACTCGTAGGAAACAGGTGTGCCAAGGCCACACCAAGACTCCAAGTTTATTTTGCATGTCACTGGCTCTAAGGCATGTTCACCTTAATTAGGCTTTTTCTTCTATTAGAAATTTTCTTATCATGTACCTTTTTAATTCTTCTATAATAACAATCAGTTTCTAGTTAATATGTATTATTAACTACTTAAAATAGAAATTCCGATTAATATATATAATATACTTGTATGTATCACACATGTATATAATATGTATGAAAAAGCCATTAGCTAAAATATTAGATACAGGTTTAACCTGGGCGCCATCACCCATGAATGACATCCCCACTTGGGGCTTGATGTAAAACACATTTTCACCCCTGATGTGGACATCAGTGAGAAGGAAGACGAGATCGTAGCTTTGGCATAGGATTTTTATGAAAATTTCCATCGAAAAACCGTAGGAAATGAGTTCTATCAATTCTCCGGAAATTTGAGTGGAAATTCAAAGGTGGGCCATGAGATTCGACCAAAGAAATCAGCTCACTTCAAGTTCTAACGAGCCCGTCCAGGCCCAACTGCAACCCCAGCCACTCAACAATCCGCTTCACATGTTTGGGACCACCGCTGGAAAGATAATCTGGTCATGACCGACCTTGGAAAGTCTTCAGATTGAAGAACAATTTTTTTTAATTTAGTAGTAGTTTTTTCTTTGTCAAAATTGGTAATTTCTAAGTTTAGGTGGAGGGTCGGCTCCCCAGTTAATTTCCCTGTTTAATTTTTTTTCTCTTCTATAAATTCCCATGCAACAACGTTGTTAGAACACGAGACATTAAGCAATAAAAGTTTTTTTTTCTGCAATTCGTTTGAATTCGTTTCCCAAGCACTCAAGGTGCCAATCATCCATAAGCAACAGCAACTGTCTTGTATCTTCAGGCCCAGCGTTTGTACATCGTGCAACCCAGATGCAAGCAATCAGGCATCGTTGCTGGTTTCCAGTGCAAGTCCAGGCATGAAAGGAATCTGAGTTCCAGCGTCGTGACACCAGGTACGCCCTGCTCCTGTAGTCCTTGGTCGATTGAATCAAGGCTTGAAAGTGTTTACACCCTCTAATCTTGGCTGAGAAAGGGGAGGGGCATTAGCAGACCTACAATGGAGTTTTGAGGGATTTCCAGGAAAGGTTGAATAATCTGGAAATCAGGTTGGGACTGATTTTGGCCCCTGATTTATGTCCGCTTGGAGGTTTACTGCAAACCCAGTTCCGCTGTTTGAACGTGGTTCTAAATCTGGATTATAAGACCTGATTTGTATCCCAAAGGGGCCCCAACAGCTGGACCAAGAGGGTTCCGCCCAGACACCAAACCTTGTTGGGCAGACCCAGGTCTGGGCTGTCTTGCCAGGCCGTCTGATACACAGGCCTGCTTGCTCGCTGACCAATCCAAGTCCACATCGCTTGGGTCCTTATTTATTCCCCGAGTTCCCCTAGACCCGATTAAGTGTCGAGCTTCAGTGATAGATTGAGGCTAGGTGATCCCCTTAGCCTACCCAGTCTACATCAACCCCCACCACTGTGGGCCCCACAGGGCCCAGGGTGACTGCAATTCTTAGGGATAGGTGGGTGTGTGTGGGGGGAGCGTATGTATAGAGGGTGGGGGGAATGGATCCATTTTATTCACTATATATATATATATATATATCTCCAAAAAATTAAGCTCATGCCTATGCGAGCACCTTGTGCAGTTGTGCCTCAGGTTACACCATTTCTATTCATATACTGAAACAGGAGGGTGCATGGCATCTGTTGCATTACCAAAAGAACCAATTCATGATTTCATCAGTAGAAATCATGGGCCCCACCTTTCTGTTGAACGGATACCTAATTGATAGGTTCATATAAATCAATAATCCATGCAATATTTGATGCTGTACTCATGTAAAGTTCAGAACTGGTCTTGTACATTGAAAATTAGGGAAACAAAAGCAGCATTAGGGAGGCTGCCTATATACTGTGGAGTGGGCCCCACCTTGTAGAGAGTTGTATGTAGGGGAGTACATGGATAATTGAATCTAGATGAAGTCTCACTCCCATCTGGTAGGTATAGGCTAGGGCTGCAACTCGGGTCGGGCGAGTCGGGTTTTAATAAACCCAACCCTAACCCATGTCACAACACATTGAACCCGACCCGATTTAATCAACCCGACCCGACCCGAGTTTGTAATACCCTCAACCCAACCCGACCCGAGTTGTAACCCTAAATCTTCCTCTTCCCATCTCTCCCTCTTCCATTTAGTACGGGCCGGGATCCCAGTCGAACAGAACGGGGGGCCTGCACCGGCCACATTCTCCGAGTCCCAAGAAGCGACACTCACTATTCGATTAGTTCCAATTCCTTCCGTCTACTCCAACTCGTCTTCACACTCTTCCGTCGACAAATGGCAGAAGTAAGAACTGGACAGACAAACGGCGAAGAGGAAAATCACCCCATTACCTATGACCAAACGAGCAAAGATGGCTATTTTCCTTTGGATTTCATTTGCATTTTCATCGAGAAAATGAAAGTTGAAAATGAAAGAGGATGCCGTTCCCATTCTCTCTCTTAAAGAGATCCACCTGGTCAAGACTCAAGACAGGCTACCCACCCACCCTCTTCTTGCCTTTGCTTTGTATATATGAGAAAGAAAGAGAAAGATAGAGAGATTAGGGTTTTTGGGTGCAGGATTTTATATTTATATTTTATTAGAAATTCGGGTTGGGTCGGGTCGGGTCGGGTCGGGTTGAAATTTAAAGACCTCAGCCCGACACGACCCGAATTTCGTGCGGGTTTTTCTAGTCTCAACCCGACCCGACCCTATGGCCCGACCCTTGTAACCCGACCCACATGATTTCTCGGGTCGGGTCGGGTCGGGTCATGTGGGTCAGGCCAAAACCCGACCCGAGTTGCAGCCCTAGGTATAGCCATCTGATCATTGCTCTTGAAAATTTTAGTTAATACACTGCTGCTTTTTTCATGATCAAATCACATAGCTAGGATGATTGGATGAATTTGAAATTCCACATGGCAACCCGGATATCCCTCCATTCATGTGGGACCCAACCCACATTAAGAACACAGTCTCCCTAAGACTACACAGTCCCTCCCTAGAATTTTGAGGGGGGAAAACGGTACTTTCAACAATAGTAGAATATATAACACATACCAGAAATTTTTTCCTAGTGTGCTGGATCTGGGTTGAATTTCACCGATTCCCTCCAGATGAGCTCCTTTATATTTTCTTCAGTAAATGTTGGCTGCTCAAAATCAAAACTGAAAGGCATTGAGCAAGTGGGCTCATCATTGATGTTATGGAGTGATGACAAATATGGGTGGCAGAGAGCCTCATCGACTGCAGATAAAAGTAGATTTGCACAATGAATAACTTTAATTCAAAGGAGAATTCTAGGAGAATGATGTTTGAACAGAACTCTACATTGGACTTGATGTACCTGTGATTCGTTTACTGGGATCAAAAACTAGCATTTTCTCTAGTAAATCCACTGCTAGGGGATTTCTATTGGGAAATTTCATAGAAAATTGTTGCTTTGGGTATTGTGGAAGCTGTCTTACGTATCTCCGGGCATTATCACTCCGGAGAAATCCAAGGCTTGAATCATCAGGTGAACCCACAAGCTGCATATTAAAAGAAATAGAAAGTAATTTAATACTTCAATTCAAGCTTTCAGGTGTAACATACTTTGACCAATTCAAAGAAAAGGTACAATATCTATCGTTACAAACTAGATCACTATTATTCATGTTTTGTCATTCTAACAATTTTCATTAACAACGACTTCAAGAACACGTCTTCCAGAATTAAGGATAGTCAAGCATCCTAAACAGAAGCATTCTAGCATCTATAAACTACATTAAATCCTTTTCTAAATCAGGGTATTTATCTTTGACTTGACATCAAGAAAGAAAATGGACCAAAGGTATCATGTTTGTATCATTTACAAAACTACTTTGCAATGCCTATATATATTCCATTTATAAATACTCTGCCAAGTTCAGGAAAGCAACTGAGCAACAAGCTTCTGAAGAAACATCATATTTAGGCATCATCAAAAACCTTAAAGTTGTAAAGAGAAAAGGATTGTTTGACTGGGATCCCTGGTACCACAGACGGACACAAAAGTACACGTGCATACATTCTCCAAATCACATCATGCACATGTTAAAAGTGTGACAAGCTTAAAAATATGACTTTAAATGGGATTGAGTGGAATTATTCGAAAAAAAGGGGTCGAGTGGAAAAGTAGAACTGACGAAGACAAACACAAGACAAATGGAATAAGGCTTCAAGCAAGATGATGGTGGTGATGATGCCGATGACGATGCAGATAGACGGGAAACCATATCACAATTAGCTTAATGGGATGTGATATATTCCAGTAGAAAAGCCAGTTGAAGAGAGAATAGTTTTTTTGAAATGGTTATCATATTAATAAAAAATAAAGCACCAGAGGTGCAAGTGCAAGAAAAAAAAAAAAAACAACAGGAAAGCCCTATAATATAGTAGACAGTATGGCTCAAATCAGGAAAATAAAGTAAAAATGCTGGTATTTGGATGATCTGAGCCCACATAAGTTGGGTCAGAAAGAGGCCCAACAAATGCAGGTTCAGAGACTAGCCCAGGAGAGTGAGCACGACGCTCGACAGATGAAATGCCAATCACGTGGAGGGTGCAGAAGCTGCACATGTTGAAGAGAAAATATATTACTCAAGATGGTTCATATAAAGAACCAACTGATTAACATCTAGCAGACCACCAATTGGTTAAAACTCATGGCTTCATGCTCAGGAGTTATAATGAGGCACAATTTAACATGCAACATGGCATAAATGTGCATTGCCTTTTGAGAAAAGAAATAAACAACTGAAGTTGGGGGTGAGCTGGGCAAGGAAGAGGAGAAGCCAACAGCAAGTACACTGGTTAAGCATCTCCTGTTAGGGAAGCTATTCCTAGTATCGAGTCCATGAGGAACCATGTATTGGTTTTAATCCTGCCTGAACTGATAGAGAAGGACTCCATTATGTGAACAAAAACCTCACAACTCTACATGAATTTGAAGACTGTTCAATAACCAGAGACCATTAACACTTAACAGAAAAGATGGAAGTCTGACATGCACTTGCTAGAAACAAATAAAAATAGAAAGCAATGAATTTTCAGTTGAGCATTTGGGGCCACCTTGTCGATGATAAGAACTATTCAAATGGTGGACATATGGTGTATAAGAGATGAAAAAATTGGGCTCATCTAGTGACCCTAATTGCCCAAGGCAGAAGTAAATGTGGACAATTGGTTGCAAGTGTCCCTTCTCATCAAATTGTTAGCATAAATTTGGGAGAATATTAGGGAATGGTCTATAACCTCTAACATGATGCCCTGCCAAAACAATGATTTCTCACTTATGGTGATGAGGTGTGAAATGCAAATACGATCACTGATTCAAAGGAAAATGGTCATTTCTTTTAGTGGAAATTCCCCAAGTATGCAATTTAGGGCATTTGGCAGTAAATGTTGAGAACTGCAAAACAAAAATGGAGGAACTATTCCAGCTCTCCCTCCTCTAACGAGGAGAGGACATCATGGGACGCTAGCAAAGAATGATGCATCAAAATCTAGACTTCACCTCATCATAGTTGGGCAATGAACTTTTGCACAATCCCTACATATCTGACCACGGATAGCCCAGATTATGTGTTGATCTAGCAATGGATTTAAAGATTTGGCTTAATCTATCCATTTACATCATCTTAGACCGGTCCAAATACTGATCCAGTACCATCTGGGCACTTGTCTTTCTCATATTTTATTAGTATTATATTGTGTAGTTTATATATGGTTTAAAATTGTTGGACATGTTTTATTTTTGGCTTTAAATCATCCACATGTGTACCATAAGTCACACAAGTCTAGGGTTTCTACGAGTTTTTTTATTTTTTATAAATAGTTGTAAAAGACACTTTTGAGAATGATAATGAATGAATGAAGAAATTCAAGTTTCTCCTATCTGCAAATATGGTGTGGCTCTTTCTACCTCCTTGGTATGATATCAAGGAACTTTGTATGACTCAAGGTACTAATCCTTCTTATTCTCTCTCTCTTTTTCCCTCTTTCTACATCTTATTTTTGTCTTTTTTCCATCGAAACCCTAACGCCAGCCAAACCAAGACCCAATCCCACCATCGGCTACTACAACCCAGCTGGGACCCACTAGTCCGTCCGTATGTCCATACATGTCGTACGACCGTACAGACATACCCTTTTTTGCCCCGTTGTGACTTATTTTGCACTCCCTCTGGATCCCTATTCTTAAGACCAATAAATCCAAATCGAACCTACTGTATGAACCTATTTAAGACCTTGTTTTGCTTGAAAAAATAAATAAATAACAAACCCTAATTCCTTTGGCAAACCCTAGGTGATTCTCGTAGCTCTATTTCATCCTTTGGGTGGCTGATTCTTAAATCTAGAGGACCTAAGACAGAGTTTGGTATGGCTTAATTAGTCTTTTAAGGGATTTTGTATTAAAGGACAGCAATACAATCTTGAGGGCCTTAGGTGTAAGTGTCATTCTTTTTAATCGCTTTCATTAATTGTATATGTGAATTTGCATAGTTTTGTTGTATTCTTTGTTTAATATTTAATTTCTCTCTTTAACATCTTATGTGAATCAAGGTTATAGATTGCATGTCATTTTAGGATTCATCACACACACATTTTGCATTTCATAAAGGCATCCATCTAGCAATTAGATTCAGGGTTTTCAATGTTTTGAGTTGTCTTGCATCAAATTTGACATCAGAGCTTGTCATGTGCACTCCACCCCACCAAGATAAATGAGGCTATGGGCCAATACAATTTTTGTTGTCACCGAGGTTCAAAATCTCAAAATCAAATCTGGACATGCACTCAGACTCAATCAGGTCCATACCAAGTCAATTGAGTATCGGCTTGAATTGATTGTGTTCTGTAACATAATTTTTTCTTTTTAAAGGTTTCTATAACATAATTTTTTAAGGGTTAAAAATCTCAAAAACTTACCAAACAATACGAAGAAATGAAATTTAAGAATATATGCTTAAAGTCAGAGGACTTGAGTTGTTTATAAATAAAATTTAAAAACAAAACTTTATATATCCCATGGCCCAAACTCTTGGTTTTGCATCAGATATTCCAGTGACTGCTGAGAACCCTCGCCCACTCCTTTTATATATTCATTAGCAGCTCATCACATGATAAACAGTTTTTGTAATTTTTTAAAATACTAAAGTAGCATGGTTATGAGATTAATAACATATGGAAGGAAGAGACTAGATCTATCTAAAATTAAAACTAAGCTTAAATTATTTTTTTAGTGATTTGATATAAGAAAAAAAAAAAATGGTCAGAATTGTAAGTATGAACTTCTAGTTTAAAAGGGAATTTTAGGATTGACCATCTATTTTTAACCTTATATATTATAGCTGAAAAATTCAATTGTAGACAAACATATACAGTCAAAAAATGTAAATTTTATTTATTCATTAAGTATGGTTGTGGGGTCCCACATATGCCATTTATACATTAAAAGATACAACAAATACAATCATGAGCATCTACCACGAGGGGTCCTCTCTCTACCCCCTCTGAGGAAGCAACAGAGCATTAGCGTGAGTCATCCGATCAGGTTTTCGGAAGAAACCCTGTTTCATCAAGCTTCAACCTACCATAGAGTTTTTCCACATTCAGATTTAAAGAGATATATGATTATAATTTAAACCAATGGATGAAAAAAAAAATCCTACAATTCACTTAATAAATTAAATTTAGTCTCCTATGAGTCTACAACCATATGATCTAAATCTAAAATACATGTTTTTTTAGTTATTCAATTTTGACCATCATTTTAGGTCTTTGCATCTAATGTAGAAAAATATTATTTGAACTTTAGCTGTAAATAAAAATAAGTTTGATCATTAATTTTATGTGGTAACATTATTAAGACTCTTTCTATAAGTAATATATTTTAGATTAGAATTTTGATCAAACGTTAAGCAACAACTAAAATAAAGAAAATTAATTTTTTTAAATTTGATCATGACACTTATGCCTTTGATGACATCATCCAATAGTTGTTTTCTTGAAGCCTGCACACTTACCCATCTATGCTAGTGCCCCAGTATCTTTGTGTTTGGTAGTTGAACAAGACAAATCGGCTCACTAGGCCAATACCTATATGAATCCATTCTTGGTGAAAATGACAAAGTCCCATAAGAAAGGTGTGAGTCCCACATAGAATCAACTTGACTATGGTCGAGTCTCAGTCGACTCAAACTTGGCTGATATAAAAACCTTTGCTATCACCCAGAAAGAGAAAAAAAAAAAAGATAGGGCAAAACCAAAAGCCAGATGTAGGTAAGTTCCAGATAATACCTCTGTGATAAGCCTCAACTGATGAACATAGTCTTTGCCTGGAAATAGGGGTTCCCTGGTCATGATCTCACCAAGTATGCAACCTACTGACCAAATATCAATTGCAGCAGTGTACTCTGAACAGTTAAGAAGCAGTTCTGGTGCCCTGTACCAGCGGGTAACAACATATTCGGTCATGAAATCTGTTTCAGATGTTGTTCGTGCTAGTCCAAAGTCTCCAATTTTAAGGTCACAGTTTGCATTTAGAAGCAAATTGCTAGGCTTAAGATCACGGTGCAAGACGTTTGCTGAGTGAACATATTTCAGTCCTCGTAACAACTGATACAGGAAATACTGCAAGGACACAGAAAATAATCAAAATATCAAAAAGTCTATTCCATTCTAAACAAGCCATTTGAAAATTTCTATCTAGTGATGGATTTCTTCTTTTATTTCATCCAATTTGATGGGCAGTCGCTGCAATGGCGATGATCTCATCCAATTTAATGAAATGAATATAAAATGAATCTTATGAATGAAAAGGAAAACTAAGGCAACCCAGACCTCGAACAAACATAGATGCAACAACCCTTTCTTCACAAGCTTATCAACCTTAGAGTTGGCAGCTCTTGATACATGATATAAAAGAGACATCTTTTTTTCCCCTTTTTTGACTGCTCATGATATAAAAGACCTATCAGGCTATGTAGCAAAACTCCAATTCCTTCCATTCATATAGACAGCCCTTTTATCCCATCATAAGTACATAGAGTACTCTGTTCCCATTTCCCAAAGCATACACGAAAAGATGGTCATCTCTAACTCTAAATGGCAATTGGGCGGTCTAGTTCAAAGAAGACATAGTTTAAAACCCAAACTGAATTTTTTATTTTTTTATTTGAAAAGATCAGTTAAGATAAATATATATCAAGACAAAGTAAATAGATGTCCAAAAAAACGTTCATCCCAGACTAAATTCATCTAACAAAACAAAATAAATATTCCAAGAAAATTGTTGGTGCCAAACCTGGCAATGGTCATCTGTCAACGGCTGGTTAGAGCGTATTATTTGATGAAGATCAGTGTCCATTAATTCATAGATAATGTACACATCATTGAAATTTTCCCTTTGTGGAGGACGTATGATGTCTTTGATAGAAATTACCTGTTGAGGGAAAAACATTATAGATATCAGATCATTTAGAGTGTTTTTCTTTTCTTTTTTTTCGAAAAGATAACATTTAGATTTTCACTAAACGTAAAATGTAAAACTTAAGGAAAAAGTAGAGGGGCAAAACACAATAGAAACATTATAAACAAAAGGACCTATTCCACATTTCACTTTTATATAAAGAACAAGATTTCCACACACACTACCAAAATAAAATAGTAAGTTAAAAATCCATAGACCCAACCACCTGAATCATAATCCATAAACTAAAGCAATTTAAGATATACAATTTAGAATGGTTCTAAGACACGGTCCTATCACAGCTTTTCAAACATTTATGGTGAAGCATTGCAGCAGCATTTAAATAAGGTAAACATGTCTAATATGTTTGACTTAATAAACAATCTCTTGAAATCCTTAGTTGAATATAGATAAAAGCATGCACAAGTTGTAAAAGCATAAACTATTGCTGCGGTAATTTACAATGCCACAGGATAAATTATGATTGTATAAGGAGGACAAGGTATGATTGTGCAAGGCCATAGGGCATAGGGCTTCAGGTGCAACAATGTTGATCATGAGTATATGCCATGGTATCGCCTAAATGGAGTAATTTCCACCTGCTTTAGCTATTTAACTGAGTTTTTTTTTTTTTGAAGTCCCTATTTAACTGATAGTTTACAAATAGAATTAACTGAATCAGAAAAAATGAACAGGAACATTTTGCATGGAGTCAATAGAAGGGCAACCACCCAATGTTTACAACTTTCATATTACACAAGAGGTTTGAAAGAGTACTATCAAAGGCTTGATCACATCATTTTTCTGGTTGATTATCATTTTTCTTTTACTGTGTTTAAGTGTGTATTTGGAGGGGAGAGGAAGCACTGATCAATAAATCTTCAAGAATTTGTAGCAATAAGAACCAGAGAGAGACACATACAGACAGATAAACACAGACACAGAGATACATGGACACGGGCGGGCGCACCTGTACACACACATGGAGAGAGAAGTGATGTGTTGAAGTTAAGAAAATACGCATTAATCTTTATAATTGTCAATTAAAAGTTAAAGTGAGCACATTTTAGCGGGTTATTTCAAGTAGCACATCTAATGACTGCAATCAGCTTCAGGCAGATAATTAAATGCCAATCTAATACAGTTTCCACATACAATGTTGATGTAGCACTACCATGAAATCATAATATGGAGTACAGTAGAAGTACAACACACCCAAAAATATTTTCTGAATAAATCACAACTTTAAACTTTTCTTAGAGAATACAGAATAGAAAAAACAAAGAGTGCCAAAAAAAAATGAAATTTATATTCAAAAATTAGGATAATGAAACTAACATTTTCATGATCCATGTGACAAAGAAGCTTAATCTCTCTGAGTGTCCTTTTAGCGTCAATTCTATTGTCAAATGCATTACCAATCTTCTTTATTGCAACTTCTTCACGTGTCTCTGAGTTCACTGCAGCACTGTAAAGAAAAAGAAAAGTTTATACTTCAGAAGAAATAGAAGAGGAAAGAATTAGAACCCTTGGTAGAAGTACAGAGAGAGAATCAACAGCACCCAAATGCCATAAAATGCAGCAGTCAGCAAGTCAGACATATTAAGAATAAAAAATTAACTTAGCTGTTGAAATTTGTTATCTCTGAAGAACTACTAAACTATTTGTTTCTTCTTTTTTTGCAGAAGACGAGACTTTCTATTTCATGCTTCCACAAAAACAACACAAATGCCTCGTAATGATTTCAGATACACTGAAAGTAGTGAACACATTCCAAAGCCATTTTTGGGGAAGAGACAAGAGTGAGAATTCCTTTCACAGTATTTACTAGCAATTATTTTAGCAACTCTCAATCTCTTCCAAGCAGTTCTTTACTTCGGAAAGGAATCAAAGGAAGTCTTTTAATCTTGGATTTTTTAAATTACCTCAGGATATTTTTATCAAACATGATATAAAACATGAGTATGGGTATATCCAAAATATTATTTCATGGTTTTACCAAAGACAATAAAATATTTCTGAAAGCTAACGGTATAAAACATTTCAAAAGATAATGCATACATATTAAAGAATCACACAAGAGAAATTAAAAATAAAATACAAAGTCCCTATACCTTCAGATTTGAGTGTCAAGAGTTCACACCTAGATCCATTTCTTAAGCAATCTAAGTATAAAGAAACCAACATTCTGTAGGGTCTCCTCATATGCTTTTGGGAATACTTATTAGATTCCGTAAGTCCACAAGAAGACCATATTCATTAGTTGAAGTTATAAATCCATAAACATCATAAAATTTCTTCCTATTCAATGAACAAAGTAAACAAATACCAACTTGTAGTTACCAGTCCTCATGTCTGTTTGGTAGGAACATGGCCATTGTAGCATGGTCATTCATTAATATGGTATTTCGAAGATTATAGATGTCATCAGTTCACAAGACTAATTTATGGTTTTGTTTTTTCAACTGAAATTTATAGTTTACAAATATTCCAAAGGTAAATTTCTAAAAACATAAAAAGTGGCACAGAAATTGGAAATATGAACACATCAAATCATGTACTTGTGTGATTTCTCAACTTCATAGAATGAGAGATCTGATTCTGGGCCAATGGGCACATGATTTAAAACAAAATTCTGCTAATAAACCATTTTGCCAGTAACTTAAAATCCTTAATAGAACCCATGCTTTGAGAATCCAACATCATAGTCTTGAATTGCACATAGCTAGGGCTTCAGCCATCAACTCATCAAAGGTTTCATAAATATCTAATGCTCCTTGTTCAACACATTTTTGTTCTCTTTCTAAAGGTGGATAAGGAGGTGTTGAAATTGAGAGGATCCGGCATTCCATGGCGTCATATGAATTTACTATTGCTTGTGCTCCTCGGACAGCTAACTCAACGGCTGATGAGATGGCGCGTCAGGGGTTAACTTTGTCTACGAAAATTGTAAACAAATTCTTGTAAAGGGTTGGGAGGGTTTTTGGTTGTTTCTTGCATGTGGTGGGGTTCTTTTAGCCAGCCTTAGTGTATCTCTTGTTCCTATTTTCGTTTTTGATTAATGAAAGTTAATTTTCAAAAAATATCTAATGCTCAGTTTCCATTAGAGCCCCCTACCAGCGCATACCCATGCAGTTAAACTTAGCCACCTCATATGCTCCAAATGTATGGAAAGCTTCTTAGAGTCAATAGCTCCTATGCACTTGCCAATGGAGGTGTGTTGCAATAGACAAAATATTTATTTTTTTCATTGCAATGAACATGCATGATCATATATTAAAAAATAACAAAAAATACTAGTTGCGTATCAAAAAATACTAGTTGCGTGATAAAATTAATATTTTCCATAATGCCACAAAATATCCCTGTTAGATAATACTATGTTTAGAAGAACCTCATTGAGATGGCTATTCTATAACGTTTGAGCCTCTGTTTGCAACATACTTTCTTATATGATGAAAATACAGAAAGCCATGAATATATGTTCTTTCTTTTTTCAAAATGGTATAAGAATAAGTTCCATTAAGTGGTTCAAACAGCATAGTTGAAGGCATACATTGGGTTTGGAGGATTGGATGGATTTGGGGTGTGGACAGCTGATGGGTTGAAAGTTCGGTATATAGTTCCCTTTTCCTTTTCTTCCGTTTCCATTTGTGCAAGTGCACAATAAGTAACTTAGATTTAATCACCGAGGTGTATGCATGTGCGGGGGTGAGAGAAAACAAAGATCACTGGTGGGGGTAAAACTAGTCACAAACCACATGGTTGAAGGAATATCTGATTTTTATAAGGGACCACTGGGGGGGAAAGAGGGGGCTGGAAGGGGAGGGACACTGCCAAAAAAAAAAAAAGATCACTAGTGGGGGTAAAACCAGTCACAAACCGCGAACTGCATTACTGAAGGAATATATGATTTCTGTTAGCTGAGAGACCATGCGAGACATTATGCTTTAATTCTTTTAAGGAGACCATAGAACAAAATAATTAAGTTTATAATTTTCATATCTAGATCTTGATCTTTGGGTTAATGGATCTAGCATTTGTAGTGAAGTAAGAAAAAAGGAAGTAGTAGAAAAGCAGGAAAAAATCACCAAATTTCCAGCAAAACGGAGAAATCAGCTGAGAAAGATCATAACAAGCAACTCCACACATAGCGGAGCTCGAACTATGATAATTTCTAAGCAAGTAGGTCTGGCAAAAAAAAGAAAAATTTCACCAATTTCTCAAGTTGATCTAAATTCCTCAAAACACATTAGAAACCTAAATAAATTCCATCCAGCTACATAACTGTATAATAAACAACACCCAGAATGAGAACAAGCTTATATTTGAGTTCCAGATATTCACCAACATGATTTCTTGAGACCAGCCAAAACCAATATGAAATTCAAGTCAAACTATACATTCCTAACACCCAAAGAAAGAATCTGTATGGTTAGATAACATGCAGTTAAAGATACCAGGAGCAGAACAACCACGAACCTTCCAATTTTCATCCTTGACCCCAAAAAAGCCTACTGAAATATAAACTAAGTTAAATAAATAAATATATGACTGTAAAGCCACATAGGGAACAATGAAAGCATATTCAAATCACACAAATTTCCAACACAACCTCGAGAATCCTCAAAAAACCCGTTTCCCTCATATCTCATTGAGCCCCAAAAAGCCATTTAAAATTTTGAAGTAATGGATCAGAACAAGCACATAAGCGGAAGAAAATCCCTCTCAACCTATAATTAAGGGAACCCAGAAGTATAACAACCATACGCCTCCCAATTTCAGTGATTCCTAAAAATGATCTGAAAAACCCAACAACCCAATTGAAAACTGAACCAGTTATTGAATATTTTATTAGCAAAAGTCAGAAGCTGAATAACGAGTAGATATTTGAATTACGACAATGCCCAGTACAATATCTACAAGCCTCAAAACGAAAGAGAAATTTAAACTAGCTAATAAATATATCATGAGAAAAATTCAGAAGCAGAACAGTAACAGAATCTTCGAATTACAATGATTCCCCATAGTCTCCAGAACACTCACAGTTGGAGATTTAACAACTTGTTTCACTACAGAGATCCAAATACTTACAAGTATGAGTAAACCCCAAAGACCCTTTTGAAATATCACCATCACCATCAAAACCAGCACTCATCCTGAAGAAACTCTCTCTCTTCCCCACCCCCAAACACACACAAACATATGTAACCGAGAAATTTAGAACAAAAAGAAACATAATAAAGAAGAAAACCGCAGAATTGATCATCATATCAATAGAAGAAGAAACTGGTTGGTTAAGTGTGTGAATCTTATACCATACAATGCCGTAAGCGCCTCTGCCGACAGGGCGTATGGGAGGGACGTACTTGGTAGAGACTTCGAAAAGATTTCCATAAACATTGTACTGAAAGTAGCGGCCTCCGTGGGTAAGAACTCCCTTGTTATGACCCTCAGCTGAAGCAGAACTAGGCTCAGAAGACATCTTTGCAGGGAACCCAGATAGTGGTTTTGGGAATTGGAGAGAAGAAAGTGAGAGAAATGAGGTACAAGAAGAAGAGAAGCCAAGCCGATCCTTCTTCTTCCTCCTCCTCGTCTGATTCTTTTTTCTTCTTTTCGCTTTCTTCTTCTTTTGGTTAGTTTTGGAAAGTAAAATGTGAATGACACTGAAAGTCCGTGTGAAGAAATCGATACATGCGTCGCTTTTTCTTCTCTTTCCTTTCTCCGTTGTGAAATTTCGGATGTGTCGCATACCCCTCATGACCACATCAATTTCTACGCTCCATAGATTACATGGACTCAATGGAGGAAGAAAAGAAGTCTTATGGCTAGTTCATCGGTCCAAAAGGGTATAAAGACTCAAAAAGAAAATGATTGGTCCTCAGTATTTAATTAAATTTAGAATGCCACAAAAAGCTATGCATTTTAAGTTACATATTTTTTATTTTATGACTTTTCATAATTCATTTATGATTCTAATTTAAAGTGGAGTTTTGATTTAGACACAGATATTTTTACCTGAAGTTAACTCGTAAAAAAATAAATTTTTCCCTATTTTTTAATAATATTTTTCTCATCAGGAAAATAGTTGCTATGAAATGGTTGTCTAAGAGTAAAGTCAAAAACTTAAATCATATCCCATCTATGAAACCATTTTGATCAATTGCCATTAAAATTGAGTTTTTGTCTGACATTCAAAGATTATATATATATAGTATGTTTGTATTTTGTAATAGTTTTATTAAACAAAAATATTACAAAATAATTAAAATTTAAAAACTTTTGAGTCAATATTATGAAAATAGTATTGTATTTTAAGAACTCGATACAGTGAGTGATAAGACATTGTATAAACTGGTGAGACTTGAGCGTCAAGATCTTCGCTTGAAGAGTCAAGGAATAGAATTTTCAGTGGTTTCAAGGCGTACCTTATCTTTCGTTTATCTGCCAGTAAGACTATTGAGGGCTCTCATGCTTTGACTTTTGACTATACGTTGTAGGCGGTAGAAGGTCGCTTTATGCACGTCTTGACCCACTAGTTATATGGATATCAATGGTTTCTGTTGGGTCATAATCAAACTTGACCCAAATCAATCTTCAAACTGTGAATCAGGAACTTTGTTTAAATTTTAAAAGTACCCAATTTGATTTAACTTGACTGAGTAGATTTCGAGTCGAATAAATTATGAGTTTTATCAAAAAAATTAAGTCAAACAAAAAAACTCGTCTTACTTATTTGGCTCTATAGAATTTTAAATGAAGTTAAAAATTTCAAAATTTTAAATTATTATCTTATGATGTTATTTTAATAGTATGAATTTCAAATGGTATTATTTAGATTATATAGTGTTCATCTCTTAAAAGATTAAATTATTTATTAATTTTTAGATAGAAAGACACGTATCTATATCTTTTAAATATTGTGAAGCATCCAATATGGGTGTATTTGAATTCATTATCTCCCGCTTCATAAAGTAGAAAGGTGCAAGTATGAGCCTTCGTAATCTAATTTTGATTTGTCTTATGCGTGTGAATTTTAAGTTAAGTATCCTTAGATTTTTCACACATAAATTAAAAAAAAAATATTGTAAAGCTATTGGATTTATGATTGAATAATTTGGCATGATACTCGAGAAGCTCCTCTCATAGAAATTTCTCTATACTCTATCTATGACTGCAAACCCACATAGCTAAATAAATATCTCATGAGAAAAATTCAGAAGCAGAATAGCAACAGAATCTTCGAATTACTATGATTCCCCATAGTCTCCAGAACAGTCACAGTTGGAGATTTAACAATTTGTTTCACTACAGAGATCCAAATACTTACATGTATGATTAAACCCCAAAGACCCTTTTGAAATATCACCATCACCATCAAAACCAGCACTCATCCTGAAGAAACTCTCTCTCTTCCCCTCCCCACCCCCAAACACACACACAAACATATGTAACCGAGAAATTTAGAACAAAAAGAAACATAATAAAGAAGAAAACCGCAGAACTGATCATCATATCAATAGAAGAAGAAACTGGTTGGTTAAGTGTCTGAATCTTATACCATACAATTCCGTTAGCGCCTCTGCCGACAGGGCGTATGGGAGGGACGTACTTGGTAGAGACTTCGAAAAGATTTCCATAAACATTGTACTGAACGTAGCGGCCTCCGTGGGTAAGAACTCCCTTGATATGACCCTCAGCTGAAGCAGAACTAGGCTCAGAAGACATCTTTGCAGGGAACCCAGATAGTGGTTTTGGGAATTGGAGAGAAGAAAGTGAGAGAAATGAGGTGCAAGAAGAGAAGAGAAGAGAAGCCAAGCCGATCCTTCTTCTTCCTCCTCGTCCGATTCTTTTTTCTTCCTTTCGCTTTCTTCTTATTTTGGTTAGTTCTGGAAAGTAAAATGTGAATGACACTGAAAGTCCGTGAGAAGAAATCGAGTCATGCGTCGCTTTTTCATCTCTTTTCTTTCTCCTTTGTGTTGTGAAATTTCGATTGTGTGGCATACCCCTCATGACCACGTCAATTTCTACGCTCCATAGATTACATGGATTCAATGAAAATTAATTTACATTGAAAAAATATATTTACAATTGCTTTGAGATTGTCTCACACTCATAACTGTTCAAATTATTTGTTACTATTTTTATTACTATCTGATGCTGGCTCGTAAAAAATTAGGTTTTTTCTATTTTTTTTAATTTTATCTTTTTTATAATAATAATAATTGCTGTGTAATGGTTGTCTAAGGATAAAGTCAAAAAATTAAAAAAATATTTTCTGATGAATAGGTGTTCAAAACCCTTTAAATTATATCCCATCTATGAAACCATTTTGGTCGATTGTCATTAAAATTGAGTTTTTGTCTGATATTCAAAGATGACATATATAGTATGTTTGTATTTTCTACTAGTTTTATTAAACAAAAATATTACAAACAATAATTAAAATTAAAAAAAATTGAATCTATATTATGAAAATCAGTATTGTATTTTAATTTTTAAGAACTCGATACAGTGAGAAGACATACTGTATAAAGTATAAACTGGTGAGACTTAAGAGTAAAGGAATAGAATTTTCAGTGGTTTCAAGGCGTACCTTATCCTTTCGTTTATCTGCCAGGAAGACAATTGAGGATCTCATGCTCTGCCTTTTGACTATACGTCTTGACCGACTAGTTATATGGCTGTCAATGGTCGGGTTTCTGTTGGGCCATAATCAAACTTGACCCAAATCAATCTTCAAAGTGTGAATCAGGAACTTTGTTTAAATTTTTTTAAAAAAAAAAAATTGACTGACTCAATTTGATTTAACTTGACTGAGTAGATTTCGTGTCGAATAAATTATGAGTTTTATCAAATTTTTTTCAAGTCAAACAAAAAAACTCACCTCATTTATTTGAGCCTATAGAATTTTAAATCAAGTTAAAGTTTCAAAATTTTAAATTATTATCTTATGATATTCTAATGGTATAAACTTCAAATCATATTATTTGGAGTACATGGTGTTCATCTCTTAAAATTTTAAATTATTTATTAATTGTTAGGTACAAAGATACGAGATACATATCTATATTTTTTAAATGTTATGAAGCACCCACGTGGTTGTAACTTAATTTGTTGCATCCCGCCTCAAGAAGTGAGAGGTTGTAGGTTCGAGCTCCTATGGCCTAACCTTGGTGTGTCTTAGAGGTAGTGGACTCACCTGTGGGGGTTTTATTTTGAGCATCCCGCGGTTTTCCATACGTAAATAAAAAATTTATTGTGAAGCTATTGAATTTATCATTGAATAATTTGGCAATGATACTTAAGAAGCGTATCTCATGGAAAGAGATTTTGAATTCAATTCACACTTAAATCTCTCTGGACTACTCTCTATAGAATTTTTTTTTTAAAAAAAAAAGAGAAATGTGATAAATTTTATAGATTTTTAAATTATATATTTTTGCTTTAAAAAATTAATAAAAAAATAAATTTTAAGAAATGAATTGCACATATTTCAAATAATATTATTTAAATTTATCTGACTGGAGATAATAAGGCCGTGAATGTGAATGGCAAACTCCAAAAGGTCCTCTTTTTAAGTATGAAGAGTTGAAAAAGCCTTCGATAGCCCCACAAGGCAAGAACACAGTTGAAGAAATGAGGAAATGGGTGCTTTGCTCCTTGGAAGGCAATGGTGAACCGAAGGACTGTCTGCTTGGAAGCGGAGGATGGAAAACAGAGGAGAGACCCCTGTAACAATTCTAGATTCGAAACTGGAAACATAATGAAAATGAGGTGGTGGTGCAGTGGTGGAAAAAAAAGAGAAGTGAATGAGGGAGAAGACGAAAAGAATGTCGTTGCTGTTGTCTGCGACTGGATCACCGGTGGATGGGAATGGGAATTGCATTAAACTCATTTCCGTCCACCAGATACGGACTGCCCATAAAGAACTTTTCTCGGCAAGGGAAGGAATGAAAGGGAGAAAAAGGAAGACGAAGATGAGCACACAGATCCGTGTGTGGTTCCAGTGTGGTTGAGGATCGACACTATGTCTTCCGGTCAGGATTAGTGGGATTAGTGGTATAAGACTGTCTCGAACCCTGGCCATGAGGGAAGTGTTAGCAAAAATCTCAACTTCAAGTCGACCTTTTAAGTCTTGAACTTATAATAATGGACACTCTCTCCTCTTTAGAGTCAATTTTTATAGATGAATTATACTCATATTTTATCAAAGATGTTCCAACTTTTAATATCATGATTTTTTCAAAGGGATTATATTTATAATTCATTAAAATGGTTACTATTGAATTCAAATACGATTGTGTGAAAATCATAGGATATCCAGCGTAAAACCCCCACTACCCTTGGAAAATCATAGGATATCGAGCGTAAAATCCCCACTACCCTTACAGCCACACTAAGGTTAAATCATGAGGGTTCCATAATCTCCTACTTCTTGATGTAAGAGACAACTAGTTCAGCTATACAGTTGTTGTTTTAACTAAATAAACTTAAATCTTATCCTAAACTAACATCAATACACTAATAATAATAACCCTCAAGGTATAAGAATAAATTTGACCGAACTTAGCTTTGAGATTACAGGTAAGGGTCTTCATTTGCCCGAACCTAACCCATGATCGGAATAAATCAGACTTAAATAATTGGGATTGGATAAGATTTTTGTACGACGGGATGCTTGGGCTTTTACTTAAAATCCCTTGATGCTCGTTAAACTTTTAGGCTCGTTTTTTTATATATATTAGATACATAAATCACAAGATCATATCTGGTACTATTTTTATTTTTAATTCTTATTTTATAAATTGAAAGAAAACTTAAAACCTACTGTACCACATTTTAAAATTTTATCTCAAAAATTAATTTTTAATCGACTGATCAAAATTATCAGGCTTCAAATCTTTTCAAAAATGTCTATCAACTTGAGCAAGTGCGGTAGTATATGATAAAAGAGTCCTCTTTGCTTAAAAAGACAATTAAACAAATTTAGGATAACGGAGATACGTATACTACGGTGAATGAGTGGTATAAATGAAAAATTAAGATAAACTTGTTTGGAATGGTTTAATCATATTAATAGAGGACCAATACAACTACTCTACATAAAGTTGAGATGTTATGAATAGAAGACACTAGAAAGATAAACCAACCTTTAAAAATAGAAAGTGAATGAATAAAAAATTATATGTTCAATTATAGAATGGCAACGAATATACTTCCTCTGTCCTAAATTAGATGTCCTATATGGATTTTAGAATTGTCCCAAAATAGTTGTCTCATTTGAATTTGAGTATTATAAAATGTGTTGAAAATGGATAAGATCACATGAGTGTTAGTTTTATATAGAGAGTTTCTTAAAAAATACAAATATTTCAAATGAAACAACTAAAATGGGACGAAAGGAGTATAATTTATAATGGGTCAATTAGGTAATAAAAACTTATAAAATTGACTCTTGAGATACTCAGCAATATATCTATTATGGTGAAGTTTAGAATTTCAAAAAATGATTATTTTTATAAGTTAGAAAGAGGGGAAATATATAAAACCCACTTTAAGTTATTACTTTCAAGGATCAGGATCACATGCAGAAGTTGTCTTTTTAAAACTCTGTTGGCTTTATGGGTGGGTCGATGGCGTGGTCACGAGTTTTATGTTCCATACTTCCATTAAAGTAGGCAATGCGATGTCAGACATGAGCCTCCAAATTACCTTGCGACTTTTATTTTGAGTTGTACCATGGCTGTCTTGTGTCTAGAAAAATTCCAAAAATTATTGGATCCTAGAATCAATATCTGTTGCCATTTCTGAATTCACTGGATATTATAATAGTGGTGACTGGTGAGCATAATTGAATGGTATGACCCACATTTTCAAATTTAGAAATCTGTCTAGATTGAGTAGCTCTAGAGAAAAAGCTTCAAGAAATCAATTTCAAAAGCTCAATTGAGGAACCCTTTAGTTTTAAATTTAAGAAAAAAAAAAAAAACCAATTTAAAAGGTTTAAAAATCTTTCAATTTAAAAACCTCATTTGATGAAAACTCAGTTTCTATCTAAGATACAAAATTTGTGCAATTAATGAAGATAAGTATTGATTAATTCTAGAAAACTGTGTTAGTATATGATTCATGTCATCCAACAAGTATTATGAAATTTGATATTGTGACGGGTTATGAAAAATAAACATATTTGTTATTTAAGACAATATCTCACCAAGTGAAGGAAACACAAAATATACACAAAAAGTTTGTATGCTTCTAATAAAGAACTTTTTAATTACAGTAATATTCTTCACAGAACTTTCTAATAACAATTATATTCTTTACACTTTGTTCTATTTTTTTTTTTTTTTTCAATTTAAAAGTAACATAAGATTATTATTTCGATTGATAGATTTCTATTAATATCCAAATTATAAAAAAATCTTCTACTTCCAAGTGTTTTACTTATATATAAACCAATTGTCTTTTACACCTTTTCGAAACTGTTTTTCTTAATTAAAATATGGGCGAATCAACAATAAAGGCCAGGCCGGTAGCCTATTTGAGTGTATGGGCCTCATATAAGATCCATTTTTGGTAAGTCCAAATCATTCAAAATGTTGAACTTTCATTACATTCCTATCCAATCTGAATTTGTGTCAATTTGATGCATTTCACTATTAAATTGAATATCATAAGTAGAATATTTATTCAATAATTTTATTTTAATTTTTTAAAAGCAAGGATTAAAATAACTTAACGAACCCCATTTTGAATAGTTTGATGGGTTCCAGTAATAATTTATCTAAGTATATAATTTTTTTTATCATTGAGGATTTCACCCTTAGACGACATGAATCGTCAATTCGTCAAACCAACTGGGGCTTTTGGGTTAGACAAAGTTAGGCATTCACTTAGACTTGTCATTCAAGTATAGGTCCAAATCTTTACTTGCGAACCACGTTGAATTTATTGGAATCCTAATATAAGAAAAAACTTTGGCTGAAAATGAGTTGTCAATCGAAGTTTTATTAAATAAATAATTTGCACATGTGTAGTCTTGTAGATAAAGTTGTTTAGAAATATTTTTTATTTTGAGTGAAAGTTCAAATATATTACAATAATTTTTTAAGCTGGGTTCTCGCTTTCCTTTATCTCAAATTGGTTTGTTTTGAATATTTAAAAGTTGAGTGTGAATGTTTAAGATTATTAAAAAAATTATCATTAAAATTAAAAATAGATATGATGAACTATAAATAGAGTGAATTTCAATCTAAATTTATTTTAAATCACTTAATCTTAATAATCATAATCATAATATGTCTCTAAATTTCACTAAGACTTAGACATTTGACTTTAATAACGTCTTACTCTATACATCTCCAAGAAAAAAAGAAGAATAGAAATTTGCTAAAGATTTTCAAAAGATTTTTGAATTCTAAAATTTTGACCACTTAAAATTTGCAAACTTCCATCTATAAATTTATTAACAAATCAAACAGTAAATTTATTCAAAATTTAGCAAATTGTAATAAATTTAAAACTCTACCACCAAATTTGCAAATAATAAGATTTGGATTGAATGTGTAATGCCAAGGACGCCATCTCCTTACGTTGCAAGGTTATTGTCACGTTGTTGTTACTTGTTAGAGTGCAAGACTGCTAACTAGTGGAGCCACGTGGGTAAGTAGCAACTACCTTATTATTACTTCTGTAATGACACGTGTCACATCAGACAACTTGACATGTGCCAATAGGGTGTCAGTTCATCAGGTTAACAATGGCCCACTGTCTTTAATTGGCTTGATTATTTGAATTTCAAAGATTTGATTATTTGAATCTTTAAAACAAGATTGCTACTAATCCAATTTGATGATTATTTTAAAATTTAGTTGACACTATGAGTTACCAATTGATGTTGATGCTTTTTAATATTTTTGATATGCTTTGTATAGATACATAGTTGGCATGAGTCATGCTTGCATCAATACGAGTCATAGTACAATCTATTTTATGGATTTATGGGTGGTGACTGATAAATGGGACATAATTAAATGAAGGACATGGATTGGTTGGAAGTTGGCCTTCTTCTCACACCAGGGTCAACTGTGTTCTACAGTAATAGACATGCTCGATTGAGTTGCATTATTAGTGATAATTTTGTAATTTTTGAAACTTTACTTTTTTTTTCCATCTTCTTTTATTAAGGTGGGGTAGAGGTTGTGGTAAAAAGATCGGTTCATCGATATGTATGGCCATTACATTCGCATTAATGATATGATATGTATCGCCGTAACAGACCGACACACATCTGTTCGGACTTTGGACACATCCACTTATTAGTTGTAGTTGATACGTATCGACCTTGATTTTTTTAATACGTTGTGGTTGATACACAATGTATTAGATGTATTTTTGACACTTGGGTGAGGAGGGAGAGGAGTGTGAGTGTTTGGGGGTGGAGAGAGAGAGAATGAAAAAAATTAATTATGAAAAGATGGCGGTTTTTCTTGTTTGATTGAGACAATATTTTATTCATTTTTAATGAAAATATAACTTTTGTTGCAAACAACTAAAACGTTAAGTTTCTTTAGCTTAACACAGTATTGAATTTCAATGGTGTGTCAGAAAATGTGAATCAAACAAAAATATAATTCTTTTAGACTCACTTGATTTCCTTTAAGAAATTGATAAATAACTCCTAAATAGCCCATTCTTTATTCTTCAGCATTTTGATTCTAAATCTTGAATGTTGAATCCCCTCCAATTCAAGCAATCAGGATTGCAAACAAGCAATAATTTCATTTTCAAAACTCAAAACTCACAAACTTGGAATAGCATAAACAGGTGAAAAAATGTGGTAGAGAAATGAGGTTTAGGACTCAAGGCTGTTGCAGGGCTTACTGATGGGCTTGTGCAGATGCCTTTGCTTGTACACTTGGGCCGAAGAATGCAACATGGGTTGGCCAAACACGTGCTGGCCTGACCTGGCTGAAAATTTTGGACTTGAGTCAATTAGATCTTGAGGCTGGGCCCAATTTTGGGTTGAACATAAGGTACAATTCAAAATTGAGCTGGTCTCACATGTTGTATTTTAAGGGCCCAACTTGACCATAAACAATTTTAACTTGAGTGCCTTAAGTTATCATATGTAATTTTTACCGTTATATTATACTCACTCCATCCCATTTTAATTGTCTCATTTGAAATATTTGTATTTTTTAAGGAACTCTCTATATAAGGCTAGCATTCCATGTGATCTCATATATTTTCATTAAACTTTATATTACTTTAATATAAATGAAACAACTATTTTGAGACAATTTCAAAATCTATATAGGATAATTAATTTGGGACAGAAGGAGTATTAAGTAACCAATCACGATGAATTTGATTAAATTACCTATTTATTATTTGTTTGGATTGATATTAAAACATTTACAAACCATTTATAATTGTCATATTAGGGGAAATGGGCCTTTTGAAAAGGTTGTTGATTTGGCAGTGAGGTCCATTATTCAGTAGTCTTATTGACTAAGCATAATAGAACCTGAGAGTACACATCAGCTACTTTGCAGGAAAGCTTTTGCCATATATAAAAATGGTCCATTAGCAACTGAAGGTAGAGAGACATTTCAGGATAGTGGTGGGAAAGGGTGAGTCGAGCTAGAGGCATAAAGACTCCTATCTATTTTTCAGGATTTAAGCATGAGTTCAAATAATTCTTCGCCTATTTCGCCGGTAGGCACTTTTTTTTATGACAGAAGGTGTTTAGGCGTCTCACTCTAGGGAACATTATCCGATTAATTATTCAAAGGCACATGCATACCTCTCTACACACATATTGAGTTCAATTGATGAGGAGTAATCTCATGGAGATGGCATAGAGGAGTTTAAGAGTGAATTAAATTCAAATCTTCCTTCATGAGGGGAATTTCTTGACTGTCAGCCCAGCCTTCTCTGGATTCGACTCAAGACTCTTAACTGTAACATACGTGCTAGATTGAATTGATTTAGGGCCTGACCTGCATGCCTGAGTTGCACCCCAAACCCAACATCATTTGTGGTCTTTTTGCTTGAAAATAGGATAGAGAAAATCCCTTCAAGGGTGGTACGCAGAAACAGCTCTATCTTAAAGAAATAATACAAGAGAAATCACCATTTTTCACTTTACTAGAGAACCAACGTATTATATCCTCAGGATCTAGATCATAGAGCTGAAAATCTGGAACTAAACTAAGACATCGATCAGGTGTAAGTCATTTAACTAAATATGAACAGAGCCAGAGCTTAATATGAATGAGTGGAGACTAGATTTGTTCCACCTGTTATTCAATCAAATCGTATGGAGCTGAGCAAACTGAATCTAACCAAGTCAAAAAGAGTTTCTAATTGCAGCTTTGATTCAAATTCTAGGATGAAAGTGGTTTGTCAGAGTCCAATAGAGAAAAGCAAATGCCCCACCACCAAAATATGCAGGCACTGGCTGGGTGGAACACCACCTGTCAAACCCTGCAATCATGGATTTAAAAACATGAATATGGATATGGTCCTCTACCCACTTGATTATTGCCTTTTCTCTAAGTAATTCGCAACAAATCCTTTGTGGGTTTGGACTAAAAAGTTAAGGTGGAAATGTGGAATATTGTTGTCTTCATTCATATACAACACTTTTGACCATTTTTAGTTTTGTCCCAAAAGCTTTTCCTCCATTAATTTGTGATCTACTGATGTATCTTAAGACCCTACATAGCACTAATATTATCTAAAAGTATATTAATATTTCTTACTTCTTTAATAGAGGTTTACAAAATGTCTAAACATGTGCTTTTTGATATATTTCACCAAAAAGTAAACTTTAGATTAAATAAACACAGAGAATCATGTATGTTTCATGTGAGCTGTGTCAAATCAGGAAATTTGCTTTATTTCTATAAAATCAAGTTGTAAGTTCGACTGTCATTTCTCCTTTTTTCCTCCTCATATTTGATTTGCAGAAACAGGTGGAGCTGTGGAAGAAAGGTTCCATGTGTCCCTTCTTTTTTGTACAATAAGGAGGCACCTGGATTCATACTCTTACCTCAGCCGAAAGTGCCATCAACTTTTCTCCAAATGGAAAATCCGAGAAATGGAATTCTAGACTTCTCTGCCTAAGAAAATGTATAGTTTTCGCTACTCTCATTTCCGCCGAATGGAAAGCCAAGGGAAGAGGCCTATGTTTCAGATATCACAGGTTTGAGAAGAAAATGATTTTCCCATGATAGATGACTCAATGCCAAAAAAGTTAGTATCGATGTATGAAAGATATGTCTTACTGCTTTTTTCTTTTCTTTTTTGGGTTTTGTTTTTTACACTTTTCTGATTATTATTTATTATTATTATTATTATTATTGCAATTATGAGGGTTAAATCATGCCATTTGAATAAATTTTAATGAATTCCTATCAAACTGGGGCTTTCCATATTCAATGATGAGTATCATCCTCCATGGACTATTCATGCATGAAAATTTTGAATCAAAATAACTGGGTTGATTATCAATGCTTTTAAAATTAAAATTAAATATCACAAGTTCATAATTACTACATAGGGTTGAGAACTTGAAACTTTACTATCTTTTTTTTTTTCACAAACTACACGAGTCAATCAATCAAATTGAATAGATATAACTCACATGGGTGTAGCTCAACTGGTTGCCACCGACCTCAGGAAGTAGGGGGTTATGGGTTCAAGCCCCCATGGCCTAACCTTGATGTGCCCTAAGGGTAGTGGACTCATCCATAGGAAGTTTTAGTAGGACTATATCTGAGGTTCCTCACACGTAAATCTAAAAAAAATTGAATTGATATATGATTCATGAAGCACAATGAATGGTATAGAAACCGAGTGTAAATGACAGCTGCAAGAAATGTGATAAACGAGATTTATCTTAAAAGATCTCCCATGAATAAATTTTCCATGTTATCATAACACTTTTCACATTCTTAAAAGGTAATGGCTCATCTATCATATATTAGGTCTCAAGTAATGGGTCGGGATGTTTTGTATTAAACATGGATAGAAGTAAAAATATTAATATTTTATAGTAGTAATAAATTTAAAATTCAAAACCACAAGCATTAAAATAGAACTTTAACTTTCCTTTATTTATGTTGTCGGCTTCATTTTCACTGATTATACAAGGCTCACTAATTCTCCCTAATGCTTACATTCGTACCCTTATCATGATAATTAACTAAAATATGGTACTTAGAGGCTTTACCTTAACATATTAAGAAAGCAAACAACTACAAAGAATACGATTCAAAACCCTCTAATCCAAAATGTTTTTAGCCTCTCAATCACATATTTATATATTAAAGCCTGTATTTCTCATTGTCATATAGATTATAATCATCTATAATCTTTGGGAGCTATTGGTTATAAAAAATAAAATAAAAGAACATACTTTTTATTAGTAAAATATAATTGTTCGTCGAGTTAAATCCATCTCAATGAATACAAACCTAGTTGACTGGCACCAATATACAAAATTTAAAATCTCCTCTGATCAAGGGTCAAATAATTCAACTATTTTCTTGTAGACAAGGAATGAAGTGGGACAGCCACCACTTGAAATAATGGAACTCATTCATATAGGCCATGCAGGTGTTTAAACATACTTGTCTGCAGTCAGTAGCAATGATATCTTTGTGTGGCCACGAAGATCTTAATTTAGAACAATCCCACTCACCCAGTTTAGCAATGTCATGGCTACAATCCAAGTCACATCATGAATCTGAAACAGTGAATTAAACAACGAAAAGTTCTGGAATGCAATTTGCATTCAAGAAGTGACAAGCCAACTGCAACTCAAAGACATTGGTCAAACATGTAAGGTCATTTCTGTGATATAGGCTTTAGAGAGAGAGAGAGAGATCCCTCGAGTGAGTGCAAGTTTCATCATAGCATAAAATCTTGTCAGTCATCAAAATTTAGTAAATTCTCAGACATCACAAATCAAATTCATCTATATCATAGTAGGCTTTCTTTTCTTCTCACTTAATTCAATTTGCATTTTAGGAAAAGAAAGAAAAAAGCAAACACACTATCTAGATTGGATATACCATTCTAGTTCAAAAGCATAAATATATAATAATCAATAACTAGATAAAAGTAATTAGTGGTAGAGATGTGTATGTTAACTTAGTGTGTGGTGTAAAGAGATTGTGCCAGATAAAGCTTAGAAGGTTCTTTAATAAGTCAAGAGATAGAATTGAAATCTAGAAATACTGAATAGTCAAGTGATGGAAGACATATTTCGAAAGCATTGAGTAAAAAAGCAGTATTGAGAAAACCATTTCCAAATGGTAGAAATAATGAGTTTGAGGGTTATAATGATGACACAGAAAAGAGAAAAAACACTCATTCTTACATACAATTTAAGATAATCTGATCATTATCATCTAATAGTGGGCAATTCCGTTTTCTCTTAAACGTAAAGTGAAGGTTGATGTTTTACTAGATTTAATATTTATGTGCAGATACATGTCCAACAAGAAAAAAATATATATATATTTTTTTTAAATGTAGGGAAAGGGGAAACCATAGAGGAACAATGTGGATGCGGCCATCTTCAATAGATGATCAAGCTCAAAGATGCATATTATTTTCGCTAACAGACAGGCTTATGAATTCTTTTGATCACAGTCTCCAAAATCAAAAAATAAAAAGTAGATTTTGCAGTAGTTATTATCTAGAAAACGTAATGGTTCATATTTTCAATGAATTAGCTCTAAAGAGGGTTAAAAAACCCCCTCAAAATGTCTTGGTCCACTAGTGTGAATTATCATTCCATGACTGCTGCAGACCATGAACTTGCCATTGTATCTAGAAATAGGGTCAATTATGACATTAGTAAGGCCCACACATCTCAGTGAGCTAGTCATGCAGTGAAACCTCAGTGATTGATTGTATGAATGCCCCATAACTATTTCACACTCCCTACCAAGAAGAAAGCCTTGACAATTGACTTTACAAAGCTAAAATCGTAGTGTATGAGGAGAGAGAGAAAAAAACCTAGTTGGAGGAAGGATTTGTGTTGGGGCTGACTGCGAATGAGTTCATATTAGAAGTGTAGAGGGAGATATAGCGATTTATAAAAGTCTTGAGTCATTGCACCTAATAGGTTAGTCTTTTGGCCTGGATACCTAGTCTTAAAAAGTGGTATTAGAACTAGGTCCCAAGCTATTTGATGTGGACTCAGGAGATTCTCTAGGCGACGAATTGACTGGCCTCGTTTGAAAGAGGAGGGGGGGGGAGGGGGGGAGATTATTGGGGTTGGCTACGAACATGTCCAAAATTGGAAGTATAGAGGGAGATCTAGAGATTTATAAAGGTCTTTGATCACTCCAACTAATAGGCTAGTTTTTTTAGCTGAATACTCAATCCTAACAATTTGTGCATCAGTTGGTTTTCTTAGGAATCATATGGTTGCATTTATTCCATGTCAGTATTTCGAGCCAACTACGTTAAGCTCCTAGAAACACAAAGCTAAAACAAAAATGACACCATCAATATTTATGGAAACTCTAAATGAAAATTTTCAAAGTATGGAAATAAATAGAATGACAAGATAACCAAGACAACATGACATATTATATCTCGAGTAGCGTTTGTTGAAAACAAATAAATTTTCTTTGAAATTTCACTCTCATGACTTACATATTCAGTTAGTTAATGTGTGTGTCTCTACATATATATTTGCATTTTCTTTTTCTACATGGAGTCAAATATTTGCTGATGAAGAAAAGAATGAAGGGCAAAGAAAATAATCTTCATAGGTTTGATTCGAGAAATAAAAAATGAGATAAATGCACTTATGATGATGAAGATGATTGCTTGTCCTCATAATGTAGAGAAAGGTCATTCAAACATGAATTTCACCTTTAGAATGAAATAGTCAATATAATGATGAAAATGTTGACATTCACCGATGACTTGTCGGGTGCCTAGTGAGATCTAACCTAAGGTGTGACCAACCTAACATGGATACGATAAATAACATAATTTTCATGTTTCATTACTTTGGAGTTTTTGACGTAATGGTCAGGTCCTTAATAATTAATAGTACAGTAACAACTTAGAAAAAGAGTAGGCCCTTAGAAGAGGTTGGCAGAGAAGTACAGTACTAAACTAAGTTTTTTTCGCATATTGGTTAGGTCCTTGATAAAAAGGTGGGAGCAATTCAGCAATAAACAATAATGATTTGGCATATATGATGAACACATAGATACAGATAGGAAATGCATTTGATGGAATCTTAAAAACTGAAATGGTTCATCATCATAATAACCATTTATGTCATCAATCTGCTATTGGCACTTGCAATTTGACTTGATTTTTCTTGTGGGCTGACTATCTATCTAACAAGTAAGACTTGAATTCACAATCTTAGTGTTCCAACATTGAGCACCTAGTAACCGAAATAATGTTGTTAGATATTTTACAGAAGGGAAATTTAGATCCTCCATAATTGAGTGGATCATGTCATGTCAAACTTCAATTAGTCTGTCACACCATCACCTAATGATTTACTACTGCAATAGTCACAACTGCCCTAAGTTTGGTGAATATTGTGCTCTAAATAGCTTTTCATCTTTGATGACACACAATCTTAGTCAGTTGACTTAATTCGTTGCTGTTTCTCTAACCCTTGAAGACAACAAGAAATTTTGTGGAAGTCCATTCAATTTTTTATGCAGAGGCCTTCGGGTCTACAAATCTGAGATTGAGACTAGTATTTCCAAGAGTAACTCAGAATCAGAGTTGTACTCGAGGGTCTTGATGAATGATTATATGGTTATCTTGGTTAAGAGACTATTATGCTGATGAGAATTCACTTCTAAAGTTTTGCTGAAAATATCAGACGTAGGTTTCAAAAGCAAGGATGAGTTATGTGTACGTGTTGATGATCAATAGATGACCCAAGGAAAAACTTCGGGTTAGTGAGTGAATGCTGGAAAAATATAAAAAAAACATATTTTGTTGCTCTAGTTCAATTTTGCAGGAAAAAATAGAAAGTTTATCATGCTATCCTGTACTAGTTAATCTGAATTGAGTGAATGATTACTGTCTGCTTCAATTTTGATAAACATATCACTCATTTTTGTGCAAGGACTTAACCAATATAGGTGCTTCTAAAGTGGTCAATCTTTTTTTTTTTTTTTCTTTCAGAACAGCTTTTCATTGGCAGATGATGGATCTCTCAAGGAAGCAAATGACCACAAGAATCAAGAACATACATTGTTAATAGTATACAAATGAGACACAAAATTCAATGAGGCATCTTCAGCATTGGAGTAGCACTAATTTCACAGATTACATAGAGCATCTAATGTCATTTCAAATTTAATGAAACTTTTGTTAGTGGATATCCAAATTTGACCTCTGCTAAAATTATGCTAGTAGAAATATGACCATCTCTACAATTTAAAGTCAATTGGAGGTCCATGACCTCTTTACCTTGGTATTTAAAAGGAGAAAGAGATGCATAGCCTTGGTGAAATATTGTTGAGAGAGAGAGAGAGAGAGAGAGAGAGAGAGCTCCATTTTACTATAAAATCAAGATGTGGGTATGAAACCCTAGTGAATATTGTCATGGAGAGTGAGAGAGAGAGAGAGAGAGAACTCTATTTTCTTAAAGAAATAAGATGTAGATACGCAAACCTAATGACACAATGAAAGAAAAGCAAAGGACAAAGCATAGACATTGATCATTTCTATTTAAAGCAATCCAGATAGGGCCATCACCATAAATCTTAGAGAGGATGAAGGCCCATCACTTACAATATCCATATCAAAGCAAATACCTAGAAAACCCACTGTCATGGGACCTGCAGCCCTTATTTTAGAGAACCCTGGTGCAAAGTTACAGACCACAACACATTATAAAAGTCCAAACCAAACCTTCATTTCATTTGTCTCCAAACAAGTAGCCAAGAGATGAATCTCCCCCTGGCTTTGATTGCACCTTGGTGGTAGGGCGATCCTAGAAATAAAAACAATAATATAACCAAAGGTACTTCACATAATAAAGAAGATGAAATATGATATGATATATGTGGGCTACTCACAGTGATGAAGTTGCCTGTGTTCTGGCCTTGAGCTCTAAAGTAGTTGTTGGTAACGGTTTGTTTGGGTGAAGGGGCTCCGGTGCTCTTCTCTGTGGCCTTCTTGTCATTGGATGGAGGCTTGTTAGACTTGTCGGGAGGGGGAGGTGGGCTTGACTCATCAGATCCAAAGAGGTAGCCCAGAGAACTTTGCCCACCGCCATAGCTGCCTCCTCTACTCATGGCAACACTCTGAAATTCTTTGTTTATGCTATCAACAACATTAGGCAAGAGATACATATATAGTCGCCCAAGGGAAGGAGAATGTTCAAAAGAAACAAAAAGAAAATAACAGTAACCACAGACTGTAGATGCAAAAAAAAGCCAACAAAATGACCCGTGGGCGGCTAAATACCATTTATGTATGAGCATAACTAGTATGGAGGAGGAAATATTGAATGTGTTGGCATGTAGGCATGCGCATGGTGTTGTGGTTGGCTGCGAATGAGTTCTATATTGAAAGTGTAGAGGGAGATCTAGGGATTTATTTAAGACTTGGGTCACTCTACTTTGGACTAGTCTTTTGGATTGGATATCCAATGCTAACAAGTGGTATGAGAGTCGGATCTCAAGCTACCTCATGTGGACTCAAAACATTCCCTAGGCAAGCGGATCTCGTTCGAGGTGGAAATTGTTGGAGCTACGAACGAGTTCCACATTAGACGTGTAGAGGAAAATCTAGATATTTATAAAGAATTTGGATCACTCTATCTAATAAACTAGTCTTTTGGGCTGGGTACCCAATCCTAACACATGAAAACATTAATGCATTAACATTCTTACATTCACCTTTAATTGCAAAGTGAATAGTCATGTAGAGACTGCATTCGTATATATCCGCACTGCCATTGTATGTGGCTAAAGTGTGTTGCTGGCACTGATATAGTGTGATCTTCCACAGTGCGTTTCCTTTCATATTCATTTTACTTTTCCAATTTTGGTAAATTTTTCCTTTGATATTCAGATTCAAACCATGGCCGCCTTTCCAAATGATTTATGCTTTCTAGATTTTCTCTAGCATTATCATCTCTCACAAAAAAAGGCATGTTTGTTACAGTAAACTTCTCCTTTGCATAGAATCTCCAAAATAATCATATTTGTATCAGTAGAAGTTTCACATTGCCAGTGGACCTTTAGATTTATAAGTCGGTTTTTAAGAGTGAGTTCTACTCATGTGTTTTACATGGTATTAGAGTAAGGGTACTATAGGGATGGGTCGGATTCATAACTTCAGCCCTGCGTAGAGGGGGAGAGTCGAATGTCTCCAACCTTAGCGCTGAAGGGGAGTGTTAGTAAAAATCCCACATTGCCAGTGGACATTTTTTAAGAGTGAATTCTACTCATCTATTTTACACTTATATAGTTATATCTACATATCAGCTCCTCAAATTCCTTCTCTAGCCCGTCATTGAACGTTCTGTCTATGTTCTGTAAAGGGCATCAATTTAGCTGTATTGTTCAATTCATGCATGTCCAATCTCTGCCCCTAGTTCTAATGTTTCTTTTCACTTTCATTTTCTAGTTATTTCTCTGTAGTAACTCTTAACTACCATAAATTCTATACACTGACGTGATTGATTATTGAACTGTTACTCATCACATCTCAAAAGGGAGAAGTGTTACAAGTGTCAATATCCAATGGGCTTGGCCATTAGAGGGCTATCCTAGAAGAATTACAACCGTGGATTATAATATTGGCATCGATAGCATATTGGGGCGGGGACCTGATCTGGTAGACGGCAACTGACTTGGCCGACGAAAACTGTTTCATCCCACTTTATAATTTTAAATTACATTGGCTTATTATTTAATTAACCAACTTAGCATCCAATGGAGTTGGAGCAATCAGGTGATTAGAGTGCCATAACTTTAATTAAGAATCTTGCTTACCCACCAAAAATAGTGTCTGCTGATGAATTGTAGACTTGTCTGATCACACAGTTATACACTCATAATTTACTTTGTCATTACGTTAAGATCCTATGCAATTGTCAATTATGAACAGGAGCTTATGTGGGCTATCACTAACAAGACTAATGTGTGGGCTATGAGATGATTACATCATGTGAAATCACGATATAAGGCCAACTTTAAAGAGAAAAAGAGGCACCAAAGCAAGTCTCATCTCTTCAAGTGTGGGAGACATGGCGGGACTGGATTGACTTGTACTACTACTACTACCAATTCAATCTCACAGTTCCATTAACTCCTTACAACAAAAGTAAGGGAAGGAGCGACATTGGGTATATTCAAAGAGGGTTAGTCGGGTTGGAAGGAAGCTTGTAGGCCAGTGGAAACCCACTTAAACTAGTCTGCCTAAAATACAATTAGGGTTCCGATCGTGCTTTTGCAAATTGGCCACATATTTTCCCAAGTGGATCTTTTGTTGATTTCCCATTCCTATACTTAAAAAGGATTGGCTATTGTTCAACTGCAACAAATTTTCTGCTTTCCAAATCATAAAAAGATGAATTACGGTATTGGGACACAATTACCAGGATTGTATCCATACATCCACCATGCGAAAACTGTGGGCACCTAACACGATGAATGTGTTGGGGTAGCTAACGAGTCCCACATAGGTTGTGAAGGGGGAGATTTATAGACTTATAAAAGAGTTGGGTCACTCCATCTAATGAGCTAACCTTTTGGACTAGATATTCAGTTCTAATAAGTGATATCACAGCCAACATATGTGGATTCAAGGGATCCCCTAACTAAACTGGAGGGCCGGTGATGTTCTATTCACCGGAGAGCCTCGTTCGAAGGGGGATTGTTGGAGTAGCGAACAAGTCCCACATTGATTGTGAATGGAGAGATTTAGAGACTTATAAAGGACTTGGTCATTTCACCTAATAGACTAGCGTTTTGGGCTGGATACCCAATCCTAACAAGATGATGGCTCAACAATCCACACCAATTGGAAGAATTTCCATGGTTGATCATCAGATAAGTGACTGAAAATTAGAAGATGCAAATTCATTAAGCCCATAATGCAAGATAATGTGGGTGAGGATGAAAGCATAAGTTGGTCTCTTAATGAAGTACACAAAGTAATAGTTGCTAGACTAGTAAATAGATGGGGAACCAATGCAGGAAACAGATACTAGAAACACCTTATTTTCCAGCATTTTGTTACAGTAGTCATGCAGAATCATGTAATGAAAAATTAGAAATGTGGGATGCATTTGAATGTAGAGAAGTAAAATCAGAACGTTCAAGATAAAGACGAAAGTTGGGGGTTTTCCTGAAGTTTGAAAACCAATAACAACTGGTACCTTACTCTTGTCTGATAGATATTAAAGAAAAAATAATAGTAGAAATGGATATTAATGGTGGTCGAAATCTCGAGTGGAGAACATGAGATTTCACAACACTACACAGAAAAATTGGAGTCACGCATAGAACATATTTTTTCACTTTCACTACTCCAACTCTGGTATTTGAATCTATATATCTTTCTAGGTCTAATGATTTCATGGACTATGAAATTCATGTACCGTGGCAAAAAACAATATATGTATAAACTAAGCTTTTCAGTAGGAAATTGCTGAGAGAAAAAAATGAAAACACATGCCTTCAGTAGGAAAATTCACGATTGAGAATCATAATGAATAACATAATCAATTCTTTCCAACTTTGAAGAATAGTCAGGATAACATAATCAATGCCATTTCTGGGATGTGGCCCATCCACATGTTCTTCCACTAATATATCAATTCTTTCCAACTTTGAAGATGCCACGTTTATATCTTTAAGAGCTTTGTTATCTTTCCCTTTGTAACTTCATATTATTGAATTACATCCGACCTTTCAATTCTACGTGGCCCACTCCTCTCTCTCTCTCTCTCTCTCTCTCTCTCTCTCTCTCTCCCTCTTTCATACTTTGCTTAATTTTAATTTTAGCATATTGAAGTTGTTTCTCTTTGTAAAATCCATTCACTTTTACAAGTTCTGGGGTCATTTTCTTCATGATACTGCTGCAGTTCCATTAAGAAAGGAATGATTTAAACCAACTTTACAATGCAGAGTGGGACTCTTCTAAGAATGATTTTGGCAACTGGATATGAATGGCTCACAAACGATCTCTTCATCAAAGAACCTGATGATTTTCAAATTTTACTTGATTCATATTTTTGGGCATTTGAAGTAGGGCTGAAACTCGGGTCGGGCGGGCCGGGTTTTGACAAACCCAGCCCTAACCCATGTCAAAAAAAAATTGAACCCGACCCGAATTGCAAACCCGAGTATGTCAATCCAACCCGACCCGAATTGCTAATACTCTCAACTCGAGAGTTGACCCGACCCGACCCGAGTTAGCCCTATTTTCGAAAGAGGGGAAGAGGAAGAGGAAGCAGAAGAGGTGGATATCGATTTTCGAAAGAGAGAAACGGAAGTGGAAGGGGCGTAAGGTTTTATTTAAGTTATGAATTTGGGTCAGGTTTTTTTGGGTCAGGTCGGGTCGAGTTGAAATTTAAATTCTTCAGCCCAAGCTGACCCGAATTTCAGTTGGATTGTTTTTTTCCTAACCCAACTCGACCCGAGTTTACAATTTCTATAATCCAGCCCACACTATTTTCGAGTCGGGCCAAAACCCAACCCAAGTTTCAACCCTAATTTGAAGAGAGAATATTGTACAGTATTAATGTTGCAACTAAATGTACTTTCATTTCAAATTATAGAGGATATTAAAATTTAATTACAAGTGTTACTTTTAAATAAATAAAATAGTCAACGTTGATAATAATGAGGATGATGATGAATGACAATCATCATATATAATCCAACGGTAGGTGAGCCCTAATGTGCTGTGTAAATCCATTCTTCTAATTCATCATTTACTTGTTAAGATTAAAAAGAAAGGAAAAAAAAAAAAAATCAAAGATAAGTCCTGTGTGTCCACTATAATGACATTTCAAAAGATCTTTCTCTTTCATCATTCATTCATAACTTCATTCTTTTGCATAATTTTCGCTGTACCTGCTTTTCTTTCCTGTTTGTATTAGTTCAAAGATGTCCTTCACATTGGATCACGTGGCTTGGCATTATTCTATTCAATCGATCAACTAGGTTTTGACACGATTCATCGGTAGTGCTTTCTAATTGCCCTTTTGTTTCATGCTTATGTATAAATATAACAAAATTTGGGTTTTAGTAGTACGGTGTCCAACTTTTTCACACGTTAATTCAGAAAAAATATAATAATATTTTGTAAGATGACATGTTTTACACTTCGGAATCCTGTGTTGTTTCCCTTCTAATTTTTTTTTTTTTATCATTGCTATTATAAATTTATAACCAAAATGCCTGGCTTAAGTAGAATAAATTAACTATTACTTTTTGTTCATGTTTTTTTTAATGATATCAGTATCTCTGTTAATGGAGGTGAGATTAATCCCCACAAATACACGAAATAATCCCTACAAATACACGAAACTACCTGCAATCCTCTTGTATCAGGTAACCTCGAGAGAAGTTGAATTCAAGACTTCTAATCTAATATTAGAAGATTACACTAACTTAACTACTCGTGTACGAGGTTTCATTAGAGTTGGTATAAGGGAAGTCAGGGCCATCTAGAAACAAGTTGAGGTTTAAGACAAAAAATTTAAATGGGGCTTTCTTGGAGCTCATGCATAAATTCCATTCGTCCGGACGGTCTACATATGCATAGTGCATTAGTTAAAAAAAACTATATAATTCCTATAGTTTTGAATAATAAAATCACCTTTAAAATTTCAAAATTATTTTTTAAGCACTATGTATTTTCAAAATTTCTCAAATTGAATATCCGGACTAATTACGATAACTTGATAAAAATACTTTAAGACTTTATGGTCTTTTGATACTCTCAAATATTTAAAACACAGTACGTTACAAATAAAGGTTATTCCTCGACTGTGCCGAAAATACATTTCCGAAAGTCCAAACAACTAACCGTGAAACCCGTTAAACTCCAAATTCAAAACTAAACAAATATATGAAATTTGAAAACTTAGATCTTTTAAATGATTGTTTAACTGGATTTTTTTTGTTTTGAAGAAGGGACGGGATTTGAGATGGAAAAAGATCACATATTTTTAGTAAACAATCATTTGAAAGATTTAAGATTTTAAATATCACATATTTGTTCAGCTTTAAATTTGAAGTTCAACGGTTTTTACGGTTTTTGTTTGGACTTTCGGAAGTGTGTTTTCGACACAGCTGAGGGATACCCTTATTTGTAAAAGACTGTGTTTTAAGCATTTGGGAGTGCTAAAAGAACTTAAAGTGTTAAAGTATTTTTATCAAGTTATCATAATTAGTCCGAATATTCAATTTGAGAAATTTTAGAAATACATAGTGCGCCACGGCGAGAGGGGCCTTCATTCATCCGGGGGCCTAAGGCGACCGCCTTTCTTGACTAATGGTCAAGACGGCCCTGAGGGAAGTTGTGCTAGAGGTATAACTTAGAAGATAAGGGATGCACCTGGCATTAATTAAATTCATTAACATTCATTGTAAGCGGAAATGTTATAGTAACATAATAGTTAAATAAAATAACAGAAATTGCAATTTTTGGATAAAAAAGTTATGTAGATCAATGAACCCTATTATACCGAACATAGAGTTGCAAAATTCTCTGAAAAAAATTTAGGACTAAGGGCTAATTTATAACCATAAGACTTAGATCCACCAAAGGCAACGGTGAAATGGTTATTAGTTTCAATCAGGGGTATAATTTTTTTTTTAAAAAAAAAAAAACGTATGAATATCGGCCAATATCGGATATCAGCTGATATTGTAAATATCTGCCGATACAATACGTGTTGGCTGATATCTCGACCCCTGATTTCAATTTCAATATTGTTTGATCGGATGACAAACAATCACTTTTGATCATTTTGTAACTTTAAAATACTCCACGATCATCATAAAAGTAGTAATTCCATGGCTTTTCAAACAATATGTTACTTCATAATCTATAATATCCTCTTTCTTTCTTTCTTTCCCTACCCATCATTTTCATACTTGCAGCTTATGGCAGCCCATTCGGACACCCTCTTTTCCTGCCAGGGGACACCCCTTTTCAAAATTTAGTTGCAAATTACCGTTTTACCCTCCTACTCAAAATCCTTCGAACGATTTTATAGACAAATTTTCACATCCTTCAAACGGTAGGATCCTTCGAAGGATGTTGAAGATCCTTCGAAGGATCATGATTAGGATCGTTCGAAGGATCATCAACATCCTTCGAAGGATCCTACCTTACAGTAAAATTTTTTTTTTTTTTAATTTTAAAGTTATTTTTTAAGCACTGTGTATTTTCAAAATTTCTCAAATTAAATATTCGGACTAATTTCGATAGCCTGATAAAAATACTTTAAGAATTCAAAGTCTTTTGACACTCCCAAATGCTTAAAACACAGTGTTTTACAAATAAGGGTATCCCTAGGGTGTGTCGAAAACATATTTAGGAGTGTCAAAAGACCTTGAAGTGTTAAAGTATTTTTATCAGGTTATCGTAATTAGTCCGGATATTCAATTTGAGAAATTTTGGAAATACACAGTGCTTAAAAAATAATTTTAAAGTTTTAAAGGAGATATCGACAATATAGACAGTTATTTTTTAATCACTGTGTATTTCCAAAATTTATCAAATTAAATATCCGGACTAATTATGATAGCCTGATAAAAATACTTTAAGAATTTAAGGTCTTTTGACACTCTCAAATGCTTAAAACCCAGTGTTTTACAAATAAGGGTATCCCTTGACTGTGTGGAAAATATATTTGGGAGTGTTAAAAGACCTTGAATTGTTAAAGTATTTTTATCAGACTATCATAATTAGTCCGGATATTCAATTTGAGAAATTTTGGAAATACACAGTGATTAAAAAATAACTGTCTATATTGTCGATATCTCCTTTAAAACTTTAAAATTATTTTTTAAGCACTGTGTATTTCCAAAATTTCTCAAATTGAATATCCGGACTAATTACGATAACCTGATAAAAATACTTTAAGACTTCAAGGTCTTTTGACACTCCTAAATATGTTTTCGACACACCCTAGGGATACCCTTATTTGTAAAACACTGTGTTTTAAGCATTTGGGAAAGTCAAAAGACTTTGAATTCTTAAAGTATTTTTATCAGACTATCAAAATTAGTCCGGATATTTAACTTGAGAAATTTTGAAAATACACAGTGCTTAAAAAATAACTTTAAAATTAAAAAAAAAAAAAAAAATTACTGTTACAGTAAGGTAGATCCTTCGAAGGATGTTGATGATCCTTCGAAGGATCCTAATCATGATCCTTCGAAGGATTTTCAACATCCTTCCAAGGATCCTACCATTCGAAGGATGTGAAAATTTATTTATAAAATCGTTTGAAGGATTTTAAGCGGGAGGGTAAAACGGTAATTTGCACCTAAATTTTGAAAAGGGGTGTCCCCTGGCAGGAAAAGGGGGTGTCCGAATGGGCTGCCCAGCTTATAACCTCTCAACTTTATGCACTAGAGTTTTCTTTCATCTTCTATTAATATTCTCAAATCACCTCAAATGAGATTTTCTTTATTTGTTATCTATTGGAGTAATTTTCAAATTATTCCTAATATGGTGATTTCTACCTCTATCTTTCAAAGTAATTCTCTCATCTAATATAACATATATATTACTCTCACCTTAACTTTACCTATTTGTCTTTTCTTCATTGTCCAACACTCAACTTCATATAGTATCGTAATGTTTTATAAAACCACCCCTTTAATTGTTGTGAGATTCTCTTATCATACACAAGTCTGCTAGCTTGTCTACATTTTGCCCAATGTACTCTCACCCTATTAATTATATATTTGTCCAATCCTCCAAAGAATTCTACTGTTAAACCGAATATCTAAATTAATTTCAGTGTTCTATTTAGTCATCTCCAATTTTAATTGGATTGCTCCATCTTTTAAAATACTCCACAAATTGGTCTTCAATATGATGAAACTCATTGACTCATTATATACCATATATTAAAAATATGACTTCTGTTATCACAAGTTAAGGGAACATATTCCATTTATAAATATGTATATATGCATAAATTCACATCTAGTTATCATCATTATCATTAAATTATTATCTCAATACTCAAAGTATGAATAATCTCCATTTTGTGCACACGACTTAGTCTTTATCTTTTTTTTTTTTTTTTTTTTTGGAATTTATATGTGGGAAACTGCGGGATACCTAACGTAAAACCTCTACGAGTGAGTCCACTACCCCTAAGGCACACCAATGTTAGGCCATGGGGGCTCGAACCCGCAACCTCCCACTTCCTGAGACGGAAGACAACCAGTTGAGCTACACCCATATAGTAAGTGTTTATCTTTTTCTTATAGACTTTGAGCTCTTTTGGTGCTCTACACCGCTATCATAGCCATGCTTCTTGATAGGCTTACTTTGTGGCCAAGAATTTTCTTACATTCCCAAGTGCTTAACATTCATTTTATAGAAATATTGTTTGTGCAGGCAATCTAGATCATGCCAAACCTTTTCTAGGACCACATTGAATGGTGTGAATGAATTAGTTGGAAAGCTTTATTTTTAAATAATGTCTATCAAAAGTTATTTTGATTGAATGAATAAAGTATTTTTTGAAAACTACAAAATTTGGACCCAATTTACAGTTCACTAGATTGTGGAAAGCAGGTAGATTGATGGAACTATATAAACATGGTATTTCATAAATATTTAGAACTATTTACATGTGTTAGATTTATAACAACCTTTAAGAACCATGTAGGCATTGGGTTGAGTTTTAATCAAGGTTTGAAAAGACCCATCATATGTTTGAGTAAAACATATGACTTCATAAAAATGCTAAATATATCAGTAGTTTGACTTGTGAAGTTACATGTTTTATCTCAAGCATCCTCACTCTTCAGACCCTGTAAATGTGAAACTCAACCCAACATCATGAGGGGTCTTGAATACCATGTCACAGGATAATTGATAAACGTGTATTTATGGAATTAGTTTCACCTTCAATGATAGATTGAGATACCAATATAAAAAAAAGTTATTAAATATTAACAATTTCATTAATGAAACATACTTCACTTGCACTTTTGCAGTGGCACTCTTTGATAAACTATACTGTTCGAACCCTAATAGCACCTTAGCTTAAAGAACCTATTTCAATTCAAGTAGGTTGTTTTAGTTGCTACATAAATATATGGATATAGTGATCTGTTTAAATTCAACAGTTAATGTGCAATCGATGAACGCTTTAAAACATCAAATTAAAAGAGATTTGAAGAAGTTTAATTCATACAATTTTTATTTTTTTTTATAATGTATAATTTAATTCTGCAGTGTTTTTTTAAGATTATCATGGAGTATCCTCAGTCTGGCAAGATATGCACAACTGTATTTTATCCATATTGGATTTGACAATCATCAGTTTGCCTTCGTGATTATAATACTTGATTTTCTTCTTCATATCATTCTTTTAGTGCTTCGATTCATTCCATATATTAATCATCTTCATATACTGCAGCCTCCAAAATTCCTCACTCGAAAGAAGTCATGAATGAGGAGTTTGGTAACTATGCTTTCAAATGGTAATGAGGGAATAAGTGATAAATGGATCTTTAGAGTCAAAACTCACTCCGATAGATCTATTGAAAGGTATAAAACTTGTCTACTGGCTAAAGGCTTTAATCAAGAATATGACATTGATTATGAGAACTTTTGCCCCAATTGATAAAGTGTCATCGGTTCGAACTCTCATTTCTATTGCTGCAATCCATCAATGGACACTTTTTCAAATAGATGTAAAAAATGCCTTCTTAGATGAAAATTTTCAAGAAGAAGTCTACATGAAGCCTTCTGTAGGTCTTCCTCATTGTCCTCATGAAGACTGTCTTCTATGGTGTGCTCTTTGAGGCCTTAGGCAAGCTCCACGAGTCCGATTTGACAATTTTCAGACTATTATAATCAATGTTGGTCTTACATAGTCTCAATGACACGACTCTATTTGTCTCCACCTCAAGTCGAGGATGTTCTTACTACTTCTATGTCAATGACATGATTATTACTTGAGATAATGCTCTTGGTATCTTAGAATTGAAACAACTTCTTCATGATACTTTTGAGATAAAAGACCTTAGATTTCCTTTTTTTTTTTGGGGGGTGGGAGGTAATGATTCTTGTCTTCAATCAAAATATATCTTTGATATCATTAGTCGTGTTGGCTCGACAGAACAACCGATTCTTCGCTTCAGACTCATCTCAAACTTCATCCGACTGATGGTGAACTATTATCGAATTGTTGGGGCTACAAATGAGTCCCACATTGAAAGTGTAGAGGAAGATCTAGGGATTTATAAAGGACCTAGGTCACTCCACCTAACTGGCTAGTCTTTTGGGCTGGATACCCAACTCTTAACAAGTGATATCAAACTCAGATCTCATAGTATCTCATGTGGACTCAGGAGATCCCCTAGACGGATGGGATGGCCGGCCTCGAGGGGAGATTATTGGAGTTGTGAACAAGTCTCACATTGGAAGCGTAGAGAGAGATATAGAGATTTATAAAGGATTTGGATCACTCCACTTAACATACTAATCTTTTGGGTTGGCTACTCAGGTCTTAACAAGTACTCCATCTGCTACAAACATATTGTCAGCTCCTTAGTTTATCTCTCAGTGACACGACTTGACATTACTTATGCAGTACATATTGTTAGACAGCTAGTCTCAACTTACTTTGTTTATTGGATTGTAGTAGTACGAATTCTTCATTACCTCCATACTACATTATCTGAGTGTTTGTTCTTATCATCGACATCATCTTTACAACCTAGTGTTTGTTGAGACAGTGCTTGGGCTAGTGATGTCACTGACCACAAATCCACAAGTAGTCTAATTTCATGCCTAGGGGCACTCTAATTTTCGATTTCAATCAATGTTTCTCTCTCTCTCTCTACATGATATCTTATTTTTTTCATATTGTTGTCCAGGGAATCCAAAAAGAGCAGCTTCCGATCAAACAGCAGTTGTGCTTCAAACTCGTCTGCAATTGGCAGCTGATGGACATGGGATGCCAATTACCGTACCCCTTTCAATCTCTTTTACCAACCGTAAAAAAAAAAAAGCTTCACCAACCGTATAAAAAATGCATTTCATCCTATCTTAACATCATTAGATAGAAGAATTATAGGGTCCTATGAAACGTTCCATAATCAGTACTGTTGCTGGATACTAAGATACAGAGAAGTGAGAAGCATGTCGATGTAGGCTAGCCAATGTTTCATTTTCATCCAAAGGGTCCAAATCAAGTGGCCTATTCATCTAGAGTTGTAGAGTCGTACTCTTACATTGGAAGGAATCCTTTTTATCGATTGGGTCTCGTTTACAACGTCAAATAAGATTCGATCTCACTGGAAATTATTTCTTTATAGCTTGGATGTGATCAAAATAATTGAATTACAATAGATGTATAAGAGATATAAGTATTTTCTTTTATTATAAAGAAAGAGGTTGTAGTCAGGCTACAAATATCGGTATCGGTCGATATATCGGTCGATATTTTTCTCTTTCCTTCTCTTTTTTTTTTAAAATATCGGCCGATATAATACGGCCGATATTGTGAATATCAGCCGATACGATAAAATATCGGCCGATATGAAACACTCTAAAACCGATATATACCGACCGATACGATATGTATTGGCTGATATTTCGACCTCTAGTTGTAGTATCTTCTCATCAATTAGATGAATTGTTAATTTTCGTATCATTTGTATTAAAAGAGAGAACATTTTTAATATTTAAGAAACGAAGTATTCTAAAAACAGAAATAAGTGTTCGAGTAATTATTCAGTATAAATTAGATCATACTAAATTAATATGAACCATTAAATCATAACCCTTTAAATTAAATTATAAATTGAATTTAAAAGTAAAATAAAAATGGTCTAAAAATTGTGATAAAAAGTTGAAGACATTCATCACATGCATAACTTCTCTCAAAGATATTGTTGGGACTCAACTTCCCATCCAAAATACTAGTTTGATAGATGGAATGACTCAATTTTATATAAATCTTTAGTTTTTTTTCCCTCACAACCAATGTAGGACTCTTTCATTGATGAGGAAGAAAAGCTAAAGATTTATAAAAAACTGAGTCACTCCACCTATCACCTATCGAACTAGTAAGTAGAGAATCTCACATTTTAGAGATATCCAACCTCTACTCATCTGATATCTCCTGAGGGATCTGTATCATGGTCGACGGGGAAAGTGACCGCTGCAGCTGACGATTAACGGATCCCTGTCATTGATTCATTCATTTCCACCCTCTTCTGGCCAAATGATGAAGATTGACGACTATTTTTGGCTTTCCTCACCTCCTATGTCTCGACATCTCAAGGCCGGCCGCCGGCCTTCTATCACTTACTTTTTACGATTTCAAATTATATTTTGGTTTTCAGACAATCAAGAATGGACTCCTGTCTGCTTCAGATTTCAGATTACAATTCCAAAACTCCAGTCTTTACTGAGACACTTGGCTGAATATGAATTTATACCAGCAAAATTTTGAAATTGTAAACAGAGAAATTTGCATTTGGGTGTGTCTAATTGGATAATTCGTGCATCCTTTTTATTAAGATCACACTTACAAAACTTTGCGAGCGACCAAGGTAAGTTCTGGTTGAAGCACTTGAAATCTGATGGAGTCAAAGGGGGAATAAAGATGAGTCCAGTGTTGAGGACTGAAAGGATGTATGGATGGGATAAGGTGGGCCATTGATCAAGTCAGGTCTACTTAAATAGAATGCTTAGGCTTCTCAATAATTTTCTACGACCACTCAATTGTAGTGTTCAAAGGGCAAACATGCATCATTGGTACGGATCCTGATTTTTCAAATTTCAAGCAGCAAATGCAGCTGGGCTACTTAGCAGAGATTACATATGGCGAGTTTGCTTCGAACACCTTTTTTTTATGAACACCGAGCACTATTATAATAAATTGAAATTGTTAAGAATTGGATATCTAGTCCAAAAGATTAACTTGTTGGGAGGAGTGACTCAACTCATTTATAAAGACATAGATCTCTCTCTACACTCTCAATATGAGACTCATTCGCAGCAGCCCCAACAATCACCCCTTGAACAAAGTTAGCCATCCCGTCTGCCTGGAATATCTCCCGAGTTCACATGAAGTGGCCTAAGACCTGACTCTGATATCACTTGTTAAGACCAGGGCCGGCCTTACCTTTAGGCTAACTAGGTTGCTGTCTAGGGCCCTCCAATGTGACCAATAGATTGTAGTGCCCCCACTTGCACTGCCTTCATGGTCTCGGGCCCCCACCAATGCACTGTGCCTAGGGCCCCTGAGATTTCAGAGCCGGTACTGGTTAGGACCTAGGTATCCAGCCCAAAAGACTAACTTGTTACGTGGAGTAACTCAAGTCATTTATAAACTCTTAGATCTTCCTCTATACTTCTAACGTAGGACTCGTTTGCAGCAACCCTAACAAAAATCTCATTCTATCCTCCTCTTTTAGATTAGTTTGTTAATTGATCACAATAAAATAACAGATAAAATTAAAGTGTTAATTTATCGTGAAATAGTGTCTACCAATATCAATTCCCACGGGATAGTAGGGCTAAAATCGGGTTGGCTCGGGATTTTTAAAACCTAACCCGGCCCGAGTTGCTAATATATGGAACGTGACCCGTTCCGACCCGAACTTTTGACCCGGACATTTTGACCCTACCGACCCTCATTTTGAACCTACTTTAGCCTACTTTTTACCGGGTCGGGTCGGGTTAACTTAAAATCTCTCAATTCAACCCGACCTGAATTCAATACGGGTTTCTAACTTCTCAACCCGACCTGACCTGCTGACCCGACTTTCATAACTCTACCCGTATGATTTTCGGGTTGAGTCATGCCGGTTCGAGCCAAAACCCGACCCGAATTTTACCCCTGTGGGATAGTTAGATCCATTGTTTCACGGATTGGATTGGACAAGAATAGTGAGTCCATTGTTTCACGGATTAGATTGGATTGGACAAGAATAGTGAGTCCATTGTTTCACGGATTAGGTTAGGTTAGGACTTAGGGTTGGACACTTAGGATTGGACAGGTCGAGTTTGTTTTTAGGTTAATGGTTCACCATTACATGTCCTTCCAAGGCTTGTCCACAGTAAGAATATACTATCATCCATTTGTAAGGATCTTGATTGGAATATCATTTTTTTTTATAAGGGATACTTTCAATACTTTCTAATTAAATTATGAAAATGCTGTTACAAAACGTAGCAGTATTTTTTAGATTGAAATTTCATGAGAACATTTTATCTTTTCATAAAAAGTGAGTAGCCGTTCATTTAAAAAAGCACTCTTCGTAAAATTTGAAAATTTGAATTTAAAAAAAAAATGAATAGAAGAAATACAAGACTTCACTATATTATAGTTAGACAATCTACACATGTTTATTCAAATAATAATATACAAGAAATTTAGTGGTCAAACAGGTAGGCCTTACATCTCCACCATTTATTTAGTAGAAATTGAAATGTTAAAAGAGAAATAATCAAATCTCTTTTATATGATCATTTCTCAAAAGATGTTGACAGATATATGAAGTAGTTAAAATATGAGAGATATATTGTAAAAAATCAATCTTCAGTGAATAAACATCTGCCACATATTATACACCTGAAAAATGATTTATTTATTTATAAAATCCTTGTGCTTCACTCAATTATATAGTGTTAGCGTGAGGACAGAAAAAAAGAGCAAGACATGACTTCTCCTGCGAAAGGCAGTAGAAAGACCAGTGAATGACACCACTAAGACCACTAGAGAAGAAATCTGCGGGACTTTTGGGCTTTGTCCCATCTCATGTGATCCATGGTTCCAATCCCTTGCTCCACCAGTCCACTCGAGAATGTAGATGATAAGGACCACTCAATCATGTTATGTTTTTTAGTCTTAAATATTTTATATTTGGTTTTCAAATAAATTAGAGTAGGTTGATGTATATATGGATGAATACATATAGAAAGAAAGAGTATCTGGTCATTTTTCTCTCTCCTATATAAGAACGATTATATATTGACATCTTAATAGTAAAACAATGATTTTAGTTGAAATTATTTGAGATGTATAGAGTTTACCTCATAAAAATCTAAATTGTTCATTCTTAAATGTAAAAATGCATACAGGTATCTTCTTAAATCTTAAGAAATTTTTAGACATCTATTGAATTGATCAAATGAGAGAGGTGTGATTAACTTTATAGAACTTCCTAATCAAATGCTTTTTTATTTGACCTATCCATCGGTAAATTAATAATTTTACAAAATATAAAAGACTACGTATATATCTTTGTGTGTATATGCACAATTTTCCTCTAAGAGTACGTATATATCTTTATGTGTGTATAAACAATTTTCCTCTAAGGACTCTACGAGACCTCCATGTAAACTATTATCTGTAGTAGGAGTGTAAAATTTGGTATCGACTGATACTTTTCTTTCATCTTCTTTTTTTTTAAAAAAGAAAAAAAACAGCCGATATCGACCGATATTGTGATATTAGCCGATATGATATGGCCGAGATATCGGCGTATTGGCTGATACGATACATATCGGCTGATATTTACACTCCTGATATGTAGAGCTCATAGTGCAGTCAATGAATCATAATAAAAAAAAATTCTACAGTAATGGGTAAACTCTACTTTTGCTTATGCCTGAGATCATCAATTAGCAGTAGCACTACTCTTCATGTTGAACTGTGTGCAATTCTTTCGTTTAGAAATAGGAGTTAGTTTTTCTTCAAATCTGAAAATGTAGAAAGAAGTATAAAATCGAGTAAAAACAATTTTTTATTAAAAAAATCTATATACACCACTCGATCCATGTAACACATCCATCTCATTCCAGTAAGGGAAATTAACAAAATATTGGGATGGGAAGAATATTTGGATACTTGGATGGACATGGAATCATATAGACTGTCGAAATATTAAAAACCTGCCTTGTTAAATTATCTTAATTTATTTTAATTTTAAAGTTAATCTATAAATTATTGAAACCATTTATTCTATCAATCTGAAATTAACATTAACAGTTGAATTTGACAAGTTTTTATATAATCCAATTATCTATCTAAGGCCATAACTTGAAAATTTTAACTATAAACATCGACTTTGTATCACATATTTATATCTCTGATTTGAATCCAATATTGAGTATGACAGATGGACGTCTGCTCAAACAAGATATGGAGCCAAAAGGGTCGAATGGCAACTGGATGATCCTCTCAAAGGAAGAAGCGTCCTACTCAAGATGTGATGACAAAAATGTACAGGTGATCATTTATGGCGCAACTTGTGAATTGGATTTCACCTACTTAGAAAATTCAGGTTTAAATTATATACAATTTGAAAAAAATTAAATTAATCCAACTCGACTAATTTGAAATAAATCCGGTTTAAGTTGGGTACTAACTCAAATTGAAGATTACTATTTATACATTATATTTATTTTACTCATTGATATTACCCATGTACGTTTAAATATGTTAACCCAGTTTTCATAGCCCAATAGCCCGATATGAAAGGAAATTCCTCTTATCTTTTATTTTCTAATAAAACTATTATTTTCATCTCAATTTTCATAATTCTTTACATTTTATAAAAATTAAGGTCGGGCCGGATTGGGTTAGGGCATGGACAAAAAAATTTAGTTGAATCAAGTCACGTGAGCCAACCAAATGGCAATCCAAACATACTGTTTATCTTTTACCATGGTAATACAGCATGGTGCAAGTTAAGCCTGCCTTAAGCCCAGCCCCATCCCACCCAACTTCCAATCCCCACTAATAGAGTTCTCTACGAAGCAGGAGCCGAAATCTCCGCCGATACGCATAGTATCGATTAGAGATAAAAAAGTTCAGCCGATTTTTTTTTTTTATTTAAAAATAAATAAATATCGACATAGGCCGAGTCAATATCTCGGCCAATATTTATATTTTTTAATTTTTAAAAAAAAAAACCCTTTTTATGTTTTTAAATGAATTTAAAAAAAAAAAACCACTGAGATTTAAAAAAAAAAAATATGAGGAGAAAGAAATCTGTCAGCCGAGATCAAACATCGGCCGAATTTTTGACCCCTGCCAGGAAGATAAAAATATCTTTGGCCTAATTTCTGCTGCAGGGTTATCAACCTATCTTCCATTTATTAGGGCCAGTCAACCACACAGATGGTTAAGCGGATACTATAGTGCAGCAGATCATATTACACGAGTATCTTTATAAAGGGAGGGATAAAAGTGAGATCATATGAATTACAATATGAAACCTTTATCTACTTGATTTTTAATAAGATTGAGTGAAAAATAAAGGCTCGACATTTACACATTCGAAATTTCTGCCTCTGTATAGGTGACTAATTACCACGACACTCCTGCACCTTTATTCGTTCGAATGAATGCCCATTTCATTTTAACATTCATTCGAATGAATACATGCGTAACCCCGCAATTTTGATTCGTTCGAACGAATATTCCCTTTAAATTTAATTCATTCGAATGAAACGATAGAACGAATCGAGTGAACAATAACACGCGTTATTGTTCACTTGATTCCTTCGAATGAATTGGTTTTCTTTAAAAATTTAAAGTTATTTTTTAATCACTGTGTATTTTTAAAATTTCTCAAATTAAATATCCGGACTAATTACGATAATCTGATAAAAATACCTTAAGACTTCAAGGTCTTTTGACACTCCCAGATGCTTAAAACACAGTGTTTTGTAAATAAAGATATCCCTAAACTGTGCCGAAAACACATTTAAGAGTGTCAAAAGACCTTAAAGTCTTAAAATATTTTTATCAGGTTATCGTAATTAGTTCGAATATTCAATTTGAGAAATTTTGAAAATACATAGTGCTTAAAAAATAACTTTAAAGTTTTAAAGGTGATTTTATTATTTAATACACTATGTATTACTGTAACATATAGAAAATAAACAATTATTTTTTAAGCACTGTGTATTTTCAAAATTTCTCAAATTGAATATCCGAACTAATTACAATAACCTGATAAAAATACTTTAACACTTCAAGGTCATTTGACATTCCTAAAAGTGTTTTTGGCACAGCCTAGGGATACATTTATTTATAAAACACTGTGTTTTAAGCATTTAGAAATGTCAAAAGACCTTTAAGTCTTAAAGTATTTTTATCATATTATCGTAATTAATCCGAATATTTAATTTAAGAAATTTTAAAAATACACATTGCTTAAAAAATAACTTTAAAATTTTAAAGTAAATCAATTCATTCTAATAAATTGAGTGATTCATTTCATGGATTCATTCGAATAAATAGAGTGATTCATTTCATGGATTCATTCGAATAAACGGTGAACAATAATGCGTGTTATTGTTCACTCGATTCATTCGAATGAATTAAATTTATACGGGACATTCATTCGAACGAATCAAAATACAAGGGTACCATTGTAATTAACCACCCACACCTAGAATCGGATATGTAGAGGCAGAAATTTCAAGTGTGTAAAAATCGAGCCAAAATAAAACTTGAAAAGCCGATTCTAGATGGATGAGAGAGAGGCTTTGATGACAACATGAATTTTGCATTCCAATATACCCAATTTGCAGACAGGACTTACCACTGGATGTCTAAGAATAATCATTTCCAAAAACTTCTATTGAAACTACCATAGGTTTTAACAGAAGCACAGACAAATCTTACACAAAACCCAACAAACATTTACATAAAATCTTAACAGTAATATACAGCTATTTCATGCTCTGAAACACCAAACATGTAGGACTGTACAGGATACCTCCATCATCACACGTTGAAAGCTTATACACATCTCATGGACTGCCAATGCAATGGAGGTAGGGATTCACCACTGGAAACTATACAGATAATGAAGATTTTACATGATAAACGGAAGATATATTCAGCAAGAGAAGGGTTGGATGCAAAATTAAGGACCTTTCCCGTTTGCCCTGGAATGTTTGCTTACAGTCATCAGTATACGAAGAAATAAGGTGTATATAACAGTGATGCAATTTTAAGTAGAGGTTTTCTTACCTGGACACAGCCTTCTTGGGCTCATCAGCATCGATGGATTTGTGTGTACTGCAGGGTTTTGCTTCCTCTGATTCAACATCATATGATGAAAGCAACCTTCTCTGCATTTGTCAATGTCAAGCGTATCGTTAATCATGGCTATAATAGCTATAAACATGGAAGCCAATGAACCACCTGAGTTTCACGTAATAAGGAACACCAAGGACTGTCAATGTTATGTAACTCACATTCTTTCATGTAAACACACATACATGTGATTTTGTGTGTACCCCAATGAAGTATAGACATATAGGGCTTTGACAAATTGAAAAATTAACATAGTTATAGTAGAAAATATTAATTAGTGGCATGTGGAGTGCAATATTCTTTGTTTTACAAGATGGAATGGCAGTATCAAGCAGAAAATCTTAAGATCCAAAGTAGAGTCAATGTAACTGCCAACAAAGATTGGATGGGTGTTGACATTCAATCAACTTCATGGTAATCAAGGGTAATATGAACTGTCTTCAAAAGAAAGAAATTAAAATTACAGAGACAGAGAGAGAGAGAGAGAGAGAGAGAGAGAGAGAGAGAACAGCTGCACATGCATTTTCATCTAAGTTATTACGATGCTATATGTGATCATGAAGAGAAACTGTCAGAGAAGAATGCACTCACATGATCTTCAAAATCAGGGCTAGAGAGATTGACAGAGAGATTTCTCATCAACAACAATATCTGGGCGCAAGCAAAATCGATACATTAATTGCAACAGCATAAGTGAAACGTTAGATTCATGTAAATTCAATATATATCAGAACAAGTTGACACATTAATTACAAAAGCATATGAAACATTAGATTCATGCATAAGCAATATGCAATATATCAGAAAACAAGTCTATGCATTAATCACAACAGAATACATAAAAATTAGATGCGTACAAGTTGACACATTAATTACAATAGTATATGAAACATTAGAAACAGGTCAACATATTAATTACAACAGCCTCAGCATACATAAAGTCACCCCTCCCAGCTCCCTAGCTGCCTCCCTCCCATCACGACAGCATACATAAAAATTAGACGCGTTCAAGTTGACGCATTAATTAAAATAGTATATGAAACATTAGACCGACGTATGAATTGCAAAAGTATATGAAACATTAGAAAACAAGTCAACACATTAATTACAACAGCATCAGCATACATAGAATCAACTCTCCCTCCATCCCCCTCCCCTCTCCCTCTCCCTCTCTCCCTCCCCTCCTCTCTCCTCCCTCTCTCTGTTGACACTAATTTTTTTTTTGGCAAAATGTCTCCAATCACCAACTTGAGCCTCAATGGGTTGAACAAACAAAACATATCAAAACCTAGTGAGAGAAAGTTAACTCATGAAAGATTTGGTTGATCTACACCTTTTGCAGTTCAGTTGATCCAAAGTGTTTCACTAGTGGCATATCTTAGTCCAAAGATGGCTTTTACAACTCACCGATCTTCAGTCCGGATGCCATGGATCACCATATGTTGTGTGTGGCCCACCAATGATAATCCAATGATTGAGGCCATCTTTCCATGCTGAAGACCCATAAAATGGATCTCTATCGCAACTTACAGATCGATTGAATGCATGGACTAAAAGAAATAAGATGTGATTCACCTTTGATGGCCCGACCATACAAGTTCAAGTCCATTTCAAAGATTCATGTGTTAGATCTCCATTGCCACTTATAGATCGATGATCTGGAATGAAAAATATAAGATCATATCCAATTTCAGTGTCCCGATCATTGCAAGCTCAAGTCCATTTCGAAGGGTCATTTGTTAGGATCTCCATCACAACTTATGGATCAATGATCAAATGGATGGATTGAAGGATATAAGCTTTGGCCTGCTCATGATGACCAAGTGATCACAAGTTCAAGCCCATTTCAAAGATCCACATGTTAGATCTCCACTACGGCTCACAAGTTGATGAACATATGGGTAGCTTGAAAGATATAAGCTATCACACATTCATGATGGCCCGATGATCATAAGTTCAAGTCCATTTCGAAGATCCATGTGTTAGATCTCAATTGTGACTGACAAGATTGACAGTTAGATGGGTAGATTGAAAGACATAAGATGTGGCCAACTCATGATAGCTCAATGATCACAAGATCAAGTCCATTTCAAAGATCCATGCGTTGGATCTCCATTTCAAGTTACGAATCAATGATCGGACGTACGGATTGAAAGATATAGGGTTCAATCCACTATGGAGGGTCCGATGATCACAAGTTCAAGTCCAATTTGAAGATCCATGTGTAAGATCTCCATCACAACTTACGGATTGGCGACCGGACGTGATTGAAAGATATGAGTTGTTTCCCACTCATGATGGCTTGATGATCACAAGCTCAAGTCCATTTTGAAGATCCATGTGTTACATCTCCATTCCAACCTTTGGATCATTGATCGGATGGACAGATCAAAAGATTAAATTTGTGGCACACCTATGATGATCGGATAGGCATAAACCATGTGTCATCTCAAAGATGCTTGTGTTAGCTTTTCAAAGATGCTTCTTGATCATCAATCTAATATGTGGATCAAGAGATACATAGAAATTAGGCCCAATTCACATATATCCTTCAAAGTGGTGTGGGGCCCACCTAAGATGACTAAATGATAATGATTTCAGGGCCCAACTAAGAGATTTTTTTTACAACGACGAACCCCAAGATCCCCACCTCTCCTCAAGTATGAGGGCGTTAGGTAAAACTACAGATGTACAGAGCCCCCTGCAAATTACACAAAATGCTATGGACCATTGGATTGTACAATGTCAACTTCATGATCATGTGGGGCTCAGATTAATTTCAGAAGCCTCAAAATTGATTTTATCATAGAGAGCATGGATATATGTGTGTCCAACAAAAGAGATTGCTTCTCACTTGAAATTCAAATGAAGAAAAGAACAATGGCAGGTTTTGGTAGAGAGGAAGGGGCTCTTTGGAGGGTCTTTTAGGAGGCCTTTTCTTTGCACTCTTGTGAGAGGAGAGAAGAGAGGAACCTTAGGAGAGTTTTGGTGTTCTTCAAGGAGGAAGGTCTTTAGAAAGGAGTTTCAAAGGAGAGTACTTCTTGAGGAGTGCAAGAGCATTAGTCTTGTGAGAGATGCATGCACTTTGGAAGATACAAGATTCAAGGATCTTAGTCTCTTCTTTCTTCATCATCTTGAGGTGTGGTTTGGAGTCACCTCCAAGACACTGAACATCATCTCATATAAGTGTGGTTTGGGTTCTTCCTATGGACACTTGAACATTCTAATATGGTATGGGTTCTTCACATGGACACTTGAATCTCATATAAGTGTGGTTTGGAATCTTCCCATAGACACTAGAACATTCTCATACAAGTGTCGTTTGGGTTCTTCCGATGGACACTTGAATCTCACTCAAGTGTAGTTTGAGTTCTCCCCATGGACACTTGAATCTCATATAAGTGTGGTTTGGGTTCTTCCCGTGGATACTTGAATCTCATACAAGTGTGGTTTGAGTTTTCCCTATGGACACTTGAATCTCATATAAGTGTGGTTTGGGTTCTTCCCATGGACACATGAACATTTTTATATAAGTGTGATTTGGGTTCTTCCCATGGACACAAACGTTTTCATGTAAGTGTGGTTTGGGTTCTTCCCATGGACACTTGAACATACGTGCGTTTTCGGTTCTTCCCATGGACACTTGACCCATTTTCAAATGTGCTTTGGAGTTCACATCTCCATGGACACTCAACCCATTTTCAAGTGTGGTTTGGAGTTCTCTCCATGGACACTTAACCCATCTTCAGGTGTGGTTTGGAGTCCATCTCATGGACACAGCATATTTTCAAGTGTGTGGGAGATTTTCTACAACTCCATGAACACTTAATTCATCTATATGAGTGATTTGGATCTCATCTATGAACATTTAATCCATTAATTTAAGTATGACTTAGTTACATCCTAATGGTACCTATATATGGATATACACAAAAGTGACTTAGATCTCATCCATGAACAATTAAATCATCAAACCATATGTGGTTTGGAGTTGAACACACAAAAATGTGACTTGGACCTCATCCATGACTATTAGTATGTTAAACTAAATGTAGTTTGGATTTGAACAAAACAAGCGTGATTTGGAGATTTAACTCCATGAACATTTGGACCATATCTATGTGGCTCCCATGGGATGGTTTATTCAAATTTGTGAATTAAGAAACTTCAACTTGTAGAACAAGCCTTGAAGGCTCCACTAAAAGGATAAATCTACAAGCCTCCAACAAGTGAACTAAGTCATTGAACCCCCGCTGGAGAAATCAACGGAATACAAGTAAAATTTCTACAAGATGGAACAAGTCTATGGACCCCACTTGAAGATATGAACATGTCAAGCCCACCAACATGAACATTAAGATACTAGATTTGTAATTTTATATACTTCCAAAGTTCAATTCATGTAATTGTAATTTGTGCTCAAAGTTTGACTTGTAAAAGGGGTATAGGCCGGTCTCCCAAATGAGTTGTTGACTTGGTGCTTAGAACCATTATACCCACTTTCCATGTTCAAATTCAATATACATCAATTTTGTGGACCCCTTCAAATTTTCTAATTCCAAAATTTATTATTTTTGAAAATTTGTGTCCACACTCTCCATCTTCTTCATCAAAGCCTTTATCCCTATCTCGGGTTGGCTTGCCAAGTTCCTCTCTTTTATTCTATCATATCAAAAATCATACCCCCTGTTTCCGTACAATCAATCATCTCTCTCTCTTATCATCATCCTTGCCAAAAACAATACATACTAATGCATATGTAGACAGTTATCCTATCACCATCATTAAATCTTTTTTCCATCTATATATGGTTGGTATTTTGAGTTCTATTTTTCCACTCAATTCTATCAACATAGCCAAAGTTCGGATGTCTATGTATGTTACAAATTGATAGTTCATTGGAGTAGGTTCATTTAGTTCAAATTTTAGTTCAACAAACTTGTAGTTCAAGTTCGCTAACCTTAAGTAATTTAATTTCAAGTCAGATACAGTTTAGTTTTTGCAACATGGTTATTATAGGCTGCAACTAATTTATTGACAAAATATCATAAAGCTCAACACCAAACTATTCGATGAATCAAATCACGAATTATTCAAAATAATGAGTTTGCAGTACGGGAATATGACACAAGTTGAAATGAAGTAGGTAACTATGCTATCAACAAGGGGCTTTCCTAGCCACATGCATTTATGAAATAATATAAAATATATATATATATATATATATATATATATATGGAATTCATACACTTTTAACATACTTGCACCAACAAGATGGTTGAATTTACCAAAATTAGCATCACCACATGTTCTGTTTTCAACATCAACCATTGTGACTATTAAATGAAATATTAAGTTTTTTCCAAAAAAAAAAGACAAGGAATCTTAGACCTCAATACAGAGAATGGTAACTAAAAAAATCATAAAGCCTTTTCCCTTATAAATAGAGAAAATATCATTTATATCAATAAAACCTTACCATCATATTTTAAAAAAAAAAAAGATTGAAGCTTACTGTTTCAACATCAATTGGATCCATCTCCTTCAATTTCTGCAAATGGCCACTTGTGTTTGGGTCAAAGACACTGCCAATGAAGTTGTAGACTTCAGCAAAGTCTGGCATAACTACATTAATCAATAACAATAATGAGTCAATGAAGGTTTTAAAGAAAAGTTTGAGAGAAAAATTAATGGTATGTAGGATAAAGAAAAAGTTGTAATCTTCATAAAACACGGGACAAAAGAAAATAGAACTTGCTGACAACTGTAGATAAAGTTCTATAGGCAATTATTTTAATGTATCCATATCTCTCTCACATTTGTTACAGCATAAACCCAACAGCTTATGATGATACATATGTGAATTACTTGTGATCGCAAAGCCAAACACTTACATTGAACTTGATCCTTATTTGCATTGTATTGTACATGTAATTGTTCCATTGTGATCTGACAAAACTATAGGAATGGAATGTAAAATGGATGGCTGATCAAGGTCATGATTTAGGTCACCATTCAAAAAATGAATGAGAGAGAGAGAGACTGACAAGTTTAACAAGGTTCAAAGCAAAAATCAAACAATCTAACCTACTCCAACTTCAAGATATGATGGGTTATTGGACAAGAAAATGGCATCATTCATGAAAATGTGGGCAGATACAGTAAAGCAAGTGGTTTTATCACAATATTTTCCAAATATCCTGTATTGTAGTAGGAAAAATTTGTGGCGTGCACTGGTCACGGAGAAGGTGAATACATTATTTATAGCTCAGTATGCAATTCGAATTGCCTACCAAAGGACACTCAAATAATCACAAATTTCAAGGTCAAATGAAGCGTATCAATCAAAGTCGTATGGTTTCCTTTGCTCATCATGTATATTGCTAAAAATGGCTGGGCATACAACAACCCTCCAATGTATTTTTTGGCATAGTTTTCAACAATAGGATGTGTCCAGTCCAACACCTTCAGACCATCCCATTGATGCTCATCAAGTTATTGCTGTTGGATTGAATGGGTATGTGTACGGTGAAAATTTCACCAATTAAAATCACATTTAGACAATCAATCAGGACCTATGGTTTGCCCGTGCATCATCCCCATGAAGACCTACCCCACCACCTACCCTCATGATTGGCAAGCAACCAAGTTGGTCCACAAAAAGTCAGAGGAGGGGCATACTACATTTTGGGATGGAACACATACAAAAAAAGGGAATTTTAGACCATGCAATAGTGGCCCATTTAAAATAAATCATTGGTTAAGATGATTAGAAGGCCCCAATTTCGCAAACCAATTGTCCTTGTGAAGACCTATCTACCCAAAACCTTCCCTGCAGGAGGCATGTAACTAGAAGGGCCCAAATAAGTCAATGTTGGGTGTCATGTGTGCAAGATATAGGGATACAACTAGGATGATTATAAGGCAGGTCGCAATTGAGGCACTTCCTGCATTCCTTTTTTTCTGATAAAACGTGGCACCATTGTACTTTTCCAGCATTTGAAGGCCTTGAATCATGCATGTAGAACAAAGATAATGGGGGTGTCTCGTTGTATCAAAACAGAAGATGCTTTAATCCCAACAGGAAGGGTTCTTTGCAAATCATTTTATCATTGTGAAGAACAACCAACACCCCTCCCTGCAACTGACATGCAACTAGGTATGTGCCGCAAAAAGTCAACCTTAGGGGCATCACGTAACCATATAGGAGTAAAACTATAACCCATATAGGCAATGTATCCTCTGAGTTGTTCGGCAGAAAAGTAGAACCCACCTCTAGTCATCTAATAATACATCATCATAGATTGTCAAGCTTCAGCATTTGACAAACATCCAAGTATCTGACCGATCCACTGTTGGACTGAAACTAGACTTTGGGCCTCGAAATCAAGGGGTAGAATGATTCAACCAAGGTGATATTGCCTAACACTCTACCCTCAAAAATAACCTTCTTTTTACTCTTAAAACCTAAGTTCTCAAGATACAAAGCAACTCCTCCACCCCAACACTGCAGTGGACCTCAGCATGATAAAAAGGAGTGGAGAATCTCCTAAAAAAACCAATTGAAACATCTTCTTTTTTTGTATCTTTTTGTGAATAAAGGAGAACCCAGTTGAATCATGCAGTTAATATTACAATTAACATCTAATGGATTTCAGTAGAGTAAAGGCCTTCAATAGCCGTTTTATGTTTGGTCGTCTTAGAATTATTAGCTGAAATCTGAGAAATGAATAATCAAAGTGGTTCACACTTTGGATTTCCAACATTAATGCTTTCAAATGAGAATTTATGAATCCCCTAGAATTGGAATTTGGGATTGCATAAGTCCACCTATAGAATTCATGTTTCACTAACCATGGATTCTTTGGAGAGTTTAGTAAATTCCACACAAGAATTCCAGCCTTCCATACAGAACCTAAATATTTATGATTTCCATGATAATTGCAAGAAAGAACATTTTTCATTAAGTAAAACAATTACTCACCTCGGTTGGGGGCAGCATGATTCCCCTGATCAGTCGTTTCACAAGATGGCCATGTCCTAGGAGGGCTTCCAGTGCTACTGCAACAGCAATTATTTGCCACTGTTGGCCCAACAGGTCCTATATCATCTGAAAGAATAAACAATTAAAAGATTCCTTTTGCATAGGGATTAGGGAGAAATTGACTGCTACACAATTAACAAGGCTAAGTTTGTCAAGAAACACAACCTTTTGTAACATGTGACACACTGAGTGGAATAACTGAATTGTGGGTCCAAGAGGACATGACAGCACTTGTGGTAGAGTTCATAAGCATCGAATCTGTCCTGAGATTATAACCCGGTTCAAGAACAAATGATGAAGACTGAAATGGTGGCATAGCTTGTGATGGCAGCAAAGCTAACATAATTTCCAAAATTCTATTAGTTCCACAAAATCACAAAAACTAAGAACAATAGAGTTTGGAGTTTTGAGTTTTGAGTTTATTATACCATTTTTGGAGGCCTTCTGTGGATAGGGATGAGATGCTTTCCGCTTTGGTCTAGGAGGAGGTACATGTTCACTTGTCCCATTCTTTTGAACCTTCAGGAAGTACTTCTGAGCATGGCTGCGTATCTGCAAGAATTCTGAACTTTTACTCCTGGAAACAAATATATAAATAAATAGATAATAGTCAAACAATTCAAGAAATTCAACTATTGATGGCATTTGACCTCATGACACTGAAACCAACAATTGCAATGGTGAACTACGAACTAGTAAACTCTTAAACAATAAACTCTCTAGGAGGTTGTGTGCATATGCAAATATATGAATAAAGAATTAGGATTTCATAGAATAGTTTATGTTATCTGTACATTATGTCATCAAAGAAAAAGGTTAATTCAGATTGCACCATAGACGTAAAAATGTTCACATGCGAAATGCCTGAATGTTGAACCAGCATATTAGCACTCGGTCCCCGTCTTAACAAGAATTCCATTGGTCAATTCTTGTAAGGTAAGGCAACCAAATCTGATGGAGTTTAGGTGTTAAACCTCTTAATGTTATGAATTCTTCAGTATTGGGGTTGTGCTGTTGTCTGTAGGAAAGGAAAAAGGAGCTTGGCAAGAAGTGATTTTCAGCAAGAATAACTTTTGTGAATATCATGGGTATCCCCAATCCACATTGGAGGTGAGACAACTTCCATAGATTCACAAAACCACCTCCGAGCCTCGTGTATCGGGTAAATATGGGGAGGCTCGAACCCAAGACCTCTAGTCATTCCTATAAGCTCAAGACAACTGAGCTACACTTATGCAGGCTCAGTAAGAATGACTTCAAAGGAATGTTTGGTTAATCAATTGTGCTGTGAAAGATCAGATGCATGAAAGTTCAAATTTGTAATAAGTAGGATAATTTAAAGGGAAATACAGGAAGAGTGGTTCTTGGCTCAAAGGTCAGATTCTGGCGAGGTGGTGAAATTCCTTTTAAGGAGATTCAATGAGTGCTCAACCTAGTCATTGACACTGGTTTAAATTTGCAGTAATTTCCAGTATATATATTTCTAGTATATTGGAGGCTGATATTTTTGGCACTTTCCTATTTCTCAATGACATCCTACAATTGAGACAAATAGCTGAATTCCATGAAACCATTTCATAGAAGTTCATTAAGATATTCTTTTTGTAAAGCAAATAGACTTCAATTCTTGAATCATTCACATTATTTCAGGTTCTATTGTAACAAAGGATTCCCTTTTTATGTGGAAAAAGACCAATATCAATAATTATCATCTTAAATATAGACAATTCCTTAATATCTAGTTCATTTGTAACAAAATATTTCTTTACGAATATTTACAGTTTTTTATGTTATAGATGAATAAGGAGAATACTTCAGTCTTTTCTCTTATTCTTTATTGCAGATTCAAGGGTTTTACAAAAGATGGTTCTCTTTCTCTTCATATCTTCTAGTTCTGCTACATTGATCATCAAGTACTCCATTCGACCGCCAAGTTGGTTGTATTTACACAGAAAATTGTGTTACTTGGATATCTAAACAAGATAAAAAAAATAAAAAATTAAGCCCCACGATAGAGACATTAATCACAAGTGATCTCTTACCAGGCTGGTGCAATCATGAATTCCCAATGGACCAAACTGAACAACCACCAAATTCAACTTGAGGACACCAACAGAGGCATACCATCCACTAATCATGTAGCACTCATACACTATTATTAATATTTATTTCTTCATAATTACTACACTTGGTAGTAAGTAACGCTGTCTAAATTACATTACTCCAAAAAAGTAATAAGAACAAAACCATAAAATGCCCAAAACCACAAATGAAGTGTCCTGTCTAAGTTCATAACCCTTCATTAACAAAAGACCACAATATGATTCAAGTGTAATCTCATAACTAATATGGCTCCCAAACCCATCATAATATCTTTATTTCCTTGAGATCAACCCATCTAAAAATATATTGCTATATTCCTTCCCCTTAACACTGAGCTAGAACACCAATATTGCTGGTTAAATCAGTAACCAACGTTGGTGTGAAGCACTCATCGTCATTATAATAAGCCATATTTCCTATCTATCTCAGGGCAACCTTCTGAGTTCTACATTCTCACTCTAATTTATTAGATACGAAATCATATTCCCTATCACCCCAGTCTCTAGCACCTTCTATGGGTGGCTTTTATACTAAAGGTTAATTCTGGTCTTTTAGGTATGTGTCAAAACAATTTTAAACAACATTCACACACTCGCATCTAGTGGGGCTACCTTTAGGATTCCTCTAGCGTAATCATTTCTTGTTCTATCTTTCAACGTTTTACCAAACATTCACCTTAGCATATGCATATTTTTTCCACTACTTGTTGATCTACCTAGCATAAACCAAAAATGGTTCTCTAAAATACTAGGTTCCCATCTTTACCCATTGCTCTATTACTCCCTCCTAAAGTTTCATAGAATGGATCATATTTTTAATATCTTAATAGTTGGCATAGTTTTAAATATACTCTTCATTCTTATAAAGGGGACTAAATTTCTTAAAAAGCAGTCAACATGCACTCCACCACGAAAAAATCTAGCACAATTTGTAGTAACAAAAGAAGACCTCTTATTGTCATTTATATTGAAAAATTTAGCTAAAGATCTTTTTTAGTATCTTTCTTAAATCACACCAATAATTATGACAAGTAATTTGGATGCAGTATCTTTAAAAATAACTCGGCATTTTACTTCAATAACAAGTGTTGTTAGTGATTAATATAGCAAGAAACAAGTGTTGCATATGAAGTTACCTGAATAACTGTCTTTGAACCAACAAATGCCTCAATTTTCTTCCAATCACGATCAAAGCTGAAAATGTTCAAGACAGAAAATTACATCATTGTTAATCAATGTCATGTCAATGATGAAGCCCTGTATATCTGATATTGGGATTTGGTTTTTTACAACTAGTTAGCAGAGAGTAAAGAGTAAGGATTAAAGTGTAAGATCTTTTTTTTTCCTCTTTCAATCAAGAGAATAGGAGAGGAGGAGGAGGAGGAGGGAGGGGGGAGTAGATGATGGGATAGGATGGGATGGGTTGGGGTGGGGGTTCTTGTGTTCATGAGATGGTGATCCTCAAGCTAGTATCTTAGGAAGGTATGCCTGTAAGTTGTAATCCTATTCTTGCATTAGTGGATTTGGAACTTGATTTGAGAGGGTTTCCCCTGTGAATAGGTGTGTTCATCTCTCTTTATTGCTCTTTTTTATTTTCTTTCTTTTCATTACTTGTGATTGTGGTGGATTGACATATTTCATTTTCTAGCCCTTGCGTTTGTTGAGATTCTTTAGTTACTAACCTAGAAAGGAAGAGTACCTTGAAATTCCTAAGGAGTTGTTGGTCATTTTCCAGCTAATTAAAAATAAAGAGTATGGAAAATGAGCCACTTGTTTCTTATTCCAAGGAACGAGGGCTCTTTACTAAGACCACAAAAAATGCAATATTTTTCTCTCCTTCCAAAGAACCCATTTTCTAAAGGGAAGATTACGAAAATTTATTAAGAAAAATAAAGAGGTTTTTCTCTCTGGCTAAGAGAATTTTTCATTCATTTTCAATGAAAATAAACATTTTGACACAAACAACCAAAATGTTTGATTTTCACAACCTAGCATGAGGCCGGATTTCATAGCACTCAAGGAAATAGACAAACAACCTCTGAGTGACTCACTTAGAGGAAAGTGAAGAACTATGTAAGGAAGAAGAGTTGTTGAAATTCCTAGCTCAGTGCTCAGCTGGTAGACAGAGGTCCCAGAGGTGAACTGTTCGAGACAATGAATGAAGAGAAAATAGACAAATAACCATTTTTTTAACTGAAAACATAAATGGCTTTATCGTATAAATGAAGATTTTCCAGGAAAGCACTTTCCTTTCCATGCATCCAAATTGCAAACAAGAGAATATTGTAAAGAGCACAATTCAAACAAGAGGAAGAAGGAAGAGAAAGGAAAGGGAAGGTACAGCTGTAGAGCTTCGAGGAACTTGTCGTGCTCCTGTTCGGTCCAGCTCTCTCTGGATTTGGTGATTGTGTATGGCTTTCGGATCTTCTTGTTAGGATCTTCGGGTGAAGAGGTGACGGTGTTTTCGGAGGCACCCAGAGCTGGGAGAGCCATTCCCGACGCATCCAAGAAGAAACCAGACGTTTCTGCTGCTGCTGTTGCTGCGGCTGACGGATGATTGACGGACACCATAATCATTAATCAATCCTCTTTCTCTTTTTGCTTTGACTTTGGTTCTGGAATTGGTTTTGCTTTGCTTGTGTTTGATGAATTGCCCCTGCAATTCGTGCTTCGCATGGAGAAGGAGAATTTTTTTTGTGGCTGAAGCAGAAGCTCCTTTCCATGCCGCCAACCACCCATCACATGAAACAACACGTCTGGGCCCCACTTTTGAAAATGGGCCACAATGCCTGCATCGCGATCACTCCCACTTTGCCAAGTGGAAGGATCATAATCCGTCAGATCTTTCCAATAAGATTTAGATTTATTAAGTACACGGCAGAGATATCGGTCGATATATATCATCAGTGTCAATCTATATCGGTCATACGAACTACTTCTCAACCATTATGGTTGATATATCAGTAATATAATATATATCGGTCCGATATCGATCGAAAAGTATAATATCAATCTGTTTTTAAAAAAAAAAATTAAAATGGTAGTGGACTCGGATCGATATCTCAGCTGATATCAAACTAATATCGACTCAGATATCGGCCGCTATTTACGTTTTCAAATTCTTTTTATGAAAAAATCAATTTCCTTTTGAGTTTTATTTATTTTTTAATTCAGAAAAATAAAATAATAATAATAAATTGATATTTAAAAAAAAAAAAAAGAGTAGAGAGAAATTTATCGACCGATATACCAGTCAGACATAATTTTCAATCCCTGATTAAGCAGTCCACTGCATGATAAACTAAATTTGATTGAAATTGTAATCGGTCAATTTCAAATGCTGACACGTTCACTGCAACTCAATTTTTGCATCTACCGAGTAAATAATGAAATTGAAAGAAATAAAAATAGGCCTTGAAACCTCACGGGTCTCGTAAACTTTAAGTAAAAGCCCAAGTTTGACTCAGCGGATAAAAATGTTGTTTAAGTACTTTTTTTAACGGTGCTAGATAAATGAACACCCAGGCAAAACTGGTTCTTACAAAAGAAAATGACGTTATCTATCCAAAAAGTCATAATGGGCAGATCCAACCTTAGAGTCAAGTTTCAAGTTTCAACACACCATTGAACGGTTTTTCTTAGAGGGCCCATGTAAAGATTGAACTTTACTTTCAATATTAATAGTTACTTAAAGCTTAACTTTATTTTTATTAATATTATCTAAAAGTAAGTTTATTCATTGACTTATAAAAAATATATATAGTTGTTTGTGGCCAAGCGGACTAAAGACCAATGCGAAGCCCTCTTCAACAAATAGAAAAAGCCCAGCAGCGTTGGAAACTCGATCCAACTGATAATGCTTAACAAATTAGTCTAGAAATTATAGGAGAAGGCTAATAAACCCACGCCATGTGTCTGAACTCTCTTGCTGTCACTTTTTTAGTATGCACCATGGTTTTTCTATTAAAATTATATTAATTAAATAAATCAAATTATACATTTAAATATCAAATTTATAAAAGAAAACTAATGTTGTCAAAGTGCTATTCATGCATCACGTTGCATGCTGCGTTATCCTAAAGGGAGACCTCCAACTGGCTTCTTATTGTGCCGGTAAATCTTCTTATTAAATTTAAAATAAGCCCCACGTGGCACAATAGAACTGGCCTTCTCCCCCATTAGCGAGAAAGTTCAGTCTCCCTAAAGTTTTTCATTGCAAAATATTGGCGCTTTGGTTTCAAAACTCACTGTAGATATTCTAATACTTAGAAAGAATAGAAAGGTTCACTCATTCGGATGATACGTATTCTCTCTCTTGTTTAATAAATAAAGAATTTTAAAAAAATTATAAAGAAAGAAACCAGCATTAGAAAATACTTAATATGAACTTCATATTTTCAAGTATCCTCTACTTACATGTATCTTTTATTCCAATTTATAAATTTATCTTTTATTCCAATTCATAATTTTTTTATTTTAAAAAATTTTAAGTTTCATGAAAATGTCAGAATATTAAAAAAAATTACACAGATACCATAAAAACTCTACCAATCATATCTAGGGCTCTTCATTTATTTGTATAAATATTTGTATATCATTTCGTTTATTTTAAAAAAAAAAAAAACACTTCAAAAATTTGAAGTATCTTAGAAATCCCTACTTTTATCAAATTCTGAGAAAAATATTGAAAAATTATACAAACATTCTAAAAACTATGTGAATGACATTAGCACATCTCCATGGAATTCCATAAGCACAGGATATTATTATTTTAAATTATTTTTCGCAAAAAACTTGAAATTTGAGATTATTTTAGAGTCAAAATTTAAAGAAATTGATGAAAATAACTCAAAATGATAAAATTTGATCAAAATAATGTGCTGACGAATTACCAACCTGCAATAAATAAGGAAGGTATAGTAATACTATGAATAACCCAATATCGAATGCAGGTAATAATAGGCGCAACTTATAGACACTCGGAAAAACTGCCTCTACACACCCGTTTTCAGATTTTTAGGGGGAAATTACTATTCTTCTCCTGTATTTTCACTTGTTCGAACGAATTATTAGTTCATTTTGACATTCGTTCGAACGAATGGCCCACGTATAAATTCAATTCATTCGAACGAATTGAGTGAACAGTAACGCGAATTATTGTTCACCCATTCGTTCGAATGAGCCGATTGTTCATTCAAAAGAATGTGCACAATATTGATTATTTAAGCACGGTGTATTTCTAAAATTGAATATCCGGACTAATTACGATAACCTGATAAAAATACTTTAAGACTTCAAGGTCTTTTGATACTCCCAAATGTGTTTTCAGCACAGCCTAGGAATACCCTTATTTATAAAACACTGTATTTTAAGCATTTGGAAGTGTCAAAAGACCTTTAAATCTTAAAGTATTTTTATCAGGTTATCGTAATTAGTCCAGATATTTAATTTGAGAAATTTTGAAAATACACAGTGTTTAAAAAATAATTTTAAAATTTTAAAGGAAAATTTATTATTTAAATAATCAATATTGTATATAGTCGTTCGAATGAATTGAATTTATCCGTGGGCTATTCATTCGAACGAATGCTAAAATGAACTGATAATTCATTCGAACGAGTGAAAATACGGGAGCAGAATGGTAATTTCACTTTAAAATCTAAAATCAGATGTGTAGAGGCAGTTTTTCGAATGTCTACAAGTCACACCTAATAATGTACAAGTCGCACCTAATAATATCAGCAAAAAAACATTTTCCTGTGCTTCCAGACATGCTGAGCTCCACATGTTCTTGTACAGTCAAAGCAGGGATCGATTTTGTGAAAGATGGCATCCCTTTTAAATTAAAAATATTAATGAAAATAATTTAAAAATCGGTCAAAATAATTTTTTTAAATATGCAAGAGCTTATACTATACAGTATTGATTGATACAAGCGTATATGTATCAATCAGTAATAAGGGGTCGGCGTTTGGCACCTTGACGAAATGCAATGATACATATCGATAACCAATATGTATCGGTGCAATAATACGAAGTTATGAACATATATTCATGGAAATAAAATCATAATACTCAATATTCATATTTGGTATTCCTATCTGGGCATAGCCCATAACTGCGCATCATCAGAGTGAGGCTGCAACTTGGGTCAGGCAGATTGGATTTCTTAAAATCCAATCTGACCCGAGTTGATATATATGAAACCCGCATTGACCAGAATTTTAATCCGAATCAACTCATCTTTTGAACCCATTTTAGATTAATTTTAACTGGACTGGATCGGGTTAACTTATAACATCCTCAACCCGACTTGACTTGAACTTCATATAGATTTTTATCTTCTCAATCCGACTCGATCTGCTGATTCAAAATTCTCAACTAGACCCGTATGATTTCTTGGGTCAGATGATGCATTTCAAGCCAAAATCCGACCACGTTGCAGCCCCACATGAGAGCATCCAACCAGTTACCCATGTACCCGAATTCCCGAAGCTTTAGCATACTTGCACCTGAACTAAGATCCAATTTTCAAACGAGTCTGACAACAAGGTCTATCTAAGTCTACAACCCTTTTTGGAGCTATCCCGGCTCCGTTCAAATGTCTCATACGTAGGGCTTCATGATTGGATTTTTCTTTGAAAAAAATAATTTGTATTGAATAAAAATACATATGTGATGTAGACCATAGTTTAGAAATTTAAAACTCAGATTTTGATTTGAAATTTTGTCGAGTAGAGTAATTTGAGTGGTCATTTTACTTAACAATTGACTAACTTGAGACTCAAAATCCTATTAAATTGAAAGAAACATTTAAATTATAGTACATTAGATTTAGGTAGCGATCCTTCCACTGGCAATTTATATAACGATACATAGGATTTAGATTATTTTCCATTTTACCCTTCCACTGCTGTACGAAAGCATTTAAAAAAAAATAGTGAGCTAGTCACTGATCCGATTTATTGTTCTGTATAAAAAAAGTAGTCTCACTTAGATAAATTTCAATGAGCTGGTCAGTGAACCGATTTATACTGCAGTGGAAGGCCAATGATCCAGCGAGCCAATTCAAAGGGTTCGGTAAGCCAGTTCGAAGGGCAAAAATGAACAATACAGTAAAACCCGTGTCGGATTACACAAAATGCTCGTGGGAGGATAGCTACCCTAGATTTAGGGGAGCTATATAGACACCTAGAAAATCTTTCCCTATACACCCGTTTTCCAAAGGTTGATGGAAATTACCCTTTTACCCTTTCACTTAAAAACGCCGCATCCACCGAACCAAAAAATCGTTCAGAGGATGTGATCCACTGAATGAAAAAAAAATTATTCGAATGAATTCAAAAATTCGTTCGAATGAAGTGGGCTGTGAAGTGAGATTTTCAAACGAAGTCGTTTCTCGACCGATTTGTACAAACAAGGTATTAGAATTCATCTACTCTGGATTTTATGAACTCCGAAACTGATTTTAAGTGAAAAGGGTATAGTGAGAAGGTTATACTTCCCTCTTAACTCTTTAGATTATATTTTTTAAGCCTAAAACTATACCTTTTTCACTTAAAATCTTTTCTTGAATTTTGATATATTGTTTGTAGAAATAGGTAAAGAAACGATTTCGTTTAAAAATCTCACTTCACAGTCCACTTAGTTTGAACAATTTTTTTCATTTTGTGGATCACATCCTCTGAACGATTTTTTGATTCAATGGATGCGCTGTTTTTAAGTGGAAAGGCAACAAAGTAATTTCCATTAATTTTTAGAAAATAAGTATGTAGTAAAAGATTTTTCAAGTGTCTATATAGCTCTCTAGATTTATCATGCTTAATATAAGCCCCTAAAATCACTCGAAGGGATTATCCTAAATTTCTAACTCTTCCATCAAATTCATGCAAATGGAATAATTTATGGCTATCATGGCTCAACCTGCCATTAGCTCTTAAGAAGTGTAATTAATATACTCCTTTTGTTCTAAATTAGTTGTCCTATATGAATTTTAGAATTGTTCAAAAATAGTTGTATCATTTATATTGAAGTTGTATAAAGTGTGTTAAAAATTGATGAGATTAGATAAAGTGTTAGTATTATATAGAGAGTTATTAAAAAAATATAAATATTTTAAATAAAACAACTAAAATGAGAAAAAAAAAATATAAATAGAATTCTAACTAAATATTAGGCCCCGTTAATAGACACACAAACCAGGCTACTTTATCTCATTGTCCACCTCCAAGAAGTGTCAAGATTTGGAACTGGCCAAAAAATTTCACATATAATGTTCATTGGACATTTACAGTGTGATCCACGTATCACTTTATGCGACCGAGTTTGGTGAACAAATTCATATTTTATATAAAATAATAATAATTTAATTAATTCATTTATAATTTTATATTTTAAATTTTAAATTTTAAAAATATTTATAATATATTCATTTTTTATTTTATCTTTTAATGTTAAATTACTCATAATATTAAGTACGAATATAGGTGAGACACATAAATTTCTCAATTTAGACACAATTTAAGTCCAATCAAGTGGGGTCTAAAACTAAAAGAAATTGAGAAGGATTTGTCGTGGGACTGTAAACGTCTGCACCTATTTTGAAGAATCAATATCGTTGACTTTAGGAGCAAGTAGAGAAGCTTTCCAACCAACTGAGTACTATATTTATGTGCTAAGACGTGGATTTTCTTTGACTTAATATTTTAAATAATTATGTAATAATGATGTCATCGAAAACACGTGTAGGGTGGAAGTTGTTTGCGACTTTTAAGAATACGAGAGCGAACCCTAGAGGAATATTTTTTTTTTTTATTTCACGTAGCAAAAGTGCAAATAAGGGCATTTGCACCCATTCTAGTGCATTTTATTTTGAAATTGAATTGGAAACAACTTTAGCTGTTTACAAATTGTGGTGAGTTCCACTTTATGTTTGTTCTTTAAATTTTAATTTTGTCTTTTAATTAATTTTGCAAGTTTAATTTATAGAGGGCTCTATATAAGTAGAAGGTCCACATATTTTGAATATTGAACCGTGATCTGATATTATGAAGAGTTATAGCTATATTTCAAGTACTTAATGATAAAAATAAATAAAATCAAGTAGAGCACTAAGGCCCTGTTTTGATGGGAAAGGTAAGGAGGCTTTTCTTAAGTTCTCTGGTTATCTCTATTTTGGAGAAAATGAGCCACACAAAATGCCAAACTTCTCTTCCCTGAAGAGAAGATGGTATTCTCTGCAAGAGTAGAGGAAGAAGGTTATCTTTGAAATTCGCCACTTGGATTGTACTAGTAATTCTTCATTTTTTGAATTTTTTTAGAGTTTGATAAAAATATAAGTGACGGGATCAAAAATTCATGTCAAACTTGAAAAGTAGACAAAATTTTACCTAAAAAAAAAAATTCCTAGGCACTTAATCTTAGCCGTTGAAAATCACTAAGTGTTCTTATTTTTTTTTCTAATGATGCCGGGTGAATTTTAATGTTAAGATATGATGGCTAGAACTTTTTCTCTTTTTTTTTTTGTTGAAATTTGATCCATATATCAAACTTGAAATGGATTTTTAATCCTACTGAATATTTTCTTTTCAGAATTCATACTTGTTTTAAAAATAAAAAAGACTAACATATAACTCATAAAAGACATGCCAAGTTCTCCACTTAATATCGTTTAAACAAATGATTTCTAAGAAAATTTTAAAGAACAAAGATTCTCCCAACTCCTCTTATCTCAAATATAGAAACTTCTCCTCCTTTAGGAAGCGAGAATGATGGGCAGAAATTCATCTTCGAAAGTGAAAGTTTTTAAGTTGAATTTCCACTTCACCTCAAAGAACCACTCTCCACTGAGTTTAAGTTTTTAAGTTGAATTTTCACTTCACCTCAAAGAACCACTGAAACTTACATATACTTCAAAAATTAGACGAATGCTCTAAAAAATCTGAAAAATTTAGTCATAAAAAATAGAAACTTCTCCCACTTTTGATTCTGGTACCAGGGATTTAAAAATCGGCTGGGCCGATATATCGGCCGATATTTTTCTCTCTCCTCCGATATCGGAACCGTGAAAAATCGTAAAAAACTGTGAAACCCATGAAACCCTGAACCATTGAAAACCGTGAAAAATCGTGAAAATCGTAAAAAACCGCAAAGAACCGCAAAAAATCGTGAAACCCGTGAAACTCTGAACCGTTGACAACTGTAAAGAACCGTAAAAAACAGTGAAAAACCGTGTAAAAACCGTGAAAAACCGTATCGGTGTTTTAAAAAAATTAAAAAAATAATTAAATACCGATATTTATGAATATCGGCTGATATTGTGGCCGATATTTTGGACCGAATATCGGCCATATCGGCCGATATTCGGTATGTACTGCCGATATTAGTCGGTTTAAAAAAACTGATATATATCATCTGATACAATACGTATCGGCCGATATTTGAACCTTAGTCTGGGACCAAATGAAAAAAAAAAAAAAAATATATATATATATATATATATATATATATATATATATAATTCTTCTACCTTTAATTTTTCCATTTCAAACACAATTTAGTCATTTTCATATCACAATTAACTTCATATGATTTAAACTCATTGAATGAACAATCCCTTTTGCTCTTAAAAAAAAAAACTCATAACGAGATTTTCTTTTTTTTTTTAGGTACGGAGGTGTTTAGGCATCGCACCAGACCAGTTCTCCAGAGTGTGTGAAAACCTTTCTATCCATACATATTGAGTAAATTGATAGAACCTTGCTTTATAAATATTCTCATAAAAAATGTCCCTTCATTAGATCTATTATAGTTTGGAGGAGAGTCCATTTAAATTCTTTTCAATTCAAATGAGTGAAAGCAAGTGAATGTAGCCAAATTAGGAGGCTTGATAGGTACACTTTATTCGTTTTCAAAAGGTCTCTCTCTCTCTTTTCTTTAAAATTATTGCTAATTTATCATCTATTTTTCTCTTCTTTGATAAAAATAAAAAATGAAGTAAAATATTTAAGATAATATCCTTGTATCTATCAAAAGTTCAAAACCCTTTGAAGCTGTACAGACTACAGACAAGTCCTTTATTTATTCTAATAGAGGAAGATGTATTACCTCAATCAAAATCTTTACCGGGCCAACCTTCTTTAAACCCACCTTGGATTCCATAAACTGACGGTGACATGCGTAGAAATTATTGTACCAAAATACCCTCGCAATATAGCTTGATTGGGATTTGCTGTTTACAGATTTTTTAGGCTAATCTTGTCATTTGGTTCTCGTCCGCTGAATGAGATGGCCCAATCATTTGGGATGCTTGTCAGGTGGGGTCCACTCCCATCACGCGGTTCATTCCCAACCAGTTGTCTTCTAGTTGGGGAAGGACGGGATGGGTCCCACCTCGAGTTATGATTCTCTTCTATTATACCTCATATAATACAGATATATATACCTACTTACATTGACATATATCATCTTGAAAGATAGAATTTATTCCTTAATGAAGGTACAATTATAGATTAATAATAAGTAAAAAATTAACAATTTATAAATAATGCGAACCGTCCGATCTAATTAGATTATTTTAGACCGCTAAATAAGTTCATCTAAATACTTTCCTAACGCTCCCTTACTTGATTAAGACTTCCGAGCGTCAATGCCACTGCCTCCATTTAATGCTGAAATAGTAGGGGCCTTGATGTGGATGGGACACAGCAAAGGAACGTGTTGGTCAAATAATACCAACCGTCCGATCAGGATGGATATGTGTGGTGCATTGATTAAAGGGGTCCACAACTGAAATTCCATGGGTGAAATTGAATTACTGCTACTTAATTGTGTATTTCTATTATTGAAAAATAAAATAAAATGTCTACATAGAACTAGTTCAACTGATAATTTCTTATTTCAAGAAGTAGGAGATGGTAGATTTGAGCTTTCATGATTTCATTTGGTGTGCTCAAACGACAGTAAGTATAATTGTGAAAATTTTACACTTAATTTGTCGCATTTTATCTCTAAAATACCCCTACTAGTGGCTAATGAAATTATTATGCAGTGTTCGAGACATAATGTATATTAAAAGATGTAGTCATTGCTGTATATGTCAAAGATCGCTTTCATCCAGTCAATCAAGTTATATTTTTAAAGATGGTAGAAATTAAAGATTGAAAAAATATAAATTTTTAATAATTTAGAGAGTTTAAAATATAGTATAAATAATTCAATTAGAGTATTTTTTTCATAAACCACATTGAAAAAAATTCAATAAGCCTATCATCACTTTATTTAGTTGGTCTCAAGTTCAAAGTGTATGAGATAACACGGCGTACACTCAGGGGTCGAAATCTCGACGGATACGAAAGGCTTTGGACATCTAGGCCAATATGAGATGTATTGACCGTACGAGGCGAGATCTCGACCGATATGTCCGAGATCTCTCCAATATCGGCCAATACGGCCGAGATTTATAAAAAGAAAAAAGAAAAAAAAAAGAGGAGAGAGAAAGAAATATCAGTGGGCCTGAGATCTCGGATGGGCCTTTTTTTTTACCCCTGCGTCCACCTAGTGGGGAATGTCCTTATTATGGGTTCATTGATAAATGATATACAATTTTAATATTTTATATTTTAGATGGAATATAAGCTTTTTTGATGATCATGGTGTTGTGATGGTATTTAAATATATGGTGTTTGCTCCATTAGTGGCAATTAGAGTTACACAATTTATGAAGTGAGTTCTTATTAGCTTTGGAGAGTGACATTTTTGTGTTGAAAGTGATTTGAATTTAAGACCTTCTAAATCTTAGATAGATTTTTGACTGTCAAATCAACCCTCATCCTTAGATTATCCTCAATAAAGTCATTTTTAACCCTATCTCTTAGAGTTAATCCACTTTTCCAATATAGCATGTGCATTTTTGTTATCCTAACTTTGTTCATATGTCTTTTTTTATTGCCCAACTATTTACTCCATGTAACATTTCAAGTCTAATAATTGTTTTATCGCAAATTGTGACTAGATTATTTTTTATTTTAATGAAAACTCCTTTTCTATAGTTTGTTCCACTGGAATTGAACTTAATCAATTAAAAGTTTGTTTGAGTACATTGGCTCTTAAGCAAGTGTATTGCTGAGACCAATCGACCAACTATTTAGTGTGTGTTTCAGCTGGTTTCCAAGGGTCTAATTCACCCCAACTCAATCCACAACGTAACTGAGTTCAGGCCATTAAAAGGACCGAGCTTAAGTGCTGTTTGTAGACTGCATAACAGTTCGTTTCAGCCAGCAAGGGCTGGGTTTCTAGCAATCCAACTTGTTCAATTTAAAGGGCTGATTTGCAATAAGTTCTTAGGCCAGCAAGTGGGCCAAGTGCAACCACAATTTGGGCCCTGTAAAGAACCCAAATTCAGGTCATTAAGGATTTGCTTTTCAGGCGTTAAACAACAATCAACAGTTCATTAATCGTCTTACACTCATTGGGTCAAATTACCTTCTAATTAATAATAACTAAAACAACTCCTTTGGAACTAAAAATGAAAACAAATTTGATAATATTTATTCAAAATAAGTATTCTCAAAATAGTAGTTGCTCTACAATCATCCAAGTAGAACATTAGAGAGAAGTAGATGGCCTCCTTGCACGTGATCGATCACACCCAGAATTGTGATTATCATTTAATGAAACTAATTTAAAGCTTAATATGATTTCAACAAGGCATGGGTGGAAAATTCATGTCCATTGTCTCCTCTTTTTCAAACAAGGCTTGATGCTTCCTCTTCCTCCTCCTGGGATTATGAGAGTCATCACTTCTACATCAAGGCAGGCATCGAAAGCAACAGTTTCCAAACTAACCCACATCAGAAAAAGATCCAAACAAGCCCATCTTATTTGGTATTCTAAAAGATCAGAGGAAAGCTATTTTAATTATCTTTCTTTTTCTTGAAATAATCAATTAATGAAAAAAGTCAATCCAAATCTAAAACCAAATTCAAACCCAAATCTAAATTAAAATTTCTATCATTCAAAATATATGGATTTGAGTCAAAGATAGTATCCCACGATTTTCCTACATAAATGAAAAAAAAAAAAATTATAGTGCTGAAATAAATAAGTTGAAAACTACAGGACTAGAGAAAAACCGGTGCTGTCATTGAAGAGAAGCAAAAGCAAAACTACACTCTACACTGAATCGAATAATTACAAGAATACCGGAGAGTATTCCCAGTACCGTCGCTTTTAAGAGTACGAAGGTTGCTTAGCTTTTGGAAGGAAAATTGGCAGGGGTGCATTCAATGACCAAAAAGAAGAACTAGACCGCCTCTGCAACGCCAACATCCCCACCCTACTTCCAACTTTGACCCAGTCAAGATAGGTCTAAATGGGTTGAGTACGTGGAAACTCATCCACTCCAACACCACCTACAAATTAGACGCTCAAAAAATTTGAGTGCTAAACCTTCTATATAAGATGAAAATATGCAATCACTCGAACAAATCACTTCAAGTGATGGGTCTATTTATTGAATCCAAAGTTGGAAATCATATCCAGTCTATCCAGTAAAATTTCAATAGTGGCGAGACCACTGGCTAATTTTTTTTTTTTTTAAGAATTCTTTCTAGTAAAAGGTTAAATATATATAAGGGTGTCCATCCTAACACAGACATATTCTTTTAAGAGACACTGGTTTTAGTGAACTTTCCACTTTGTCCTCTATCCATTTGCAGAAATCGATTCACTCATAGGTGCATCGATCGATGCACCGATGTAGAATCTTTCCATTTTCAAGTGAATCGGTACACCGGATAGATGAATCGATTCACTAGAAAGTAAACCGATTTCTACAGATCAATAAAGACAAAGTGAAAGATCTAAAAAGCTCGTGCCTCTTAAAAGAGCTTTCTTGTGTCAGGATGGCCATGCTATATATAATATATTATTTGTGATTTATGTAAATCATTTATGTCTCTATTTTTATAAATTATAGTCATGTGTCCATTTAGATCAGGGTTAATCATATCTATTTACGAATTACAACTCAATTCCAATTTTTTTTAAAAATAGAATTTTTACCAAAAATAAAGATCATTTGATCATGATTAAATTTGAATGACCAGAATGGTGATATGAATTTCACGTGTTGTACTCTGTCTGATGACTTTGAGCATGACAACACCCACCGATCAACCAATAAAGTATGTGGGCCAATGTGGGTCCCACGCTGCAGGCTACGTCCAGAAAGTGTTTTAATTCTTTTGTCGGGTCTTGTGCTCAGCTCATGCACCACCACCGTGCGGGCTTCAATCACTGACAACACCTCCTCTCTCTCTCGTTTCCGTCTGCATGGCACCATTTCTTCATTCTATCATCATTCAAAACTACAATCAATATAAAATTAAATGGATAGAAAATATCAGCAGATTTTAATTGCTTCATTCATGGCTTATGAAGAAATAAATGGTTTGAACAAGGATTCAGTATTTCAGACCTCTGTTTTGAGAGATGCAAGTGTTTAATTTAATAGAGGAAAAGGAACAATTAATCATAAAAAACTCAAAAGTCAAATGAGTGAAATGTTGATTAATGCAGTTTTACTAATTTGAAAACATTTGGATTGGATGACAAAACCTATGAAATATGAATCTGTATTCTTCAGATGGAGAAGGAGAAATAGGAAGGTTTAATCTCTGATGCAGAGTCAAGAACTTGCGGAAATTCAAATACACAGCCAACTCATTGCTTTATTAGTCCATGTTAACTTCAATGGCTATTGGTCTAACATAATATTCAAACAAACAGGGGAAGAAGAAGAAGAAGACATAAAAGAAAAGAAAAGAAAAGAAACATAAATTGAAACGCCATTGAAGTAAAAGCTTTCAACATATTCAGCATTGCCATTGAATTTATGATTCGAGGCAGAAATACAAGGGCTCCTTAGGAAGCTCCTTCTCTCCCTGAACTCTTTCAATACCTTTCATTTGCCTATGTTCTTGACCTTCTCGTTCTCCTTCTTCATCCTCCTCCTCCTCCTCTTCTTCTTCTTCTTCGTCGCCATCATCATCGTCATCGCCATCTCCATTGTCGTATTCATTTCCGGCCTTATTTATACCATCGTCCTTAACATTAGCATGGGCATTTCCATTGAAATCCAATCTCTGAGACCCAATTTCAATTAAATTGGAGGTTTGGCGAGTGCCGAGCGGACCTGGAAGGAAAGCAGGGGGAGGGTTTTGATCTGTTGCGTCGACAATGGCATCTAAAAGCTCTGAATTATCTTTGGGTAGGGTCAGATCAGGGAGAATTGAAGGCTTGGGAGAAGGATTGATGGATTTAGAGTAGAGCTGATCCAGTTGATGGAAGTAAGGGCAGGTTTTGGAGTGTTGGGAGCGCTTCTTTGCACAGTCTTTGGTCTTTCTGAAGTACTTGTTGATGTTCTCCCACTTCTCCTTGCACCTCTTTGAACTCCTTTGATAGCCCATGGCAGCCATTGAAGAGCTTACTTCCTCCCAAAGCGGCCCTTTCAGGCCTGGTTCTTGGAACCTTGATTCCAGACTACTACGGACTCGAATCAACGCATGAACTTCAGCTTTAGGCCATCTCCTTGAGTTGGCGTTGTGGTTGATTGCAATGTCATCGTTATTGTAGATTGTAGTATCATTGATTTCGCTATTTACGTTGAAGGATTCCGTTTGTTGGATGGGATTTTCTTCTTCTTCTTCATGAACCTTGGTTTGGAAATTGAACAGGGTCTTAGTTGGAAGGTTGATGCTTTCACCTGTAACTTTCTCCAAGAAAGCAACAATGGCTGCCTCGCGACTGGAGGCAAGAGCTTGTTCATGAGCTCTAGCAATGGAATCGCGATTAGATTTCTCCATCTCTTGCCGACGCCACGCCTCCTCTCGCCTACTCCTCTCCTCATCTCTCTTTTCCATCACCTCCAAGAACTTCCTATACAGAGTTTCTTGATGATCCAGCAATTGCTTCACAAGGCTTTCAAAGAAGGTGGCAACGGAGCTCAATTGCCGCCGCTTCTTCTTTCTTCTGCTCTTCTGAATCTTCTTCAGTGACGCTTCTTCTCCCGTGGATGTCTCCGATCCATGATCGACGTAACCATGGTTGTCGCTGGCCTGTCTTGTGGGCTTGACCGCCGGGAGTGGGTTGTCTCCGGTGAGAGCTGACCCAGAGCCCGTCTGATTGTTGCCACCACCAATGCCGCTGCCACTTCCACTTCCATGAGTGTAGATCGCTTCGAGCTCACCAAATAGGCCGTAGTTGCTGTCGCTGTTCTTGCCTTCTTCATTTTCATTGCCCTCATCACCTTTCTTGAAGGGCTTGTTGGAGAACTCCAACATCTCCTTGCATCTCTTGTTGTTCCTGTTGATGTATTGCACATCCAAAGGTTTCCTGCATTGTGAGAGAGAGAGAGAGAGAGAGAGAGAGGAAACAGAAAAGTAAATTGATATTCATACTCATCAATATTTCAATACTGTCTGCTAACAGACCCTTTACTTTCTGCATTGAGAAAGAAAGAGGGGAAAAAATACAGTAAGCACATGCTTGCATTATTTTTCTCCTTTTTTTCTACTGAAGAATGCATTGGGTTTGAAAATCTGCAGATTGCATTATTTTTCTCCTTTTTTCTACTGAAGAATGCATTGGGTTTGAAAATCTGCAGAACTCTTTTGCTTTTTCTTCAGTTCTTTCTTTTCCTTCACCCGTGATAATCTAAAGGGAGTCTGAGAAAGAATCAGAGGATTTTTGTTCTCTTTTCCTTTTGGCAAAAGTAGATGCACTTTTTCGTCTCCACGTATCATAACAGAAACAAAAAGCCATTTTATTGAGCTAATCAGCAGCAGCTTTCCATTATTCAGCTTTCCATTCACATTTACAGGGAAGATAACAATACCCCAGAAAAAAAAAAACAGAGAGAAATAATCATTTGGTTTACAAGTTAAATCAAAATTAAAATTAATATGTGGGTTTTTTTTTTCTTCTATTTTACAGTAACCCATTGCAATTTTGAAATGAATCTACTAGATTTTATGAAGGCAAGTGAAAAATTCAGATCCCAAAAGAAATAAGTGATTAGCAGTATTACCAAAAGGGTTCCTTAATAGCTATATCTTCTTGTCTGGACTGCTGCCACCTTAGATGACTGGATCCGACTACCCGATCTTCAGACCCACCGTCCACTCCACCGGCGAGCATTGGGTTGTCATCATCCAAAGCCTCTTGGCTACCGCTGACTGTGTCGGCTGGCCTACAATTTGAGATGAAGAAAGGGAGGCCGCCCCCATCACCGACAACCCGAGAAGGCGACTTCGAGTTCTCCGGTCCAGACTCTTGATTAAGGCCCAGGTGATGGGGCAGCCTGCCTTCCTGCTGCTGCTGGTGGAGGAGTTGGAAATGAAGGGGATGTTGAAAGAACTGTTGGGTTATTGGATTTTGAAGAAGTTGGGTAAATCTGTGAGGCTGTTGCTGTTGATGAAGATGGTGTTGATGGTGCTTTTGAGATTGAGAGTTGTTGCTAATGTCAGTAGACATGGATAAGAGAGAAGAGCAGCCATCAACCAGGAATTGCTGAAACTCTGAAACCCCATAACCTGACTGCATCTCTACTCTTCCTCAGATCTGTTTTCGGCTATCTCTCTGTTCTTTTCCTTGTGTTATTAGTCAAGCGAATCCACTCTCTCTCTCTCTCTCGTTTTCTACTCTTTTAAAACTACCCATCTGATTACAACTCTGGCAAGGGAAACTTGCAAGCTTTTTGAAGTAGAAGATGTGAAACTTGGAAGGCTCAGCCTGCAGAAATGGACATGTGTTGGAACTTGGCTTCTAGTTAATAGCTGCTGCCCTCGCCCATCTTCTTCTGCTTCACAAGCCACCTAAGACTACTCAAGAAGAGAGGAGAAGAAAACTCCAATGGCCTGTTCTTGCCGTAGAAATGAGAAAAGAAAGGAGCTTGCCAGAGACGTACTGAGCTCTCTCTCTGTCTCTCACTTTTTCTCTGTGAAGTCTGAAGAGAAAAAGGCTTGAAGTAAGCTACGACAAATGACGACAGCTCTGTGGTACAGAAATCTTATTGGGCATATGAGGAGGATTTACGTCCAAATCTCTTCGATTATCTTTTCTTGCTTATTGGTAATTGGTACTTTATTGGTCTAATCACGATTTTATCATATTAATCGTGCTGGAAAAGCTAGGCGAGTCCACCCTTGTTCTCCACGACTTTGGTTCCTCGGCCTCACTAGATGATCTAATGATGGGCCCACCTGCGACGATCAGAGTGCAGAAATTGGACCCACCAATGGGCAAGCCCTAACCTTCTTCAAGACGGTCCTTTCTGACCGTCCACTCATCACTGTTCATTTAAGGACAAAATTGAGCGTATCGTATCATCAAAAGGTCAGATAAATGAGTAAAGCGGGTCGGCTCAGACTTCAAAGCATGGACCACTACATTTTTCATTTCAGCACCTTAGTTGATTAATGGCTCTGATCTCATCTTACGTGGAACTTGTGTTGTCTATATTTCTTTTATGATTAGCGTCTTTAAGCGTCTCACACGTAGGGAAATTTATCTTATTAATTTTTTAGAGCACGTGTACACCTTACATCAGAGGTTCAAGGGATGAGGAGAACTAAAAAGAAATGTGGCTTCTCTCTCCTTTTTTTTTTGAAAATATCTGTGTTTTTATTTTTTCTGAATTAAAAAATAAAAAAATAACTATTTAAATAAAATCTGGAAATCCAAATATCAGCCGATATTTTGGCTGATATGCAATTGATATTGGCCGATATATCGTTAGGGCCCACATTGATATTAATTTTTTTTTTAAAAAGGCAATATTTATTTATATCGATGATATCATGGCCGATATGTAGAGTGTACGACCGATACGTATCGTATCAGCAGAGATTTCGTTCGCTGAGACGAACCACTCCGAGTTCTTGAGTTGTCTATGTTGACAATGATTTTAGAATAACTTTGTGTGATATCTATGTTATTAAAAAAAATTATGTGTAATACATTTGGACATTCAGTATATACTAAATTAATAAAAAAATTAAGTTACGCTCTCATTAAATTTTAAAAACCAAAAAGAAAATAATTTAATTGGATACATTTGGCCAACTTGGTAAGTATGGTCTCAACCCATAAAATAGATACTATACATAGAGATACGAGTGATACATTCTGTGCTTCCTAAAATTGACATTTAACAACTAATATAGATCACGTGTGGGGCTTATTTACTATTTACTAAATGAAGTAAATCTCTCTGGGCTTTGTTTACAAACAGGTAAGATTGTAACTTTATTTTAAATTTAGTTATATGATGTAAAGGCATTCTTGACATTGAAATTCATAGTTTTAATGTCAACTAATTTATTTTATCTTTATATTAAATGACTAATAAATTATAATGTGGCTAAACTTTTATATAAGAATAGTTGAAAAAAAAGTTTCTTTTATTCAACATATCATAGTGTAGAGACACGATTCACTTGTGGCTCTAATAAAATAGTATATTGTAGACTTAAATAATATATTAAAACTAAAGCATACAATGTAGTTTATATCGGTAAAAATACAAATTGTAAAATGCATCATACCAAAATATAGAATTATCTAAATTTGTATGTATATTTGCATTTTATATATATACAAAATAAAATTGGACCAAAATGGGTCTTATCCAAAGAAAAGATATTGCCTGCACTGTAAATAACAAAAGAAAAATAATAATTTAAATTCATTAACATTACAAGAGTTTAAAAAAATATAATTTCTAAGATTCAATCTAGTGATATTTATGGAGTTCCATATTGATGATAATATCTTTCAATAATCATCAAATGGAGTGAAAGTGACTCTTGGATAGGGGTACAAAAATGACAAGTACCGAAATACCGATGTTCCGACCTATATATATTTCTCTCTCCTAATTTTTTTTAGATAAATATCAATCGTATAAATGTATATCGGCTGATATCAACCCCTCCACTTGGATAAGATGAAAATTGTTGTAATTTAAAAATAACTAACATTTAAGAAATTTTAGAAGACATGACTTCTAGATTGAATTGATGTGACTTTTGAGTATCATCTTCGTGAATGAAAGAAATCTACTCAAAGGACCAATCATAATGGAAAAGTTGGTCCTACATGAGGTGGATATGATTGGATCAATATATATTTGTTGAGCTCTAATACTTAACCAAAGATCTTTGCAAGCGACATATCAGACTAGATAAAGGTGGATTAATTATTTAATAAATTAAAGATGAATATTCATTGATGAGGTCATATTAAGTGTGATTGAATGAACTATAAAGATCAACCCCATGGGTTAAAATTGCACTTGATGAACTATAATTGGACGCAACTTTAGCTTCAGATGTAATTTTTGTCACTTGATTTTAGCGCTTGAGATCATCACGCATCCTTTAAAATTTTCAAGGATGTCCAATGACTTCAACCACTAAGGTCAAGGGAATAAAAATTTATTTTAGGGATTAAATTTGATCAACTTATAGTTTTCAAGTCTAGTTTCAATCGACATAGTTGTTTTTCTATGAAATCAACAAAAAAATTTTAAAAAAAATGTATGACACTTAAAAAAATATTATATATAAAGAGTGTTAGAGAAGTTTAATTCTCCTATTTGTTTTCTTGCTTAGTTTCATTAGGTGGATAGCATTTTCAAATCCATTGTGGATCCATTAGATGTTAAGAGGATTAGAACTCTCTTTCTTTGATGAAGAATAGGAGCTCAAATGTGGAACTATTTAGGCACTTTAATGAATCACTGAATGTGGGTTCACAACTCTAGGCATGTCCAAAACCCAGGGTTATTTTACTCTTCTGGATGAATTCGGCCCACGTTGGCCCAGTTAATAATTCTTCCAACACTTTCTTCTTTACAAATATGACTCTAGTTACATCTCATATTTTGTGTAAATGCCTTTTTACATCGACTTGTTAGATATTCTTCACAAAATGAAAAATGAAAGTGAGAACTACTAATTCCTATTTGTACCATAACAGAAATAGGAATGCTCAACCACAAGCTAATAAACATTAATGGCCTATGCTGGGGTACTGGAAGGGCTAAATTTTGAAAGCCTATATATAGAACGAGGCCTTAAGTCCACTCCATGTTCTTAAAATTTCAGCCTAAACAAGCCCATCCTTATGCCGGCCTAACCATGACTAATTTTCGGCTAGCCCGACCCACTTGCAACCTTACGAGTCTACCCTAGGCATCAGGTAAAACTCTTGATGCATGCAACATTCTACAAGCCACAGGCGTAGGGTAATTACGGGATTCGAACCTTCAATATATATATATTTTAAAAAGTCAAGGACATGGCATCGAAGATCATAACTTCCATATTTAACTTAAACACTCCATTGGTTATATGGACTAAAAATGAAACTTCTTATAGGAAAAAACCATTCTAATCTTTTATAGAGATTTTAGTATACGCACTAGAGAATTTTAAAGGTTTTTATAATAGAAAAATGAAGTCTCACATTGTCAGTGAATTTTTAGGTCTTAGAGTTATGCACATGAGCACCCTCTCTTTATAAGTCGAGTTCTACTTATGTGTATAACACCGAGAAATCTCTCTCTCTTCTATTAAAGTAGAATATATCAAACCTCAACCCATGAAGCATGTAGAAGATCATTGTATTGATCTTAATGGTGCTTTTCATTTGAGCTCAACCTGCACTGGCCCGACTCAACCTAGAAAAATAAAGTTTGGGTCGACTTATGCTCAAACCATATTTGTGCTAAAAAATAGAGCCTGATTCGACCCAACTCGAAATCCAAAGTTTGGAGCTGGACCAATTTAAAGTTGAGGGCCAGTCATTTTATATATAATTAATATCAAAAGCCTATATCATTATTCATTAAAAATATTATGTTTAATTTAAAATCATTTAAATGTATGATCGTCCAATCTTAAATTCAATCTAATTTTTATTGTAAATTTTCTCAACTCCACCACTCTTTAACCGCATCTATAAACAGAAATTAAAAATAAACATTTGCTCATGTGCAACAAGCGTTTCCCCATATTTAAAAATTGTCCATTATCAATATTAGGATTGTAGTCTATATTCTATAAGGCTGAGAGAGGAAGAGAGAATATTAGGGCCCAAAGATCAGAAGGCCTTATTAGTCCTTTAATTATTTTTAGACCTAAGTTTTATTTCAAATAATTAGGGCCTTTTGGGCCATCTCTGAGCTTTGTTCTTGTGACGAATTGATTTAGGGCTTGGACGTCTCCTTCCAAGTTCCAAGTTCTAACTATCCAAGCCCTAGCTGGACCATCAAAGACCATCATGAACTCTCCCTTGTTCAGGGGTATTTTGCAACTTGTCTTGAAAACCCAAGAGCCGAAAGTATTTTATGTATTAAATCATATTTTATGTATTTTATCAATTAATTTATTTTTGCACTTTTTACTGTCTCTTTTGTAATTTTTAAAATATTTTTGAAGATTATTTTATATTTTTAATAATATTTACTAATTATATGCTTATATAAATCTATATGGGTTTGGATTATTTTTAAATGAAAACATGATTGCTTAATTTATTTAATTTTAAAAAAAAAAACAGAATGTGAATATTACAATTATTAGTTTATTACTACTGCTGCTGCAGGGGTCCAATGTGAAGCAGCATTGATTATTGAGCCTTGGCCCATCCTTGATAATCAGAACCTGTTGTCAATAAACAATGCATTAGAGAGGCAGACCAGCTGTACATTTCTTAGAGAGGAAATGCTTATCTTTTTAGTTAAAAGTTTATTTATTTTTCTGGATTTGCAAAAGCAATTAATAATTATTAGGAGGCTTCATATGTGAACCTAATTGCACAATCAGATCTCCTAATCCCCACATTAATTAATAATAAGGCAATGGAATTCACGTGAAGGTGCACGTGAGTTATAGGAACTTGGGTATGTGACAGAGTATTTACTATTTCTGAAGATCTTTCTCTTAATTTAATTGATTATTTAAATGGGGACAAGATTTTTCAACATCTCATGTGTAAATATCAATTCGGTCTTTAAAAAGTTCCAACTCTAACTAAAAAAGAAATGTCTGATAAAACAACAATAGATGTCCATGTGAGCAAGTGGCACAATCAATGGTATCAAATTAAGAATTCTTTTAATGTGTATCATTCATTAAAGAAATTATTTGATGGAACTAATCAACTAATTAGAGTTTAGATTATGTGAAGGTTTTATAGATTAAAAGATTTTTTTGTACTATTGTGTTATATTTTGTTTTGTATATTACTCTTAGACATTGTTCTGCATTTGTATTTTTGTTTGTATATTGTCATATATTTTATATTTTTATTCTGTACATTATTCTATATAGAATTATTTTCATTAGTGTACTTGTCTTGATTCTCATCTATAGCTTTGGAATTTAATCTTGATTTGACTACTTTTGAGTCAACTCTATCTGGCTCAAGCATAATATAAAATCTTAAGTTGAGATGCATCACAGGTAAGCTGATGTGCACCTTCTTATATGTTGTAATATGTTTAGTTTACTCGTATGAATATATCTCAACTGGTCGCCGTCTTCTTTATGTAGGTTCGAGCTCTCATGACCTAATTTTAGTGAGTCTTAAGGGTAGTGGGCTTACCTATGAGGGTTTTACGCTGAGTACCCCGTGATTTCTTACATGTAAATTAAAAAAAATATTAAATTTTTATTTTTAGAGTAATCTACTTTGTTTTTTCAAATTTTTATTTTTAATTAAATGAGTTATTCTCATGAATAAATTAAAAGAATATTGTGAATTTTACGTAATTATTATAATTTTTTACTCTTCATATCATCCAGAAGTAATGTAATACTCATTTTTAGATGCTAAATATTTTTAGATCAAAATTTACAATATTAAATGCATTTTACTTATATTTGTATTTCTTTTAATGGTATACAGTTACACACTTATGTAACTTACATATGTGTTTTTACTCATTTTTACTTATAATTATATATATAAAATTGATATAGTGTTGTGTGAAGTTACTTTTTATTATCTATATGGGTATAATTCAACTGGTTGACGCCTGCTTCAGAAAGTGATAGGTTGGGGGTTCGAGTCCCAATGACCTAACCTTAATGTGTCATAGGAATAGTGGATTGATCTGTCGAAATTTGTATTCTACGATTTTCTATACGTAAATTAAAAAAAAAAAATTTACTTCTTGCTAACTCTAGTTAGAATGGACTTGTTTGTTAGTTTTTTTAAAAATTCATTGCAAAATTTTATAAAGACCTATGCAGGTCATGTCTAAATAGAGTAGAGTAGAGTAGTAGTAGTAAGTTAGTAACTAAGAGGTGATCTTATAAAGAATCAAATGAAGACATCAAAAGAAAAATCATAAAACAGCCAGTTAAGATGAGTGACTGAAATTTCTTGACTTACATTTAAATTCAAATCTCACACTTTTATAAATCTGTACTGCCTTCATTAAAATAATGTCTAATTGTTTCATTCACATCAACTTTTAAATTGAGTTGTCAAATCATACTCGTGGTAGACAACCAAATTGTCATCCAATGGGACCCACACTGATAGGTAAGGTAGAAATTACACATTCAAATAATGGTTCAATTGTAATTAGCAACAAGTTGATAATATTTAATTTTCAAATAGTGATTTTTTTACAGATATTTTGTATAATTTGACATGAGTTTTACTGTATTACATATTCGAATCGACTCGTCGAATCCTTCGAATCACTTATAGCAAAGAGTTCGACAAGGTCAGATTATATAAAATTTCTGTGAGAGGATCGTTATCTTAGCTTTATTTCTACTCATAATAAATTTCGTCCCATTTTATTTTAGAGATAGATTGTTGATTAACAAATATTTTGTTGTAAAAATTATAATAAATGGTAGACAATATAAATTAAAATATAAACTAAGATGTAAGGTACACTGATACAGTGTTGTCTTAAAGCATGGAAAATTTGACCCTGCAATCAAATTTCATTTAGTTATGTAACCCAGAGCATTGAACACTCAAAAACATAATCAAGTTTCAGAACTCAGAGAAAGAGAGAACAGTTGTCTGACAGAATTCATTCCATTGCTAACCCTAACCCATTTATTTATAGAAGAAAAACGACAATAATTAAATTGTTTATTTTAATATCTATAATTATTTTCGGCCCCCACACACAAAAAAATGCTCACAAAAGTTTAAGTTTTTAAAGTTACAATTATTAAGACACAGTCTTTTAGCTCTAGGATTGCTTCGATTTCTTTCTTTCTAAGTCTACTACCTCTATGACACACTAAAATTAGACTATAGAGATTTAAATCCGTAACCTCTCACTTCTTAAGACGGAAGACAAACTATAGTTAAACATTTTAATGTCGCTCTAATTTTTTCCATGAACTATAGTTGTTTATGTAATTTCATAAAAAAATACTTGTTAAGCTTCATTTTGACATTTGAATCACAGGTATATCAAAAAATATATGATTTTTTTTAATATAAGAAGGATGGAGTATGAGTCTCGGCTCTAAATGCCTTATTTTGGCATATCATATTAGAATAGCAGATCACATCCAATGACATTGATTAGGGTTTGGATGGATCATTAATAGTGTTGATTAAGGAAGTGTCTAAGTTGATTTTTATTGGATAAGTGTAATCTTTAATCTTATTATTTAAATTTTATTAGAAGAGTTTTGAAATGATCAATTAATGTTGACCCTACGAAACTATCAGTTTTATTCACTATTAATATGAATTTTTTTTAATTAATGGTTGATGCAGTCAGCAGTTTGATACTATCAATAATATTTAACCCTTGCTCTTTAATATTTAATTCAATGGTGTAAATGAGACTTATGGCTATTTATATTTATACAAGCCACATTTTAATTCATACCTCATCAATGTTGGAGAGGTATGAGATTAGACCATGGGTCGTCTGATGCTAAGGTATAAATATCGGCCGATACATCTCGTATCGGCCGATTTATATCGGTTTTTTTAAACCGAGTAATATCGGCCGATACGATAAGTATCGGCCGTACATACCGAATATCGGCCGATATGGCCGATATTCGGTCCGAAATATCGGTCAAAATATCGGCTGATATTCATAAATATCGGTATTTAAATCTTTTTTTTTTAAAACACTGATACGACTTTTCGCGGTTTTTACACGGTTTTCCGCGATTCAGGGTTTACGGTTCTCACGGGTGCTCACGGTTTTTTGCGGTTCGTAACGGTTCGTCACGGTTTTTTGCGGTTTTTTCACGGTTCCGATATCGGAGGAGGGAGAAAATGCCGATATTGGTATGAGAGATAAACTTATCGGCTGAAATATCGGTCATATCGCATATCGGCCGATATTTGCATATCGGCCGATATATCGGCCTTGCCGATATTTAAACCCCTGGTCTGATGAACGTATACATGAGTCGTTTTAGAAGACATGGAAATCTTGTCATAACCATGTTAACCTTGAAAATGAAATTAAATAATTAAAAATGATTAAATTAAATATTTAACTCAATTAATTGTAATTTATTTGATAAATGAATTGTGCTTACAAATGAATTCAGTGAAATTCAAAAATCCTATAATTTTAAATAATTAATTATATTACTCACCAAAATGTTTCAAATTGAAATCTTTAAATTACATATCTTAACTTATAAATTAATCTAATTTAAATTTTGTTAGTTAATTAATTTAAAATCATCGGAAATTTAAAGTGATCCAACGTATCTGCCCCGGTTGAGATTCCGGAAAAAGAGAGTTAACTGATAACCAGATTCAGCGGAGAGGAGTCCGGGCGTCACGAGGCAAGATTGAGTGAAGAAGTCCACGTGCAAGGTAGGATTCCGATTCTGACACTGAGTACGGACACCCACCGACGACTGATTTGGTGGCAGCTCCGCTCATCTGCTTTGCCCTCCTTTGACCTGTTATGGCATGTACTACATACTACATACTACATAGATTGGGTCCCCTAACAGCAGCAGCATGTGAGAACCGGGTCCACAGCTGCCCTCCACATCTGTCCTTTCTCCTATTTTTCATTCCTTCTGAAAATTGATTTATAATTTGTAAATCGATATTTTCTGTATAATGAAGTCAAATGAAAAGTTTTTATTTTAATTATATATTAAATAATTTTATAAATGACCATTTTTACATTATAAAAAATACAAATACTTTAAATCAATTTTTTCTTTTTATTATCACTTGTCATATGAATTTTGTGATTATACCACAAAGAATATGTTCTATATCATTTTTTATTATCACTGATGAGAGATTGAGAGTTTGTACATTAGACGATCATGAAATATAAGCCTAAGTCAAAAGTTGATAACAGTTTAAGATCGTGTTTAAAAATTCAAAGTACTCAGTCGAGTTGATCCGATCAATTTAATTTGACAAAATCTTGAGTTAAGCGAGTCAACGAGTTTTTTAAAATCTTTTTTATTTTCTAAAGACTGAGATGATATTCTTGAGATTTTGTGTTGAGTATTTGATCACTAGTCTATAGTTCTATACCATTCTTTATCCATTTCTTCTTCTTAAGTCTTCTATAAATGTGTCTATAGTCTATACCAGCTTGACTAACCCATCTCATTCATCTTATTTACTGTAGCTATTTGAAACGTCTATCTGATATAATAATTTTAAATTTTATCATTTAATGTTTCTTTATTATTAATTTTTAAAATGTATATTACTGTTATAATTATTGCTCACTATTTAATTCGAGAAACCATTACTCACCTAACAATTGTTTTAAATTCTCTCTTATATAGCATGATGTTTTATTATCGCATAGTATTTGTTAATTTATCTACATTTGAAGTAGTTCTGGACTGTATACGAGAAGCCCAAACTCATTCAGGCCCAACTCAGCTGATGCACATCGAAGCCCAAAAATACAATACGGCCTATTGCAGAAACTCGTTATGTTAATCTCAGACTGACGTTACAAAACTTTTACTCTTTTTTTAAAAAACTCGTTCAGGCCCAACTCAGCCGATGCACATCGAAAGCCCAAAAGTGCAACACGGCCTATGGTAGAGAGTTGTTAAGTTACTCTCAGATTCATTATGTATTAACTTTTGACTTTTTTTAGTGACTAAAGTGTTCGGATTTCTTAGAGCATCTGACTAATTTTTGAGATTGACCATCACTCTAACCCATTTTGGTTATACACAACTTTGACTTACAATAACTTGTATGAAAATAAATAAATGAATAAATATTGTAATTTTAAAATTCATACTGAGTTATACTTTGACTTTTCCACATCTTCAAAAATTAAATTTGATGAAATAATCCATGTATCCACCAACCAATGATGGCCAAAGTAATTGTAAACGGATGGAACTTGCATATGTACCACATTTAAAAATTAAAACCATTAAGAAATTCTGTATTTTGAGGACGTATTTTTTGCACATACTTTTAGAATAAATGAAATGTTTTTATATTTCTTTATACAAAATTCTAAAAATTTGGATTTCTATGACCAATTTTTTTGAGAAAATGGTTAATTTTTTTCGTTAAGACTAGGGAAAAAATGTTTTCTCTGAAAAAAAAATTATTCTCACCTTAAAAGATTTTAACAAGTTAATCTTAAAGACCTTAATTTGATCATACATAACTTGAGCTACTTGACGCAACTAAGCCTAAATGATTTGTCCTAATCTGATCCATATATGAAATGGATTAACCTGACATGATTGAGATAAAATGAGTTTATCTAAGCCAATCTATTTACAAAACGAGTTACTCAATGGTTCCTGATTCTTCTGTTAAATGGGTTAATACTCGATCAATTTATTAAAAGGTTGACCTACTCATATCAAACACGGCCCTATATTAATTGAGGTGAATCAACCTTGACAATCTTAAATGGGTTGATCCGTCCAAAACATGGGGCCTAATTAATTTAATATATAAGTTAACCCAACTCAAGTGTCAAACTAAATTTCAATGGATTGACTCAACCTTTGGTCCAATTATTAAAAGGTAATGACATGTTTTTAACCTAAAGCATTTATAAAATGAGTTTATTAAATGGTTGACTCAACTTAAATACTTGATGAAACTTAAATCGGTTGACCCACTTGACCTATTTATTAAACAATAACCCCAATCTAATATCTTCTAATCTTGACCATTTATGAATCGGATCAATTCAAACCAATTCACCTATTCATTAACCAATTTTTTCTTTGTATAGATTAGTGGCAAATTAATAATAATAAAAGTTAGATTAAAAAGTAAATATCTGCTAAATCATTTTCTCAAGAAAAGAAGGTGCTCTGTGAGAAAATAGCTTGGAAGCTTTCATTGTGAAGTCTTCTTCGTTGTCTTCTTCTTCTCCGTCTCCTCCTTCCCCTTCTTCTTCTCCTCCTCCTTCTCCTCCTTCCATAAAACATTAACATAATAACATAATATATATTTTCTACCCCCAAAACAGGTATCCCTGTCTTGATCTACCTTCTGTCTAAGAAATTTGCATTGGAAATTTTGCCCACTTGAACAAAAGCCCAAAGATAACAGCTCGCAGAAATTGGGCTCGAACATGTTAGGCCCAGGCACCTAGCCCTGTTTTTATCTGTAAATCTATGGGATGTAAATATAAAGCTTATGGGTTTGATGATGCCAAATTTACATTAAACTATATGGATGCATGTTTGTGTATAATTGTGTTAAGCTAAACATGAGAATATTGTAACATATATATATATATATATATATATATAATTGTGTTAGTTTGGTGAAGTTAGAAAAAAAGATATTTGCAGGATCGTGACAATAAAATGAAATTATTTAAAATGGATTGATTACACACGAAATTTAGCAATCCAAGCTAACTCTAATCTAATTCCATACACAACTTTTGAAGTGATTATCTTTTTATTATATTTAAAAATTTAAATTAAATTATAGTGTCAATCTCAAAATAAAATAAATTTCTATAAATAATAATAATTTTACTATTTTACAACTTCAATCAAATTAAATATAAGCTACATAAGACATTCTAATATTAGGCAGCCGTGCGTTGAATTTCAGGTTGAATCTTTTACTTGGATAAAAAAATGATAAATTTGAATAAAAATCAGGACTGGCTAATATACAATAATCGCAAGGAAAGAAAAAGACAAGCGTGTGAAAAGATTGCTGTGAATTGTGAGGTGTGCAGTCACTCGGCTGATACGCATCGATGTATTGTATTGGCGGATAATATTTTTTTAACTTCTGTTTGAAGTTGAAATTTCCTTTTCATGGGGCCCAACAATCCGACCACAAATTTCAGTTTCGGGTACACATCAACAAATCTTTTCCTTTATTTAAACGAGATAAATGTATAAAATTTAAAAATAATTAAAATAGAAGTATTAGATACCAAAATTAGAGTTGGTTAGAATGATTTATCACACTTTTGTCATAGAAAGATTTAAAAGACATGTATTTTTTATTAAAATAAAAAATAGAAAAAAGTTGAAACTAAATTATTGAAATTATTATTATTTATTTAAATTTATATATAAATTATTTTTTTAAGTTCAAGATATCCAGATCTCTTAAAGCTCTTGACTAAGTCTTTGGGGGCATTGCAAACCTCTTTATCCACACACATCTTATAAAATTAAAGAGAGTAACCCTTATATATTGAGAGTGAGACTTGAATCTAAAATCTCCCACAACTTATTGAGATTGAATATAACTTTAATTTAATGATTTATCTTTATTTTTAAAAAGATGAAAAACTAAAATTAAGTCATTTTTCTTAGTAATGTATAAGTGCTTGATGTAAAGGCTACCGAGGAGACCAACAACTGCGCGAGCATGAGTTCTGAAGCTCCAGTGGCGGGCAGTAGGGCAAGAGATGGATGAGTGAGTTTCAAGATCAGACAGCAGGACATGACCAACAAACAGGTTCTATCGCAGAAATATCTAAAGACCAACTAATAGAGATATAAAGTAGATCGAGGGCAACACAAAGATTTCTTTAGTTACTGTGGCTGTACTCAAATGAAATATTTTCTTAGTTATACTTTTTTTGAATATGAACATAAAAGTTAATATTTGTTGAATAATTTCTGCCAATATATGAACATTAATGTTAATATTTGCTGAATAATTTCTGCCAATAGATAGAAATTTGTGCTCATGATGTCAACTATAAATTTCAATCAAAATCTGAAATTTAGAGTGAAAATTTTAAATTTGGTACGTGACAAAATATTAATACAGTAAATGGTGATTTTTTAAAGGCTATATCGGTTCATATTTGTTATATTTAAAAAAAAAAAAGATATTTTGATTATATTTCAAAAATTATATTTTGATTATATTTTAAAAATTTCAAAGATTTTGATATTTTATTTATTTATAAATTTTGACCAAGTCATCGAAATTTGTACATGAGCTCATCATACACGTAAGCCCCACCTTTCTTAACAAGAAAGAAAGCCAAACAATGATTTAGTAGTCCCTCACTTAGTTTTGACATTGAAAAGTCTTCACAATTCATTCCCATCCCCTAATTGCCATGTGTGGCGAGTCATCTTTTTATTTTTATTTTTTAAAAGTATGATTCTTTTTTCATGGAGAATGTTTTCAAAAGTATGACTCTTTTTTCATGGAGAATATTTTTCACGATGTCATCGCTTTGCTAATAGAATTATAAAAATAAGTTTTTAAGATAAGAGATCATAAAACAATTTTTAAGAAATATAAATTTTAAAGTATAAGATCCAATTTATAGAGTAACTATAGCTCAATCTAACCCATGATTCAAAATTCAATTCAAATACGACTCATAACACAGTGCATAACTCATGATCAGATCTATAATTTAATTGAACTGATCCATTATTCAATCCATAACTTTCATATTTTAATCTAAAATCTAAATCTATAATCATCTAATTTAATTAATTTTTAAGACATTAGCAATCTACAAAAATACTTTTTAATTTAAAAATTCTTTGAAGACTTATTTCACCAAAATCTAAAAAATAGAACCTTTTTATAAGAAAAACCTAAAAAAACTTCCTTATTTTTAGTTTACTCCAAATCTAAGGTTTCTATTTATTATATATTCATAAGTTTGTCTTGTGTTTCATTTCCCAAATTAAATTCCTCACTTAATATTCAATATTCTCCATTAAATTATCTACTACAAAATTAAAGAATAAAAACAAGTAAATACAAAAATTTAGTCCACGTCCAGGGCAACACTTAATGTCCTAATCATGAAGTTGACCCACTAATCTCTCAATTATCTATAACATCCTCCTCAAGTTCAAGTGGTTGAACTTATTTAGACTGCGTTTGGATGATAGGGGTGTAAAGGGAATAAGTTGTTAATCCTGATTGTCCTTCTTTAGTAACTAAAGGTCATAAATAAAAATTCTTAATTTTATATTTGTTTACTTCTCCACTTTCACTTTTGAAAACACTCATGAAATAAAAGGTATCGATAAATGTTACTTACACTACCCCTCAAAAATTTATTTCTCATTCAAAAGCAACTTGAGGTTGGGGGCAATGCATAGATGCCATGGGCAGGGAAGGTCTATAAATAAATAAAAAATTTATGACAAAAGAACATTCTATATATATGAATCTGTGTGAAAGTAAAAATCTTTAATATAATATAAAAGAGTCTCTTAACTTAATTTTAATTATAACAACATGTATCATTTTGCTGATCAAACTAACTTTAACAAATTAAAATTAAGATTATCAACATGCTCATTAAAAAAGTTAAATTTCATTCAAATATTTTTATCCATTTAATTTATGCAAATAAACTTAACTGGTGATAGAAAGTTCGATATTATCGTTTATTTTATTTTATTTAGATTAGGTTTTTATATATAATTAGTAAACTTAATTTATTTTAATTTTTTGTATCAACAATCATTTCTTTGAAGTTTTAGTGTTGTTAGAACTTATATTATTATCAAATGTCATGTATTTGAATTGGGTCATTAGATATTATAGTGTTTGAAAAAATTCAAAGAAAAAAAATTTCAAATGAGAACTTGCTGAAGAAGTCAGTGTAATTCCAACCAATCAAATGAGTTCAATAATTAATCTAAGTCACTTTCATGGTTCGAACTTTAACGGCACGATGACTACTATGAAGAGATCAAAGGCAACCCTTGAGAATCCTCATATCAAAGCCATGTTTATGTATGGGAACCCTTCCACCAACAAACAACAAATGACTGTTACAAAATCATGATAAAATTCAATTCAATTACGACTCATAATATAATTCATAACCCGTGATCAAATCTATGATTCTCTATAATTTAATTGTCCTGATCCATTACCCAATTCATAATTTTAATATTTCTACCTAAAATCCAAATCTATAATCGTCTAATTTAATTGATTTTTGAGACATTTGCGATCTATAAAAATATTTTTTAATTGAAAATTCTCTCAAACTTTACTTCAATGAAATTTTAAAAATAGAACTTTTTTATAAAAAAAAGTCCTTATTTTTAGTGTACCATAAATCTAAGGTTTCTATTTATTATGTATTCATAAGTTTGTCTTATGTTTTATTTCCCAAATTAAATTCCTCTCATAATATTCAATATTCTTATTTACTATTAAAATTAAAGAATAAAAAATAAGTAAATACAAAAATTTTGTGCACACACAGGGGCAGCACTTAATATCGTGTAGTGATCAAATTTGCCAAGTTACCTGACTACGTCGCCATGGTCATGCAGTAGCTACAAAACAAGCGCTAATTACATTTACATATTTTAATTTTTTTAATTTTAAAATTATATAATGTTTATATTTTAATAAGTTAAGTTATTTAAGAGAAAAAAAAATTCTATATATAAGAATTAAGTGAAAAATGTCCGAAAGTAGAGATAATCCGGGCAAATCTTTACGTGTTGATTGAGTGCCGCGTGTCCGCATGAGCTCATTACCGTCGGATGCAACGAAAGAATCTGACTTCATTTAATAATTGATGCAGTCCCATTCAACCCATCTTACGAAATGTTGCCAAAGTCGCACAAATGACATGAGCAAGTTTCCCAAAGAAATTGAAAGAAAGGAAACCCAGTAACCTTATCAAATTGGAGAGGAAGGGAAACCCAAATAAAGGACCGCCCTCTGTTTCTGCAATTCCAAATTCCCAGCCATGGCGATGGAGTTCTCTTGGTTCATCATCTTCTCATCCCTTTTCATCTCTTTAGCCCTTGGACTTGGGATTCTCCTCACCTCAGCAAAGGAGAAGAAGGGAAAGAGAAATCTCCCTCCTGGGCCGCCAACGGTACCCTTGTTGGGCAACCTCCCATGGTTAGGTAAGTCCCTCTTTGACTTGGAGCCCCTTCTAAGGCAGCTTCGATCCAAGTATGGCCCAATCATCACCATGCGTATCGGGTCCCGCAAGCTCATCTTCATATCTGACCGTTCACTGGCCCACCAGACCCTAGTCCAGAAAGGCTCGGTCTTCTCCCACCGCCCCCAAGCTACGGGCGCTGCCCGCATCATGAGCAGCAATCAGCACAACATCAGCTCTGCTGCATACGGCCCGCTGTGGCGACTCCTCCGCCGCAACCTCATGGCCGAAATCCTCCATCCTTCTCGCGTCAAGTCCTACGCCGGAGCTCGGAAGTGGGTGCTTGAGATGCTGATCCAACGGCTCAGGTCCAACGCTGAATCCGGAGAGGCAGTCTGCGTCATTGAGAGCTTCCAGTATGCCATGTTCTGCTTGCTCTTGCTCATGTGCTTCGGAGAGAAGCTTGAACAGAACACCGTGAAACAGATTGAAGACACACAGAGGAGAATGCTTGTGAGCTTCACTCGCTTCAGCATCTTTGCCCTATTCCCCAAGATGGGGAAATTCATCTTCCGAAAGCGTTGGAACAGCATGCTACAGATGCGCGATGAGCAAGAGCGGCTTCTTCTACCACTCATAAGAGCAAGAAAGGCCAGAATTGAAGACCCTCAAAACAGAGACAGCAGCAGCAGCAGCAGCTTCGTCTTCAGCTATGTGGATTCACTTCTTGCACTGGAAATTCCAGAAGAGGGTGGAAGAAAGCTTACTGAAGATGAGATAATTACCCTCTGCTCTGAGTTCTTGAATGGTGGGACGGACACGACGTCCACTGCACTTCAGTGGATCATGGCCAATTTGGTGAAGAACCAAGAAATACAGGACAAACTGGTGGAAGAGATTAGAAGGGTAGTGGGGAATAAGGAGATAGAAGAAGAGGAATTGAACAGCATGCCATATCTGAAGGCGGTGATCTTGGAGGGACTGCGGCGTCACCCACCGGGTCACTTTGTCCTGCCCCATGCCGTGTCCGAGGAGGTGAAGCTGGACGGGTACGTTATACCCAAGGACGCAGCGATCAATTTCACGGTGGCGGAGATAGGGTGGGATGAGAAGGTGTGGGACGACCCGATGACATTTCGTCCGGAGAGGTTCACGGATGGCCGTGAATTGGCGGTCGACATAACCGGCAGTAGGGAGATCAAGATGATGCCATTTGGGGCAGGGAGGAGGATTTGCCCGGGTCTCAATCTAGCAATGCTGCATTTGGAGTACTTTGTGGCGAATTTGGCGAGGGAATTTGAATGGAAATGCGCAGATGGAGAAGAGGTTGATCTTACTGAGAAGCTTGAATTTACTGTTGTCATGAAGAAGCCTCTCAAGGCTAAAATCACACACAGAAGAATGTAGAGTGTAGACTGATCTGCATTCGCCACTTTCTTTCCCTGTCTTTACTCTTAAGAAATCCCTAGCTGTCTTTTATATATAATAATGTTTCATCCTCTTTTGCTTGACTTTTCTTCTATTATTGGCTATGATTGTTATAATTTTGTGGCGACATCAATTAATTTTTTATTTCTTTATTTTATGATAGAGAATTTAAAATTTTCGTGTAGGATAAAAGTTTAACTGCATAAATAGCCCCTAAACCCTAAACCATCTACAAGTTACTATTTATAGATCAATTGTCTAATCTATTACCAGAAGAAATTAAGAAAAAAAATGAATGAGCAAATTCCAACTTAAGAATACAGAAATAACTGCAATTTATATCCTAGTCAGGCAGTTGACCTGCTAATCTCTCAACTATCTTTAATATTTCCCTCAAGATCAAGTGGTTGAACTTATTTAGGCTATGTTTTCACACGCCTCAGAGGATTAGTTGGGTGCGATATCTGGATACCTCCAGACTTCAAAAAAAAAAAAAACACTTATTTAGGCTGTGTTTGGATGATGGGGTGTAAGAGGAATGAGGTGTTATCCAACTTAAGAATGCAGAAATAACTGCAATTTACATCCTAATCATGCAGTTGACCCACTAATCTCTCAACTATCTTTAATATCCCTCTCAAGATCAAGTGGTTGAACTTATTTAGACTGCGTTTGGATGATGAGGTGTAAGAGGAATGAGGTGTTATCCAACTTAAGAATGCAGAAATAACTGCAATTTACATCCTAGTCATGCAGTTGACCCACTAATCTCTCAACTATCTTTAATATCCCCCTCAAGATCAAGTGGTTGAACTTATTTAAGCTGCGTTTGGATGACGGGGTGTAAGAGGAATGAGGTGTTATCCAACTTAAGAATGCAGAAATAACTGCAATTTACATCCTAGTCATGCAGTTGACCCACTAATCTCTCAACTATCTTTAATATCCCCCTCAAGATCAAGTGGTTGAACTTATTTAGGCTGGAATTTACATCCTAGTCATGCAGTTGACCCACTAATCTCTCAACTATCTTTAGTATCCCTTTCAAGATCAAGTGGTTAAACTTATTTAGACTGCGTTTGGATGATAGAGTGTAAGAGGAATGAGGTGTTATCCGTTGTTGCCCTTGTTTGGTAACTAAATGGCATGAGTAAAAAATCTTAATTTTATACTTATTTATCTCTCCACTTTCACTTTTGAAAACATTTAGGAAGTAAAATGTATTCATAATTGTTACTGAGACTTGGTTATCCACTTCTGCAAAAAAATTCTCTCATCCAAACGCAACCTTAATTTCAAAATGGGATATTGGGATGTATAGAGGTTGGGGTCAATGCATAGATGCCATGGGCGACCAATGTCCATAAAAAAAAAAATTATTATGATCAAAGAACATTCTATATATGAACCTGTATGAAGTAAAAATCTTTAATATAATATATAAGACTCTCATAACTTAATTTTAATTATAACAACATGTATCATTTTGCTGATCAAACTAACTTTAACAAATTAAAATTAAGATTGTCAACATGTACGTTAAAAAAGTTAAATTTCATTTAAATATTTTTATCCATTTAATTTATGCAAATAAACTCAACTGGTGATTGAAAGTTTCGATACTATCGTATGTTTTACTTAATTTAGATTAGGTTTTTATATATAATTCGTAAAACTAATTTATTTCGTTTTTTTTATATCAACAATCATTTCTTTGAAGTTTTAGTGTTGTTAGAACTTATATTATCATCAAATGTCATGTATTTAAATTGGGTCATTAGATATTATAGTGTTTGGGTCATTCGATATCATAGTGTTTGAAAAAATTCTAAGAAAATAAAATTGAAGATGAGAACTTGCTGAAAAAAGGTGGTGTAATTCCCACCAATCAAATGAGTTCAATAATTCCTGTCAAAAATGAGTTCAATAGTTAATGTAAGTCACTTTCATGGTTCGAACTTAAAAGGCACCACGACTATTAATGAAGAGGGGTTCAAATCTCAGTATCAACCGATATCTCAGTTGAAAATTTTCTCTTATGTATTTTTTGTTTTAATTAAAAACTGAAATATCAGCCGATATCTGAGATATTGACTGATATGTTAAAAAATCTGAGATGATAGAAATTAAAATCCCTCATTAGATAAAAGGGCAACCCTTGAGAGACCACCAGTGTCGGTCCTGAGATTTCAAATGCCCTAGGCAAACCTCTAAGATGGGCCTTTTATACACTAACAAAAAATAAAATTATACATTTTTTTTACAAAGTGTGAAACATCTAAATAAAACATCATAATCAAATTTATAACAAAGTATTATTTAAAATTTATTCTTCTCAGATTTTAAGATACAAAATTACTAATTAAATTATTATATTCAAGATTTTATAACATATATTTTTCAATAGATAAGATAGTTAATCCATTCAATCGTGACAAATTTAATTTCCACTTGTGTATGCATGTTTATTTTTTATTACTATTTTATTATATTTAAAAAGAGAAGATGAAATGCTAAAGTATATAATGCATTTAAAACAACTTATAAAATAAAATTATATTAAAAAATTATCACTAAATTATAAACTATAAAGTACAAAATAATCATTCAAATTTAAATCCATTTTCTTTTCATTAAATCATCTATATTATAGTGAACACTAAGTTTCCTCATTTAGAGACTTATTTAGGTCACACTTTTATTAAAATTTCTAAAAAAATGATAAGAATAATGATTAATTAAAATTTAACCTTTATATAATCATTTTAATCTTTTAATAGAGTCAATTAATCATCTCAATTCTTAATTTTTAAAAGAAAAATAAAACTATAGGATAAATGTTTTTTATCATTGTGTTTAATTCATTTTATTGGAATTATAGATTTAAAATTTGATAAAAAAAATGGCCAAATCAATCTAAGTAGACTAAACTCAATAGGAATTAGAGTCAAGCGAGTTAACGAGTCTTGTCAAGCCTTTTCAAGTTGACTTTAAATACTTCCCAAGTTATTTTACTTAAAAAAAAATTATGTCTGTTATTTTACTTAAAAAAAATTATGTCTAAATTTATAAGAAATTGTAAAAAGTTTAAAAACATGGATACTCCCCAAGTTATTTTATTTAAAGGAAAATTATGTATAAATTTATAAGAAATTGCAAAAAGTTAAGTTATTTTACTTAAAGGAAAATTATAAATTATGGCTAAATACATAAGAAATTGTAAAAACTAAAGTTATTTTAATTAAAGTAGTGTACCCGTCACGTCAAGATTTCAACACACAACCTCTATATTAAGTGCCGGACGTACTACCAATGCAACACAAATCCACTTGTGGGTTAAATAAAATTTAAAAGAAGATTATAACATAAGAGAAAGTCAGGATGTCACGCCCCGACCCGACTGGTGGGCCCGGAACGCGACTGAACTTTTTTTTTTTTTTGAAGATAAACAGAACCACAAGCATTCTTACTGGGCCGGATCAACAGTTAGGCCCAGCGGTTACACATTAGCCCGTCAAGTGGACTCAAACATGTACCATATGCTTCCCAAAAACCAAGATACAACAACATCAATACATAACATGCTCAAATCAAAACCAACATTGATTAATACAACGCAAAATAAAATCACTCATTGATTCATCATTCAAAAGCATTGTCTCCAAAGGCAACATAGCCTATTACATCAAATGGACATAAATTAAGTACCACATCCGGTACAAAAAAAGACAATGGTTCCAAGAACCAACAGGGAAAGATCAGGGCATTCCTCTCCGGGGGAATCCCAAAACACTGCTTTAACTTAATCGCCCTAAGCCTGAAAGAGAGGGTCCTCTTCTTTGGGTTCATCGCCTGAAAGGTGAGTGGTGTGAGCTAATTAGCCCAGTGAAGGATAATTAACAATGCAAATTAAGTAAATACAAAACAGGTTAGCAACAGTTCAATATCACATGCTTTATAACAATAAGCATAATCTCAAAATAATATGTCAACATCATTAAACCACTGCCACTATCCACCGTAACGCCTGCCGCCTACACTGAGACCAGTATTAAGTCCCGACACGGTCAAAATACATCCTTGCAAGTACATCTCCGGCTCTTAAACGTAGCCGATACTGACACTCTCAAGTCAGCAACTGATGACAGTATGGTTCACCCATGGTCCAGTAGACATAAACCATCTCTCATATGACCGATATTGGTTCAATAGCCCAGGTACGTGGAAGCAGTCTTACATATACATACGATCAACATCGTAATACCATAATCATCACAGCACTCTTACCATAGTGCACCATGTATAGGCACATGAGTGGATTCATCAAAACCGAAACCACTCATTGCTCAATATAACAACTGTTTACAAAATCTGTAGAGTTAAGTTCCCTCACCGTTATGTGTGGTTTACGCGGTCTCTGTTCAAACAACACACAAGTGTACAATCAATATACAGATCAAATACATACACACGAGTAGTATTTTGAAATCTCACGTTTTCCCATAAAATATCCGAGGTATATGGAATTGAGTCTCCTACTTGGTTTCTATCCTTTTTAAATCATCCACAAGATAATAATATAGTAAAAAGGGGCTCAGCCCAAACTCATATTGTCTTCTGGGCATTGACCAGATTGACTTATTGAGTGAGGTCTAGATCCTCGGGTCACTTCTCGGTTGTCTTCTTGATAGGACCAGAGCTGATATTTTGAGAAGGCCTCGAGGTCACCCAGTGCCGACTATAGTACCGGCCTGAAAGTGAATCACTCAGTTCCCGACTAATGTCGGACTGAAAGCGGATACAATAGTATTTACACTATAAATAATAAGAGAAAGGGGTTAGTACAGTTTTATTTAACAAGGAGGGTATAAATCATCACATCACATAATCTAACAAAATAATAATTTTTTTTTTTTTTAATAAAATAATAATATTTAATTATTTAATTATTTATTCTTTTTTTTCCAATGGGAACTAACATTTAAAATCACAAGCAACTATAATCTCAAATATTTTTTTTTTTGAATAAAATAATAATATTTAATTATTTATTCATTTTTTTTTCTTCAATGGGAACTAATATTTCAAAACATGAGCAACCATAATATCAAATAAAAAAAAAAAATTATAAAATAATAATATATATATATATATATATATATATATATATATATATATATATTTTTTTTTTCTTCTTCTTCCCCGTTCACTGTCTGCAACAGACAGTGAACGGCGGCCGTGAATAGTAAAATAAAAAATGGGAAAATGGCTATTTTCTGGACTCGTTTTTTACATCTGACCAGTCCGATGCATTCCTCCGGGAGTCTTCTTTCCATAGGGAGAGGTTTGGAGCTTTGAAACTCAGTGAGCCATCCGATCTTAACACCGGAAGCTCATTGATACGAGGAACCCTAGAATTTTCCCTAAATTTTGAAATTGTTTTTTTCACTGAAAACAGAGCCAAATTCAAAATTTTTTTATTCCAAATCGGTCGAAATTGAAAGGGGAATGCAATGGTTACTTTGGATTGAGTTTCTGGGCTGAAATCCGGATTTTCTTTTGAAATCTCCCTCTAAGTTACTGTTATAAAAAGAGGGTGGCCGGCTGGGGTTTTTTTTTTTTGGAGAACAGAGACAGAGAGAAGAGAAGAAGTTTTGGGAGTTCAAACCGATGGAGAAGGCTGGAATTTATAAGTTTTTTGGCCGGGAAATCCGGCGCATGCGCGATGGGATGGGACGACGGCGAATCACCGGAAAATCGGGCAACAGAGCACGCCGCACGCTGCTGATGGTGCTACAGTAACCGATATTTTCTGCTGTTTGCAAATCAGGCCTCCACTATTTCCATTTTTGCAAAAAGCCCCTAATTTTAATAAAAACCTGATTTTTAACTAAAACATGTTTTTAAAAGCTCAAAAATTTTGATCCAACCTTACAGATAGGTTGGGTTTTGAAAATCTTAGTTACCATAAAAATTTCAGATTTTATCTCTTATTAAAAATCATTTATTTAAATAAAACTCATAAATTTACACCATTTACTTAAATAAAGAATTGTTAAAATAAACAATTTAGAAACATCATTTTGAGATGAAATGAAATATCTAGATCATTTTTAAAATGGTCTAACATCAAACACCATTTTCAAAATTTATCTCCTTTCCGAAAATATTTTAAATAATTAAAACTCCCTTTCGGGGTTTTGACGGGCGATATTTAAATATTATTTTCTGAAAATAATTTTATTTTAAAATCAGAAATGTAAATCCTTCATTAAGGAGAACATTATTCACCAATAATACTCACATATCAACAATATTTATAAAAATATACACAACAAGTGGTAAATTATCAAAATGCCCCTCTAGCTCGACGAGCTGAATCACTGAGTTTTCGGGCTCAGATCGAGCCAAACTTGGGCTTTCCTCGAAGCCCTAACCAAAATCTCCGAGATTAATCGGTTAAACAAACTTAACGAGTTAAAACACGCCTAATCTGGAGTAGGGTATTACACAAGAACTTAAAAATTGAACCTAACTTGAGAGCCTTATCTTGGCCCTAGGCAGGTCTAGTTCACGTAAGATCAGGGCGAGGCTTGGAGACCACATATCAGATTCTCATCAGCTACCGCTATGTCAAGTATCAAATCCATGTTTATCTGTGGGAACCCTTCCACCAACAAATGACTGTTAAAAAATTATGTCAAACAGTTACTAATGTTTCTATTGGAGTTTAAATCATATTTATAGAATATTTTTTAAAGTAAAATTACTATTGAATTTGGGCCAAGGTTCTAAAAATGACATGATAATACGTATCACCAATTTATCTCTGATATAGTTTCTCTCTTCTCTATTTTTATAAAAGTTTTTAAAAAAATGAGGAAAACAAGAAAAAAAATGAAAAACCTTGTTAAAGTGTATTTTTTTAAAAAAATAAGGGTAAATTTTATTGAGTATTAAACTTTTGAGAGTCAAAATTTTGACATAAATAAAGTATGTTCAATAATTTGAAAAATGCCATAAAATTTTGAAAATTTGTACAAATTCTAGAAAAAAGGAAACTATCACCAAGAAACACCTAATATGAAATTCATGCTCTCTAGTATTTCACAGTGAGATTTATCTTTTATTATAATTTATAAAAAAAATTATCATGAAGAATGTTTTTCACGACGGCATCCCTTTGCTAATAGAATTATAAAAATATTTTTTTAAGATGAGAGATCATAAAACAATTTTTAGGAAATATAGATTTCAAAATATAAGATCCAGTTTATAGACTAACTATAGCTCAATCTGACCCCTGATTCAAAATTCAATTCAATTACGACTCATAATACAATCCATAACCCATGATCAGTTCTATGATTCTCTATAATTTAATTGACGTGATCCATTATCCAATCCATAACTTTAATATTTCAACCTAAAATCCAAATCTATAATCATCTAATTTAATTGATTTTTGAGACATTAGTGATCTATAAAAATATTTTTTAATTGAAAATTCTCTCAAACTTTATTTCAATGAAATTTTAAAAATGGAACTTTTTATCAAAAAAACAAAAAAAAACGTCCTTCTTTTTAGTGTACCACAAATCTAAGGTTTCTATTTATTATGTATTCATATGTCTTATGTTTTATTTCCCAAATTAAATTCCTCATATAATATTCAATATTCAATATTCAATATTCTTATTTACTATTAAAATGAAAGAATAAAAACTAAGTACATACAAAAATTTTGTGCACATACATGGCAGCACTTAATGTCATGTAGTGATCAAATTTACTACGTCGTCATGGTCATGCAGTAGCTACAAAACAAGTACTAATTACATTTAATAATTGATGCTGTCCATGCAACGCATGCCGAGCAAGTTTCCCAAATAAATTGAAAGAAAGGAAACCCAATAACCTTATCAAATAGGAGAGGAAGGGAAACCCAAATAAAGGACCGCTCTCTGTTTCTGCAGTTCCAAATTCCCCGCCATGGCGATGGAGTTCTCTTGGTTCATCATCTGCTCATCCCTTTTCATCTCTTTAGCTCTTGGACTTGGGCTTCTCCTCACCACAGCAAAGGAGAAGAAGGGAAAGAGAAATCTCCCTCCTGGGCCGCCAACGGTACCCTTGTTGGGCAACCTCCCATGGTTAGGAAAGTCCCTGTTTGACTTGGAGCCCCTTCTAAAGCAGCTTCGACCCAAGTATGGCCCAATCATCACCATCCGTATCGGGTCCCGCAAGCTCATCTTCATATCTGACCGTTCACTGGCCCACCAGACCCTAGTCCAGAAAGGCTCGGCTTTCTCCCACCGCCCCCAAGCTACGGGGGCTGCCCGCATCATGAGCAGCAATCAGCACAACATCAACTCTGCTTCATATGGCCCGCTGTGGCGCCTCCTCCGCCGCAACCTCATGTCCGAAATCCTCCATCCTTCTCGCGTCAAGTCCTACGCCGGAGCTCGGAAGTGGGTGCTTGAGATGCTGATCCAACGGCTCAGGTCCAACGCTGAATCCGGAGAGGCAGTCTGCGTCATTGAGAGCTTCCAGTATGCCATGTTCTGCTTGCTCTTGCTCATGTGCTTCGGAGAGAAGCTTGAACAGAGCACCGTGAAACAGATTGAAGACATACAGAGGAGAATCATTGTGAGCTTCACTCGCTTCAACATCTTTACCCTATTCCCCATGGTGGGGAAATTCATCTTCCGAAAGCGTTGGAACAGCATGCTACAGATGCGCGATGAGCAAGAGCGGCTTCTTCTACCACTCATAAGAGCAAGAAAGGCCAGAATTGAAGACCCTCAAAACAGAGACAGCAGCAGCAGCAGCTTCGTCTTCAGCTATGTGGATTCACTTCTTGCACTGGAAATTCCAGAAGAGGGTGGAAGAAAGCTTACTGAAGATGAGATAATTACCCTCTGCTCTGAGTTCTTGGATGCTGGGACGGACACGACGTCCACTGCACTTCAGTGGATCATGGCCAATTTGGTGAAGAACCAAGAAATACAGGACAAACTGGTGGAAGAGATTAGAAGGGTAGTGGGGAATAAGGAGATAGAAGAAGAGGAATTGAACAGCATGCCATATCTGAAGGCGGTGATCTTGGAGGGACTGCGGCGTCACCCACCGGGTCACTTTGTCCTGCCCCATGCCGTGTCCGAGGAGGTGAAGCTGGACGGGTACGTTATACCCAAGGACGCAGCGATCAATTTCACGGTGGCGGAGATAGGGTGGGATGAGAAGGTGTGGGACGACCCGATGACATTTCGTCCGGAGAGGTTCACGGATGACCGTGAATCGAAGGTCGACATAACCGGAAGTAGGGAGATCAAGATGATGCCTTTTGGGGCAGGGAGGAGGATTTGCCCGGGTTCCAATCTAGCAATGCTGCATTTGCAGTACTTTGTGGCGAATTTGGCGAGGGAATTTGAATGGAAATGCGCAGATGGAGAAGAGGTTGATCTGACTGAGAGCCTTGAATTTACTGTTGTCATGAAGAAGCCTCTCAAGGCTAAAATCACACCCAGAAGAATGTAGAGCGTAGACTGATCTGCATGCCCTACTTTCTTTCCCTCGCTTTGCTCTTAAGAAATCCCTAGCTGTCTTTTATATATAATAATGCAGGGCCGGCTCAAAGAGCTAGCAAGAAAATCACTTGCCTTAGGCCGGGCCCAAAATTTAGAGCTTTTCTTTTTGTTTGATTGAATAAAAAAGTATTTTATTTATGTTTGCATAGGTTTTTTTTGTACATTTAATTGTTAATCTTTAGTAAATTTTGATACAAAAATTTAATTAATAATTTTGTATTTCAAAAAACAAGAAAAATAGATTTTAGATAAAGTTCTTGTATTATATATAATTAAGATTTTAATTAAATATTACATATAATAATATGCTAAATACCAAGAAAGTCCCATTTAGAAATTTTGTTTTAGGCTTCAACTTGTGTCAAGCCGACTATGTAATAATGTTTGGTCCTCTTTTGCTTACTTTTCTTCTATCAATGACTATGATTGTTATAATTTTGTGGACACATCAATTAATTTTTTATTTCTTTATTTTATGATATAGAATTTAAAATTTCCGTGTAGGATAAAAGTTTAAATGCATACATAGCCCATAAACCCTAAATCATCTACAAATTACTATTTATAGATCAATTGTCTAATCTATTACTAGAATAAATTAAGAAAAAACATGAATGAGCAAATTCCAACTTAAGAATTCAGAAATAACTGTAATTTACATGCTAATCATGAAGTTGACTCACTAATCTCTCAACTATCTTTAATATCCCCCTCAAACTCAAGTGGTTGAACTTATTTAGGCTGCCTTTGGATGATGAAGTGTAATGCGAACGAGGTGTTATCCATTCTTGTCCTTATTTGGTAACTAAATCGCTTGTGTAAAAAATCTTAATTTATTCTTATTTATCTATCCACTTTTGAAAACACTTATGAAGTAAAAGGTATTCATAATTGTTACTCAAATTTGGTTATCTATTTCTGCAAAATTTCAAAGGGATGTATTAGAGATTGGGGGCAATGGATAGATGCCATGGGCAACGAATGTCCATAAATAAAATTATGACCAAAGAACATTCTATCTATGAAACTGTATGAAGTAAAAACCTTTAATATAATATATAAGACTCTCCTAACTTAATTTTAATCATAACAATATGTATCATTTTGCTGATCAAACTAACTTTAACAAATTTAAATTAAGATTGTCAACATGTACATTAAAAAAGTTAAATTTCATTTAAATATTTTTATCCATTTAATTTATGCAAATAAACTCAACTGGTGTAGACTTCTGAAGTCAATTTTTTATCCATTTAAATTTCATTTAAGTATTAGACTTCTGAAGTCAATTTTTTGACACAAATAAAATATGTCCAATAATTTGATGAATTTCATAAAAAATTGACTAAAAATTTTTAAAAATAGAAAACTAACACGAAGAAACACCTAATATGAAATTCATAATTTTTTTATCATAAAATTTTCTGAATTTCATAAAAATGTTAAAAAATTCTACTTTATTAATTAGATATTAATACATCATTATTTTCACATTTATAAACTTATATTTTATATTTGACTTTGTAGTCAATTTTATATTTTAACAATTAAATATAATATTCAACATTTTATCTCTATATTTAATATTTTACCAAAATATTTAGTATTTAAATATTCAACATTCAACTGCACCTTTTGGCAGCCAGCCGTAGCATTCAATATTTTATACTAACATTTAATATTTTACCTTAGCAATTAACATTTTAAGTTTAGTGTTTAGCATTTTTCCTCCATTTTCAACATTTAAGTATTTAATAGCCAACTATACTTTTAGTAGTCAATTATGGCATTCAACATTTTATTTAGTTAAAATTCTAAATGTAGAGATAAAATGTTGAATATTGGAGTTGACAGCTAAAAGATGCAGTTGACATTTTCGTTGCTAGGGCAGCAACCGATCCCCACTCACAAGGTGAACAAATAACTCCAATAGTTAATTTTTTTAATAAAGTAAATAACGAGTATTGATTATTTGTATTTTATTGTTGATCTTATTCATTGCAATAGATCATGAGAAAGAGCTTAAACCCGCAACCTCCCACTTCCTGAAGTGAGAGACAACTAGTTGATCTATACAAATTCAATCACTTATTTTCCTTAATTATCTTCATGAGGATTGTGAAGTGACTAAAAAACTTCCTCATAATTTATTAAGGTTAAATTTGCATTTAACCATGCATCTTAGATAATGAGAGGTGCTTTATCTTCTAAATCATTATCACAAAAGGTTTATTATAGATTAAGATTTTGTTAAAAATTAATTCCATTAATCACTGCAGTTTCCCTTTTGTGTGGACACAAATTCACTGATAAAAATGAATCAAAGTAAATATTTCTATGAAGAGGGTTACTTTTAATACCTAATTAGGCCCCATGAAATTTGAAGTACGGATTGTATTAATGGGATGCTTGTTTGAGTAGGGGGGCCACTTATTTCATCTTATAAACTCAAAATCCCCTGTGTCATGTAGCCTAATTTGATATACACCTAAGCATCAAGCTATTATGATTCTTTCATGCCATTATCCTAAGTAAATTGTAAATATATATCTTAGTGGAATCCACATCATACTCCAACATCAAATTTTTTATGAGACAATTGTGGTGTTGTTTTAACAAGGCTGAAATTCATATTTGAAATGGGCTCAAATGTGAGGCCAAGCCCAAATCATTAGTTACGAAAACTTGTGCAATTTTAGTTCTTGGAGTATAAGTTTAATTATTGAGGATGAAAAATAATTAGGTTCAATCATCTCTAAAGTCTAAATACAAAAAAGAAAAAGAAAACTCGAATTAGGTTTAAGCCCATTGACAGCCTTGGACTTGGGCTCTCACATGTGATCACAACAGAAAGCCCATTTTCATGATGCCCTAAAGTGAAAAGCAAGAAGGGATATCCATCGTATCCGATTGCTCCATCTGATCTTACCGTTTATTTCTTTCTCCCTCCTCTTTCCCTGATTTCTCTGCGAGTCTGCCACTCCATTGCTACTTCTACTTCAGCTGCAACTGCGCCCCGCATTTTCTTCCTCTCTTTCCCACTCAAATGGCGTCTTTGCAGCAATCCTTCTTCGTCTTCCAACAACAACAACAGCGGCAATATCCATCTTCTCATGCTTCTCCTTTCCGCGTCGTCCTTTCCCCCTCCTCTCGCGTCATTTGCCTTTCTTCCTCAACTCACCTCGCTGTAGTAGATGATGCGAAGATTGAGATAGCAAGAAATACTGTCCGACTCGGATTGCCCAGCAAAGGCCGTCTCGGCTCTGAAACTCTCGATTTGCTCAAGGTCTGTCTTTCCTTCTCTTTCTCTCTTCCCTTTGTACAGTTTCGCTCTGTTTTTCGATGTAATTCTTCATTTCTAACTCTTTATGGCTTTGATTTTTCTTTTTTCTTTTTGTTTCTGTGCGTGAAAAGGATTGCCAATTGTCCGTGAGGCAGTTGAACCCCCGGCAGTACGTTGCTGACATACCACAGGTCTCCTTCTTCTTCTTTTCCTTCGTTTTGCAATGGAAGTTCTAAGGAATGAATGTATGAAGAAGGCCCCAAAAAGAAATGGATTCCCTTCTTCATTTTTCATTGGTGGGGCAAAACGCCACTAAGCAAGTGTAACCCACCTACAACTAATCTCAACTCTTTGCAATCCTTTTTCGATTGTCATTGTCATGCGCTTCAGTTTGACGTGCGTCCTGTTTAGACCCACTTCCTAGACTAATATGCTTTATCGTTGACAGTGGAACTTAGTGCTAATTTGGATGATGGAGTTTTGAATCCTGGGTTTCAAATTTTACGGAGATTCTAATATTTATGCCGCTACATTTTTTGCTTTTCTGTAAAATGTACAATCTTCTCTACAAAATTGAATTTCATAGTTTCATTCTTTCTAGTTTCTTATTTCATATCATAAATTGCGAATCCTCTTTCTTCACCTTTTCCTTATTCTTCTTCCACAGTTACTTGTATTTTCCATACTTGATGTACTTGACGTACTTGATCCTATAACTTCATGTTGTTTCATTCTATCTTATTGCTTTCAAGTTTTGACTATAATCAAAGGATTTATACAATACTGGGGTCTAAGATGTTCCCAGCTCACATGCGTCCTAGGTTTCAGCATGCAATGCTGGTGATCTAGACCATGTTCTCTTGGGGATGGGTGAGGTCCAAGTGATGCTTCTTTTTCCATTGAGTGTGGGCTGGTTGTTTGTGTCCTCACCAGTTCCTAACTTTGTGGGCACTTATCATTGGTTGAAGGGTTCAAAATTTTTCATGGAGAAATTACTGGTCTCAGCTCTCTATAGTGCTCTTAGATGTTCCAGATTGCCAAACCATGTGCCTGGATGTATAAACTCAAGGACTTATGACCAGAGGAGGTTGTTTGTGTCCTCACTAGTTCCTAACTTTGTGGGCACTGATCATTGGTTGAAGGGTTCAAAATTTTTCATGGAGAAATTACTGGTTTCAGCTCTCTATAGTGCTCTTAGATGCTTCAGATTGCCAAACCATGTGCCTGGATGTATAAACTCAAGGACTTATGACCAGAGGATTCTGTGCACATCCTTGAGTTGAGAATCATTTATTTATTTAATTTTTTCCTTAGAACATTCTACTGATATGGTTCATATGATCAAATGACCAAATGAGCAATATACAAGGAGATGAGGACCATTATGAAACTTGGGTGGAAGGGATAAAGAGTGACATAATAGATTGTGGAACTTAGGTGTAAGGGATAAAAAATGACATAATAGATTGTGGAGTAATGGAGGATATGGTTTATCATAGGGTAGAATGGTGAGTGGAACTCAGAAAAGTAGAAATTGATCCTAGATAGATGGGAAAATTGACCCTCTTTATTTCCAGTTGCACTACCCAGGCTCTTTTCTTTTAAGACTCAATATTGAGACTATCCCTTAAATGGATTCTTGGCCCTATATAGATGTGATTTATAAGAGGGAACACATGGATAGAAGGTGGGTGAAGTTCTACTTCCAATAATCTGTCCACCTATGTAATTTTGGTCTTTCAGTTATGTAATTTTGGTCTTTCAGTTTCGATGGGTATCAACCTTTGATTTATCAGAGTTAAAGGTCAAGAGGTGGGATCATTAGATTGGGGTGAGAAGTCTCGATTACCCTTTTTTTTTTTCTGTTCTCATTCACTAAATATTTCCCTCACATGAATGGTTACGTTTTAAATGCTCTGCTGCAGATCTCAAACTTGGAAGTATGGTTTCAGCGGCCTAAGGATATTGTCCGCAAGTTGCTATCAGGAGATCTAGACCTTGGTTTTGTGGGTCTTGACACAGTTAGTGAATATGGACAGGTGTGTGAACTGTTTGAGTATGTCAACAATTTTAACATTCGTTTGCTTTCTTTGATTCTAGTGTCTTTGGAGTTTTGACTATGATTTTTTAATGACAGTAAGTATTAGTTTCTTGTGGTCTACAACACAAAACTGAATCTTTCTTTTTTTTTTCGCATCGATTTGCAATTCACACAAAGTGGGCTGCCAGTGAAACTCATGGTCTTTATTACATGGACCCAAACATTTTGATTTGAATAAAACAATGGTATTTGGTGAATTTCACTAACACTTTGATTTGATTCAAGCAATAGTTTCTTGTGAAATTCGCTCAAACACTTGAAACACACTGCCATCCAAAATTAAAAAGAAGAGGAAATTTCATCTAAATCCTGTTACAATGACAATGATGAGTAATATTTTGATGGTACTATCTTTAGTATAATTTTGCTTAAACTTTCAATGAATTTTTATTTTTTGAGGTAGAGATAAATAATACATAAACAATGTTGCAAGTAGCTATATTTGTACTAGTATACTACTAATCCTCAACATTGAGCTAAAAGTAAAAGCTTATTTGCAGATACCCACTAAGTTATGCACTAAGTGTTAAATCCCACCTATGAATCAGCAATTAGAAAAAGTACGCTTTTGTTGGGAGCATCAATGTGAAAAATGCCTCCGTCTTCTTCTTCTTGGTTTTTCCACGGAGAACATGTCAGGCAGGTCCGAGGTTAGGGTGAGAATGGATCTGATTTGGGTGGGGCAAGTAAAACTAGATCAACCCCTCTTCACCTTGCTTAGCCTAGATTGTTCTCCTGTGCCACCTACAAACATACCCCCTCACTTTAGCCCTTTAGAAGAAGAAAAAGGGCCACAAGGGCCCAAAAGCCTGGCCTGAAACTTAGACCTACATTTACCAAGTTTGCAATGACATTGTGGAATACCATTGCACCTGGGATGGAGGGAGCTCTGCCTTTTGATTTTTAGGGCAAGTTTGTACACATCGATTTTCTATGGAAATTGATTTCCTTGATGATTTCTATTTCCATAGAAAATGAAGTCCTTAGATTGTGTTTTCTACGGATATTAATTTCTTTAGTTTAGTGCAATAAAATGTTCCCCTAATAATTTATAAATGAATTCTCTTTGTTGTTAGGTGGGAGAGATGTAGGTTATAACTCGATTATAGCTAATTCTAGATGATGATGGTGATAATGATAATGATCATAGTTATCGTCATAATCAAATAATAACAACAATAACAATTATATACATTAAATAGTTGATTCAATCTATATTTTACTTAAAATGATAATATTATGTCATAAGGAGTACAATTGATTTGGATATTTGCTTGATCTACCTCAATTTAATCTAGAAATTCATAAGCCAAGTCGGATTAGGTTGGTTCATTGATCGAGCGGTGGGTAAGCATAGGATGTAGGTTGGGTTTGGTCACGAGTCAAATAATAGATTGTAGATAATGTTTTTGGTTAGGTTTGACCATCAACTAGGTTTCAAGTCTTAGATTGGTTCATAAGTTTGGTTAAGTTGACTATGATACAAAGGTTGGATTGGTTGGGTCACAGATTGGGTAATGGATCACGTCAATTGGATCATGAAATGGGTCATGGGTCATGGATCGGGTCATAGGTTGTGTTTGGGTTGGATCTTGGGTCATAGATTGGGTTGGACCATAGTCTGTGCATTGGATCATATACCTTGAAATCCACAAGCTGTGGAATTTGCTATTCGGCTCATAGGAATTCATTTTCCATGCTTGTGGAAAATAATCAAGTCACGGATACCATTTTCCATGGAAAATGTTTGCATGGAACAATGGAAAACAATTCAACGTGGAAATCATTTTTTATTTCCATGGAAAATGTTGTCCACTTATGTTCATTTGGTCCTTTATGATGTGAACAGATTGGGCCATACAATGAAATTTGTTCTAGATTTAGCAATTTAATATTAAATATTTGTTGCATGCACACATGCACAAATATCAAAGGTCCCAAGGATTAACTTAGCAGGCTTCCATATTCATCTTCTTCTTTCCATCGTTTGCAATGCTTGCTCTCTCTCTCTCTGAGAGTTGATTACAAGAGATTGCCTTTTTTTTTTTCACTCGATGTCCACAGACAAGGACTGATTTCCAATGGAATTGGATCTCACAACAAACAACTAGAATCTCTCGAGCACACTACTCTTCTAATACTCTTCTCTCCTCTCTTTTCTTGGATGTGCTTGGGCTTGCAAGCCTATCCTTATGATATGGAAAAAGGCTTAGAGATAAAACAGAGATAAGGAGGTCGTTTCTATCTTCGAACTTTCCAAACTTATCTCCTAAGCAATCAATTCTTATCTATACAAGACATGGATACGACAGGGACACACCACGGATACAACTGGGACATGGATTTTTGATGCAGGAGAAGTAAAAGTACAAGAGAAAGAGTACTGCCTTTTCCTAAAACTTAGAGAGAATCAAGACTCAATTTTTTCTTTTTCATAATTTAAAGAGAATCAAAAGGATTGAATAAATTTCGTCATATGTCGTCACTTCACATGCACCCATAGAAGAAGACCTCAAAACATTATCAAAACCTAACTTGTTACTTGAGAAAAGGATCCTAATCCAGCTTACCATTAGTCTTGCCCTATTTTAAGCAGGTACAACTTAAAATGACATCTCTTTTAGCTTATCCTGTGGGGGTGTGGGATGTCACCCGAAGAGGGAGAGGGTCGGGGGGGGGGGCGGGAGGGGGGGTGTCGGGGTGGGGTTAGTAGGGCTGTGCTTGAGGTTCCCCCCCTCCGTCATAAAAAAAAAACTCTCTTTTGGCCTTGTGACTTGACCCCAAGGAAAGTGACGGAGACACAAATTGACAACTTGCTAAATAAAATGACTAACTTGCTAAATATAACACAACTAGTAATTCTTATCCAATTTGCTAATTAAGACACTAATGGGCCCACTTTTGTTGAACTAGACAATTCAAATGGTTGCCTACAAGCTGTACTACATCATTTTTACATAATAAAATGAGGTATTCAGCATGACATAATATGGGAATGTTGCCTACTTTAAAGTGTCTGGGTAATCATAGCTGAGATATAATTCATTTTCGGTGCTTGAACAATGCTTGATGTTTTGAATAGATTCTCACATAGCATGCAATTAACTGAGAATTCCTTGCCAGACATGTGGACCATTTGCATGGCTCAAGACTTAATTTGCATAGTGAAGCACATCCAGTACTAAAAGTGATATTGCAAGATTGCCATGTTTGTTCATGTGTCAGATGCTCATTTACAGGGAATAATTTTATGTTGACAGCTTCAATTGCAATTTAAACACAGGTTAATAATTTAGATGGGTGTTTGTCAGTTCCAGAACCAGATAGGAGAGTGTAGATACAAATTGGCAGAAATGAACTCCAAATCTGAGGGTGCAATCAGAGCCTTTAAAATTGTTCAATTAAAGGCTTTTGTAACTGATTTACCTAAAAGGTTTGTAGGGCCTCTTGCTGTAACTAAAACTACGTTATAATAAGGCTCAATGATTTATTCACATGGGATGGAGATGCTCATTATTGTTTCATTTGTCTTGTGTTGATTCTTGAAATAATTTGTCACTAATCTTTGTGATTTAAAATGTTTGATGTGGAAATGTATTTAAGTAAATAGCAACCCTTGTTGCAACTAAAACTACACTTATACGAGGCTTGAAGATTTATTTACACAGGAAGGAGGTGCTCATTAGTGTTACCATTCTTTCTGTGTTGATTCTGGAATTGGTTATTCACCAATCTTTGTGATTCAAAATGTTCATGGGATGTATTTACTAAATAGCATAAGTAGTTAACAGACATTTTATTTTTAAAACTTTTGGCAGAGTAATGCAGATTTGGTTTTAGTTCATGATGCTCTAGACTATGGAGATTGCCATTTATCTCTTGCGGTAAGTTTGATCAGCTTCTATATTTAGTCTGCTGAAAGATTCACACTGAAAACCTCTTAGTTCTACATACATTTGGTAACAATTGCAAGTTCATGATTTACCAGGTTCCTAAGTATGGGATTTTTGAAAATATCAACTCCGTACGCGAGCTGGCCCAAATGCCTCAGTGGACTGCTGAGAAGCCTCTGCGAATAGTGACTGGGTTTTCCTATGTATGTGCATGTTTGAGACTGTTACTCCATGCCACTTTTCTCTTTTTTGAGCTTGTTTTCTTTCTTGCTTACTGCCTCCAAAGATGCTATAATTAGTTAACTTGGAAAAAAAATTTCCCTCTGTGCAGCTGGGTCCTAAGTTTATGAAGGAGAAGGGATTTAAGCATGTCTCTTTCTCAAGTGCTGATGGAGCCCTTGAGGCAGCACCTGCGGTGAGTGTTCTCTAGACATTCACCTAAATGATTTGTTTGTTCCAGAAATAATGAAAAAGAAAAAAAACCTCATTCAGTTGTCTTTATCTTTAATGCTCTTGAATGTTATGCCACTTCATGCTGTGGCAATGTGGCATACCATTCTGGAAGGGAGATGTTGTTGTCATGTTTCAGCTTTTGACACTTTACTATTTGATGATTACTCTTATTATGTTTCTGTTTTTTTTTAAGTATTGTTATGGCCATTCTATAGCTTTTTAGCATTCTTTCAATTCATTGATCATCCTTTTTTTTTTTTTATATTGTATCATGTTACATCTTTTCCAGTTATTAGCCACCCCCCCTTCTACAAGGGTAAAAAAATACAAAAAGGGTGTAGTCCACTGTTTTAACTAGCATAGCTCTACCATTCTCCTTGGAAGAGAGGGTTTCAGGATTCAGGGTAGGCTAACAAATACAGGAGGTCGGTAAACATATTGTAAATTCATGTTTTATTAACTTTAACTGCAAAGAAGAGATTGGATAGCCCAATTTTGACTAAATTTCTTCTATTCGCTACTTTCTGCAACAAACAGGTTACTACAGTAGCATTTTTTTAATTACTTGTTGGTTTACCTCTTTGCCTGAAGTGTCTGATAAGAAATGATATTTGAAAGGCAGTTATTTCGCTCTTTTGTCACTCATTTTCAGAAGTGCTGTGAACTCTTTATCAGTTGCAGTTGCATGTCTGCATTATGAACATGCTCCAACCTTCTCCTATCCTATTTTTTACAACGTGAGACTAGTGGTGTTTGTTCCACTCTGTCGCTTCAGTCACAGGATTTGAGATCTAGCTTGTCAACAAGATCCAATAGACAGCATAGGAGCTTGCAGTAAAACATAACTCCTAGCATTCAGTAAGACAGAAGATCTACTGTTGGTGCATCAGTATTCGAAGATTGATTGTCAAAGTCTAACAGTTGATAGGACAGGGTTTGCTACGACTTTATTACTTGTTGGTATACCTCTTTGTCTGAAGTGTCTGATAAGAAATGATATTTGAAAGGCAGTTCTTTCGCTCTTTTGTCGTTCATTTTGCTGTGAACTCTTTATCATTTGCAGTTGCATGTCTGCATTATCAACATGCCCCAACCTTCTCCTATCCTGGAAATTTGGTTACTGTTTTAAATATTTAGTAGTGCAGTTGTTTTACAAGAGGCCATTTGGTTGTTGGGATTATGCCAAATTCGAAATTCAACCTGTTGAGATGTTGGGATCAATTCAGACATTAAAAAAAGAGTGTTTCAGTGATTTTGTGCATCATAAATTAATTGGAAACTACATTATAACTTCGTCTTGTAATGCCATTTTTTTACCATTAATGTGAGATCAGTTAAGGGGTACAAGACCCTTCGATCACTTAAGTATTAACCATCAAGGTACATCTTTTCTTTAGGATACCTTAATAAAAACCTCCTTATAATATGCTTCAAAATCTCAGACAGATGAGCAGAATAGGGAACCAGTTTTGCTAGGCCAGTACACTTTCAGATTCTAACAATCAGTTCCCTTCAATGTGAACAAATTTTATGAAAGGGATATTTATATGTTTCTGGTAGAAAATATTGATGTCTCTGTCAAAGTTGACTGCACCCAATACATGTAAAATTGAACATTTTCCCTTTTAAATGAAATTGCACTTTGACATGTTATTGATGCCTGACATAGGCAATTTCTCCCTAGTTTGTGTTTTATTTTGGCTTAACTTAAAAAAAAGAAATCCATACTAGCTTCTTTAGGTTGTTGAAGGAATTTTATGATTTATATTGATTTTCCTTTAGTTCTGCTGTAGATGGGAATTGCAGATGCCATTGTGGATCTTGTAAGTAGTGGAACAACATTAAGGGAAAATAACTTGAAAGAATTAGAAGGCGGGATTATATTAGAAAGCCAGGTAACAGTCTTTAAACTCGCACTGGAAACTTATTAAACCATGCCTTAGAATATTGTTATGGCATTAATTTTCTAAATTTCCAGATACGGCAGGTGTCAATTTACTTCTGCCTTAACAATGACATTTGCAAGTGGATGGATGTTTCGCAGGCTGTTCTTGTTGCAAGCAAGAAATCTCTCATACAGAGGAAAGGAGTCTTGGACACCACTCGTGAGATTCTTGAAAGGCTAGAAGCACATCTGAGGGCACTTGGTCAATTTACGGTAATCTCAAAAGTGTAGTTGTTTCTATCCTTAATACCCGAGTGTATACGTTCATCAATTGTCATATTTACACTTGCTCAGGTGACTGCAAACATGCGAGGAAGCAATGCAGAGGAAGTGGCTGAAAGGATTTTAAGCCAGCCATCATTATCAGGGTTGCAGGTAATGCTTCGAAAAGGATGTAGAATTCAGTCTGAAATCATAAAAGATAACTACGCAGCATCCAGATGAAGTTTGGCTAAAATATACATCCTGCTTGTGGTTTTGGGTGCGTAAAAAAGCAGCATTTCGGAGGAGTGGATAATAAAATGCAGTATATGGATTTTCCACAAATAATAGCATGTTGTTTCATTACTTAACTTCTGTGTCAGAGTTCGACTTGAAAACATTATAAAAATCTATAATTCTTGCAAAATTTGGATAGTGTTCAGTTGTTTGAAGGGCTGCAGGTTGGGTGCTCTGGGCCACATTGACATAAATGAGCCCATGCCTAGATTTTATATACCAAGTCTGAGCCACCCACCCAAGTTGGCCCTATTTCATTATGCCCAAGTGTGAGACCGGATTGTAGGAGCAAGCCTGAGTTAAAATTGGGCTTAAAACAATCTGGCTTAATTGAGTGCTCTTGGACAAAACTTAACGATGGAAAAGGGGGGGACATCAATTTGCAGAGAATAAAAAGGGTAAAACATGAGAGAGAGAGAGAGGACCTTGGAGCAAAGCTACTCAACCCAGGATTCCTAGAAATGTAGGGTAGGGTTTGGTCTGGTTTGGAGGAGAGAGAGGACCTTGGAGCAAAGCCTACTCAAGCCAGGATTCCTAGAAATGTAGGGCTTGGTTTGGTTTGGAGGAGAGATAGGACGTTGGAGCAAAGCCTACTCAATCCCGGATTCCTAGAAATGTAGGGCTTGGTTTGGATCTGGGCTTGAGCAAATGAAGAGCTTGAGAGGCTGAGGGAACTTAGTTTTTTATGACATGAACACTTGAGTTATAAGGAGAATCCAGACTTGAGCTTTTGTTGCGCTTTTGGGCTGGTTCAGGCTTTCAAAATATTCAGCCCTAGACCAAACTGGATTCAAATGAGATCTGCTGTTTGGAGCCTGTTTTCAGCCGAACTTAGCCTAGATAGGCCTGAGCCCAAAATTTTCGGGCCTTTTCATGCAGGTTCAGGTTGGGGTTGGCCTGAGTTGCATCCTAGTTGTTTCATATCTATGGCATATTTAAATCAGCGCCATTTGAGCTAAGCAGTGCCATGGCAGCAAATGATTGGCGAAGTTCCACGTGGTATTATCTTTTGATGCTCCCCATGTTTTGTGCTATTTCAAGTCACTATCCAATTTTCAAGTAAAATTATTGTTTGCCTTTATTGTCTTTTCATTTTTTACATTAAAAAATGGTGCTTTCATGCCTAATTGTATCCATGCGCTAATGGTTCCACTTGCATGTTTTATTGTTTTTCATTTAGCTCATATAAACTCAAAAGGCCAGACCTAAATAAATGTGATGAGGATTTGATGATGAGAACGACGACGGCGATGATAAAATTTATTTCAAACTGCATGCACAATCCTTGCTTTAAGTTTTTGATTTTTAGTGTTTAGTCTCTCTCTCTCTCTCTCTCTCTCTCTCTCAATTCCTGTGTACGGCTATTATTTATGCAGGGACCTACCGTAAGTCCAGTCTTCTGCAAACGTGGTGGGAGGGTCACTCCAGATTTCTATGCAATTGTCATATGTGTACCCAAGAAGGAGTTGTATAAGTCGGTTCGGCAACTACGAGATGTGAGATTCTTTTCTGTTTAATGAAATTTTGTGGTTCAGTTCTCATGGGATGTTTCTCTTCAGTTTTACTTAGAAGGGTCACTTCACAATAATTTTCTGGTTCTACTTGGCATGTGCTTCCTGGATGTGTGCAATTTTACTTTTGAGTTCCTGAGTAACAATATTTTCAGCTAAATTATTAGTGTGAACATAGTTGATATGACTTTGTTTGAACTTAAGATCTTGGACAATTTTTCATTTTTCTTCAAAAAATGGGTCTTATCTGAGTTTCACTATGCTCACATTCAAGTACATACTCGATTGTACACATGTGGTGACATGCTGGGCTGTTCAAGACATCCATCATAGTAGGCCCAGCACATATGTTCCCTGATCCAAACAATTGTTGGTTTCATTCATCATGTGAACCAATTTAGAAAACATGGATAACTAAGAACTGCTGGACCTCTGGTGCTTTTATTTACTATTATATCAGTTACCATTTCAAAAAAAGAAAAAACTAAGAAGTGTTGGACTGGACAATGGCCTGTATTTGTTATAAATGTTTGTCACCAATTTTTGATGCCCCAGGGTACATGCATGATGGATCACACCTGATTGGTTGCATTGATTTTGCAACGCCATCCTGATATGCATGCAAACCTCATGTTTCTCTTATATGCCATTGTGAACTTTGTTTTTTTTTTTTTTTTTTCAGATTGGAGGAAGTGGAGTTTTGGTTTCTCCATTGACGTATATATTTGATGAAGAGACTCCAAGATGGCAGAATCTTCTTGTGAAACTTGGACTATGATTATCTTTCTTCGTGATTGGTGTTCCTTTATTTTTGTAGATGCAACAGCTGGCAAGTGTCTTGAATTGGTTAGTGGATTTCCATTACATTCATAAGATTCAGTGAAAACACGGTTGTCAACATATTTAATTATGTAAGATGAACCTCATTAGAGTGTAAATCTTTCTTGTGTAAAGTATTCTCAAACTTTACACTTCGCGAATTATCATAATGTTTTTTCCTTGCCAGTTAAGCAGTTTTGTTTCCTCTTCATGTTCTACTGTGAATTTTCAGCTCCATGCTTTCATGTGAGCATCACATGTTATGTTGTAAGATCAGACGACACCACCTTCCCTTGTCAAGATGGTGTGAAGAGAGTGACATTTCAAATACATAGACTTTCCTCTTAATGTGCTAATTATCATTTTAAACATAACACCACCTCTAATGACTTGATGATGAAAAATCACATTGTACATGTTAAGAAAATTTAAAATTTGACATCCATAACCAGATGATAAGACAATCTGTCCATCCACCCAAATGTAGCGTGCATGCACACACACAGAGTGATACTGGAGCTATTAGTTTTATTTTTAAATTTAGAATAATTTAGGGCTATTTTCTTGATTTTTAATAATGGTCATATTTTGAGTCCAATACAATGTTCCAATTACATGAAATTGAATCAGTTAATGGATTACCATTCCAACGAGCCCCAATTTATGCTATCCAGACACTAATTAGAGAAGTTATGGCCAATTTTTTTTTAAGGATTATTTTGGTTGGGAATTTCTTATTAATTTTGTCTAACTTGGTTTTGTTTATTATTGAAAAGGATTAGTTTTAGTAAGTTTTGTTATTAGAAAGTCAAGATGTATGGGGATTATGAGTTTGGTTAGGAAATACTTCTGTTTCTATTTGTAGTTATTTATAAATGAAAAGGAGAGGGAAGAGGGGATTTGATTTGTGAGTAAATTCGTGTTTACCTTTTAGGTGGGTTTTTGGAAGTATAACATCACTGTTGGTGTTTCTTAGGCTTAGAAACTAAAGTGTTTTTGAGTCTGTTCTTTGGGCATCTTAATTTCATGCCGGTGAGTGTATTTTGATGCTTTATCAATTCTTTTGTTTGCTTTTCCATTTACTCGGTTTCTTTTGCGAGTGGTTTACACTAGAAACCTTAGAAATTTGCGTTGTAGTCTTAGGAGAGACCCTAGACTGCATTAGAGAGAGACTATCTGATGATCTAAATCAAGTTGTATACCTTTTTTTTATGCATGGTGAAACCAATCTTTCTCATCAAGATAGAATATGAGACATTGGTTTGTATCTTTTTCTTGATAACAGTTCATTTGTTTCTGATTGAGGATCTATGGATGGATAGTCAGCTTGCTTTTTTAATTACGCAAGAAGGTTCGGTAATGTTTCAACTTTTACTTGTTTCAGTCATGCATGAAGGTCAAATGGTCTCTCCATTTCCACCCATTAGAACATCCCTAGAAAGATGTATACATGAATTGTTTTGTGAAATGAGAACCTTTTGGCTTAGAGACAAATATAATGATCTAAAAGCTGTGCAACCATTCTTCTGTCTTGTTGAGGCCCTAGGATTAGATGCACGAACTCAGCTTGGTTCACTTAAGGCCATCACTACAGGCATTCTATTTTAGAATGATTGGGTGAAATAGACTTTGTTCCTTTGTTAAAGATGTTTTACTTGAATTTATAAATGAAGAAGTCATGTTATCAGGTTATAAGTTGTGATATCTTTAACTTTATGTTTCTTCTGTTGTATTTGTTAGGAACCTTCAAATTTTATGATTCTCTCACCTGCAATTTTCACACTTCATTAGTAAAAAGGTGTATTATAGGTGGTTGTGGAATGGAACTCTCAAGTATGTTTCATGTTTGATGTCTAGAATGATAAAGAATTATTAAGAATATGAATGATTCTGAAAGAGTTAGTGTGTTTGGTAAAAAGGATAATTTTGAAATAGTAATTGTGGTTTTTTGAGTCGCTTATGTTTATTTAAGAGAAGGTATTGTTTTCATTCTAAATGAGAATCATTCTCATTCTTCTAAGAATACCTTACCTAACATTAAAGCTGCCATTGTGCACGATAATTGCAGGGACATTACCAAAGCTGAAGGCTTGAGTGAGTTCTATTAGGCCTACTTAGGCAGATTAGAGTTTGTAGTAGGCAAATGAACAAAGAATAGTGTGAAGGTGGCTTTACTGTTTGGAAGTCAAAATGTTTCAGCTTGGAGCAAAAGCCTCACCTTTTTGTTTATTTACCTTTCAGGCCAAAAAAAAGCAAGGAAAAAATGTTCGTGCTTTACAGTTTTATGTTCAACCTATTGAAATTTAAGTCTTCCAGATTTTCAAATGGAAATACTCTTCTATTCATTCGAATGAATGAAAATTAAATTATAATAAGGTGTTCGTTTGGTGAGTATATTCATTCGAACGAATTGAGAATGAACTGAAAGTTCGTTCGAATGAATTTATACGCGGGGGTAGAATGACAACTTTATCTAAAAAATTGAAAACGGGTGTGTAGAGTCAGATTTTCTGGGTGTTTATATGACTCTCTTTCTGTTCATGTTAAATTTACTTAATTGAATTAGAATAAAGATGAGTCTGAATGGTGCATTTGGGTGTGTATCCAAATTTGTAGGTGTGCACACACTTCGCAGAAGTGCTTGATTCTTAGATGATTGGAAGAACGTCCACATATGTTTTCTTTTGGTTGCTGGTAAAACTAACCGGTTTATTTCTGATCTGAGTTCAAATATTTAAGTTAAAATTTAATTCAGTAAAATTGAATTTGGTTTTCATTGAATATAATTTCACGGGTGAGTTTCATTTTTCATGAGATTTGAGTCTATTTTTTCGGAGAGAATCTAGATTAAGTTCTTATTTTTCAATTAACTTTTCGTTTGTCTAGAATTGTAGGGAACGGAAACATTAATTGGCGTTGAAAATAAAAGAGGATCCGAGAAACTTCTTCATTTTCTGGGGCGACTGCGTGATTTGAGTTCTCGCAAATGCACCGGAATTTGAGTCAGATCTTCGTTTACTATTTTTTTTTTTGTTGAAGGTCTAAGTAGGTCTTAAAATTTATTCTACCGTTCGTAAATTTTTTTATGATTTTTACTTCTTTTCTGTCACTAAACTGTAGGTGCGGCGTATTATACAGATCAACTAGTTATGAGATCCTGGTGATATGTGTCTTTGAAAGGTCATTCCTTGAATATGTATCCCACTAAAATTTACCGTAATTGAATTAGTAAAGCCATGGTTTTAAAGGCTGTAAAATTCAAAGATTAAAAATAATTTTAATAGATTAAATTTTAGAGAGTTTAAAAAATGTGTGCTTGATTGTTTGATTAAGGTGATTTTTAGTAGGCATACTTATTCAATAAATGATCATTCTGATACACCCAGCACCACTCTATACACCACACAGATCTAGATGAAGTTGAACTGACAAAAGAGTTCTACTCTTTTACATGAACTTTATATGAGAAGAGTCGAGGGGACGATTACTATGTGAAGGGCGATTTGTACTGAGCAGGAGTCCGATTATCGATCGTTTTTGTAAAAAAAAAAAAACTTAAGAAGAGAGAAAAATATCTACAGATATATCGTCGAGACCATTTTTTCGACCCCAAGTACAAAGGAGTTTTTTTCCTCCCCAGTTTTCGTTGGTGCTTTGGGAATTCTTTATTTTAGATCACGTATCTCAAGTTCTTCCTTGAAACTTTTAGAGCTCTGTGATTGGTAATTGACATTGTTTGAGATTAATAAAATTGCTTGCTATTGGGTTCACCCAAAATCAAATTTGTTTCTTATGGTTTTGGTCTTATTACACCTCATTTTTTCTTGCATTTTTCTCTGTAATTTATCCTTATCATTATCACAAATAACAACGTAAATCTCGATCCCAACATCAGAAAGCATCAAGACTATCAGGGTGGGACTTACATCTACTACATGGCAGTATGGCACCACCAACTTCACCCTTTTATGTGTTCTAACAGAACCATCCCTTGTTGATGATTCCTTTGAGTGAGTGCCAAATATTTCCATGTTTTTTTTCTTTAACTCATAATGCTAATCAGTTGGTGAATTAATGATTGCATTTGTGATATGTTAAAAAGTACTTTTCCTCCTCAAGATTCAAGGTTATGTTCATACATATTTTGTTGATTTCCAACGGAACATATGTATTTTGCGAACTTAATTGTTTTTTTCAATCAAAATTTTGTTGAAAAATGTTTACATTTGTCATTTCGATTTGTTTGTTGAATTTTTTACAGCACTTTGAGTGTCTAAACTAAATTTTAAATTTTTACCACACAGTGACCGTGAAGATTTTCTGGTGCAATCATCAATTGGGTTCATTCGATAGGTGTAATACAGTCTACTAGTCTTGTCTTGTCAAAGTTGTAAAATAAAGAACTCCACTAGTAAGTAATAATCGGCATTGGTGGTTCACTTAGTTTAAACTTTTAGGATTAGAGTAGAGGTCTTAGATTCGAATCTTTCTAAGCTTACTTGATACATGATGTTCGCAGTATAAACCAACCTCTGAACTGAGGTACGACTTTCCGGTCTTCATAAGTTGTGACATTGAGCTGTTCAGGAGAATAAATAGTCTTTTCGTTTCATTTATAGAGGGATTCCCATTCTACAAACACTTACGACATCTATGGATGAAATTTCACAAATTGATTCCATTCCATCAATCAAACAAGGGGCCATAATTGCCTAACCAAAAGCTGGTTCAGTTCCTAAAATAAGCTGGAACAAAGTATCGTAGACTGCGGTTGGTTACCACACAATTGGAATGGGAGAGAATAGAGAAAGTTCATAGAGAAGCCAGCACTTTTCCAGCCACCACACAAATGGGTGGTTGAGATTCTTCTTTGGGTAGAGCATTTGATATCATCTTGTGGGACCCACTCACACTGTAATCTCAGCCTTTGATTAAAAAGGCAGCACCATCAGAAGGGCCTCTGCTCTGTAGCAATAGAAGATTCTAGTGAAAAAAATCCTAATTTTGCCTGTTTCATCATTCTGAACTGCCCCATTATAGTTTCCAAGAATCATATGTTAGCATGGAAACCATGATCATTCACTACAAAAGGGACACTCACATTTTTTATGATGATTAAAGCCTCTTATAATGCTCTTTACTCATGATCACTCATTAAAAGAGAATGTCGGAGATTTCAAAGAAAACCCTCTCCACCCATGAAGTCCTTGTCCCATAAACAAATCCATTGTTGAGGAAGTGGAACTTGTACTCAACCACTTAGCATCATCTCACATTCAAAAAGAAGTTTGATGAAGATCCTCCATGATTGTTTAGATGACAAAGGATTAAAAACCAACTTTTTCTTTTCTTTTCTTTGTTTTGTTTAATCAGTAAAATCATCGATCAAACTTCATCCAATGGGAATCAATGATATTGGGTTGTTTTCTACTGATTCAACTTATAAAGACAGTGCTTATGCTAATAACGACAGTGATTTGGTGGGTGGGCCTGTCTTTGAATTGAATTTCATCATTGAAGCTTGTTGAAGAGGACATCCAAAAGATCTCTGTCCTGATACTGCGTAGATGAAAGGAATCATGGAAACTCGATTGAGGCCATATTCCTCCTCCTTTTGTGATCCTTTACCCACCCCTCCTCTTTTCCCATATGTCATTACTTTAGATAGTGACCATGGCAAAATTGACTGATGTAGTGTCCATTTCTAGCTTTCACTCGTGATGTAGGAAGCTGCAGTATCAGAAAAGGCCCTTCAAAAACTATTTAGTAAAATAAATAAAAAGGACGCTCATTTTAACATAGGTAAAATTTATTATTGGAGTGAAATTCCCATTTTACCTCTATCTATCGATATGCAGAACGGTGTGTTATCGGTACATCGGTACTTGATGAATGATACACCGTTACTTGATGAACGATACACCGATAGAGATGGCTGATCATAAAAAAATAGTGATCGGCAAGTCAAGGATTCTTTTAAATTTATTAACTTTGATTGAAACGCTAATAATGGGTATTGGATTTGTCTCTTTGCATAGTGACCATGGCAAAATTGAGTAATGTGCAGTATCCATTTTTAACTTTTACTTGTGATGAAGGAAACAAATTTCTTATTTTTAGGGAAATTTTAGAAAATTTCTTTAAAGTTTTCTTATAATTTTAAAAAGCACACTGTGATTTTTAAAATATTAAAAAATTTCTGAGTTTGTATTAATTTTTTAAAAATTCTCTTGACCATTAGTCAACACATTCTATGAAGTAAAATAACACAAATACCCTTTTCAAAAACAATAAGAAAGAGGAATAAAATTATAATAAATGATTTCTCATAAAAATAAAAATATTTCATGACAATTAATAATATAAAAAATGGAGGATGAGTCTAAGAAAAAAAAAAGTGAGGTAAGATTTACAATAAAAACATTAAAAAATCTCTTCAGTATTTATGGGAATCTGAAAAACAAATGAAAAAATATAATTCAAAAGAAAAGAAAATAATAAAATAGGAGTGATTCTCCAAATTCTTTCTAGTGCACAGTCTAGATAGCTCCCAACAAGACAAATGATCGATTTCTTTTGATAAAAATATCACCTCACCTGTGCCCTCTATATAGTTAGAATAATATAATTTTTTTTAAGACCAAGATATCTACAAATCTTTATAGTTACGGAAATATAATTATTTATTATTATATAGAAAAAGGTTTGGAATAAGAGATTTTTTTTGTTTGTCAGAAAAAATGAGGACAAATTATTAAATATGTTAAGTTGGGAGTTTCAAGTCTCACATTGTCTGATATATAACTCAAATGAAATAATTTAATTAGTTAGATTTATCATTAAACGAACTATTGATAGTTGATTTTACATATAACACAAGTTTCAAATCAATAGCAAATGATTTGATTAGTCAGATCAAATGGTGATTAGCTATTCACCTAATTACTCTTGAGACCTCTCAAAAGTCAAGACGAATGACGATCGTACAAACCTTTAAATATATTTATTGGTGAGCAATGATGTCGGCTCGATGAATGAAGCTACAATTTTAGTAACTACCAGAATCTTTATTTCTTCGTCACCATGTGAACGACAGTGAACATAATATTTAAGGATTTAGAGAAGAATCAATATTTTAATAAGATTGATAATCTTTCATTTTAAGAGGTAGGAGGTTTTTCATAATTTTTTATATGTAAATTTAAAAATAAATAAATTAATCGATAATACTTAGAGTGAGTATTTTCTTCAAATTACGGTAGTGCCACTAGGCTTGAGAACATGACAGTGACTTGGATGAAATTGGAGTTTGAGAAATTTGAAATTTAAAATCATGTCATTTGCACTGACTTTTGAAAAAGTAAAACATGCTGAAACTTTGGACAATGTTACTACTAAATACTAATATAATGATTTCTCCTCTCCTCTTTAATGCTGAAAACTTTTGACTTAAATTGCTTCAAGTATCAATTTTCTGTACATGCAAAGACAAAAGAAGGTGCCAAATTGCTTCAGATGTCAACTCTCTGTCTCCCCATCTATCTATCAAAGATCTTCCATGGGTAAGTTTAATTTGACATTTAACTCAAACAGACTTACTGTATTATAAAAGATTAATCATGTGATCGAAAAGTCTTTATACTTCGATTATAAAAACCCTTAAATTCAAAGAAACTTACTATATTTTACAAGATTGATTGTGTGATCTTCCATGGATAAGTTTAGTATTCATTTTTTACTCAAAGAGACTTACTATTCTCTTTATTTATTTTTTAAATCATTCTCCTTAAACTTATTTTGATTAAAATGTGACCAGTAATTTAATTAATTAATTCATCAACTCTTTAAATAGGTAAAAACCCTCGAAATGGTGCTATGAAGTCGACAATACAAAAAGGCACACCTACAATTGCCCTTTAAATCGCATTATTGAGTTTAGGCCATTCTATCAGCTTCAACTCCCTCTAGAGATTTTTTATAATTTATGATGTCATCAATCAACTGCTGTGACATATTAATTTTAAAGAAAAATTTTAAAAAGAGTTTTCAAATCTCTTTATATAAAGAAATTGCTCTTTAAATATTAAAATGAATCACATATTTTTTTAATGAGATATAAAAATAATAATAAAGATATGAATTTTATAAAATTTGAATTTTATTCGATCATTTTAGTCCTATGATTTTAAACATTAAAAGTTTCTTTTCTTTAAATATTGGTTTTTCAGAACCCATCTTACACTATTAGGATTATTTGATTGAGAAATTTTCTTTAAATTATATTATTTATAAGACTCTATCCCATCCACTCAACTAGATTGTTAACGATTCATAACAAATGTATAGTCTTCTGTTGAAATTATATACTCTACTCTCTTGTGGTATTTTTTACAATAATCGATTCACCTGTGATAACCACTTAGAGTTGAAATTCAAAAGGCATTCAAACCATCACTTTAATTCTTACTCATCACTTTATTTACTCGAGTGGTTAGATACTCTCATCTTGCATAGGAAGTTTACCCCTTAAAGAAGGGGTAAAAAAATCGCCTCGACCAAAATATAGGGCGATATGTAAATCGGTCGATAAAATTCTCTCTCCTCTTTTGGGTATGTGTGTTTTTTCTAAATATAGGTATTTTTTTCTGAATTAAAATAAATAAAAAATCCAAAAGGAAGTTTTTTTTTTTTAAAAAAAAATTGAAAACGAAAATATCGCCGGAGATATAACTCGGTCCCACCACCGTTTTGATTTTTTTTTTTTAAAAAAAAAGACTGATATTTTGAATATCAGACCGATATATCAGCCGAAAACTTCCGTATACAGCCGTTACATGATAAGGCACTGAAAATGTGTATCATATTGGCTGATACGTTTGGTATTGGCCGATATCTTAACCACTGCGTTAAACCCTTGGAGAACCTAATTTGATCTATGGTGCTTGTAGGTGGTGCCATAGATAGAGAGTTTTACTTAAGATCACTACAAAGTGGAGTTGACGGATTTCCACATATTAAAAAAATATTTTTTATTTTATTTATTCGGTTTATCTTTATATTTTAACATATAACTACTAATAATCTACTTTTAAAAATGATTCTACAATTCTTACTTTGAGCAGGGAGAAGAAAAGCTCCGTTTATTATAAATTATAACATGTAAGTCCATATAAATAAGATTGTGGGATGTAATAATTCACAAGTTAACTTCCTTGAACAAAGAAACTTATTTAATCTCCTTCGATTTTTCAAAAAGAAAAGCAGGTATTCTTAGTAGTTTTGTATTGATTTTTAAAATGTATCTTTGCCGGGTGGTATTATTATCTGTGATGGGAAGCCGTTGACCGTCATCTCTTTTCTACTCCTCCATAATTCCCGACGACTTCATATACTTCTGCCTCCAACTCCCCAAAATCAATATAATCTCCACTTGCAATCTCAGTTTCTTCGTTCACACCACACACCGTCAGTAATCTATCTCTTTGCTTTGCTTCTCTATCCTTTTTTCTCAGTTTCCTGACTCAGTCTTCAAACACCCCAGATCCCCATTTCCCTCTTTCATTAACTTGGCATTTGGTAGAGCAATTTTCCCACTTGAGATTTGCATTCATATGTTGGAAAATCAAGTGTAGAGAGAGGTGTTTGTTTTGTGAAACTGGGTAAGCCTACTTTCCTCATTCCTTGACAGCACTTTGAAAAAAACCTGGCAATTATGTAATTTCTGTTTTCCAAGCATCTCATTAACGCCCAAAAAAAAAAAAAAAAATCCTTTTCTTTTGATCCTTTAGAGCATTTGGTGGATTGGATTTCCTCTTATTTGTAGTTGTTAAACTGGGTATGTTGCTTTTCCCTGTTCCTTAGAGAAATATCTATAAAAGCCTTTAGAATATGTAACTTTTATCCCGTTTCATCTTATCTTACAGGAAAAAATCCAAAAAAAAAAAAAACCCTTTCTTTATGTTCCATTGAGACTCATCTAGTTTGTGTTCTCAAATCTGGCCAAAATTCAAGGTCTTCTGTAGCAAAACCTCTATAAAAATCTTCAAAGCATGTAAATCTTCCTTTCATACTCCTCTTCCCAAAAAAGAAAAGCAACAAAAAAATTCAATTCGAAAAAAAAGAAAAAAAAATGTTCATCCCATAGCTTAGACACAGTTTTCTTCTCATTATAGAAAAATTGTGGTTTTCATTTCATACTTTTGAGTTGAAAATGCCGGAATCCGCGCCCGGAACGCCGAACGCATCGGCCCCTGCTACTCCGAGCACGCCCGGCGCGCCACTATTTTCGTTGGCCCGAGTCGACTCGCTCTCGTACGACCGGAAATCCATGCCACACTGCAACAACTGCTTCTCCGTCGAATCGCTCGTGCCGACTCACACGTGCTTCACCGACTTTCCCAGGCCTGACGTCTCCCTAACACGAAAGGTACGCCACGCCCCCCCTTGATTCCAGAAAATTCCATTTTAAAACAGTAAAAAGTAAAATGCAGTTACTCCTAATGGTTGAAATTTTACTCTTTTTAGTGAAAAAACTCCCAGGAATGAATGAATGCTCTGACAAATTTTAGATTAGCGGCGATTACCATGCTTAGATTCTGATAATACGAAATGTCAAACTTAGTGTCTATCAAATTATTTTAATTTTAATTTTATGATTAAAGTAAAAATAGTGAAGAAATATATCTATTTATGATGTTCAATTGAATGCTGAAGATGTATTTAATAATTACCAATTGAGATAAATCTAAATTTAATAAAAAACATTTTTATAGTTTAGATTTACTCAAAGTTTTAGTGATGGAGGAGGTTAAGAAGACAACTAGACAGAAAAGTTCCAAGTGTTTTGATATGTTGTGAGAATTATTTTATTATTAAAATAATTAAATATATGAATATTTTATAATAAAAACTATTAATTTGTTCAAATTGGAGCTCATTAAATTATTTTGTATTAAAGATATTATCCTTTTGATGTTTCTAAATATATCACTATTTAGTATTCAATGAAAGTGACACCGTAGACGACTTTTGCTCACTCAATTTGGTGAATTGAACAACTCTGAGCTACCCCCTCATGTACAGTAAGAAAGGGTGAGGGCCAGACTTATGTTGAGAACCGACTGGGTTACCAAGTAAAGTGGCCAAGTCAAGCATAAGGCTGAATGGCTGATCAATCTGATAAGTGTGAAAGGAATTTTTTTGGGGATAAGGAGGGTATTCCTAAGATATTTAACCAACAATACTAATCTCCGAGAGCCGGCGCGGTCATTGTCCATACAGTCGGCTCGGATAAGTCAGGTGGTAGCACCAAGGTTTGATCTCGGAACATGAGAGCAAACACCACGTCAAGGATCACTTGAGCTACTCACCTGGTGGGTGAAAGGAAGTATTTTTTACAAAGTATTTGACAATAAAACATTAATTAATTATATTTTTATAAATATGAGTTTTAGTTATTATCTAATTATTAAATTATAAAATAATCATTAAGTATATATTAGATAATAAGTTTAAATTATGTATGATTTTTTTTATTTTTTATTTATTTTAATAAAATAGTGAAAATCTAATTGAATTGGTGGAAAGATAACTTAATTTCTTATCAAATTTTATCCAAAAATTCAATTGAAGTCATATAATTATAGTGGTCCAAATCAGCATGGGTCTCTAGGAATATTGACACCATTTTGACTGCTAAGATCAAGTGACTTTCATTTGAATATTTAAATAAAATTTATTGTATATATAGGGGTCATTTAGTGAGCTATTAATCTAATCGATTATATTTTGATAATTTTAACAAAAAAATAATAAAAATGGACTGGTGTAATATGCAACCTCGTAATAACTTTTTATTGGTCTACATAATTGAGCCGGGCTCGGTCTTTAGGCTGGTGCATACATAAGCCCGAGCCCAAATGATAATAGGACCTTAATTTATTGTCCAAGCTTGGCCCTATTACAAATCGGGTTGAAAGATTTTGCTCAAATCTAATGTTTATTTTAAATATTAACCGATGTGCTAATCACCACAAAATTGATGATTTTGGGTTTATTGTGATATTATAGTAAAGCATTTATTTATTTTAACTCTATTCTGACAGTTAATTGCTGAAAGGATATTGTCTCTTAAAAATCTCTCTTTTAAAGAAATTGATGCATTTGTACGTGAGAAGGTGTCACAATAAAGATCGTAGAATAGTTAATAAATGAAAATTTAACTATATTAATCAAAGTTGTAATTATTGGTTATTTTTATATTTTAATAATTAAAATATATAATGAACTTTATTTTAATTTATAAGCAAAACTTAGCATCTATTCCTTATCTACACCTCAGTCCCTTTGTCCTCTTCCAAACGTCCATTCAGAGTCGTATGATAATGAGCTTTACAACAAAAGACTCTAATGTTATATAATTGAGCAATCATTCAGTTTATTTTTATAATATAGTATTTAAAGATATTTGTTCAAAAATAAATTAGTACTTGTTTCTTAACATTATTTTTATGTTAATAATTCAAAAACTTTACTGAACAGTAATTCATTGCATTTTTTAATGAAACTTGTGCAACATTCATGCTAAAATCACCTGATATGAACAGTTAGATGAATACAAAATTGTGCGTGATGTAAACCTTTGAACCATTGATTATATTCAAGTGTTTATTCTGATTAAACATTTTTATTTAAATCCAAAAGCCAAGGGTCTCATGAAGTTGATTTAATCATCAAAGTAAGCCTTAACCAAAACAATCCTCCTAACATATAAAACACATTTTCGTAAGGAAGTTCAAATATTGATTTGAAATTGATACAATCAAAATATCGACATACCAATAATATATAGGATATAGGTGATATATAATTGTATTAATTTAAAAAATATTTTTTTATCGTATTTATGATATATTAAGTAAATGTGATTGTCTCAGTGATATATCAATTTCAATATAAGTAACATTTGACTAAATCAATTATAAAACAGCTGAAATATATTAAATAACTTAAGAATAATAAGTATTTTACCATCTCAATCGATATTTAACTTTATTTGTACATCTATGTAGACTTCCATGTAGAATACAAAGCTGAAAGAACCTTGTTAACTGTTAAGAGTCTTGGAAATCTCGGAAAAACAAGATATTGGCCGATATGGCCTCTCTCTTCAATTTTATTTTTTAAACAATTATCAGTGCTTTTTTATTTATTTTTTAATTTTTCTGAAAAAAATAAAAAATAAGTCAGTTTTTTGTATCTGAATTTAAAAAAAAAAAAACTTTCTGTGAATATCGATTGATATTTGACCCGATTTTAGATCCTTGGACAAGACAAATGAGGACGGGTGGATTTCTACTTTCCACGCCATCATTAGTCATCCTGTCCGTAAACATCTGGGGGACACGGGGGCCTTGTCACAAACTCACTATACATCACTCCACCTTTTAAATTGGCTTTTTAGTATTTTAATGAATAATATATTTTTAATTATAGAAAACCATTTATTTCATTCGATAGAGGCTAGCTTTTATAATTTTTATTTGCTAATTTTTGTCTATGGGACAGCTGATTGTCTGCAATTTGACACGTTCGAATCACTATTTTTTTTTTTTCAACGATGAGTTTTTTCAGCGGTTGCTCTATAATTCTAATAAATGTTGTAAGACTCTTAATTTGTATATTTAAGAAGAGATATTATATTTTATTAAATAATAAATTTTATTAGTAGATTCATCTGTGGAAGTTTTAGTAGTCCTTTATCTAAGTTTTTCGCATGTTAATTAAAAAAAAACTTTATTATAATTTTAATTCAAGTGATCTGTGGATTCTCCTTTTAATATTGCAAAATGATATTAAAATTGTGAACAAATTTGTCATCAAGGTTCCATTTTTTGAGAATGCGATGTCTACTCTAGATTGAGAACCTATTTTAATAGGCATCATTTTGGTCCATCGAAAAAGCAAATTCGAAGATTTTAAAATTCATTGGAGTTTCTAGCTGTGAAAATTGATGTTTTTATAACGAAGGATATATGTACTTATCCATCAGTCTAACAATAATAAGTAGATAAAAAGTTAAATTTAATATCTTTTATTATGCTTAGTACAATCTTCTGGATTTGAAACATTTGGTTGGACAAATGAGCTTGTAAACTGAGCAGTGCAATTGACCATACTCTTATTTACAGGCTGTGTGGGTAATTCTGCTTTTCTTTCATTACCGTAAATTTTTGTCATTCTTTTCTTACATTTAGTCATCTTTTGTTTTAGAAATATTTATACTTATTTATAAAAAAATATAGATAAATTATTTGATGTGAAAAGATCAGACTGTACATCTCCATGTTTTGTGCATTTTTTTTATTAAGAAAAGCTTGAACACTGTCTAACGGAGTGAACGAAGTTGCTGATACTGGAAATTTTTTCCCGCCTCCTGCTTACAGCTTGGATCTGAGTTTGTGGGAACCTTCATCCTCATATTCTTTGCAACCGCTGCACCTATTGTGAACCAGAAGTACAATGGTGTGGAGACACTCCTGGGCAATGCCGGGTCAGCTGGTCTTGCGGTGATGATCGTCATCCTGTCGACGGGTCACATTTCAGGCGCCCATCTCAACCCCTCACTCACAATTGCATTTGCAGCTTTCAAGCATTTCCCTTGGGTCCAGGTGCCGGCTTATATTGCTGCCCAGGTGTCGGCTTCCATCTGCGCGTCGTTCGCACTCAAGGGTGTCTTCCACCCTTTCATGTCCGGCGGGGTGACCGTGCCATCGGTTAGCATTGCCCAGGCATTCATGCTTGAGTTCATCATCTCTTTCAATCTTATGTTCGTAGTCACAGCTGTGGCCACCGATACCCGAGCGGTAAATTCTCTTTCATTTCTTTCTTTCTTTTTTGCTGTGTACTCACAACTGTACCATACGTGATAGACGACTAGATTTATTCAAGACATAAAAATTCAACCTCAATTAGAGTCAGTAATCATTGGAAATAAGAACATAACGTGACAAGTTAAATTTGAGAATCTTTACATGACTGTTCAATGTATAATATTTAATGGCCTCACGTCAACAGTTGATGGTACTGAGCTATGATAGTAGGAAAAAAAAATCTATGGTGCTGTTTTTGTTTTGTAGCATAGTTCCAAAATCACCCAAGACAAGGTGTCTCCGACTTTTAGGCCTGTACAATGCAAAAATATCTCGTTGATATTTCATAATTATAGTATTAGAGATTCATCGATGACTCAGAATAAAATACCTTATTTTATGCATTCCATAAAATGTAGAGTTTTTAATGTATAGGTCAAGACTTTATTAATTGGTGTAAGTTTTATATATTTTTCAAATTTACGTGTGGGAAATTGTGGGATTATCCAGCGTAAAACCCCTATGGGCTCGTGAACCAACTACCTCTAGGGCAAATCAAGGTTAGGCAATGAGGACTCTAATCCGCAACCTTCCACTTTCTGAGACGGGAGGCAGTCAGTTGAGCTTTCTATATTTGAATCTAAGGTTTAAATATCGGCCGAAAAAATCGATATATATCGGCCGATACTTATCATATCGGCCGTACATACCGAATATCGGTCACAATATCGGCCGATATTCATAAATATCGGTATTTAAAAAAAAAAAAAATTTAAACACCGATACGGTTTTTCGCGGTTTTCCACGGTTTACGGTTCTAAGGGGTATTCACGGTTTTTCGCGGTTTTCGCGGTTTTTCGCAGTTTTCCGCGGTTTTCCACGGTTTTCCGTGGTTCAGGGTTTACAGTTCTCAGGGTGTTCACGGTTTTTTACCGTTTTTTGCGGTTTTGTCACGGTTCACCACTATTCATCACGGTTTTTTGCGGTTTTTTCACGGTTCCGATATCGGAGGAGAGAGAAAATGCCGATATCGGTATGAGAGATAAAATTATTGGCCGATATATCGTCCGTATCGGATATCGGCCGATATATCGGCCGAGCCGATTTTTTCACCCCTGATTTGAATCATAGTGAAGGTAATCAAATGTGGAAAGGGTATTAAGTGCTGTAGCATAGTAGTTTGTCATGTGAGTAGTCATGGACAAGAGAGAATGTTGGAGATTCGTTGATGATTTAAGATAAAATGTCTGATTTCATATGTTTAACTTTGGAGTTTTTGGTGTATTGATCAGGTGTTGAACATTAAATTCTTTTTGAAATAGCTCTAATATCTATATTTATTTTTGTTAGAAGATGTGATCACTCATTTTAGATTGACATGGACTCGAGATGGGTGCTCAAGAATTTTGGAAACTAGGAAGTGAGTTGTAAAACTCTGTTTGGTAGAATTGGAGACCCAATGTAAATGGTTGTTTATTTAGATTGGGCTAGTATTGGATATGTTCGGGTACGATAGAAAAAATGCATTCAATCTTTTGGACAAATGGTAGATCTTGATGCCACGTACATTATATGGGTGTTAATTTTTTTTAGTGTTTCTTCCTTTTTGTATTATATATTTATATGAGATAAGAGTGCTGAACAGATATAAGTTTATTATAATTGTTTATTTATTTATTCACAGTTTTAAAACTTTAAGCTGTCGAGGAAGGATTGATAAACCTCTTTATGAGTCAATGATGATGGTTTTCGTTTATATTTTTCATTTTTAAAGATTGGGGAGTTGGCTGGACTAGCAGTTGGAGCTACTGTTATGCTGAATATTCTTATCGCCGGGTTAGTGACCTCTCTCATTATTCTTTTAACATTTGCTCTGCACAAAACTGATGTAGTGCTGTTATTCCTTATTCATACAAAAACATTGCTGTGATCTCTCATATTCATCTTCCATTAGATCGAACAGTAATGAAAATTAGCCCAACAATAATTGGTTCATAGCTCATTTTTTAAATAAAATTGTTCACGCAATCGGTCGATACCCATGAAATGAGTTTGTTGCTCTAAGCGTTAATGATGGTAAATTCTATGCCTAGAAAGAGCTAATCCTTTCCTTGTTGAGATGAGCAGGCCAGGAACTGGTGGGTCCATGAACCCTGTAAGGACTCTGGGTCCTGCTGTTGCGTCTGGTAACTACAAAGGGGTATGGATTTACCTGGTGGCGCCCATCCTTGGGGCCATCACCGGTGCCGCCGTCTACACTTCGGTCAAGCTCAAAGGAGATGACCCCCCACGGCCACGAAGCTTCCGTCGGTAGGGGAGGACCCACCCCATCACAACTCCACCCACCTCTCTCACCGAAAATACGTATAATAATAAAATAATGGCTTTAGAAAGAGCATGCGGCCATTTGAGGACGTGACATAAAGTCCACGCGTCTGAAGAAGTCTGAACTAGTACAGTAGGAGTGAGTAAGAAGAAACCCTAAAAAGGTTCTTGTATTATTGCTTATTTTCATAATTCATGCATGAAGATGCATGTTGGGTTGGTGGCCTGTCGTGACGCTAGGCCGGTCTGCAATAATGTAATATTTTATCCTGTGTGTGCTATAATAGTTACCGGTAGTAAAACCCAAACTGGACTGAATATATTATTACTGTATTATGCATTATTGTTAATTGATGTAAAACAATATAATCTCTATATTATCCTGTTGTTGTGTCGCTTGTTTGTGACTGGTGAATTTCTTGTGGCTGTTGTTTTATATGATGATGATGATATTGTGTCAGCAATAAAAGCACTCTTTTACTAATCATAATTTAAAAAGTTTGAAAATTTCAAATCCATCCATTTGAGTAGATTGACTTGGTAGGTTGTTGAGTTGAGGGAGACAATAAATTTTATCAAAAAAACTTTAAATAAAAAATTAATCTAAATTATTCAATTGTTGAATTTGAATTTCGTTTATTATTGTCGAAAGAGTTTTGGTTTGATTGGTATTATTACTTTTGAATAACATTTATCTTTTTCTTTTTTTGATACTATTTTTATTTTAGAATTATTTAAATTGTCATTTTTTTATGTGATGACCGGCTATTTGGCAGAAACTTTAGCATCTGGGCCAAAGGCTCTTGGATTTTTAGAGATCCAAACAAAATAGATATTTTCTGAGTCGAGTCTAAAAAAATTATCTTAGAAATTACTTGACTCAATAGAATTTCCCGAGTTTCAAGTTTTTTAAACAATGGTTAGAACTCGTATCTTTTCATTGACCATACATGGCCCCTTTTTCACTTTGCTGAGAAGCAACCACACAAGAAAGTAAGCAGAAAAGGACGAGGCCCTGTTATTCTGTTGGGAATTGCATCTTTGTTTTGACCTAAGTTGCGGGTTTGAGTTGATCATCATTGTTATTATTAAAGTTGTTAAAATATACTAAGATATAATTTAGATTATGAATGATTGATTATAATAATAACTTGTAGAAGATATCATATGTATTTTTAATTAAAAAATAATCTTTTGATGTAATCTATAAATTTAAATTTTATTCAGTAAAGTAAATGTTATAAAATATTAGAGTGATTTTATTATCTTTCCCAATTTTTAATATGGTACCGGTCAAGTTTAATTAAAAAGGCACATTGTTTGTGAATCTTGTTGGATATCTCTGGATTCTCTTTAGGGGTCCAAAATTCGGCCAATGCGAGATGTATCGACTGTACAAGTGAGATCTCGACTGATATGACTGAGATCTCGTCATCTTAGCCGATATATCTTGATGTCGGCCGAGATTTGATTCAAAAGAGAGAAAGAAAATAATATCGACTGAGATGCCGAGATCTCAGTTCCACCAAATTTTGGACCCCTAAATCTTTCAGTGATCCAAGGCTTCTCTGGCTCAGGTGGTGGTTGTGTGCTTGTCCATGAGCCTAGACTTGTCCTTATTAGGCTCATTTTTAAAGTTAAATTAATCGAACTTTAAATTATTTATATTTCTCCTGCCTTGTTTTCGCTGGTTCGTCATCATTACTATTGTTATCATCAATATCCTACAACGTTGTCGTGGTCTCTTCTCACCATTGGTACTGTGTTAGTGTGTATCCGTTTGTCGTCCAGTTTGAATCATTTGTTTGTTGGATTTGATAATTTTGACAATAACTCAGTTGCTTTTGTAGATATTTAAATTTAATTTATTATAGATCTGCTTGCTTCTGTTTTCGATTATGATTTAAGCGTTCGAGATTATCCTGATTCGTCGATCTCATCCCTTAGAATGTTGGTCTCTGTTTGGTTCAACTCTCAATTTGTTTTATTTTTATTTTTGGCTTCTCAAGTACATTTTCACTATTGATCTGCTTCTGTTTCATCAAATGACAACATCTAACCGTTGGATCTCAAATTAATTAAGTTCAAATTCAAGTGAGGTCCAGTTGAATTTGAGAGAGGTGTTAAGATATATTATGATATAATTTAGATTATGATTTATTGAAATTAGATTGTGATTGATTGTTGTATATGATTATGAAGGGAGGATCTTAATGATAAAGATCCTAAACATCTAACTCTCACTTTCACTTTAGAAAAAAAAAGATTATTCTAATTTCAATGGGATAATTTGATGAAAAATTTATCGATAAAATTAGGTGTTCTAAGAATTAAATATGAATGAGGAATTGGGAATTCAATTGTAGTGATTAAATGCTATAATTAATCCAAATTGATCGCAATGAAGAAATCAATGGATGTATGAATTCTAATTCGAATTGAAACTCAAAGAACTTTCTAATGAATTAATTTAGTTGTGAAATTATTTTTCAATCAAAATAATTGATAAATGCAGGAAACGAACACTTAAATTTCACCTTGCAAAGACAATTAATATTTAAATTTAATTTAATTCTTAACACAACTCAAATTGAAATTCAATAGAAACCCAAACAAGACCCACCAACATTTGCATAGGTCCAACAAGCTCAAAGGTTTAAAATTTTCTCCAAATCCAATTGCACTAAATACAAAAATAAAAAGGATAATAAATAAATAAAATCCAAGCCAAATCGCTGCTGGGCCTGCACGCCCAGGACTTGCCTTATGGGTGCTTAATTCAAATCCATGATGAGCCCATTGGAGGCTCATCATTCACAGTCCATCAAAAAACAGTAGGTCGTACATACTGAATTGAGCATCCCAGCTGAACATCAATTTGCATGAAGAGTTCTCAAAGTGTTGCCTTCTTTTATTGCTGAAGAAAACCTTTTTTTTTATCAATTTCTTTAATAAAACAGCAGGTGCCATTCATTTTACATTATTCATTTAAATATGCCATTGGCCTGAGTCAGGATAGTAGTTCCCATGGGCTGTGTGGACCGGAGTTTAAAGTCCAACACTTTATTGGGCCCAGCTAAAGCCACATTTGCTTAACCAAGGGCCCATAAAGACTGACCCTGCCCCAGACCAGGCTGAATTCTTCCACTTTAAGATAATAATTTATAACACAAGGCTAATTTTACTTGATAACTGCTCAAATTGACCCATCTAATAAGTGGTTCCTCTGTTGATATTTGCAAATATCTTAGCAAACTCAAGTTATTTGACACCTAGCACCCAACCAAAGAATTTCAGTTTCAGCTACCCATTGACACCATATTTTACAAAACTGAGCCCGACCCAGAATATAGATCAGAAAAGCCTGCCCAAAGATTGAGTCCGAAGAAAACATTCTCAGGTCCAATCTCAGTTCGGGCTAATTTGGGCTCAGCTCATCTTGGTCCAGGCCCAGGACCTTAAATCGTAAAACTCTAAGCCAGCTCTTGCTCGTGTTGGGATTGGCAGGTTCGGGTTTAGTATGTCCAATTTCCGAAGAATGAGAGAGATAATGAGGATAAATAATGTAAACTTAACTCAATCTTACCATAATTGTTAATGAGGATAAATAATGTATTTTTCATTGAAAATATTATTGTTTATGAAGCTTACCAATTTTCTAAATGGTTCTCATATGGATTATGGAAAGTTTCAATTGATTTACATTTGAAGAATCGGTAAAGATATTCAAATAAAAGAGTTTTCTCTTTTCACATAGACAAATCAAAATGGGAGTATAATTTTTAAATACCTTTAGCATTTTACTTCATCATTTTGACATGGTTTGATTGATTGGTTGGTGGATCAAAATAAAGCAGAGAGATGAACATAGCACCATGTATAAGATCTTCTAGAGACATATCTGTCTATAATTCTATATGGCTCAATCTACAAAGCCTATTGCTCGTGTGTGAATGCACTAATCTTCTCTAATGAAAACAAAAAAAAAAAAAATCCTATTAAAAATCAAAATGTAAAACAAACTTGAGACTTCTGACCCTATTAGAAGTTTTTACTTTCCATATTAATTATCCATTTCTTTTTGACATATGATTTTCTAAAACTCATATTAGTCTAAATTGAAAATTATTTTACAATTTCTTTTAATAACATGGGTATTCATCCTTTTTCCACATTGAAGGTGTGTAAAGTTGCTTGCAAATTTTATCTATCAAATAAGTTTGGAACAGGAAAAACCTAAACTTTTTAATCTAATTCTTAAAAAAACTATAATGATGCAAATTATTTTGCAATTGATCCATTAAAGACAACCCCTAGTCTGTCTGGGTGATTGTAGTATGATGTGATGGGTAAACCAATGAAACACATGGTCCCTAGTGTCCACAGGGATTATTGACCAGGTATGGTGTAACAAGTCATAACAATGAGTTGGTGTTGTGTCGTTTTTGCATTGCATTCATGACTTTAGTGTGTATTTAATCCTGAAATGCATTTGTCCATACAGTGCTGTCTTCTATTATTAGTTTGAAATTTGAAATACCTTGTTTTGAATTCACATTTTTTTTTTACTATTATTTTTTTAAAGTGACTAATTTTCAAAATATGTATAATACTTTCCAGTTTTCATCTATCTACTGAATAATTTTATAGAAGTGACCTTTTTGAGTGGAGTTAGAATGGAACTCAGTACTTTCATCCTTCACTCAGGAATAACTAGTTCCACTCGTTTATTTGATATTTTATTTACCTTACTCCCACCTTCCATGAAACTTCCTTTGGTGGTCTGAGGACTACCGGACAGCATCTAAAACAAATGCCTTTTAAGCTGTAAGGTGGCCTAAAAGAGTAAAAGTAAGAAGAAGCAAGGAAAGTCGGTGGTGGCGGTGCTTATATATTCGATGCTTTCAGACGTGGACTTCCACTTTCATGTGACAGAAAGAACTCAATCCTGCAAAAATACTTTCTTCTCAAACTTTCATGCTTTCACTTGTTATTACAAAAGAATACAAATTTCCTTTTCCTTTTCCTTCCAACGAAATCAGCATTTGCATCTCTCGCTTTCTTCTTCTTAATTCTTTGTCAGAACCAGAGGAAAAAGACCACCAGAACCAGTGGGCTAAACCAGAGGATCCCTGGATGATCAAAAGCAAAAGCTGAGCAGCAAAATCGTGAAGGATTGAGTGAAATCAGAAATGGTGGCATGTGCCCACCAAAAGTTATGAAGTTGTGGCCTTGTGGGTGGGGCATAGAATCAGATCCACCAGTTATAGATCCTAGATGTCTGACACGTGGGGACCTGTCAAGCCGTCCGTTTACTGATTTTTTATCCCCATCCACAAACATGCACACACTTGAGTTCGGTTCAGATGAATTTGTGCAGAGTTTCCACAACACACAACGAACAAACATTTGCAGGACAATCAGAAATCCATTTGCAGACCCCACTTCTGGCCTACTAACAAATGAGTATAATTGAATTGAAGGGGTAACTCTGATGTGGTAAGTATCCAATTTCCAATTGGATACTACCAGGTATATAAATGGTGTTAAATGTACGGTAGATCATCTTTAAAATCTGGTTCAACAATGTGGGCAAGGTTGGAGACACTCTGTTTTCTCCTTCGACACAGGATTAGAGATATGAACCCAATTCATATCAGTGGTACCTTTGCTTTGATATCATATTGTAGAATTCATCCTTAAAAATCAACTTATAAGACGAGAGTGCCAAATTATTTATAAAACCCAAGACCCAAATGTCCACCTACAATGTGGGACTTTACTTAATAAATTGGTCTCTCTGCACTTGCAGAGTAACGTAATAACATATGATGTATGTTGGATTCTATTGACAAGTAGAATGAAAAAAAGAGTCATAAATAAGTAAAGTACTAAGAATAATCCATATTAAAGATTATCAGCCAATTGATTGGAGATTATTATAACAGGTCATTAAGTACTTTTGTATTGATAATCTATCATTTGCACCTTAGATTGATAAGATAGGTCCAATAGTTAGAGCCTGTATTTGATCTAAAATAATAAGTGGACCGGAACCATCACTCCTCACTTGTTATTGAAAACAAACAGGTCTAAGAAGTGATTTTCATACTTTGCTAATTTTGCAAATCCTCCATCCAATACTAAAATCTGAACCATTTAATTCAACAGAGGAGTGATGATTCGAAGGGGCAATATAAGATTTTGCCGGCAATGAAATTTCATATCATAACATAGATTGATAAAAAGGAACAAACGGAAATGTCGATTGATAGATTTTTTTAGGAATTAAGTAGAAAAATCAAATTTATAGAAAGGAAGGGGAAAAAAGGAAAGCAGGGACTTACCAGAGATGGAGAATTTGGGGTGGGCGAAGGAGCTCCAGTAGTCGACCTGGCCGTAGCAATCAGTGCTGGAATTGACGCCATTCTTGCAGACACAAACAAAGTAGTTCGTTGGAGGTGCGTATCCGCACGCTCCATCGCTCTTCTCACACGCCCCACATGCCGTCAGGAAGTTGTTGTTGTCCAATCCTCCGTCACTGAACTGGAGTGCCACACCATACTGCCACCTACTGGGGTCTGTCGGAAAATCTCCAAGCGAGACGATGGATGAGAAAGCAGAGCACTTGAGGCCTTGCAGATCGAGGTCTCCATGAGGCCCAAGGTTAGCAGGGGAGTAGACACAGCAGGAATTTGTGGGTGCAAAGAGAGGGAGGCCGAGGGAGACGACGGAGGGGCAGGTGTAGATAGCGGCGCAGAGGTAGGCGTTGGAGGAGTCGCAGAGGGGGCTGCCCTTGAAGGTGAGGGTGGAGGAAGGGGAGGCACAGGATAGGAGGAGGAAGACAGAGGAGCCGACCTGGAAGGGGGTGGCCCAGTCGAGGCCGAAGTTGGGCGAGGGGTGCATGGATGAGCATGTGGACATGAGTGGAGGCGTGATGACCAGAGTGGAAGTTTGGTAGTTAATGGAAGTGATCGGGTAGGAGCCAGTGTGAGTGGTGAGGATGAGCTGATCGTTTGAGCCACAAGATACCGACGGCTGAAAACGAGGGGACCCACAGCCGGGGCCAGTACCTAGAGGGTACTTGACGGCAAGGGACCCACATGTGTTCTTGCAGGCGGGGAGGCCAGCTGACTTAATTGAAGGAGTCAGTAGCATCAAGAGCATCAAAACAAGATAAAAGCAGAGGAGTTCCATGGAAGAAGAAGCAGCAGCAGCAGCAGCAGCACCAGGGGTATGTGGGCAGAGCAGTGGAGAGAAGAAGGGAGAATTGAAGTGAGTGGCACATAACTCTTCTCTTTTCCTTGTGCTGGTTATGTAGATGTAGATGGAAATTGTGGGCCCCACTCCTTTTGGTCAATCACATGGAAATAATTTTCGAGGGTTCTGTTTATGAAAATAACAATTCTCGTGGGGTGGGGTATGCATGTGAGCTTGTTGCTAATCCATCTAATTTTTTATGAGCTCTCCCCTTGTGAAATTGAAATTTGATGGATAATTATTCTTTATTTGATCTCTCTATAGATTGAAGAAGAAAGATTTGATTAAAAAGTTTATATATTAATCGAATTACTTTTACATAGATTATCTAAAGACGAGATTTGCAGTTAGAATGAGATCAGATGAAGAATATGTACTATTTTTTTCAATAAAGATTCAATTTATTTACATAAAAAAACATAGGCCTAAACATATAAGCAACATAAAAGCCCAAAAGCCCAACCCAAATAAGAGAGAGTAAGGCAGACCTAACAACAGCTCAAACCAAACACCAAGATTGCACCATTTTAAAAACATTTTCTATCAAATACTTTGATTAAACAGTTCATATTTTCACTAAAGAGATGATAGCATCGAATTATTCCACCTTTTTTTTTCTATGATTTAATTGTTCCTACTTCCTACTTTTGAGTGTATAGTGAATTGTTGTGTGCGGTGGGCTGCGGGATACTTTCTTAGTTGGTCGTCATGCTGTCTATTTATTCAAGTCTTGAACCATTGGCTGCTTTCTTCTTGGCCGTCCGATTTATGCCTGGAGTAAATTATTAGATCATCGAGCGTCTAGGATAATTCTTGTTGTTTCTACGGCAGCGATACACTATAGTGCAGTGACTTAAGTGAGAAGAAAGGGAAAAGAGGATAGAGACTCTTCAATTGAATTATCATAGTAAAATTCATCTTCGCTCATGAGTCCACGCTTGCTGGTTCGGTGGATTGTCCCTTCGCTACAACGCCATCATCAATGGTGCCCTTCACTTATTACTTATTTATTTTGTAAAAAAAATTCAACGTTGTTTTGAGATATAGAATAAATTAAATAACTTTTTTAATTCATATAACAAAAGTAAAAAGTGATGCATTTATTGTTACATTTATCTGAGAAACTTCTCAGACTTTAAAATACTAAAATTATTACCATCATATAAAGTGAGTGTAGTATCCCGTATCTTTTAAAATTATTAAATTAAATTATATTTTTTCTATTTTAATTTATTTTTTGCTAGAATTTTCTTTATTTTTAGATAATACTCTCTCTGTCTCAAATTAGTTGCCCTATATGGATTTTGAAATTATCTCAAAATAGTTGTCTCATTTGTATTGAAATAGTATAAAGTGTGTTGAAAATAAATGAGATCATATAGAGTAATAGTTTTATATAGAGAATTCCTTAAAAAATATAAATATTTCAATTGAAACAATTAAAGTAGGACGGAAGGAGTAATATAATAAAGTTCAATCAAATCTTTTTAACTCACTAAATTTCATCTTAAAATCTCATTTTCTATTTTTGGACAAACTTTATAGTCTTTATTTACCAATATAGAAATAAATCTTAATTCTTTGATGAACGAATGATCAAAATTTATTTTAAAAAATAAATAAACTAAGATATGTCATATCATAATCTACAATTGAGTGGAATTGAAAATTTTAATTTTAATAAGAATGTATCTTTCAATTTTTCACACATAAATTTGACAAAAAAAATATTAATTTTGAAATAGTGGACGATGAGCACGGATTGGACTGCTAACGAGGAACTCGTAACAAAAGAATTACATGCTTAGTGTGCACGCTAAGGTGCCAGAGTAAAGAGTCCTTAAGTCACGTTCTTGTGGATTTAAAATAGAAATATTTTAAGACAATACACCGTACACATTTTAATAGATTTTAATATTTTTGAAAAACTTTTTTATTTACATCTGAGAAATTGTGAGAAATTAAGTATAAAAATCTCATAAGTGATATCTACTACTTTAAGACATACTAAATGGTAGAGTACCAGTAGAATTTGTAGACACTTTAATTCGTTTCAATTAATAGTGAACGAAATTAATAATTATTTATACTAAACATTTAATAGCGACACAGGTCTAATATAATGACTGCAATTTTATCAACCAAGGGTTTTAAAAACGGTTACAGTCTATATATTGATTGTGAAATTTCTCTTTTATATATATTTTTTATTTTTTATTTAATTAAAATAATTAATATCAGCTTATACATATTTAATTCCATGTTCACGACACAGGTATATGAGCTGTAAAATTTCTTTCTCTTATATTTTTTATTTAACTAAAATGATCAATATCGATTGATACATATTTAATTCCGTTCACGACCAAAGATGCTACTCCTAGTGCTTCACTACTTAGAATCTAAACTTTATTTTATAAAAAGATTAATAACTTTATTTAATTAAAAATAAAGAGGAGAATAAATTATATCATTTTATTTAAATTTTTAGAATAGATTTTATTTATTTTTTATAATTTTATTTGTTGTTGTCTTTACGATTAAAATGATTGTAGCATGTTGTCATCTTATAATTATTTAATTTAAAATAAGTGAAACACGAGACTAGTGTTATAACCTTTTTTCAGTAGTATGATATTTTATACTCTCTCTCAGGGGTGCAAAAAAGGCCCCGACCGATAACTCGGCCGATATGATTCACTCTCGTTTTTTTTTTTAAACATCATTATTATTTTATTATTTTATTTATTTTTAATTTAAAAATATAAAAAAGAAAAGAAAAATAAAACTGTTCTTTTTTTAATTTGAAAACGTAAATATCCACTGATATTTCGACTTGGGGCCATCACTGTTTTGATTTTTTTTTTTTTAAATACTGATATAAATCATCTCGAACGATATCGGGTCGATATATATTACCGATATATTGGCCATATCAGAAATGAGTTGTACGGTCGATACAATACGTATCGGCTAATATTATATGGCTGTTAAAAATCGATATCGACTGATACGCTATACCCCTGCTTTCTCCATCTCATTTTAGTTGCCCGATTTGAAATATTTGTATTTTTTAAGAAACTCTCTATGTAAGGCTAGCATTTCATATGATCTAATTTATTTTCAACATATTTTATACTACTTCAATATAAATAAGATAACTATTTTAAAATAATTTTAAAATAATTTTAAAATCTATATAGAATAACTAATTTAGTGCTATAATAATTTCTAAGAACACGTAAGCTCTTATCACGCCACGTGTTTTTCAGCTGAAGATCTAAGGATGCGTTTGGATGGGGGGTAATTTTTATAGGGGTTACCCTTAAGTAGGGGTCTCCTTTGAGTAGTTGGGGTTACCTTTGAAAAGGGGTTACCCTTATTTTGTTTAATAATTGCAGTGGCAAAGTAAGAACTTACCCTAAGGGTAAAAAATGTTGTTCGGTACCTATTAGCAGGGGTAATCTGATATATTAACAATTTTATTAAAAAAATTATAACATATAATTATTAAATAATATTCATTAAGTAAATCTAAAATTATCTAATTCTTATAGATTCTTTTTTATAATTATAATTTAAAATGAACACTTGCATTCTAACCGTAAAAAAATAAATAAAGAAAAAATTAGATATTATTATTTTAAATCCCAATAAATGAATAAAAAAATATCAACATATCTGTTCATAAAAAAATATAATTTGTTTATTGGTAACATGAAATATATAATATAATAAACTATTATAATAGTTTAATAAATCACAACAAATATAAAATTAATATTAAAAATTATCACAGACTGAACTCTTTAGAAATAGGACCTTTTGACAAATATACTTAATAAAATTCTATTTTTATTTTTTATATTATATAGATTTAATAAAAATTATTAATTCTTATAAAATTGTTAATAAGTCAGGTTACCCTTACTTACACTTACTCCTATTTAAGGGTAACCCTTGTAAAATTTACCCCTTATTAAAATGCATCATGTTGAAAATGTTGACACATTTTTAAAATAAACTTCTAACATAATAAATTGTTAATTACTCTTAAAAAGATTACCGTGAACCTCAAACTCTTTCGAAGATTCGAGGCTCTATCGAAATTTCGAACAAAATCACCCTTAAAAATAGAATATTTTAACAAATATGTTTTAGAAAATTTTATTTTTATTTTTATATTATATAGATTTAATAAAATTATTAATTTTCATAAAATTGTTAATATGTCAGTTTATCCATACTTACAGTTACCCCTACTCAAGGGTAACCCCTGTAAAAATTTACCCCTCACCCAAATGCATCGTTGAAAACTTTATTTTTATTTTTATATTATATAGATTTAATAAAATTATTAATTCTCATAAAATTGTTAATATGTCAGTTTACTCATACTTACAGTTACCCCTATTCAACGGTAACCCTTGTAAAAATTTACCCCTCATCCAAATGCATCACGTTTAAAATTTTATTTTTATTTTTATATTATATAAATTTAATAAAATTATTAATTCTCATAAAATTGTTAATATGTCAGTTTACCCCTACTTACAGTTACCCCTACTCAAGGGTAACTCCTGTAAAAATTTACCCCTAATCCAAATGCATCACGTTGAAAATTTTATTTTTATTTTTATATTATATAGATTTAATAAATTTATTAATTCTCATAAAATTATTAATATGTCAGTTTACCCCCTACTTACAGTTACCCTTACTCAAGGGTAACCATTGTAAAAATTTACCCCTCACCCAAATAAATCACGTTGAAAATTTTATTTTTATTTTTATATTATATAGATTTAATAAAATTATTAATTATCATAAATCTGTAAATATGTCAGTTTACCCCTACTTACAATTGCCCCTACTCAAAGGTAACCACTATAAAAATTTACCCCTTACCAAATGCATCACGTTGAAAATTTTGACACATTTTTAAAATAAACTTCTAACAGAATAAATTGTTAATTACCCTGAAAGAGATTACCATGAACCTCAAACTCTTTCAAAGTTTTGAGACCCTATCGAAATTTCGACAAAATTACCTCTTAAAATAAGACATTTTGATAAATACGTTTCAAAAAATTTTATTTATATTTTTATATTATATGGGTTAAATAAAATTATTAATTATTTTAAAATTGTTAATATGTCAAGTTACCCCTACTCAAGAGTAACCTTGGATAACCCCTGTAAAAATTTACCCCTCATCCAAATGCATGATGTTGAAAATCTATATAATTTAAAAAATAAATTGCTAATTATTTGAAATCTATTAAATTTTCAATTATATAATATATAATTGAAAAATAGAGGAAGGCACGGGGTAAATAGGGACAAGATTTCCTTAAAAAATAAAAAATCACTATTATTATTTTAAATTTTAATAAATGAATAAAAAAATTCTACATATCTCTTCATAAAAAAATATTATTTGTTATTTGGTGATATGAAATTTATCAAATGTAAATAATAGAGTACTTTTAAAAAAAATAAATAAAAGCCAAGTACTCATCAAAATAAATAAATAAAATTTTTTTTAAAAAAAATCTCATGAAATATCAAAACTGGGGGTAAAGAGGGGTATTATTCAAAATTGTTATAAAATTTTTACCCTCACCTTTGTTACCAAATGAGGGTAACAAGGGGTAACGGGGGGTTACCCCCTCTTACCCCATAAAAACGCAGCCTAAGAGACACTTATGAGTGACTCACTTGACGTTGGATTTTCCAAAGAAGAAAGTAGAAGGCTCCAGAATGCCCTGCAAATATCTCCACTAATTCTTTTCTTTTCTTCTCATTTCTGGAATCGTCGGATTCTCCAAAAGAAGAAACCAGAAACTCCATTTCCATTTTTCTCCCAGTTATAAATATTCTTTTCCCCATTTTTCCTTTACTTGTGTTCGTGAAGCTATAGCGTCTCTAAGCGTTCCAACCCAGCAACCAGAGTGTTTTTCAATTCTTTTGTTTCTCTGCATTCAAATTAGAAGCTTTTTGGATTTGGAATAAAAGAGAATGGCGGTCATAGAGATGGACGGTGGAGAGAGGGAGACCTTCGCATTCCAGGCGGAGATCAATCAGCTTCTCAGCCTCATCATCAACACCTTTTACAGCAACAAGGAGATCTTTCTTCGAGAACTCATCAGCAATTCGTCTGATGTAAGTATAATCTTAATTTAATGAGATGTTGCTCTGTTTTGCTTGGCATTCTTAGAACGAATTTTACGTTTTGTGTTTAATGTGGGTGCAGGCGTTGGACAAGATAAGGTTTGAGAGCTTGACGGACAAGAGCAAGTTGGATGCACAGCCGGAGCTGTTTATAAGGATCGTTCCCGATAAGGTCAACAAGACGCTCTCCATTATTGACAGCGGCATCGGAATGACCAAAGCAGGTGAGACTCCATTGTCATTTTTTGTGGCTTAAAGTTAAGTACTCTGTTTCAGGGAAAAATTCCAAATTTCCGCATTAACTGTATCAACATTAGAATTCTATATTGGTGAAACGTAAATTTGGTTTGATTTGTAGATTTGGTGAACAATCTTGGGACAATTGCAAGGTCGGGCACCAAGGAATTTATGGAGGCATTGCAAGCGGGTGCCGATGTAAGCATGATTGGGCAATTTGGCGTTGGTTTCTACTCGGCCTACCTTGTTGCCGAGAAAGTTATTGTGACAACCAAGCACAATGACGATGAGCAGTACATTTGGGAGTCTCAGGCTGGTGGCTCTTTCACCATCAGAAGGGATGTTAGCGGTGAACCCCTCGGCAGGGGCACAAAGATCACCCTCTTCCTCAAAGATGATCAGGTGTGCCATTTTTTCCGGCAAATGTTGATTTTGATTCAAAATTAATTTCAGTACGGGCTAAATGTCCTGAGTTGAATTAGGCTTAATATGCTGATGGGTTTTTTCTTATTCCTCAGTTGGAGTACTTGGAGGAGAAAAAAATCAAGGACTTGGTGAAGAAACACTCTGAATTCATAAGCTATCCTATCTACCTCTGGACTGAGAAAACTACAGAAAAGGAGATCAGCGATGATGAAGACGAGGACACCAAGAAGGAAGAGGAGGGAGATGTTGAAGACCTCGATGAGGATAAAGAGAAGAAATCCAAGAAGAAGAAGGTCAAGGAGGTCACTTATGAGTGGGTTCAGATCAACAAACAGAAACCCATCTGGTTGCGCAAGCCAGAGGAGATCACCAAGGAGGAGTATGCCTCCTTCTACAAGAGCCTGACCAATGACTGGGAAGACCCTCTTGCCGTCAAGCACTTCTCGGTGGAAGGCCAGCTTGAATTCAAAGCGATCCTCTTCGCGCCGAAAAGGGCTCCATTTGACCTGTTTGACACAAGGAAGAAGATGAACAACATCAAGCTCTACGTTCGACGGGTCTTTATAATGGACAATTGTGAGGAACTGATTCCAGAGTACCTTGGATTCATAAAGGGTGTCGTCGATTCTGACGATCTCCCGCTCAACATCTCTCGCGAAATGCTCCAGCAGAACAAAATCCTTAAGGTCATAAGGAAGAATCTCGTGAAGAAATGTATCGAGATGTTCTTTGAGATTGCTGAGAACAAGGAGGATTATGCCAAGTTCTATGAAGCTTTCTCCAAGAATCTGAAACTGGGTATTCATGAAGATAGCCAGAACAGGGGAAAGCTGGCAGATCTGCTCCGCTACCATTCGACCAAGAGCGGTGAGGAACCGACGAGCTTGAAGGACTATGTGACAAGAATGAAAGAGGGGCAGAAGGATATCTACTACATCACTGGTGAAAGCAGGAAAGCTGTTGAGAATTCCCCCTTCCTGGAGCGTCTGAAGAGGAAAGGCTATGAAGTTCTTTTCATGGTTGACGCCATCGATGAATATGCTGTGGGGCAATTGAAAGAGTATGATGGAAAGAAGCTGGTTTCAGCTACCAAGGAAGGGTTGAAGCTGGATGAAGACGAGGACGAGAAGAAGAGGAGGGAAGAGAAGAAAGCCGCCTTCGAAGGTCTCTGCAAGACAATGAAGGAGATACTCGGAGACAGAGTGGAGAAGGTGGTGGTGTCGGACAGAATCGTCGACTCCCCATGTTGTTTGGTTACCGGAGAGTATGGATGGAGTGCAAACATGGAGAGGATCATGAAAGCGCAGGCGCTGAGAGACAACAGTATGAGTGCCTACATGTCTAGCAAGAAGACGATGGAGATCAATCCAGAAAATGGTATAATAGAGGAGCTGAGGAAGAGGGCGGAGGCCGATAAGAACGACAAGTCGGTGAAGGATCTTGTGCTGTTGCTGTATGAAACTGCTCTGCTGACATCTGGGTTCAGCATGGACGATCCAAACACCTTTGCAGGGAGGATTCATAGGATGCTCAAGTTGGGTCTAAGCATCGATGAAGAGGAAACTGGTGGAGATGACACTGAGATGCCACCTTTGGAGGAGGTAGGAAACGAGGACAGCAAAATGGAGGAAGTAGATTAGATTGAAGAAAGTACAAATACAAGTTGCTGATGGTCGGAGGGAGAAAACAAATCGTGTGTTAGTAATTTTGGTCTTTTACTTATGTGAATAAGAAATAATCAAATATTTGATGGTTTGTGCAACTCCTACTCCCTTGTTTGTGCTTTCTTACAAGGTCTCATATTTTAAATGGGTTATTTATTTGATTAAAATTTAATTAATATTATTAATTATTAGACTTTTAGAAAAAATAATTAAATGTGGTTGAAAACTCGAATCAATGGTTTTCTTTACTTTAAATGTCTTCAATTCTAAGTTAAATAGATGGTACCTAGAGAGATTATGGGGATGGGGTTTGTTATGAATGAGAAGGCAAAAAAAAAAAAAAATGGAACAGAAGGAAGGAGATTAACAGAAGGGGCAAAGAAAAGCTTGAAGAAAAAAAATTCCACCGAATGTACACTAAAAAAAATACGGTGTAAAAATTAAAACTCATAAAATATCTCTATTAATAATATAAGGTAAATCAAAATGTAAATCACTTCGGTGAGATTAATTTTATCGGTGGTGTATTAGATTTTATTGAGAAACAGTTAAGATAAATATTTTAAAATTTTATATTTACATATTTTTTTATATAATGTGTTAAGTTTAATTAACATGAGAATTCTAAACTATGATAAAATATAATAAAAGTTAGCGATCTTTCCACAGACATTTTGTGTTTGGCGACATGGGTTGTAGCGTATTTTCGATTTTACCTTTCACATTAATAGTAAAATTTTAATGGATTGATTTTTACTGATCATGTGAATTTCGACGAGTCGATTAGAAATTTCAGAGATCTAATTGCACTATTCATGAATTTTGACGAGTCGACTTGTAATATTGGAGAGTTGAATTATACTGTTCATGAATTTTGATGAGCTCACTTGCAATTGTCGTGAGTCGATTTGCACTGTTCATGAATTTTGGTAAGGCGATTTGCAATTTTGGTGAGCCATTATATTGTTCATGAATTTTAGTATTCTTTTTTCATTGACAAATTGAATTTCACCAAATCATTGTACTGTTTATAAATTTTAATTTTTTTTTTTTTTTTTTTCAGTAGAATAGGTGAAAGGTAAATTGAATATCATAGTAAAATCTATCTCTATACACAAAATATCCGTAAAAGAATCGCTGGCCTGACCTGAAAGGAAAATTGGTGTTCGAATCACTTCAAATGAGATTTTAATAATATACGTAGTTATAAAATCAAGTTTTATACACCTCCACGCAAGACATTGACAGGGGTATTCTTGGGTCCGGGCCAAGCTTTACTAATACTATTTAAAAAATATTATATAAATTAAAAATATAAGTATATATTGAAAATATTCTTAAATATTTATAAATAATTTAATTTTGATAGTCACAGTCATCATAACGTTGATGATATTTAGTGATTTGATTATTGTTTTTTAAATCTTTATTACGCGTTAGATAAAAATTTAGGTCATGTGATAATCTCAAAGCGACTTGGACAAATGAAGAACCTTTATTCTGATTTGCCCATTTGCTGGAAGCAGAGCAAAACCCAACTACTCCAACTTTCCTTTTTCTTACTTTCTGCGTAGATAAACCCTTGCACGAAACGCGGAAGATGTCTAAAGTTTGAACCGACCCTCTGTTCTACCCAGTCCCCTTCGCCTTCCTCCTCTTGCATTTACATTCTACCATTTGAATTTGCCGTCATCGTCAACCAACAACACATCTCCATTTTCCACGGATCTGATCATAACCTTGGCTAGCAACCTTCCTATCTCCTCCGTTATCTTCAAACAGTTTCATCTTTCACATCTGCAATCACACCGAAAACACCCATCTCCGGCAACCTGTCTTGCCAGTCAATCAATGGAGGGAGAAGGGTGAGTCCTCTACACTCTCTACTGTTCTCTCCAATCTATTACCCCAAATCCCCCTTCTCTCTCACATTTGAATGGAAAACAGAGAAAACCTAAGAAAAAAACCCTAAAGAATCCAGACAATACAAATCGAAAATTACCCAAAACCCATTTCTTTCCACTCGCACACACTTTTTCTCTCTGAAAACAAAATTAAGATTGTATTCAAAATCCAGAAAACCCGTTCTAGAAAAAAAACCCCAAAACTCGTTTCTTTCCTCCCTGATTAGATTTCTCATTATATCACTCTTGTTTTTTTTTTTTTTTTTGCAGATCGTACCCGAAAGATGTGTGCGACCGAAGTGGATCGACGACGAGCATCCACGTGACGGCGTTGGACGGACTGGTAAACGTCAACTCTCTCTTCACAATAGCGGTGTTTGTCGGCCTGTCGCTGACGACACCTCCACAGCGCAGCCTTGAAGAGAGGGGCGCGTGTGATGCAAGCATCGACGTGGCCAAGAAGCTTCTCGTCTTTGAGATTGTGTCGTTCAGCTTCTTTCTCTTCTCAAGCCTGGTGGCGCAGGGCCTCAAGTTGGCCATCAACCTCATCAACAGCAAGGATGTGGACGAGGCCTTCCGTGCTCACATCAATCTCAAGGTTATAAGGTTTGGGATGCTTGGATCTGCCCTTGGATCTGTAATGGGTTGCGTCTTCCTCATGCTATCTATGGTGAATGTGATCCAGATCAGGCTCGGCACCTTATCCTGCGGCAGCTCCTCCACCTCCCGAGCTGTTGCAGCGCTCGTCACTCTTGTTTCTTCCGCTCTTGTTGTTTACATCTCCACTGCCTTGTACGCCTTCACCCATTGAAAGGATCTTCTCCTTCTCTTCTGTTTCGGATTTTGGTTGCTTGCCTTCTATATCCATCGACTCTTTTTGAATTATCTGAATATTCATTTCTCTTTTCTTTCATCTCTCTTTTTTTTTTTTGTTTTTCTTTGAAAATTAAAATTTGCCGAACAAGAAAAATTAGTCCCCAATATATGAATTTTTTTTTTTTTATAATATTCAACATATGGATTCCCTATATAATTTCTGTGTCATGTAATAAGCCATTAACCCCTATGCCTGGTTTGTGCTACTTTATCTTACCATAAACTAACATTAAAGTGCTTTGAATACTTTGACATACAGTGAATGATTCACTGTGAATCACTTGTTTGTACTACTTGGACTTAAGAAGAATTGTGAAGTATCTTACACAGAAATTAAGACAAGTTAATTTTCAACTATTTAATGTAAATTCAGTAAAATTAGTAGATGACTGGTAATAACATTTTACTCTAAATTAAGGTTAGTGACATAGACACTGCCGATTTGAATAAAAGTGACATGAATTCACTGTATGAAAAGTTCAAAAATATTTTATTGCAAAGTAAAACTAAATTAAAATGGAGTACTTTGTAAAGGCACTGCTGTGTTTTGTTCTCCAATGAAAAATTTCTTTATGGTGTTTAACAATTGTAAAATATAATTCTTATCAATTACAAACTTTATCCCTTTGTATATTTTTAAAATGTTCAGAAATGTGTTTTAATATTTAAACAACTATGTTATTAAGATATTTTAGTAAGCTAATTTACCGAGATAACTATTAAAAATGTACAAGTCTAGCAATTGTCTCGCATGTATAAAATTTATACATCTAATTATTTTATTTCCATCTTAAAAAATAAAGATTATTAAAATAATTTTGAAGTGCCAAAATTATAGAGTCAACAAATTAAATGCATCCAACAAAATTAAGTTCTCTAACTTTTGTGGGGGACTGATGCAGACCCATCCCTCCTCCCAAATTTTAATTTCCTTACCTAACTCTACCACCCAGGCTTGATTCCTCTGCCATTAAATCTTGAGTTTTTAATAAATTTCTTCAAAGCGGGGAATCAGAAGTTTTAGAAAAGAAGAGAGGAAGTCCACCCTAGCCAAATATTTTTCTTTTAAAAATTGAATCCAACATGAGTTTGGAGAAGTTGAAAATCTCTAAACTAAACTAACCATGAATGCAGAATTTTGATCTTAAAGATTTTTTATGATCAAATCCCCTTCAGCAAGTGTTTGATAATATCCTCTCAATTAATAAAGTTAATATTTTTTTTATACTCATCCCCTTTTCATGAAAAATTTCAATGAATATTTTGAATTTATTTAAGAACTTAAAAGGAATAGCATTAATAGATTTGTAGATAGATGTTTTGAAATACAGATGGGTTGGGCTGGGTTTCAAGGAATCTAACTCAACCCATTTCAAAATTTATTGAGCTTAACCTGACTCAATCTTAATTTAATTCGGGTCAGACTCAATAAGTTGAGTCACTTTTGTGATAGCGAGAATGAAATGAAAAATGAAGATGGATAATGTTCCATTTCAACAAAAGAGCCAATTTTTCTTTTTGTATTTTTACATTCTCACCATCCACATATTGTAAAGCTCATATCCACGACGGTAGAGCTTTGGAATGTTAGGTGTTAAGTTTAAGTATCATTATAATAACATATCAAATTCGGGTTGAGTAAGTTAGTAGGGTCAGATTGGGTCAACTTGGGTTGAATTGGGTTGCCACTCAAACTTTTGAAGTCAACCTAACTCGAATGTAAATTGGGTTTTTTTTTTTTCAACCTAATTCAACCCTGATTTGAAAAATGTATAATCTAGCTCATAATTTTTTTGGATCGCGTGCGAGTCTAAGTAAAAACTCGATTTAAATTTCAGCTCTAGTTTACGGTAAAAACAGAAGTAAAAGAAAGATTTTACCGTTATTGAAAGGCCGCGCATTTATACACCAGGCTTTTTTTTTACTAGACAGTAGTTTTTGAATTTTGAGGAAAAATTGCCATTTTACCCTCCCGTGTTTTATCCTTCGGACGATTTTTCAGTTCCTTCGAACTTCGAACGATTCACTGCACAGTCAAATCATTCGAAGGATTTTTCAGTTGATTTTTCAGTTCCTTCGAACGATTTACTGTACAGTCAAATCATTCGAAGGATATTTCAGTTGATTTTTTCGTTCTTTCGAATGATTCACTGTACAATCCTTCAAACGAATGAAATGTTATAGCTACAGTTAAAAAAAAAATTAAACAGTAAAATGTCTTTTAAAATTTTAAAGTTATTTTTTAAGTATTGTATATTTCCAAAATTTCTAAAATTAAATATCCAGACTAATTACGATAATCTGATAAAAATACTTTAAGACTTAAAGGTCTTTTGACACTTCTAAATATTTAAAACACAGTTTTTACAAATAAGGGTATCCCTAGGGTGTGATGAAAACACATTTAGAAGTGTCAAAAGACCTTAAAGTTTTAAAGTATTTTTATCAGATTATCGTAATTAGTCCGGATATTCAATTTGAGAAATTTTAGAAATGCACAGTGCTTAACGTGCATAGTGTATTAAATAATGAAATCTCTTTTAAAACTTTAATATTATTTTTTAAGCACTATGTATTTCCAAAATTTTTCAAATTGAATATCCGGACTAATTACGATAACTTGATAAAAATACTTTAAGACTTCAAGGTCTTTTGACACTTTTAAATGTGTTTTCATCACACTTTAGGGATACCCTTATTTGTAAAATATGTGTTTTAAATATTTAGGAGTGTCAAAAGACCTTTAAGTCTTAAAGTATTTTTATCAGGTTATTATAATTAGTCCGGATATTCAATTTGAGAAATTTTGGAAATACATAATGCTTAAAAAATAATTTTAAAATTTTAAATAAAATTTAAATTGAATATTACTGTAGCCATTCATTCGAATGATGAAACCCATCCTTTGAATGATTTATTTGAAATGTGGCTGATCGTTCGAAGGACCCTTCGAACGATTAGAATGAAGGGATCCTTCGAAGGATCCTTCGAAGGATCTCGAAAATAAGACTTCAAGGTATCCTTCGAAGGATCTCGAAAATGGTCTACTGAATCCTTCGAATGATTTTTAGTGGAAGGGCAAAATGGTAATTTTTCCTCAAAATCCAAAAACTGGTGTCTAGTGGCAAAAAAAACCTGGTATCTAAATGGGTGGCCTATTGAAATTATGATGGTACCTTTTTTATTTCAAGCTTATTCCGTGTATTTATTAATTACCAATTAATAGGTTGTGCCATCAATCTAACTTAGATGCACTAAACTAAATGGTGAGGATATCGGTTTTTTAACCATAAATGGATTTTCAGAAAATTTTGTGATTTGCAAAGTTAGCAATCTTGTAATTATATGCTAAATTATATTTTTTAATTAATGAAATTTCTTATATACATTTAAAAGTCATTCAATTAGCTCTTTATTTTAATAGTTGTTTGAAAATATCTAACATATTGTTTTTGTTGGGTCTAACCCTTTTAGACTTTGTAATTTCCGCTTAATTTTTTTGCTAAAAAAAAATATCTAACATATTGTAAGTTTGTAAGTTGTAACTATAGTTTGTAGGAGGAATTCTCTTCTAATTTAAATTCAGACAAAACAATCTAAATAAGTAAACCTGTTAGAAAATTGTAAGTGCCTTCAGATGAAAACTCTGATTTATCGTGTGGAGGTGCTTTCAATTATCAAATTATAAAGAAAAATTAAATATTTATAAAATTCTATTTAGGACAGTGATCTACCCAGATTTTAATATATTGTCAATTTTACTCTTTGCATGAAAAGTAAAATTGATTCACCAAAATTTCACATAAACGATAAAATTAATTCGTCACAATTTCATCCATCGTGTGAAGAATAAAATTGATCGACTAAAATTCCATATGAAAAATAAAATCAGTTCGTTAAAATTTTAAATTTAAACAATCCTTCTGTGAAATGATTACTACCGTTCCATTTACAGATGGAATTTATAGTCGATTAGAAATTTTTAAGGGTGGTTGCTGGTGCTGCCTTTTATAATGATTATTTAGATTGGAGAACTCAATTTATCTTATTGTTATTATTATTTTAAATGTTTTGGAATTTGCACTAGTCTAACACTCTAACACTAAAGCCGCGTTTAGGAAAAGCAACAAAGCTACTTTTAGGTTTGTTGCTTTTAGGAAAAGCGACTTTAGCATCGTACTATTTTAATAGGCATGAAACACGAGAACTGATTGGGGATGGGGACACACTAGGCATACTCTCTTGATAAGTTATTATTATTTATTTTATCGTCTCTTTTTTACTGAATTTTCAATTTATTACTATAAAATAAAATGATAAATGACAAAAATATTAATTACACTAAGACAGCATCTGGTGTTAGTAAAAACGCTGATGCTTAAATAAATTTCATAAAACACGAAAGAGCCGTTTGGCCAAACCAAATTTGAAAGAGAGTTAAGAAAATTATATTACACTTTTCAAAAATTGAGAATTTTTTTGCGCTACGGTCTTACCCGTTTTGAATGAATAGTATATGGCTGCAACTCGGGTTGAATTTTGGTTTGACTCATATGATCTGACTTGATAAATTACGCAGGTTGAGTTGAGAATTTTGACTCAGTAGGTCAGATCGAGTTCAGAATTTTACAAGTTAATCCAATCCGAGTTGATCTGACCAAACTCAGTTAAAATTAGACTAAATTGAGTTTAAAATGCAGGTCGGATCAGATTTCAAGTTGATTCGGATTAGAATTTAAGTCGAGTCGGATTGTGAAATTCAAGTTAAAAATTTAAATCAGATCGAGTTCCATATATATCAAATGGAGTCGAGTTAAATTTTAAAGAACTCGACCAATCCCCATCTGAATTGGCGGCTCTAGAATAATATCATTATTTGTCAGGGTTCTTGTGCAAGTCTCCATGTGCTGGCCTTTCCCACCAAGTCTTTATGCTCTTGGTGTCATTTTTTGCCTAGGAATACATATGGTGCATCATCCTTGCAAGTGACTCCTTGTGGCGTGTGCTCTTGATTTGATTCATCTCGTCATTTCTGGAAATTATTGAACTAGATCGATATTGAGATCCAATTTTTTGTCACTTAGATCTTGCTTCATTGAAAATTCTTAGTTTCGATGAGACAAAGAAACAACAATATTAAAAAAAAAATAAAAAAAATTAATATACAGAATTAAATTACGATATATAGATTTACGTAATTCTTTTTCGATATATTCACATGTTCAAACTAGATTCACAATTATTTAGTAAAAAAGTAAAGAAGTGACTCTCATTACAATTTTTGTTCATGATTTCTTTTACGAAAAAGAGACATTATATATTATCCTAATTAAGATTTATAAAAAATTCAATGTAAAAATTATAAAATTATTCTTAAATAAATTTGAGTGGTATTGCAAGTCAGATCGACATAATTAGAATCTATAAAATCTAACAAGTTTAAATCGGCATCTAATCAGATTATTCGATTGCAAAGGCCACCTATGAGATGTTCGGAGGCAATGGAGGAAATTGGAAACCAAGTCATTGCTACAGCGATGAGACATTTTAAATAATAATAGTAAATGTAGATCTTATGGGCCACTGATACAAAACAAAAAAAATCTTAGAAGGAAACCAACCTCCTTATTAGCGTCTAACATTCTCCAATTTTTTTTTATTAACTTTAGGAAACTCAGACATAATTCTACTAAAACTCCCGTAACATTCTCCAATTAGCTAGGTTAATTGGAGTTTTTTATTTGTAATTAATTTTGTTGTCAGTTTTCATTCATTTATTCTTTTTTCTGTAAATTTATTTCCCTCTCTGGTCTCTTGTATCAGGTTCCCGTAAATCCTGTCAGATTTCACACTCCCCAGTGGTGATGATCAACACACTTCTCTGTCTTTCTCGGCTTTTTCTTCTTCTGTCTTTGTGCCGACTGCTGACGGGGGAGAATGAAAAAAAAAAAAAAAAATGAAAAGGAGTCCTCCATGGTTTATATAGAATTACACGAGGCCAGTGGGCTCCATAACATGGGGTAAGCCTAATAGATTAGGCTTGAGTCAGATTCGGTCTCAAACTCTCAATAAATGTCTATGAAATCTTCACTGGAGGAGAGCGTTCTCCAGAATGGCTCCAAAATGTGAGCCCATATAAGTTATTTATACAATGTACATTAGTTGGAGAGATTTTTTTTTCAAACGGTTATTTGGTATGCTTGATCTATCAATGTTCCTCTGTAGTAGTGACCACGTTCTCGTTGAGGTCTAATGCAAACCCAAGGTGAGATGTTTACAAACCAGGTTTAGAATTGGGTTAGGTTTATTTGATTTGTTTTGGTTGAGAGCCAACTGATGTCTACTATAAAACTTTTAGCCCCAATTTGAGCAATTCGAACCCAAACATGTACCCATATTGATTGGGTCAGTTTGTGTTCAAGATGGCCCAACCTAAATTTCATCCCTACCCCTGGAGGGTACATCAAGCCCTACCTTTGAGCATACGTCAAGCTTAGGGATGTTTACGGGCTGGGTTTGGGCCAAGCTATGGACCATGGCAACTTGAGCCCGTTTACATACACATAAGCGCAAGCCCATTTGAAGCTTGTTGCTTGCAAGGTTAAAGCCCAATCCCACTTTTTGGAAAAATACCAAGTCCGAGCGCATCCATTTGAGACAATGAAAAATTCAATCATTTAATTCAACATTAGCCATGATGAGTTACGATTGAATCAAATTTGAGTTCAAAACTGACCATTCATATTGAAAGTAGGCATGAGAAACTATAAGTTGACCATAATTGAGTTCAAAACTCGATTTGTAGATAGAATTTGAATTCTAACTTCAAATTTTGTCAACTTGTTGTTTGTCATGTCTACTTTCAATATGAAATGTGAGTCTTCTAATTAATTTCAAAATACTTTAATTCGAGATTGACCCCTGGTCTTTTATGACAGGTTTGAACTGAGTTTTGGGCGAAGTTCAGAACTCTTTTATCTACATAATTTGCTACTATCAACATACTCTGAAAATGCAAACTTTCATTTACAAACATGCTAAAACTCTAATCGTACAAATCTTGCATATCTCATCAAATCGTCAAATTGCAGAGTTCCATTTCTTATTCCTTACCACATGACAGAGAATACATACTGAAACTTCATTTTCCAATGGGTACAAAAGGATATCAAGACCAATATTATTTATGATTAGAGAGCGATGTCATCTAATCTCATTAAGAACATTCTTGGGGAGTTAATACTATCCTTGTTTTATCAGTACAATAATCATAGGTCATGTAGTGTTTTTTCACTTGTAAAAGTAATTTCTCTTGGCTGACACTCAGTCTCTGGTATTTCCGACTGTTCCACCAGAGTCGAGATGATGAACAGAGTGGATTTTTGACCTTGTTCGAAGGGCACCCATCAACATCAAAACCTTGAAACTGGGCCGTGAATGGCGCATACCTCCAGTCGATCTTTGCCTTCCCTCCATCAGTGGCCCAATCCTCCCCATTCCACAAGGTTGCTAGTATTTGCATTGGCTGAGATGGATAATCGACTCCTATATTCTGTAGGTTCTTGAAAACCCGAATGGGGGTATTGTCCACAAAGAATCTACATAACAATTTTCAATCTATAAAAAATCAGAGGTATCAATCTATGTATCTGACAGACAGGACATTTGAAATAATTGTGTCGAAAATTAAGAGATTTTAAGCAGTAGAGAACCCTTAATATTGGATCTTTGCCTTTTGAGTCTAAATACATATATCGGTGTGATATTTATAATGTCGATATTTTTTTTTTTAAACAAAAAAAAATCAAAACAGTGATAGGTTCGAGTTGATATCTTGTCCGATATTTTCGTTTTCAATTTTTTTTTAAAAAAAATCAGCTTCCTTTTGGGTTTTTTATTTATTTTTAATTCAGAAAAAATAAAATAATAAAAAATACCGACATTTAAAAGAAAAACAAAAGAGGAGAGAGAAATTTATCGGCCTCAGCCTGGCCAAAATTTTCACCCGTGCTCATGATTATGAAATAAATAGAGAGAGAAAGAGGAGAGAGAGAGAGCATTACACTATTTGATAGGAGTTCCATAGAATTGAGTAAGTATGGAAACTTGAGGTAGGATCAAACCAGAGATGAAACCTCTGCTCTCTATTACCATGACCATTTGCAAATACATTTGTCTGTAGTATGTAGGGCTTTCCTTCTCTGTTACCTAAAAACTCGAAGTCTAACTCTTCATGGTCGTTCTGTGGTGAGGACAGCTGCACATAATTATGACAAATCATTGTAAAAATAGAGGTTAAAAAAATTTATAATCAACATTACACAATAAATGGCATGCAATATAAGTATATAAGGTAAAGACTCTATTGAATGAATAGCGAACCAATCATTGAAAAAAAAATTTATCATAACTTCAAGTAACAATACATTGAGATACAGAAGCTGTGATTATAGAGAGTAAAAAGAAAAAAAAAAAAAACGAAGAAAAGTATCTTACATAGAACGCTGTAACTATTCCTGCAGAATCCCTAGCAGGTACTTTTATGTTCATATGAAAGAATCCCGAACCATATTCCAGCTTTGATCCAAATCCAGATCCTACGATGCACCAAATATATTTAAAAATTATATCATCAATTTTTAAAAAAAAAGTATTACTAATTTGTAAATATTGCGAAATTATTTAGAGAAAGATGAAAAGTCAGTGACCAACAGCCCCAAAAATCCATAACCATGTAGCTTAACAGTTTATTTAATTGAATTTGGGTAGTTGACATTGTTCCTATCTTTTAATTTGACATTCATTTGATGGTCAAAAATTGCACAAAGGGCACATTTTTGCATTTTGGGCTTAGCCCATAATCAAAGAATAAAATTAATGGGGCCCATGATTTGGAGTTTTTATACGTGAATGCATATATATGTAGGCTAGGTATAGATGGTCAAACTTGAGTGGATTACCGCTTTTTGGTTGCTTTCAGAAGTCATACTTTCGTTTTTTCTTCTTAAGACTAATTGAAGGAGTTTATGAGGAGAAACATAGATGAAATCACTTAGATGTTAGTTTGAGACTTATATGATGATCCCAACTTTATTTCAAAGTCTCCTAAGGTTTTATGATAAATCAACAGTGACTATTGCTCATACTGTTGGACAGCTGAATGAGTCCTACATCCGTGAGTGAAGAGGAAGATCTTAGATATATATAACACTTAAATTACTCCATTTAATAGACTAGTTTTACATTCATCGCTTGTTTTTTTTCTGTTGTGGTACAAAAGGTAGTTAAATAATTCAATTATTGTAACCTTTTTCTCTAGTAAATACTTGAACAGTTAAATATGACTCTTTAACTGATATTTCTACTTGTAGGAGAGTCATTATTTTTATGAGCTTTCTCAAGGGAACTCCACTTTTTATTTTTTCACATCCAAAGCATACTAAGTATCTCAAATCAAGTAGTATTAGAAGTAGAAGGAGGAGGAGGAGGAGGTGATGATGATGATGATAAAGATGACAAGGATGGTATAGAGAGTTAACCAGATGATTTGTCCATGGAGAGCAGAACTTCCCTTCCTTGGTCAAGAAACGAAACACGATTTCCCCCAAATGCAATGGCGTAATTCCGATCAAAGCTATTATCAGGAGAATACAATCTCTCTGCAAGTGCCCCACAAACCAAAACAAATAACAGGAGACCCAACAGAGTTGAAGCCATGGCTGCAAAGGATGCATTTGTGTACCACCCACAAGCAACTTATTTATACAAGTCTCCCATTAACATTCGCGAGCGTGGAGTGTGTGTTCAGTAACTTTCTCTAACCCACTTCTCTACGCAATTCTCATCTCCATGCTATGCTGTACTAACAAACCATATCAAATTACAATCATGTCATTTTAATCAACTCAACTCAAAGGCAAAATAGTAAGATAAAATATAATATAATAAATAAATAAGATCTAGATTGAGTTTTACCTTTTGCTCCGATGCCAATAGTAAAGAATAATAATCGATCAAACAATGTCGTCTCTTTTGTCTCTCTCACACGAGAAAGCTCCAACTGAAAACTGGAGAGAAAATAAACCCTTATATAATGGTCATTACATAAAACACAACATGGTCTGCCAGGCCTTATAAATAATCAACCTGACCCAGTAAATACCTTTTGATTCAAATCCAACAATAGCTATGTTATCTTCTATTATTCTCGTGCAATGATGGAAATATTGTTAAACTGATGCGAGTAAAAGAAGATACAAGGAGAAGGAGAAAAAAAAACATTATTGTGGTGTTAAATGAAGATAAACCCAAAAAAAAAAGAGTGAATTGATGGCATGATTTTTTGCCTTGTTTGTGGTCATGTATCATCAGCCAATCCATGAGTGAGGTCATGCGATGATGGTCATGAAAAAGGGTTTGGTCACCATCCTAACCATTTTGATTACTTGTTGGAGAGGGGCGTGTCTATTCATCCTTGCCTTTCTCACGATAATTTTGTGTACTCTACTTTCGCGTTTGTCTTTCAACAAAATTTGATGATGCCAGTGAAATACGGCACTCTCTCTCCCTCTCTCTCTCTCTATCTGTAGAAGTTATATTTTTCATTAATTTTCTTATCATTTATAATATTATTTGTCTTCATGAATTAGTCTTCAAACATGTTCAAGGTTATATTACGTTATGATGGTTTGTTTTAAAAATTTTAGGGGAAATTCTAAAGAACTTCCAAAGTATTCTTATAACTTTAAAAAGATGAAACTAATTGTACTAATACAGATTAGTCTCACTTGCAATGTGGGATAGAGATATCCATCTTATCAAAAAAATCTCTAAACAACATATGTGTTTTTGAAATTTTTTTAAAATCCTCCCGAGTTTTCATGAAAATTTAAAATACCCTCACTAAAAGTCAAAGTTAAATTCACTTTTAAGTGCGATATAAAATGTTCAAAATGAAAAAATGGCCCACTTTAAACTTTTAACTCATTTTAAAAATCACTAAAAATATAATAAAAAATACCTACAAATTCCAATATGGACTCCCGTTCCCCTTACAAAATCAAGAATCCTCTGTAAGGGTTTCTAATATTAGTAAAAACAAAAATACTCTTAAAGCATGCAAAATACTCTAAAAACTAAAAAGAAAAAAAAAAGAAAAGAAAATGTCATTTCTTAAATGATTTGTTTTTTTTTTTGAACTTCTAAAATATGAATTGATAAGTATACAATGTTTACTCCCAAAGACAGGCAACATGAGATGTTGTTAATATAAAAATAGAACCAAGGTCGGTCTTCATTTCCTTATGAATCAAATAATCATTATTTTAAGTAAAAATGACAGACATGCTCATGGTCCATTGTCCAATTTAGTTTGCTAATGACATTTATTATCTATGTAGCAAATGGCTTTGAAGATGATGTAGTTCAAGTATAACATATTACAAAGCAGTGAAAAATACTTCCAAAGAACGTTTCAAACAAATAAATTCTAAATAATATAAAATAAATATGGGCAAGCAGACAAAATATGTTATCAAGTTAAGAAAAACACTGTAAAGAGTATGTAGTAGTTAGGGATCTCACTATATGTAATCTACAATTGTAAAGGATATCAAAATCAAAAGTTCGGATTAAAATAATTTTATTATTTAATTGAAATATATTAAAATTATTTACTATTTACTATTAATGTTGACTTATTTAAATTTAATAAATGATATTTTTTCCTATTATAAGCTTTGATTTTAAAGTATTATGCAGTTTTTTATTTAAAAAATAAAATCTATTAATACAAATAAGTGAATAACACTATATATAATATAATTCACCTTCCTTAACTCAGTTACTTCAGCATTCCGTAATCCAACACTGCAATCATTTGCCAGATGATCACGATTTGACGGCTAGAATAACTGGCTAACGACTGATTCCAGTTTGAATCTACCCATATATTTAATAAATTGAGTCAAAATTATTTATTTATTAAATAAGTAAAATAGAGTACATAATTGAATTGAATCAAATTCTTTAATCTATTTTTGTTTGCAACAAAGAAAAGGGTGACCATATAGACACCGATGCTTTCTGTCAGCAGATACCGAATTTTAGATTTTAGGTGAAAATTATCATTCTGCCCTTCACGCATGAAGGAATCGATCGGTTGATTCCCGAACGGGTGAAAGAAAACACCAAAACCGATCGATCGCACGATGCAGCGATCGATCCGTTTTCAAATGAAAAAATCAGCAGCGTAACAGATCGATCGCACGATCGTGCGATCGATCTGTTTAAAAATAATTATATTATTTAAATAATAAAATTTCCTTTAAAACTTTACACTTATTTTTTAAGCACTGTGTATTTCCAAAATTTCTCAAATTGAATATCTAGACTAATTAAAATAATCTGATAAAAATACCTTAAGACTTCAAGGTCTTTTGACACTTCTAAATATTTAAAACACAGTATTTTACAAATAAGGGTATCCCTAGAGTATGTCAAAAATACATTTAGGAGTGTTAAAAGACCTTGAAGTCTTAAAGTATTTTTATCAGGTTATCGTAATTAGTCCGGATATTTAATTTTTAGGAGTGTTAAAGTTTTAAAGGAAAGATAAAGCTTTAAAGTTATTTCTTAGGCACTGTGTATTTTCAAAATTTCTGAAATTCAATATCCGGACTAATTACGATAACCTGATAAAAATACTTTAAGACTTCAAGGTCTTTTAACACTCCTAAATGTATTTTTGACATACCTTAGGATTCCCTTATTTGTAAAATACTGTGTTTTAAATATTTAGGAGTGTCAAAAGACCTTGAAGTCTTAAGGTATTTTTATCAGATTATTTTAATTAGTCCAGATATTAAATTTGAGAAATTTTGAAAACACACAATGCTTAAAAAACAAGTGTAAAGTTTTAAAGGAAAGATAAAACTTTAACATTATTTCTTAAGCACTGTGTATTTTTAAAATTTCTCAAATTAAATATCCGGGCTAATTACGATAACCTGATAAAAATACTTTAAGACTTCAAGGTCTTTTAACACTCCTAAATGTATTTTTGACATACTCTAGGGATACCCTTATTTGTAAAATACTGTGTTTTAAATATTTAGGAGTGTCAAAAGACCTTGAAGTCTTAAGGTATTTTTATCAGATTATTTTAATTAGTCTAGATATTCAATTTGAGAAGTTTTGGAAATACACAGTGCTTAAAAAATAAGTGTAAAGTTTTAAAGGAAATTTTATTATTTAAATAATATAATTATTTTTAAACAGATCGATCGCACGATCGTGCGATCGATCTGTTACGCTGCTGATTTTTTCATTTGAAAACGGATCGATCGCTGCATCGTGCGATCGATCGGTTTTGGTGTTTTCTTTCACCCGTTCGGGAATCAACCGATCGATTCCTTCATGCGTGAAGGGCAGAATGGTAATTTTCACCTAAAATCTAAAATTCGGTGTCTGCTGACAGAAAGCATCGGTGTCTATATGGGCACCCCAAAGAAAATTTCAAAAGGTTTTAGATCTATAGCAACTCAAAGGATAGTGGGAGACTCACATTAAGATTCAGTGAATGTTTCCAGGGGACACCATCTCTGTATCAAACTCGGGGGGTCTGACTCTTGAATGCATTTATGGCAACTGTAACACGTTACCGAATCACGGTCCGCATGCGTAGACAGAAACCCAACATCACGTGGCAACATATAAACAAATCTGAACTCCATTTGTGGCCATTTCATATATACATTTTTTTAATTAATATATACTATAAGTGGGTGAGAAATAATTTTATTCAAAGTGGCCTTAGAATTTTTAATTTTAAAATTTACTTTTAAATTATACAGTTTGATTTTCAATTTATAAAATAAAAAATAAAAATATGTAAAACATTAACTCATTTGCTCAACGCAAACCAAAACCCAACTACTCCAACTTTCTTTTTTCTTACTTTCTGTATAGATAAACTCAACCCTTTCACGAAAGCCGGAAGCTAACTGAAGTTTGAACCGTCCCTCTGTTTTACCAATTGAATTCGCCGTCATCACAGCTGCAATCACACCGAAAACACCCATCTCCGGCAACGTCTCTTGCCAGTCGATCAATGGAGGGAGAAGGGTGAGTCCTCTACACTCTGTCCAGTTTCTTTCCTCCCTGATTTGATTTCTCATTATCACTTTTTTTTTTCTCAGATCGTGCCCTAAAGATGTGTGCGACCGAAGTGGATTGAAGACGAGCATCCACGTGACGGCATTGGACGGACTGGTAAACGTCAACTCTCTCTTCACCATAGCGGTGTTTGTCGGCTCGTCAATGACGACAACCGGACAGGTTTGCCTTGTAGAGAGCGGCGCGTGTGATGCAAGCATCGAAGTGGCCAAGAGGCTTTTCGTCTGTGAGGTGGTGTCGTTCAGCTTCTTCCTCTTCTCAAGCCTGGTGGCGCAGGGCCTCAAGCTGGCCATCAACCTCATCAACAGCAAGGATGTGAACGACGCCTTCCGAGCTCACATCAATCTCAAGGTTTTAAGGTTTGGGATGCTTGGATCTGCCCTTGGTTCTGTAATGGGTTGCGTCTTCCTCATGCTATCTATGGTGAATGTGATCCAGATCAGGCTCGGCACTTTATCTGGCGGCAACTCCTCCACTTCCCGAGCTGTTGCAACGCTCGTCACTCTTGTTTCTACCGCTCTTATTGTTTACATCTCCGCTGCCCTCTACGCCTTCACCCATTGACAACATCTCCGCTGCCCTCTACGCCTTCACCCATTGACAACATCTTCTTCCTCCCTTCCGTTTCAGATTTTCGTTGTGTTGGAATATGTTTAGAGTTTTAATATTAATAGAATTATAATGTTATTAGGATTTCTAGTTTGGGTTTACTTCTAATTAAGAGATGTATTTGATTTATGATTAGCATAGAGTTTGAGTTTGAGTTTGAGTGTGATAGTCCTAGAGTCGGCTAGAGACTATAAATACATGTAATAGCATAGAGATTTAATTAATATATTCAGATTATATCTTTTCTATATGGTATCAATCAAAATATCGATCCTGACTTTTGTCTTTTTCGAACGGTAGTAAGTGTTTCTCCTTACGGTGGTTCTTCTCTCCCTCTGCCGCACGTCTCCTTCGGCAGAGGGAGGGAGAGGGAGAGGGAGGAAACACTTGTTGTTCTGTGTTGTAGAAGAAGCAACCCATTTTTGTTTCCCTATTGACTGTGCTCGGCCTATCAATGTTGATCGCCGCTGTCGATTCCCCTTCTGCTGCCTGCCACCATCACCTGCTGCCGATCTCTGTTTTGTCGGCGTCACTGCTCCCAATCTCTGCCACATATATATGGATTTTTCTCTTAGATCTGATTGCAGTTAGATCTTGATCTCTTCAGGCCGTTTTCGGATCTGTTGTGGCTGCCATTGGTGCAGCTTCCTTGAGATCGTGCACTATTGAACCATCAGCTTCCTTTGGCTGCGTTTCTGCAGGCTACGAGAGCACCGACCAGCTGTGTTTTTTATTGGTCATCCGTGATCGCCGCACTCTATTTTCAGCTCATCTTTTTCAGATCTGGGTTTCACAAGCAGATCTCTTCCAATCTGTTTGCAGATCAGATTTGTTCTTGCTGCTCCGCCGATCACCAAGAGGGGGAGAGGTGCCTGCCGTTTTTTATTGTTCAGATCTAGTTCAGATCTGCTTTTTCAGATCTCGCCGAACTTTGCTGCAATCACCGATCACTGCTCTAAGCTAGATCTGGATCTGCTCGTCTTCCACTGTTGTCTTAGCCGCTGCGTATGTTGCCTTTGCTGCTTTCTTCGCGGACCCTACTGCTGTCGCTAATCGGCCCTTGTTTCCATCTTGTGCCGTGTCCGATGTTTCCAGATCTACTGCCTTCTGTTTTTCTTTATCGGCGTTGCCCAGATTTGCAGCATAAGAGTTTTCAAATCTCTTCTCAAATCTACTTGTCAGATCAGCGCTGTGCACAACTCATCTCCATCTTCTTCTCAGTTTTGCTTCTTGTTGGTTCGAGAAGGTTTGTTGCCTTTGCATTATTGTTGCGCTTTGTAACAAACATAGGTTGGAGGAGGCTGATTCTTGGTTTAATAAGATGTTTGGACAGTGACTTGATTCCTGATCACGCACTATTCTTGTCATTAATCAACAGTTACCCAAAAGGTCATGAGGTCCTTATTGTGTTCAAGTTATTGCAGGCATGCAATATAGATTTCTCAATGTTTGCTGGTTTGCAGCAGCGTCTTCTATCTTGTCTTCGATCGGGTGAGGTTGGTTCCTTCACATGAGCCGTTTGCAGCATCTAAACAGAATATTGTTTACTGTTGAGAGCAACGCACCAGGGCATGCTGCCATTTTTCCAAAATTTGCAGATCGGATTTTGGCAATTCATATCAGGCCTGGCCTTTCTCCGTCCTGCTAAAACCAAGACACAGTAAAAACAAGAAAAGAAAAGAAAAGAAAATCCCTCTTTTTTTTTTTTTTTGAACTGATCTGCACACGGTACAGATCTACTTGGGTGATTCGGTGCTGCATTGATCTGATTTACAACAACCATTGTCTGCAACTTAGTCCTTCACCAGATCGGTAGTTCCAGGTTTGCTGATCTGATTTTCAAGTCCACAGATCTATTTTGATGTTTCTTCTCGCCATGATCTACGAGATCTATGCCAAGAAGAAAGGGGGAGAACTAAAGAAAGAGACACAAATTGCCCTTCTCCTCTTATTTTGTTGAAGTCTAAAAAAGGGACCCAAATTGCTCTTCTTGAACACGCTTGTTGAAGTCGAAGAAAGGGACACAAATTGCCCTTCTCGAGAACGTCTTGTTTTGTTGTTTCTCGAAAATGAGACGGTATGTTTTGGATACATGTTCATTTGTTGTGGAATTCATCCACTCCTTTTATTTGGAGGACTGATTCGTCCCCAATTTTTGTTGGCCTTCATGGCTACAACCTTTATTGACCTTTTATGGTTTCAGCCCCTTTGTTGGCCTTCATGACTACAACTTTTGCTAACCTTTCATGGTTACAGTTTTTGCTGTCCTTTTATGGCTACAGCGTCATTTGCTGGCCTTTCATGGCTACAGTTCCATTTGCTGGCCTTTCATGGTTACAGCCCTATTTGCTGGCCTTTCATGGTTACAGCCGCATTTGCTGGCCTTTCATGGCTACAACCCCATTTACTGGCCTTTTATGGCTACAGCCCTATTTGCTGGTCTTTATGACTTCAACCTTTATTTGCTGGCCTTTATGGCTACAGCTATTGTTCACTGGCCTTTATGATCTGATTGATTGATGTGATGGTTTCAGTCCCTTTTGACATTTATTATGCCCTTGTTTTGCACGTCATTAATTGCCTGTGTTTATCGCATATTGCAATCACTGTTTTTGCCGGACAACTGTCTTACAACCACTGCCATAGTCCGTGCCAAGTTCTGTGTTTCAGGCCGCCATCGGTGTTTGCCCCTATCATTTTGCAGCCAGTCAATGCTCCCACATAAACACATATTTGCAGTCAGTCAACGCTGCCACTTCAACAAGTTTTACAGTCAATCAGTGTGCTGCTTCAACAAATCTCCATGGCCAGTAGGTGTGCCACTTTTGCAGTTCACCTACGGCTTCTTCACATTCCAAGCTTCGCGTCCATCCACCCTTCAGCTTGCGGGGGCGTGTTGGAATATGTTTAGAGTTTTAATATTAATAGAATTATAATGTTATTAGGATTCCTAGTTTGGGTTTACCTCTAATTAAGATGTGTATTTGATTTATGATTAGCATAGAGTTTGAGTTTGAGTTTGAGTGTGATAGTCCTAGGGTCGGTTAGAGGCTATAAATATTGTAATAGCATAGGAATTTAATTAATATACTCAGATTATATCTTTTCTACACGTTGCTTGCTTTCTATGTCTATTGACTCCATTTAAGTTATCTGTAATTCTGTATATTCATTTCTCTTTTCTTTCTCTCACTGTTTTTTGTTTTTTCTTTGAAAATTGATTTTGGTTTAGTTTGGAGGCCAATTCCAACTCAATCCAAGAACCTAAAACAACTGGCTTACGACTGATACAATTGAGGCAACGTCCACCTTGGAGACTGGTCACCTTAGTGAGGGAGATTAAGGAATTATCGAAGGGCTTGGAAGTTTCCTTTTCTCAGATTAGTAGATCAGCAAATGGGGTAGCGGACTTCCTTGCAAAGAATGGTGTTGAAGGGGTGACCCGAGGCACCTTTTTTACTCCGACAGTGTAGTTGGTTTGGGGCGACGCTTGTTTTTGTTGTTGCTGGGTTTTCTTTTACTCTTGTATTGGGAGGTGGCCTATTTCTCATAGGCCTTCACCCTTCTATTTTCTCCTTGTTTTGTAATCCTTTTATTTATAAAAGTCCACTCTTAACTGTTTCAAAAAAATACAATTGAGGCTAAATGCAAATTCCAAAATAAAAAATTTCAACGGTGAAAGCCATATTAAGTCAAATTAAATGGGTTTAAGTTGGAATTTTTAACTTAAATTCCACCATTATCACATACATGACTTTGTTTAAATATGGCAATAGGTTGACTCATATTGGATTGAGTTTAGTTTATTTTAAGTTTGGGTTAAGTCAATTCAAATTTATTATAAAATTTAAATGAATTCAATTAATTTGGATCTATTTCAAATTCAAGTTAAATTGAAATAGAGTCGTGTTACTTATTTACTTTGTTAGAAGATTTTTCTAAATTCATATTTTATATGATTGGATGAATTACACATTAAATATGAAAATAGTCGAATTAATCAGACCTATTCAATTATAACTAGGTTTAGATTTTATTTATTAATTTATAAACGGTTTTCATTTGAGTTCATCTATTTATAAGTTGAGTAAGAATTTTTTATTAAATAAGTCAAATAGATCAAATAATTTGAATTTAATCAAATTCTTTAATCCATTTTTGTTAGCAACTAGCAAATTGCAAAAGATTTTAGATGCATAGCAGCTCACATGAGAGTGGGAGACTCACATTAAGATTCAGTGCGCGTCAAAATCTTGTATGCATTTATTGCAACGGTAACAGATTACATTGATACTTCATTAAAGTATCAAGTCAAGGTTCACATGAATAGACAGAAAACATACACACGTGGCAACATATAATCTAATCTGACTCCATTTGTGGGCCATGTCCACCGTGTCAATTTGTTTGTTGAATTTGGACCGTTCACGCAGGTGATAAATATCACACGACATTTTTTTTATGAAATCGTCTTTTCTACAAAATATCATTAAAGGGGAGACAAAGAAAAATAAATAAAAGTGGTAGTTTATGTAAGCACAGTTTATGGGTATAGTTTAATTGGTTCCCTCTCATTTTACAAAATAGAAAGTTGTACGTTCAAACTCCTATGACCTAACTTTGATGGCATCTAGAGGTAGTGGGCTCACCCGTGAAGATTTTACGCTGGGTATCTCATCAACGATGTGTTGACATCATTTGATAAGACTAAAGAAGTTTATCATCCCACACAAAAATCTATAACCTTTAAGAGATAGATTATAAATAATAAAAAATATTTAAAACTAAATAATAAACTCATGACAATAGGATGGAGATGATAATTGTAGTTGTTCTAGTGATCTAGTCAAGTGAATGGGCCTATTAGTCCTGAATAATAACGTCACTTGATGATGTTGCTTATTTCCACATGAAAAAAAAAAGCAGCTTTCAATAAATAAATAAAGGAGAATGAGAAAATTAGTATGTTCCTAATACAAATCTATAAATTACAAATATGAGAGATCTCTAAAGAAATTGATAGAAAAGAACTCTCCAAAGTGACTTAAATATTTTCAAAGGAAACCCAAAAGAAAGCTCAACAATTTTGTATATTCTTAATTAAGAGCCTCTCTTCTTTTACAGGAGGGAAATAGAAAATTTCGAAGGGTATTATGTCAATTTAGATGATGTATGTATCATGTAAGGATTGTCTGAAGCAAGAGTTTAAATATCGGCCAATATCTATTGGTTTTTTAAGATTGGTATCAATTATACACTGTTCATATCGGCATTAAAAAAAATTGTCTGAGTCATGTGCCCGACCAATATTTACATTTTTTTTTCAGATTTTAAAAAAAAAAGGTCTAATACCATGTGAAACTAAGGCTTGGTCTCTCTCACAAAAGGAGAGACCAGATCATATAGTCTCAAGGAAATGTTAGTCCTTACATTTTGTGGTTAAAGAGATCGTCTTTATTTTAAGCGTACATTTTATCTTGTTAAGTTTTGATTAATGGGCCCTGCCCTGTATCAGCCATCTTTGCCATTAATAGCAGTTAAGCCACAACGATCTTTAGGCAAAGGAAAGAGACAAAGTTATGCGACTAGGGTTTAGGCTTCAACAACCTTGTTTAGAGGAATGATCCAATGAAATTAATTTCATTGTAAGTTACATAAAGGTCTGGCCTGGCCTTAGGCGAAATAGGCTTCTGCCTAGGACCTCCAAATAAATAAGGCCCTCAAGTTGGGTTCAAGTTTTAATTTCCTGCACCTTATTTATGTTATAAATTTATGTTAATGTTTATTTTATCAGCAATTGGACCAGTATTGCATTGGTAGTGTGTTCGACACTCAACACAATGGTTGTGTTGTTGGTACATTTTTTCAATTATTTATAATTTTAGACATAATTTTTATTTTCATTAAAATAACTTTACTTTTTAGAATTTCTTATAAATTTAGACATAATTTATAATTTTTCTTTAAGTAAAATAACTTTACTTTTTGTAATTTCTTATAAATTTAAAGATAATTTTTCTTTAAATAAAAGAACTTGGAGAATATTCATGTTGATAAACTTTTTGCAATTTCTTATAAATTTAGACAAAATTTTTCTGTAAGTAAAATAATAGACATAATTTTCTTTAAGTAAAATAATTTGGAGAGTATTTAAAGTCAACTTGAAAAGACTCGTTAACTCGCTTGATTCGAATTCCTATCGAATTTAGTCTAACTCAGATTGATTTGGCCAATTTTTTTTTCAAATTTTAAATCTATAGTTCTAATAAAATGAATTAAACACCTTGATAAAAAAAAAAGCATTTATCTTGTAATTTTAATTTTCTTTTAAAAATTAAGAATTGAGATGATTAATTGAGTCTATTATAAGATTAAAATGATTATATAAAGGTTAAATTTTAACTAATCATTAATCTTATCATTTTTTTTAGAAATTTTAATAAAAATGTGATCTAAAGAAGTCCTTAAATGAGGAAACTTAGTGTTCACTATAATATAGATGGTTGAATGAAAAGAAAATGGGTTTGAATTTTAATGATTATTTTGTGCTTTATAGTTTATAATTGAGTGATAATTTTTTAATATAATTTTACTTTATAAGTTGTTTTAAATGCATTATATACTTTAACATGTCAACTACTCTTTTTAAATACAATAAAATAATAATAAAAAATCAAAAATCAAAATGCATACACAAGTGAAATTAAATTTGTCACATGAAAGACTGAAAGGATTTACTATCTTATCTATTGAAAAAGATATATTAAAAAAATCTTGAATATAGTAATTTTGCATCTCAAAATCCTAAAAAAATAAATTTTAAATAATACTTTGTTATAAATTTAATTATGATATTTTATTTAGATATTTCACACTTTGTAAAAAAAATGCATGATTTTATTTTTTGAGTGTATAAAAGGCCCATCTCAAGGGTTGGCATAAGGCTCCTGAAATCTAAGGCCGGCACTGGTTACATAAAATATAATAAATTTTATATGTAGTTTTTATTCTTGAACCACCTTAATACTTCTAATCACTTTTTCTTGATTCATATTTTCCTTAATCTCGACTTATTTAGTTTTTGGATTTTAATTGATCTGTCTGAACTTTTTTAACGTAAATGATTCTCAAAAGACAAATCTTAAAATTTGGACCCGTCTTCCTTGCCCATCTTACTATCCTCCCCTCTTCGATAGCTGTCATATTCGCTTACAGGAAGAACCATGCTCATAGCGACCCTTTTTTCTGTTCAAGCTGCTTTTGGATGAGGGGTAAATTTTAGAAAAGTTACTCCGAGTAGGAGTCATCCTTGAATAGGAGTGACTCTTGAATTGAGATTACTCTTATCTTATTTGGTAATTGCAGTGGTAAAGTAAAATATTATTCTAAGGGTAAAAAATCTTATTTGATAACTATAAATAAGGGTAACTTGATATATTAATATTTTTTGAATTTTTTTGTAAAATATAATTATTAAATAATATTCATGAAGTAAATTCTAATAATATAACTTATAATAGTATTATCTATTTTTTATAAATTATTTTTTATAAATTATTTTTAATAATTATAATTTAAAATGAACACTTTCATTCTAACATTAAAAAAATAAATAAAGAATTTTTTTATATTATTATTTTAAATCCCAATAAATGAATAAAAAATATCAACATATCTCTTAATAAAAAATTATAATATTTATTTTTTATATTATATGAATTTAATAAAAATATTAATTTTCATAAAATTGTTAATATGTCAGGTTACCCATGCTTACAGTTATCCGTACTCAAGGATAACCCCGGGTAACCCCTGCAAAATTTACTCCTCATCCAAATGCATCACGTTGAAAATATTGACAAATTTTTAAAATACATTCAACAAAATAAATTACTAATTACCCCAAAAGAGATTACTATGCACCTCAAATTCTTTCGAAATTTCAAGACCCTTTCAAAATTTGGACAGAAGCACACACTAAAAATAGGACAATTTGACAATAATGTTTCATAAAATTTTATTTTTATTTTTTATATTATATGAATTTAATAAAAATTATTAATTCTTATAAAATTGTTATGTCAGATTACTTCTGCTTACAATTACCCCTACTCAAGGGTAACCCCCATAAAATTTACCCCTCATCCAAATGCATCATATTGAAAATGTTGATAAATTTCTAAAATAAACTTCCAAAAGAATAAATTGTTAATTACTCCGAAAGAGATTATGATGAACCTCAAACTCTTTCGGAGTTTCGAAACCTTATCAAAATTTCGACAGAATTACCCTTAAAAATAGGATATTTTGACAATTATATTTTGTAAAATTTTATTTTTATTATTTATATTAGATAGATTTAATAAAAAATATTAATTCTCTTAAAATTGTTAATATGTCAGTTTACCCCTACTCAAGAGTAACTCCCGTAAAATTTACCCTTCATCCAAATGTATCATGTTGAAAATGTTGACACATTTTTAAAATAAATTTCAGACAAAATTAAATTGCTAATTACATGAAATATATTATTTTCTAATTATATAATATATATTTTTTTGAAAAATTTTAATTTTATAATATATAATTGATAAAGAGAGGAAGACAAGGGGTTTTGAGGGATAAAATATTATAAATACCCCAACTTCTAAAAGAATATTAAAAAAAAGAGACAAGGGAGATAAATTTTTAAATTTGTACCCTCAGTCCTTTGCCACCAAATGAGGATGGCAAAGGGTGACGAGACGTTATCCCTTCTTACCCCATCCAAACGCAGCCTAAGTCTTTTCTTTCTCCAAGGATAGTTATAGCTGTCTGATATGGCCTGTCAGAAGTTAGTTTTAAAGGCTGCTTTCTTATCAGTCTGAGGCTCTAATCTCTGCTTTTTGCAGGACTTCTTCTCTGATTCCTCACCCTAGGAGAACGAACAGCTCCTACTGATTTTCCTATGCATTGCTGGTTATGCAAGGTATGTAGGAACGAACACACACAATCAAATCAAATGCAATCAATGAATGTGGGATGTTGAAAATTGTGATTCCTTAAGATGCGGCGTACGAGTGACCCGTACGAGCTCCTGATTTACCGGTGCTTTCTCCGCCTGCTACCTGCTACTGTTGTTCCGATTTCACTTTTTCCCTTGTTGAGCTGAACTTATTATCCAGTCAGTCATACGATAATCAGTAATGACTGAAGGATCTAACTCAAATTATATGCAAGTGTACAATTCATGGTTTGAATAATTGGACGGCCAGTTACCCAGCAATGCTAAGAACAAAAGAATTTAGACTAAGACAACAAGTGCTTCTATTTCACTAACCTAAATAGAGAAAATTAATCTAGTGTGGGATGTGTTTGTGAAATTCTGAAGCCATTTGAACTTCTTCCATATATCAAGCATGTAAATCTGGATGGTCCCATCCAAAAACTTTGATCGCAGTCTAAAAAATGAAAAGTAAGAAATTTATTTACTCAAAACAGAAGAAGGAAAGGGAGAGAAAGATCTAAGACAACTCAAACTCTGTCTCCTCAATCAACATTACCTCTATTCCATATGCTGCTGCTATGAACTAATATCAGAAATCAAAAAAGGAGATTAGCTCCCAATCCCTTTTCTCTCTCTCTCTTCAACACCAAATGCTTTTAATGAATTATGAAGTGGTGGTTTTCCAGCAAAAGAAAGGGAAAAAAATTGTGGGCACTGAAGGAAAAAAGAAAAATTGTGGGCACTTCGAAGTTCGAACCCAAACGCTTCTCTCTCTCTCTCTTCATATATTACAATGTATTACATCACAGGTAGAAGTAAAGAACAAGGAAAGTATAGAATAAAATGGGCAGAATTTTTTATCCTTATACACAAAGGTAAAAAAAGTAAGAAAGGGAACCTTCACTGGTCATCTGTTACATGACAATATATTGAGGGATCCAAGAACGGATCATGATCATGAAATGCTGTCGGTTGACTCGTTTTTGTTTTTTTTTTCATCCACTGTTCTAAAAGGACCACTGAGCACTGCATGCTTGTTATAAATACATTCCTCAAATCTCATGTCTTCCAAGGAAAAAAAAAAAAAATACACAAACAACACATTATTTCTAAATCTTCACATAATATGATCAATCGATGGTGGTGCACCATTTCCACCTTCCACCCTCATTAACATTTCACACTGATGAAGAATAAGTAGCAAGCATAGCTTCCATATTAGATGAAGCTGGTGCAATTCCTTCCTCATTATACTGTCCTTCAACATGTTCCCAAATTAGAAAACTTGGGCACTGTTGTGAATCAACCCAAACATTCAATTCTTGCCTTTCTATGCATTCACCTCCCACCATAGGAGCCATGCTTTCCATATTATCCAACAATGGAGGCAAGCAATTTGGATCAATGCTGCCGGAAAATGAGAACGGAGGGGGTGGCGCTTGTACCTCTTGCTGATTAGGGTTCCATGCATCAGAATTCAGGCATGCGTACTCGTTGCCGAGGACATCGTCGCGTGCACCGCTGAATAACCCATTGTCAAACATGAATAGAGGGCAAGGAGAAGTGAACATGGTATCTGGAATTGGCTTTGTGGAAGTGTCTTGGTTTAGTGTATCTGTTCGAATTGAAGTGAGCCCTGACGGAACAAAGTCGATGCTGGGTGTCACAGGAATGGCATTCCGATGCGCCGCGGAATTTTGATGTTTTTTAATCTTCTTTTTAATCCAGGAATTCCAATAGTTCTTGATCTCATTGTCAGTTCTCCCAGGCAAGTGACTTGCTATATGTGCCCACCTAAGCAGTAAACATTGAACATTACATGTCAAAATTATCAAAGAAACCTAACATAAGCCATAAGGGTTTTCCAATTTTATTGTCCATATATATATATATATATATGGTATGATTCTAGATGTTTGATAGCATTTGGTTGCATGATTTGCTCATGTTAGTGCTACCCTAAATCGAAAGTAAAAATTAGGGCTATTGATCAGACCTGTTCCCCACAATACTGTGCAGGCTGATTATCAACTTCTCCTCCTCTTGGGTAAATCTGCCTCTCCTAATGTCTGGTCTCAGATAGTTGATCCACCTCAACCGGCAACTCTTCCCACATCTTTGAAGCCCTGTAAAGGAAAATGGATGAGAGTGTGTGAGAAAGGGAACTTCGATCTAATCCCCAATCAAACAGCTGAAGCCAATCAAAACCAAAATAAGAAACCTGCTTTCTCAGGGACTTCACTCCAACAGCCATAGCCATGGGTGGTGATGTATCGGATGAGTTTTTCGTCTTCTTCAGGAGACCAAAGCCCTCTCTTTACCTTCTGTTGGTTGCAGCAAGAATGGTGGCCCATGTCTTGATCTTCCTCCTCTTGTGGGAAATAAGAGGCAGAAGCCCAGCTCCTCTCCTCTCCCTTTTAAGCACCGCTCTTCTCCGACAACTGCACCGGATAGGGCCCACCCACTGCTCACCACTTCCTATCTAACCCTAAAACGACTTGGCATCGACTCCATCTCTCTCTCTCTCTCTCTACTACGAAGACTTGTATTATGTAAACAACGTCACGCACGCATCAAAAGATCCCAACATGCCCTTGTTTCGTAAATCCCACTCTCTCTTTCTCCGTAGATTTGTATTATGCAACGAATGATCCCAGCACTCTCCTTCTCTCTCTAGTATGACTATGATGACGTCAAATGATAGGCAAATGTCCAATAGATAAAAAATTAATAAATCTGAAAAAAATATACATTATATTTCATTTTTATCTATTGTTAATGGGTCTTCTTATGATCAGTAACACCTATTGAGCCTGCCATAAATTACCATATCAACCTTAATGCAAAATCCACCAAACGAATATGCAAAAATTGAATTTGAACATAGTTTTTAAAAATAATCAGATGTGGGTGATTTTCTGTATGATCAAATTCGATGTGAATAGTTTTCTATCCATCCTCTTTGTCATGATGAACATACTTAGATCGGCCGCATGATTGAGTTTTAGTCTAATATCCCAATTTTTTTTTTGGGTTTAAAAAATTGCTCCCATCTTAGCTTAATTTGGGCTTTGTAGTGTTTACTGCAATAGACACCATTTTCTTACAATGATATCAATGCTTTCATTTTTATTTTTTTACAACATTTGATATGAAATTAACAATATTAGTGAAATTAGATTCTTAATATAATACTCTCTCCGTTCTATTTTAGTTGTCTCATTTGAAACATTTGTATTTTTTAAACAACTCTCTATGTAAGGCTAGGCTAGCACTCCATATGATTTCATCTATTTTCAATATAGTTTATGCTACTTCAAAATAAATAGGACAACTATTTTAGGACAATTCCAAAATTCATATAAGACAACTAAATTGAGGCGAGGGAGAAAAAGATAGTGTCTAATATATTAAAAAAGTTGTGTCTAAATTAAAAGAACTATTTTATCTTATACCATACAAATATAATACATATGATACCTATTTGAGTAATTTTCGCTGTTAAAGTAAGTATTTTATGAAATATGTTGCGAATAGTTTAAAATTTATAAATTTAAATTAGAAGTCAAGATGATGTCTAATAGTCATAAAAGCAATGGTAATACTGCAAATGACAGGACAGCACCTTGGATTAAGTATAGGCCCTATACAAGAGACCCACTTTTAACAACCTAAAGCCTCCAAACTATCTCACTCTACATTAATTCAAATTCAATTACGGTTGATTCATGTTTAAGTGAACGAAACTATGAGAGCAACTAATAACAAAATTATTAATCATCTAAAATTTAAAGGACCAGAGAGTTTAGATGATCCGAAGAGGACATTTTAAATGCTCAATTTGCTTACTTGGCTCTATGTTAATCCCCCATCCTATAAAAATTTCTAAAGGAATCTTTGAAGTGCTATGCAATAAAGTGATGACTGGATTTTTATGGTCTGTTATTTTTTTGAAAATTAAAGTGTTCAGGTCTTTCAAAGTATCTAACTAATCCTTGAGATATGTACAAACCTTCCTATCTACACACATCAAGTATGGACAGTGGTCCTTTTGTGTTGAGATTGATTTGAACTCAAGACTTTCTGCATATGCAATCTGGTATTCTACCACTAACATGAGTGATTAATGGATAGATAAAATCAAATATATTGGAGATTTATATATTTAAAAGAAAAAAATTGCACATAGGTTTTGTTGATGTACAATTTTTTTACATTAGGGTGTTGATAAAATTAATTAGAAAATGTTGAAGAAAAAAAAATACATCTCTAACAAATGCATTTGAGATCATGTAAGATATAAAGGAGCAACACCTAGTGTAGAAATAGTGTCTACACTCTAGAGATGGTAAAGTTTTCAACTGGAGTGAGTAAAGTTGATACAGTGAAAAATCTTTTTGTATCTCTTTATTTGCTTTAGTTATAAACAAAGTAGCATCATAAATCAAAGACAATTACGTGGCATATATTGTTTGAAAATGATCTAGTACTAGCTAGTAGAGGTTTCATAATTAGTGGAACAAATGAGGAATATCTGGAGTGAGTTTTAAGTGAATCATAGAGACAGGAAGATGAATTGATTAGAATTGAAAATCTCTTAGTAGCAAATTGTGATGAACTTTGATACTTGATTGTAATTGTAGAAACAAACGGATGATTTAATTTACAAATGGGTTAGTAGGATCGGTGTTGCTAAGCTAAGTGTAGGCAACGTAGTTAAGCATTGTGTATTTTTTTTTTTTTTAAAAAAGTAATGTATCAAGTATGGAATAATTTTACTGTTAAGATAAATTTAGATATTTCTAATATTGTCTTTCTTAATTTAGTGATTTCTTAAATTTAGAGATTTCTTCTTTTATTTATTTTATCTTCCATATTTGTATTTGATTTTTCCTATAAGTAAGATTACATGGTCTCTCCTTGATTAAAGGAGACACACCAAATCTCATTATTATTTTACATGGTTTCGGCATCTCATCGCCTGCATTCGTCCCATATTGCATTTGTTATTTTTGTTGGACAACTATCTTTCGAGCCCTGACGTCTTCTCCATAAACAATAGTTCGTCCATGCCAATTTCTCTTTTCCAGGCTATCATCTATGTTCGTCGTCTGTCAGTTTGCAGCCAATCATTCTGTTGCCAGTTCACCCAATCTTTCCAACCAATCGGTGTGCCAGCAGTTCGCAGTCAATCAATATCCTGATAGTTCATTTGTTCTTTTAGACTCAAGAATTATTTCCAAGCTTTGCGTATTCTCATACACGCTACAGCTTACAGGGGCGTAGCGAATTTCGTTAATTTCGTTTATCGAGAAGTTAATTGACTTGTAGTGGTTATGTTTTTCTGTTGCTTTGTTTTTCTTTGTTTGTTCTTGTGTCTAATCCTCTGTGGTCTTGTTTTTGCTTTTGTTTGTACGTGTCTTTTCTTTATTAATGTATTTTCTTATCTACCGCTCAAAAAAAAAAAAAAAAATTGTCTTTCCTAATTTAGTTATTTTCCCCTCTTGAATGAAATTTTGCTAACCTTCATTCAAAAAAATTTAGTGAATTTACAAATTTAGGACTTTCCTCCTTTATTTATTTTATCTTCCATATTTGTATTATATTTTCTCTATAAATAAGATTACAAGTCTCTCCTTGATTAAAGAGAACACATTAAATCTCATTATTAATTTACACTTAGAGAATGACAACCAAATCCTATAAACTATATGGAGTTGAAGGTGATAAAGAAAAAAAAAAGTAATGGTGATAGAGATGTATGCACTAACAGGAGCATCATCCTTGCTGCCAATTTATCATCTGGGGTCTTCCAACGCTATCTTGTCACCTATATTAGTTGTATCATTTTGGAGGAATTGCTTGTTTTTTGTCAGATTGTTCTATCATTCGCCGATCATTCTGGGCTACATCTTAACCATCTGCAGTGCATTAACATCGAGATCTACAATACTCTGACTAATCCATCTAATGTTGCTTGGGCCATCAAGAATCATGAATTTGCTATTGTTCATTACCTGCAAAGGAGGAAGGTCCCCATATCCTTGGCCACCCATGCCAGTACTGATTCGGCGCTGGCCTATTGCATAAGCAACCTTGTTCACAACAGCTTCAAGTATGAATCTTTTGATCTTCTTTTGTGGCCTATCTGATTGGCTTCTTCTCCATCGAGTTATGTTCAGGCCCGCATACATTTGGCTTGATCTGTATGCTTTTCTTTTTGAGGCAGCTTGCCTCCATTTTTTGTAATTCTTTTCTGGGATTTTCTCTCCTTTTAATGACATCTTACTCAACATTAAAAAAAAAAGAAAAATGTATGCACTAAGATAGAAGTGTAAATGATTTCATTCTTGCCTAGATGAAGAGGCAATATTTTCTAAGATGGTTTGAGCATGTTCTATAAGACTAGAAATAGTTGAACTATAGGGGTTAAAAGCAGAGAATACTAAAAGAAAATGAAGGTCTTCAGATGCTTGGGTTGATAAATTGTGAAGTGATGAAGAATAGATTTTGATGGCAAGGTGAAGGTTGAATAGCTTTTCCCTTTCCTCTTAGTTTTTTTTTTTTAAAAAAAAATTGAAGTCCTTAAAAGTGTCCAACATAATTACTATGTCTTGAGTTCTATCCTAAAAGACTCTGCACATACCCATAAATTAATGTTACAATCATTGTCAAATTGAACTCCTGAAATTAGTGTCCAAATTGAGTATCTTGATCGAGTTAATGAGTAAAAATAATCAAGAGCTACTTATTAAACGAATAGAGTTTATAACTTTATATACAAGTTATACAATATTCAGTTCCTAATCTAACTGAGCCAACTTGACTAGCAATTTAAGAATAATCTAATCCGAAAAACATGATTCGTATTGAATATGTTACATATTTAATAAATAAATTTCGTACAACCTATAATCCTTTAAGTTTAACGATTTAAAATAAAGTAGGTTACTATCTAACTTAAAAAATCGACTCAACCCATTAGCATATCTATAAGTCTATGTTTGTGGTAAGTCTCCCATAAAAAATAATGATATTAATAGTAATAGTAGCAAGCGTAACATTTAAAAACTCAAGTGGCCAAGTTATATGATGTAAATTTTGACTTAACCTTTTAAATAATAAATGGTTGATTATTCTGGATGGTCCATTGGGTTTGTACACACTTTGCTGAGACAATTGAATCACATTTTTGTGATTTAATTTATATGTTATTTGGTGATAAGATGGAGTCTATTGACTCTTTAAAATTTTTAAAAAAATATTAATATAAGAATTTAAAAGAAATTGATCTATCAAATATGTGCAATTGTGCAGTCATTAAATTTGAATTGTCGTGAAATTTTGAACAGATACAGCAGCTGCTGCATAGTACGTAATGGGCTCTCAAGCAATGAGTATTTCATGATTTTTTAAAATCCAAGGTACACAAGTCTCTTAATGCACCTAACTAAGTTTTTGGAGCATGTGCAAATCTCTCTATCACACATGCCGGGTAAATTATGGGGAATGGCCCTTATATATTGAAAGTAGGACATGAACCCAGAACCTCTCACAGTTTATTGTATTTCTTAATCGTCAAGTGAACCCTCACGGATTATATTTAAATTTAAATTGTTGATGTGTTAATTCACATGATAGAACATTCTTATAATTCTTTTATAGAAATAGATCAACAATAACATGGGTCGTCAACATGTTTTCAGAAGAAAAAAAAAATTGTGCAATTTTCATGTACATAAGACATGTTCCTCTTTAATCCCAATTCCACCAAAATAGCCACCAGTGTGACCAAATAACAATAAGTGACAAGAACAAATTATATATAAATATAATAGAGCAGAGAAGCATTTTCTCTATTATTGTGAATTTGTGATCCATTTTGTGGGTTGCTACTGTTTACATCTTGTAATCTTGTTTGATATTATTTCTTCAATGTCTTCAAGTGGAAAATTGGCTACTTCATCTTTCTCTTTTATGGGTTGTTACCAATAGACCTTATTTGAATGATTGGGTAGGATTTTCAAAGGGTTAGTGAGGAAGCAGATGTCATGTTGATGAGAGGGGAGCAGAAGTCAATGTATATTTAGTCAATTAAGAAAGCATAGAGTTAAAAAGGGTATTGCTTTGGGGTGTTTGCCTTTGTCCTTTTGAAAGTATTCTTTATACGTAGATAGAAATTAGATAGATGATTGAAGAGTGAAAATGAGTCTGTCTGTTTATTGACGCAAATCATTCACCACACTGATGTGAGCATCGGCTGTGACAATTGCTTGGATGGATAGCAATCGAATTTACAGAGGGAATAGAATTAAAATACAGACTAATAAAGAGAACAGTAAAGAGAGAGAGAGATAGAGAGAGAGATTTGAAAAGGGGAAATGATTAGACTTAGCTTTAGGGAGGAGCAATGGAAGAGAAATGGGCCTACCATGGTTTTAAGTATAGCATGAAAATGGAACATTTCCTTTAAAGGGGGTTGGTTGAGTTAATTAGTCATAGATGGTATGTCTCCACCATCCCCTTTCCTTAAACGCAGTCCTTTTGCTTCTCCATTTCTCTATCCTTTTATAGAAACAGTGAACCTCTCTCTGTCGTACACTGTATTACTTTCTTAAATTTTGCAAACCCGTATTCAAGTTGTTCAAGTTCCATGTATACGTGAGATTAGTCTCACCTTCTATCTAAGATAGGGATATCATGCTATAAAAGATATATATTGGGTTTATTTGTTCGAGTAGTTGGGTATTCCCATCTTGTGTGGGAGGTGTAGATCTCAAACCCTTGATGCATCTAATCTGAATCCGAGGTTTTACTTTTGATCACTACAAAGTGGAGTCGGCGAGTTTCTACATATTCAAAAAAAAAAAAAACACATGAAGATGATGCTTCATTGCGTAGTTATAGAGCGAATAGAAATTTGACAATACAAAATGAGGCGTAGATGACAATAGATTCCTTTAGGTTTGTGCTTTCATATCATACTTTGTCTAATTTTTCACTTTCCCTAAAAACATGGTGGAAAAGAAACCGTGATGAGAATAGAAGATGGAGACAGATGAAAAAGAAAGTTTATATGGAAAACTATTGATGCTCCCTTTGCAAACAAAACACTCTTAGTTTCCCATCAAACCATGGTTGTGATTCCATATGGGGGCCCTCTATCAGAACCACTAGTGAAAACCACAGTTTATGATTAAAACAGAATCTGCAACTCTCACTCTTCCCGACTCCATTTGATTATATTTTAATTTTATTAGATTAAGATTAATATATTCTATCAAATTACTACAAAAATATTTGAAAATCTTTTCAATTTCATTCGACACAATTGAATTTCCTTCATGTCCATAATATAATGAATGGTAGCACCATTGCCACATAGGTGCACTGAGGCCAATGCTTCACTTCTAATTTCTCCTACTTTAATTAGACTTTTAAGTTAGAAGAAAGCAGAGGGACAACTTATTTCAATTTGAAGATTAGACAACATAGATATTATTATAGATTGGTATGATTCTCAATCCATCTTTTACGGGATTTATGCTTATTATAATTTTTTTATAAAACCTTTATTAATTGAAAACCCTTTTGGTTGAAAAACCACACCTCCTTAAACTCATCTTCCAAGCCAGGACATGAATTTCCCTCCACGTTTGGTTGCTTCAACTTTCAAGTGATTTGCCTTTCATGCTCCGTGGTTTTCTTCATCTGCATTGCTTGGTTTGTTAAATCTTAGGTAGGATTTCAACTTTAAATCCAATTTTTTCATAAATTATGTATAGCAGTAGTTAGAAAATCACTAATTCCCCACGTAAGTTTTTTTTTTTTTTTTGAATGAAGGGCAAGTATATGATCACTCAAAGGAGAAGAAAACAAGCCCAAATAAAACAATGAAAGAACAAAGCCTGGACCAGACTAGAAAATAAATAAAAGGAAATGGTCCCTGAGAGGGACACCCACACCCTGGGCTGGGGAAGGCCCAGCCCAGAAAATACCACCTAAAAACAGGGCGAGCAATCATGAGCTGGTACCAAAGAGCAAACTTAAACTTCCCAGATCAGATTGAAAATGCCAGACCCGAGGGGGTCCTGAGTGTCGATGAAGTTGTCCCTACCAAGAGAAGAGTCCTTAGGCATGAAGAAGAAAGATTTGTTCTTACAATTCAGACGAGTTAGGAGGTTGCAGAAGGGAGCATGTGAAGCAACTAATTCTCTTACGCAAGTTTATTTGTTAAATTAGATAATTAAGCAATCATTACATCATAAACTGCGTATGACAAATTACTTTGTTAAGTATAGAATTGTAAAGGTTGTATGTTTGAGTAGAGACACTAAGCATCTAAACTAGGATTTTGTTGTCAAAAGTGAGTCCAACATAGAGCCATAGTTTTTTTTTTTCCACCGGACACCAGTTTTCAGTTTTTGAAGGAAAATTACCATTTTGCCCTCCCACGTGATTTTTCTTTTGATTTTTCAGTTCCTTCGAATGATTCGACTGCACAGTCGAATCATTCGAAGGATTTTCTTTTAATTTTTCAGATGCTTCGAATGAATGCTTACAGTAAAAAAATTTAAAAATTTTAACTAGTAAAATATCTTTTAAAATTTTAAAGTTATTTTTTAAGCACTGTGTATTTCTAAAATTTTTTAAATTAAATATCCAGACTAATTACGATAATCTGATAAAAATACTTTAAGACTTCAAGGTCTTTTTACATTCCAAAATACTTAAAACACAGTGTTTTACTAATAAAGGTATCCCTCAGCTGTGTCAAAAGACTTTTAAGACTTAAAGTATTTTTATCAGGTTATCGTAATTAGTCCGGATATTTAATTTGAGAAATTTTGGAAATACACAGTGCTTAAAAAATAATAAAATTCCCTTTAAAACTTTAAAGTTATTTTTTAAGCACGGTGTATTTTCAAATTAAATATCCGGACTAATTACGATAACCATAAAAATACTTTGAGACTTCAAGGTCTTTTGACACTTCCAAATGTGTTTTTGGCACAACCGAGAGATACCCTTATTTGTAAAACACTGTATTTTAAGCATTTGGGAGTGTCAAAAGATCTTGAATTCTTAAAGTATTTTTATTATGCTATCATAATTAGTCTGGATATTCAATTTGAGAAATTTTAAAAATACACAGTGCATAAGAAATAACTTTTTAAATAATAAAATCTCCTTTAAATCTTTAAAGTTATTTTTTAACCACTGTGTATTTCCAAAATTTCTCAAATTAAATATCCGGACTAATTACGATAACTTGATAAAAATACTTTAAGACTTAAAGGTCTTTTGACACTCCTAAATATATTTTTGACACAGCTGAGGGATACACTTATTTGTAAAACACTGTGTTTTAAATATTTTGGAATGTCAAAAAACCTTGAAGTCTTAAAGTATTTTTATCAGATTATCGTAATTAGTCTGGATATTTAATTTGAAAAATTTTAGAAATACACAGTGCTTAAAAAATAACTTTCAAATTTTAAAAGATATTTTACCGTTAAAATTTTTTTAAAATTTTTAATGTAAGCATAACATACATTCATTCGAAGCATCTGAAAAATTAACAGTCGAATCATTCGAAGGAACTGAAAAATCAAAAAGAAAAATCGTCCGAAAAATAAAACGCGGGAGGGCAAAATGGTAATTTTCCCTCAAAATCTGAAAACTGGTGTCTGGTGACAAAAGAACCTGGTGTCTAAATGGGCGGCCGGAGATGATATATATAATTGAAGACTCGACATTCACACATCTGAAAAAACTGTCTCTACACATTCAATTATGTTACTGTTCATTCGATTCATTCGAATCAATTGATTTTCTTTAAAATTTTAAAGTTATTTTTAAGCATTGTGTATTTTTAAAATTTCTCAAATTAAATATCTGAACTAATTACGATAATTTGATAAAAATACTTTAAGGCTTGAAGGTCTTTTGACACCCCTAAATGCTTAAAACACAGTGTTTTATAAATAAGGGTATCCCTAGGCTGTGCCGAAAATACATTTAGGAGTCTCAAAAGACCTTTAAGTCTTAAAGTATTTTTATTAGGATATCGTAATTAGTCCGGATATTCAATTTGAGAAATTTTGAAAATACACAGTACTTAAAAAATAACTTTAAAGTTTTAAAAGAAATTTTATTATTTAATACATAATGCATTACTGTAGTATATGGAAGATAGACCATTATTTTTTAAGAACTGTATATTTCCAAAATTTCTTAAATTGAATATCCGGACTAATTACGATAACCTGATAAAAATACTTTAACACTTCAAGGTCTTTTGACACTCCTCAATGTGTTCTAGGCATAGCCTAGGGATACCTTTATTTATAAAACACTGTGTTTTAAGTATTTGGGAGTGTCAAAAGACCTTCAAGCCTTAAAGTATTTTTATCAGATTATCGTAATTAGTCCAGATATTTAATTTGAGAAATTTTAAAAATACACAATGCTTAAAAAATAACTTTAAAATTTTAAAGAAAATCAATTCATTCCAATGAATCTAGTGAACAGTAACGCAATGAATCGAGTGAACAGTAAGGCAATGAATTGAGTGAACAGTAATGCACGTTACTGTTCACCCGTTCATCGAATGAACCAAGTGAACAGTAACGCGCATTACTGTTCACTTGATTCATTCGAATGAATTAAATTAATATAGGGCATTCGTTCGAACGAACTAACGAATGAAATTGTGGGGATATACATGTATTCATTTGAGCGAATGTTAAAATGAACTGGACATTCGTTCGAATGAAAGAAAATGCAGAGGTATCATGGTAATTTGCCACCTGAATACGGAATCGGGTGTATAGAGGCAGTTTTTGTGGATGCGTGAATGTCAAGCCTAATTGAAGTGTATAAAGTTGGCTCCATTAGATGAACATAACTCTTGAATTTTAAGTGTCAAACTTAAACTTTGATAATTTAAAAAAAAAAAAACTATCATTTGTAAACGTATGTAGCCGATGACTATTTTAGTGAGTCCACTTCTCAAAGTAAATATTATATTGAATTTTTTTTCTTATAGTAAAATTTCAATTCGAAATTTATTAATCATATTTAAGAAACTAATCTAATGACAAATTTTATGAGATATGGGTTATTTCTAATAGATTTCATTTTGGGAAGAAATGATGATATTATATATAGAAGACTTATGATTCCTCTCTCTACTTCACACAAGTCTTGTGGATTCCATCACATTTATGTATATCTTGTAAGGTTTAGAGGAGGAGAAAAAAAAAATCTTAAGTTAAAAGGCATTCTAAATTCATATTAGTAATACATACTAGAAATAAAGAGGTTTTTAACTCGTCAAGACAATATTTCATTTATTATCAATTAAAAAATAAAAAATTTAATTTAAATAACAAGTGTGTTGAATTTTCATAATATGCCACGAAACAAGATTTTATAGCATTCATTAGATAGACACAAGCCGAACCCAAATATAATTTTTCACATAATTGCTTTTCAACTGGACCTTGCCATGGGTCCTTGCCAACTTGTCCGACTGGACCTACTTTACACTTGACTTGTTTTACTTAAAGTAAAGTGATGAAGTATAAAGCAATAATCAGAATCTACATCACACTCATAATAATTCTAAGAACACTTCCAAGTGAAGCAACTTATAACTATCGGCATTTGTAGATGCTCTTTGGAATTTGTGAATGCCCAAATCCTTTCTTAAACAAAGTTGGATTTTAAGAACACACAAAAATCCGACACATAAGTGATTAAATATTTCAATTCTACGTATTAAACGCGAAGATTGGGGATTTATGTCAAATTAGGCCGAGATATTAGGGGTCTAAATATCAGTCGGGATATATCATATTTGAGCTATCTAATATTTTATCGTATACAGTATATTCGATGACATAGCACTAATATTAGTCAGAGATATTATCAAAACAGTTATATATTGCCGATATATGACTATTACAATACATATCATCAATACACTAATATTTAGTCGTATCAATTTCAAACTGATATTTGTACCTAAGAAGAATAAAAAAATGTGGCCTTTAGTGACAAGTACCTAATAGAAGTCCACCCGTGGAGATTTTACGCTGGGTATTCTGCAGTTTTCCATACGTAAATTCCTAAAGTTTAAACATTACTTCTTGAGTACACTTGGATTTTTGTACTGATTTCCACCAAAATTAAATTTTATATAACAAATCAAAATCTAGGCAAAGTTTTGTGATTTCATGCTTACTGACCATAATCACACGCGTAGATAAAACCAACCAAAGGGTCTTTTCTAACCATTTCCATTAGCTTAATTGAACCTCCTCTTAAATTTTTATTGGATGTTGGTCACACTTCTGTAATTAAAATATTGTTACCTACTTCTTTTTAACTGATCATCATAGATTAAAAAGAGAAATGGTAAAGGGTCTTCTCTAACCCCAAGGATCCAAAGCAATTTTCGATACCTAATTAAATGCATTGTAGTATCTATTAACTATGGATTTCCAAGTTAAGTATCCAATGATGTTGATCTTGTGAAATTTAAAAAAAAAAAATCTCAATCAGCATATAAAATCTGGAAATCGTGATGTTAGACTCTAATTCTGGAAATAGTAAAATTAATCAGTTAATTTTTTACAGAACAATTGATATTTTAATACTGGCAAGAAGGATGTCTTATGAGGCCTTGATGATGTAAGATTTAAATCAATTGTGACCTAGATTTGGAAAAGATATCACAACCAAACTCTTTCACTGACTGCGACAAATTCACTGAAAAATTAAGGAGATGAACTTTCATTAATGAAGATCGGGCTAAGTGTGTTAGCTTTCATGGGTGCAATCATTTCTCTTATAATAAGTGAAAGCTAAAAGATGGTGGAAATCAAGAGAGTAAAGGAAACAATGCAGAAAACAAGATTACAAGATAAATGTTTCTGAGAGAATCTCCTAATTGTGCTAGCTTTTGTAACTTCAAACACTCACTCACTCAGCTCATGGAAGGAAAAACATTGAAATAGGAAGATCAATGTATTGATATTCACTCTCATGTAAAATATTTCCAATCATCTTAAAAACATGAAACCATTCGTGTCTATCTGCTAGTTTCGCCATGAAGATCATACTTATGTTCATTGGATTTTTTCTCCTGTGTCGTGCGCGTTGGCTTTTCATTTGAGTGAGTTCTTTGTCAGTCTATTTAGCCTGAGTTTTTTTTTCTTTTCTTGTATTTGCACCACTGGTGTCATTTTTATTATTATTAATATGTGAACCATTTCAAAAAAATATATCTTTTTACTTGATGCACTCTTTCTAAGTTAGTGGGTGGAGAAATTCTTTTATCCAAACGTTACACACAAACCTTAGTTAATGTCGTAGAAGTAAGATGCTCCACCAGGCTGAATCAAAGTGTGGGCAGATCAAACATTTCTATCATCAATCAAAGATGGAGCCTACATCCCCTACTACCAATTCTTCTTAATACAACAAATAGTTTGATATGAATTCATTTATTTAGAAGTTTTCAAACAAATGGTGTGAGTTGATCCATTTAATGATTAGGTCGAGATTGATAGATGTTGAAATGGATAAACCAATAAAAAAGTCGAGTTGGCCCAACCAATTTAAGCTTGGTTGAGTCAACCTTTTAATATCTAGACTGAGTTAGATCAATTTATTTTAAGTTTGGTTGGATACTTGAATCAAACTTGTTAGAAGTTGAGTTGGATTTGACCTTTTAATAAATGCCTTAAGTTAAGTCGGCAAATTTATATGTCAAGCTTAATAGATGAGTTGAGTAGGGTATGAAAATGATCTCAAAATATTTAAAATTCATTTTATGAAGTTCGTGAAGATGTTCCATGTAGGTATTCTTAGAAAGAGGGGTTTTTTTTTTCCATTAGTCTATGTTAGAATTTGAGAATTAAATTCTTAAAAATGCATAAAAACCTCATTTTCTGAACTAGTTGAATTTATTAAAAGAAAATTCTAACCTCGAGTTTAGGTCGATGAAATGTGCACTATATATTCGACCACAAATGTTAAAAAAGGTAGAAACAAAGTTGACATTTAATCACTCTTGTTGTGTTCTAAAATAAAAGTGACTAACCTAAACACATCCAAATTTTATTAAATGGACGGAGGAATTTGAAATTTGAATTCACGTCGGCAAATCCATTCTCAAAATTGAGGGTTAGACAATTAAATGGTAAATAGAATGAGTTGGTGAAGTTGGCATGAATTGGCATGAATATGAAGCTACACCAACTTGACATAAAGAGGGAATGAGTGCATTTTTTTAAAAAGAGGTTCCTTCTCTCATCATTAGCATTTATTAATTTTCCTATATTTGATTCGGCAATCCACAAAAGTAGTAGACAATTGAAAGCTAAGTACAAGTTTAAAATTCTCTGCCTTTAACAATGCCATTCATTTCTTTCATTCTTCCCAATATTGCAACCATTCTCCAGGTCAAACGTGTCCATTTAATATCACTTCGACATGCACAGTTTTTCCATGAATCATTTATTCATTAAATAAATAGTTTCAATCAAGAAATCACAAATACAATTGATAAACTATATTACATATTTATATGACACTTAAGACATCATTCTCTCAATGATTAGCTTATGAGAGTGAGTTCAACTTTAAGAATGTTAGGATTCTAATTCTTACCACTCTCTAATCGCTTGGGCCTCTTTTGTATTTTATACTGGTGTGGACATGCTTTACATGTGATTCCATGAAAATATAATCGAGAGAGATCAGACCTCTTCTATCAAGTTAAATTATACAGTCTATAGTTTATACCCATACAAATATGCACTATAAAAGATATACTAAAACATGACTTCATTTAAATTTATATATTTATTTAAATTGTAGGCTATATGTATATGTATCTATAGATTAAGATTTAACTAAAATAGGTCTCATAAAAGGAGTAAATATTGATTACCTTATGAATAGTAAAAGAAGTGCCCAAGAATATCAGAGTACAATAAATAATTCAGAAGCTTAAAATTATGAGAGCTTAAAAATATATTTTCTAAGATTTGACTACATGATTTTTATAGGATTTATCTTACAATGGCCATGAAATGGAATTCATCTGTCATTAACTATTAACATTTGAAGATCCTAAAATATGGGTTCTATGATAGAATTAACGTAAATTTATTGGGTAGCATATTTACTGATGAAAAGATATATTGAAGTGGCCCATCATATGGGGCAAAATGGGGTCCCACATACTGAGAAGTTTAGTAATTTAGAAATAATTTAAGCTATGGAATTTGGAGAGCTAAGAAAATAAGACTACTAAAATTTGACCAATGCACTTTAATTTAAGTCTCATATTCAAGACACTGGATAAAAGTAGATAAGTTATTTAATAAATTAGATTGCCGATATTCATTTGATGAACACTTAAAAGAGTGTTATACAGGAATTAGAGATGTTTGGTCTGTACAAATTCTCCCCTTTATGTTAATGCATAGGAGAGAGTTGCGCTTAAAAGCCTAAGTGCTCTCATGGACTATTTTAGAGCGTGGACTCTCTCTTTGATAAAAATATGGATGGATAGATTATCATGATGGTTATTAAACTGTTCAAAATGAGAATCATTGAACGATGATCATCATCATCTAAGCCCTTCATCCTATTAATCTAGTATTGGTCTTTATAGTTGAATTTTGACATTTTTTTCCCTGGGGTCGACTATCTATTTGACGTCTATAAAACTTGCAACCATGAGCTCGTACAAGTTGTGTTACAATTTTTTTTTTTTAATACGAAGAAGGGGAAATCTCCTTGAAACTCGTATTACAAAGTCTTGTCTAACCTCATTGAATCATGGTGTAAGAATGCATAAAGTTAATATTACTTTTAGTTAAATCCATATCTAAAGAAAAAACTATTTTTGAAAATATAAATTAATCATTTAGTGGGTCTAAATAAACTCATACATTGGGCAAAGTATGGTCTAGGCTTTTTCTAATTTTCCCATTACATGTTTGTCTACCTAAAGATAGAAATTGTCATTATAGACATGCCAACATGACTCAAGCATGCAGCATAGATTTTAGGGCGTTGCAGTCCAAAGGGAGAAGAAAAGAAGGGATTGTGGAAAGAGAGGGAATTGATTAAGCTTCGTCTTGTTTGGGAGGGTGTAAAATTATTTTGACAAGTTGCTTTGATTCATAATAATTGGAAGTACTTGTGTGATCTGCGGTATGGTGTGTTGTTTTTGCCACTGCAGGAATTGATCATACCATTTCATGAAGATAAAAGGGGTACATAAAGGGAAAAGAGCATGAGAAATTAGATGTATGTTATGAGCATTAGTGTAGACTCTAAAATTACTTCAATTTTTCTTTTTAACAACTATTATTACTGTAACTTTTCTTATTACTTTACTAATTGAAACGAAGTACTACTTTAAACTTTCTTGGGTTGAGGATTATAAATGATGGTATTGATGGACCAAGTTTTCCAGGCTTGCGTCAATTATTTCTTATTTCTTAAATAATGGAATTAAATAGTTGAATTGCTTTTTTTTTTTTTTTTTTAGATCCAAAGGTGTCCAAGCGTCGCACCCAACTAGTCCTCCGGGGTGTGTGAAAACCCCTCTATCCGCACACACCGTATAAATATTGAATTGCTTATTTGGGTTAACGTAAGTGTTTGGTTTTACTGTTATCTCTTCATTAGTTTAAACAAAATAAAGAAAGAAAATCATTTAATTTACATAGAAAATGTCCATTTATTGGACTTTTATAGATATATAAATCGGGTTTTTGAATCCCGATATACATCGAGCGTACGGTAATAATATCGGCTGATATTCATAGTTATCATTTTTTTAACAAATAAAAAAAGCTTGATATCTGTTGTGGGATCAGGCTGACATTTCAGTTGATATTTGCCGATATCAGGTCAATATCGGACGATATTTTGATATTTTGAATTTTTAAATTCCAAGAATTAAAAAAAAAAACTCGCACAGTTTCAATATTTTAATTTTTTATTCAGAAAAAATAAAAAACAATCGATATTTTGAAAAAAAAAATCGAGTAAGATATCGACTGATATCCGATATCGCCGATATCGAGATATTGATCGATATATCAGCCCTCCCGATTTTTGAACCATGCTAAATGCAGCCACAAAATATCCATCTTTTGATGAACAAAATCAGCCTCATACAAGATTTACTTCTGCTTCTATGAATCTAAATGCCAAAATTAGATGAATTAAAGGTAAAAAGGCTGAGATAGAAAGAATGACACTGGACATTCAACTCAACAAAGAATGATCAAACAATCCTATCATTATCATCATCGTTGTTGCCATCATAATAACCAAAGCCTTTACTTCATCCATCTCAGATTTGCATGTAGTTTTATCTACAAATCGCCTATGGTTAGGAGAATGGTCTATCTATTGTGGGAGCCTCAAATATTTATTCATTGGCTACTTTTTCTTAAACCTCGTATCAAAATCATCAATAATAGACTTTTAGAATAAGTTTTGGTTCTCATTCAATTTAAATAAGTTTAATTAAAGTGTTATTATAAGTTTTTGAATATTCTATCTATAATTTTTTTATTTGTAAAATAAATTTTAAAAAACTGACTCTAAACAAATAGAATTGTTGTGATGACTTTTTATTCGTAAAAAGCACATCTCACACCCAAGTGTAAATAGAAGGTCAAGAATAACTTTTGTTGGAATCAGCAAGCCCTTGGTATGTCACAGTACTATGGGAAAGCAGAAGGCGAAATTGCACGGATAACAATCAGTTGAAATAATTTGTCAAAATAAAAAATAAAATCAACATTGATTTATAAGATAAATGACTTAGATGATGATAATGGTAATAGTTCTACCTTATACAATAGAGTTAGAAGGGTTAAACACCATTTAAAACTTAGTCGGACTGCTACTTAATCATGTCTCTACTATGACATTTTGCATTTAGTGAGACTGAGTTCATCATCATCATAACTTAAATTCTTCTTAATTTCATACTAAATATATTCCAAAAGGCACATTTGTTGGGTTGAGAATTCAGACTATAATTTTTTTATTCTAAAATTGATATTTGTTAAATTTATGATTTTTAGAGTTTTAATATTATTATACTTTCTCTTTTTTTTTAAAAAAAAAAAAGACAAAATTTCAATCAGGCTCAAGACGGCAAACGGAGATCGAGAGAGTCCAAGGCATAACAGAGTCATCATAGGTTTGATCCAATTCAACTTTTCAAGAGAAGCTAAGATGCCAGATTTATAAATTCTAGTGCTGAAGATAAAGAGACTAGGACTTGGAAGGCCTAACAAAGGAATTTTTAAAAGAAATATGTTGAACGATTAGAATACAGTCACAGAAATAAAATCTTAAATAAAAATGACCAACAAATTAAATTTTATAAAATCAATTCTGAACATAAATAAAAAAAATTATAAGCTAGTCCAATGGTTTGTTCTCTTCTATATTATATAATTATTATTTTTTAGCAATCATTATTAAAGTCACTTAGTTCATCTATAAAGTTAATATTTATACTTCAATTTTATAAAAAAAAAATTATAAATTGAGTACTGATGTTTAATTATACAATTATACTACAATGAATGATAACGATCTGTCCTTCACTTGTATAGATATTACTCACTTTGTCAGCTCATAGTCCATTTTAACGCACAATTTTGCTTTTCCAAACTTCCATTAGAAAGGAAAAGGTCTCCATACAATCAAATGTAAACATCCTACTTATGAACCTCATATTGGACAAGTCCGTTTTCTATATGGGACTAATGATCATCTACCATGATAGCCTCCCAATGCCTCGCACCCGCCCATACATGGCGCCTATCACATGAATAAATACTTACATAATATATTTTAGAATTTATATAGAAATACATAACATTTTTTTATAAAACTAATTTTCTCAATATCTTCAAGCAAATCTTTATTAGCTTTGAACTTTGCTTCTCTTCAAAGTTGATTGTTGGATTGAAACCAACTCGCATCTAGCCTGGATATGGGTGAGATCAAAATGGCACCTACCATTGGACACTTAGTCTTCTTCACCTCATGATTGAATTTGGTTAAAGGACAGCATTTCAATCTATGGTCGACAAACAAGTTGGCTTTAATTGATTGATATTCACATGTCCCTTCTTGACAATATGGCTCTATGGGGACCTACCATCTCTGGATCACTGCCCATTTGTTTGTTAACCATCACTTGTTTTCTTACACTGGAAGTGACCCCACACAGATGAATCCCTACATTGCATCTCACTTGAAGAGGCCTTCATGACAGACCATCTACTCAAGGGACCCACTATCCAGCATGGCTTCGATCTTCTATATTTCAAAATATTGTCTACCTCACCATATTCAGATTGATCACATTATATATGAAGTTTAGGGATTAAAAAAATTTAAATGATGAAATTCTGAGAACTTTAAAAATAAATCCCTACCATCACCATACCCAGCTAAGAGAGTGTCACTTCACCAGAGAAAGGGTTGGAATGGGCCCAGTAGAAGCTTCTTGCCTCAGTTAGGTCCATAAAGAAATGTCCCAGTTGGGTCCATGAAGTTATGGGTCTAATCGAATCTCAATCCTAAATCTGGAGATCTATAGAAAATCATTCACCATATCCTTTATAAATAAATCATAACCCCGACCACTTCACACTTTCACAGGTAGCAATCTTTCTTTATCTTTTTCTCATCTAAGTTTCTAATTATTATTTTTATCTATTTATCTTTTCTTAATTTCTGTAGCACCTTACTCTGTTAAACATTATTGACCCAAGAGCCTTTTTATAAAGTTGTGTTGTCCAATAACTTTTATGTACCAAACTCCACTAGTTTGCTGATGTCTAAATCTAAACCTTCGTATACTTCGACATGTATAACTTTTCTAGACTTGCAGCATGAAGGGTTGGCTTAGGTTTTATTTCCACACATTTTATTTTTTTTAAATTAAAATATCGGCCAATATTTTAGATATTGGCGATATATTGTAGGGTCCACCGATATATATCGTATCGGCCGATATATATATCGGTGGGTAAAATATCAAATTTATATAGGTTGATTTAATATGAATTGGCTAATATTTTAATTTACGTGTGTGTTGCCTTATCAGAGCTCAAACTTTGTTGGGTTTAAAATGAAATTATTTTATTTATTCTATAGAGTATAAATTATAAATCACAAAATAAAATTATATAAAGAAAATTAGGTTTTATAAAATACGATTCGGACTTTAGAACTAAATTTGATGTAGGCCAACTAAAATTCCAATCCAAACCTAATAATTTAAACTATTCACTGATCAGCCCAAATCTGAATTTTTTAAAGTTTTTTATGCAAGCTCATAATAAGCCCGATCCAACTTTATCTACTTCAGAATTTTGAAAAGCCCCATTATGAAAAATACTATCCAGAGATTCCATATTTTGACATCCAATTGGATGTTTGGAAGAAGAAGAAGTGACATTGACATTTGGCAAATTCTCAAAGTCTGTATTTATTTTAATGGATCATATGGGCTTTGTTAAACATCAAATATATTAAAAATGCACATACCCTTTGATATCTAACCAGGGGTAAAAAAATCGGCCGGGCCGTTATCCTGGCCGATTTTTCATATCGGCCGATATATCGGTTCGGCCGATATATCGGCCGAACTTTTTCTCTCTCTTCCCCGTTTTTTTTTTTTTTTAAAAAAAAATCCAAAAAAATTACAGCAAATGCAGAAAATTATGAGCTTATTGAATATGTAATTTTTTCATAAAATATCGGACATTTACATCTTCTAATATATTTTTGAAGTTACGATAGTGGGAAATTATATAAATAGTAATAAAATGGTGAAAATTACAAAAAGAAATAAAATAAAAGGAAAAAATTGCATCCCTTTAAAAGAAGTTATTATACATTAAATAACAGCAAATAAAAAAAGTTCTTGTATTATTTTATAGGTTTTACCATTTTCTAACATTTATATATCATAGTCCATAGATAATAATGAAATAATTACAAAAAGAAATAAAATAAAAGGAAAAAATTGCATCCTTGTAAAAGAAGTTAGTATACATTATATAACATCAAATAAAAAAAATTTCATGTATTATTTTATAGGTTTTACCATTTTCTAACATTTATATATCATAGACCATAGATAATAATGAAATAATTACAAAAATAAAGAAAATAAAAGGAAAAAATTTCATCCCTGTAAAAGAAGTTAGTATACATTAAATAACAGCAAATAAAAAAATTTCATGTATTATTTTATAGGTTTTACCATTTTCTAACATTTATATGTCATAGTCCATAGATAATAATGAAATAATTACAAAAAGAAATAAAATAAAAGGAAAAAATTTCATCCCTGTAAAAGAAGTTAGTATACATTAAATAACAACAAATAAAAAAATTTCATGTATTATTTTATAGGTTTTACCATTTACTAACATTTATATATCATAGTCCATAGATAATAATGAAATAATTAAAAAAAGGAGTAAGTGAATGTAAAAAATGTTGCTGTAAATTTTAACATGTTAGTAACAGTAACTAAGAGCAAATGAAAAATGATCATCTATTATTTTATAGGTATTATCATTTTCTAACTTTTTTTTTCATTTATGCTATTTTATGTTGAAATAGTTAACAAAAATGAATAAATAAATGAAAAAAAATAGTAACTAACAAAGTACACAAAAACTAACTACAGATACATTAAGATGGAAAAAAAATTATAATACCTATATAAAGCTTTTATTACTACATATCTTATTTAACTTCAAGCATTTTTTAACTTCTTTTATGTTATTTTTGGCTAAAAAAATTAAAATAAAATACAGATAAATCGAAATAAATTACAAAACTTACAAGAACAGTAGATCTGTAAATGAAGAAACCTTTGAACGGTCTGGATCGTTCGGTTTCAAACAAATCCAGGTCGTTTAGAACTTAATTAAATCAAGTAATGAAGAGTGCAATTTTTTTGAAAGATAAATAGTAAAATCTGATTTTATCTTTGAAAATAAGGTGTGAAATTTGAGATGTAGGTGAATGGTATTTATAGGAAAAAATTGGACCGGTTCGATTTTTTGGATTTAAAAAAAATAATAAAATATTCAGGCATGCCGGACCAACCGAATCCTGCAGTCCGCTGTACACAGAAATGTGATGGGGAGAAATTGGTTGACAGGTGAGATCTCGTCCGAGATCTCGCCCGATATATCGGACATGAGATATCGTCCGATATATCGGCAAAATATCGCCGAACTTGAGTTGGGCCCAGGCCCGAGATTTACTGTTTTCAGGGGGAAAAAACGGCCGATTCGGCCCAGATTCGGCCGAGATTTGGACCGATATATCGGTCATCTCGGCCGATATTTATTATGAAAAAAAAAAAAATTAAAAAAAAAAACACAAAAAACCGAATTTTTAAAATTCGGCCGATATGATGACCGATAATTCGGTCAAAAATTCGGACATATCGGCCGAATTTTTTTTTGTACGGCCGATACGCACAGTATCGGCCGATATTTTGACCCCTGTATCTAACATATGTACATTAGGGTTGGGTTTTTTAATGGTTTGATTGAAGTGGTGTGTTACTTGTTCCCACGACTTTTGTTTAATGGGTCGGGTTTTATATTTTGCCAGCTTGGGTACAACCATTTGAAATTTTGAATTCGCCGGCATAGAGTTAGACAATGAAAATGGTAGGCCTTAGTGGGTCAATCAACCCAACCTCTGATCCAATTAATAAGAGTTGGGTCCACAGACTAACTACCATGACGGTGACCCGACTCAAATCTAAATTTTATGATAATAATCATCATCTGAGAGAGAAAAACATTTAATAGACTCAATGTATCAAGTATAAGAATCAGACCTAATATGATATCCAAAGATTTAGACTGATCTTATCAAGTATACATGCATTCAGTCCAATTTTCTTCCCCAAAATTTCATTCTATTTCATTTTTTTTTTTAATTTACATTAGGAACAGTGGAAAACCTAGCGTAAAATCCCCACAGATGATACTCTTTGACACACCAGATTAGTCCACGGCAGTTCAAATCCGTCACGTCCCGCTTCCTGAGACAGGACACAATCAACTTAACTACGCCAGTGTGGATTATTTCATTTCATTTTGAAATTTCAACACTTGTGGATTTTTATTTCACTTTATCATACTGTAGTCACAACTCACAACCAAGGCATTTTGGCCAATATAATGCACTGCTTGGAATAATGCACTACATTCTATGTGTTTTTTTTTTAACTCTTTTCAATATTATTAGACGGAAAAATTACAAAATGTTCAAATATTTTAGCGTTCGAGCACAAGGGCACACTTACACTTTTATTTAAAATGATTCTAAACTGTTAAAATTATTAATTTTTCTTTTAAACTCAGTTCACCTTTAACAATATTCATTTGACATAATATCCCCAGTGCTAAATTTATCAAGATAGGTCAGAGAATCTTATCTAATAGTTTTTTCAATTTTAAAAAGTTAAGGGGGGTTTCATTTTTTATATTTACATAGCTTTTACAATCGTCTATCTACTCATATAAAATTTTTTTTTATAAGATAGAGCCTCATATCTTACATGTAGTGTTAAAATGTGAAAGTGACAAAAGTTTCACATCGATTAATTTGAGAAATCATCAACTTTATATAACATTTGAGGGTTGAGGCACCCTCCTCTCAACGGTTAACTTTTTAGAGTGAGTTATACGTTAAGAATATTATCAAGTTATGATTTTCTAACATTAAGTACCCAGCATTTTAATCGAGGCACTTACTCGGCCTACCCATTAGATCATATTATCTATATATTAATCATTGATTGCCAAAAAATTATAAATTATTTTAATTTTAATTGTGAAGTAGCTTGAAGTCATACCTCAACAGATACAGATACATTGGATTGGCTCATGCATGTTGGAAAATAAAAAATCAACATAAATTTATATCAATGGAATCAAAGGTTTACAATTCAGTCGATATGGACTGCTTGAGCCTAGCCCAATAAACGTAAGTCTCATAGCAATTGCAATGTATAGCAGTTGAACTTAAAATAAAAAAAGGTTAAATTAATCCATGAATTATATTCTTTTATATCTTATGATAGTGTGGCAAGTCATTTAATTAGTTTCATAACTAACTATTAAAAGTCCAATCAATTATATTTTAATATATTAACATAAAAATATATAATTTATAGATAAATATAGCATATTTCTTTTAAAATAGATAATGGTGTATTTATAAATTATATTAACCCATTTAAATGGAAAGGATTTTTCTTTTTAAATAGCTTCATACTATATCTAAATGCTCAAACTAGAGGTAGTATTTCTTTATTAATTAATTGTCTATTTTACCAAGTTGATCGATAATAAGAAATTTCATTTGACTATAACTTTTTAACACAAGACTATTAAAATATTATGAATTTGTTTAATTAGATAACCAATTTTGAAATGCCAAAAAATCTCCGCTTGTCAGACTCAGTGAGTGAGACCGTCCTCAGCTTCGTCATCTAAGGGCAAAATTAACGGCGGCCAACGAGGACGTTGGGCTGCGTCAACGTAGTTCCACCATCGATTGCTGACGTAGGCTATCCCATTAGACGTGCGGACGCGTCTGTTAATTGGATCCCGGGCTCGACCCAGTCAAAACCATTTGACTGTTCAAAGGTTTGTTTTTACTATTTTACCCTTCCACATGTCTCCATTACTGCCAGCTCATTGTGACTGGTCGTCATCCTACGTGGCACATCGCGATGCTCAGTGTTCTCAAACTATAAGTCATGGTTTTCAATTAGAACCACTAAAGTACCACCACCCTCTTGGTGAAACTTGCAAGACAAGATGTGTTAAGACACTCAAAAAATACCTCCTGCTTAATTTTATTGTTTCCTATGAGTAATAGGTTTATCTATAGATATTTTACGCTTGCATCCCATAGTTTCCCACACGTACATTTAAAATGAAAAAACATTATGAACTAAAACTAGACAAATGATCTTATATTTTATAAATTATAACAATGACTTGGTCAAATGAATTCAACTTTTTAAAACGATTTTTAAAGATTTATTAAATAATGTAATTAATTATATCTTGAGTTAATAAAAGATAGACAAGATCTAACCGATGTAGGAAGATATTCGATGATATGTCACTAAATCAAAATTGTGGTTGACAAACTTTGACTACAATATAGATTTGTTTAGGATGACATTTCCATATTGATAAAATAGATAAGATAATATTTTCATCTTAACTAAATAATTGGGGTAGATTCAAATTAACTAATTTGATAATTATTAAATAATTTTTTTCATAACAAGTGCATTCCTTAAGAATTTATTCAACAAGACTAACCCTCCAAAATCCAAAATTGATCCCTGAATTTGAAGACCAAACACACACTAGAGAGACCACTAAACTACATGCCTGGTAGGAAATTTAAACTATATCTACACTTAAAATCAACCAAACACAACTCTAACTCAATAATTTTAGGCTTGAGTTGAGAGTTTCATCCATCAATTATTTGTCTTTATATAGTCGATTCAGTCAAGTCTATCTATTTATAAATAGATTTGGATCATCATTACAAATTAAATTGAATTATTTATTAAAAAAATAATTTAAATAAAATCAAATCAACTTATCAATAATCAAATTTTATCAGACCCAAGTAGCCACCACGACATTATGCATCTAGAAAACTAAGAGTCAAGCGTGAGGGATACAGTAGTCAAAATCAGAAACCTTGTCAGTTTCAATTTACATTTTGATTGACCATATTATCTACTTACCAAATCACTTGTGGGCACCCACATAACACCTACTTTATATTAAAAATAATGTAACACTAACATTTTGACCAGCTTTTCTTTTCTTTTTAAAGTGACAAGTGACAAGTGACAAGCTTCCAAATAAAAGACTTTTTCACTCAAAAAAAAAATTCATATTCTATGAATCCGAGTAAAGATTAAATATGGACCTAACTTTTTGTCATACCTAATGGGCTCTAATACCATCCCTACTTAATTATCTTCTGTCACAAGGTTAAAATATTATATCGTATAATAGACTAACTCATATTTTATAGTGCACTTTGATTAAATAATAAACGCTACACGTGTAGATCTAATACCATCCCTACTTAATAATTACCTATTATTAGTTTTCACTAAATTAAAACTGGGTGCTTTAATATTTGAGTGTTAACAATTTAAAAATCATGGTTTCATGTAACGATTAATTTAAATTGTTCTATTCAAATCTATTAAGCATTGATGTTCCATCAAACCCATCTCATAGCCGGTTATTTAATTTAATTGTAAAGCTCAAAGCTTAAAAATTTCCCAAATTTTTCTATCACTTACTTTTTACCATTTTAAACGAATATTGATTTGGACACTAATATTTTTATTAACACTAGACACTACCTCACCATAAATTTTTTTTTTTCCATTTTATCATAATGAATTGAAAGACTGGTTTAAACGAAAGAGTAAAATGGAAAATTTTTTCAATTTGTCAGAGACGGTGCTCCGTCTTGAATCAAATTCCTTTTATACTCCCCTTCAATTTTGCATCCATTTATCCCTTCTGCTGTAACGTGCCAAAAAAAAAGAGAGAATTAAAGTAGAGAGGTCATTCAATTTCAATTTAATATTTTATTAGACCAAATAATGGGTCCGTTCAGTTAAGTTTCAAGTCGGGTCTTATTCAAATTTGGAGTTTAAGAATCTTTAACTCATTATTTATTTATTTATTAAATGGATTAGTCGATTTAAATCACAAAATTTTAAAGCCAAGTTCAAGATAGACCTAACAATTGGTCAATCAACTCAGATCACTTTTGAATTAAAGTCAACAACTCTCAACCTATTACTTACTTATTTACTAAATAAGTAAGTCAATTCAAGTATATTTTGAATTTAGATCACAAAACTTTAAACTCAACTAATTTAAAATACCCTCGGTTCGGTTCAAATAATTGAGCCAAATCAAATTTTGCAACGTATATATTTTATTGACGCATGGTTATTTAAAGGGATAAAAATACCCGGATTAAATCGACACATTAAAACCGCTCAAAAAATGGATAAAAACACCCAATTTAGGTAACTTCCTTAAGAATTCATCGACCGTGGGCATTATTGTAAAACTACAACTAATATCTGTCAACGTCCAAAAACGGAAGAAATGGTCTCTTCTCATACAAGCCATGAATATGTCCACTGTAATGATATAAATATGCCCAAAGCAGTCTTCTTCCCAAATCCTCTATCCCTCTGTTTTCCATCTCGTCTGAATTTTGAGAGCTCAAAGTCTCTCTTCCATTCAAATTCATGAAGAGTTCCTCACTCCAGAATTTGTCTGTACCACCCACTAACACAATGCCTGCAACAGATTATCATGGAACTTCAGTTCCACTGGCCTTTCTGGGACGTTCAATAATGAGCATTCGTCGGAATCAAGTAGTCCTTATGGAGGGAAACCATCAAGAAGAACTAAGAGACATTCAACTCTTCTTAGAACACGTTGCCGATCGCTTCCATGATCTTTCCTCATGGGAAGACAATGACAAAGGCCTCCTCTCCCTGCCGTGGCTCCGAAAGCTCCTCGACACCTTCCTATGCTGCGAAGCAGAATTCAAGGCCATGCTTATCCTCGATCGCCACACCACCCACATCGCCAAACCCCCATTCGACCGCCTTATCTCCGAACTGCTTGACCGTGCTGTAAAAGCTCTCGACGTATGCAACGCCATCGCCCATGGCACAGATTCTATCCACCAGTTGCAGAAGCAGGCTGAAATTGCAGTCTCTGCTCTGGAGAAAAGGTCTCTGGGTGAAGGGCAGTTGAGGCGGGCGAAGAAATCCTTGACTTCGCTCGTCACTTCAATGACAATGGATGAGAAACATGGTAATGGTAGAACAGCAGAGAGGACGTGGTCCCTTGGGCGGCGATGCAGTGGTAGCTACACGACCAAAGACCGTAGAATTGGGCATGTGCGGTCATCGTCTTGGAGCGTGTCCAGGACATGGTCTGCTGCCAAGCAGCTTCAGGCAATGGCAGCCAATCTAGTGGCACCGCGTGGAGCAGAGATGAACGGGATGGCCTTGGCTATTTACACCATGAACTCAATTCTGGTGTTTGTGATGTGGGTCCTCGTCGCAGCCATCCCCTGTCAAGACCGCAGTGGCTTGATGACGCATTTCTTATTGCCACCAAGGCAACTGCCATGGGCTGGGCCCATGATCGTCCTCCAAGAGAAAATTGCAGAGGAATGGAGGAAGAAGGAGAAGAAGGGATGCACAGGATTAATGGAGGAGCTGCAGAGATTGGAGAAATGTGCTATTGAGCTGCTAGAATTGGGTGACGCAACCCATTCCCCTGTGGAGGCAGAGCAGTTCAAGGAGATTCAGATGCAGGTAAATGATTTGGCAGAGACTTGCAGGAGCATGGAAGATGAATTGGTTAATTTCCAGCGTCAAATCAGAGAGGTTTTCCATAGGATCGTACGTAGCCGAACAGAAGTTCTTGACTGGATGGGTCAGGCGAGTCGAAGTTCAGTGCCAGTTTTGTAGTGGATGTGAGGGATTCTTAGATATTTGTACCATTTGCGATTGCAAAGTGGATCAAATTAGAGTTCCCTGTTTTTATTGATGTAGATAGTTCACAGATCTGTTCATTGTAAACTATTCCAGTTTATAAACCTTTTGTGAATCAAACTTCATGCATTTCATCTCTCTTGCTCCCATACCTATCCTACAAGTGAGTCTGCTGATGACAGCAGAATTCGGAAAGGCAAATACCATTTCACTACACCAAGTAGATAAGGAGAGGAATCAGAGCACAGAGAAAAAGAATGAAGGAAAACATCCATATGCTCCTACGAGGAGTATGCCTAAAAGCCAATCTCATGTCAGGAAAACAAAGACTAAATCCAATAAAATACAACCAAAATGTAGGAGGAAATCATGGCCTAAAAAGGGCTAATGCAAATAGATAAACCCAAAATAAGAACAAGGGATTTGAGGTTTCTTCCTATCAAATACCATGTTCCATTTTCTAGAGATAGACCAAGTTATCATTCATGATTCGGGGATCTTCAACTATGCAGAGCAGAAAAATCCATATCGAGGAATTTGGGGGCCATGGGAAGAAGAGATTGGAGGATGTCAAAAGTAAAGATCCAAACAAGGAATCATCACCTAACGCCTGGCCTCCTAGCATCCATAACCTGAGAAAGATAAACCAAACCCACTCGTGAAATCTGTATCTGTTAAAGGGAGACATGACTGAGAGAATCTTTTACCTCTCTCAGAACACTTTTTCCTTTTGTGAATCAAGTGACTTGAACAGTCTATTCTATCCTGGCACTCAGTCTTCTTGGCAAATTTCTCTTTACATGGGTTTGTATGGTGTAAAGCAGAGACAACCATGGTAACGTTTTCACTTGCTTGACTGAACAGTACTAAATTGCAAACATGATGTCTGCACCAATATGATTTAAAACACTGTCACTTGTATGATCGACATAAAAGGCTTAACCTGCTTAATCAATCACCTGGGCCATTCTTTGGAGCTGTGACCTATGATCAATCAAAATTGGCAACGATCCCATGCCATATAGCATCCGGGTGCTTCATTTTTATGTGTTAAAATGTGGTCTCATTGGAGGTGAAACTAATCTCACGAGCATGATTAAACCTCCCAATCTACACACAATGGTTGAGTCGATAGAGAGTAAACCCATGGAAAATGACCCAAAGAAGTTGAGCATGAATGGAACTCATAACCTCATTTGTGAGGTGGGCGGCCAACCTGTGTAGCCTTTTTATCTGATGAGAACACTTCTTGAGTATTCCTTAAAAGCAGCAATCCTCGCTTCCTTCTTTTTATGAAGTCCAAGGTGTCCGGCCTCTTGGAGCAAACCTTTCTTCTTCTTTTTTCTTTTGTTTTTTACAAAGCATCTATGCTTTTTTTTTACTTGTTTGTAACAGGGTGAAGTTTCTACAGCAATTATGGTCTCTTGCAGCCATTTTCTTTCTCTGAGGAATCAGTTTCATCCAAGATTCAAGCCCATATTTTGAAAACAGAATTTTTTTCTCTTGTAGCCATATTTTTTAGAACCAAAATGGCAAAATACGCTGAAAATGAGTTTGTTATTTATTTTTCTATCTTTCTACTTTTGTATTTTTTTTTTAAGCCAAAAAGAAGAAATTCAAGCCAGTAGGTCATGTATCAACCCGCATCAACAGTAGGGACACATACTAGGCCAATACTAATGTGTGAGACTTGCTTGAGGTAATTAAATATAAGCACACTCTCTTGCTCAACCAGGTCAAGTCATATTATTTACTCAAACCATCTATTTAAGTCATTCTTTTCTGTTGCCTTCAGTCCAAGTCTCTAAGGGTTTTCCCTATCGTAAAATTCTTATTCTACTCAAATTACGCAGATAAAAACCTTCAGACAATATTGTCATTGGAAAACTTAAGAGAATCCTTCATTAGTTTTCAAAAACACACTTTGTTTTTCAGTAAAATGAGTAACAAACGATCAGGATGGATAGTTCAATAAAACTTCATATCCATTGGATACTTGTGCTTGTAATTTTGAAAAATAAAAATTTTAACTCTTTTGAATTATTACTTGTTCATGATCCATCTCAATAAGCACGTTGCCTTTATATGGCTGCACTCCAATCATCACCGAATAAAGCGAAATCAAGCAAAGTCATGCTTCCAATTGCAATGCAACATGGATACTGTGGTTGTGGCACCAAATTAACGATACCATCGATCTAAAGGGAATGGGGTTCTTTAAAAAAAAAAGGGCTATCCATGGATCCCACCACCCCGACCACTTAATTGATAAAAACCATCAAAGCTATGGTTGGGAAGAAAGAGAACTAGATAAAGGAAACATTTTTAAAGAAATTAACTATTTTTTAATCTAAAAGATCTACACAATTTTCTTATATTGTAAAAAAACAAAAAACCATCTTTTCATAAGTTCCTCAAAAAGAGATTTGTCCTCATTCAAATTACACTTCTTGATGCAATCTAACATTTCTAAAATGGTACTACAGAATGGTTGCGAACATGTAAAATTGCCAAAACTACAATGCTTAACAATATACTATATCTCTAGCCAATAAACTCAAGACATCAATCTCATCATGGTCATAGATAAGATTGGTAAAATTTCCATACTTTGTTGAGCTTTGATATCCTCCCTCTATCCCATTTTAATTGTCCGATTTTAAAATTTTGAATCATTTAAGTATAGTTTTAAGAGCCAAAGTAGATAGAGAGAGAGAGAATCTACATGTGCTTGTAATTTGTAAATGTAGAATATCAGACAACTATTTTGAGACAGTTTAAAAATACATATTAGACAATTAAATTGAGACAGAGAGTATTATATTAGCTAATAGAGAGGTCCCCTTTCAGTTATGATATTTGGATGGAGCCAACAAGCATGTCTGAGTTCAGTTTCAAGAATGCAGGATTCAAATCTCTCTAGCATAATACAACAGATGAGACAATGAGGGCCTCTTCATAATAACTTAAAAAATTGAAGCTTCATTCAGACTATACAAAAATAATAGTTGTTTTTTAGCTAAAAAAAAAGATTAAAGCTCTTTTCAAAATATCGCTAAAAAAATTTAGCACAGGAACAACTCCACTAATAGCAAATGCAAAATTGTTTAGTTCACGCAAGAAATATCATTATACCCTTAGAAGAGATTCTGTGTAAGGTTTTAAAAGCTTCAAAGAACTCATCAAAGATTAATGATAAACATCAAGCACTGAGATGAAAGCATCATATTTACCCTAAAAAGGATAATGGACCGTGACGTTCTAGTCTCAAGTACAGAGGTATTCATTCACTGCAAGTATGGCTCAAAAACAAGGGGCCCTCTGTCAGATGATAGCTGACTTCATGCCATAGGCCTTAGTTCCGTTACATGGAAACATGTAAGGTTTAAGAGGGGGCGCAGGGCGGGCACCTAGAAAAGATGATTTTTCTCTGTAATACTCGCTGATGAATAAACCAGAAATCATCAACAGTGCAGGAAACATTCCATTATGACTCTTACTAAGACATTTAAAAAGGTTCCTGTATTTTATTCTTCTTTCTTGTCAGATTCATCAATTGCTGAGAGTCTTTCAACAAGTGGGGGATGAGAATAATGGTATGCTGAGTACCATGGATCTGTATTCATTGCTGACAAATTTTCCTCCTGCAAAACATCAAACGTCTTTTAGTCATAATTCAAACATCTGATTTACTCATCAACGTGTGTGTGTGTGTGTGTGTGTGAGAGAGAGAGAGAGAGAGAGAGAACTGAGACATCTGACAGTCAAGAAAAACAGAAAAGGTGAATGCTGCGTCAGATTAACAGAAAGTAAAATATCAATAGATCCCAACATCAGGTTGTTCCTCGGACATGACACCAGCTTGTTAGCATGTAACTTGTTTACAAGAGACTGGTGGAAGCGGATGAAGGCTAGAACCCAAACCTCTTTTTTACCCCATGTAAGAGAGAATAATTAATGGTGCTGAAAATTTACAAGTGCAGAAACTGTCCATGAAGTTGGAACTAAGCTTCAAGAATTTACAATAGAAACTGGTCCCGTCCTGCTATTGATTCAACTAAACCATGAGAGCACAAAAGGCACTATCCTACTTTTGACCCCCAGAACAATCGAATTACAGTGTGTATGTAGCTGACCCACTGATGTGCCTATCATCTTATTAGATGCTAAACTCAACTGGATGAGAAAGGCAATCATGTTATCACTCACACACTTGCATACTAAAGCTTTATCCTCAAAAATACTCTTGCTCTCTCCACACGGGGAAGCTCAGCTGGTAACATTCCACCTCAGGAAGCGGGATGGTTCGAGTTCGAGTCCTCGTGGCGTAACCCGGTGGCTATCCTGTGGGGGTGTGGGACGTCACCCCAAGGGGGGGTTTAGTAAGAGTTGTGCTCAAGGTTCCCCCCCTCCATCTAAAAAAAAAAAAACTTGCACTCTCCAAACCCCCAAGCAATAGCTACTGGTACAATTCCCCATAGCACCAGACCTTTTTGGTGAAAGAAAGTTACCCTGCTCATCCATGAGAGAAAAATAGGACCCTGGAAGGGGCTCATGGATGACCATGGAAGAAAATGGACAATGAAGGAGAAGATCAACAGATCCCCCATTCCCATTCCCCTTCACCCCACTCCCTTTTTCTTCCCTCTCCCAAAACAAAGGAAGCAAATATTGGATTGGAAATTTTTCTGGACTAGAGGGTTGTACAAGAGGGAATAAGGGAATAACAACTACCCTCCATTGACAAACAAGGGAAAAGTAAAGAGACTGAACTTGGGGATAAGAGACGTGGAAATCTAGAGGAGCTTCATAAAGTCAGATTGATACAACGTTGCAAAAACCTTGAGCTTTGGCTACAGGAATTATTATCTAAAAGGCTCCAAAAGTGTTATGACACAGTTGTAAAGCATGTACTTAGCAGCAGGGGATTGGAAGAGCATCAAAACTGTAAACAAATTGCTGTGAAACCATCCTCTATTTTCAAACTGTTTGAATTCTCAAATGATGACGATGATAAATGAAAGGCTTCCATGAGATCATCTTTATCACTCCCTAGTCCTGGAGCTCTATCTTCATTCATGTGCTTCACTACACTTCACGCCTCCTCTTTATCATCATTATGGATAAAAGAGATACCAAAAATTTTGCAACCTAATGAGCTAGCAAACTAATGAACGTCATGGCAAAACTTTGGTGAAAACATGATAACAGCATAAATGCAGGAAGGTAGGAGACGTGTGTTTGGTGTTTGGTGTTACAAGAAAGGATAGCAAAACAATTAATAGGAAATCTACAAATGGACCTAATATAAGAGAAGCAAAGATATTATTTAATATGGTTTAGCATGAACATAACTGGAAAAAGCCCACGCATGGATGGATAATTTAAGTATCATAGCTATGAGATACTAGCAGATCGGGAGATTAACAATGACAAGAACTGGTTTTGTGTGCAAGAGGCTGATTTAGCAAGCTGGAGGGATTATTCGGAATGGTTTTGGTGGTTCTGTGCTATCTTTTGCAGGTCCCCTTCACAAAGGTTCTATTCTAGATGTGGAGTTATATGCTTTGTGGAGGGATGTTTTGGCATTTGATGAGTTAAGAGCAGTTGAGAGTATCTTAGAAAGTGATTCTAAGATTTGTTGTCGGTATGGCTGCGGGGTCGCTTTGTCCTTGGTGCTATCTAGATAAAATGGACAGGATTTGTCATTCCATAGTATCGTATGGATATTCGGTATCCTGGGTTCTTCAGAAATTGTAAACATTTTCATGTAATTTTGGAGTTGTTTCCTCTTTTTGGTTTTTCTAGGTTGCTTGCGGTTTGTGCTTGCTCCCTTTTTTCTCTTGATTAATGAAGTTAACTTTCAAAAAAAAAAACAATGACAAGAACTGAATTAGTTAAAACTGGCACTTCATAGAAATGACAAAGCACAACTCTAACAGAAACAACTGAAAAAGTAATCAAAGCTTTGAGATGATGGCAATGATGTTGATTATGAACAGAAAGGCAAATGGTCAGAAAATCCATTGTGCCATCCAATGTTTTCGAGGGATGCAAAATTGCATTCAACGTACCAAATTTCTAAGTAATCCAATCAAATCAATATTTGCAATAAATAACAATAATGGTTTTGGCAAGAGGGATAAAAACATTATCAGACCACTGCATTTTTGCGATAGTCATGCAACTCTGAATGCATAGTTGGAACGAATGACAATCTATTCATTCAGAAAACCTTTTTTCTAAAAGATCATTCAGATAACTTGCACATCACATACATCAAAATACAATGACATGCACCACGTAATTTGCAATATATCAAATAAGGTGCTCAGTATATTAAATTCCAAAACCAACTAGGGCTATTACCAATTCACACATCAAAATCCTAAATCATGGTTCTCCACAGGGGTGAAAAGTACATTGACTTATTGACTTAAACATTACCTGCAATTTGACAAGGCCTGCTCTAAGTGCCATAGCATAACCAAGCTTCTTTGCAAAAGCATCAGCCTAAAAAGAGAGAAATATATAAAAATTTAAAAAAGGATCTCATCTTTTTTATGGTATACCACTATACCACAATTTTTTTATGGCATTGCATTGTCACTATGCATTTTTGTGTACCTGAAATTCAAAGGCTCGGCTAACAAGGTTAAGACCAAAGCTTACAAGGTGCTGGAGAGGTATCACAGTGTGCTGCAGAAGAAAAATTGAACACTTTATGATATGGGAAGAAACATTGAAAATTACAACAACAATAGACTTTGGATTTGATTGGCTAACATTGAGGATCAATTTGTAGTTACATCACTTGCTTCTAAACCGTTGGTCTCGCTAATTTTGTAATGAGTATTCCACCCCTAAAGCCTATCCTCTGTAATCACCAAAGATGGCTTGAAATCATGACAGCTAGGGGTTCAAAAATCCTTAAATTTTTCATGAATGCTACAAGTGAATAATGGTTTGTAGCAGATTCTATGAAAAGAAAATGCATCATGGTACAGAAATGTATATATATTTTCTTTAGTGCTTTTCCAGGACATCATGAGTCACATATTCACTTCCATAAAAAACAGTACCATAGACATCTACCTGAAAAATGATGAGTCCAATGAGGACTGGCTGTGTATCAAATCCAAAACTCTGAAAGAGATCCTTAGAGTTTCTCACAAAAGTTATCCTCCGAATTGCAGAAATGTAAGAACCTACAAGAAAGCATAACATGACTTGGATGAAGACAATATAGACATGTATACAAGTATGCAATTTATTCACATTATTTCAAGGTTGCCTAGTTTTTTAACCAGATTCAGAATGAGAATAAAAACAATAGGTGGCTGGCTGTTCATGTTGTCTGTAACCATAAAAAAATTA